>OU611995.1:15061000-16322500 GCA_914767915.1 Agriopis aurantiaria | reverse complement strand
GCTATTTTTTTTTTATCATAGCTAAGAAAACAGGTAACCTTTAAAACAAAAAAAACTAGGGCAAAATCGGTTTTGCCGTTTGGGAGGTACGATGCTACAGCCAGCCATACAGATACGCAGACAGACACGCATATGTTCAGAAAGAGTGCGTGATGCGCGGGACACTCGCGGCCTGCAGCATGGGGTTTGGGACAATTTTCTCTGGAGAAGGGCGAATATCATGCATTTTTTTTTACTGGATGTGACAACATTGTAATGTTATGAAACATAATATACTTGTCATCTTTAACTATCAAAGGAATTTATAGACATTTTTATTAAACTAGACGCCTCAAAATCTTCACAACCCCGATTTAGCTCATAATGGAACTTAAGTTGTATTTGCATGAACTACTAGCCTACATAATTTCACGAAGATTGGACCAACGATACGCAAGATTGAGTCGAACAAATACACAAACATACATAGTAAGGCTGATTTGTACCATTAGAATCTGAGACCTCTCTTTGCTCGGTCTATCTATAATATCGTCCTTCTCCATGAAAAAGTGTAAGCGAACAGCGTACAGAAAAGATATATATTGAAAAGTCCTGGTTTTTTAAATATTAGAGGTGTCACACCGGGCGTGTGTTATCCGTCTACTAGGAATAGTTGGTATACCACGCCCGGCGTGTCCTGGTCATCAAAGAACTGACCTGATAAAGAGCTTGGTGTGTCCGAACTGCACGTCCGTCACATTCAGGTCCTTCAGGAGCACAGCGACAGCATCCTTGTCGTTGCTCCCGCGGAAGTTGGGCCACGTGTACTGGGAGAGCATCTTGTACCGCTTCAGGAACCGGTCGTACCGCTGCCGGGACGCGAACCCGGCGCGGCGCACGCGCACGTTCTCCACCAGCCCGAGGTACGCCACCTGGTGACGGACCTGCGGGGAAATGCACTTTGTAACGCAACTTTATCGCCTTTTATAACAGGCTTTCACGTTTCGAGACGAGATTATCAGTCCATAGAACGCCTCGTTGTCCAGGGAAAGGTGGAAGGCACTAGACCGCGCGGGAGGTCACCCAGGCGATGGACCGACCAGATCAAGTCTGCAGTGGGTGGTCCCTTACACGAGTGCAGCAGGATGACCTCCAGCAGAGAGATGGCGAGACATCGTGAAGCGCATCCTATCTGCCCCGTCCAATACTACATGACGACCACGACCGCTCTGCCAAGAGCTAAACTACTAAGAAGAGAAAAAAAAAAAAAAAAAATTGGATTTTCTTACTCAACATTTTGTTTAATGTGTATCATTAATAATTTTCATTTATTTATGTTCCCACTGCTGGGATACATGCCTTCTCTCAAAGAGGGTGGGCCCTAATCCACCATATTGATCCAGTGCATTTTGGTAAATGTCATATGTCCTGGAATTTTTGAAGTTCTCCAGAAATATAATATAGGTGAAGTATTTTCACGATGTTTTCCTTCACCGAACTTTCCTTCATTTGAGCGATGGCATCGAAACTGTACATAATTTTATTAATATTTATTTGTTTAAGTACCAAATAAGCCCTCAGTGCAGGGCCGAGGATCGAACCGGCTACCGTCAGATTAAAAGGCGTACATGCATATGTACGTCCTAAAATATCAGTCAAGTGTGCACCAATTTAAATTATTTATTCCAATACATCAAAGTGGTTGTACAGACAGTTTATCAAAATCCAACAACAGGATATGAAGATTTCTAATGCCTTGTAGCACACGATGGAGTAATGGTCGTCCAGCTGCGAGAAAGATAAACGCTGTTGTCTCGTTCGCTGTTGGAACCTGTGCTTGATGAAGTGACCGTCTGCACTTACCAGCTGGTCGTCCCAGGTGTTGGGCGTCTGCAGCGGGTTGGGCTTCACGCAGCGCACGTAGAAAGGCTCCTTGCTCTGCAGTCCGGTCACTAACGCAGACATCGAGTTGCGGAACAGTGTCGCGGCGGACGGAGGCCGTTTTGATGTCTGACAAAAAATATACACAAAAATGTCATCATCATCATCATTTCAGCCGTAGGACGTCCACTGCTGGACATAAGCCGCCCCCATCGATCTCCAAAAGGGCCGGTTGGAAGCGGCCTGCATGCAGCGTTTCCCTGCGGTCTCAACAAACAAAAACACAACAACTACAAAACTCAACAGACGAAATTGTGTTTTAGAATAAAACTAAAGTGTGGTGTACTATTGTTTGGAATTTCGTACATTCGTAATCAGTTTGGTTTTAATTTCCACATACGACAATTTGTCGTACGACACGTGCGTACGTACGACAACCTTAAAAGCATTCTTATATTAATCTTACATTGAAATTTATCTCTCTGTCTCTCTCTCTCTGTCTCTCTTGGTTAATGAAAAAGCAAGACAAATTCAATGTAAGATTACAATAAGAATATTTTTGGGATTGTTCCCCAGATCAGTTATAAAACCGTATCATCTGTAGATAAAAAGTTATATGATTATTTACGGGATATTTACCGTGGTAAGGTTGTGGATAAGACTAAGAAAGAGGGTAGATCGTTATGTCTGCACCTAACTTATTCACTGTTCGACCAACCACCCGCATTCTTCAGTCTTCCCGTGAACATGGTGCATGTAACTGCGCCGAAATATCGGGAGCTCATTCCACAACCATACCACGGTAAATAACCCGTAAATAATCATATAACTTTAATGAACAACCGTGATAGTTTAAAACATGTGTAATATATCGACTTAGGATGTTCGCGGGCTAGCAGCAATTTGTTCAAACTTTCAAAAAAATAAAATATTAATAATAATAGGCTTGCGTTTCAGTCTACGTTGGAGCACGCTTGTATAGAAGAAACCGATTCACTCGTGATTTGAAGACACCTACTTTACTTCAATTCCTGTTCAAACAATGTTAATATTTGGTTGGAATATGTCCTATAGTTTGAGCACTCACCTTCTGTATGTGCGTCCCGCCTTCCGGCCACATGTCCGCGAGCGACTTGTTGGTCGAAGAATGTAGCAATCTCTTCAGGTCTTGCCAGAGAGAGTCCTTGTTCTTATCCATGAAGCCAGTTACCGCGTAGGTCACGTCGCCCGCGTAGTGCCTGGGGAAGGAGGGGTAAACTGGACATTAGTAGTGATATTTATTTTAAGTGCGTTCGCTTGTCCATCGGATCGCACTGATTTCGAACTACTTAATAATCTGTGGCGATTTATCACACCTTAGTACAGATTCAACAGAATCCGATCTGATAGATTTGGGCGATGCCTTTCAAGTTGTACTCCATAATTCTATTTTTAATCGAATTCAAAATAGAAGGTTTTTTTTGAAATAAATAATAGGCTTGCGTTTGACCACCATTTCGCCTGATGTTAAGCGATGATGCGGTCTACGTTGGAGCACGCTTGCAGAAGAAACCGATTCACTTGCGATTTGAAAACACCCAGATTGTAACCATCGGGAACACCCATTCGCTTAATTTGACTGTGTTTTTAACAAACATATAGTTTGTTCCATACATTGTGTTTGGTTGTTATTGTTTGGTAGGTCATACTTCAAGGTTGGTCCCATATTCATTTTATCAAATTGATTCAGCGTTTTTTGAAAAATCAACAAAACAAAATATATATTCACAGATGACGTTTTGGTTTTAGTGGTTCTTTTCAGCAAAAGTTTTGATGAGGATTTTCAATCTCTGTTTTAACTGTCATTTTTCTACTTTTTAATTTAAGTTTGTACATGTAGGTATAGTATTAAAGTCGGTTCCTTTTTTCAAAAAATTAGTTTTATGTGTAATCTTTACAGTAAAATGATCCCTGGGGGGTTAGACAAGACCAATTTTCTGTTAGAATTAACGCCTGCGAAAAGATGAAATTGTATGAAAATGACATTAGCTTGAGATAACACCTCTCAAGCTAATGTCATAGTCAATGTCATTTCATACAATTTCATCTTTCCGCAGGCGTTAACGCTATCAGAAAGTGGGTCTTGTCTAACCCCCCTGGTAACCATGGAAAACTATTGTATTAGAAAGCCAAACTTCTATGGCAGGTTTTGACGGTCACAGAATCGCTAATAATTCATGTACATGTTTAACAAGATAATCATTTGTAGTGACTCACGTGATTCTAAAGTCTACGCCATGTTTCAGTTTCTTGTCAGTAGGCGAGAGCTGCCGCGAGGTGTAGTGCTTGTGCGTGCTGAGTCGCTTGTCCATCGCTTCCAGGAGTTGCTGGTCGGATATCTGTGGCACAAACAAACTGGCTTTAATGAATACTCTTTTATTGCAGTTCATTATGTCTTATTATATATATTTTTGCGAGGCAAGTACCTTTATTAACTAAACAAATTACAAGTTAATACTAAAAATAAAAAATAAAATTATTTATTTCAGGCACTTAAACTAACAATACATAGACTGACCATAGACCGTTGAAGGTCTAAAGACAATCCAAATAGTCAAGCCCACTGTCAGTTGGCAGCGTATCCAGCATGCTGGCGGCATTACCACGCTGAATGGCAATGCTTATGCGTTGAGCCAGAAACACGCCAGTTATTAATACCAACTCCTAAAAATATGTACCCCCTGAAATGAGTCAAAATACATCTAAACGTCGTCAATAAATCAATCGTACAAAATAATTACCTACACAATATTTAACATAGACATCGTTGAGCGTGGTACTCACCAAGTAACAACCGCGCCCCACGTTGCTTAACGTCGGTGATATTACGAGAACCGGTGGTGTCAAAAAATTTGTCACCGACTTGCACTTGGCCAGTATTTATTACTCTACTTTAGTGTGTTCTATAATCATGCCAAGTTTAACGCTTGTACGTATTACCGTTTTTACATTAGCGCTAATACAATCAAAGTTTTTTGTTTTAAAGAAAAACGTTTCTTGAGCCTTTGGTTTTTACTTTTTGATTTTGTACTTAGTGAATCCGCCGCAATATTATTACATATTCTATGAAAATTTCAACTGGCTACTTTTATTATCTATTACAGTTCGAAAGATAGAACCGTTTAACGGTAAATTGGACAGACAGCGAAGCCTTATTAATAGGGTCTAGTTTACACCCTTTGGGTACGAAACACTAAAAATATAATAATGAAAGTAGATAATGAAGGTATACCTTAGTGGGGTTGAGGCAAGCCTCGTCCATGATGGATATGATCCCTTGATGTGGAGCGTCGACGAGCTCGCAGATCACTCGGTTGTTGAAGTACTGGATGGGGTTCCACTGGATGCCTTCGCGGGCATATTCTTCCTGCTCTTGCTTCAGCACCAACTCTGGAACAGAACACAACATACCATGCTAGAAGGATCAGGTATCATATTAAAAGATCTTTTTTATATAGAACTAGCGGCCCGCCACGGCTTCGCACGGGTATAGATTATAGCCTATGTCACCCGGGGATAGTGTAGATTCAAAACAGTGAAATAATTTTTCAAATCGGTTCAGTAGTTTAGGAGCCTATTCAAAGCAAACAAACAAACAATCTAAATAATAAATCTTTATAATATTAGTAGTATAGATAGGTTTACTTTTGACCACCAACTCAACTGATAGTAAAATTTGTTCATTATGATGAGCTTAATGACCTCCTTTCGGTTTTAAATTATGTTTTTTTTTAATTCAACAAATGACGTCGTCATTTGTATATTAATTATACCTAAGAACCGAAATAAATAAATTGAATTGAATCAAAATATGCGGCAGTATTATCGCCTCAAGCGATTTCTTCCAGGCTACCTTTGGACAGGACTGAAAGATACAATACAATACATCTTTATTACACACCGAAAATACAAATAAAAATTAAATAAAAACAAATATATGGCAGTATAATGGGCGGCGTTATCGCCTAAAGCATTTTTTTTCCATGCAACCTTTGGATGAACAGGACTGAAGAATTTGAAATACGGTCGGTGGTGCACATAAAATATAAATAAATATATTTATACATACATACATACATACAAAATATACAGAAATAATATATAGAATGTAGAAAAGCTAGAAAATGTCAAGGCACGATATCGCAGCAAATGTTACCTATAAACAGCTGCTGCAGCTTCTCGTTACAGTAATTGATGCAGAACTGTTCGAAGCTGTTGGTGTCGAATATCTCGAACCCGTAGATATCGAGCACGCCGATCAGGGAGCTCTTGTACGTACCCTCGGGGACGTCGATCTTCTTGTTTATCTGGAACGTTGCAAGGTTCTTGTCAATAGATGGCGTTATTTTCAATTTACGTACCAATGTAAGCCTGAGATAAATACCGATGCGTCACAGTAGAACATCAATACTTATCTCGTAGGCAAAATAATGTTTAGAAAACCATTGTTTTTAATGCCAGTATAATTATGCCAGTTTGTCATATTGTACATTAATTATGCCAGTTTTTTTTTTATATTTTATAGATGAGTATAGTTCGTACTATATTTGTGCACATTCTCGTAAAATAATTATATTATGAAAGCTGTCCGCAGTTCATAAAATCACCGACATTCGTTTTTTGTCATTTGTAAACAAATAATTACCAATTGCGCCTCATAGATGGCACTATTACATTCAACTGTTGCACGAACCACATGTCATAAGCAACTTTCACCAACGCTACCTAGTAATACCTAGCGTCTATGATCGAACGTTTTTTACCCGCACCTACCCTGCCATCGCCACGGTTTAGTTCGTATGGTTGCCTGGAAGAAAGATAAGGCCGCCACAAGTGGCGGCCTTATCGCTTTTAGCGATAAGGCCGCCACTTGTGGCACTAGCTCGTAAGTGTTTTCTATCGTGTTGTAATTTTTATTTCTGGTGTACACAATAAATTTTTCTATCTATCTATCTATGACTCACAGATGGCGCTTTTTAAAGTTTTCTGAGCTCACCTGTTGCACAATCCACGTGAACAGTCTATCATAAGCTGCCTTCGCTAATGCAAGCTTCGTATAGTTAGCGTCTGTGAGGGAATGCTCCTTGCTGACCAGGTCCCCTCCCGCGGACAGCACCCGGCCCGCCATCGCCGCCTGCAGCGCGTGTTCCGAGACGCCCAGCGCGGTGACACATTGCCGCAGCGGGCCGCCGATCGTGAGCTGCCCTTCTGCAGTCTCCGTGAATGTTATTTCTCCCTGAAATATGTTTTTTTTTTTGTTTGAGTGGCAAGTTTCTGTTGTATAAACTTCAAAAATAGCTTGCATGTTTACATGCGGGTTTATTTCAGAGCATGTTTTTTAGTTTGTTTAGTTTTTTTTTTTGTTTGTTGCCTTTTTATTTGAATGGATACACTCTCAGATTGGTCTAGTAGAAATTTCATTGAAATCACTTCAGTAGATTCGTTTTTAAATCAAAATAACTGGAAAAAATTGGCATCCAACATCCAAGTAACCGAAATTGCGTAATTACCAACAAATTTTGAACTAGGCTTTTTAATTATTTATATTTCGTTTCACGTCACTCCCATGTCTGTTTCGTGTGATGACAGTGACAGATTTCAGAAACAATATCTATTGTTAAGCAGAAAGAATAGCGAGCATGATATGATGAATGATGAATCATGATCAGCATGTTAATATTGAAAATTTTGGTTTTGTCATTTTCCAATCATCATCATCCCCCGAATTTTAATAGCTATGTGACTCTGATTTTTTGGCGAATATCCACGTTCCTTCCAACCATTTCCCAACGGCCAACCGTATTCCTTAGTAACCGTATAACTTCACTGTGGATTTGAAAAATATCTGTTCAAGACAAGAGAGCGGTAGACCGTTGTCCAATGTTAAGCCAAGACCCAGTTTGGGTGGAAGCATCAGAGTAAGTTATATACATACCAGCAGTATAACTCCTGCCACGACGCTCCAGATCTCTTCCACGACTGAGGGCGGGAAGCCAAGCGCGTTGAACGCGGAGCCAGTCATGTTGTACAGCTTGGAGTCTTGCGCTGTGACTCGCTCGCTTCCCAGTATTCTGTAGCTTGTACCGGACGATATGCCGAGCTTCTTGCACGCGGTGTTGTTAGAACTGAGGAGCTGGAATGAGATAGATAAGTAGGTCAATCTATATATATATTAAACCAATATTCCATTCATTCACTCACTGACTCATCACGAAATTTCGAAATCTACTTGACCTACTAAGCTGAAATTTAGCAAGACAAATTTAAAATAAATTTATAATTATTTATTTATTTACAATTTTTTAATTTTTTTTATTTAACAATCGTTGTTAGTATGCACCAAAGTCGCCTTTAAGAGGTTTTGCGTTAGTTACCTTTGACCCTGTATTATCTAATAAAAAAGATGCTATCTGATCACTGACGTCTGTTTTGTATATATTGATTACTAGCTGTTGCCCGCGACTTCGTACGCGTAGACTTAAAAAAAGTATATATAAGTCGTAGAATAAAAGTTGTTAAGTCTTGATGCACCAAAGCCGCCCTCAAGACATTTTGCGTTAGTCACCTTTGACCCTGTATACAAAGACAGCATCTTGTAAGAGACAAAAGCTTATTTCAAATATCTATCGGGGCCTTTCGCGCATTATTTTATTTATGTAAAAATAGGCCCCACGTACTACACAACAGAACGCCAACACAACTGAGTTTTGACCACGGCCATTGTAACATGGTCAAAACGTCGAGCGAAAGTTACCGAAATATGTCTGGAGCGAGTGCCGCTACTCTATCATCATCATCAGCCAGAAGACGTCCACTGCTGAACATAGGCCTCCCCCTTTAACCTCCACACTGAACGGAAGCCTGCCATCTGCATCCACTGGATGCCAGCGACTCTCACGATGTCGTCGGTCCATCTAGTAGGAGGCCCACTCTGCATCTTCCAGTTCGTGGTCTCCACTCAAGAACCTTTCTTCCCCATCGGTTATCGGTTCTTCGAGCGATGTGGCCTGTCCATTGCCACTTCAACTTGCAAATTTTAAACAGCTATGTCGGTGACTCTGGTTCTTTGGCGAATATCCACGTTCCGGATTCTATCGCGCAAAGAAACACTCTATGCTGCTCTTCAAAATCAAATTGAGTTGCAGAAAAACAACCTCGGGTATGATAGACGGGATATTTACCATAACATTGGATAATATTGATGTCGTCGCCGTCGGAACCTGTTATTCAACAGTCCCGTGCCCGCGGACGCGGTTTACAAACATTGCTTTCTATGTCCGCTATTATAATCCTGCAAGCAAGCAAGCTCAAAGTCGCACCACGAGCTATGGAGAGGGCTATACTCGGGGTTTCTCTACGTGATCGAAATCCGAAATGAGGAGATCCGTAGACGAACGAAAGTCACCGACATAGCCCACCGGATTAACAAGTTGAAATGGCAGTAGGCAGGGCACATATCACGCAGAACAGATGGCCGATGGGGCCGAAAGGTTCTGGAATGGAGACCACGCGGTAAGCGCAGCGTATGACGTCCACTCACAAGATGGACAGACGACCTAAAAGAGACTCCAGGGAAACGCTGGATGCAGGCCGTTTCCAACCGGCTCTTTTGGAGATCGATGCGAGGCCTATGTCCAGCAGTGGACGTTCTATGGCTGAAATGATGATTATAATCCTGACCGTTCCAGTAACAAAGCATGAAATTTTTAGACTTTTATGCAAACCAAAATGTATCGACGATACATCGAGCATCGATACATTGAGCGCACTATCTCGCACTATAGCTGCTATCTATACTCTAATTTCTGTGACAAATATAATGTATGTAAGTATCAACATGTGTATATCTTTGATAACAGTAGGTTATGTAGTTTATTAATTATGTAGGTAGGTATGTAGTATGTTATTTATATTATGTAGTCTATGTATATGTATGTATTAGTATGTAATATTTATTTGTAGTCTATTGATTGTTTGTTGTTATTTGCATAGGTATTTACTTTCTATTTTTTATTTTTAGTTAAGGCCACACATTATTAAATATAATTCCTTTAATGATGAGTATAATGGACCCCTTTCGGCGTAGTACACCCTTACCGCGTAACCCTTTAGATTAAGATTATGACTGTTATGTTTTAATTCCGTCAAACAGTTTTGTTTAGTTATACGTTACTGTATTGCCCTCGTCATCTTTGGCATATACTACACCGAATAATTGAACTATACTCCGTTTACTAATCTTATAGTGCTAACACACGTATGGATTTGGTTGACGGACCGCCGTCCAACCAACGGGAGAGAAAGAGTGAGAATATCACATTTCCCTCTCTTTCTCTGCCGTTGGTCAGACGGCGGTTGAGGTCAACCAAATCCATACGTGTGTTAACACTATTAGATATTTTATGTAGACAAAGGGGTTACCAGTGCAAAAAATATCTTTCATAATGGTAGTTTACAATATTTGACCAAAAAATCATTTTATTGTGTTTTTCTAGTACTATAATATGAACAATTATAAAATAAAAAACGTTTTGTACTATTTATATCAACGTAATATCTGTTCTATACAATGTTATGATTAAAAAAAAACAATTTTTGTTAGAAAATATTTTATTAGACTGGCCAACGTTTGATTTGACCTCTATTTCCTCTAGCATAATAGTCAAAGCCTCTATAATCAACGTCATCTATTACAATCTTTTTACAACGTTTTTTATAAATTTTTTGAACTATCAGAATATCCCCCATTGTACCGCGCGAGAGTTAAGCCGAGGAAAATAGAAAGTAAAACATTGATCATAAGTAAAAAATGTTTTGACTTTTCGTGACATTTCTTTGTTTACATAAAATAGGTATCTAAGTTTTGTGAACGGAGTATAGATACGACGCTTACCCCACTTCTAAATTGTTTACCAGTACCTGATAGAATGCGTGGAAGTTCCGCTCCCCCGGCTGCAAGCTGATGACCCGGCTCTTCTCCAGCAGGTAGTTGCTGATATGACCGCCAACTGGGTCGCCCTTATAGTCGAAGTGGATGTCCATGTATTTTCCAAAGCGGGACGAGTTGTCGTTACGGGTTGTTTTCGCGTTGCCGAACGTTTCCAAAATGGAGTTTGACTGGATTAGAACGTTTTTTACTCTGAAAAAGATTTTTGTTATGACTACAGTATAGATATAAATAACTGGACAAGAACGTGTCGAGACACGCATGTACCGCGGGTTCCGTAGCCAAATCCATATAAATGTGGTCACAATGTGGTACGTGGGTTCATGGTTTAGTCAAAGAGAAAACGACTTAGAAAATATTCTTTGTTAAGATCATTTTACGAAAAACTAAAAAAAGTTATCTCCTTATTTTGAATCGACGTTTATAATTATGACTTACCAGTATGGCAAGTTACAAGCTTCTGTGTCCAATAGTTTAGAAATGCAGGAGAAGGCAAGTTTTTGCCACTTTTGCGAGCTATTATATTTCGCAAAAGATAAATTGTATTTTAAAAAATATTATGAAACCTTACTGGACCTTCATTTCAGAATACCTATTCAACGATAACAGTACACGAGGGCGTGCAGCGAAAAAAATAATATCATCCCCACAGACCTATATCTATATAGGTCTATATAATTATATCTATATAGGTCTGTGATCATCCCCATTTCACATATTATAACAGACCCACACCTAAAATGCTACTTGAGAACTATACTAAAACCGTAATTGTGATAAGCTCCATGCTAATATACGCACCTTAATAACTATAGCAGTAAGAAGGTTCTACAGAATGAAGACAAACAGACAGACGGACGGATTTAACGAACTTGTAAGGGTTCCTTGTAGTACTGCGGAACCCTAAAAACCACAACATCGCAACACAACAGAGAAGTCAGCAGTCAAATATAAACCTATTTAACCTATTTTGTGTAAAACTAAATAGAGCTAACTTTTAAAAATTAAAAAATATAATGAATGAGAACGAGTATAATTTTGTCTATTGTCTACTTTCTAGGGCCTCTTGTAAATGGCCGCCCCGCCTCGTCTGTCCAGTTAGCGTTTGACTTGTTTCCAAACTACTACTTTCTGCTTATACCTGTCAATATATTCCCTGTGCACTTGCGTGGTGTTGGCGGCGATGTACTTCATGATGAACTTGGAGGCCTCCGTCTTGCCCGCGCCGGATTCCCCCGATATGAGCACGCACGTGTCCCTGCCCTGGAAGGTAATACGGGCATCGTTACACACAGTAATCACACTTTGCTCGGTTCAAGCATTTATTTGCTCTGACAGCTGTTATAGCGTTGTAAAAAGTTTTTGTTTTTGCACAAACGGTCATCTAACCCCAAATTAAGCAAAGCTTGTGATATCGCTGCCAGACACTGATAATATATGGTACATACATACATATATATGTTACTGCTGTGCACTTTCAGATAGCCCATTGGTTCAGATGGTAGTGAACCTACTCTCTGAGCTTGGGGGCGTGGGTTCGATTCCCACCTAGGACAAACATTTGTGTGATGAACATTTGTGTTTGTTCTATATCTGGATGTTAATATCTATTTAAGTATGTATTTAAAACTATATATCCGTATCTGGCATCCATATCACAAGCTTTGCTTAGTTTGGGGTCAGATGACCGTGTATGCAAAAATGTCCCGAATATTTAAGTATTTAAGCAGTGGGCATCTTCTGACGATGATGAAGTGATTATCAAACAGACGAATTTGCACTTGCACTCATGAGACCCGGTAAAAAAGATGTTACATATGATGTCTGACGCGGAAACACTGCGTTACTTCAAACAATACGATCACAATGGTGTGAAGTTTGTGGCCCATTTATCGGTAGCAGCTGTCGTAACTATTAGGTAATAAAGCTTTCTAACATATGGAAGACTACACGATGTTCACATTCTTTAGGACAAGTATCTAATAACTCCATCAAAACTCGCGCTTACACTCCTATGTATGCGCAGGCGACCGTCTCCGGGAGCGCGCGTATTCAAAAACGGGACCCTATTACTAAGCCTACGCTGTCTGTCTGTCCTGCCTTTAAACGTCTTCTTCTACGTTTCTTTATCTTTCAAACCATAACAGATAGCAAGTTAAAATTTTCACAGAATATGTAATGTTACGGTGGATTAACCAACAAATATTTAAAAAAAAACAAAAGTAAAAACGAAAGGAACCCCCTCATACAACAAACGTATTTTTGTTAACTCTACTGTAAAAACGGTAATACGTACAAGCGTCAAACTTGGCATGATTATAGTACACACTCTAAAGTATAACAACAAATAATAAATAATGGCCAAGTGCAAGTCGGTGACAAATTTCCGTTCGTTACCAAGTTATAACTGTTAATTTCGTTATTTGGATGACCTTCTTAGAACGTCGACCTTATCATTTCACCGAATCAAAATGCCATATTTTACTTACTTTGAGATACCACAGTGCCTAAAGACAAGGGTCTTTGACCAGTGTGTGTTGCCAGTGATGACATATGGTACTGAGACGTGGTCCTTAACTGTAGGCCTTTTGGAAAAACTCAGAGTCACACAGCGGGCAATGGAGAGAGCTATGCTCGGAGTTTCTTTGCGCGATAGAATCCGAAACGTGGATATTCGCCAAAGAACCAAAGTCACCGACATAGCTGTTAAAATTTGCAAGTTGAAGTGGCAATGGGCAGGCCACATCGCTCGGAGAACCGATAACCGATGGGGAAGAAAGGTTCTTGAGTGGAGACCACGAACCGGAAGACGCAGCGTAGGTAGGCCTCCCACTAGATGGACCGACGACATAGCAAGAGTCGCTGGCATCCAGTGGATGCAAAAGGCAGGCTGTCGTTCAGTGTGGAGGTTAAAGGGGGAGGCCTATGTTCAGCAGTGGACGTCTTCTGGCTGATGATGATGATGATGATGACTTACTTTGAAGGCGGTTTTTAAGATTGATAATGAAATTATTGTATTTTGTGGTGGTACGTTACCCTCAACGCGCGAGCCCGACTCGCACTTGGTCGGTTTATTACTAAATAGAAAGAGTATGTCATACTTACTGGCAGGCCCAACTCATAGCCGCAGAAATACTGTTTGTACTTTGGTTACCTACCATTCAGGGGAAAGGGATTCTCATCTTGTCAGACTGTCAACATCATCCAACCAGCCTTTTAACAGTCCACTGCTGGACTTTAAGCCTACCCCCGAAAAGGTGATTGGGCCATATCCACCACGCTGGCCCAGTTGCGGGTTGGTGGATTCACATACGCCATTGAATTTCTTCTCCGAATTTCCTCACGATGTTTTCCAGACTGTGCTCTAGACTATTTTGAAGCCTTTATTACCCAAGCATTAATTCACCGAACAATAAACCGTGAACCAGGAAGGGCGTCTCCAAAAGACCACTACAGGCCTACACGCCCATAAAATATTTAAGAGCTTTGTGCATACAGAGCTTTGTATGGCGTAAAGCTTGTTTGTACTATAGTAAAGCGCCGACACAAGCTGCTGATTTTTTAACTTTACGGAGTTTACGACTCATTCAAAAGTTGGAAACAATTGTTTGTAGGAAAACAATGATCACTATAATATTATATGTGTCTGTATTCTCACTGATTTAACGCGCCCGTTTTATGTCCGCAAATGTGGTCAACATTTCGCCGTGGTGCGCATTGAAGAGTTTATGTCTCGGAATTGGCTGTTGTAAGATTTTATGGTTCCTTTATATTCGAATATGATTTAGTTCAATTCTTTTCTTGACCATGGCTACATAGTCCTACAGTGGGAATAATAACGAGTCAAGGTTTTATACCATCAGCTAGTAAACGTCAACTGCTGAACAAAGACCTCCCTCTTAGAGAGGGGTGCTGCCATAATCCCCACGCTTGGCAGGCGGCTAGGGGATCGCAGTACGTTCCCGTGTAATAATAGGATGCTGCTGCCCATCTTCCGGTGGTTCTGATCGCAAGTCAAACAATGGCCTCCCTCTTAGAGAGGGGTACTGCCATAATTCCCACGCTTGGCAGGCGGCTTGGGGATTGCAGTATGTTCACCGTGTGATACTAGGACGCTGCTGTCCATCTTCCGGTGGTTTTGGTCGCAGTTTTAGGACGTATCGGGGTCAAACAAGTCACAGTCAGAGTCAAGCAAAGAAAGTAACTGTCGGAGTCGACAGAAAGCTTTATTATTGTGCCAACGTGAAAAAAAACATGTCGTTTCATTGTATTATTTTCATAAATATCGTCAACGCTTTATAGTTGATATTCCGAAAACCCGTACGAAGCGCTTTGATTCCACATTTATTGTGCGAACTGCTAGTCTGTGGAATGCGCTACCTGAATGGGTGTTCCCCGATGGTTACAATCTGGGTGTTATTTATTAGGTGTTCGTGGACGTGCTCGAGTGTGGACAAGTGATATAACATGGTGAAACCCCCTTTTTAAAAACAGTCATTGGGTGAAACATAGTGCATGTTATTTCCAAGCTGTCAGAGTAAATAAATGCTTCAATCGAGTTTAATGGGTCATTCATTCAATTGTGAATTATTGCTCATAAAATTGCATTTATTGCAATGCAGGCATTATCTCTGTTAATCTGTAAAGTGATGATTATTCTGAAATGGCTGCATACGTAATAAAATTAAGCCTCTACCGGGACTTTACCGTTGAGCATCGAGATTAGGTATTATAATTTTACGATGGATAATTTCCTAAGATGCATAAAGCTTCTAGCCTTTAAGTTATGATTGTTTGTTAGTTTATGGCCCATGAATGTTGTTTAGTTTGATTATTTAAGCAAATACATAATTTCATTATGGAAACTGACGTTTCACGAATTTTATTTATATTACACGAGAATTACTCACGTAAGTGCAAAGCGAGACGAAGCCGCGCACCTTGAAAAAGACCGCCTAATGCGGTTGAAACTATAGTCGGAGTAACTGGCTTTACGTGAGTAATTCCTGTGTAATACAAATACATAATACTAACAGCATTTTTTCTCAGTAGATAATCATATCTGATGAATACAAATATGTTAACGGCCTGTTATACCAAATTTGACGGTTTTAAATCAATTTTATTCAGTTTAATTCCAATATTAAAAATATTATTATTATTTATTTTAAATAAAAATTATTATTATTATATTTTTTTTTTTTTTTTTTTTTTTTAATTATTTTATTGTATTTTGAGCTGCAAAAAAATACATGTCACAGATACATCTGTGTTTGAGTTTAAACTTTGGTTCAAAACACAATAGAATAAACTTTCCTTGATCAAAAAAAAAACTGAAACAAAGTTGATTTAGTTTATTTTTTTCGTTTTATGCATTAATGGAAGCTCGTAACAATCTGGAAATTGCAAGTACTGAAAGGAATTGAATCTTACTCAACAAAAATTTCTTTGGGTAGATTTTATTATTATATAGATTAGTTGCTCTGCGACTCGGATAACAGGCCGTTAAATTGGTTAACTCTGTTAACGAAAGAATAGAATCCGGCGTCACGTACTAGTACGATCTCCTATAGGCAGCCAGAGACTGTATTATCATCATCATCATCATCATCATACCGGTCCGGTAGTGTGCCAACCTCAAATCAGACAAACAAGGGAGATATGCATTAATACAGTTATCGTTCTTTCCATCTTTCACATACTTATTTCACGATCGCACTAAACTGCAACTGTAATTACGGCACAGTTACTCATTTTTCATAGACACGAAATTTGCAGCGACACCAATGCACTAACTAATTAGTCCACATGCAAAAATCAAGGATGGCAAGATCGTTGGCAGGGTGAGTTTGACTAAAATTTGTATTGGGTTTTATATATTTGTAAATTGGATGTAATTTTATTATTATTAGGTTTATATATTATTTTTTTCTCTTTTTCTTTTTTTTCTTTCTGGTAACTAATTTATTATCTTTTATGTTAAATACTTGGAATGTTTGTTTTCCGAATACTATTTATCTATCCAGGCCCTAGTTGGTGCTGCAACAGGACATTTACACTATTTCTAGTTTGTATTAGTGAAAACATGTTTTTGGCTTTTGTGTAACTGTTTATTTTATATCTACTGTATTAATTAGCAGCTGCATGGTTTCCATGTAAAATAAAAAAATAAAATAAAAAAGCATCAATCCTGATTTAGACATGTTGCGTTCGCACCCGCCATCCCACCTTATCATATCTCCCCTGTTTGTCTGATTTGAGGTGCCAACTAATTACTACCACTATCATAATGATTACTCCAACAACACCCACTGTGTAACAAGTGCGATAAAACTAACTTACATACAAGTATTTCACGCTAGAGAGCACCCGCCACTTCAACACGCACTGTTGGCTCGACTGCGAGGTGTCAGCTAATTTATTGACACTCAAGTTCTTGTTAAAGTTCTACTTAACGAAGTAGACGAGAGTTTTTTTAAGTAACCCGCTTGGATATCCGGTCTTTTGTTATGTGTAAACGCAAATCAAAATTTTAATTCAAGAAATGTACATCCATGTTGTTTACTGGATCTAAAGTTTACTATTACTTGTACATAAAGCATGCATACATAAGCACTTGTACATAGCATATACTGTGAAATCAATGAATGAAATTAACTTCGCAAAGCGACACAAGCTTCCAAATAAATTTAGATTTAAAAAAAAAAAAAAAAAAACTTTGGATTTCCAGCAGTCAGAAGGCAGAATAGATATTGTGAGTTAGTGTAGAGTGATTGGCTTAAAGTATAAACGAGTTGACGAAAGTCCTGAATATGAAAAGTTTGGGAGGACGAACAACGCGTGCGTTGGACAGTATTTCACTTGGAACATGACAGAAACAGATTCAATGAGCTGATGTCAAAACTCCAGTAGGTAGTATCAACGTAAAAAGATAATTTATAGATGACTGACCCTTTGAGAATAGATTACGTCATTGGACTGACCTGACTGTTGGGCATTATACATCTCAATGTGGGGAAACAGCAGAATATTTTTAGAAGAGTTCTATTACCTGTTGCATAAGCACGCTTTGCCGGGAATCACCCACTGCAAAGGGGTAGGGAGGAGGCTGCTTCAACGATTGTTTACAGAATAACTTGAAGATATAGATATAATATTCTATAGAAGAGATCATTACCTGTTGCCTAAGCACTCTCTGGCAGGCATCAGCCACTGCATACACGTGTGGGGAGACTTCAAACATCTCCCTCCCCCGGTACTGGGCCATATGTTGGGGGCCATAGATGTCGAGGGTTTTGTACGGATTCACGGAGACCAGCACTTCTCCGATGTAGGTGTAGATCTTGTTGTGTTGAAACCTGAAGACAAACGAAACGTATTGGTTCAGAAAGACTCAGAAGGGAACACTTTTCAAGGGCCTTATCACCCATTCATCAAACTGTACATTTATATTGAGGGTTAAAATGAGACAAACGTCTATTACCTATTTGCAAAAGTTGCCCGGAAAATTGGAAAATTCAGCAAAAATTAAGGTATTTTTATGGGTTTTTTGCATGAACTGAAAAACATGACTCAAGCATTTATTGTTTATTTAGACAGGACAACGTCTTTCTCTTCAACTAATTTAGTAATACAACTAATTTGAATACATCTGGCGGAGTTGATGAATATGAATGACTAAGGTTTAGCGGAAAGGAAAGATATTACGTAGTAGTAAGCGCAACAGGACGTCCACCCACAAGATGGACAGACGACCCAAAAGAGACCGCAGGGAAACGCTGGATGCAGCCCGCTTCCAACCGGCCCTTTAGGGAGATCTATGGGGAAGGCCTATGTCCAGCAGTGGACGTTCTATGGCTGAAGGAACTGCTCAATATGTCTATGTCTATGTCAACAACATTAATGTTTCTTCTGAAAACTGCAGTATCTAAAATCGGGGTCAACATATTTAAGAAAACGGTTCTCCAAAAAGCATCGCCATCCCAAAGGCGAGTTACTACGCCTACTAACTACTACCAACCTAACTAGCCATAGCAAATAGTGAATCTGTTGTTATTAAATTAGTTACGTCTCATTCCAGTCCATTAGAGCCCGCCACGGTTGGTAGACGAAAACGAACAATAAATCCATTACAGTTTGACCAACTCATGCGTAGAGTTGGCCAAATTAGGAACTAAAATTACCTACATGGTCAGCGCAAAGTTGCTAGTCTATCGGTTTTTTATCGGATACATTTTGAAGTGTGCATCGGATCTGCATGATCTAATTCCCTCCTGCCCAATTTTCTATCGGACTGCCAGAGCGGGCTCGAAAAATCAACACCGCTTTAAATATGGTTGATATTCCGAAAACCCGTACGAAACGCTTTGATTCCACTTTTATTGTGCGAACTGCTAGTCTTTTGAATGCGCTGCCTTAATGGATGTTTCCCGACAGTTACAATCTGGGTGTCTTCAAATCACGAGTGAATTGGTTTCTTCTAGACCAGCGTGATCCATCGTAGACCGCATCATCGCTTAACATCAGGCAAGATGGCGGAAACGCAAAACTATTATTAAACTTAAAAATACAATCATAAAATACAATGGTGGCTCCTTCACTCATCACTACAGAAAACTTGGTCACACTCACAGACCTTTATAAGGATAGACACCGCGACCACGTCAAGTGGTATGACAGCCCAGTTTACCTCATTTTTGTACATACTATAACGTCACGAGAGCAATTTTATACGGATAGTTTATATACCCCATAGGGCCTATGGCATAGGCACGACCAACTGCTTTCGAAGAGGTTTTACAGTTTCATCATCAGCCAGACGACGTCCACTGCTGAACATAGGCCTCCCCTTAGAATGCCACACTGAAAGATTGCCTGCTATCTGCATCCACTGGATGCCCGTGAATCTCACGATGTCGTCGGTTCATTTAGTGGGAGATACCTACGCTACGTCTTCCGGGTTGTGGTTTCCACTCAAGAAACATTCTTCCCCATCGGTTATTGGTTCTTCGAGCGATGTGGCCTGCCCATTACCACTTTAACATACAAATTTTGCAGCTACGTCAGTGACTGTGGTTCTTCGGCAAAATTTCCTCGTTCTAGATTTTATAGCGCAAAGATTCTTCGAGCATATCTATCTTCATTACTCGCTATGCTTGTTTGAAAGATGACTATCGAGAGTGTTTTTAGTTATGATTCACTAAAATCTGTTCAGCCCTTTGAAGATTACCAGCTCTTTTATCGAGGGTTTAACCCTTTGAATGTGTTACGCACCGCATGTCGGCGTAACCGAAAAGTGCTCGACGCGCGTTAGGCACCGCAGCGGTGCGTAAGGAAATTACCGCTATTCGTCAATTTATTCCCGCTCGAATGAACGTTCCAAAGACAATGTAAGTTCTTTCGCCTCTAGCTTACTTCAATCACTAGAGAATCGATGCATCCTTACCGTGTCAGGGGGGACCTATACTTTGTGAGTAGGTTTTCCCCGTTTAGACAGTGTTTGACAAACCGACATGGCGGAAACATAACGTAAAAATGGTTCGCGATAAAGTTTTAGTTTTTGAAGTGAATATTGCCTATTAGTGTCAAGTAGTTAGTGTAAAAGTTGCGGAAATAGTGCTCCCTTGTTGTGAAAGTGGTGTGATAGTAATTTCATGTGCAAAAATAGCATATTATTATCAACAAGTGCGTGATGGCGCAAGAAAATTCAAGAATAATAATTGCATCACGAGATTCTGTGAGTATTTAATTTTTTTAAATTAATGGTGAGTACTTAGATATATAATCAATTGAAAATATCATACAACAATTCAAGACAATGAATAATATATATAATATATGATCATACAATGTCAAATTGATAGGAAAAAAAATATTTTTTATTTTACATCCAGTCAGTTTTCGAAAATTCGGTTGGACTCTCGCATTTCTGGCAACCGCGGCTACTCAGCCTCTTGCGCGGTACGGGTTAAAATAATGTTTTTTTTCCTTTTTGACGTCTGACGTGCTGCTGCCAAGGCGACGGATATCGAACTGAATTATGCGGTCTGCTAGTTGGAGCACTGATCCAACTTAAGACAGGCTACAGGCATGCAAAGTAGGTGAACTTGCGGTGTCTTTTCTGGTGAAATCTGTGGTCATATTACACTTGTTCCAGTGCATTGTTTCTTTTCTAGACGAGCTCATCTCATGCTTGTAACGGATTTTTCTTGTGAATCTGCTATTATAATGCCTATCTGCGTCGCATCGAATGGGGCTGATATAGATTAAACTGATGAGATTAAACAATAGGTTGTCTATGAGAACGAACATAGCAGCTTCTTTCTGAATATACTTCTATGTTTAATATATTACTTGTTATGAGACTAGAACTAGAGATATATGTTATGAAGTTAAATTGTCATGAGTAACAAGAGATATTTAAAGGAGATCCTGATATAGAAGACGCACGAAGATTAGACTCTTAAGAAGACCATGTCTAAAATATAAGCAACGTAGTACACACAGAAGGTTTTTTTATTATTATTTTTTAAATTAGAACGGCTGTCAAGGTATTTTTGTAAGAACTTTGTTGTAGCCAGTTGCACCCATATAAACGAAACGTCAATCATTCGAAATCAGTTAGCAACTGTGATGCGGACAAAGAACTTTGAGACCTAACCCAAAAAGGTAAGGTCCAAGTTCTTTGGCTGCGGAGTTCGACGCGTTGATCTAAATAAGAATGTTCAATCAAAGTTCTGTCGTAATGCCTGGTAACAGATTTTCCTTCACATTTCCGTTCTATTTACTTATCTTTTCTCTGGTAGTACATATACCTATATATCAATACCAAAATGCTTATCGACGAACTAAACCGTGGGTGGCTTGAAATGCAATCTTTTAGAAAACAACTGAGTGCCGACAAAACGAATGACCACTCCAAAAATATCGCAAGGATTCTCGGAACAAATTAAGCTCAGCTCATAAAGTTGGCGTGTTGCAAATCATAACTTCGGGCGACGGGGTCGGCGACCGCAGCTCGAGCACGGCCATCCGTGACTGAATCACAATACCACTGACATCCATCATGTAGGCTGTTTTCGCGACGAGACATCTGATTGTTATGTCAGAATCGATTTACATAAGACCGGCCGCATTGCCGTCTAATTTCAAACATGGAACTCTCTTCTTACATTTCAACGCCAGTCTTAGTGTTGTCCTTTCAATTAGTGTTGTATTTTTAATTAGAATAGTTTAAATAAGCATCGCTTTAGTGTATCTGTAATGGTGTTATGTTTTTTAATGTATACTAATATTATAAAGAGGAAAGATTTGATTGTTTGTTTGTTTGCATTGAATAGGCTCCGAAACTACTGAACCGATTTGAAAAATTCTTTCACTGTTGGGAAGCTACACTGTCGCCGGGTGACATAGGCTATAATCTATACCCGTGCGAAGCTGGGGCGGACCACTAGTAATAAATAAAAAAATAAAATAAAAAATGCACTGCAGGTAGTTTGACATAATTCAAACCTCAGATCAGTCAGTCAGGGGAGATGTAAGATGGCGTAGCTGGTGGGAACGCATCTGGCTTTTAAATCAGACTTCGGTGTCTTTAGTCGAATTCACCCAGCAGACGAACTAGCCGCCCTTTTTTGAAATATTAGTTCATTGGTGTCGCTGCAAGTTTCTTAGAGTGCGTGAAAAATGAGTAAGTGCGCCGCAGTTTTTGCGTTAAGCGGTTTAGCGATATAGTGAGAAACGTGGGTGAAACACGATATACTTATTTGAATTTGAACACAAACAATAATAGGCATGTGTCCTCATGTTTAATTTATTACAAATAACCGGCTTAGCGAGGAATATAACTAAATACATTACACATACTGAAAAAAATAATTAAATTGGCTGATAAATCTCTGAGATATGAGCGTATAAAGTTTTAGGTGGGGTTAGGGAGGGGATGCTCTATCCCTTTCTCGCAAAGCGCTTGTTAGTATAGCATTTGTATGGCGCGCCTGAGGCGTGACGTCACGGCTCAGTATAGTGCGCTCTCTGTCTAGCATGAAAATAAAATGCTTATATCTTATTTATTTTTGAACTAATTTTAATTTTGTTTTAAACTATCACGGTTGTTCATTAACACTAATCACTCACTTGTTCACTAATATGCCGTAAATAATCATATAACTTAAATTTTAATTTTGTTTTCGTTGATGTGCTTTATTTATTATCAGCTTTTTTATGAGGTAATAAAAAATATTAGTCATCATGCCTATTGAGGCATATCTCCCTTGTTTGTCAGATCTGAGATTCAAACCAACAATCCGCGACCTCCTAAGGATTCCACGACACGGATAATTGAGATACAGAGTAGTCTTTACTTCAGGTAGGTACCAATTACAAATACGAAACTTATCTTTTTGTTCGTCATTACTACTTACTTATATATGCTGACGCAGCGACCCAAAATGTGTATTGGCCTCCGATACCAAAAGACGCCATTGTTCCCTATCTTGCGCAAGTTCATGTCAAGTAACGTCCAGTTTTCACAGATCTTTTCCCACTTTATCTTTTCATCATCATCCAACTATTGATGTTGCTGAATCATCAGGCGCTCGGACAAAATTTCTAATGTTGCTGAATCAACAGGCGCTCGGACAAATTTACTGATGATGCTGAATCAACAGGCGCTCGGACAAAATTATTGATGATGCTGAATCAACAGGCGCTCGGACAAAATTTCTAATGTTGCGAATCAACAGGCGCTCGGACAAATTTACTGATGATGCTGAATCAACAGGCGCTCGGACAAAATTATTGATGTTGCTGAATCAACAGGCGCTCGGACAAAATTATTGATGTTGTTGAATCAACAGGCGCTCGGACAAAATTATTGATGTTGCTGAATCAACAGGCGATCGGACAACATTATTGATGTTGCTGAATCAACAGGCGCTCGGACAAAATTATTGATGTTGTTGAATCAACAGGCGCTCGGACAAAATTATTGATGTTGTTGAATCAACAGGCGCTCGGACAAAATTATTGATGTTGTTAAATCAACAGGCGCTCAGACAAAATTATTGATGTTGTTGAATCAACAGGCGCTCGGACAAAATTATTGATGTTGCTGAATCAACAGGCGCTCGGACAACATTATTGATGTTGCTGAATCAACAGGCGCTTAGACAACATTATTGATGTTGCTGAATCAACAAGCGCTCGAACAAAAATATTCGTATTATTAGAGCTGGTTAAACATTTGTAAATTACAAAATTTTAAAAATCCCCTACAAAATAGATTGGATATTTTTCCAGATTTAGATATTTATTACGCTAAATTTAAGATTATGATGGATGTTTGTGTAATTTTCTTAAGTGACAATAACTATAATGTACCTATAATATATTGAAATATTGTCACATTTTCTGTTATGCATAACAGAAATGGCTTGCTGTGCGCTTTGGCTTTGCTGTAAGCACAGCAAGCATTACTGCTTAAATAAAATAAAAATAAAATAAAAGAGGTGGTGATCTTCAAACATAATATTATTATGTTAAGCTATATAGCTAAGAACACTTTCGGTCAAGTCACATTACAAACAAAAAAAATATATAGGCAGCCATAGGGACTGCCGACAGAAGTGAAATAAAACGTCACACGTTATGTCGGTAACGCGAACCCATAAGTTTTGCCCCTACCAAAAAGCCCTCAATGCGGCTAAAGAAGTACCACTTAAAAAAAAAACTAAATTTAAATCGGTCCAGCTGTTTTGGAGATAAATTGGAACATTCTCATTGTGCACACAAACAAACAAACAACCTTTCACCCTAAGCGTTCATCATCATCATCAGCCGGAAGACGTCTACTGCTGAACATAGGCCTCCACACTGAACGACAGCCTGCCTTTTGCATCCACTGGATGCCCGCGACTCCCACAATGTCGTCGGTCCATCTAGTGGGAGCTTATAATATTACAATCAGTGCAAAATACGAACAAAATATTACAGCAGTTCATCTCAAGTTGTCGTGTTATGTTATAATGTCTCAAGCAGGCCTATCATACAAGTGACACAAGTGTACTAATGTCTTGAAAAGGTGCGCGTGCGCAGGGTGACGTCACCGCGGGCCGGGCCGGGCCGGTTCAAGATCAACAGCCGAGGTCAGGCAGTCGACACGTCGAGCAGTTTGCCGGCATGCTGCTCTTGATTTCATTGCCAAACATATGGTGAGAAATAAACACAATCATCATAATCAGCCGTTTAATAGTCCACTGCTGGACTTTTAGCCTACCCCGAAAGGGTGATTGGGCCATATCCACCACGCTGGCCCAGTTGCGGGTTGGTGGATTCACATACGTCATTGAATTCCTTCTCCGTACGTATGCAGGTTTCCTCACGATGTTTTCCTTCACCGAAAAGCCAGTGGTATGAAAATCCGTACATAATATCCAAAGAACCCATTGGTACGAGCCCGGGGTTTAAAGCGGCGGTTAAAGGGGGAGGCCTATGTTCAGCAGTGGACATCTTCTGGCTGATGATGAAGATGATGATGTTTGATAGTTGACTTGATCGAGAGTGTTCTTAGCTATGATTCAAGAAAATCTGTTCAGCCGATTAAGATTATAACAGCACTTTTTTAATTTAAATTTTACATGCTTTACTTGTATCGCACTATAACATTTTCAAAGGCTAATTTGACTATGAAGATTGTATGTACTTTAACTAACAAATTAAAATGACTATTAAGTACATTGCAATAGTCGTAAATTCGTAATAAAGAAATCAGCAGTATCTACGTTATCAGCACGAACAATTAAACCTTACGACTACTAACACGGACTCGAAACAGCGCTAAAACAGCGCAGTGCGGAAAATCACGCAAACATGAACCTGAACGCGCCGAGATACGGTTTGCGGTCGCGCAGCCTTTCGCACACGATTTCGAATGACTGACGTTTCGTTTATATGGGCGCAACTGGCTACAACAAATTTCTTACAAAAATGCCTTGTCAGCCGTTCTAATATACACAAAAAAAAAAACTGTGCTTTCGCATCACCTAAAGTACCTAAACAGCAGTGCAAGTACCGTTTTTAATCGATCGTCAAATTCGATAAAGTACCATAGAATCGATCATAGCGAGTACTGATCAAATAGCGTATTGAAAATTTAATTAGTCGATCCCAACTGTCAAATTTTACGATCGATAAAGAACGGTACTTGTACTGCAGAATCGCTTAAATCAGGTAGCCGTAAGGTAACTTAGTATAATTGTCCTCTGATTTAAAATACAATAGAACGGCCCTAACCCTAGCACGATGAGTCAGACCAATAAAGTGACTCATCTGGTCGTCGCGTCATTTTCTTTCGTTTGAATAATTAAGCTGTTGACTTAAGAAAATACTCAATGAAGATGTAGAATCTCGATGATGAGATTTGCAAAACAATAGAAATGCATTATTATCGTTTATATGGGTGCAACTGGCTACAACAAATTTCTTACAAAAATGCCTTGACAGCCGTTCTAATTTAAACAACATAAAAACTTTTCTGTGCATAGGATAGACTAAAAATTAAGGTTAGTAAGAAACAAAATTAATTTAAATAATTTGAACATAATATCAGAGGGTCAGTGGGTTATGTACGTACGAGACGTTCCCTGCGAAATCATTACCCGATGCCTCAGAACAGGCGCGTTCGGGTGCCTTTCCACCGGAGACGTGCTACGCAGTTAAGCTATATGAACGAGATAAAGTTAAGCTACGAAACTATGTGACATTTTCCACTAATGCTAAGTATAGCGGACCGGGTATGATGCACGACTCGGGCTGATGGATGCATCGGTAGTAGGAGAATGAAACGCAGACAGACGACCTAAAAGAGACCGCAGGGAAACGCTGGATGCAGGCCGCTTCCAACCGGCCCTTTTGGAAATTGATGGGGAGGCCTATGTCCAGCAGTGGACTTCCTATAGCTGAAATGATGATAATCTATTTTTTTTTCTTATACCTTGGTTTCAATTGCCAGCTCTAAGTCTAGTCAACAATTTGTTTAGTACAAAGTCGATGCTTTATTCTATTTCTTTAAGGATTATATTAAACGTACTGTCCTCAGTTAAACTTCCTCAAGAATATTTAGTTATTCCTTGCACCAATGGCACAGAACATAATAATGCACAAAGTTACGTAAACGACGTACATAATGCACCTGTATGATTCACAACAGAAACCTCCACGTACCGAGATACCAGAGTACTTATCGAGGGCTACATTATTATCATTTATCTTATCAGCTGATAACTCTAGCTCAATAATACGATAACTCTTATTGATGTTAGATATCTCTGTAAATATTAGTTTAAGATCCTGTTACATTGGTTTATCTAAGGTATTTAGTGTTAGAGCAGGTATCCGGTAAGTTGGAATTACAAAGGTACCTACGAGTAGGTTAATAGTAAAGAAATTGGACCTTTTTGCCGAATTCTTTGCCTTAGGATTTGTTAGCGATCATTAATTTGTGTTTTTGTAGTTAAGTTATAATTTTAAGGATGATTTCAATATTTCATAGTTTGTGTATAAATTTTAACTTAATATTTAGGTACCTCAAATAAAATTGGTCAGGATTCGTCTCTATCGCTATTTCGGGAAAAAAAGTGTTCGCAAAATGTAGGAGTTTACACATGCGAGGTAGAGTAAACAAAAGCTATTCATCTTTGTCTCTCTTGATAGTTTAAACGAATAAATGAGCGAGGAGCTAGGGACCACCCTTAACAGCGGGTGGGAAACAAAAGGCACCACTACGAAATAATCGGTGCGCTAGAAAAGTAGGATTCAGTTTCAGTCAGATCAGTTTAAGAGCAACTTCCACATTGAAGAGACGTCACAGCAACTTCGACATTAGAAGAACGTGAACGTCCCAAGCTCCTCTTGCGAACCTCCTTAAAATCAAGAGTTTTATTTCTATCATTCGACTCGTTCATCAACGAACAATCCTACTGGAGCGGCAGGCACCCCACATGCGCTGACGCACACGAGCGGACCGGCACCAGCGCCCGAGCGAGACGGAGATATTACACGTGGTCTCGGTCTCCTCGACCCTTCCCGGTCCGCACAACGGAGGCGGCGTTTTTTGTGCCCTACAACAGAGCGCTGCGCTCAACAGCTGGTCCTTCGAGCCGGATCCTTGCGATCACCTTGCAGGGGATCCGGAGCCGACTGCTGCTCCATCAAGAGGATCACGATGCCACTCACCAGAAGTCAGAAAGGTTTGAAGAACGAAAACGAGCTGCGGCACAAGTCTACACCCGACGTTTCGCCGACTCCGGCAGCTACGCCGATTGCCACCAGCTCTGAGACCGGCCGTTCTGCTTCACCTGCGACTGACGTCACACTGAGAGGTAATGGAGCTGCTGAAGAAGAGTCCATGGCAGATACTGCGGTGAGGAAAACCGCAGAGAAGACGCCTTCGGAGAAGTCCGTCGAGGGAGCTTCTAACCAGTTGGACTCAGACGAGAGACATTCAGCAGCAAGAGGAAAAGTTCGTCGTATTGCATCAGCATCGATAAAAATTAAGAGGCGACAAGAACTAGAAGCACGCGCTGAGTTAGCGCGCCGACAACTGGAGTTAGCCAAGATTCAACTCGAACTGGCACAACTCGATGATGAGGATGGAGATTCCACTATAGAAAAGCCTGAGAACCACGAAGAGGATGTCCAGGAATGGGTTCAGTCAACGATGGTTAGGATGTCCGGGAAGGGACATACGGAGAAGTCCGAGGAGGGACTGATAAGGAAGGCGTCCGGGAAGGGGCGGTTTCCGGAACTTTCTCCAGAGCGCCGCGTTGACAAAGAACATGAAGACGAACCTCGCAGTGGAACCAAAGATCTTGCTGAAGCTATTATGAAGGCTATTAGCACCGTGCCGAAGACGACAGCAGCGCCACCTGCGTATTTACATGAGCTGCCACCATTCGACGGCACCAGTGGGGAATGGCTGGCCTTCAAGACGGTGTATGAAGATACTGCTCCACTCTTTTCAACCGTACAGAACATGGCACGGTTGAGGAGGGCAATCAAGGGAACGGCGAGGGAGGCAGTCAAGAGCCTTCTGTATTCCGAGTGCCTGCCGGAAGACGTCATGGAAGCTTTGCGACGTCGTTTCGGTAGGCCAGATGCTCTGATCCTCGCAGAACTTGAAAAGATCAAGAATCTACCAAAGATAACAGAAAGCGCGCGCGACATATGCGTATTCGCGAGCGCTGTGAACAACACTGTCGCAACGGTTCGGGGGCTGAAGAAACCTCAGTACCTGTACTCGCCGGAGATGCTGAAGAGTATCGTTGAAAAGATGCCGGCGGTGCAGAAGTTTCGATGGTACGATTTTGCCACTACAGAAGAAGATGTGGACTTGCTGCTTATGGCTAAGTTTTTGAACAGAGAAGCTGATCGATGTGGCCCATACGCGCTACAAGAAGAAGTCACGAAGAAACAGGTTCCCCAAAAGCAAGCTGTTCATACCACGACCGAGCAGGGTAAAGATAAGTCAACGTGCCCTCACTGCCAAGACAATCATCAGCTCTTTGAATGTAGCAAGTTCCTGAAAGCTTCGATCCAGGAGAGGTGGGAAATCGCCATGAAATCGAAAACTTGCTTCAAATGCCTGCGAAGTCGTCACCGAAAAGAGAGCTGCAGGAAACCTCCATGCAAGCTCTGCAAGCGTTGGCACCATCTCCTGCTTCACGAAGACAAGCCATTAGAACAAAGCATACCGAAGCAGGAGGAGAAGAAAGAAGTTACCAACAATATAAGGCTCTCAGTAAACGCTACAAAGACTGGAAGAGCGTATTTGAAAATGGTGCCCGTGGAGATTTACGGGCCAAAAGGATCAGCCAAAGTATTGGCGCTCTTGGATGAAGGATCCACAGTAACCCTTCTGGATTCTTCACTGGCAGAACAAATTGGACTCGAGGGACCCACAGAATCTTTGTCACTAGAGACTGTGGGTGGGAAGACCATCACAAAGAAGGATTCCATGAGGCTCAACACAATGATTCGAGGCATCCACCAGAAAACAAGAAGGGATGTCACTGGGGCGCGCACAATTGACGACCTGCACCTAACGCCTCAGAGAGTGGATAGAAACAGAATCGAAGAATGCGCTCATCTCAGCAAGTTAGCCGATCAGCTGTATTACGAAGGGGAGCCCCCCAAACTGCTGATTGGACAAGACAATTGGGAGCTCATCGTATCAAGGTCTACGCGAAAAGGGAAGAAAGATCAGCCCGTAGCTTCCCTCACACGTCTGGGGTGGGTGCTACACGGGTCCGACGGGGGAGCCTCGATACAAGTCAACTTTGTCACCTGTGCGCACGTCTCTACCAGCGAAGATCAGATGGAAAAACTCATTCGAGATCACTTCGCTGTAGAGTCACTGGGAGTTCAGCCTCGACGCCCAAGTACTGACGCAGAAGAAATATCTCGAAAGATCTTGGAGAAAACCACTCGAAGATTGGAAAATGGTCACTTTGAAGCAGGCCTTCTATGGAAGAACGACAACGACAAAATGCCGAACAACTACAAATCAGCAGAAAACAGGCTGAAGAACATAGAAAAGAAATTGGACAGAGACACGAATCTGAAGCTGGAATACGAGAATCAAATCCAGAACCTCCTGGACAGCGGGTATGCCGAAGAGGTACAGCACGCGTCGATATCGGAGAGAAAATGGTATCTCCCTCATTTCGCGGTCACACACCCGAACAAGAAGAAGATCAGAGTGGTGTTCGACGCAGCTGCCAAGTTTGGGGGAAAGAGCCTTAGCGACGTACTTCTGACAGGACCTGACCTGCTTCAATCACTTTTTGGGGTCCTTCTTCGGTTTCGTCAACATCCAATCGCTGTGGTAGCGGATATAAAAGAGATGTTTCTTCAGGTCAAGATCCGGGCAGAGGATCGAGATAGCCTGCGATTCTTATGGCGAGGAGATCAGCGTACTGGGTCACCTAAGGAGTATCGGATGACATCAGTCATTTTTGGGGCTGCCTGTTCTCCAAGCACAGCGATCTACGTGATGAATAGAAATGCCGCCGAGTTCAAAGATCAGTACCCCGAGGCAGCGCACGCAGTGGTGCGCAACCACTATATGGATGATTACCTGCAAAGTTTTGAGACCGAAGTAAAAGCTGTCAAGATAGCCAGTCAAGTGGACACCATTCACCAAAAGGCCGGGTTTCACCTCCGGGGGTGGGTTTCCAACCAACCTGAGGTTCTGAAAAGGCTCACTCAAGAAGTTAAGAGTGGCAACGAAGTTGAATTGGGGTCCAAAGAAGAAAAAACGTTGGGTTTACGGTGGTTCACACAAGAAGATGAACTGGGCTTCAGAACGAGTCTTCATAATGTCGAGGAAGATGTCATAAACCAGCGAAAGACTCCAACAAAGAGAGTGGTCACAAGCGCTGTGATGTCAACCTTCGATCCAATGGGGTTGGCATCACCAGTACTCATCCAAGGAAAGCGACTTCTGCAAGACATATGGAGAAGTGGCATAGGATGGGACGATGAGATCATGCCAGAGACTGAGGAAGCGTGGAGGAACTACCTTGATAGCCTGCAACTGCTGAGAGACCTACGCGTCCCCAGGCTCATTACTCACTCCAGCACTGGGGGAGAGATGCACGTTTTCACCGATGCCAGTGAAGTTGCCTACGCTTGCGCGATCTATTGGAGACAAGAAGTCAACGAAGGACAGTACAAAGTTACACTTCTGGCTGGAAAGGCAAGAGTCACGCCACTGAAACCAGTTTCCATCCCACGGCTAGAATTACAGGCTGCACTGCTGGGAACCAGGATGGCACGATCAGTGGAAGAAGAGTTAGATATCAAGCTGGAGAAGAAAACTTATTGGACTGACTCAAGCACCGTTTTGTCCTGGATCAAGTCAGATCCAAGAACCTTCAAACCTTTTGTGGCTCATCGACTCGCTGAGATTGAAGACACTTCAAAGCCTCAGGAATGGCGCTGGGTACCAACGACTCAGAACCCAGCAGATGACGCTACGAGAAACATTCCAGAGAACTTTGGCAGATATCACAGATGGTTCACTGGTCCTACATTCCTGAGCGAAGTTAAAGAACGCTGGCCAGAACCGCGTTCATTCAAGGCCGAGCCAACGGGTGAAGAAAAGGAAAAGTTCTCAGTTGCCACTGTTAAGATGACGGACAAGCATCCGACTCCAGACCCGGCAAGATTTTCCCAATGGAGCCGACTGCTGAGGGCAACTGCAAGAGTACTTCAATTCGTTGACATATGTAAAAAACAGAATCAGCTCGTGAATGCCACTAGAAAACAAGAAAAAGAAGATCCAACGTGGAAAAATGTTTCTAAGAAAAAGAAAACGAAGTTAGACCTAATCAAGACGAAGAACCAAGACCGAAAGTTCATAGCACTCGAGCCATCTCACTTAGAAAGAGCCGAGAAACTCTTATTGAAACGAAGCCAAGAAGAAAGTTTCAGGGAAGACATTACTTTCATCAAGAAGAAGAAATCTCTGAATCGAGCAAGTAAACTGGGAAAACTTGTCTTGGAAAACGATGATGGCGTGCTTCGAATCCAAGGAAGAATCGACGTAGCAACAAGTTTCGATAAGAACTTCAGGCGTCCCGTGGTACTAGACAGCAAGCAGTACATAACAAAGCTGCTTATTGAACACTATCACAAGATCTTCAATCACGGGAACCACGCGACTGTAATCAACGAGTTAAGGCAGCGCTACTGGGTACTGGGGCTACGATCTGCAGTTCGATTTGCTACACATCGGTGCCAGTGGTGTCAAGTTTACAGAAAAAAACCATATGTACCACCAACCGGGGACCTGCCGAAAGAGAGACTGCAGTACGGCGAGCCACCTTTCACTTTTTCTGGCGTGGACTTTTTTGGGCCGATGATAGTCACGGTGGGCCGACGACACGAAAAGAGGTGGGGAGCTTTGTTCACTTGCCTTTCCACCAGAGCCGTCAGCGTCGAACTAGCTTCGTCACTTTCATCAGACTCCATGATCCTAGCACTAAGAAGGATGGCGGCCAGAAGAGGAATGCCGAAAGGGCTTTTCAGTGATAATGGCACGAACTTTGTCAAGGCTAACAAGGAACTTCAAGAAGCCTTAGAAGAGATGAAGAAAGAAGACATCATCGTTGAAGCCGAGAAGATGGGAGTCCGGTGGAAGTTCATACCACCTGGGGCCCCGAACATGGGGGGAGCTTGGGAACGGCTGGTGCGCTCCATTAAAGCGGCAATAGCCGTGACTCTACGAGAAAGATATCCGAAGGAAGAAGTCCTTCACACGCTCCTATTAGAAGCAGAGCACATTGTCAACTCATGGCCATTGGTGGAGGCCATAGATGATGGAGAAGAAGCGCTTACGCCCAACCACTTTCTTATCGGGAGGTCGTGTGGTGCTCCAAGATTGGGAACCTTTACCGACTGCGACCTCAAGGGGCGACGAACGTGGAAGATGACTCAACGACTAGCCGATCACTTCTGGAGCAGATGGGTGAAAGAGTATCTACCAACCCTGATCCCGAGAAAAGTCAACGGAAAATCCAGAGAAGCTAGAAACCTTCGATGTGGAGACACGGTCCTCATAGTGGATTCCACATTGCCGAGGAACACTTGGCCCCGAGGAGAAGTGGTCCGTACCTACCCCGGACCAGATGGCCGCACGAGGGTTGTCGAGGTGCGCACGACTGGAGGCACCTTGCGACGTCCGAGCTCCAAGATAGTGCTGCTAGTTCCTGTGAAAGATAACGAGCAATCCGTTCCTGTGGAAGACACCGAGTGCCAGAATGCTGAGCACGCCAGTCAGTGAGCTGCGAGTCATCAGATTACAACAGAGGAGAGGACGAGGAGGAAATCGCTAGACCAGGAGTCGATGCTGCGCACGAGGGGGAGGATGTTAGCGATCATTAATTTGTGTTTTTGTAGTTAAGTTATAATTTTAAGGATGATTTCAATATTTCATAGTTTGTGTATAAATTTTAACTTAATATTTAGGTACCTCAAATAAAATTGGTCAGGATTCGTCTCTATCGCTATTTCGGGAAAAAAAGTGTTCGCAAAATGTAGGAGTTTACACATGCGAGGTAGAGTAAACAAAAGCTATTCATCTTTGTCTCTCTTGATAGTTTAAACGAATAAATGAGCGAGGAGCTAGGGACCACCCTTAACAGCGGGTGGGAAACAAAAGGCACCACTACGAAATAATCGGTGCGCTAGAAAAGTAGGATTCAGTTTCAGTCAGATCAGTTTAAGAGCAACTTCCACATTGAAGAGACGTCTGAGCAACTTCGACATTAGAAGAACGTGAACGTCCCAAGCTCCTCTTGCGAACCTCCTTAAAATCAAGAGTTTTATTTCTATCATTCGACTCGTTCATCAACGAACAATCCTACTGGAGCGGCAGGCACCCCACATGCGCTGACGCACACGAGCGGACCGGCACCAGCGCCCGAGCGAGACGGAGATATTACACGTGGTCTCGGTCTCCTCGACCCTTCCCGGTCCGCACAACGGAGGCGGCGTTTTTTGTGCCCTACAACAGAGCGCTGCGCTCAACAGGATTACACTTCTACAGTTTCAAACATTCATTGGAAAATTGATGGACGGCACTGGTCTACCTCAGACGATGATAATCAGTGGTCTACCAGCTTCTCTTCGCTTTCGTTTGTATGAAAAATGTCATCATCACAATAAATGTTCTAAAAAAACAATAAATCAATAAATCTGGGTGTCTTCAAGTAGAGCGTGCTCCATCGTACACCGCATCATCGCTTAACTTCAGGCAAGTTAGGGGCCAAAGCGCCAATAAAAAATATATTTAAAAAAACTATCTTAGCCTGCCGATCGTCGGTTTTTAATTTCCAGCTGCCTTACGTACATCGTTACTCCATTAAGACTCAAGGCGTCCAACGCTACGTTTGCCGATTCGTTGTCTCCGCTCTATAACACGTGTAGGTATACCCCAACGATTATCGGAAAAATTGAAATATTATTATGCATACGAAAACCTACATACACACATCGCCTTTTATAATTATATATATTTATGTATAGATTAAGTCAAATTAGCATTTACTAAGAGTGGGTTGTTAAATCTATCAAGGAAGTTGTTAACGTAATGTTAATAAAATCAACTCAAAACTGATTTTAATGTCTTTTACTGAAGTAAAAGACATTAAGATTTGCCTGAATTCTTTCAGTGGGAGTTTTTTATTAGACAGCAGGCATATAAAAGTCAATGGTAACGTGCTACTTCCTCTATACCCCAAATTGATTGCTATTCCTGGCTATCCGGAGAAATTACTACTGAATGCTTCACTGGTTCCATACCAAGAAGTCTTAAGAAACTACTCACGATTTACGTGAAAATAGATGATAATGTGGTCTCAATTCTCATCACCATCAGCCAGAAGACGTCCACTGCTGAACATAGGCCTCCCCCTTTAACCTCCACACTGAACGACAGCCTGCCTTTTGCACCCACTGGATGCCAGATGGGTCTTTGTGGTCCAGAAGACCACAAATTGGCAAAGATGGAGAGACTCGATGGAGTGACGTTATTAAAGCAACTAGCAAAAACGGGAAGAGAACAGCCGAAGATATTAAGTAGGTGGACGAAAACAGGCTGATTATGATGATGATGAGATGCTTCAGATGAACTTCTACAATATAAAGATGAACAAAAAAAAAAAAAGAGCTTAACTTGAAGAAAAACCAAAACTTTAAGAGTAATCAAAAGCTTATTCTGAAGAAGAACCAAAATTCTGTCTCAGAATTTTATACAATACAAAGCCAAAAAACTCTCTATAACATGTATGTAGTTTCATTTGTATTTTCGGTGTGTAATAAAGAAATTTTGTATTGTTTTTTGTATTGTATGTATTAACTAAGACTGAAAGTTTTCCAAGAACTGGGGTAAAAGCTTTAAGAAAAGATTACTTTCCGTCATTGGGTAAAAGGTTCACTACTGAACCTTGAATACTTACCTACTTGAATTTGTAGCCTACTATATAAATGCATTGGATAATAAAGTACAGAAATCAGGTTACTAGCAAGGCGTCTCGCCGTCTTGGAGGCCGGGTGACCTCAGCTCAGTTGAGTAACTAGCCGGGAGCCCTACGGGCGCCGCATACAGAACACCTGATTATGCCATACACGAGAAAGCGTGCCATCGCAGGGCGGTAGCATACCAACGCCTACCTTTGAGACCAAAAGGCTAAAATTATAGTTTTTTTTTTTTTTGCGGATATTTCCGTCTTTGCTACTGGTTATATTGTCATTGGCGTGTGGCAACCAACTCGCCTGTTGGTAAGCGACGATGTGGTCGAAGATGAAGCACGCAGACATAGAAGACACCTATTCACTCTGGCCTTGAAAAGGCCCAGATTATTAATAAATTTTCCAATTTTCCGGGCCACTATTCCTATTTTTCTTTCCTTTTTAAGCCTAGTCAGACTACTACAAACATTATTAAAAAAAATGCTAAATCAGTCTAGCCGTTCTCAAGAGATGCGCTTACAATTATACTGTTGGTTATAAAAATTATAAACAACAGTATACTTTTATTATTTGTACAGGGTTACGCATATAAACTGTACTAAGCCGAAAGGAGGTCATTGTGAACAACTTTTAATATGGGACCAACCCTAATATCGCAACAACAAAAAAACAACTGTTCCATAAATTTTGTCGAGTGTCCGTGTGTGACTGTTTTCTATGGGACAAGTGGTATTTTTTTTCGCGATTTTAGTGTTGGTCCCATAGTAAAAGTTGTTCATAATTATGAGTAGGTACCCCTTATTAGTACCCCGTAACCCTTTCTTTAACGTACTTCTCCCAGTCCAAATTTCCAGACACACTTGGCATCATAATGAATCAAGAATTTCACACCACAAAGGTCAAACAATGCAAATATGAGCAAGGAAGTGTTGACTAATCGTTTGAAGGTTGTTGGTCAAACTGAATAGGGTCCAAAAACTCATTGAACATTAAAACTACGTGACTTCAATACCAATTTCACTAATTAAAATGTTAATATGCTTTTTATAACAATAACCTACTCTGTTAATTTAGGCCAAATCCCCAGGGTGATATAACATCAGCCAAATGCAAGTAGGACTCGCGTACCGAAGGTTTGTACCCAAAACATGTGTTTTCTTTTATTCAGTTCTGGATCGTTTGCGCACGTCAGACTCGCATTTGGTCGATGTTCATTATTTGTTGTTTTAAAACTGTGCTCTATAATCATATTAAGCTTGACGTTTGTACGTATTACCGTTTTTACACTAAGAGCAAACCAAAAAGTACGTAAAAAAATTGTTATATTTTATTTTTTATATTTTTTTTTATTTTTTTTGATATTATTGTTATTCTAATTATTATTCAAATTCAAATTATTTATTGAGAATAAAAACGGACAAATTCCACTAACATTTATTTCACATACTGTTAAAACTAAAATAGATTTCCCAGTAAAAATAGGAATAATATTATAAAATTACTAATATAATAAATACAACAAATTGCTGTAAATTTTTTATTTCTTAGGTAATCCACCGCAACATTACACATTCAATAAAAAATCAACTAGATAAGATACAGCCGTTGAAAGGTAGGACAGACAGACAGCGCAGGTTTAGGTAGGTAATATGGTTCAGTTGACACCTTTTGGGCAGGGAACCCTAACAAAAATATTTATCGATTAACATGGATTGAACATGCTATGAGCCCACGCCAATACCATTAATGTTCGAGGCTTTTTATGTTAATTTATTGGCAGTTGTGTATATGGAAGCAGAAACATCAGTTAGAATTTGTCTATAGAAATTAAAAACAACAGCTGCTCAAATAAAGGCACAAGTAAACTTGAACGACATAATTTCGTAAGACGTGTGTATGAATAGATGTGGTTTTCTTCTATTCCAGCAATGAACACACACGACATCCACGATAACACACAAGTATACATTTAAAAAAGTTTTGAAACCATACATACGCAGATATTAAAAAAATAAACCCGGCCAAGTGCGAGTTGGGCTCGCGCACTGAGGGTTCCGTACCACCACATAACTTGTTAGCTACTAAAGTACAAAAAATAGTGCAAAAAGACAACATCCGCATCAACGCCTAGGCGGTCACCCATCCAAGTACCGGCCGCGCTCGACGTTGCTTCACTTCGGTGATCGTACGAGATCCGGTGGTGAACCGAACTTTGTCACCGACTCACACTTGGCCATTATTATTATTATTTATTATTTGTTGTTATACTTTTGAGTGTATCAATCATGCCAAGTTTGACGCTTGTACGTATTACCGTTTTTACATTAGATCTAATACAAAATTAAATTAAAAAAATACGTTTGTTGTATGGGGACACCCCCCTTTCATTTTCACTTTTTGTCTTTTTTATTATTTCTTCATTAAACCACCATAACATAATATATTCAGTGAAAATTTCGACTGGCTATCTATTACGGTTCGAAAGAACAGCTGTTAATATGTAGGACAGACGGGCGGACGGACGGACGGACGGACGGACGGACGGACAGACAGACATCGTAGACTTAGTAATAGGGTTCCGTTTTTACCCTTTGGGTACGGAACCCTAAAAAGACGCATAAATTCTAATTCAGTCAGTATTGTATATTGAGTGGGACAACTTAATCGATGCAAAATGAAGTCGTCGCTATAATTCCAAGGATATTGTTAATTGATGTACAAAAAATTGATCGAAGGACGGTTAGCGAATCATTCCTTTACAGTTCAGTGCTTCTATTTACAATTTTAATGACCACAATCTACGTGTTGCTAACATATATGTTGAAGCAATATACATATTGCTTCAGAATCCTACATCGCAACTTGCATGCTATCATCTATTTTTTTATTACAGTCAAGAAATTGTTGATAATGCCAATAGTAGTCGCTAATTTGGGGTGAAATCTGAATACAAATAGAAAAACAACTGAAGATCAGACCACTTAATTGTAAAGGCAGAAGCACTAATAAAGAATCACTATCACTACAGTTTCAAATTTAAAACAAAACTTACGACAGAAAGAATAAAATGAAAAATCCCCTCAATAGTAGATTGAGGGGAGATAAAGGTATCCGCGGATCCACATGTGGAGCCAAAGTAGTAGCTTTACCTAGCCTGTGTGTGTGGAACAGAGTTGTAGATCCAAGTGGACGGAGGGGAATTGTGGATAGTAAAAACCAGAAAGACCTAACGGGAGTCTGTAGACATGAGAATTTGTAGACATGGGAATTTGTACACATGGAAATCTGAAGACATTGAAATCTGTAGACATAGGAATCTATAGACATGAGAATCTGTAGACATGGGAATCTGTAGACATGGGAATCTGTAGACATGAGAATCTGTAGATATGGGAATCTGTAGACATGGAAATCTGTAGACATGGGAATCTGTAGAATTAAAAACAAGCTACCTACCTAACGTGGTATTTCGGAGAAGCTACAACATGGGGTTCTTCAAAAGGCGAGTTAATCGAGTCCTTAAGGGTCGGCAACGTATTTGTAATGCCTCTGGTGTTACAAGTATCCATAGGCAACGGTGACTGCTTACCATCAGGCGGCCCGTCAGATAGTTTGCCGCCAATGGCATAAAATAATTAAAACTGGGATCAACGTCGACTTTTACCGAAACTAGAGCAAGAACAATTAACAGATCTACCCAACAACCATCTGTTGCAAACAAACCATCTGTTTCATGGAACAAGAAGGCATAAAACGAATCGCTCTAAGCTCGCGGACATAACATGTAAAATTATCTTGATACGAGATGATATTCCTCTTACGTATACCTACGTTAACGTAAATAATGTTCAGTGAGTCATGACTCCGTAAACATGACGTAAGAAGATGATGTTGATAATCGTTCGTAAATGCTCTCAAGGCGAAGCTGGATTCGATTCCAAATTGTATTTATAACTGGTTCTCGTTGATTAAACTGGAAAATGAACTTCGTTGAATCGTTGTTTTTATTCGGTGATGATGTCTTATTTTTGGACTGTTTCGAAAATGTTGCAGCTTGCTCATCCGACCTTGGTATTATTTTTGTGCATTCAGATGACTTGGAAATAAATAAAATGCGCAGATTACAATAAACATGATGACTAATATTTTTTTATTACCTCATAAAAAAGCTGATCATAAATAGAGCCCATCAACGAAAACAAAATTAAAATTAGTTTAAAAATAAATAAGATATAAGCATTTAAATTTCATGCTAGACAGAGAGCGCACTATACTGAGCCGTGACGTCACGGCTCAGGAGTGCCATACAAATGCTATACTAACACATGCTTTGTGAGAAAGGGATACAGTATCCCCTCCCTATCCCCCCCACCCAAAACTTTAAACGCTCATATCTCAGAGATTTATCAGCCAATTTAAATTATTTTTTCAGTATGTGTAATGTATTTAGTTATATTCCTCGCTAAGTCGGTTATTTGCAATAATTTAAACATGAGGACACATGCCTATTGTCGTTATTGGCTTGTCTTTTTGAAGTCAATGTCCTTTACTGATTTAGAAAACTAGTAGACATAATAGTAATCGTTTTATCCAGTACATGTAAAAGTATTTTTTTTTTTTACATTCCGTGCAATTTCAATTAATATGCTTTTTTATTGTCTTATAAAAACACTAGCTGACCTGACAGACGTTGTCCTGTCTTAGAACTGTCAAACACGCAAAGTTAAAATTGAAAATCTTATTTTTTTTACACCTTGGGTTACATTATTGGAGTTATAGGAAGGAAGTTATATGATTATTTACGGGATATTTACCGTGGTAAGGTTGTGGAATGTTTTTTTATAGGAAGGATCCCTATTAAAAAAAAAAAAAAATATGGCCTATGTTACCCGGGGATAGTGTAGCTTCCCAACAGTGAAAGAATTTTTCAAATTGGTTCAGTAGTTTCGGAGCTTATTCAATGCAAACAAACAATCAAATCTTTCCTCTTTATAAAATTAGTATAGATAAATAGCCCTGAACTCCGAAAACAAAATTGAAATGTGTTCAAAATTAAGGAATATAATAAGCATTTTAATGTGTTGCTAGACAGAGAGCGCACTATACTTACTAATGACGTCACATTTAAAGTACGTCATACAAACTCTATACTGACACTCACTTTGCGGGAAAGGGACGCTAGTAAGGCGTAAAAACGCATCTCAGAACTTTATAAGCCAACATTAATTATTTCTTCGTGTATTAAAGTGTATTAAATTTAATTATATTTTTCACTAAGCCTCACTGTCTAAGCAAGTTATTAAAAAAAAAAAACACCTGTCCTATTGTCCATTCAAAGACAGTGAGTGCTCTAAAGAAAGAACGTTAAAATATCCTAGCGTATAAATATGCTCTACATAGAATAACCAAAGTCTAACCTTGTAATACACATCTCTGGATTCTCTGGCCCTAATACAATGGCCGATAAAATATTTAATAAATTGCCAAATGAAATAAAAGATATAGCATATGGAGTAATGTTCACAAATAATTTAAAAGCTATTTTAGAATTTAAATGTTATTACAACATAAAATAATTTTTCAATGATAATTTTGACGAAATTTACATAGATCGTTCTGTTCCGACTATTGCCATTTTGCCATACCCAAATAGGGTCATATATGTTACTTTATTGAAGCATGTTAATTTAAGAACTTCGTGTACCTACGTATGTCTGAAATAAAATATTAATATTGTGCATTAAAAAAGCTATGCTCTACCATGGCTCCATTCACAAACATGCACACACCAAATAAACGTCCTCCCCGCTAAAACGGAACATAAAGCGCGCGAGTGGCTGCACGCTTTGTTGACACAACAAAACGCTGGCACGTGGCTCGCATTACTGCTCGGGTCATCAGCAATGCCACACGGACACCACACATGTGAGACGTAAAGCTAGCGCATACAGAGAAATATAGACTCCCTAACGGTTGAAACCTGGCCATTGTTTTGGTCACTAGTAAATCATCATCAGCGAGAAGACGTTCACTGCTAAACATAGCGGCCTCCCCCTTTAACCTCCACACTGAACGATGCCTATTGCATCCACTGGATGCCGGCGACTCACACTCACTAGTAAATAAAGCTCTGTAATTAGAGTGACCGTTTGCAAAATAAATCGGTTAAATAAAAAAAAAAGCGGAAAATCCTGGACAATGTGGGAGTAAAATAGATTGATTGATAGATAAAAAAATAGGAGACGTTCGTGCCCTAATTGAACTCTAATGAAGACCACGGACCGGTAAGCACAGCGTAGGACGTCCACCCACAAGATGGACAGACGACCTAAGGAGACCGCAGGCAAACACTGGATGCATCCAACCGGCTGTTTTGGAAATCAATGGGGGAAGCCTATGTTCAACAGTGGACAATCTATGGCTGAAATGATGATGATTGTGCCAGTGGGCAAAAAATACGTGGTGATGATAAATCTCGATCATAGACTAAAATGGGTAGAGACACGGATGTATCTTGTAGTATAAATCAATATCCAAAGAAACTGTGGTAGCTTCCGACTATCGGCTGCCAGTAGTCAGTGACTCTACAATGTAAGCCAGGCCTTATAATTCCACACATTCACAGGTCACTTTCCTTCGCCCGGAAATGGACAGAACTCGTCATGTCTCAATGTGTGGCTTCACTTCCGACACAGTTATAACCAGCAGTTACTAGACTTCCGCTGCGTTATGTCCTCGCGGAAAATTATATGAGTGGCTGCAGCCGGGAAGTTGGCTGTCTGTAGGCCACACGCCGAAGGGACTTTTGTCTGTCTGATTCTGATTGTAGTTTTCCTTTAGATCTATTGGTGTAAGTAAAGGTAGCATTACGATCTTGTGACCGCGACCGGCGACCACGACCAGCGGCAGCAGCCGCGTCGCGCGACCCACTGCTCAGTATGAATTTGTATGGAGTGCTAAACAATGCAAGCGACCGCGTCGCGCGACGTGACGTACAAGACCGGAATGCTACCTTCATCTACAGTTGTTTATAGGGACTTCTTAGGTGAGCTGATTTAAAGTGCGTCAAATTTATCTTGCGTCCTTATCGAGTTGGTTGTTCTTTACAATGATATCTCATATTCATACTTTTCAGACCATATTTGGCACACCCATTTAAATTTGAAGAAAATATTGGAATATTTATGAGGTGCACCTTTCTGAGGAAAATTTGGGGTTGAATCAATGACGGTTTCAGATTAATCTCGTTTATTGAACTTTCCGTGCGGCGTATTTTTTTTAATAATTATTTTTTGTTTTTAATGGCAGTTACATCAGCCAGATTCTCCGACGTTCCTCCGTCAAATTTCCGCTACTTATTTCGTGAAACTATTTCGTTTCTGTGAAGTCAAATAACTTCACAGAATTTTGATATATGACAACCTCAGATTGGACAAACGAGGGGGATATGTTAAGGTGGCGGGTGCGAACGCATCTGGCCTAAATCAGGCTTGATGTCTTTAGTCAATTTCACCAAACAGAAGACCTCGTCGCCCTTTTTGAATGTTGACTTTAACTTTGTTCATTGGAGACGCTACAAGTTTCTTAGTCTGCGTAAAAAAAATTGTAAGGGAGCTGTACTCACAGTTTTTGCGTTAAGCGGTATAGTGAAAAAATTATGAAAAATTGAGACATTTGAATACATACGATAATTGTACTAAAGGCATATCTCCCTTGTTTGTCTGATCTGAGGACACAACTGAGTCCCACCAGGGCCGTGTCAAACACCTCTATTCTATTTCTGTGTGATTCTGATGATACGCTCTCGGCACGGGTAATTGTATTTTGGTCGTACCAGTATTTGGAACTATCTGAAAACGCACGTAAAAGCCGCAGAATAAGTGATAGTTTGTACAGGACAGTGGCTCTCGATAAGTTTTGAGTAATTTATCAATAGGGTGTTTGACTGTATTGAAAATATTAAGCCAATTGACATCATCCATAAACATGACATAATGAAAAAGCGTATTTCATTGATTTTTTTATAAAAATATGCTTATTTTTTGTAAAAAACGCGAATAAAATAACTGTATTTTCGACATTTGATCACGTGATCGAAAACGGTCTGTAATTGGCTTCATCCCTAGTGACGTCACACAAATCTAAACAAACAGATTTTGTATTGATATTTGCGAATTTAATGTTGTAAAGCTATTTTGAGAGCGATTTATCCAGAAATTATCACCAAAAACAGTCCGGAGGTTAAATGTGAGAAGAATGGAGAAACATTTTGTGCAAGCAGACAGCAGTAACTTACCCAAAATTAATGTATTTATGGTTGCATATTTCTTCAATAATAATCTACGTCATTGTTTCTACGCTGCAGAACTCAAAACGTAAAAACTACAATGTAAGTATTAATTTTTAATTGTTCTCCAAGCAAAACATTCAATCAAGTTGTACAAAAAGTATGTTGTAGTAGGTGGATATCACTATTTTGTTAGGTTATGTCTTTACAATGTTTAAAAAGAAAGTAACAGTACATAAAATAGTAATGCAATAAAAACACAAATTGTAATAGAAATATATAGACTCAAATATGTACCTCAAAATGATCTTCGCACATAGAAACACTTGATTTAGCTCCAATACTTTTGGGTTCTCTACGAGCTACTTAGTTCCAACCACTTTTTGCGAGTTTTCGGGTCCATTGGAACAGAAACGAATAGTTTTTCCGGTGTTTTATGGAAGTATTTGTACATTGTGGCACTACACAACATTTATAAACCATTACTTCTATTAGAAAATTAGTGATTATCAAACTTTTGCTGCCTGGCTGCAGCTGTTTTGTTTTGTGTGACGTCAATCGTCGCTCGACCGGAGCTATGACGCAGGTCTGCGTTTTGGCGCGATATTTTTTTATTCAAACTTTAACTTCGATTTATATCGCAAATACGACTGATATCCAGAAAATATAAATGCAGTATATATTAAATTATATCAGGCAATAATGTGCAATAGTTTCCCAAAAGTAGTCAAATACCCTATTTAAAACCCCGACTTCAGAAAATAAATTATTGAAGAAATTTCTATGGGAGCAAAGGTAAGTAAGTAGGGTAGGTGGTAAGTATATATTTTCAATAAAAAAATAATTTTCCAAATCGGTTCATAAATGACCGAGTTAAGGGGTGACAAACATAAAAATAAAAAATATACAACTGAATTGAACCCCCTTTTTTATAAAGTCGGTTAAAAATTGTCTCGTGTCGAGACCACAGAAAATAGAAGTAAATAGAACGGAAATGAGAAGGAAAATCTGTTACCAGGCATTATGAGTGAACGTTGATTGAACATTCTTATTTAGATCAACGCGTCGAACTCCGCATCACAGTTGCTAACTGATTTCGAATGACTGACGTTTCGTTTATATGGGTGCAATTGGCTACAACAAATTACTTATAAAAATGCCTTGACAGCCGTTCTAATTTAAACAAAAAAAAAAACTTTTCTGTGGCCGAGACAGCGATGAAGCGAATGAGGTGTGAAGGGTGTGAATCCCATACCGATGGCGCGATGGCATTTATAAATAACCGCCACCCATCAACTGTTCTACGGCTACGGTCGCCCGAGTGTTGTTGAAGAAATCCTGGAGTATTTCTGGAGCGTTGAATGAACATTTCAGTGACGGTCGCATTCTTGTAAAATATCTTTCCCTTTCCCTCGGTATTTACTCTTCATATTTGGCAAAGTCAGCAGGTCAACCTTTCGGTACCTAATCTAGATTCCGGTTTCTATGTGTTTTTGGGAAAGAAAGAAAGAAAAATCGTAAAGAAGACTGAAGAATGCGAGCTCTTGGTCGGTAAGTTCATAGATGCAGACAAAACGCTCTACCATGATGATGATGAAATTTCTAATTCGAACCATTTTTTATTCATGGGTGATCAAAAGATACCAAAACAATAATTTGTATCGAGTCGCCTACGGTCACCTAGGTACAGGTGATCAAAGGATACTCAAATAATAATTTAAATGGAGTCGCCTATTATCACCCAGGTGATTATATTCCCTAGTAATTAAAGTTGACTAATGAGTCGACTTTTATCACCCAGGTGATTAAAGAGGAATAGACTCTTTCTAAGTCTTGTGCCCAGTCCCAGCCCAGTCGAATTAGCTTAAAAAAGGGCCAAACCCCGAAAAAAGTTGCCATTTTCTTTCGTTATTCGTTGGGGGTGAATTTTTGTTTGATTAACAAATTCACCCCTTCTTTTGGTAAAATTTTGCGGTCGCGCAATATTTTTTCAACACCTAAACTGGGTTGCTTTAAACAGCTAGCCGTAAGGCCCCTGAACTGGTGTAAAGACAAATAATAAAGCCCAGCTGACGCTACATTTTCATTATGACGATAATTTCTGGTCAGGTCGTTATAATTTATAACACATAGGGCACGGACATACATGCATGCTGTGTTCAATGAGTGTGTAAAGTCATCTTGCGGTCGCGGTCGTGCATGATTTGACCCCGATTCTGCCGCAATGTCTACTTGAGACGTACTGCATGCACAGTTTTGTTGATAGACATCGATGTGAAAGTTTCGAAAACTAACTCACCAATTTTCACGCATATACGCAGATGTATGGACTTTTGAGAATGTCCACCGCACCAATATTATACATACATGTGTTTTGTTGCATTTTCATGACTGAAATAACTGAGTCGATTTTGATGAAATTTGGCGTAAAAGCAGTACGCCCATGAGGAAGGACCGACAGACATCTGATAATTTTATCCTAGAAATAGCAGGTAAAACCGCAGGGCGCAGATATCCTTTTTAGGTAGGTACTACGTATGGGGAAATAAGGATGGGAGTTGTAGGATTTCCGCTAAAATCTGATGAATAATCCTAGTTATACCAAAGATTATATACTAGGTTATACTAACTTAATATTGTAAAATCGAAAGTAGCTCTCTGTCTGTTTGGTCGCTTTTCACGAAATTTGGCAGTAAGAAACTGTAGGTACATCATAAGGACGGGAATAGGGTACTTTTCCCCTAGAAAAAGCCGAAAAACTGGAAAATTGCGGGTAACACCGTGGGATTCAGCTAGTTATATAAAGAATTAGAGAGAACTAGCAGTTTCATGCGACTTTGTACGTGTAGACCGTTTTGACCCTTCTAATTCGGTCCTTTCAAAATCCTACGAAATTCTTTCTTAGCGGACCTTTACAAGGAACCTGCCGAGTTACAGCTTCGTAGCGTTGTCGAGATTTCGTGATGAGACAGTGAGTAAGTGACTATATATGTATATAGTAGTATTTCGCTTATTAGAAGGTAGATTCCTGCTGAAGTAGGCGTTGATCACCTTTGGCAGGAAACAGAGTGACTCTTCCAAACAATGACTGTAATATAAAATTAAATCATGTGTAATTCAGTTTGTAAGAACACATGACGCAGCATGCCCTCTACCCCAGCCTCTAGGTCAGTGTATGAAGCATACACTTGTTTAATGGTAAGGAAGTATACTATGCATCGTGAGCAAGTGTTTACTTACCGTCTTATCTGTCTGTCTGTGTGTATTCTACAAGTATTCTATGACAATAACTCTTCTTCCTCCTTGTGACTTCTATACTAGCACAGAATAGATAATAGTTTCATCAACATCATCATCATCCACAGCCTTCCTTATCCCGCTGCTGGGTATAGGCCTCTCTCTTCCTATGCCATCTGCCTCGGTCCTGTGCTAATCGAGTCCAGGTTTGACCCACGATAGAGATAATATCGTCGACCCATCTTGCAGCTGGACGACCAACGCTCCGCTTACCTTGCCTCGGCCACCACTCTGTTAAAACCTTACTCCGCCTGTCAGCACTGCGGCTAAAAAAGTGTCCTGCAGTGGAATAGATTAACACATAAATAATTTAAAAGTGCGAGTTAGTACAAAGATACGTAATAAATCATCATCATCATCATCATCAGCCTGTAAACGTCCACTGCAGAACAAAGGCCTCCCTCGTAATAAATATTTTGGGAAAACCGTGTAGCGACTTAGCGAACGCAAATGTGTTGCCTCTCATTTAATTTCAATTGAAATGAAACGAGAGGCAACGAAAATAGAGAACGCTTGCGTTCGCTAGATGTACACGACTTATCGGTGCGTTCCTGTGGAGATCCCGGTACCTACCTTCCGTCTGGCACAGAGGTCGGCCACCGAGGGGGGGTTTTAGTGGGTGCAATCCCGGCCCGGCTTCACCCCAATGCAGCTGGGAATTTTTAGATTTCCCCCGTCAAAAAAAAAAATAAGATGTTCACGACTTCATTACACTGGTCACACTCTGATGAAGTTAGATAAACGGATTTTTGGCGCCAACGTGGAAAAAAACATGTCGGCTCGTTGGATTATTTTCCTAAACTTGTGTATTTTCGAGTGTTAATGTGTACTAAATGGTGAATTATTATTCATTAGGTACTCGTAAACGTGCTCGAGTGTGGGGAAGTGATATAACGAGGTGAAACGTATCTTTTCATGTTGTTTCCAAAACTTCATAGGAGCCTCTTGTAAAGTCTCCACCACTTTACAGGGGCATGAGTTTGACTTGACCGTGACTTACTTAGCTTGACTCTGACTGTGACTATGACTTGTTTGACGCTATTAAGGTTGTTGGTTGTTGGTCATGAACATTTTAACAAAAAAAAAAGTGAGAATAACACAATAATGGCACAAAAAACGCTTTTACCTAATAGAGGGTCGATACACACTCGATGATGTTGCGATAAACCTGGTGTAACGCGGCACACAGTTAATAGCTAAGAATCCGTATGCAAAGGGCTGCGAATAAATACCTTAGAACTATAACGATGTCTGTGGGCACGATTATTCTATTCATCAGTTGTTATGAAAATTGTACAAGAGGTCTAGGTGTTTGTTTGTAATCAGTCAGGCATTTCACAATGGGACAGACAATTAAACATTTGTACCAAGAACTGAATTCCAAACCAGGCAGTAGAATTTTATCAAGTTGCGTTCTAAAATTATGTCGACTAGTAAAACCAAAAATGTCAGAGAACTACAAAATCGAAATAATTCTGATGGTAACCCAGGGCCAAGAAATTCCCAGAAAGAAAGGTATTTTAAAAACCCATCCACAACAGCATCCTGTTCATAGTTCGATGCATTTTCAGACTACAATGTTATCACCACGACTATGCTAAGTTCCCAGGGTCAACAGTAATTCAATATATATATGTAGTTCTCAAGCTATTCCTAACAGTGCCACTTATTATAACAGAAACCCATACAATGATCAGTCTATCATGCATTCGATCGACAGATTCTCATGCCTGTCGTCAAATAATCGGCTTAGGGCTACGTTGACTGAATCACTTCCTAACCGTTTTTATCGTTGACGTCATCATCATAATCAGCCTTTTAACAGTCCACTGCTGGACTTTTAGCCTACCCCCGAAAGAGTGATTGGGCTATATCTACCACGCTGGCCCAGTTGCGGGTTGGTAGATTCACATACGCCATTGAATTCCTTCTCCGTACGTATGCAGGTTTTTCCTCACGATGTTTTTCCTTCACCTAAAAACCCAATGGTATGAAAATCAAACACCCCAAAGAGCTCATTAGTACGGGCCCGGGGTTTGAACCCGCGACCTCTCTTTCAAGTCGAGCGGTCTCCCAAATAGGCTACCACGGATTTATCGTTGTAGTTAGAAGTAAACCTTATTTAAAAGTCTTCTCAGATCACCAAGACAGTATGAGTAAGTAGCCATACAGACATGGAACAGATGGAGACTTCAATTCGCAGGCGCTAAAGCTCCGCAGGCAGGCCAAAAACTAAGAAAATTGGGTCCAGGGGGAGAAAAGCCCAATCACCAGAGCATGTCACCTGCATGTTTGCAGTTCGCACCAACCAAGTGACCTGAGACATCGCGCCGGTCGGCGACCCCGCTAATGGCAGCTAATGCGGTAACCACTTACTCTTCGTTAAATGGTGACGAGTCTAACGAGAATGCTATCAAGCCTTGGGCTTAGCAACACTGTAAATTCTTGAGGCCTCTAATGACTTAGAACATGCATAAAACTTTTTTTTTTTAAATATTCTTGCAAGAATTTCTTCTTCAGATCTCTAACATCACGAGGAATTCTTGAAACCTCTAATATCTTGGGAAATTTTTAATCACGCCTTTTCTGCTAAAGCGGTCTGCAAATCCGGAAGAGTTTGATTTTGCATACGATGAGTCAATGACAAAACAAGTTTTATAAGTAGGTTCAAACAAAACCGCAGCTTTTAGGGTTTAAGCATGAGGAATCTGTTATTTATACCGGTTAAATTAGCCCGAAGAAAAGAAAAAAAATTCAACCCAATTCCAATCCCACACCGTGCATCTGATTTTTCCTCTGCACTTCTGGGAAAACCTTGAAGATATCAGCAGTTACACCACCCAAACGATAGCTTCAGGTGTTTTGAACCTTATCAATTAGATAGCCATCGATGCCAAGTCAACCAGACATACCTACTGCTTTTATTTCAGTGATAAAACTTCGTCTTATCGACGATTCGAATGATATGGACGGACACGTGGAGGAACTTACATGCCAACTCATAATACTCAACAGATCTATTTTGACCTAGCACTTGTTAAAATGCTATTGCACATTTTTGATCGACAACCATGGGACACGTAAAGCGGCTGTAGCTACTGGCATTTACATCTATTTCCGTGAACAGAGATCTTTCAACACCATAAATGACTTTGTCAAGTTAGTTTTTGGGCCACCCGTCCAAAGCTAAAGTGGAATCTCTTCTACGAAATCATTTTCACATAGAGGAATGGAGAGGATGCCCATAACTTTACTATGTACTTAAATGGTCTAAAACAACATTTTAGTTTCGTTCATGCGCAAGTAGATTGATTTAAAATTGCGAGTATACAGAGACTTCCAAGTAAGTCTTCACAAATGAATCGCTTAGCAACGGTACCGTTACCACATATAAATCCTCTAAACTCTTGTGACCTTTCGAAGGAAGCAGAGCGCGAAAAACACGAGTAGTTTCGCGCGAAAAAGGTCTCCAACTCATAAAAGAGGTGGTAGTGGGCTGGGTAATTGGGTCAGGCACGGAAGCACGAAATCCTTTGTGAAATAATAAAAAGAGGCCTATGAATAGTGCCGAGGAAGTCGTGCGACCTTTTCATAGTAATGAAACAGGAATTGTTTCGAAATTTCAATATCTGCAATGAATATCAAAAACGTCAAAGACATAATATGACATACACTGGGCCAGCATGGTGGTTATGGCCCATCTTCTCTATCTCTCTGAGACAAGGCTTGTGGGAACATAATAGGCTATTTATAATTATATTGATTGAAACTAAATATTTGATTAGATTTTGGGTTTAGCTTCTTGAAATATCGGAGTGCGAGTTGGAACACAAATTGTATCTCAGCCACTTAACCCTACGATATGGACCTGAAACTCTTCATCGGGGCTCTTCAGTAGATCAGGTCACGTGCAGGACCTAAATACTTTCAATAATTGAGTCGATAAGCACCGGCAGCCATCGCAATTGACGGCACGATAAACGTGGTTCGTTTAGCTTATCTACCGCTTCTTTATGGATATGAAAATATAGAAATAACCAACATGGAAAACTGTAGTGAACTGATCTATTCATATTTATCATAAATTACCACATGAGCTCTGTGATTGAGCCAAAGGCAAAAATAATAGCCAAGAATGTGTCAAGGACACGCTTATGATAGGATTCCGTTATAATAGATAGTAATTTTTTTTTGTATACCATATGTGGCAAACAAAGTTTCCATGCAAAGTTTAGAAATTACTTAGGTTATAAAATTTGATGGACCGACGACATTGTGAGAGTCGCGGGCATCCAGTGTATGCAGATGGCAGGCTGTCGTTCAGTGTGGAGATTAAAGGCGGAGGCCTATGTTCAGCAGTGGACGTCTTCTGGCTGATAATGACCATAAAATTAGAAATAGACTTTTCATGGAGCTTTTCGAACGAAGCTCTGTAAAGGTTTTTAAGATAACCTATTAGGATAGCAAGTTGCAATCTGGGTGTATTCAAATCACGAGTGAATCAGTTTCTTCTAGGCAAGCGTGTTCCACCGTAGACCGCATCATCGCTTAACATCAGGCCAAAGGGTGGTCAAAGCAAGCCTATTATTAATTTATTGAAAAAAAAAAAATGTTTATATGTCTAATACTTTAGAAATGCAGGAGGAGGACCAACTTTTTGCCACTTTGGCGGGCCATATTTTGCAAAGATTGATAAAAAAGACCAACCTTCATTTTCCAAGACTGTTCAATGATAAACCAAACGAGGTGGTGCAACGAATAATAAATTTCATCCCAATGTCAAATGTACCAGATTTTTTATCCTTTTAAAATTGAGATAAATTAATTGTGCAAAATTTAAGAAGTTGGAAAAGTTCTAAGGAACTATGACGGACGGACAGACAGATAACGAACTTTTATGTAAGGGTTCCTTGTAGTACATACTACGGAACCCTAAGAAGCTCATTTTCTATGCAATGTAATTATTTCGAAAAGGCCATCCATTTCGAAAGGAACCAAAGTACATAAAGTGTCCTGATTAACTATTCTTTAAAAATGTCTTATACTTATTGCAAATGCACAAAATTGTTCTACAAACTGTAATTACCTAGAAACAACCAAAATCTAGGCCAAATGCCAATTATCGATTGGTCGGACTATTTCTTGCATGTTTTCATAAACCCAACACTCTCAAGAATCGCTGTTTCAAACAAAAAGCAACCTTAGACATCCTGATGAAAGTTAATATTCATGGTGCACTTTGGCATCCCAGTAGCCTCAATTAAAGCACTCGCGCTAAAACAACAATGTGACTCGAGATGCTAGCCGGCCGACCAATTAGACAGCTGTGCAATAAGGACAATGCTTTCTGCTGCCTAGACTTACGTCTGAATCTAGAACTGGTCTGGTGATATTCAGGTTTCTACTTTTTTCACGTGTCTTAAAAGTAGCTTGTTAGTCATTTTATATTTAAGTGTTCTAAACTTTAGAATTTAACAATGTTTCTGCGGGAATGAGTTAGGCCTGCCAGTAATCCATGATCTTTTAATTTAGTACTAAACAAGTTTTTATTTATATTTATATATTTTTTATATGAGGTTTACTGACGATTTTCAAACGATCACTTTTGATCAAGTCACTTAAAAAAATAAAAACTAAGACAAATAAAAAAAATATATGAAAATCGGCTCAGCCGTTTGGGAGCTACGATGCCACAGACAGAAAACCAGATTAAACTAATAACACCCCTCTTTTTGCGTCGGAGGTTTAAAAATCTACTAAAGCGTACCTATAAATGGCTATAAAAGCTTAAAACCTACCTTATAAGTACCTCCAAAGTTCTACCTTCAAAGTAAGACATCAAATTCCACAAATAGCGGAAGTCTCAATAACCGTACGATATTGATTGATGGCCGGCGGTTACCATTTACTATACGCCTTTTCAGCAATCGCAAGCCAGTTACCTAACCTACATCGACGTGGATCGAAGCCACTGTATCAACACTAGCAGCGTTTTGCATTTTTACCTACAGTTTGGAGTGTTCCTGCATTCTTCCAGTATGAGTATCCAGAGGGTCAACTTTTTTATTGTCGTTATAATCTTAAGGCTATGCATCGACCTATCGCTGGGTATAGCCTTCTCTCCTATGTGCCATTAATTCCTATCTCGAGTAAATTTTATTGACGATGATAAAAGATAAGACAGTTTGAGTTAGGAATAGTACAACCTGCATTTCCTGCATAAAATGTGTCTCTACAAAATAATTATATAAATAACCGTCGAGCCGACACAAAACCGACGGATTATTCGGTAAATGGAAGATTGTGGAAATGACAGATTCTGGAAACGGCAGATTCTGAAAATTGCAGATTCTTAAAATGGCAGAATATTGTACAGTCAGCTATAAAAAGTTCTCGTCCTACTGCATAGACTCAAGTATGGGTATTTACCCCATTGATGTAAATTTACCCCGATAAAGAACAAGAGGTCCTGGTAGCGAGCGTTCTCAGACACGGTCAAATTGTCGCATTAAAAATATCTTATCCTCACATCAAAATGGTCATACATTGCAGTTATCTGCATGGCTATTTATAACAGAGTGCGACCTATTTGAGCTGCATTCCAGTTTTCAGGATTAAAGGAGCATTGTGCTGAAGGAATTCAAGACAGCTGCAAGCAGCGCTTTTGAGAGTTTTGAGGAAATAAAAGCAAACCTGAACTCAGTGAATCATGAGTGAATCAGGTCAGGTGAGTGCTTCATCGTAGACTGCGTCGACAGACCTTCGAGGACAGACGATCAATCATAAACACAAAAAATACATTAATAGGGAATATGTTCAAAAGTACTTCGCGCAACTAACCATTGATTAATTGCTCCACGATAGCATAATGATGAACAATCTGGGTGTCTTCAAATCACGAGTGCATCGGTTTCTTCTAGGCAAGCGTGCTCCATCGTAGACCGCATCGTCGCTTTACATCAGGCGAGTTGGCGGTCAAAGGCAAGCGTATTATTAAAAAAATAAATTTTAAACCCCCAGGATAATACGCTACGTAGCTATTTACGGTACTTACTGTATTTCTACATGTGAATTCGATGACGCTGTGAAATGAATGGGTGGCTCATTCATTAGCTCATTTTAGATGGACAATAAATAAATAGGCACCAACGTAGTCAACATTACATGAGGAAAATTAATCCACTAACACATGTTTTGTTTGTGTATGCCTCGTGGGCCGGAAACCGTCCGCATGCAGATAGTTGTTCCAAGCTGACGACGCCAAAACTTGTTTCTCAACGCACAATTCCAATAAAAACCGTGTATTAAAAAGTTTCTTCATCAGAAGCTTTGGACATGCAAGGCGTATTTTACAAGACGTTATGTCACTGGCCGCTGGCAGTTTCTGAATTTCGTAATACGGCCCTTCTTATGAGGCCAAATCGAGAAGATCGATACGGAGTTTTGGCTTCACATATTTTCTATGGTATGCGAACTTTTTTTATTGCATAGTAAAAAATAGGTTTGCGTTTGACTGCCACATCGCCTGATGGCTGTGATGCGGTCAAGCGTACTCCAACACTTGCCTAGAAGAAACCGAATTGTAACTATATCGGGGAACGCATCAATCCAGCTCATTTCAGTACCGTTTCCCAATAAAAGTGGAATCAATCAGATTTCAGAATATCAACCATGAAACGAAGTCGTTTCTAGTGCCAGCCCTGCCGCCTGACTTCCCCGCGTTCGCAAGTAAGCAGATTTTGCGGTTGAGTGATTGAGTTAAGCTAAGGCATAGGCTTACAACATAATCTAGGCCTGACGGAAAACCACAGCACAGTATGTAGACTTTGTGCACCGCAACATTCCCTTCCTTATTCAAACAAATGAACATTTAGGTCACCGCAAAGCTCTGTAAGGCTAGCAAACTCTTCATTAGAGCATATAGGGTAATCTAGGTATATTGCACGACCCTTCCAGGCCTTCAATCCTGGGTTCTTTTGTGGCTAGTGCCGCTTTAATTTGCGGCGACAAAGTCGGTGTTCCTTTCACGGTTTACGATTACGACTCTTCAAGCCGTTTCAATTGATGGATGCGGTGATTGATTTCGGTATTTATGTCTCAGTTCTGCTTTGAACCAGCCGCGGGCAGGCATTGAAGAAGGAATCGAGTTGTGGTCGATGTTTCGAAAGCATAGGAAAGCCACATTGAGGTAAGAAAATTTAATATAATGACATACAATCGTAGGCATTCGTGAAAGTAGGATAATTTTAAGTAAAGTGAACTCTAAAAATAGAAATACTTTATTAGATACCTAAAGCTTGCTAAATAAAATTTCCCGCGAGCGTGGTTTGAAAAGGCACAAACAAACAAAGATGCGAAAATAAGAAGTTCTTAATGCTTGGGAAGCTAATTCGCACTAGTTTTATTATTATTATTGATAACTCACTCCCTTTTCGCCTTCCCTTGACCCCGACTTTCCCATCCGTCCAGTCGCGGCATTTTTTCAGAGCGACCATATAGTTTGGGGTGGCCTTTAGCAGTCCTAGTAAGTGACATCATTCAATGGTAACTGCATTTACTTGTCAATTCGATTGCAAAGATATTTTTCATTATGTCTACCTGTCTTCGCAATTGAAGCGTAGCTACACACAGCATGGCTTCTCAAACAATAGCTTAAGGAAAATATGTATATGAAAGGACAACGGCGTCACCTTGAGTGGTGACATCAGCGTGGCGGTGTTAAACAACAAAGGCTTAGTTTACTTAGAGGATTATTGCAGTTTTTACGCTCTAATGATGTGATCACACCTGCGCTATGCGCCCAATGAGCAACTTGACATGATGTTTGTTGCAACTACCGAATTAGCTTGTGAGCTGTAAGTAGATAAAGTTTTGAGTGGTATTTCATACCCTTATATACCCAGCGTTGGACTGGCCATATAGTCGAGTTGCGGTTTGCCAGCCAGGCCCCCACGGGCCTGGTTTGCGGGGCTTGCAATCCCCGCAAGTAGGTAGGATAGGGGGTCCCCAGTCTCGGTAGCTCCCCACAAGCCCCGGGGCTTGCTACCCTGACCCTTCTGGCCCAGTCCGACCCTGCTTATACATACTTTGCACACTTTTAGTGTACATTGCAAATCGCGTAAGATTAACAATTTATTTTCACTTTGCGCAAAAGTATCCTACAATTATGGCAGATTGGCAACCAATGACAAATCGTACTTTCGTCATATTTTTTATTATTATGTTGGCATAGCTCGTTGTTTTTATTTTATAAAAAAGAGCGGCAAACAAGCATGCGGTTTACCTGATGGTAAGCAGAAACCGACAACTGGTGATAATCAAAACGAAAATGTTACTGAAAAACATTAATTTTGTAATGTTATTTTTGTTATGGAAACTGACCTGGTTTTCATACATTTTATTTATATGACATGGGAATTGCTGACTTAAGATTAGGCCATATAAATATGTTATTTCTACCTCTTAGATTTTACGTATAAGTTATTTTTGATTAGGTCTCTTTCGCGGACCGACGGGGGTGCGCGGGGATTACGACCGCTCGAGTGTGTGCTATTGGTTGTAGTATGTGCATGTTTATCATTGCGCCAACTTACCTCTTTTGCGTCACCTTTTGCTCAAAATGTTCGTCGGTCACTAGTCACTAACTTGAACGATGCTATTAAACAAGGAAAAATCAATTTAGGTAGATTTTATTTCTACTTTTATTCCGTACAATGACCCACAAAAATTCATCATCATCATGTCAGCCATAGGACGTCAACTGATGGACATAGGCCTTCCCCATCAATCTCCAAAAGGGCCGGTTGGAAGTGGCCTACATCCAGTGTTTTCCCTCAAAATTAAGAATTAAAAAACATAGGTACTCCGTATTTAATCATTTATCCCTTACTATTAGTTGCTTCCTTACTTAGTTGCATTTATCTCTATTATTTTTTTTTTTTTTTTTTTTTTTTTTTTTTTTTGTTTGTGTCTTTAATTTCATAGTACTTAACTACTTACCACTTAATATGTGCCACCTATGCAGTCAACAAACACTTAAAACCTGTTTCTTATGATTCAAACTAATACATGTATAAATAGAGACGTGACCAGTGGCGGCCTCGCTGCCACATGATTCATGCTATGATATCACTGTTATGTGTTTTGTATCTATTAGTGATTACTACCAAAACAGAGGAAAACCAATTTCTATTATTAACTAGGACTTATTAAGTTTTTATATAATATATATATATATATATATATTTTATGCAAACAACCTAACAGGCCGCCTAATGGTAAGCGATCACCATCGTCTACGGACACCTGTTACACAAGGGGGGTACTAGACAAGACCCATTTATCTGTTAGCGTTAACGCCTGCGGAAAGATGAAATTGTATGAATCATTGTCAATGTAATTTTCATACAATTTCATCTTTCCGCAGGCGTTAACGCTAACAGAAAGTGGGTCTTATCTAACCCCCAGGGGCATCAAAGAGACATTTAAAGACATTTAAAGGAAATTAACAGCCCGTGCTATAGTTACTCGGAAATGCCACATGAGTGCTCATTCCACAAATTGCAGGAACGCATAGAAATTAAGAAGTAAAATAATTCAAAATTCATAATTATAATGAAAGTCACCTGTCAATCTACTTAGGTACATAATGTGTGGTGAGCTAAAGACAATTCCAGGGATCTTAAGTTCCAGCAATATTTAAATTGAAGTGTTGTTCTTAAGATTTAATTTAAAACCTATTCACCTATTTAAAACTCGACGTAAACGTGGATGGCGAATCCTGCCGGTCAACAAATTTTTTAATCGTTGTGCATGCGTTTGAAGTCAGAGGTTGTATTAGTGTATATTATTTATTAGTATATTGTATATAATAATATAATCTTTTGTCTCGAAACATTTAAAGTTATGAGCACTTGCCACATTTTGTTTACATATACTTGTCTAATACATGGTGGTAGCTAGCCAAACATATGTATAATGTCATGCTTCACGGAAGACTTATTTTCATTGTTGGGATTAGAATCCGCACCCTGCAGTTTATTATCTAACCGCACCAACCATTACCCTATCAGCCCGAATCGGCTCAATTACTTAATCACAAATAAAGATGTAGGAACTTTTTCAGAGTTCAAATTAAAACGAGGTGAACAAAGTTTTTTTTTTACATGCGCTATGTATACAAGTGTTAGAGGAAGGTCAATGTTTTGTTGATGCCACCGTTGTCGTAGCACAAAGATTTAATAAATTATGAATAAGTTGTGTAAAGAAATTATTATTATATGCATATTGAAACTAATTATAGGGAAATGCAACTTTGATTAAAAGGGTATCCCTGTAGATAGTAGACACATGTGTGTAGGTCAAGTGCGAAAGACATTTTTCAAAGAAAACATTATTGTACAAGCCTTAGTGGGGGTCTCATAAAAAAAAAAACTTGTACAAGATAAACGTGGGACACAGTTAAGTAGATGATGGTTTTCAAGTGTAGTCACATAGGTAAAGTGGCTTAAAAGTACAAGGAAACTCACCTTAAATGTAAATTCTCGATGAACTTATCTGTTGTTAAATTGTCCAGAAGCACAAAGTCGGACACTCCGACTTCGGGCTGAGTCGCCATCTTCGTAACTCAAACACAATAACAAAATAAACGTTCACACACAATCGACTGTTAATGATTTAATTGTTTGTAAATTCAGTCAACAAACCGTTATTTTTTGCAACGAGAAATACAACCTCTCTATTGAAACATTTCATTCAAACTGTCAGTTATTTTAGAAGTGCGTTCCAAATCATACCAACAGTAAAACGATTCTAGAAGCTCTCTTGAAAACCCACACGGCCGTTATTCTGCACCGCATATAAAAATTCCAAGGACTTTGTTATAAGTACCCTAAAAAATTCAAATAACTTTGTACTTTTTAATGTTGGTTTTCAATAGCGCTGATAGAGACGTATACACTGTTGGTGGCAATTCGGAACGCAAGTGTTTTTTTTTTTTATGACTACGGATACAGAGTCCTTCAGTCGTAATATTAACATGCTTACATAGTTTTCTATAGAGTCAAACAAGTCATAATTATAGTCAGAGTCAAGCAAAGTAAGTCGGGGTTGGTATGGGGTTGGTCGGGGTTAAGTGAAACTCATGCCCGAGCAAAGTGGTTAAGGCTATAGAAGAGGCATCTGTGGAGTTTTGAAAACCACACGAAAAGACATGTTTCACCTCGTTATATAACTACCCGCATTCGAGCACGTTCAAGAGCACCTAATAAATAATAATCCACCATTAATACACATTAACACTCGAAAATACACAAGTTTATAAAGTTACGACAACGAGCCGACATGTTTTTATCCACGTTCGCGCAAAAACACTAGAATATCAAGTCAGTGCTGCCATTTTAGAACATGAAAACTTTATGAGGAAAATAATTTTAAGCTCAAGGTAGTACCGTAAAAAATCTGCCAAAAACTGAAAGGGGCGAGTTAAACATGTATTGCACACACTAACATATGTCGTATGTTACGTAAATTCTTTCCATCCAATTGTTGCCTGGAAGAGATCGCTTTTAGTGATAAGGCCGCCACTTGTGGCACTGGCTCGTAAGTGTTTTCTATCTTGTAATTTTTATTTCTGGTGTATACAATAAAGAGTTCTATCTATCTATCTAACATATTCTTACTAGTTCTACAGACTACAAACGTACACTTCAATAATGAGCGGCACAAATGTGCAAAAGATTTATGCTCAAAATGTATACGAATGGACAACCATGGGGAAGTGTAAGTGCTACTGGGGAAACTGTAGGTTTAGCCCTCCGATTTATGTATTTATTTCTGATCCAGCTCACCACGGAACACATATACAAGAGGCAGCCCACGACAGTTACCGTCAAAAAAAAAGTTGGCCTAGCCTATACAGTTAAAAGTTGTTTTTACCTCTATGTATGGAACAATACGTAAACAAAAAAGTTTTCGAAAACTATCAAATCTGGGACTAAACGTACATCTCGTTCCATATCCAATATATCCTGTGAATATATCCATGTCGTCCACATGTCGTCATTCGATTTGTTGCTCCGCTCAGTTATCTTTTTCGATGCTGTCATAGCATAACCAAGAAATTTATCTTTAGTACCTCTGAAATAAGACCTCTATTTCGAGAACCTCGTCCTCTCGTTGGTCGTCGCGATTGCTTGGTATTGTTGCATTTCGTTCGTTTTTAGGGTTCCGTACACAAAGGGTAAAAATAGGACCCTATTACTAAGCCTACTATGTATGTCCAACCTATTAACGGCTATATCTTTCGAACCGTAATAGATCATCATCATCATAATCAGCCTTTTAACAGTCCACTGATGGACTTTTAGCCTACCCACGAAATGGTGATAATCCCCCGTAAGAAATAGACAGTTGAAATTTTCACAGAATATGTAACGTTACGGCAGATTAACTAACAAATAATAAAAAAGTCAAAAAGTTAAAATGAAAGAGACCCCTACCCCATACAACAAACGTATTTTTGTATTAGCTCTAATGTAACTATGTAGTGTACTCTAATGTAGCTCTAATGTAAATGTTCTTGTACGTACGTACAAGCGTCAAACTTGGCACGATTATAGTACACACTCTAAAGTATAACAACAAATAATAAATAATGGCCAAGTGCGAGTCGGTGACAACTGTTCATTACCATTTACCATGTTAATAGTAGAGCGCCGATAGCAAACTGCGTAGCAAATTACTCCGACAATTTTGGAAGGCGCTATAATAACTGGTAATTCGGTTACTTGGACAACCTTATTGAATTTTGTGGTGATACGGAACCCTCAGTGCGCAAGCCTGACTTGCACTTGGCCGGTTTATTTTTTCATTTCTTTGTCAAGTAATCTTGATTTGACTTTAATAGTTATGGCAGTGTTTATTGTTTGAATCACAGGTTTCAATGGCTGTTTTATGAGGTTGTATTGTATTCTCAAACACGTCAACGAATGCGAAAATGTCAATAATTTTAAGAAACTGTTTTCCTTAAGAAACTGTTTTCCTTGGAAAACAGTTTCTTAAAATTATTGACATTTTCGCATTTCATAGCTAGCAACACTGTTTCAGCCGCCATTTTCCTTGTTGTAGGTGCATCAAATGTCATAATAATTTCAATTTTCCTAAAATTCTAATTTTTCTTTAATTTTATTCAGTTGTTTATGAGTTTTACGTTATATTCGCATTGTATTTTAACGCTACCATATGTTTATATTGGCGTAAAAGGTCTATAAGTGCGGGGTGACAGTGATTTTGCTTAGTCGTCATTTCAAGGATTCTCGATGCTCCACAATGAGGATCGTCCCAGTATGATGTAGCAAGTAACACACCCACATAGCAGTGGCGCGAGCTCGTTTCTTTAGTAGTTCTCCTCGAGGGCATGCATGCGTGAGCTACGGCTACCGTGTGAGGGCATTGATGGGACAATGAGTGAGTCCCCAGGCGTGGAGTGGCTGCCTGCATACAGCCCGGGCCCGCCGCGCCACAGCCCTCTGGGCCCTATCCCGCGCTTCCTCTACGAGGATGTGCAGCCCTTCTCGCTCCAACAAGAGAACAATAACAAGGAGGACCAGAAAGAAAACGCAAACAAAATAAAGCATGCGAAGCCCGCGTACAGGTAAACGCGTTTTTCCTCGACTAGCTATAAGTATCTGCCAATTATGTCCAGAGTGAGTCACCTCTGTTACCTCTGTAGGCTGTAGGTGACCCTTGGCTGTTTTAGTACGTACACATTGCCTGATATGCTAATAATATGTTGTGGTTTGTTTTCTTATTATTTATACGTAAATTATATTATAGCATGTGATGATATGCTTATTTAGATAGGTACCAATTGACAATATTTACTAACATTAACTCAATTAAAATACTTTTTTGTAATTTGTCTGACTACTAGCTGTTGGAGCTCCACTGACATGGAAAATCCTACTGAAACCACTATTTCTTTGTGAGAGTATCTAATACTTTTGACCACCAACTCTCCTGAAAACAACCATTCAAACCATACAACTATCTATAAAAAATCTCATAAAAACAGTTAAGGGTTATCTAATTAATACATTAAAAAGATAAATATAGTTGGGTTATTTAGGCTTATATTAATGGGTTATTGTCAATAGCATAACAAAAATTAAAATGAATTTGCTGTAGGCTTTAACACCTGTAATTATACATAATTTAATATAAAAGTAAATTACAATTAAGAAAAAATATAATAAAACAGCCATGCGCTGGTTGGGCGCGCTGGTTGGGCGCGCTGGTTCCATACTTCCACAAAATACAAAAAGTAGTGCAAAAAAACAATATCATGCCCAGGCCGGTCATATCATGGTCACCCATCTAAGTACCGACCGTGCCCTACGTCGTTTAACTTGGCGGTGAACAAAAATTTGTCACTAACTCATACTTGGCCTTTATTTATTATTTGTTGGTATACTTTAGAATGTGTACTATAATTATTTGTACCTATAAGCATATGCTGATGTGCCTATATCACACAGTGCCAAGCTAATGCCAAGTTTAACGCGAGAGTAAATATAAAAAATCATATAAAAAACCTTTTGTTGTATATAGGGTTTGTTGTAACCGCATCTAGTAGACCGCTGCCCGTAGGCGTCGTCCCCAAAATGCTGGCCGTATTGGATTGCAATGTTGGCTACATTGGATTGCAAGACTGACCTGTTGTGCAAAATACCGATCAGCATTTTAGTCATGGGATGCTTCGACCAGATGTCTAGAAAATGCTTTAAAAATGATTTTAGAGCTCGGCCCACACGATTTTAAACTTTTGACCCCAAAAGGTTCAAACATGTACCCACTGTCTAGTCTACTATATTTGCGCCTTTTGCTATATATTATTATTTATATTTGCGGCTGTGGATTCAGCCGTTACTTGTGTAGCGGGCATTTTCCGCAACTAGGCCATTCATTGGCCCATTTTGCGTCACCCGGCTGCAGCTAATTCAGCCACCCGGTCTCCTCCAGGAAAGCCAGCAGCTCGCTTATGCCTGCGCAGGCCTCCCAGAGCGTCCTCGGTGATCCGAGGATAGTGTTTCGTTGTTCTGCCACGCTGCTGCACTCCAGCAGCATATGTGCGGCCGTTTCTTCAGTCTCCAGACACCCTCTACATAGGGGACTGTCAATAACCCCAATTTTAAAAAGGTGTTTGTTTAAAAGGCAATGCCCTGTGATAACCCCAACAATTTGCCGGAGTTTTGCCGGAGGATTCAGCCGTTGCACCAGCTTTGTTTTGCATACCAAGAAGGTGAGATGACATAAGGGTATGAATGCAAGTAGCAACCCATACTAAAGACCACCCCATCTTCCAAGGAATCAAAGTCATACGGTCCAATCTTTTACCATCACTACGTACAAGACCGTTCGACTCGGGTAGAACTGCGCAGTTAGCTGTGGTAAAAGCCTGGCAAATAATGTTGTTAAGGCAAAGCAGGGAATCCTACCTGCACTCCTTACGCAGGAAAGCCCATGGTGATGCCCAAGCGAAGAGAAATCGCAATCCTGAAACTATACCTCCTATAACCTATAACCTCCTATTTGGCGACAGCCAAGAAAAGGGCTCGATCTGCATAGCTCTAACACATATCTAAAAGTAGCTTCCGCACATGCTCACAGATTGGTCCATCCCAGAGCCTCTGGGAAGATGCGAGTCAAATAATGTCAACATTGTCAACATTCTTTGAAGGATTTTTTTAAATAATTGTTGAATACTACCAAGGAAGATAGACTAAGAGGAAAGACAATAGCGGAACGCTAGAGCGTACCCCGGAAATTTGCCTAAAAACGGTATGAACTTAGATGGCGCCGTAATTTGAGCGTCCTATAGGTTGTCTCGAACTTCTGTAAGCGCTGAAGTCAGATAATGTACGAAAGAGTTCTACAAATTACCGTAGCGCTAATATCGCGGTCAAGTTTCGCAGCATTTCAAGATAAGAGCAACTCATACCAATAGATGGCGCCTCTCTTTATTCCCTTCCCTTTATTTAAAAAAGTCTTAAACCAGAAAAGTTAAAACCAAAGGGACCCCCACCCCCCATACAATACCATACAACAAATGGTTTTTGTAAACATATTTGTGTATTTGCTCTGATGTAAAAACGGTAACACTTACAAGCGTCAAAGTTGGCATGATAGTTCACACTCCAAAATAATAAATACTGGCCAAATGCGAGTCGGCGACAAAGTTCTGTTCACCACCGGTTTTCGTACGAACACCAAAGTTAAGCAACGTCAGACGCGGTCGGTACTTGGCTGGGTGACCGCCTGGATGTGATGTTGTATTTTTGCACTACTTTTTGTATTTTGTAGTGGTGAACTGAACCCTCAGTGCGCGAGACCGACTCAAGCTTGGCCGGTTTATTATGTAGCTGAAGAGACCTATTCTTTTTTTTATTTTTAATACTAATTATCAAAACAGATATTTTGTTCACATTGTACAAATCTCACTGTTATTTCAGTTATGCGAGTATGATCCGTCTGGCAATCAGCAGCTCTGCCAGTGGGAAGATGACGCTTAATGAGATTTACACATACATTTGTAATGCATTCCCTTACTACAAAGAAGCGGGCAAAGGATGGATGGTAAGTACTCATTCATTGCATATTCAAGACTTACTCTGGAGTCTCGGCATCTGGTGTCAGAATATGGGGTCGGTATCCCCTGCCTGTAGTTAAGAACTTGCTAAAAGGAGATTGACTGATGTCAGCATAACCATTATAAATGCAGCAAAATTTTTAGACTGGTGATGGGCATCTACGTCACCAGTGCGAAAAGCTCCGCCCTGCGGTCGCCAATCCGCATGCCCAGCGTGAGGACTAGGCAAACATAATGACGAGTCGTAAAAATGCAAGGCCCCTGATTCCCGGCCGCCCTGCTGTCCCTGGCATAATCGGCAGTCATGGTAATGACAGGGCAAGGGATATGAAGAATTCCCGGGCTACCACAGATATACGGGTTTAAGGGAAACGCTCCCGTCGCCGAAATGTTATTATACTTTGTCTCATACTTACTTGTTGTTTTAGTATTTTTAAAACCAGCAATGTATAGCGTACAAAACTCGGGGTCAATGCACCGCGCTGGTGAAAAGCGCGCGAATATGCGCGCGCCGCTGACTGTGTCAGTGAGGAGGTCGTTCGTTAACCTCTTGCGACAGCTGGATTTGTATTTTCATTACATTACGAACTTTATAAAAAAAATATCTTTTCTGCAATTACAGTTGTATTTAACTGCTTAACGCTAGTGTTGCATAATTATAAACCTTATTTTTGTATTTAAAAAAATCCCGTTTATTTATTGTCATATATCAGTAATTATTAGCACTATCACCAGTCTTCGTTTTTGGGAGCGTTTGCTATACACCCGGTCTCTAAGGCCTTGCACTACACCTTCATAGTCCACTTCAACATTGTTATAGGGGAATTTATCACATAAGTATTGGTGGTGAAAAGTACAATCTAAATACAAAACTATAATTGTTTCAGAATTCGATACGACACAACTTATCTCTTAACAAGTGCTTCATGAAGGTTGCGAGGAGTAAAGACGACCCCGGCAAGGGGTCCTACTGGGCCATGGATACTAGCTACAAAATGGCAGAGGTGACGCCGAGGCGACGCCGGAGTCTGAGGGTATGTGCATACAGAATCTAGTAGTGCCTCGCTATCCTACACACTATTTCCAGGCAGTAGGAAGAAAAAGATTTTTTAATTATAAATTATAGGGTTGTGATATAGGTACTGCCTATCTGCCAATAGCAATATAACCACTTGACTGCTCATCCTTTACCCCGCATAAGCCAAAGATTCTAACATGTCAACCTTAACTACTTCGAGCGAGGCCAATCCTAGGCGCGAATTGAATGAATGACGTTTGATTCTCCAATCACAAGCATCGAGTCACGTCGAGTCTCCAATCACAAGCTGCCCCCGCGACCGACGTGGCATCATTTTGCAAAAGGGAATTTTGACTACATGCGCGATCAAGTTGTTGTAATATTATCTTTGCTATATTCATATGCTGCTCGCCACATCAAATAAGTTGCCTGTAAGAGATCGCTTTTAGCGATAAGAACGCCAGTTGTTACACTAGTTTTTAAGAGTTTTTTGTCCTCTGTATCAAATTTTTATGGTGTGAACAATAAAGAGTTAATCAATCAATCAATTAATCAAATAAATAATCCCACTTCTGATTTCTGTCCAGATGGCGCCGTACAGTCCGGAGTGCAGTTCAAACAGCAGCGGAGAGGCGGGGGCGGGCGTGGTGGAGGCGGGGCCTACGCCCCCTGCCACGCCGACCACGCCCACATCGCCCTCTATACCGGGGGTTACTGTCAAGGAGGAGATTGTTATTAAAGAAGAGACGGGTAAGAAATAAACAATGGCATGCCAGCATCAGCAACAGTAGGGTTCCAGTCTTGTTATCATACTTCATACTTAATATTATAAAAGTTTGTTGGTTTGTTTGTTCCTCTTTCACGCAACAACAGAGCAACGGATCGACCTGATTTTTTGCTTGGGTACAGTTCAAGGCCTGGAGAGTGACATAGGCTAATTCCATCATCATCATCACTACGCGGATGAAACCGCGGTGCGCAGCTAGTATTATATTATATTACCCATTCAGACTATTGAATCCGCCGTAAATAGTAACCAAAAGTCTTGACCTCAGCAGAGTTTGTCTAGACTTGTTCATTATTTCAGCATATCATGTCCCCACTGCTGGGACTCTGGCCTTCTCTAATAGAGAGAGGATGGACCTTAATCCACCATGCTGGCCCAGTGCATGTTGGTAAATGTCGTATGTCTTTGAACTTCAGAGGTTCTTAGACATACCGGTTTCCTCACGATGATTTCCTTCACCGTTTTTAAGCGATGGCATCGAAACTGCACATAATTTGACTAGACCGGTTCGACTGACTGTATTCTTCTAAAATAAAACTTGTTTTAGATTCACAAGCTGACGACGCGCTGACTGCCTTAATGAACGAAGAATTGATGAACGACGTCGATATTAGCAGAGGTAAGCCATTATTTAGCAGTCACATTGCTGATGCCAAGATACCACAGTGCCTAAAGACAAGGGTCTTTGACCAGTGAGTGTTGCCAGTGATGACATATGGTACTGAGACGTGGTCCTTAACGGTTGGCCTTTTGGAAAAACTCACGAGTCACACAGCGGGCAATGGAGAGAGCTATGTTTATTACCAAGTTATAACTGGTAATTTCATTATTTAATTTTGTGGTGGTACGGTACCCTCGTTGCGCGAGCCCGACTCGCACTTGGCCGGTTTATTTATAATATAGGTCAGAAAAACCGTCTACCAACGCTCACAAAACGTGGCCGCCAGATGGTGTAGTGAAATAAATAAATATTCGGGACATTTTTGCACACACGGTCATCTGACCCCAAACTAAGCAAAGCTTGTTATATGGCTGCCAGAGACTGATATACATACATATAGTGTTTTAAATACTTAAATAGATATTAACAACCAGATATAGAACAAACACAAATGTTCGTCACACAAATGTTTGTCCTAGGTGGGAATCGAACCTACGCCCCCAAGCTCAGAAGGTAGGTTCACTACGAACTGGACCAACGGGCTATCCTGGTGTAGTGTAATGGTGTGTGTGTGTTGCAGAGCGGTGGTGGAGCGCGGGGTGCGCGCAGCACGCGTGCGGCGCGCTGCGGCACAGCTCGCTGACGGACGACTACGGCAACTTCGTGGTGCAGCGCATCGACTGCGACTGCCCCGCGCAGCCCGAGCTCACGCCGCCCGCGCAGCCGCCGCCCGACCCGCCCTACTGGCACCAGGACATGTTATAACACCTCCTCGACCGCGCTGCACGCCACGGCTCTGCCGCTTTTATGTGGCTCAACGAACTCGCCGGCAAACTCGCCCAAGGAAGAAAGGTGGGTAGATCTCCTCATGACTCACTGGAGACACCTCGGTCTACTGGCGCCTTCATCGTATGTGGCTCGAGCTCAGAGGAAAGATCCACCCTGAGGCGCCAAGTATCTGTCCAGGCTCAGAGGGTTTTGACGGGTACTTTTATACGCGTCGAAGTGCGTCTCGTACGCATTTTTGCGTGCAAGCACACCAAGTGCAATGCCCTGGCGTTATCGAGCGACAATATTTTTTTTTCTACCCTCATTATAAATATCAAATTTTATTTAATCAGGGTTGCGAGTATGATGTTTAATGTGGTTTTACTCGACTTTATAGAAACGTCTAAAGTCGAATGGGAATGGGAATGTTGTCTATTTGAAATGCTTGTTGGATCAAATGTCGGATATGGATTATGGTGATGAAATATTAAGGAATCGAATATAATAAAACGTCAAATGGTCAGTCTCGAAACAAACAAAACACGAATGTACCAATTCGATTAAATAAATTGAATATTTCGATAATTTTATTTACGTTTAATCGAAATCAAGACGAACCTTGTCACGTTCAAGCGATAAAAGTTTTTTGACACCTTGGCTGGCCCAGGTAGTGATGCACTTACAAAAAATCGATAAGTTTTATTTGGTATCGATTTATGCGCGAATTTTATACTCGGCTGAGCGTCAGCCCTCGTGTTCGTTTATACAATATATGCTGTTGTTATAATAATAAGTAACTTTAATTAGTAGTATCTACAACAATCGATAAGTCCAACACTGATAACATATCTGTCTACTAATGTTATGGTACATCAAACACTAATGAAGGCTCTCCGACACACCATATTATTTAGATCCATCAGATTGTATCTTTTCGTATAGTACTTTGGGAAAAATAAATTTCAACCTAGAATGGGTCTTGAACTGAAATATGACAATAGGCATGATTCCTAATGTTTAATTTATTACAAATAACCGGCTTAGCGATGAATATAAGTAAATACATTACACATACTGAAAAAATAATTTGAATTGGCTGATAAATCTCTGAGATATGAGTGTTTAAAGTTTTAGGTGGGGATAGGGAGGGGATGTTCTATCCCTTTCTCGCAAAGCGTGTGTAGTATAGCATTTGTATGGCGCTCCTGAGCCGTGACGTCACGGCTCAGTATAGTGCGCTCTCTGTCTAGCATGAAATTAAATTAAATTTAAATGCTTATATCTTATTTATTTTTGAACTAATTTTAATTTTGTTTTTGTTGATGTACTCTATTTATGATCAGCTTTTTTATGAGGTAATAAAAAAATATTAGTCATCATGCCTATTCTTACACAAAGAAGTACAGTAATTTTAAAAGCATTACTGCGAAATGAAAATTAAAAAAAGTTACCTTTTTATAATCATGAAATTTTTGTTTAATAGTTCGATTTTTAAACCATTAGTATGAGTAGCCAAAATTAGTGAATTTAAATCGACTGAATTGCAGTACTCATTCCTGGCTTATCTCCATTGTGAGATTAAAAATCAGCAGTAAAGGCTTACGATTCAAACTATGAATATTAGTAAGAAATATGAGTTGTGCGAAGTCGAGATATTCACCATCTCATAGTTGACTTCGCAATTTTACTTTTGGCTTAGTCTCCTAGTTTTGCGAGGCAGCTGTACCGCATGTGAAGTGTTCAATCAAATATGGTACTTAAGCTAACACATTAAAGTACACGCGCTATTTGCCCCTATACTTTCGCTGCAAACTCTAGTACAAGCACATTGGAAGATTTCAAATATTAACGCAAGTAAAATGGCAAAATATCAAAGAACATTGTTTTTTTAAGCGTTCGAAAAACGGACATCGACAGATATTTCATTTAGAAGAAAACTAGATTCCTGATGCTGTAGGTGTGAAGTAGCTTGTAAAGGTCTCTGCACACCATATCGGCTCAACAGCAACTCGACTCGGAGTGGCACTATGAAATGTAAACTTGTAGACTGCAGTTCTACGTACAGCAAAGATTTTAAGACGATGAGTGTTGCTTGCATCACAATTCTGCTATATGTGGCATGCTCTTTGAGTCGGATGCGTGTCAAGTTGATATGATGTGCAGACTCAAATTATGGAATTTAAAGGTCTACGCTCACTACACCGGCGCATACTATGAACTTGCTATTAACGTAACAGACCTAGAACTGTATCAACAACTATAATCTATTACTGTCACGGCATGCTGTGGTGTTGATTGCAGTGGTCCGGTGGATTCTGTTTTGTCTTAATCCTAACTAATATTATAAAGGCGTAAATAACTCTGTGTTTCTGTTTGTTCGCTTTTCACGACTAAACGGGTAGGCCAATCATAGCAAAAATTGGCCAGAAAATGCGGAAAAACTGGTAAATCGCCGGTAACCCGACGAGACTCAGCTAGTATTAATACTTGGTATATTTTATGCATGTGCCAACAGTTATGGTACGGGACCAGTGTAATGGGTGGAGACCTTAAAATGTAAACTTAGAAACAAACGATAACAGTATTGGAGCCAGATTGGTGTCGAACAGATCTCAGAATGACCAGTATAGTGTATATTATTATAAAGAATATATTAATAGCGTGCTAATATGATAATTTTAACTGTGCATAATATACATACATTTAGTTTAGTTGATAAAATATGAGTTAGTTTGTACGAATTTATTATTTAAAGAAAAAAATTATATAAATGTATTGAACAGTCGCACTTATATACGTAATGAATGCTTTGTAGAATCATGTAACATCGGCCTATTGGTACATATTTATTTTAGGTTCTGCTTGCCTAAACATTGCGTTATTTTTATAAGTTTTTTTAAGGTGCAAAATATACTTAATGTATTTAATTTGTGCCATACAAGCGTTAGGTGGCATTGAGCACTTACTTAGATTAAAAATAAACAGTTCAAGGCATAGTTTAGAGAATGGATAACGTTTTTACCGTTACTGACTCCTAAGCTATATCTTACTGTAAAATAAAACTAAAAAAACTGTCCCATATCTTATTGAAAATGTGTTCAAAAAAGTTTTTTAGAAGTTGTATCTACATACACGAGTGTAATATTAATGTGTATATAGGAAGGTGTTATTTTAGTACGATCAGGTTTCTTGTGAAAGTGTTGTATTGTAACATTTTTACCAGTTTTTGAAATGCCAAATGTATTGGAGTCGCATATTGAGTGATTTGTACGTGGAATGCTCCAATGTTGGTATGCTTTTAAAGAAGTACATAAACTTGTAAAATAAATAATTACACATTATGGTTGCCAAATGTTAGCATGTGCTTTACAATCTGAGGGCATCCGGTTCGATCCTCGGCCCTGCACCAATCACTTATTTAGTACCTAAAAATCTGTGCAGTTTCGATGCCATCGCTCAACAACGGTGAATGAAATAATTGTGAGGCAACCGCTATGACCAAGACCTCAAACAAGTTCAAAGACATATGAAATTCACAAACATGCGCTGGGCCAGCACAGCATGGTGGATTACGACCCTTCCTCTCTGAAAGAAGGCCGGTGTCCCAGCAGTGGGAACATGATAATGATGAAGTACTTACATTTTTTATTTGGTCATAAATTGATACTTTACCCATTAAACAATATTTCAGATGAAATAATTTTGTGTCCGAGAATCGTATTTTATATGGTCACCAAGTATATCAATGTTGAGCATCCACGTATTTCTTAGACAGTGCTTTGCCAATACTAAGGAGGTCGTTTATAAACAAACGTGAACGTTTTACATAGTTGTTAATATATTTTAGGCTATTATTTACTTTGGAAGCAGCTTTGATAATTTTAAAATAGGACTAAAGGTTTTCGCATACCTAATCGACTCTATCATAAAGCAAAGTCACGTAAAACTACGCGTTAATATATTACAATACTCTGCTTTTCCAACAAGTTTTTCTGCTTTTCCAACAAGTTTTTCTGCTTTTCCAACAAGTTTTGGTATACTCTGAGATGGCAAATATAAAACAAGTAAACCATAACATTTTATTTTATGTCAGTAATTTAACGAAATCCACTCTCAAACGTTCCCTTCGAGAGATTAACAACAACTACTTATGTAAAGTGAATTAAACTGTTGAGTTTTTGCCCAAAATTTGAAGCCGTTGTTTCTATTTAAAAATACAGATATTCTAATAATTAATTAGTAATTGGATTTTCTCTTCTACTTATTTCTATTTGATAGAATCAGAACGCCAAAAACCCAGTTTCCGTTGCTTTTTTTGTCAAAACTTCATTCGTATATTCTGTTCAAGTGTCATTTATAAAACCGGGTATTGTATACTTGGTTATTGTTGAACCTTAATGTCAGTTTTGAGTGGTGACCTTTAAGTCGAGTATGCTTTAAAGCATTAGGGTGTGCGAAGACCTCAACTCTACTTAAATGAAATGCTTAGTAAAAGTTATCATTATGATATGAAAAAACAAACATGAAATAAGTAATCTGTATACTTCAGAATAATAATTTAATAACAAGCAAATTATAGATTTTATTTTTTATTTGTTTGAAAAATAACATTCCCATAAAACTAGTGAAAGTTTATATTTTTTTGAGAATTGTGTATATTGCAAATGAAATTAATCATAACCGTAGGTATTTATATTTTAACATTTTAATGTTGTATAATTTGAAGAGTATTCATCGATATAGAAATAGATTACTTATTCGAATTTGTAGTAAGTATATGAGATATTAATTATTTTGATGAGTTTCGTTGTATATTTTTTCTATTAGATTTGTCTAAAACAATGCCTGCTGAATTAATACTTATTTAGTAGCAATCAACTAAGTTATGTACCGGAAAGCTTTCCACAGTGCCGATATAAAATCTAGTTCAGATAGGCTCGATAGATGGCGCAAAGTATCAAGTTTACAGTTGCTAATGTTACGGTCAGAATCGCTTCCTAATGGGTCCGGCTCTTAAAAACTGCTCATTGGAATAGTACAGTCGAAGTCATCTGTTAATAGCTAAAATTGTTTTTTTTTTTTACTGTGTGCCACCAACTCGCCTGAAAAAGAATATGTGAAATGTCTGCCCATAAATAGCCAATCTATCTTAATATGAATGTGTCTACTCCATATAGATAAATTAGTGTGTGTTTCATGATAAAACACACTTGCACTGTTATAAACGATAAAACGGTTTCTTCATCAAAAACTGACGTGACATACCAGGCAAGTTTCTTGTATGAACATACCTGGGTGATACGATTTTATTATATACTAGTTGCGCTCCGTGGTTTCACCCGCGAGTTAAAATCATCGTTATGTGTTCTGAAATAATCCCATTTTCTAAGCAATTTTTCTTTCTGTAAGCACCTTCTACAAAGTATTACAAATCTTTAAAAAAAAGTAGAATGAAATCGGTAAACTCGTTCTCAAGTTATGGCGACACAAAGGTAAATAGGGATTCATTTTTATATGTATAGATAGATCATCCTGGCAAGCATTGTGTTAGACAAAACTAAATATTTTAGTTTTTAGCGCGTATTTAATCACATGTCGAATTAACTTTGGTTTAGTTCTTGTAAAGCGGTGCATAATATTAGTTGCCATCTTATTGTTTGATAGTATTTATTGTTTCTGTGATAAAATCTTTATATTATTTTTTGGACGATTTGTAATGAAAACTAGTAATACCTGATATTGTTCGGGCATAGATGTTTCCGTGTCATAAATAATAATAAATGTAGATTCAGAAAGAGATATATTTATTTTGTATAATCTTAATTATTGTACTTACGAATTTCTGACTGTATATAACAGTATTTACTCTCAAGTAGGCAGCTATGCCCGGACAGGTATTTCGTACATAATTTTTGGAATAGATGTATATTTTGCGTTATTTCGGTTACTCACTCCGCCTATTGAATGATATTAACGCGGCGATAAAAAAAATTACTATTTTATTATTATAGTAAACACGTTAGCAGTTTAATTTAAGAGTAGTCTGTTCTACCTCTAAACAAATCATAGTTGATGTACAATAAAACTTTTAACAGAATTATATTTTTGACTGAAACCTGAACCTTCCTATATTCCTTACAGTCCTTTACCTTAGAAAGTCAACTGATTGCTGTAATGTTAATAATAGGTACATTACTGTAACGGCCAGCAACAGAAATAATTATCGATGGACGTGGGAACATGGCCCGAAGTGTAGCCGAGGCCAGCATACGCGAGTCCATAAATGCTCTGCATAATCTATTCCTATTAGTACATAATTTTTTTTTACTTGGTATATACGTATTTCCCTTTTACATTTCAACGTTGCCTATATAGCAAACAAAATACGACAAAAATCGATATTGCTATGCCTTGTAAAAAATTTTACCGATAAGGTGCCGTCCACCCAGGTGGATGGTTTGGGTGGTCTGTTAGGAACTAATCAAAGAGGGTTCATATATTTCTTTATGTTTGTTACCTCAAAACTCTTCATTTATGAACCAATTTGGAAAATTATTTTTCTATTTGAAATAATATTATAGAACTTATATATTGGTCCCATAGAAATTTCATCAAAATCGGTTCAGTAGTTTGGCTTTTATATGAAATAACTGAAAAATCGTTTACTTTGATGACAATATTGCTATTTTATTAATTTTGAAGTCGGTTTTTAAATTGATATTTATGATGATTTTTGTGTTTGACATTTGCCAAACAAAAATCCAGAAAAATGGAATATTGGTAAAATAAACATAAAACAGCTGGCACCAATATAACAACCGGGAAATATTTTTCCTACTTGTTCTATTGGTAGAACAAAGAGTTGAACTAATGGGAACGACCTCAGCGCCAAATGTAGTTTCTAGCGGCCAACCCCACTACAAACCAACCATAAGTTTATGTAATAGTAGACAAACAAGCGACGGACCACCTGATGGTAAGTAGTCACCGTCGCCTATGGACACCTACAATATTTGGGGCATTGGCGGTGCGTTGCCTACCTTTGAGGACTCTATTCACACTTCGCTTGAAGCAATTGAGGTTATATTTTGGAGGAAAAACCGAAGGTGGTAAGCCATTTTACAACTTACAGGTGCATGGCAGAGCTGACACAAAATCTTCGACCAAAATAAAATGAATGGACGGGCCATAAACATTGAACTTTCTTAGTAAAAACGAGGCAAAACCATTGGACATACACTTCAACATCTAATTATAACCAAGCACAGTAAATTTGTTTCAAAAATAGATAAGAGGTTTTTTGATGTGTATTTACACTTCGGGAAAGCACACGAAGGCATAATTTTGTCAGATGTTTCATTATCATGTAACAATAGACGCGTCTCACTTCTTACGGCTAGATACCGACTGAAACGAAATGAGCGCCGGCGCTCATTTTGTAATCTAAAAAAATGCGCTTCTGGGCCCGTCCATTCTTTTTTTTTGGTCGAAGCAGAAAATAAGTAAAAACAACACAGTGAAATATCAACAACTTTAATGATAAAATATATACAAGAACAATATACATATACATGTGTTAACAATGTCGCGGTCGGTGCAGTCAAGTGGCGGTCGGTGCGTGATAATGTACTTTCAAAGAACATGATACCTCTAACAATCATTCAATTATATACCGCTACAAAATGTACGGCTAATCAGAAAACGTAAAAGTTAATTAAAAATAATAATATTGGCATTAATCGGGACTTCAATAATTATATCACTGTCACTTTTAGCAAAACTTAGCCCTGGGGCCTTACGCTCAACTGCTAATGCGGTATCAAACTAACGTTAAAACCGCGCAGTTCGAAAATCACGCGAACGTGAACCTTGACGCGCCCAAATACGGTTTGCGGTCGCGCAACATTATTCATCACCTAAACTGGATTGCTTTAAACAGGTAGGCGTAAGGCCCCTGCTGTAACCTAATAGTGCTAACAGACGCTCGAACGCGGCTGACCTCAACCGCCGTCTGACCAATGGGAGAGAAAGAGAGGGAAATATGACATTCTCACTCTTTCTCTCCCGTTGGTTGGACGGCGGTCCGTCAGCCGCGTTCGAGTGTCTGTTAGCACTATAACGCGGGTATAAGATGAGGGCGGGTTAAATCTGTACAGCATCCAGTGACTTATTATAATAATCGATTAAATTTTAGTAATAATTTGATGAAGTAAAACAATAAAAATTCAAATTGCACAGATACATATTTCCCAAAAATAAACAAAAATTTCAGTTACACAAAAGGTTGGGCTAAATAAAAAAATTAAAAAAAAACTTAATATTCGTTGTTTCAAAAAAGCCAATCTATCTTAAAAGTTACAATCACTAAGTTTCTATAACTACGTACACCCTAATTTCATGAAATTCCGAAATAAACCTGTACTTCTGACAACTTATAAAATAATACAATACAAAGATTTATTTATTGCACGCGACAATAAAAACAGATCACTAATTTCTATGCACCATTATAATAATGGCTGCCTGAAAGGCGCTTCTTAAAATCACAATTTCGTAATAAAATTATAGTTATGAAGTATCAAAATGTTTTAACATAACTCAAATCAGTTAAAGCCGCTGTTGGCACATCAGGCGCTCTCTTTCGCACATTTGTAATTATATAAACTACTGCAGGTGATATTGTAAAATATATTGTTTGGATATTCTTTATTTGGCTTTATAATTATGATATATTATATGATAATCATCATCATCAGTTAGAAGACGTCCACTGCTGAACATAGGCCTCCCCATTAGACCTCCACACTGAACGACAGCCTACCATCGGCATCCATTGGATGCCCGCAACTCTCACAATGTCATCGGTCCATCTAGTGGGAGGCCTGCCTACGCTGCGTTTTCCAGTTCGTGGTCTCCACTCAAGAACCTTTCTTCCCCATCGGATATAGTTTTTTTTCTTCTATGGCTCAGCTATTACTAAAAAAACTCGAGTAACCGAGAAATTAACGATGTACGAGTTGACAGCGGTAGAAGCTTATATCTTCTGCTCAGTAGGAGCGGGGACTTGTTTTATATCCTTTGTATTTATTTTTCGAGGCATTAAAAATGTTATGCTTGTCTGCATAAATTAAAAGATGAAATAAAACATTTTGAATGTCACATAATAAAGAATATTAATATGAAACAGAGTCACCGACAAAGCTGTAAAAATTTGCAAGTTGAAGTAACAATGGGCAGGCCACATCGCTTGAAGAAGCGATAACGGATGGGGAAGAAAGGTTCTTGAGTGGAGACCACGAACCGGAAGACGTAGCGTAGGTAGGCCTCCCACTAGATGGACTGACATTGTGAATCGCGGGCATCCAGTGGATGCAGATGGTAGGCTGTCGTTCGGTGTGGCGTTCTAAGGGGATGCCTATGTTCAGCAGTGGACGTCTTCTGGCTGATGATGAATAAAGAAAAATAATGGATAAACAATTTAAATATCATTAACAAACAACATTATCAATTTTAATATCATTCTCAGCAATTTCATAAACAGTCAAATTAAGTGTGCGAGCGAGTGTTCATAATGCATCCACGACAATCCACGTGTTCTAAACGACTATAGAATCGTATCAAAACTGCACATTTGGCAACATGGGGTCACAGCTGGTTACGAGATAAAAGCTAAGAGCATCCATATTTCATGGCATTGTTACACAATGCTATGTAACTGGTCGTTAGAAGCTGAGTCAAACAGTAAAGACTAGCCACTTTTGTATGGTTCCAATGTTTGAGACAGAAAATGTGGCTAGAACAGCAACAATGTGCATTTGAGTTTTCCCGATAGCTTACATACAATTTACTTTTCACGACATACTCTAGGAAATACATAAAAAAACAATTATTAATATTGTTTATAATTGGGTCTGCACAGTAATTTGAGTGTATTTATTATTTTATTTATACAAATAAATACAAAGATATTACAAATCGAAATTAGCAAGTGATTTGAAACTGAAGACGGAAAGGCTAGTAAGTACGTTTCGTTATTAAACTGTTAATTTTATTTATATGTATAATAAAATCTATCATTACTAACACGCCATAATGGTCTCGAAAGCAGTTCATTTCATTATGAAAGCAAACCCTACAATATTTTAGAGACTACGAAATGATTATTATTGGCTAACATAAATAGGTATAGTGGCTAACCTATTTATAAAAAAAAATATAAGAATAATAAATATTTTAAAATCTAAGTTCTAGGACAACTTCGCGTCAAGAGTAGAATTTACATATTCACAGCCCTAGCAACATCTACTGAACGTCCGGGTCATCTGTAGCCAACACGAGGGGGTTCATGAGGCAACACTGTAATTATTATGACTGAAAATAATCTGAGGTAAGAAGTGTGGCAATGACCACTCCGTATCGCCAATATTGGCTACAAGTCCTACCGCAAAGGCGCTTGGCTAATAGAGATATATCATGAGCCAATCCAAGTTGAATCGCTTATATGTCGACCTTGGCGGCCATGTCGTACTCGATTGGCAATGGCAGCGCCAGCACTAAATTAGCATAAAAATATTAAAATATTTTTAATTATTTCGAATTCTATCGAAACACATTTTACGTTTAGGTGTAATACGAGATTGAAGTGTAATATAATTTCCTAAACTAAAGACAACTTTAGTTTAGTTTACGGGATTAATAACTTTAGTTGAAACTACAGTTTTATCATTGTAGGAAGCTATTTGGCAGCCAATACCAAGGCCTTACAGACTTCAAAAAAAGGAGCGGTTCGCAATTTGGTTGTATTTTTTTAAATGAAATGTTTGTTAGGTTCTTTATTTATAAACCGATTAGGATAATTCTTTTTTTTTCATAGTCAAACAATAGACATGAGTTTTTTTTTTACTATGTAGATGGAAAGAATATCATAATTTTCTTAAGCATATATCATTCACAAAATAAAGTTTTCTGCTAAAATAATAATTTTGAATCCTTATTACAACACTCACAGGTGTCATGGCGTTTGCTTATGACGTCACAATCTTTATTCAACAACACTCCATGTCAATAATGGTGAATTTTTTTCAACATAAAACAAAACGTTGTTTGATTTCACAATCGTGATGTCACTCGCGGTATTTTGTATTTTTATTTTGTCAAAATATATGTTCATATTTGTTTTACTATATAAAACAAATACAGTTTTTAGAATCTTTGTAACCTAATCCAAAATTTAAATTTAAAATTTCAGTGATTCTTTGTTACAGTTTTCACTGCGGTTTCCACTTTTCCGCTTCGATGTTCAACAGGATTATTATTTCCTGAACTGATCAATCTTAGAATAAAGAGCGCAGATTCTAGACAAAAAAAAAATAGTTTTACAGTCCACGACATAATTTACATTGGTATATAATCTTTAGGGATCATAAAAATGTCGCAATTTTGTCAAATACCGATCGATGAAAATTAATATAGAATAGTTATAAAGTCAACCTAAAAGTAAACTAAAAACTTTACTAATGATCAATTTAAGAAACTTTCCAAGAAGTCAGCTCTGTGTTCCGACATGTTGGCAACACGTTATGACAAGTCAAGCAACAACTTGAGCAAAACATGCTCAGTAAAAGTTAGCAAACTTTTCAAATCAAAGTGTTCCTGGGTCAGAAAGGGCGGGTTAGAGGCGTTGCGTTGCTTCCTCGGTAAGAAGGCGGTCAGGAAAGTAACCACAAATAAATGAGAAGGTATTATCCATCCGCAAGAGTGAGTTTGAGCCAAGAAGGCGTTACCGCGAGATGCTAAGCTTCCTCAATCCGCCGGTCACAGTACGCAGGGCTCGTTGTGTGGCGCGCGGTGACCTTGCGGCGAGGTACGTCAGCGCGACATGGGCGGGGTGGCGGGGGCGAGGCGGTCAGAGCGAGTCGCGGTGCCAGACCCAGGTGCGCTTGGTGTGGTCGAACCGGTGCGCCAGCCACTGGTCCTGCAGCAGCTCCAGCCGGTCCGTGGACAGGTACAGCGGCTTGCCGCGCCTGCACACACGGGAGGTACGTCGTGACAACGGAGGTGAATAAGCGCATCCTACATTCAAAGCTACACGAAATTAAGGAGTTACTGCAGGTTCAAAAGCTAATTTTATTATTATTGACAATAGGTCATCATCATCATCATCATCCTTTCAGCCATAGGACGTCCACTGCTGGACATAGGCCTCCCCATCGATCTCCAAAAGGGCCGGTTGGAAGCAGCCTGCATCCAGCGTTTCCCTGCGGTCTCTTTTAAGTCGTCTGTCCATCTTGTGGGTGACAATAGGTACAGTTGTCATAAAAGGAGCTTCGTTGGTACTTTATGCATGCAAAATTTTTCGAGGTCCTACTATGTAAACAAATAATATGATAACTATAAGTGTTATATGTGACGACAAAGTTAAATCAGAATATAAGATCACAATTTATATATGTTTTGATTCTACAACCAGTATTTATGGTAAGTATTCCTGCCCATAGGCACTCGGCACGAGGCTATGCAGAGTAATTATGAATCGAACTCTTAAAAGAAGTTGTTGCAAGATTATGTAAATAATTTTGTTGGGGTAGGCCTCAACTTTTTTCTTCTTCTAGACATATAGGCACAAAATATATTTCCTTTTTTCTATCCAATCAAATCAATCCAATCGAAGCCAGTACAAATGTGAACATTTCAGGAATGAGTGTCCAAATGCAAACTAATTCTTGTAGAAACCAAGCTAAGTGATGTAGGCATACTAACTTGAGATCCCGGTCCTCTTCGTCGTAGTCATCGAGGTAGAGGCTGCCCCAGAGGCAGGCGCGCCGGCCGCGGATCACGATGATGTACGTGGAGGTGACTACGAGGAAGATGCCGGTACCGCCGCCGCACTCCATAGCGTGCTGGAATATCACAACGGATTATCATACTTCTACCTGTTGCCCGCAACTTTGTACGCGTAGACTTTCACATAAACTTTCAGTCCCCGTTTGCCCCCCTTAAATCAACCCTTTCGCAAAACCCTTTCTTAGCGGACCTCTACATCCCATAAAGAAAGTATCTGCCAAATTTCCGGTTCGTAGGTCCAGTAGTTTTCGAGATTTTGCGATGAGTCAGTGAGTGAGTCAATTTCGCTTTTATATATTACTAGCTGACCTGACAGACGTTGTCCTGTCTTAGAACTGTCAAACACGCAAAGTCAAAATCGTAAATCTTATTTTTTACACCTTGAGTTACATTATTGGAGTTTTAGTAAAGATCCCTATTTTTTTTTGAAAACATAATATAGCCTATGTCACCCGGGGATAGTGTAGCTTCCCAACAGTGAAAGAATTTTTCAAATCGGTTCAGTAGTTTCGGAGCCTATTCAATGCAAACAAACAAACAAACAATCAAATCTTTCCTCTTTATAATATTAGTATAGATATAGATTAGTCTGTTCATTTTGTTAATCACTTTGACAGGTCATACAAAGTTACGACATAACTTTGTACAACGCCTATCAAAAATATATCCCACACAAATAAATATGTTTGATATAGCATTACCCCTTTACAAGGTTACATCAACTTGAAAGCAATTTGAGTTGACGTAAATCAACTTGGCTTGGTGGTGTAGGATTGGTAACAATCTCTACTGTTCTGCGTCTGTCTGTCTGTCTGGCCGCTAACTCCTAAACCACGCAACGGATTTTGATACGGTTTTCTCCATCAGTTAGATACATTTTCACGGAAGGTTTATACATATAACTAGCGACCCACCCCGGCTTCATACGTAAATAACACCCGTGCGAAGCCGGAGTGTGTACATAACTTCCTCTTATTCATAAACATTGGCTAATGTATGCTACCAATTATCTGTCAAGTTCCCGCTGACGGCGAGAGATGAATGCGTGAAACAACAAGTTGTGCACTAGACAGCCGGGTAGTAGTAGTGTGCGGCGGTACCTGCACGGCCTCGGCGCGGTGGTGCTGGCGGCAGCACGGCTGCTTGAGGCAGACGAGCGTGCCACACAGCAGGCAGACCGAGGCCTCCTTGGGCACGGCGCCGCACTGCAGGCACACGCGCTCGTGGTAGTACGTGAACAGGCGGTCGTAGTCCCGCGGCAGCGCCAGCAGCGCCGGCCCCTGCCACTGCACGTGCAGCGAGCTCAGCAGCCGGCGCACGGCCAGCTGCGCGCGCGCCGCCGCGTGCCCGAGCGCGCGCGCCCAGCCGCGCGCCGCGCCCGCGCAGCTGTCGGGCAGCGCGCGCCCCGCGGACCACGAGCTCCACTCCATGCCCTGCAAACAACTCGTCACTATACACTTATCCGTAGTGCACAAGTACAACAGCACATAGATTATATTACTAAGGGACCGTCCATTAATCACGTGAGGCTTGAAAGGAGGGGGCGGGGTTTAGCAAAAATCACGAAATATCACAACAAGGGGGAGGGGGGGGTGTAGTAAGGTATCACGTGTATAATTTTTTCATCAACCCGCGATTTCTAAGCCGAAAAGTGTTAATCAAAAACAACCTGCAAGCTTTCTGTCTAGACATTTTTGTCATGGTCCGAATTTCAGAATGAAATTAGATTATACTTTATACCTGTATTTAAAGATAATATATCTTAAAGATAGTCTTAAACCTCACCATGTAGCACCAAAGGGGAGGGGGGTTAAAAATGCTAAAAAAAACATCATGTGATTAATGGACGGCCCCTAATCTACTTTTATCTATACTAATATTATCAAGAGGAAAGATTTGTATGTAAATATGTTTGTAACGAATTGGCTCAAAAAGTACTGGACCGATTTTAAAAATTCTTTCACCATTTGAATGCTACATTAGCTATGATAGCCCGTTGGTCCAGTTGGTAGTGAACCTACCTTCTGAGCTTGGGGGCGTGGGTTCGATTCCCATCTAGGACAAACATTTGTGTGATGAACATTTGTGTTTGTTCTATATCTGGGTGTTAATATCTATTTAAGTATGTATTTAAAACTATATATGTATGTATATCAGTCTCTGGCAGCCATATCACAAGCTTTGCTTAGTTTGGGGTCAGATGACCGTGTGTGCAAAATTGTCCCGAATATTTATTTATTTATTTATTTATTATCACTGATTAATATAGGCTATTTTAATAGGCTATATAACTATACCCGTGCGGAGCCGGGGCGGACCGCTAGTGTATAGATAAACATGTAAAGGTGGTCCAAAGGCTATCGTCGCACAATAACCTACCACTATAGTGTTAATCCAATTTAATTTTGACTCGTGTATACATACTTACTGTTCTAACCTAATCAAATCAAATCAAATAATTTTTATTATCTAACCTGGTATTAGGATCCAAATTTTAGCGCTTCACAATTATAGTTTTAATCTATTTATTAGTTACATTTAAATAGTTAGGTTAGGCTTAACACATTTTGAATGTAAATAAAATGTAATAAAAATATATATCCTACTAATATTATAAACGCGAAAGTTTGTATGTATAGATGTTTGTTCCTCTTTCACGCTGCAACGGAACAACGAATCGTCTTGATTTTTTTGTATGGGTATACTTCAAAAGCTAGAGAGTGACATAGTGACTACTTTTCATCATCATCATCACCATTTTTCATCACTTCGCGGGTGAAACAGCGGCGCGTAGCTAGTTTATAATATTTTTTTATAAACCGTTTGACTATTATCAGTTCTTATATCGGGTATAAGAACTGATAATCGTCAAACGGCCGAACATAATTTTCTTGAATCATAGCTACACTATCGATCAAGTCACTTTTCAAACAAAAAAATTATTTAAATCAAAATCTGTCCAGCCGTTTATAGAGCTACAATACAATAGACAAAAACAGATACGCTACGATGTGTTGTGTATGATATACGTTAAACTTAAAACACACCTCTGTTTGCGTCGGGGGCTAAAAACAAGAGTATGCATTAGTGATTAGATAGGAGAGTCGACGTTACCTCAGTCACTAACTCCAAGTAATAGGCGAGTCGCACGAACTCCTGCCTCGGTGTCTGTATGTCTGGCAGCTCGCTGCCGTACAGGTGGTGCCTCAGCAGAGCAGCCACGCGCAGGAACGGTAGCAGCAGGGTTTGCAACTGGGACAAATGGAAATAACCACGTTTATTTTACACTCAGCTGAAACTAACTCAGATACCAACCAACCACCAACAGACCAACGGGCGGTCCAGTTGGTAGTGAACCTGCCTTCTGAGCTTGGGGGCGTAGGTTCGATTCCCACCTAGGACAAACATTTGTGTTTGTTCTATATCTGGGTGTTAATATCTATTTAAGTATGTATTTAAAAATATATATGTATGTATATCAGTCTCTGGCAACCATATCACAAGGCTTGCTTAGTTTAGGGTCAGATGACCGTGTCTGCAAAAATGTCCCGAATATTTATTTATTTAACAAATTATAGTAGGTAACTAGGTATAGTAGACGCAAGCCATAAAAAGTTTTCACCTATGTTATATTATGTCAATATGTTCACACGTATCTGATTGATAAAGAGAAAACGAAACGATCCTCAGGTTATGCTAGTTACAAAGACTTAGATGGGCAGGCCGCTTGGAAAGAATAGATGACACCAGAACTATCAAAACCATCTTCATATGGACAACATAAAAACCCTGAGGAAGACCAAGACAGCAGCGGAAGATTGGGTCGAGGAAGATCTCTAAAGTGTATAAAAGAAAACATCTTAGCGAAGTGAAGCCACAGGAAATGAAAGAAAATATAGAAAGAAAAAAGTTATTTTTTTGAGTAAGATTGGAGGAGTTTGTTTTATTCAACCATACAGCCGAGTTTTAGTATACGGTTTTAGAATCAGCCTTTTTAAATTGTCGAAATAAAACGGACTTTTGGGATGGTCAGATTTGGTCGGAGACCAAATGAATAAAACAATGCCCGAGGACGTTACCCTAAAGCAAAATCTCGACACTGATTGTATCCTGTAGATATAAGTTTTTGTAATGGTGTCGAATAAAATTTATTTTCTTTCTTTCTTCTTTCTATCAAAATGAAACAAATTTTTAAGATTCCTAACCAATAATTCATTATAATCATTTTAAAAACAAGCTGGTAGAAAAAAAAAAAATATGACGAGAAGAACGAAGAGTTAAGCAAATCTCGAGGAGTTTACAAATAGCCTTTAAAGAGTTCTATTAACCAGCTCCTAGCTCCATAATCAGACCAGTTCATCATCATCAACCTGAAGACGTCCACTGCAGAACATAGGCCTGCCCCTTTGACCTCAACACTGAACGACACCCTGCCATCTGCATCCATTGGATGCCCGCGACTCTCACGATGTCGACGGTCCATCTAGTGGGATGCCTACCTACGCTGCGTCTTCCGGTTCGTGGTCTCCACTCAAGAACCTTTCTTCCCCATCGGTTATCGGTTCGATGGTACCAAATTACTGTATTGTCATTAGGATTACATAGTAAAAAGTGAAACTAATAAGGTTGTTAAAAAAAGAAACATACCTCTTTCTCCATGTGTACGATATCGGGCTGCGGCTCTGTGGAGGTCCCCGCGGGGGGTCCGTCCTCGGTGAAGAGATCCGAGCCGGCCAGGGCCGAGAGCAGCAGGTGCGCCGCCTGGCGCAGGCCCGCGGGCTCGCCGGGCCGCGGCGGGCCGGCCAGCGCCGCGCGCCCCTCCGCCGTGCTGTTCGCACAGAACTGACACACGATCTGGTAGTACGTCAGCGCGTACAGAGACTTCACTATCGTCGTGAAGTCCTCTGCGGGAGAAGGAAACACGAGTTGATAAAGTCATGTTACTCCGATTATCTAACAATACTGGGTCACGCGGAAAGGTTGTACTACACCCCATAGTACCAGTCGTTATAAACAACTTTTACTATGGAAGCAGCACTATAATCGCGTGGAAGAAAAAAACAAATGTTCCATAGGAAACGGTCATTGACACTCGACAAAAAGTATGGAAAGCTGATAATTATTTTTTTTCTTTTTCTTTTTTTACTTATCTAAACCGTGTGTATTGTTTACTTTGTAGTGTATGTAGTTCCTATTAAATTGTCTATGTATACTATTAATTACTATACTTATTGTAACTGTTCATAATTTTGGGAAGACACTGTCTGCTGCATTACAGGTAACGCTAAAGCAGCAGGCAGGGTTACTTATTTTTTCTGCACCTATTTTTTAATTATTTTTTTAAAATTTTTTTTATAGACTACTCCAGAAAAATTATTTTGTGACAATGATATTTAAATATTTTTTTTATCAAAAACATGCATACAGTTACATTATCACAAAAACCAGTCACAACTTGGCAAATTATTAAAACAATCACAACAGTTATTTAAATACAGGACAGCTATACAGACACACTTTTTTAATTAGAGTTTTTTTTTTACATCGAACTAGGCTAACGTTTGAGCACGACCTCGCCTGATGGAAAACAATGATGCGGTCGAAGATGTATCACGTTTGACTCCAATATTGTAATGCTGCGGAAACACAGACAGGGGCAAGGCGTTCCATTGTTCCAACAGTATGTGAGATAAATGTTAGTGGAATTTGTCCGTTTTTATTCTCAACTAGCGGTCCGCCCCGGCTTCGCACGGGTATAGATATATAGCCTACGTCACCCGGGGATAGTGTAGCTTCCCAACAGTGAAAGAATTTTTCAAATCGGTTCAGTAGTTTCGGAGCCTATTCAATGCAAACAAACAAACAAACAATCAAATCTTTCCTCTTTACAATATTAGTATAGAAGTATAGATAAATAATTTGAATTTGAATGGTTTTGACGTTCTAATTAAGAAAGGTGAGGTAGAGCGCTTGGTGCGAATTAATGGCATTTCGACCATGTAAGGGTGACGCCTTGCCGTTCGTCTGGACGTCCGGTAATGAAAAGGTGATGGGGGAACAATTTTGTGAAGTTCCGTTGCACACTCTCCGTGGAAAATCCTATAAAATACCGACAAGCTTGCGACTTCACGCCGGTGGTTCAGGTTCTGAAGCTTCTTTCCAACCAACATCCATCTATTTTTTTGACGTATTTTTGTATGAGCTCTAATGTAAAAATGGTAATACGTACAAGCGTCAAACTTGGTATGATTATAGTACACATTCTAAAGTATAACAACAAATAATAAATAATGGCCAAGCTCGAGTCAGTGATAAGTTTATGTTCATTACCAAAGTTATAACTGGTAATTTCGTTATTGAATTTTGTGGTGTTACGGAACCCTCAGTGCACGAGCCCGACTCGCACTTGGCCGGTTTATTGTTAATACAAATACTCACGCATATCCAGATAGGGAGGGTTGGGCGGCGCTAGCAGCAGGAAATGCATCAACAACGCCAGCGGGTCCCTCAACAACAGCGGCACGGGCTTGTCGGCGGGCGGGCGGAGCGCGGGGGGCGAGGGCGCGGCCTGGGGCTCCTCGCAGACCGGGCTCGGCGGCGGTTGGAGCAGGTCCCACGTGTCCAGCGCGAGGGAGCCCAGGTTCTCTGACGCGTTGCACAACACTCGCGTGTGCGCGCCCGCCACCACTAGCAGGGGGACTGGACACAAACATAATCACTACTTTGACAATAATTCGACGAAGGATTATGATTGGGTTTGTATGAAGATAAAAAAAAACATGTAGTTTGTATTAGGTTTTATATATTTATAATTTGTATGTTATTTGTTTATTTTTTCTTTCTGGTAACTAATTTATTATCTGTTATGTTAAAGACTTCAAATGTTTGTTTTCCAATTACTATTTATCTATCCAGGCCCTAGTTGGTGTTGCAGCGGGGCATTTGCACTTTTTTTTTATGCCATATGTGGCAAACAAGCCGACGGGCTGCCTGATGGTAAGCAGTCACCATCGCCTATGGACACTTGTAACACCAGAGGCATCACAAATACGTTGCCGACCATTTCTAGTTTGTATTATAGTGCTAACAGACGAGACGTACTTGGTTGACGAACCGCCGTCCAACCTAGGAGGAGAGAAAGAATTTTTTTTCTCTTTCTCACCCGTTGGTTGGACGGTGGTTCGTCAACCAAATCCATACGTCTGTTAGTACTATTAGTGAAAACATGCTTTTGGCTTTTGTGTAACTGTTTATCTCATATCTACTGTATTAATGAGGAGCTGTATGTTTTCCTTGTAAAATAAAATAAATTAATACAACCACTTGATCACGCATACCGTTATAAATCCCTTTTGAACGAGTAAGCCACGTCGGTCGCGGGTATCGAATGGCGGCTTGTGATAAGAGACTCAAAGTCATTCATTCAATTCGCGCCTAGGATTGGCCCGCTCGAAAAAAATTATGCTGAAAATTATGAAAGAAAAGAAAGAAAGAAAAATATTTATTCATGACAGAAACAAAAGATACAAAGACATTACGAGTTAAACACAATTAAATCAATAGTTTCTGTCACGAGCCGGTGCCAACTATGCCAATTATGTACTCTTTACATTCATCATCGGGGTGAAATATGAGCAGTCAAGTGATTATATTGTAATTGGGCTTGTCTATCTATAAATTGGTCAAAAGTTTTTATCGGAAAAATCGTACCGACTGGTGCGTGTTAGTGTAATGACACTCACCTATACATTCATTCCTGGGCTTGTATCTGGGTGACTGCGAGGTCAGCAAGGTCCCGCCTCTCTGCACCAGTTCGCACTCCAGGTTGGTCCTCACGAGCGACGCGACGAACGTGAAGATGGCGGCGGGAGACGACCCGTACCGCTGTTTGAGCTTCCCGCCCGCCGTGGCCGTCATGTCTTCCATACATTTACCCATCGCTTCGGACAGTTTGCTCGGTGCCTGGAATGAAGAAAGCTTCGTGTTGAGAACAGACACCATTTTGAAACACGTCATTGCTCGACCTGTATAAGCCAGTACACACCAGCACCGCCCTCTACTGCTCCTTGCAATAGGAAATATTAAGTTCAGCGATCCTGAAGACTCCCAGGATCTGTCAGGAAATCGGTTAGGTGAGTGTACTGACCGGCGCAGGGTGGTGCAGCGCGAGCAGGTCCCGCAGCGGCAGCGCGGGATGGTGCGGGCGCGGCGCGCGCGGCGCCAGCGGCAGCGCGGCGTTGGCCAGCTGCCGGCATACGGGGCACAGGTACTCGCCGCGCTCCACGCCGGCGGCCGCGCGCGCGCCCGCGTGCAGCGTGCGCAGGTACGCGTGCAAGCAGCGCAGGTGCAGGTGGTGGCCGCACGAGGCCGCGTGCACGCCGCCCTCCCAGCCCACGGACACGGCGGCCAGCGCCGCGTCGCGCGCGAACCACGCCTGCAGCTCGTCGTGCACGCGGTAGTGGTGCGCGGCGGCGGCGGCCTCGCGGTCTGCGCGCTCCGCCTCCGACAGCGCGAGCCGCGCCGCCGCGCCCACCCGCCGCCGGTGCCCCAGCACGGACGTCGACTGCAGCAGCACCACCAGCCCCACCTGCGCGCACGCAACACATTGCGTTATATACACAGGAACGCACCTACTTGTATACGGATCTCGGCGAGTCACACTCACCGGGTCGTGCGGAGTGGTGGGGGTGCGCGTGTTGCATATCACGCAGTCGTAGTCGCGCTCGAGCGGCGCCTCCTCGTCCCACTCCATGGCGGGCTCGCCGCCCTCCGCGCTGGCCATGGCTGCCAGGAACTGCTGCTGCTTGCGTTGGAACTCGCGCATCAGCTGCTGCTGTCGCTCGCGCGCGCGACGAGAACGCTCCTCTTTCTCGCGACGCTCTCTACGCACAACAACAGCACGGTCAACTAGATACTTCACTTAAATTAGGCTCGAGGGGTCATTAAAACACACGCACACACTGGCATTTGCTCACAACTTCTTGAGTTTAAAGGACTCATACTTAGCAACGGATCGACATGATTGTTTAGATGGCTGTACTGTAGCTCAATCGCCCTAAAGTGACATGGGCTTCTTTTTATCCCGTTAAACATAACCCGATCATGTAAGATTGACAACGCGAGTGAAAACGCGGGGCGCAGCTAGTAATAAATACATGTTGAGCCCAGATTGGCAACCTTTACAATGAAGTATAGGGACACAAAACAAAACGTAACTCCCATGGCTTCTAAACAGACCGCAAGAACCACAGAAAAGAGAAGTAAATAGACCGGAAATGAGAAGGAAGATCTGTTACCAGGCATTATGAGTGAACCTTGATTGAACATTCTTATTTAGATCTTCGCATTGAACTCCGCATGTTGCTAACTGCTTTCGAATGATTGACGTTTCGTTTATATGTGTGCAACCTGGCTACAACCTTACAAAAATGCCTTGAGAGCAGTGCTAATAAAATAAAAAACTAGCCAGAATAAACGCAAACAAGTCACCATAGCGTTTTTAACCATCAAACAACACTTTACTTTAATGGAAACTTATCACGAGTATTTCGTACGTAAAAATGAGGCTTGAAGGACCAATATCTAGACAAGAGTCCCCACTGACCTGGCCCGTTGTTCCGCCTGCCGCTCCCGCTGGTGCGGCCACAGCGTGCGGCGCACGTGCGCGATGGCCTCCACGCAGCGCGGGTCTAGCGCGGCCAGCTTGCGGAGAACTTTGCCGATGTAGTAGGGACCGTCACCTGGACAACAACAAAGCTTAGTAACTAGACTACTCAAAAAGAGATTAGGCGACTTTTGGCGCGGTCAATTTTGGATCGACTATTTACGACTGAGCGCTACATTCGTTTTGACTTGGGAAGCAAACTGTTTTTTTTAAACGCATTAGGTGGCAAACTAGCAGATGGGCCGTCTGATAGTAAGCAGTCGCCTATGGATACTTGTATCACCAGAGGCATTACAAATACGTTGCCGACCCTTAAGGACTCTATTAACTTGCCTTTTGAAGAACCCATGTTGTAGCGTCTCGGAAACACCACATTAGGTAGCTCATTCCACATTTTGCAGGTGAGGCAAGAAAGATCGTGTTAATCGGACAGTGTGCGGTTTCCACTGATCTATTATGTGTGGGTGAACTTTCAGGCGGTGGCGGCTAGTACGATAATGAAACCGTGAAGCCGGCATGAGATCAAACAGTTCTTCAGAACACTCCCCGTTGTAATAAAAGATGCAGAGAGACCCAAACTCTCTGAGCATGTTGAGCCTGAAGGTACAAGTTGTAGCGGTTAACAACAGATGATGTACCTTGTTCGGGCGGCGGCGGCGGCTCGTCCAGTGAGAAGGCGTCGAGGCGGCCCGAGAGCTGCGAGTGCAGTTTCAGCAGGAGAGATATTATCGACTCGTTCACCGGGATCGAGTCGTCAGTGTGCGTCACCACTTGCATCTGTGGATACGTCTCATGTCTATACTACTTGTATTTATGTCTGTACAAGAATTTGAAGCTCAGAAAAAACAAATGGAAGTGTTATAACTGCAGTTTCCCCTTTAACACTCAAACATTCGCCACATTTAGCCGACGCCGCTGGTGACAAGAGAGCTGGCTCATTCCTCGCGCAGAGAATTTCTTTGGCCATTCAACGCGGGAATGCAGCCGGCGTTCTTGTTATTTTACCACACGGACAACATCTTGTTTTTTATTTTTAGTTTAAGTGTAATAATTAAACCTTTTATGTTTGCTTCGTACCTCTGTACTTAAATTAAAAAGCTTTGTAGTGAATTTGAATTTGTAAATCTATACTAATATTATAAAGAGGAAAGATTTGATTGTTTGTTTGTTTGTTTGCACTGAATAGGCTCCGAAACTACTGAACCGATTTTAAAATTCTTTCACTGTTGGGAAGCTACATTATCCCCGGGTGACATAGGCTATATATATATTTTTTTTTAAATATCCTAAATATCCTTACTAAAACTCCAATGATGTAAGCCAATGTTTAAAAAAAAAAAATATTTTGACTCTGCGTGTTTGACAGTTCTAAGACAGGACAACGTCTGTCAGGTCAGCTAGTATCTTAATAAAGAACTACATACTTTGCTGATTAATAAATTTCATATGGCTAGACAAAATAGTACACACCAGCTCTTTCCACATAAATTTGGGCAAACCACGGCCAAAAAAGCAAGACCGACATCTGATCCCAGTGTGGTGATGACTGCGGTTTCGATGCCGCTAGTTACCTGATTGCTGGTAGAAGGCTGCGCGTCAGATGCGGGTACTTCGATGGCAGCCAGCGCGGGGCGGTCGGGCGGCGCGAGCAGCGCGGGGGACCCGTCCCGCACTGACACGCTCCACTCCGTGCCCTCCATGTCTGTGGGGAATAATTGTCAGTCACGGAAAGGCTCACTATTTTTTCACGGTTTCCTGGAAGAGATCGCTTTAAGCGATAAGGCCTCCTGCTAAAGCCGAGACGATAGCCGGTTTTTTTCATTTGATAATAAAATTATCAAGGTTATATCAAGGGTAAGTATAATGGGTAAGACATTTTCAAGACACGCTCCCCTGTGCTCTCCATATCTTTGGTGAACAACCATCGGTCACTCTCATCATCATCAGCATCAGTCTATTATGTTCCCACTGCTGGGCCACAGACCTCTCAGAGCGAGAATTAGCCCTAAATTCACCACGCTGGCCCAGTGGACGTTCGCTCACACTCAAAATATCCTTGGGCCTTTTCAAAGCCAGAGTATCGAGAGGTGTCTACTAAGTCTGCGTGCTTCATCTTCGACCACATCGTCGCTTACCAACAGGCGAGTTGGTGGTCAAACGCAGACGTAACCGCGATTTAAAAAAAAAACAATAAGTCTGGGTCAGAGTTTTTCAAGCATCTACTTTAGAGAAACAAAAATGCGGACAAAACTATGTCCCTAAGTATGTATATGTCATCATCATCATGATCATCAGCCAGAAGACGTCCACTTAGGCCTCCCCCTTTAACTTCCACACTGAACGACAGCCTGCCTATTGCATCCACTGGATGCCAGCGACTCACAATGTCGTCGGTCCATCTAATGGGAGGCCTACCTACGATGCGTCTCGATCTGACAATGGGATGGAATTTATCAAGCATCTACTTTTGAGGATTATACTTTTCGCAGAAAAATTGCAACGTACATACTGCTTTACCGACTTTAATGTGAGAGTAATACGTACCATAATCGATGGGCACGGGCGGTGTGTCCAAATCTGATTCGGTTGCCAATGCGAGTGCCATTTCAGTGTCCAATGTCTGTAACGCGAGCGCTTGACTGTCGTTTATCGCCGCCTACAGAGAAACAGTGATAATTATAACATATCATATTAAAACTTTATTTAACATCAGTTAAATGGATAAACCGTGCAAATAGTTGATACCATATAAAAAAAAAAAAAGTCCTGACACAAAACAGGATATTTCAATAAAAATAATCGGCGTATAGTAGGCGGTCTTTTTCAAGGTGAATGCGCGCGCGCGGATGCGTCTCGCTTTGCACTCTAGATGCACTCTTACTACAAAGCGAGATGAAGCCACGCACGCGCATTCACCTTGAATAAAAAAGACCGCCTAATGCGGTTGAAACTATAGTCGGAGTAACCGGATTAATCTAACGTGAGTAATTCCCGTGTAATATAAATAAAATATTAATAAGAAAGTTTACTAAGAGCTATTGAAGAGATCCACCTCCTGGCTTCATCATCAAATCAGTCCGATGCAATCAAATTATTGTACTGTCACCCAGATTACATATACTTGCAGTTTTAAATCGATACGACAAAAAATAAAGTAGGTAAAATCAGTTAACAAAATTTGTTTACACAGTTACAAATGAAACCAATAAAAGCGTATTAAAAAAGACAAAAGTAACTTTAAAAAAAACCTTTCCACAGCTCCTAGCCTATCTCCACACAGTTTCGGTGGATTCTCCCTTACGGGCAACGAAAGGGGTGTTTGGAAACCTGAGGATTTTATGTTACACTAGCGACGAAATTACATTACGTGCGAAGCCGGGGCAGGTCCCTAGTTATATATATAAAATCCGTTGTGTGGTTTAGGAGGAGTTAGCGGCCATACAGGCATACAGACAGACAGACAGACGCATGTAGAGATAATATACGTAGGACCCTGATCTCTAAATAGTTACCTCGAGAGCTCGAATCTGCGGCGCGTCACCCCCACCGTCCGACTGGTCGTCGGCCACAGAATCTCCCCTCACCACCTGGTAACAACAATATCAGCCTATCATGTACCCTCTGCTGGGACACAGGAGAGAGAGAGAGAGAGAGAGGATGGGCCATGCTGGCCCAGTGCATGTTGGTGAATGTCTCTTACTCGACATATGACGTTGTTGAACGATGGCATCGAAACTGCACATAATACACGTGGTCGCGGTATCTATTAAAGATGTCAGTGCCCAAACATAAAATAATAAACAATTGTTAGTTTTCGATCCAAATAGAAATAAAAATTGCAGATTTCAAAGTATTTCGAATACCGGTCGCGAGCTCATTTCGACCGATGAATATAAATAGCCGTAAGTGAACCGTTATTCATGTTACTGTGTTTACCTGCAATGAAGGAGGAACAGCTAGCGCAGTGCTGGTGGCGGTGGACGGCAGGGACACGGACTTGGCTATCGAAGGGAGCCTTGTGGGCTCCGATTCCGAGGGCTCCCACTCTGTGTCACCTGGAACATGAAGTTTTCTTCAGGTGACTCACACCTTTATAATTGATATTCTTCAGTTTACCAGAGTCACCGACATGGCTGCTAAAATTTGCAAGTTGAAGTGGCAATGGGCATGTCACATCGAAGAACCGATAACCAATGGGGAAGAAAGGTTCTTGAGTGGAGACCATGAACCAGAAGACGCAGCGAAAGTAGGCGTCCCACTAGATGGACCGGCGACATAGTGAGAGTCGCTGGCATCCAGTGGATGCAAAAGGCAGGCTGTCGTTCAGTGTGGGGGTTATAGGGGGAGGCCTATGTTCAGCAGTGGACGTCTTCTGGCTGATGATGAGTTTACCAGGCATTTAATTAGACTACCGGTTTAAGGCGATTGACCGCTGTGCTTCTTCGAATCTTTGCCAGTTCATATTTACTTCGTTGGAGCAGTGAGCCAAAGCAAATACAAATATGCCGGAGAATCCGTAGTGATTCAACTGATGGTGTACATCAAATCAGACATACAAGGGATATGTAATAAGGTGGCGTGGCGAATGAGAACGCATCAGGCCTAAATCAGGCTTGATGTCTTTATTCGAACAGCTGACGCTCATGCCGCACCTTTTTTGCAATTAGACCTTTTTAGGGTTCCGTTAAGCCGTGGTAGTCTATTTGGGAGACCGCTAGATTTGAAAGCGTGAGGTCGCGGGTTCAAACCCCGGGCCCGTACCAATGAATTCTTTGGAGTTTATGTACGGATTTTCATATCACTGGCTTTTCGGTGAAGGAAAACATCGTGAGGAAACCTGCATACGTACGGAGAAGGAATTCAATGGCGTATGTGAATCCACCAGCCCGCAACTGGGCCAGCGTGGTGGATATGGCCCAATCACCCTTTCGGGGGTAAGCTAAAAGTCCAGCAGTGGACTGTTAAAAGGCTGATTATGATGAGGGTTCTGTACCCAAAGGGTAAAAACGGGACCCTATTACTAAGCCTATGATGTCTGTCTGTTTTACCGTTAAGCGGCTGTATCTTCCGAACCGTAATAGATAGCCAGTTGAAATTTTCACAGAATATGTATAAGCTGGATGTTAAGGTACTAGTGTGATGTGATACTGACTGTCAGAGTTGGCGCGGTCGACGGGCGCGGGGTGCGCGGCGTGCGGCGCGGGGCGCGGCGCCGGCCGGTGCGGCACGTGCGTCACCACGCAGCGCGCGTTGTCGCACACGCCGCCCGCCAGCGCGCCCAGCAGCGGCACGCCGCACACGCGCGCGTGCGCACTCGACCCGCCCATCGCGGCCACTGTCATGTCGCTCTGCAACATTCGCATTGCAATCAATTATAGCAGAAACCTAACCTCAGAAGTGGGATACATATTGGGTGCCCAGCCTCTGATTATTTTTGTTAATATAAGTACTTCAGCAGTTTTCAATTCGAACTGGTTTTTTTCTGTTTGTACGCCGATTGCTCCGATATTTGTGAACCGGTTTACGTATGGAAGCTGACGTGGTTTTCACACATTTTATTTATATGACGCAGGAATTACTCGCTTATGATTAAGCCGGTTACTCCGACTATAGTTTGAACCGCTTTTGGGCAGTATGCGGTTGAAACTATAGTCGGAGTAACCGGCTTAATCATACGCGAGTAATTCCTGTATCATATAAATAAAACCGATCTACATGTTACTTTTTCACAACAATTTTTTTTCCCTTTAAAATTGAGATCTATGTAATGTTCTGGTATCAAATCGCATGCACTTTGGTTCATAAATATAGACGTTGTGATGCTGCGATTCACTGGGATTAATGGACACAACGACCTTATATAGGTCCCTAGTTGTACTCCAGCATGCTAGTAAACGAGAACAGTTGTAAAATGAAAAAAAACTCACCGCTTCAGAGTAGGCCTGCTCGGCTCGCAGCGAGGCAGCGACGTCCAGCAAGTACACAGCCAAGGCTAGCACGTGGTCGGGCGGCGCGTGCGGCGCGTGCGTGTCAGGCACGCGTCTGTGCACGCCTCGGTGCAGCACGGCCAGCAGGGCTCCGTGCAGCACGCCCGAGGAGCATATAGCTCGCGGGTCGCCCGCGCCCACCGGCGGCGGAGTAGCGCCGCGGAGGGGAGGCCAGAGAGCACCCGTCGCGTTCTCAGAGGTGCTGGTTGAAGCGCCCGCCGCTTTTTGCTTCTCACGAACACTGTGAATGGAAAAGGATAATATTTAGTTCAAATCGTCTACTTTTTTTAGCGCGGATAAGTCCGCGTATGACAACCAACTCGTCTGCCTACCAACTTTTGCCTAGTGCGAGTTTTTCCAACTTTTACTGAAGCCCGTTGTAGACTATGCGAAGTACAAGTAGCAAGTACCTACTACGCATCGTCTGCAACGTTTTGCTTAGTGCAAGTGGCAGTGGAAGTGCTCAGTATTACTCGCGCTGGTCCTTGCGCAAATGAAGCTTCGTTTCCCCGCGCTACTCGCCGGACGCCCACGGCACATCGTTCGTCACCGCGCGAGTGGCTATTTACTTTTGAACGCCTACTTGTACTTGCAAGCACGCATGTACGCATGGTCTGCAACGGGCTTTATTCGATCGCGTCGCACTAGGCCTCTGGTGTATGAGTGAGTGTCTGGACGTGTCCAGTGTTGGCGCGGTGTGGGCCGGTGATGATGACTTACGCGGCGGTATAGCGCTCCATGGAGGCGTGGAAGTCGCGCCGATGCACAGCGCGCCGTAGCACGTGCAGGGGGTCGTAGTACTGCTCCCAGACTATAGGCCGCGGCACGAACAAGCCTTGCTCCAGGTTTTCGGACCCCTTGGGCGGCGGACGGTATGTTGACAGCTATAATAAAAGTTATACTTATTATTGTAAAGGTAATCAGTAATCTATACTCAAACCTTAACCCCCTTACTAATAAACCTGGAGTAGCCTTGGAATAGTTATTCAGTCTTTTGTCTTTTTCGATCGAGTTCAAAATTTGAAAGAGAGAAAAAGACAAAACACGGCGTAACTATTCCAAGGCTACTCCACGTTTATTAGTAAGGGGGTAAGATTTTTATGCATCTGAGGGACGATGCATCTGAAGTCATTCATGCGCATTAATACCGTCAAGTGTCGTTGATCGCGTCATATCTTGAAGCAGTCTTACACGACCCTTGACGCTTTTATAGACTACCAGACCGATTATTTATTAATATATTGTTTTAAAAAACTGACCCTAAAAAGCTGATCACCGAAAACGAAATTAAAATGTGTTCAAAATTAAGGAAGACATATAAATATTTTAATGATTTGCTAGACAGAGAGCACGCTATACTTGAAAATGACGTCACGTCCTGTGAGTAAGCAATACCAACTCCATACTGACAATCATTTGGCGGGAAAGGGACAGAGCTTCCCTTTCTAATCCGACCAAAAACTCTAAACGCTTATATCTCAGAACCTTATTAGCCGATTTTTATAATTTCTTCAGTAAAAAGTTACTTGATTATTTACGGGATATTTACCGTAGTAAGGTTGTAGAAAGCAAAAGACTAAAACAGAGGGTAGAACATTATATCTGCACCTAACTTTATAACTGTTCGACCAACCCACCCGCATTCTGTGAAAGAATCAAATAATCATATAACTTTAGTGAACAACCGTGATAGTTTAAAACAGTGTTCTTCAGTAAAACTATTATATTTTTCAGTAAGCCTGTTATTTTTAAGTGAACAAACACCTGTCCTGTCCGATAGCCAATCAATGCTCGCAGGGCTCGCTCGATGCTCATCCGCGTGGCTCGATGCTAGAACGCGTCGCGCAATGGCTTACCTCCTTGAGCACAGTCTCGAAGTTCCTGGTGTGCGCGTTCCCGGAGCGCTCCGGCATCAGCTCCAGCAGCTGCGAGTGCGTCTTGTCTCCTGCCGCGAGCAGAGTGCTCACTTCCAGCCGGGACTGGGTCAGCTCGTCGTTACCTACCACACACAGTATCATCATCACATCACTCAAAACTCAATCATTTATTGCATAATTATTATGAAGTTCACATACAGATGTTAGGTAGCATGTTTAAATTAAGTAACACATAATGACCCTGCATGGGTATGGCAATATAGTGCGGAGCGGATCGATTTATTCCATAATTGATTTGTCTTATAAATACTCGTTTAAGCTATAATAACATTTTGCTAGCAATATTTGATATATTGATTGTTGCACTAGTTTTTAAGCTGTTTTATCGTGTGTATGAAATTTGTGGTGTGAACAATAAAGAGTTTATCTATCTATCTATCTATGTTTTAGGCTTTTGTCAAATTTATTTTAATTTTCTATATCCTTTATCTGTACTGGTAGGTAGTTTATTATATATTTTGATGGCCATTGGATTTGGGCCGGAGCTATACATTGCTAATTTAGATGTTGGTAAGATTAATTTATGATTGTAGTTAGACCTTACTCGGTAGTTTCGGTTTTCAACTAATTTTCTACTCTAATATTTTGTAGCGTTGAGAGCTCAATAGTTAGGGCATTCGAATTCCGATCCGCAGGGTGTGGGTTGCCGCTTCACTGGTTGTGGATCCGCTGAACCCAAGTATGTTTATAAAACTGCGACCAGGGGTGTCAGACAAGACCCACATTCTGTTAGCGTTAACGCCAGCGGAAAGATGAAATTGTATGAAAACGACATTGACAATGACATTCGCTTGAGAGAAATTATCTCAAGCTAATCATTTTTTTTTCTTTTTTTTATTGATTTAAAAAAAAAAAAAAAAAAAAACAGTGCAAAGCTAGACGCATCTGCGCGCGTGCTTTCATCTTGAAAAAAAACCGCCTAATGCGGTTGAAACTATAGTCGGAGTAACCGGCTTAATCTTACGTGAGTAATTCCCGTGTAATATAAATAAAATAATGATATAGCATCTGCAAGTATCAGGGAGAGTAGCCGGTGGGTACTCACCGAGGTTGGTCCTGGAGGAGACGAGGATGGCGAGGAAGGTGAGCAGCCCCTCCACCATGGCATCCTGCTCGGCGGCCTGAGCCGGCGCCATCGGCAGCATGCTCAGCCATTCCCGCACGCCGAACCTAAGTCAAACGATGACATAATACACAAGTTCTCTACTTCGAAATTACTATCTACCATTGATTGCCCAGACCTCACAAATAAAATCAAACTAAATGTATTTATTGACGATTTATCAACTGATCGAAGCATCTCATGATCAAAATGCTGGCCAATATCTTTTTCAATTGCAATCAAACGCGGCAATCCAGCCAGCATTTTGGGTACAATTATGCCTGCTGGCAGCGGTTTATTAGATTAGTTTAGTTTTATATTTTATTACTAGTTTGTTTGTATTTTTTCAAGTTGTTTTCGTATTTTTTGTCTAATAAAATACTGCGGTTGTTAATAACTGAATGTTCCTTTTAAGACAACCAGATTCAATCAATTAACCATTACACATTTCTGTAGGGTCAACAAATTATAGACAGAACTCTTACTTATGGCGAGCAAGCAACAACTTTAATAAACTGAGCAAACGCACTTATTTTGACCTATATTGTACCAGCGCTTCCTCAGCGAGGCGGCGACTAAGCAGTGAATTTTTCCTAGCAGACGGTCAACAACCGCACAATGTCGGGCTTATATTATTGGTATTTTATTTTTAATTATTGCCTACTACGTTGTTATTGTTATTAAAATTTTATTTTTATATATGCTTTTTTCTTAGAATAACTACTCAGAGAAGGTAAGTTTCCAAACAACGCCTTCTCAAAACGTAACGTAAGCTACAAATTCGCTTTGTAGCTTACGTTTCGATTGGTATTTTAAACGATTTAAGCAAGAAAATTAATGGATTACCTGTGGAATGTCACACCATAACTCTTATGCTGCTTTTCTGATTTGTTGTGGTACGATTTCACTGCGCAAATTGTCATAGTAAATTTTTTATGTATATTATTGGAGCCATATATAATACCATTTGAATGGCTTAAATTTTGCGAATGTACTTGGTTTCTTTGTGTAGTTATTCTAAGGATTTTTTTGTTTGCACATGTTTAACTTCTTATATAATCTATATCTATTCGTGAGAACATATAATTGGCTTCCTATCGTTTTTCTATTGTATATTTTTGTGTTAAAAACTGTTGGTTTTCCAACCAAAAAAAAAAAAAAAACCTTTGTGTCCAGATCAAGGAGGAAAGCAATATTTATCCACCGGTAAGTGGAAGTACGTCTGCTTTGTGAGCAGGAGGCCTCGGGTTCGTGTTGTTTGAATAATGAATTTAAATATCTGTTCTGGGTCCTGGGTTGTATTCCCCGACACAATGAATCCTAAGTGAGGAGCTAGGTGTGTAAAGTGTAATATATTCACTAGATCAGGTCTCATGATGAAAATCGCTCACCCTCCTATGCCACCTACCTATCATGACCATATGAGATACAATACTTGGCTGAAAAGAGAGTAATGAAAAGTGGATTATGTACTCACATATCTATGCACATGTCCAGGAACTGGTCGGCAGGTAAGCTGGCGGCGCAGAGTTGGAGGAAGTATATGTCCATGTCGACCATCGAGTTGCAGAAGTTGGCCTGGATGTAGGTCATCGCCTGCCCCTTGATTTGCAGCCCGTTGCGCACCCACACGCCCGCCAGGATCTCGTAGAACAGACTCTGTGAGGACGGAAAACAATTGCTTATCAAATTTTATTATGGAAACTGACTTGGTTTACACACATTACACGGGAAAACTCGCGAAGGGTATGCAATGCGAGAAAGCGACGCGTGGACACTCATATTGAAAAAAAAAAAAGCCGATTGCGGTTGAAACTATTGTCTCGTATGTGTGTAAAGGCCGTTGCAGGAAGTACACAGGTCTGCAGCGGCCTTTATTACAGTGTCGTATAAACAAAAAAGATGACATATGGTACTGAGACGTGGTCCTTAAATGTTGGCCTTTTGGAAAAACTCAGAGTCACACAGTGGGCAATGGAGAGAGCTATGCTCGGAGTTTCTTTGCGCGATAGAATCCGGAACGTGGATATTTGCCAAAGAACTAGAGTCACCGACATAGCTGTTAAAATTTGCAAGCAGTAGTGGCAATGGGCAGGCCACATCGCTCGAAGAAACGATAACCGATGGGGATGAAAGGTTCTGGAGTGGAGACCACGAACCGACGCAGCGTAGGTAGGTCTCCCACTAGATGGACCGACGACATTGTGAGAGTCGCGGGCATCCAATAGATGCAAAAGGCAGGCTGTCGTTCAGTGTGGAGGTTAAAGGGGGAGGCCCATGTTCAGCAGTGGACGTCGTCTGGCTGATGATGATGATGATGATAAACAAAAATTAGTTATCTAGTAGCGTAACCGCGTAGTCTTTGTAGCGTGGCTTGAAAAGATACGATTTGATAGCGATCGCGGTGAACGGGATTACCCAAGGTAGACCTATATGTCCAGTACAGCAATGGGTAAATCACAAAAAAAAAAAAAAGATTTATATACATGTCTAGCGCCAGGAGAGAGTGCAAAAATATTTAACACATAAACTCGGTCCAAGCAAGTAAAAAAATCTGAATGAAAACCACAAATTCTGATCACTTTTGATAGGTATTTGAACTTAAGACTGGAGCAAGTACCTACCCGATATTTTTCAGTAAAATGTTATAAGAAAATGTTTTTATTCAGCTATTACAATGTTAAAACAGCTGTCTGAGCTAATACATTCTTGGACTGAGTTTAATGGGTATTGAGCAAATTACATATTATTATTAAGTGATTGTTAACTTGCAATACATTTTTACAGCAATAGATCATTTATCTATTGTGTGCTTGTGTGAGTAAGCTCTTCGCCCGCAAGATGGACAGACGACCTAAAAGAGACCGCAGGGAAACGCTGGATGCATGCCGCTCCCAACCGGCCCTTTTGGAGATCGATGGGGGAGGCCAATATGTCCAGCAGTGGACGTCCTATGGCTGACATGATGATGATATGATGATGATGATGAGTAAGCTCAGCCATTTTAGTATGGAAACCAACGTGCACGGTATCATCTAGAATTATGTATTTACGTGTGTATTTAACTCTGATATGACACGCGCGAAATATTTGTACTGTGTCAACACAAATTAAAGCATCATTGGCTGAACTGAAAAGTGAAGCCTTCATCAATGACGCCATAACACAGAATAAATAGGTACAGAAGCCTGGCTCCATACAACGAGCGTTAACAGGCACAGAAAGACGCGTATGTGCAACGATCTCGGGTCAAGTCGGCCGAACGCCAGTCGCGAGTGTCCGCGCTTTGGCAATACACGTATAGGTAATTAAGTATGGGTTTGTGTGACAATTGTCATAATTTTCATGCCATTGCCAAGCCATTAATTTTTTTTTTCTATATTTATTAAGAATGAGACTTTATACTTTAAAATACATACTTAATAAAAAAAAAATACTTTTCGGTAACCAATTTATACTTTTATTTGGTTGCCCTTTTCTTTTAGAAATAAATGCGTTTTAAAGTAACATTTTACCTAATACATTGTTTTTAATTGAAATTCCCATATCTAAACTTTTCACAGAATATTATAGTTGCTTTGCCAGCAGTGGCGGCCCTAGGGTAGAGCGAGAGGAGCAGTTGCTCTAGGCGCCAGGTAGCAAGATGCACCAAAACGCCAAATGCGAAAAATTATTACAATAGAAAAAAAAAATGCCGCGTTCTAAGAGGTGCGGAGCTGCCCTGATAGAAAATTAAAATTGAATTCATGAAAATAAAATTAGGTATAAACGTAGTTGCATGGCGCTCACATTTCTTGCTTGCAAAACTGCAGCGGTGGCGCGGCTATATCCATGCCGCGTGAAAGCATGGTGTGAAAGCGTAGACCAAAAAAAAGGGCGCCGAAAGAGAACCTCGCTCTCCCTTAATTATGGGCTAGGGCCACCACTGTTTGCCAGCCCTAGCGCTACAGTTGCGCGCAGGTTATTAAAATCAAGATCAGCCGAAGCCGACTTTTTGTACCTGTTTATTTTGTGCCATAAATCAGAACACATGAAACGGGACTTCCTCTAGTTGTATTTGTTTCGTTTTCGATGAGTATGAATATCAGGTCATGTTTCTAAATACTTTACCTTTGTCTGCTATCTCTTCCGGGAAATAGATACCTATCCTAATGATGTCAGATTCTATTTAAATACAAGATTGCTAAGTAAGCATAGGTACTTAATTTAATATTATCATAAATTTCATGTCATGTTTTACCACGCGGTAAGGAATAATACCTATATATTATGCTTCACTGAGTTATATGTCCTTATGCTTAGTTATTTTGTCTACAACAGTGAGACCACAGATGAAACAATAGCTAAAGCTTAGAATTTATAACAAATTCTTTTGTACGCCTTTGTATCGTGGATAAAATTCAACATGGTGGGTAAAAGCGTAAATCATCACCATATCATTTACTGGCGGTTCACTATGACTTCGTACGCGTAGATTTTCATATAGACTTTCAACCCTCTATTGCCCTCCTTAATTGAGCCCTTTCGCGAAATCCTTTCTTAGCGAACGTAGGAAACTACCTGCCAAATTTCAGGTTCATAGGTCAAGTCCTTAGTTTTCTAGTGGTATTTCGCTTTTTAGCCGACTTCAAAAAAAGGAGGAAGGTTCTCAATTCGGCCCGTAATGCCCGCATTATACAGATACAAAAAGCAAACAACAATGGTTTCATAAAAATGCGGTGATTTCTGACTCATCCATCTAAGACAAGTGAGGTTACCTACTCCGTGCTTACAAATTCAAATTATTAAAATTATCTATATGTATATATAAAAATAAATCCCTATTTACCTTGGTCACGCCATAACTTGAGAACGACTTAACCAATTTTATACATCTTTTTTTTTTCAAGTTTTCTAATTCTTTGTAGAAGGTTCTTACGGAAAGAAAAAATAAGAAAATTGCGTAGTAATTGAAAATGTCAAACAAATGAGTTGTAACTCGCGGGCGCAGCTAGCGCCCCGCAAGTTAAAATATTAAATTTGATTTTAAAATATAAAATTGAGAATAATAACGTACGAATTCTACTAACATTTTACTCACAACCTGTTTAACTAAAAATAGATTTCCTAGTAAAAATATAAATAAAATAAAATACAATAAATACCGCAAATTGCTGTAAAAATATGTCTCCAAATTAGTATGTCAAAAATTGTCATCATAGTCATCGGCTTTTCCCATTGGTCAGTTAAATTTTCACAATAAGTCAAAAACACTTTCGTTACAGTTTTTCAATTATCACAAATACAGAAGCGGGGCGATCTACGGTATTCTGTGAGAATCGTAACGTCAGTTGGTAAACACTACATGCCTTTAGACGAGCTATTTCCCGGTATCTGAGTGTTTTTTCGTGTTCGTTGATTACAAACACGAAGGAATACCAAACAAAATCTGTTCAGATTTTGTTTAGCTAAATCAATAGATTGATTACTAGTTTTGATGCAGATGACCTAGCTAGACCAACCTCGGTGTGGTTTAATAAGCACATTTTTAGGGTTCCGTGTCCAAAGAGTAATAACGGGACCCTATTACTAAGCCTACGATGTCTGTCTGTCCGTCTGTTCGGCTGTCTGTCCTACCTAGCTGTATCTTTCGAACCGTAATAGGAAGCCAGTTGAAATTTTCACATAATATGTAATGTTACGGCGGATTAATTAAGAAATAATAAAACAGTGAAAAAGTAATAACCAAATGGGGGTCCCCATACAACAAACGTTATTTTTTATAAAGTATTTTTGTATTAGCTCTAATGTAAAAAAGGTAATACGTCCAAGCGTCAAATTTGGTATGATTATAGTACACACTCTAAATAATTAATAATGACCAAGTGCGAGTCGGTGTCAAAATTCTGTTCACCACCGGTTCTCGTACGATCACCGAAGTGAAGCAACGTCGGGCGCGGCTGGTACTTGGATGGGTGACCGCCTGGGCGTTGATGGGATGTTGTCTTTTTCCACAATTTTTTTGTACTTTAGTAGCTAACAAGTTATGTGGTGGTTGAACCCGTTGAACAAGATCACAATTTTCCCCCCCCCAGTAAGTAAGTAGGTACTTACCTTGCCATTGTCTTTTACAGCATGATCAAAGCCTATCACGTTTTTACCATAATAGAGTTTCTACTATGTTTATAGTTGTCAGAACGCAAGCACCGTTTTCTCATTGATCGTGTTTTTAATACAAATATTCAAAATTACATTAGAAAAAAGTTTCTCTGTTTTAACAAAAAATCAATAATGCGTAAGATTTGAACTTGGCAAAATATAACTACGTGAATATCGTGACACAGAAATATATAGGCAAGTCTCCAAATTAAATAACATAACGATGTTAATTTATGCAAGAATTCAAACCCTCAAATGCTACCCTAAAAACCAACGGGTACATCCCGTTTGGTAAGAATCCCATTTGGTAAACCACTTGAGATACCTACTAAAAAGTTGCGTTTCGTAACTATTTTATTCTTCATACATTTAATCCCGTTTGGCAAACCATTAATTTTGTACGGTACAGTCAGGTCCAAAAATCATATATGTTTTTTTTTAGTTTAAGTAGTTAGTTTAGTTGTTTAGTATTCTGAGTTTTGAAAAAAAAAATGGTGAAAGCGGCCATCGAAGACTAAAAATTAACTTGCTAAGTGCAAGTTGGGCTCGCACACAAAGGGTTCTGTACCAAAATTCAAAATCGAAAATACTAGTTATAACATGGTAATGAACAGAAATTTGTCACTAACTGTAACGGTTCTAAAAATATCTTCCGTTCATGGCAAATGCCACATACGCTAGCAGTCAAACTTAACGAATAAAAAAGTCACCACGTTGACATAAAGATCGTTGACAGAATGAAAGTGACTGACGTAATGTCAGATCGCTTTCACCTTTAAACGAAACAAATATCAACCCTCATTTAATAACAAAATAATATTAAAAACTTGGGAAATCGTACCTTCGAGAAGGATTAGTTTATATAAAGGCCTCCGGCCATAAATTCTGCGATTGCCGCCGCTACGTTTCCAAGTGGAAGTCGCAAATTTATATCTGAACCTAATTTAATTTCGAACCCCGAATTGCAGATAATCGGGTGAGTTTTTTTTGTTGAAGTGTTTAGGTTTTGTGTTTTAAAAGTGTAAAATATATTTCTTAGTAATTTTCTGTACCACATTCTTTCTTCATCTTGTGTTATTAGCTCTTCAAGCATTATTCTGTATCTAGGATCCTTCCGATCAAAATTATGTTTGCAACGCCGGTACCACGCCGTGAGACTTATGGGCGCCTGTCCCGATCTGCCACTACCTTCGTGGAACTCACGCGGCTGGACCGAGCGGCTCTTATTGTGCCACTCCTGATGCGTAGCCTTTAACGCATTCCAGGGTTTTTCTCCCGGCATCGCAACATTGCCCGTGCTCCACGCTGGCCATACTCTGGCTGCCTCCGAGTACTACTGACTCTCGCTGCCGCGACGCTGACCATACACCGGCTGCCCTCCGAGTGCTACTGACTCTCGCTGCCGCCACGCTAACCATACACCGGCTGCCCTCCGAGTGCTACTGACCCTCGCTCCCAGCACGCTGATCCTCGCCAGCCGCACACGCTGCCCAGCTGAGCTTACTACGTGCCACGAGCCGCGTCGAGCCACGCGGCGATCGGCGCCTACGCTCTTAAAGCTAAGTCTCCTAACAAGAGACCAACATATTTTCTCACCACCTTCCGAGCTCACGACCCTCAGTCTAACTCGCATGTAACTTCACCTTTTTCTTGATTAAATTTTAACTTATACTCTCATAGAATCTTTCTTTGAAGCGCCTGCCCACTGCTAGGTAGGACATAACCCAAGCATCACTTGGGGTACGTTTCATAACTCACACTTGGCCATTATATTTTTTTTTCTTATACTTTAGAGTGTGTACTATAATCATGTTAAGTTTAACGCTTGTACGTATTACAGTTTTGACATTAGAGCTAATACAAAAAAACGTAAAAAAATACGTTTGTTGTGTGTCCATTTAATTTTTATTTTTTGCCTATTTTATAATTTAATATGTATTACGGAAATTCTGTGAAAATTTTAACTGGCTATCTATTACCGTTCGAAAAATACAGCCGTTAATAGGTAGGACAGACAGACAGACAGACATCGTAGGCTTAGTAATAGGGTCCCGTTTTTACACTTTGGGTACGGAACCCTAAATAAGTGGAAAAGGTCCGTCGAGGTCACGTGGTTCGCTAGGTTGCAAGCGGCCCGCGAGAGTGAGTTTCAAACGAAAGTGATGTACAAATAAACCGGCGAAGTGCGAGTCGGGCTCGCGCACTGAGGGTGCCGTACCACCACAAAATACAATAATTATCAAGTTAAAAAAACTATTTGGTACGACTCAACGCCTACTAAAATAGCCAAGCAATTGCTTCGCCGTCACATAGTTCATAATATTTTGCAAGTGACGCTCGGAATAACTTTTAATAAACAGAAATTGGTCACCGACTAGCACTTGGCCATCATTTATTATAATTATATGTTGTTATACTTTAGAGTGTGTAATAATGCCAAGATTGGCGCTTGTACGTATTACCGTTTTTACATTAGAGCATATACAAAAACACGTAAAATACGTTTTTTGTATGGGGACCCCTCTTTCGTTTTAACTTTTTTTTATTTTTATGTTTTGTTAATTATTCGCCGTAACATTACATATTCTGTGAAAATTTCAACTGGTTATCTATTACAGTTCGAAAAATACAGGTGGGTAGGACAGACAGACGGACAGACATCGTAGGTTTAGTAATAGGGTCCCGTTTTTACCCTCTGGGTCCGGAACCCTGAAAATGGAAAAAGAACCCGTAGATTTTGCGTGGTCCGCTAGGCCGCAAGCAGCCCGTTAGAGTGTGTTTTAGGCGAAGGTGATGTACAAAGGTTTAAAAAACCGTCAAAGTCACGTGGTTTGCTAGGCCGGAAGCGGCCCGCGAGAGTGAGTTTCAAACGAAGGTGAAGTACAAAAAAGAATATGTATTTTATTTTTATCATGAGTGTACTAACTTCTACAGAAAGTTTACCAAATGGGATAAAATACATGAAATTCTTTAAAAGGTTACCAAACGAAACTTCTTGTATGGAAAGGAGAATGTTTACCAAACGCAACTTTTTAGTAGGTATCTCAAGTGGTTTACCAAATGGGATTCTTACCAAACGGGATGTACCCAAACCAACCCTTTGGGAGTAGAAAAAATTTAAGGGCCAATGAAATAGAAAGTAAAATCAGAAGTTACAGATGTAGGCGATGAGGCTTGCCAGGATTACGAAACTTGCCCAAACTACGGGAGTTTTACGTGAATTTTCCCACAAACATTTTGGATGAAGAGCAGTCTCATTTAATAATGAAAAGGATTAGAACTATTATTACCAAACATAACATTTTTATTTTCGTCAAAGTGATAATACATATGATAATTTATGAAGCCTAATATGATTGGCAGAGCAAGTAACAAGCGAGTGTAATCAACAAAACACTTGATCAGACGCTGTTACGGTATCGATAGTCAGCTCAAAACTTGTTTATTGAATTAAACAGATTATAGCCAGACGGCTTTGCATTCAATTGAAACAATGACTATGAGAAAATCTCAGATCAACGGCTTGAGTTATTGTAGTTCTGAGGAGGTGCTGTGTATGTAATAAGGCTAATAAAAATCTGAATCTGAATCTGAATCTGTATGGTTGGCACCCCAGTCCCCACGACCTCGCGCGCGCGCGAGACGTCAGTTTGTTCAAATCCGCCATGAAGGTCAGACGCGCGCTCGTGGCGCTGATCGCGCTCGCAGCGTGCACGCACGCGCTCGTCGACGATGTCATAGACGTTATCAAACTAGGCAAGGAAATAGGCGAAGAAGTGCTCAGCTCATGGGATTTGACAGGGAAGAATTTCAACGCATCGGGCGGCGTAGAGCTGCCCTACATCAAACGGCGGGAGCGTGCCGTCTTGGCGCGATTGGCGGGAGTCACGCGCGCGATTCAACGCCTCGAGCTGGACGTGGAAAAGGCCGGAGCTGTTGCGATGTTCTTAGCCAAGAATCGGGGCAGGGGTACTCGGGTAGAGTTACGGCTACACGATATGGCGGATTTGCTGGGCCGAGTATCGTCTGCGAATCGAATAATGTTGCAATACGTAGGGCTGCAAGAGGAGCTGGAGCGGAGTACCCTGCAGGACTTTGCCGAGTGGTGCGTGTCTCATGAGCCGACCGCGCTGCCGGGCCTCATGGAGCGAGTGCACGCGATGGTGGTGCCGCCGCATCGACACCTGCTGGGGCGGGGGCTGCTGCATATGATTATTGAGGACTTGCAGGTTTGTTCTTCGATAACAAAGTCTACATATTAACTTGTGCAATGAATCTGCATACTCAAGTTACATTATTTAGCCCAAGTTTTATTCCTAACAATGACAACAGTGGGAGGTAGTAATGACAAAGAAATCACTACAATGCCGGCATGACTGCCTAGATTACTGCCCACGGGTAGCGTTCTCAATGTCAGTGAAGTCTATTTCGCACTCTTTGGTGATGTTATTCTGTTGTAGCGTTTACACTCCAATGGCCGTTACAGTTTCTTTGTCCATTATGTAAATTCTGTTCGGGGAATTTTAGTATATTTCATCTATGTATCGATCATATATTTAACCGCTTCATTTGCATAGCAAACGGTTACGTTTTTATGCTATTAGCAGATATAGAACACTAGCTTTTGCAAAAAAACAAAAAAGAAAACAACAGAATCGGTTTAGTTGGTCTTCTAAAGGATAGTCAACGGTTGGCAAGGTGATGATATCGGTGATGCACCTGGTGTTACAGGTACGATGGTGATTGCTTTCCATCAGGCGGCACGTTAGCTTTTTGCCACCAACGCCTTAAAAGAATTTCCAGAAATTACCTCCTACAAACATGCACAGCCACTTCGCAAACTTTACCGTTTTATAAAAGTGTAAATACTAATAAACATAAGATTCTATCATTTCTTTTAAGAAATGTTGTTCTTACAATCGGTCCAAAATGTAATAAAAATAAATAGAGCTTTTTTTTGTAGAAAACACCATAAATATTAAAACCATAAATCCCGATACTCTATCATAAAGGAAGAACACATGACAGTAACTGTTAAGGATGAGTCACACCACACGGGTCAAGTAACTCTCATTGGGTTGCAGACAGCTCGTAGCTCGATGGTTTGCCCTTGATAACCAATTCACGCCTCCTTCAACGACCGATATAAAATGACCCGCATCACCCCAACTGGTACAATCTAGTTTACGTTACATTTTACTGCACTTTATGGGGTCCTGGAATGATAACTCTAGAAGGGAGTTGAAAAGTAGTTTCCATTAGAAAGTGATAACTTGGGGATTTGAGACAGTTTCTAATTCCATAAATAAATGAAATGTAACGGTTTTTAATGTTAGTTGTAGTTAGAAATATTAATGTAGTTGGTGACGTAATTGTTAAGGATGACTAAAGCAAGTGTAAAGCTATGGGCCTCATAAGCAAGCTCAAAGTTGCACAACGAGCTATGCTGAGGGCTATGCTCAGGGTTTCTCTACGAAATGAGGAGATCCGTAGACGAACGAAAGTTACCGACATAGCCCACCGGATTAGTAAGTTGAAGTGGCAGTGGGCAGGTCGATTGGGCCGAAAGGTTCTCGACTGTAGATCACAGACCAGTAAGCGCAGCGTAGGACGTCCAAAGATGGACGGACGACGAAACCGCAGGGAAACGCTGGATGCAGGTCGCTTCCAACCGGCCCTTTTAGAGAACGATGTGAGAGATCTATGTCCAGCAGTGAAAGTCCTATGGCTGAAATGATTATGATGACAATGTTTTCAATATTATATTCAACATTTAAAGCTTTAACGTGCCACCGGAACAAAGAGTCCAATCACTGGACACCAGTATTCTTCCTCGTGCAATGTCCGGCGCACACGGTGCAGATAAGTACGTACTTTGTATTTAGACAACGATTGTTCACTACTGAGAAATGATATCTGTGGTAGCTACATTAGTGTCGTATTACCATGAGTGTGGAGCAAAAAACAATGGTGTCAGTTCACGTGTTACTTAGCTCGTATTCGTGGAAGTTAGTTTTGTAAATACTTTTTTGACAGAGTGAAAAAAAAGTCTCGGATTCTACTGGGACAAATACAATTTTACAGCAATTTTCAAACAAATATACAAATATTTGTTTGAAAACAGCTTATTGTCGATCTGATCGTCATAGGAAATTTGACCCGACTATTTAAGGAATAGCTGTTAAAATTTGCAAATTTAAGTGGCAATGGGCAGGCCACATCGCTCGCCGAACCGATAACCGATGGGGAAGAAAGGTTCTTGAGTGGAGACCACGAACCGGAAGACGCAGCGCAGGTAGGCTTACGGAAGTTCGAGACAACCCATATCACGCTCAAATTACGGCGCCATCTAAGTTCGTACCGTTTTTAGGCAAATTTCCGAGCTACGCTCTAATGTTCCGCTATTTTCTTTCCTCTTAGTCTATCTTCCTTGATAATAATCAGTACAATCACCTCCTTTCGGTTTAGTACTACGGTTGCATGTATCAGCACAAATTTTTCGCGATTTCAGGCTAATCCCTTCGTAAACTTTGTTCATAATGATGAGTACAATCACCTTCTCCGGCTTAGTACCACGGCTTCGTGTAACCCTGTATACATAGTTGATTTCGTAGTTCCCGATTGCACACTGCTGTGCAGAATAAACTCTGATCGGAGGGGGTGAAATAAATGTATTGATTTTTTCCACCCTCGTGACTAAAACCACCCGTTTACGATGCATCAGGCTTCTTTAATTCTGATGTCAGTGGATTAGCTTAGCGGTTTTGGCAGTGATTAGATTTTTAACCTACTTCAGGAAGGAGGTTTTTAATTCAGTCCGTATTATTACGTATCATCAGTGTACCGAATACTTCGACATTTGTTAATCTAATTTTATAAAAACTATAATTACAATACAATACAATACAAAATTTCTTTATAACACACCGAAATTACAAATGAAACTTAAACTAACATAAAAAACAAATATACGGCAGTATAATGGGCGGCCTTATCGCTTAAAGCGATTTCTTCCAGGCAACCTTTGGATGGACAGGACTAAAGAAGTTGAAAAACGGTCGGATACGGTCGGTCGGTCGGTCGGAATTAGTAGTTATTTCTTTCTTTTCATCCAGTTGTTTGTTATGTGAATGGTTTAAATAAAAAAAAATATGATAATAATTATTACAATTATATTATAACTGTCGGAAATAAAACTAAAAAAACTTGGACCGAGTATAGGTAATTATTTTCCCGTATTAGAGCAGGATCTAATTTGTCAACAAGCATGAGTCAACTTCTCTCAAGACAGACCTAAAGTTTTTTTATGCCATTGCTAATAGCTCGCGACCTGGGAACCGGTCCAGCGTCGTGAAAGGCCCCTGAGTCAGAGGCTTCGATGCTGACGTCTGTCTTTAATGTTTGTATGAATCAATACGTTACGAACTAAGTATTGTAAGACATGTTTTGTCGTCAAGCACGTAGAGGAAACTTCTAATTTCATTTGAGAGTTAGCTCCTATTGATATGGCCAACTAGCAGCGCAATTTTACCCAATATTCGATACCTAGGAATAAATATTATATCAGAGATAAAATAATACAGGGTATAAGCCTCAGATCAGACAAGCAAGGGAAATATGGTTAGGTGGCGTGGCGGGCGCGACTCATCTGGCTTAAATCAGGCTTGATGCTTTCGAACTCATGCAGACGAGCTTATCGCTCGTTTTTGCATATTATGGTGTATTTTTTTTAAGCCAACAAAAAATAGAGCCGAATAAGTACCTAAAATAAAATTGGAGGAAAAAAAACTTTAAACACGTACATCTCAACATTATTTGAATAATTTCTTCACTAAGTGTACTCGTATATTACATTTAACTCAGAAAATTATTAGCCAATTCAAAGTTTCTTCAGTAAGTGCATTGCATTTAATAGGCATGTGTCCTCATGTTTAATTTATTACAAATAACCAGCTTAGCGAAGAATATAACTAAATACATTACACATACTGAAAAAATAATTTAAATTGGCTGATAGATCTCTGAGATATGAGCGTTTAAAGTTTTAGGTGGGGATAGGGAGGGGATGCTCTATCCCTTTCTCGCAAAGCGTGTGTTAGTATAGCATTTGTATGGCCCTTCTGAGCCGTGACGTCACGGCTCAGTATAGTGCGCTCTCTGTCTAGCATAAAATTTAAATGCTTAAGTATATCTTATTTATTGTTGAACTAATTTTAATTTTGTTTTCGTTGATGGGCTCTATTTAAGATCAGCTTTTTTATGAGGTAATAAAAAAATATTAGTCATCATGCATGCTATTGTATTTTTCACTAAACCTGTTATTTTTTACAAATTTAATACCTTTCCGAATATACCTATTTCAATTCACTTTCAACGTTCCAAGGGAAACACAATGTCATAATATATGTAAGCTGTAAAAAATCTCTGAACTCATTCAGAAATGAGATCGTGCGTCCAAAATTGGGAGGTGCGCAAAGGAAGTTATGCTCAGCACTCAGTGCCATTGAAGGACTTTCGTTTCGCTTTCATGCAACCGCACAGCTTAGGTAACAGTTACTAGGCAGGTAGCTAAACAACTAGGCTATGACCCCTCCATGACGTAACAGTCGATACCTAACAAACTACCAGATCATCTGTGACAAACGCATCCTATGCCGTTAGGACAAACTGTGAGTGATTGGTTCTTCCGGGGTTAGTATCTTGAATATATAAATTTTGGACTCTATGTCTACGGCACAAGGTATTTGTTGACATGACAAGAATTACCAGTGAAGGTTAGCAGTTCATCGAATCCTTTCACGATTAATCTAGACTAGGGAAGGAAAATGGCAAAAATATCGATAGGCAATTAATTGACTATAGTAATTTTATTTATGGTCGGTAATAATAAATCTGCAAATAAGTATGTTTGGTGGTTATTTCTATCCCTTATACCTACTCAATTGATCAATTTAGTGAGTTCTATCCTTTCTGTTTTTGTTTATTCCACAAATCCCCACTGGTGGGAATTTTGTTGATAAATTTATATTCAGTTATCAATTACTAGTAGAAGCGTATCACTTCAAATCTCAAATACACAAACATTCAAAGGCAGTGAGACATAATATTGCGCGGGAGTCGCCAGCTGACACCACAATATAATGAGCAAATAATAATAACGTGCGTGCACAGCAACGCCCATGGTCGGATATGATAATGTAGATTCTAAGTTCGTTGACATAGGAGCTAAGCGGACTGCATATTTAATTTTGATTCGAGTTAACAGTACTTAACATACGGCCGGGTTAGTGATGTGCTCGAGTTTTATCGACAATGTTGACATATAACTTTAAATCACATAACATAATAATTATTAGAATGCTAAGTGATTGCTGCGAAATACTTTACACACCAATAAAACCAAATTGTAAAGTTACAGAAGTAAACATGATCATAATGAAATTTAATATTTTATCTTCAATGTTTTCTAGTACTTATTTTGAACGGATACCAGGACGACAGATAAACAAAACACTATTACGCGGTAGATAGCTTGCTCTTGAAAAGTTACATAAACGTATTCATAATGACATTTTATCTTCAAAGTTTTCTAGTATTTATTTTGAACGGTTATCAGGACGACAGTAAAACAAAACACTATTACGCACTAGATAGCTTGCTCTAACTTCGCACCATTATTCATTACGCGATTACGGTTCGATGAGTATCGACAAGCTGTTATCGAGCGGCGGACATCACTAGGGTGGCCCCACTCACTCTCGCGGTCCCCTCGCGCGTCCGCAGCAGTCAGTGTGCCTCCAGCCGCGTAGTAAACAACGTGTCTGCGGTACAATGAGAGTCGCGGCGATCACGGCGCTGCTCGCCGTCGCAACCGCAGCCGACCTCACCCCCGTCGACAACCTGCGCGACGCTTTCTACACCCTCGAGATCGAGCTGTGGAAGAATGTCACCGACCCAGCCTGGACGGAGGGCGGCCTTGGCGGCGACGTGGAGCTAACAAAGGCGTTCGTCGGCCACGACCAGCGGGTACAAGCCCTGCCGAAAGTACCACGACCGCCGCTCAACTCCTGGCTGTGGAACAAGGCGATGGAGTATCTGGGAGTCATAGACGGCTTGTATACCAACTTCGTCGAGTTCATAGAGCACAATGCCGCCCCGGGGACGGTGCCGTCGCCCGTGCGGGAATGGCTCGACCTGGCTGAAGCTATTCTGATGGACCCCAAGCTGTCCGTCAACACGTCAGTCACCAAGCTGAACGGTTTGATGGCGCACGGCGACCTGTTCAGGACGGCGCTGCAGGTACGCATCTCATTGTACGAACGCATCGGTGTGAGTACAAATCGGGGTAACCGTAACAAAGGAAATCAGATCCGCTGTAAGAACCGTGTTTGTGAACCAGTGTCAGTGACCCGATCTACTGTTTATGAGGTTGAATCATTTCCGCGACTTCCAAATTCCAAAAATAAACCACATCCATGCGTCTGAATGAGGTAAACAATGAACAAATACCTATTGAAGTGACACCTGTCTGACGCAGTTGCTGACTGGGCAGTGCATTTTCAACGACAAAAGTACGCAATTCTTAGCTTAATTGAATTTTGTGTAAACAAGCTCGATTTTCCTTATTTTTGCAACTGAAATTTAATCAGGACAACGCATATACACATCATCATCATCATCATCCACAGCCTTCCTTATCCCACTGCTGGGTATAGGCCTCTCTCTTGTTATGCCATCTGCCTCGGTCCTGTGCTAATCGAGTCCAGGTTCGACCCGCGATAGTAACAATATCGTCGACCCATCTTGCAGCTGGACGACCAACGCTCCGCTTACCCTGCCTCGGCCACCACTCTGTTAAGACTTTACTCCACCTGTCATCACTGCGCCTAGCAACGTGTCCGGCCCAGCTCCACTTCAATTTCATTACCGCAACTCCGACGTCTCGAGCCTTTGTTCTTCGTCGGATTTCGGTATTACGAACTCGGTCTTGGAGTTTGATGCCTAGCATGGATCTCTCCATGGCTCTCTGTGCTACTCTGATTTTGTGCACAGCCTCATGTGTGAGGGTCCATGTTTCGGCACCATAAGTCATGGTGGGTAGAACACATTGGTTGAAGAGGCGAGTTTTCAAACATTGTGGTATATGGCGTGACTTGAAGATGTCGTCCAGTTTTTTGAATGCTGCCCATCCAAGCTGTATGCGCCTGGTGACCTCCTTCTTTTGATGTTCTATGCCAAAAGATAGAGTATGACCAAGATACACGTAACTGTCAACCGCCTCTAGGATCTCATTCCCAATCGTGATTGGGTTTGATGTCCCAGATACGTTCGACATCACCTTGGTCTTGGCCATATTCATCTTCAAGCCTACCTTCAAAGAAGCATCTGAAAGCTCTTGGACCATACGTTGCATATACACAATCAAACCTTATATATACTTATCAAACATTTCAATATTTTGAGTAAATCCGCAATGATTTTCACGTGATCAGAATTTTGTTTTATAAACATGTACGGATTACGAGTACCTACGTGATGGTATGTGTAATTGGTATCAGTCGATCGACAATTTGCCTAGTTGCAGATACATAAACGATAACACAATCCCGTGGACATGCTTATTTGAAGGACATTCTTTACTAAACCCTAACTACTAACTAACCCTATACATGACAGAGACAAAAGATGTAAGGCATTTTTGTAAACCTAATATATTTTATTTATATTACACGGGAATTACTCACGTAAGATTAAGCCGGTTCTAATATATATTTTTTTAAATAACAATCGATTTCACGGGAAGTACAATTAATGGATTCATCCAGCGAAATAATAACTAATTAGCCGTAATTAGCAATACTAAAAGGTGAAACATTATCTAAAAATTATAGATATTAATAACATATTAAACAAAAACTAATCATTAAAATCGGTCCACAACCGGCGAAGATATCTCGTAAACAACGCACTAGAAAAAGAATAATACAGTCAGATTGAGAACCTCCTTTTAGACATCGATTGAAAAAATATAAAAAAATTACATGCATTCGAATTAATAACCCCCTCACTTTTGAAGTCGGTTAAAAATTGTTTCCTTTTCTCGCGGTCCAGTTCCTAAAATCTACAAATTTCGTATTCATTCGTTCGAATTCAACGAATTGACAATCCAGTTTTTCGACCCGGCTCGTTTAACATTTTGTATCAAACTTACTAAAGCCAGCCAGTACTTGTATGACCACAACACTGCAGACAGAGAGAACAATAAACACCATCCGAAAGGCAACGGAACTTCACTGAAGACAATTAAAGTTTATTCGTAACCCCATATTCATTAAACATTGACTCGTTTACAGATAAAGACAATGCCAGTGCGCTTAATTTGTTACATGGACATTTTCATACAAAACAAATTTAAAGGACAAGTCTAAGCTGGCAAAGAAAATATGATATAAATAGGCTAAAAAGTCAAGGTAAAGGAAGTCCTAAACAGTAAAGTCGACATGACCTACAAATAACATCGGTGTATCCATCAATAATTGAGAATTGACGTGATCCGGTACAGAAGTACAGGGCCGAAGAGGGAAAATACCTGTTATTTCCCCTCTATTGATATGGCAATAACTGGCACAAAAAGCAAATGCGATTTTTGAATCCCATTGTTTGTATTTCCAGGACCAGGATTCAGATATCTGCGAGCTGCAGATGTCTCCACATCAGCTCATCTACGACATGTATAACACGATAGCACTGACAGAGATCAAGGGTTATGCCATGATGCAGTTCTCTTGGATGTTGCTCAGAATTTATGGAAAAGGTGAGATATATTCCTCCATTTCAACTTTTTGTTTTACCATCTTTCTATACTATGTGCTTAACAATGAAATAAGGAATTCAATAAGTAATTAATGCACGATAGTTTAAGCTACATACATTTCTCGAATATTCTGCACATTTTTAGACGAACATGGCTAAATGGCTGAATGGATAATATCCTGTTTTGCGAGGTAAATGAGAAATTAATGAAGTCGTGTGCGTCAGTGACAAAGCACTTAATTATGTCATTGTTTTATACGTACTTTGTAAATAATCATAAGTAAATATTTACCAAGCAAACTTTGATTTAGTAAACAAATGTTTCCTCCAAGTCATAGTAGTCATACTGGAAGAATTTGATACAGTCTAGACATGAATAACAAAGGCGTCATGTATGTTTGTCAAAGAACTTTCTACTTATGACCTTTCTTCGTAGAAAACAAAACGCTGCTCAAGCTGTTGACGCGAAAACTTGAAGATGAGATATTATAATACAACATGCTCAAAACCTCTCGCAGGCAGATATACTACAATTTTTGTTCTGGGTCACATAACTTTAATTAAAAGTATATATGATTTCTTTTTACTTTTGCATTTTATAGGCAAGAGTCAGCTCTTAAGCTTCAGTCAGGCTTCCGTGTTCCTTCTCGTTTGAGAGCGCGTAAAATTATTAGCATTTAGAATCTTATTTTTGTTTTTGGAAGAAGAAAAGTTACGAATTATTAAAAGTCATGCAACAAAACTATCAAAACATGATGTATGGGGAAGCTGCTTGCGAGCAGTTTTGCGTTATTTCAAAAGCACGTTGTATATTAAAAAAAACCTTAGTTCACAATAAAATGTAACAATTACGCATGTGCATTATATAAATGACGATACAGCTGATTAAGACACAAAGGAAATCAAATCAACAAACAAACATGGAGACGACGACAGCAAGTTCAGTCTATAAACGCAGCATGTAATTGAAACTACTCAATGCGATAGCCAACGTAATATTGTCACTATACGATACTGATATATACAACCTTATGTGAAGGTAATAGATGCAAATACAGGTTGACTAGAATTCAATGCTTTGCAATTAACCCAGCAGAGAACGGAAGAGGCTAGTGGTTATATGAACACAAACATAAACTAACATTGAACTGAATAGTTGCCAGTGCAATGATTCATCGAAATGAGATTACACAAGTGCAATTAGTGATTAACAGCAACGACGCACAAGAATTTTCAGAGGAAGTTAGGTTTCATAACTAGGTAGAGTAAAATGCATTGTACTATTACTTCCAAAATAAATAAACAAACGGACAAAAGTACAAGATAAGTGCAATCATTGGTCAATTGTAAAGCGACTCTGTGACGTTATAATCAAGTGTCAGTTTTCTATGCAGTTAACATAAGTAAATGATTTTCAGGTAACTACACACAAGAAGCTAGTCTAACCAGACAGAGGTACAGCGAGCGGACGAGTCAAGCTGCTGCGGCCGCGAGAGCAGCACTGACGATGGCCAACCGAGGGCTGTACCGGTGTGACCCTCCGCAGCACGAAGAAGGTAAGGGTACACCAAATATTGTAACCATAAGGATTTATCACGAGCCCAAGAATATCAGAACCTGCGAGCGTATTATTTTATCAACCCCCGACGCAAGAGGAAGGGTGTTATAAGTTTGACGTGTATCTGTGTGTGGCATCGTAGCTCCAAAACGGCTGATCCAATTTTGCTATGATTTAAGAAAATCGGAGCAGCCTTTTTTTATTTCCTTACGCTGTTGGCCTTACGTCCTCTACAGCTTGACCGGACTAGTTAGCGAACGCAGAGTGCGTTCGGCGTAACTTGGTGGTTTAAGTTTTGGGCGACTAGCTCAAGGGCACCTCGAAGGTACGAACCTCGTCTTGGGCCGTCGCCGGTAATGGGAATCAGACTTGCCCAGGCACCCCAGAGGGGGTGTGCCCTGAAGCCCTAGCGGTTTGTAGAACTGATTGAATTCAGCCGTTTAAAGATTTTCAGCTCTTTTATGGGGGTTTTTAAAAAGTTCAATTTATACTTGTTAGTTTCAGTGATGTGAGCCTCAGACACGAGAAAATTTTGAGGTAAGAAGCATATACTGTGTGTACGAGTATTGAGAGTATGGTCAGCCGGGTCTAAGTTAAGCGAATGGGGATTGAAATCTAATCTATCTGAAGAAATATCAGTCCTGATTCGGTGACACATAAACATATCTTAATATTCCAGGAGTATCATACGAGCAAGTGACCCGCCTGCTGCAAGGCTACGTGGAGAACGAGGTGGACATGAACCCCGATGGGACCTGCCGTGAGAGCTGCGGCTTCTACACGCTCGCTAAAAACTACGACTGCTTCAAGACCCCGTACTGTTCTAAGCAGAGGGTTTGCAGCGGCAGGATACTCAATTGTGACTACATTGATAGCGACATGTGGGTGTGTCCCGCGGTGAGTTATTTATTGAATGTGGTGTGATTTTGAAACATAGACCGCAGCCTCGTCTCCCAAGACATTTTCAGTGTTTACTAAACAAGTAGCGTCTTATAGCTCTTATTACAGTGTCTTCGTAACTTAAATGAGACCACGGAGAGTATCATTGGGGTAGGCGAGTTCTGGTCGAAACATTTATTTTTAAAACACTTTTTACGAAATTTCGGCTCGAAAAGGAGAAGTGACTTTGTGACGAAGAAAGTTTTTGTTGAAAAAGATTACCTATATGGACCTGAGTGGGAGAATATCAATACCTACTGTAAAAAAATATTCATAAGGTGTCAAAAAGAATATCGTTAATTTATTTCATTGACCAAAAGAACACACAGCACTGAATTCTTCCTAATTATAATATTCTGGACATTATTGTAAACACGGTCATCTGACCCCAAACTAAATACATACTTAAATAGATATTAACAACCAGATATAGAACAAACACAAATGTTTGTCCTAGGTGGGAATCGAACCCACGTCCCCAAGCTTAGAAGGAAGGTTCACTACCAACTGGACCAACGGGCCATCTTGATCATGATGATCTTAATTGACATACTACGTTTCCAATCAACTCGACAAGGTTTCCATCTCATTGTAACCGCATCAAATAAAATACAAAAATGAATGGCACGACTAAAATAATCTTTTTAACTCCTGCCTGCACCGACACACGACGAAATTGCATATTATTATGACGCGAGGCAGTACCAACTTATCAAAGTAGGTATCGTTATAATTCATTAAATAATCGAAGTTTAATGAACATTTCAGAGCTATACCAGCAATCGAAGATACGAATGGATAGAGTACGAAAACGGAAGGACCCTGGGACAGCACGATAAGTCATGCAGCCGTGGCACAAACAAGGTAACAAAGTGCAGAGAATTACTAGAATTTCAGTTTAAGATTCATGTGTTGCCATGGCGCGAGCCATGGCTGACATCTAATTGCAGGACCGTATCCGAGATACGACGTCGCACCAAGACTGCAGATGTCGTAAAAAGAGTGTAGGAACTTAAGTGGGACTGGGCAGGACACATGGCCAGACGCAATGATGGGAGGTGGTGTACAGCAGTAACCGCGTGGTAGCCGAGACTAGGTTGGCGGACCCAGGCCAACCGAGGATGAGTTGGACTGACGACATCAAAAGTACTGTCGGGAACGAGTAGATGCGACCAGGCCTATGCCCAGCAGCGTATAGTGGGTCATTCATGATGATTTATGTGCTTGATGTTTAGGCTAGTAATTATCAATGCTAGAAAATATTTACTAACTGTCACATTCAGCATTCAAATTCATGAGAATGACATTTTAAGTTTTGTTTGCTGATTAGATTTTGTTGACTTTGAAACATGGAGCAAGTAGCGTTGTGAGAGTCAATTAATCCTGTGTTATGGCGCTATGAACGGCTATCTCCAGCCTAGAATCATTAAAGGGGTCAAGAGATTAACAAAACAAAGCTGATATAATATACTCCAGATTCACGTGTTGAACAAAACAAAATGGATCAAAACATACAACGCACTTACAACGGAACTTTGCGTCATTTATTTATGGCCATTCTGCATAATACAGCACCTAGTCAAGTAGTTAAATATTTGCGTATTTTATCCATATTTTTTAGTGAAGCTTGGACCAGAGATTTAAAATATTTGAAAGATTGTAGGATTGTTAACAGATGTGGTGATGACGAGAGTGTCCGCAGGTGGACTCATGGTGGCGCTGGCTGTTCTGGCACTGCTCTTACTGCATGTGCCTGTGCGACGATCCTACCGACTCAGACCGTTTCTTCAGTCTTTGGGACGCTACATCTGACGTCAAAAACAACAAGTTAGCCCTTTTACTACAAAGGGACCCCCGCACACCCCCAAAACTTGCTAAGCCAATTTCAATATGCCAATTTTCTTCCAAAGGTGGACTCTTGGTGGAGATGGAACTTGCTACACTGCTCGTACTGCATGTGCCTTTGCGAGGACGATGCAAGCATCAGCGAACGCTTCTTCAGTTTGCAGGAGGCTATCGCAGACGTTGAGCGTGACAAGTCAGTACCTCAATGAAAGGGTACATCTAACAGACCACAACAGAACAGAAACTGTAGCACCATCACAGGGCGTACTGCTATGGGCTTTTGCAATAAAACATTGGTGTCGCTTACATTCTTTAGATTAGAGATGGCATTTATTGACAGGTTCGAGCTTTTTGATGGATCCTTTCCTAATCAGATCAAATTAACTTTCTCGTTTCAAACTAGACAATAACATAAGCTTATTTCCAGGATTTCTACTGAAAAGCTAAATCATTTCAACACCATAACTTCACCAAGAGGAAACTTAGTAAATAACACATCGTAATTGTAGCTAATTGCATGGGTGTGCGGGGTCTCCATTCCAGTCAATTTCAGGTGGTAATTTTTCATCAACTACCTTCTTTGTCTTAATTTTTTGTTTCTGATATTCCAGGGTGGTAACAGGCATCCGTATGGTGAAGCATGACAAAGTGTTCCACCTCCAAATTCACCAGGGAACTCTCGGCGAGCGAGGAATGGTTGAGGCCGGAGAATGGGTGCCGATCCAGAAGTTCGACCCGTCCGACTCTGGAATTATTGACGGCATAGACTATCACACTTTGACTTATGAGAGGAGGGCGATCGACTTGGACGAACTGGATTCGCCTGCTGGACACGTTTTGACTGGTGTGAGGTAAGAAAACTTACAGCAGATCTTTTAAGTCTCAGATCAAAGATCCAGCCAAAATATCTTTATTTTAGTTTATGTAGTCATTGAAATAACCAAGATTTTCGAGTTGATTTTCTCGCCAAATTGAGAAAAACAGGTTTAGGAAGTACAGTAAGCTCATACCCACCCCGACATTTCAGGTTCCGTATGCTGGGTGCTCACCTCCACTTCGAGATCAGATCAACCCCGTTCAACTACACGACCGGGCGACTGTCGCCGGGCAAGAGCCAGTGGATGAGCAACGATAACACTGAAGGAAACATTGACGCTCCTAGGTACGGAAACATTAATTTGATACTTCTTTGTGTTAGTCAGTAGGAGGCATTGGGACGACTGAAACACTTTAAAGGTATAATTCCGAACTCGGCAGCACGCAGCAGTGCTGCCGCTACAGTGCTGCCGCAGCACTACTGGTCCCCGTACTTTATCTATAGTATTATATGAGAATACATTCCGAGGCTGCGGCTGCATTGCTGCTTAGCTTGGAATGTAATCTCATATAAACCTATAGAGAATGTATGGGGACCAGTAGTGCTGCGGCAGCACTGTAGCGATAGCCCTGCTGCGCGCTGCCGAGTTCGGAATCATACCTTAAGATTGGGCTACTGAGATGAATAAAAATATTAATATAATGATGATAAATAGTAGTTACTACTCAACTACTTCTAAGGCGAAGAGGAAAAGAACGATAGCTGGTGTAATAGAGTCGATGTTGGTATTGGTTTGGATGATTTTACTGGACTATATTTTACTGATAAAGTTATCTAATGTAAATGTTTGAAGTCGTCTTTGTAGGTGAATAAAATATTTTCTCAAATATTTTTATCATATTGACCGAGTCAGAATAAACAGCGACCTAATTATTTTTTTACCAGTTATCTATTAGCCATGATTTCGGCTATGACGCTTTAGAATTTAAGTCGTAACTAATGTGACCGAATGTCTGCAGGGTTCCGTGTTATTTTAAACATTACTGTATTAGCTTAGATGCAAGACAATTTGAATCGATTCCAAGAACGAAGCTCTTACAGTTACAGTTTGGGTGTTTCAAGACGCGAGTGATTCAGTTTTTGTAGACAAGCGTGCTTAATATCAGCATAGTTTAATATCAGACGAGGCAGCATTCAAACCTAAGCTTTATTCAATAAAAATTAAATGTTGGCAGGAAAATTTGCTACTGTTTATTCTGTCGTACATAATTCCATCATTTTGAGATTAAACTACCCCACATCTTCGAATGGTAACCATTATTTAGATCTGTGTTCAATATTAATTTCTTAACTAACTAGGCCCACGTGAAGTTTAGCCTCCATTGATGCTAATAGACACCACTTCTTCCTGTCCTGTTACCTATCATGGGACGGCCTGGAGTTCGCACAGGTATATCTAGACTTGTTTGCTAATTTCCTGTCTCATTTATGTTCGGAACATATCAGGAGGAAACTGGAGCTATTCAAGCCGGACATCCCGACCCGCAGTCACACGCCCTTCCCCGTGGACTCCGAGCACGACCAGTACGTGGAGTTCACCCACACGGACTTCGATGCGGACGCAGCGCAGAGCACCGTGCCTTTCATCGATATACAACCCGTGCTGCCCACTAAAGGTAGATAACTTATTTATTTCGCTTAACATCGGGCGAGGTGGCGGTCAAACGCTAGCCTATTCATCATCCATCAGCCTGTTTGAAGCTGGACGTAGGTTTCTCCTAAAGAACGCCACAAGGCACGATCTTCTGCTTTTCGCATCCACTTGCCACCAGCCGCCTTTCGCTGGCCGTTACCATGACCGCCACCTTGGCCAGGAATATCCGGGCGGCTTAGAACTAAGGGCCTTTTTTGGCTGTACTATTCATATTAGGAGTTGCCCGGTATTGCACTCTGGGCAGGCAGGTTGGCAATCGCAAGCCTATTATTCAATTTAAAAACTATAATTTCTATTTGACCCCTACAACATGTTTGTTTTTTGAGGCGAGTCAACAACCCAAGTAACTTGCGAAGTTCAACCGGTTCATTATAACGTAACTTCTACTTGTAGTATATATTGTAAGGTTCTGAAGTTGAAAATTTCATTGATTATAGGGTGACCTGTCTTTCAAGCAGTTAAATATTGCGAAATGGCAGAAATAAAAGACTATTTGTATACAGTGAGACCCCATAGGCTTTCTTGTTTCTTACATAATATCTGACACTATCTATGAAATATATTCTACTCAGTGGTCTAGCCTTTGTTAATCTTTAATCAAGCGCATAAGTTTCACTGTCAAATGCTAAGTTTCACCACAGAATACATATTAGTACAAGTACAGAAGATTCACTCCGCAAAATCATTTAAATAAGTAGCGAATCTTGCTACTACACAATAAAGTGCAATTCTGGACGTTCGAGCGCTAACTACCTACAGCTATATTAACCTAGAAGTTGCCTCTCTGTCTATCGCGTAACCCGCGTCACGTTATCTCTATCGCGCGGCAAGTCCGACAAGTCGGGTACTCGTAGCTTCATATCTAAAGTGCGGAGTGCACCAGACCTGGTTTCGCAAGTTTATTTAAATCTGCCCGTTCCCCAGGTGGCACCCTATCGAGTGGCGCGGGGCTGATCCACCGCGGCGGGCGCGGCTCCGGCGGCTTCCTGTCCCTCAAGCTGGTCACCTACGACCTCTCCAGGCACGTGAAGGCGGAGCCCCCGCCCCACCAGTTCCAAGAGGACACTCCGGACTTCACACCCGTTATAAACTAGTTACTAGTAACAATGTACTATACTCAGTAATAAGTCGTATTGTGTAATTGATTTTGATAGTTTTGATAATAGATACAATGTAATTATAAGATTTGATACAGATGGACGTTTTATTGTTAACATTTTTTATGCCATAGGTAGCAAACAAGCAGACGGGCTGCCTGATGGTAAGCAGTCACAACTCACAGTAAACATAACGCTAGGCAGGCTGGATAAGGTAATTCCGTCCACCTGAATTATTGAAGTCCATAGTAATGGATTAAGATAAAAGGTAAGCAGTCGTAGGAGCTTAATTAACCGATCTCAATATGTTCTCAATCGTCAAATAGACTTTTTTATTTTTTTATTGAATAAGTGGCAAACAAGCAGCGGGCCACCTGATGGTAAGTGGTCACCGCCGCCTGTAGACACCTACAATACCCGGGGCATTGTCAGTGCGTTGCCTACCTTTGAGGACTCTATTCACCCTTCGTTTGAAGCAGTCCGAATTATATTCCGTAGGAAAAACCGAAGGTGGTATTTTTGGATGGGTTAGGTAATGAAGCGTTGATGATTAAGCTAACTACCAATTTACTGTGGAATCTGATTCGTTTTCACACATTTTGTATTTTATTTAAGCACCACCGTGTTTCGGAAGGCAATCACACAATAGACCACGTTTGTTCAAAGATAATCATTACTAGGTAGGTTATTCCAGGACCTATTTTTACCCATAGAGTTACAATTCCTATAGTCACAATCTCTCAGTGAAAACAGTCAATAAACGTCCGAGCGTCATTGTACATACATTGTATCAATTATATACTTCACAATGCCACATTTACTCCAATTTAGACGTTATGTCGCTTGCATAGTTTTCAACGTCAATTGTCCGCTATGTCATCGTAGCCCTGGCATCGCGCGGCGTTGTAGTCGGATCGCGGTTACCTTGTAACTAACCAAAAAGTCGGCGCAATTCGTAGTGTACGCCGAGTTTTTGTTCAGTAAATTTTTTGGGCACGGTTGTGACTCTGATAGATTGGTCCAGTTGGTAGTGAACCTACCTTCTGAGCTTGGGGGCGTGGGTTCGATTCCCATCTAGGACAAACATTTATGTGATGAACATTTGTGTTTGTTCTATATCTGGTTGTTAATATCTATTTAAGTATGTATTTAAAACTATATATTATGTATGTATATCAGTCTCTGGCAGCCATATCACAAACTTTGCTTAGTTTGGGGTCAGATGACCGTGTGTGCAAAAATGTCCCGAATATTTATTATTATTATTATTTACTCTATGTGTATTTTATCTCGATGTTTTTACCTAAATAAAAGATTGCGTGATAAGTCCCGATAAACGTTTAATACAAGCAAGTGACTGACCTGCACTCTGAGCGGATGGTGCGCCAACAAGGCGAGCAAGTCCGCGGGCGGCAGCAGAGAGGAGGCGGTCAGTCCCATGCAGCGCACTCCGGCGCACAGGAACGCAGCCAGGTAGCGGTGGAGGGGGAAGTGGAACGAGGCGTGTGCTACCTCTGTCTGTGTCACAAAACAAACTTCATTAAAAACTGGATATCAACCCAAGTCACATGGTGGGGAGACTCAGTGCTGTGATCCTTGCACATCTCAGCTGCAGCATGTAGTTTTGAAATTTTTAATTGTGACTGGTGTGCTCAATTTATAATAAAAAAAATGTAATAAAGAATAAAGAACTATTTTCACGAGTTAGTAATGTGTAATGGACGGGTAACAGATATTTTGGTTGGCACAAGACGGATATTTCCGCAGAGGGAGGCGATGGAAGAAATAAATCTATATGGCGTCATCACTTGAGCTCATTTGCTCATTTCCCTGGTTAGCCTTAGGTCATTCTCAGATCGTGACATAACTAGTGTAAAAACATTCCGTGCTAGAAATAGAAAGCACTCATTAAAACTAGCAGTAGAACTTACTTGTTCAGTATTAGAACTAGAACTTGTTTGTTCAGTACTATAATTAGAACTCACCCGTTCAGAACTGGAAGTAGAACTCGCTTGTTCAGGCAGGTCTACAAGAAAAACTCACCCGTTCAGTGCTAGAGATAGAACTAACCCGTTCAGTACCAGAAGTAGAACTCATTTGTTCAGTATTAAAACTAGAACTTGTTCGTTCAGTACTATAATTAGAACTCACCTGTTCAGAAATAGAAGTAGAACTCATTTGTTCAGTATTAAAACTAGAACTTGTTCGTTCAGTACTATAATTAGAACTCACCTGTTCAGAACTAGAAGTAGAACTCATTTGTTCAGGCAGGACTACAAGAAAAACTCACCCGTTCAGTGCTAGAGATAGAACTAACCCGTTCAGTACTAGAAGTAATACTCATTAGTACAGTTCTAGAAGTAGAACTCACCCGTTCAGTACTAGGCTTGCAGAAGTTGACAGCGTCCAGCCACTCCTGCAGATAGGCCAGCGCCGTGGAGACCATGCGGCGAGCCAGCGGCGCCTGGGAGGGCTCCGTGAGGTGGCTCAGTACCGACCACATTGGGTACGCGGCTGCTTCTAGCTCGCACGAAAATGCGGCGTAGTAGGAGGACGGTTCGAACTCGATGTGGCCGCCTACCTCGCGGATATTTACGTTCATACCTGAAAGTAAAACAGGTTTAATCCCAGGGATCCGCGTCAAGAAGATCACTAACAACCTACTGAAGTTGCAACGAAAGGACTTCGCTTGTCAGTGGGCCTTACAACCATAAATAGGTCATTATAACTTGAAAAGTTACTTGTATAAATTGGAAGCCGCGGAGAGTCCATTGTGTCATGGCTGCATGAAGGAAAACGATACTGTAGCGCATTTGCTGTGGCATTGTTGCATGTGGCATGTTGTCTCCACAACAGCTAGACTGCTTTTCATCATCTACACTTCCATTTGCACCACTGAAGCAACTGCCAGCCATCTGCTAGTATAACTGCCATGCTAGTATCTGATCTCTTTGTACCAACATCTATTAGCATCCCCCGTCGATCCTGTTGGTAAATTATTTCCATCCAATGGCTGCCTCGCTTCTAGCGAAAAGTCCGCCAGTTGCGGCACTAGCTCGTAAGTGTTTTATACACAGAAAAGAAGGTATATCTGTTACAAGGCATTATGAGTGAGCCTCATGTTTATTTCTGGTGTACACAATAAAGATTTTGTATCTATCAAAATAACCTCAAAATCTAAAAATTACGTACCTTGCAACATGGACAAGAATTCGAACCACATATCGACCAACGCATCATCCTGCAGGAACAGCAACGCCACACTTTTATGGGACAGCACATTGTTAAAGTCGGAGACCAGCGGCCAGTAGCAATGCTCCTTCATCACTCTCCTCGTACAATCTATGACGTAGTGGAAGTTCTGCTCTGGGTCGTGCAAGGTATTCTGCACTAGGATCTTCCCCATCATGAGTCGTAAAGATAACACCATGACGTGAAGCAGATGTAGCTGTTGTACGCATCGCAAGGCGAGGGCTTCGTTGGAGAACAGTTGCACGGACATATGGACCACTCGGTTGGACAAGGTGTCGGGGTCAGCTGCCTCTTCCAGGACTAGGGGTATGCGAGCGTAGTGCATCACAAACGTGCGCGTTAGATGCTCCTGGAAAGAGAACATTTGCTGTTTATTCAACCACATCGAATTAACGAGCTTTTCTAGATAGTTTATGATGTCTTTTTATCCTGAATAATAATTATCGAAGTGAAAAATATACAAAGTCAACGCAAGAGAAACCGCAGAGAACTCAAACTTGATCAGTTTGATGTCTAGTTATGACAATAACGGTGCCAGACACCGAGGCGAGTTAGTCACGTCTCCTATTTTCAGAAAAAAATTAACTGTTTACGGTCTGCTCTGACCAGGGGTCTACACATAAATATACAAAACATGTTTTGTTTAAGTTATCATCATCATAAAGTAAAGTAAACGCTAAAAGCGATAAGGCGGATATGTGGGATTATACTAACTAATCCGGTGCCCAGTTTTAGTGCTTGACAAGAGGGCTCCGGTATATCCAGCCAGAGAAATGCACCGGAGCCGCTACGCGTCCCGCCTTAAGACTTAAGTTATACGACTTAAGATCTAGCGTTGGACCATCTAACTAAAACTACAACTTGTATGAAATAAGACTACTACCATCAGATGGCGCTAGATGGCGCTGCTCTTCCTACAAACAGAAGTCCAGATGAGCATTCTTCCCATACCTTATAGTCCTGATCAGGCAGCATGTTGAGCAGGAAGCAGACCACGTTCTGCGGGAACTCGTACTTGAACGTCCAGAATATGAACTCGTCGAGTAGCGTATTGTGCTGGAGTCGCGGCGCCAGCGCAGGCAGGTGCCGGTATCTGCGGAGAAACACTCAACTACTCAAATACTGTGTTTGGACATAGATTTTTTGATAAATAGCTGCGCCTTGCGGTTCCACTCGCGTGGTGATGATGATGATGAAATGTAGCCTATATCACTCTCCAGCCCTAGAACTATACCCATGCTAAAAATCAGGTCGATCCGTTGCTCTGTTGCTGCGAGAAAAAGGAACAAACAAACCAACAAAAAAATTCGCATTTATAATATTAGTATAATTATAGGAATTACAAGTCGGACAGTATACAAAATAAAATTATGTTAAAATTTGCTATACAATAGTATTACGCGCTATCGCTATTATCGTGTTTATTTCGTATTCTCTTCTTTATCACGCTTTATATTAGCTTCACTTCTCTATGTAAACAAATCTTAGAAGTCGGTAATAATCTACTTCTAATTGTAGTGTCTATTAGGAAATCGCACATAATTATCAGTAGTTGGATAGAGAAATTTCTAAGGGCAAATCTAAAAGTATATCCCAATTCTACATCAATGGTATATGGTACTGTTCAATAAATGGTATAATGGTACAGTTTAAACAATAAAAACAGCACATCTCTGGTGGATACGCATCCACCAGAGATGTGCTTGTGGTGAGCGGTGCGCGAGGAAAAATCGACCACTAAGATCGCTTCATTCCGCCCGCCTCGCATCCTATTGGTTTATTTTTTCCTCGTACACCGTTTAGCTACCTCGCACATCTTTAGTGGATATGCAGCCTTAGAGTCTTTTGAGAAACGTGCCAAGAGGCTCATCAGCAACGAATCCCTAGTTCAGACTAAGCTCCTTAGTCTTGCGCATCAGCGTAAAATGCTAGTCTATCAGTTTTTATCGGATACATTTCGGAGTGTGCTTCGGATCTGCACGTTCTAATTCCCTCCTGCCCATTTTTTTATCGGACTCCTAGAGCGGGCACGAATAATCGACACCGCTTTATGGTTGATACTCCGAAACCTGTACGAAGCGCTTTAATTCCACATACGTATTGTGCGAACTGCTAGTCTGGAATTAGCTGCCTGAATGGGTGTTCCTTGATAGTTACAATCTGGGTGTCTTCAAATCACGAGTGAATCGGTTTCTTCTAGGCAAGCGTGCTCCAACGTAGACCGCATCATCGCTTAACATCAGGCGAGCTGGCGGTCAAACGATAGCCTATTACAAAAAAAAAAAAAACAATCTAATCCTTTCAAATAAAAAAATCAAATCTGTTTATAAATTACAGAGATCAGAGACAATTTAAAAAAATTACAACCTAATTGAGAACCTCCGTCCTTTTTCGAAATAGGTTAAATGACTCACTCGTCAGGCGGCTCTGGCGCGGGGAACATCTCCAGCGCTTTCTCGTACATCTTGTTGGATTCGCACATGTAGTACCCGTACTCCGTCTCCGGGAACGGCGGCTCCACCAGGTTGCGGTACATCTGTAACCAACGATGACACTATTATTATCTACCTTTTTATGCCATAAAAATAAAATATTCGGGACATTTTTGCACACACGGTCATCTGACTCCTAACAAAGCAAAGCTTGTACTATGGCTGCCAGAGACTGATTTATACTAATATTATAAACAGGAAAGAAATGATTGTTTGTTTGTTAGTTTGCATTGAATAGGCTCCGAAACTACTGAACCGATTTGAAAAAGTCTTTCACTGTTGGGAAGCTACACTATCCCCGGGTAACAAGCTATATTATATTATTTAAAAAAAATAGGGATCCTTACTAAAATTCCAATAATGTAACCCAAAATGTAATAAAATAAGATTTACGTGTTTGACAGTTCTAATAGTGCTAACAGACGCTCGAACGCGGCTGACCTCAACCGCCGTCTGACCAATGGGAGAGAAAGAGAGGGAAATATGATATTCTCACTCTTTCTCTCCCGTTTGTTGGACGGCGGTCCGTCAGCCGCGTTCGAGCGTCTGTTAGCACTATAAGACAGGACAACGTCTGTCAGGTCAGCTAGTATATTATACATTTTAAATACATACTTAAATAGACATTAACACCCATATATAGAACAAACACAAATGTTCATCACATGAATGTATGTCCTAGGTGGGAATCGAACCCACACCACTAGGGGTGAAACGGAACTATAGGTGGCAAACAAGCTAACGGGCCGTCTTATGGTAAACTATCACTGTCGCTATGAATACGTGTAAAACCAGGGGGGACAAGACCCACTTTCTGTTAGCGGTAACGTCTGCGGAAAGATGAAACTGTATGAAAATGGCATTGACAATGACATTAGCTTGAGAGATGTTCTCTCAAGGTAATGTAATTTTCATACAAATTCACACAGATCTACTACCTATAGATTTTCAATGAGCGTGGCTAGCTCAGTGCCTCTCGCTCATCATCGTATTTTCGCTCACTGCGCTTCTTGCAGCCCAAAATGCTACAACCAACCATTGTAAAATATCTTTTACAATTATTTCTCAGAGGAAACACGCATTTATCACATTAAATCACCAAAAAAAGGCAATAAATATAATTCAGACCCGTTTTGTTTGTCACTGATTATTACAGATTTTGACACTTGAGGTACCAAAAACAGGTCACGCCGATAAGGACAACAAATTCTATTTATGTCCTTTTCGTACTTGTGCTGAGCCATATCAAGTTGTCTCTTTCACTAAAATATATTGCCGATCTGGTTGTGTATATCTGTGCAAATTCATCTTTCCGCAGACAATTGACAGTTCTTGTATTGAGACAGACAAGCAGTCAGTTCATTTTCAAAATTGTTTCTTTAACACTTTAAAATGTTAGGAATTAAAATAATATAAAATAAATGCGATAAAAATTAGCTATAGAGTTTAATTGCAAAGTTTTAAATTAACATGACATGTGTTCAGCTGGGAGGAGACGTTTTCCCAGCAAGGGTGTTGGGCAAGTCTCCTAAGTTTTTAAAGGTTTATTTAATATCTAAAACATTTTTTTTTTCATCAATTTCAGTTACCTGTGGGTTGATGAGCGCCTTCGTCATGGCGGAGCGCATGAGGTCGCCCATGTTGTTGAACTCCATCAGCATCTTGACGTACCCCTCGCACTCTTGCACCGCTATCCGGTAGCTGTCTGACGTGGTCTGCGAGCCACTGCTGGGGGGAACAACAAATAACATCACTACTCATGCAATCACATATAACCACATGATCGCGCATGTAGCCAAAATTCCTTTTTGCAAAATGATGCCACGTCGGTCGCGGGGGCAGCTTTTGATTGGAGACTCGACGCGACTCGACGCTTGTGATTGGAGAATCAAAAGTCATTTATTCAATTCGCGCCTAGGATTGGCCCCGCTCGAAATAGTTGAGGTTGATATGTTAGAACCTTTGGCTTATGCGGGGTAAAGGATGAGCAGTCAAGTGGTTATGGTTATTTTGTGACGCTTTCCAAATGAACCCAGGGGCAGAAGACTCCGGGGCACGAAAGGAAGAACACATGAAATCGAAACTTTTTACGGCAAATCGTTTGCATTTCAGGCTGTTCAATTGTGGAACGCGTTGCCCGTGCATATTAGACACGCTCCATCGCTGCTGTTTATATATCGCACGTTAAACTTATAACACTCTCTGTTTGCGTCAGAGGTTAAAAAGAGTTTGGCCAGTGTTGCATTGATGTAAAAAAAACCTGGTCCAGCCATCAATGTTTTCGTTGTTTGGACAGCGCTAGCGTGCTCACGATTGGTGTTCTAGAGCTAACAATCGAGACGCGGTAACCCATCCAAGAACAGACCAGACCATATGCATACGCAGGTCTGCACCATATGACGTCATGGTATTAATACAGAATACCTAAGAAATATTAACTAAAGAGTATGCGTCAGAGTGTAATACTAGCCTGACGTAGATCGCAATAGGTGCAAATAGGTTTATAATGCGGACGACAATGAAATCCCAAGCGGTGACGTGGGGCTTCGCTAATCACTTTACGGTTGTGACACTGGACTTGTACGATGGCCTATTTATTGGAACTCGCAGTTACCACAATTGGTAGCCTTTAGAAAATACCGGAATCAGTATTTTACAACTTTTAACTGGAGATCAAATAGTGCCATATTTTTCTAGTGGCTAAACATAAGAAGGTACCGCAATAGTAGATTATTCACCAAGGGGAAAAAGCAGTGTCTTATGTCACGGGCGTCATATAGGCGTGAATTCGCGTATTTAGTACAGTATTTGCGCCCCTTTTTTTTCTTTACTAAGTTCTATTTGCAATGGCCAGTTTGACTTTTGAATAAATTCATACTAATTTATTGTAGAAGTGCCAAATTTTAAATAAAAAATAAAAAACGATATTATTGTCCTGCTAGACCGTAGGGCAATAATTACATACTTAGGGTTTGGTTTGCATGACATTATAATTGAACTTTGTCGAGCAGGTGGTTTGAAAATTCACTTATGGCTTCTAACATAGCGCTCTATTGCCGTGCGCATATTTTGGTATGGTTAGTGCTGAAGGGGGGTTAGACAAGACCCATTTTCTGTTAGCGTTGACGCCTGCGGAAAGGTGAAATTGTATGAAATTTACATTGACAATGACATTAGCTTGAGAGATGTTATCTCAAGCTAATGTCATTTTCATACAATTTCTCTTTCCGCAGGCGTTAACGCTAACAGAAAGTGGCTCTTGTCTAGACCCCCAGGTCAGTGGTAAGGTTCTACCTGTTCTCTCGGAAGTGCTGCAGCAGCCGCAGTATGAGGCGCGGCATCATGGCCTCGGCAACGCACATTAGGTCCGCGGGCGCCGTGCCCGGCCTCGGGCACTTGTTGCCGTGGTTACTGCAGAATCTGGAATGAGAATGTTTTTTATGAGAACTTAACAATGTTTTCTTGCTAACAGTAGACAAATAAAACAAGATATAGACTGATAGATTACCTAAGTATATAGCACTTCAACATTCCCGGTCGAAGATACAACCTACCTACTAAACAAGGTGGAAAGCTGTAGTCCTAAAGAACATGACGGAGTATTAGCTATCCGAGGAGTCCGAGGACGACATTAAAGATGCAGAGCAAAGTGCAGGAGAATGATGGCCGACTTTACCACCACGTGAGACAGACAAGAAAGAAAATGCGACATATTTTGAACTGCTCATTGAAAGAAAAAGAAAAAGTTTATACCAACGTAGAACCATTGGTCTATTCAATGGTTCTACGTTGTTACTATCGGATCTAATTATTATTATTTTAGTAGCTGTGCTTCTAAGTAATTTTCAGGGTTCGGTACCTCAAAAAGAAAACCTTATAGGATCACTTTGTTGTCCGTCTGTCCGTCCGTCTGTCTGTCAAGAACCTTTTCTCGGAATTGCTTAAAGGTATGGAGTTGAAATTTATATCAAAAACTCGGGTGTACGGTCTCTTTCAGCTGTAAAACGCGATCAAAACATATTACGACGTTTATGTCGCATATTTTGCGATTTCACAAGGAAATCAAAACCTATAGGGTACTTCCCGTTGACCTATACTCATGAAATTTGGCAAGAGGTAAGGTCCCACATCACATATGAAGGAATAAATCGAAAATTCATAAATTTGGAAGAACCTTACTGTCCACTTTCAATATTTCAACATTTTTGTTGTTTTTTTTTGTTTGTTTGGACTCGCTCTCTGAGGGATCCATCCAACGGAACCCTCAGTGCGCGAGTCCTACTCGTACTTGTCCGGTTTTATTTAACAGGGCCTCTTGGTGTTGGCTTCGGATCCACCAATGCCTCTCAAATGTCCGGACTAGATCCGTGAATATGATGAAACAAAAGCATGTTATTATGATTTCGTCGAACTGTTTTGAATACGGTTCAAATTACAAGTGCAAAAAAGTTAATATTTTCCATTCATTATCTCCACGCAACAATCGTTATAATCACAGAGTCGGATAAAAACTACACGTGTAGATCCACATATTATCAGTACTAAATCAAAGATGCGATGACGTAATCGTCTGGGTGACGTCATATTTCAAGAGTAAGGTCAAAAGGGATTGGGGCTACAGGGTAAAGGTTGATTGGAAATCGATAGACCTGACGCTCGCTGTTTGAAAAGACGCCGTGCGGGGGGTATGAAGCTGCGAATCCTGTACCGTGGTCCATACAGTTGAATTTAACGCATACGAGTACATAAATCGGTAGTCCCGCCTGAAACTCGCAGGCGTGACGGCAGCACCGAAGTTGTGCCTAAATAAATTCTATAGGGAGTTACACACAGTCAAATTTTCCCAATCAACAGCAGAAGACAAAAGCGTCGATCGTCAACTGTCCGTTCAAAATTTGTTATTTGTAATTACACGGTTTTTATGGTTCCGTACCCAAAGGGTGTAAACGGAACCCTATTACTAAGGCTACGCTGTCTGTCTGTCTTTTTCGGCTGTACCTTTCGAACCGTAATAGATAGATTAGATAGCCAGTTGAAATTTTCACAAAATACATATGTAATGTTAAGGCGGATTAACTAATAAATATAAAAATAAACAGGGATAAATGACTTTTTTATTATTTCTTAGTTAATCCGCGGTAACATTACATATTCTGTGAAAATTTCAACTGGCTATCTTATATACGTTTCGAAAGATACAGCCGTTAATAAGTAGGACAGACAGACAGACGGACAAACAGACAGACAGACATCGTAGGCTTAGTAATAAGGTCCCGTTTTTACCCTTTGGGGACGGAACCCTAAGAAGTATAAGCGTCGGCGAAAAAAACAAAAGGTTCTCGCTTTTTTTCGTTGGATAAAAAAGTAATAGAATGTACAAGGTTTGAGTGTGTTCCAACAATTTATAAACAAATGATCTAAGACGTTGTTTCATGAGGTAGGTCCGTTGTTACGTCACATTCCAAGGTCAACACGTGGGCATAAGGGCGACGGCGCGGCGTCGTCTAGAAGGACGCGAGTAGAAAGGTCAAGGGTAATTGTTACAACCCGACTTCAAGTTACATCGTTGTAACTTTGAAAATGTTCTTAGTTTATAGACAAAGTCTTTGTATTTGTTTGGAGTTCTTTCAAAAAAGTTTGTTTAGACAAAGTATTTGAGTTAACTTAGAGTGTAAATGGTAATTGTCTCAAATAAGGGCTTTGTGCTACCGAATGAAACTGATAGGTACCTTTAAAGTTTTTTTTTTAAGTTTACCAGTTTTGTCCATCCCTGCAGACCTTTTAGAGTGGCTTTTTAATAGCAAACTCAATAGCAAAAATATTGTTATTTTTGCAACGGGTTGCCAATCTCATGTTTATATATATAGGGTTACGCAGGAAGGGTGTATTAACACGGAAACGGTCCGTTATATTCATCACTAGCTGACCTGACAGACGTTGTCCTGTCTTATAACTGTCAAAAACGCAAAGTCAAAATTGTAAATCTTATTTTACTACACCTTGGGTTACCTTATTGGAGTTTTAGTAAGGATCCCTATTTTTTTTTGAAAATATTTTATAGCCTATGTTACCCGGAGATAGTGTAGCTTCCCAACAGTGAAAGAATTTTTCAAATTGGTTCAGTAGTTTCGCAGCCTATTCAATGCAAACAAACAAACAAACAATCAAATCTTTCCTCTTTATAATATTAGTATAGATTATGAACAACTTTAACTATCGGACCAACCGTAAATTAATTGCGAAAAAATATCAGCTTTTCCATACATCTCGTAGTTTGAATGACCGTTTTATATGCAACAGCTGTTTCTTTGCGATTTCAGTGTTGGTCCCATTTGTCGTATAACTCTCATAGTAAAAGTTGTTCATAATGATGGGTACTATATGGACCCATTTCGGCTTAGTACACCCTTTTCGCGTAACCCTGTATATACAAGGGCACCAACTCAAAATATTTCAAAGTTATAGTATAATTTTTTACCTTCTTCAGCATCCTCTGTTAATTTGGTGTATGTATTTAGTCACTAAGTTATATTGAACTAATAAACTTTTTTTTTTAATCCTTTTCTGCACATTATGCTAAATGTTTACTTATTTTTACACAATGTAAAAATGTCATGCCCTAAGCATGACTTTTTTGTTTGGAGCAACTTTGGAGTTGTATTTATTTTTATATTTATTTGATGATAAGCGTGCAGCGTAGGCTGATGTGCCTATATGACACAGTGCCAATTTTTTTAATTTTTCTTTTAATTTTATTTTCTTTATTCTTATCCATCTGCCGTTATCATTTACCGAGGTAAAGGCATTTCTATTTCGTGCAATCAAATTAATATGAAAACTAGTAAACATAAGTAAAGTAAACAAACAAATGGCCAAGCAAAGGGGTCAGCCTGTAGGCAGGCGTCGAGCCCAACACGGCCAAGGCAAAGTGCACCCACTGTTACTGCGGACAAGGTCTAGGACCGACCGCTCTGGGTCAAGTTCAAATCTCGGCCACAGTTTAAATAATAGCCAGTACGTAATCTCAGTTAATGCTTATCAGAATGTTATACTTACTTGTTAGTATGCTGTAGGCTCGTATCTACGATGTGGTGTGACGTGATAAGGATATTAGTTATGTCATGACAACGGAGAAGAGAGGTCGCATCGCATGTTGCTACCAAAATGTTCATCGTAGGGACTTAAAATCTTGGTGCGGACCCCAGGGGTCGATTTTTAAATCGCTCGTATAATTTCCCACGAAACGAAAGATTTTCTGGAATTTTTGATAGAAAGAAAATTCGTATGGTTCAAACTACTCGTTGCGTTAGCGAGTGATATGATTATTTAAAACTTTCGTTTGGGGTTTCGTTCGAAAGTCAGTCGTTTCGCATGATAGATTCGTACGAAATATACGATCGATTGAAAATTTCAGCCTTTACCACAGCCATCTCGACTGTATTTCGTTACTGCGATGAACAGACTGGGAATAAGTATATTGTTATTGTTCTCAGCATTGACGGTTTAACCACGGTTATATTATCTTTGATTCTCAGCCACGAAGTATCAAACCGCCGACAATCGAAAAAACCGGACAAGTACGAGTAGGACTCGTGCTCTGAGGGTTCCGTTGGACAGAACCCACAGAGCGCGAGTCCAAAAAAAATACTAAAGTTGAAATATTGAAAGACAATCTTAACTTTGTAGTTGACTATAAGGTTCTTCCATATATTCCAACTACAAAATGTAAATTTGTAATAGCAAAATAATTATTTATAAATGATATAACTTCAAATTTATAATTTTCGGATTTATTCCTATATATGTGCTATAAGACCTTGCTTCTTGCCAAATTTCATGATTCTAGGTCAACGGGAAGTACCCTATAGGTTTTGATTCCCCTGTGAAATCGCAAAATATACGACATAAACGTTCATATCTTTTGATTGCATTGACTTACAACTTTAATTTTTTTACAGCCGAAAGAAACCGTAGACCCAAGTATATTTAGTATAAATTTCAACTTGATATCTTTACGCGTTCTTCAGAAAAAGGGTCTTGGACAGACGGACAACGAAGTGATCCTATAAGGGTTCCGTTTTTTCCTTTTGAAGTACGGAACCCTAAAAAGACCAAGACTGCGAAAGAACTGGCCAACTACGAAGAGCTGCTACGTGGTTTTTGCGACCCAATAAAACACCGTAATTGCAAACTGCAATATTGATGATCAATGAATTATTTCTCGTTGTTCATTTTAGCACGTGCCGTGTAACACTTCGACCAAAATAAAATGAATGGACGGACCATAACCATTGAACTTGCTCAGTAAAAACGAGGCAAAACCGTTGGGCATATACTTCAACACCTAATTATAACACCTAATAATTAGACAAGACCCACTTTCTGTTAGCGTTAACGCCTGCGGAAAGATGAAATTGTATGAAAATGACATTAGCTTGAGATAACATCTCTGGGTCTTGTCTAACCCCCCCCTCCCCCTGGGGTCTATTTAACCCTGTAGTCCTGTTCGCTTCAGAATAAATCCATAGTTCATGTCTTGACAAAACTGTTTAAATACTTAATCTGGATTTTATGATGACGATTATGGATGACAAATCATCTCGCAATAACATCTTTCCTTATACGAGGCAGTCAAACCGTATGCGTCATGATGACAAGATTCAATATCATTTCGTACAGGCATTTACATAAAAGCTAACGCAAGTCACGGCTTGCTCGCTTCAAGATTGCTTTCCTGTTTAAGGTTCAATATAGTTCAAGGAAAGTTGATTAGAGATCCCCCTTTCTACGTTATAGGTAAGGTTACCAGAGGCAAAAAAAACTCCGGGGAATACCCCGGATGTTTAAGGCGAAAAGGCAAAGTGAAGCCCTCATAAAAAAAATATATATAATAGGTATACTAAAAGATAAGTAAAATAAAATTAGACACCTTCAGGTTCTCGAGAAGGTAATGAAGTTTTATTTTACATTTTTTTTAGGAACATAAGGTTTCATTATATAGGTATTTCTAAAACTCACACCGCCAAAAAACGGCCGTTAGTTTACCTTTCGCCTCAAAGACATTTCCGGCCATTTCCTTCAAAGTTCATATTTATCAGCATTTAATGAACTCGTTTGGCTTGTTTTTCATTTCATTTCCAGAATTCCGAACGTTTAGGAATTCCTCCCACATTCCAGACAAGTCTGAATTTCCGGGCATGTCCGGAATATTCCGGACGTATGGCAACCCTAGTTATAAGTAACCCTTTAATATAAAGCTGCTTGGAGCTTTCCGCTCAACCGATCTCACGACCGTCTCGTTCCATATTTATAGTTCGTGTAGGCTCGGTGCCTTCGCATTAAATACAGATTAGGAAGTAGTTTTGAGGCTTGGGGCCTCGGTGGTGACGTCACTCCGCCCCCGCGATTTATGAAGCCAAGAGCTAGTCACTCTTTGTGGAGACGAAGTCAAGCAGATAGTTGACAGAATCAGGCTGATTTATGTCCGATTCGTCCCCCAGAGCTTTGTTAGCAGAAAAAATAAACCAGCGAAGTGCGAGTCGGGCTCGGGCACTGAGGGTTCCGCACCACCACAAATTACAATAATTATCAATTTAAAAAAACTATTTGGTCCGGCTTAACGCCTACCAAAATCGCCAAGCAATTGCTACGCCGTCACATAGTTAATATTTTGCAAGTGACGCTTGTTATAACTTTTAATGAACAGTAATTTGTCACCAACTGGCACTTGGCCATTATTTATTATTTGTTGTTATACTTTAGTTACTTTTGTATTAGCTCTAATGTAAAACGGCAATACGTACAAGCTTCAAACTTGGCATGATTATAGTACACACTCTAAAGTATAACAACAAATAATAAATATTGGCCAAGTGCGAGTCGATGACAAATTTCTGTTCATTACCAAGTTATAACTGGTAATTTCGTTATTGAATTTTATCTTGATTTTATGGTGGTAGGGAACCCTCAGTGCGCGAGCCTGACTCGCACTTGGCCGATTTATTAAAGTATTGTAACTAAAGTTACATGATTATTTACGGGATATTTACCGTGGTAAGGTTGTGGAATGAGCTCCCGATATTTCGGCGCAGTTACATGCACCATGTTCAAGGGAAGACTGAAGAATGCGGGTGGTTGGTCGACCAGTTAAAAAGTACCACGGTAAATATCCCGTTAATAATCATATAACTTTAGTGAACAACCGTGATAGTTTAAAACAGTGTTTTACTATGTAACTGTTTAGAAGTCCTTTGAAAATGTCATACTGACAAAATTCTGATAACAGGTACTATAGGTATGGTTACTGCCTTTATGGTAATTTGCATGTGAAAAAATAACTTAGGCAGTTACCCGACCGCTAACTGGCGTGAATAAAGTAAAGACATAACTTCCATCTAGAATTCTTGACGCAGTATTATCATTCTTACAGATTAACTACTTTAAAGTCACGTAGGCATCAGTGCTGCCAGGATTTGAGATCAGCGACCAGTTTATGCGATCGCTAGAGGAATAGGACGTCTTGCGGGTTATCTTTGTAGCTTAATTGCCATTACTCATGTCGCTTCTTACATTGTGGCTTTATGTTAGTGACTTTTAAGGAGAAAAGACCACACGCTTGTGCCTCCAACATTCTCTACAGCTTCACGTGAGGCTGAGATGCTGACCATGATTTAAGAATTTTCTACCATTTTATCTATATTACACGGGAATAACTAAAAAATAAATAAATTATACATAAACTAGGGACCCGCCCGCCCGGCTTCGCAGGGGTGTAATTTACGTGCGAAGCCGGGGCGGGTCGCTAGTTACATAATATAAACCTTCCGTGAAAAATTATCTAACTGATGGTGAAAACCGCATCAAAATCCGTTCCGTGGTTTTCCTAAACCTTTCCTCCTCCTGAGTTAGTTAGCGGCCATACAGACAGATAGACGCGGAAAGCGACTTTAATTTATACTATGTAGAGATAAAATGTGTGAAAACGACGTCAGTTTTCATAATAAAGTTTCTACCATTTGCCATTAGGTATTTTGTTTTTACGTTTCTTATCCGCATAGCCGAAGAATGGAATAAATTGTCGACGTCCTCGTTGTCTCAGAGATATAATCTGGGTGTTTTCAAGGTCATAGTAAATAGGTATCTTCTAAGTCTGCATGTTATATGTTCGACCACATCCTCGCTTCTATATGGGCTTTAAAGCTGTGTTCTTTTGATAGGAACGCACAAAGCTGCGGTAATCGGTTCGAACGCTTGCCCCTTGTTGGTGCTGAAGCATGCTTTGACGGAACAACTGAATGACCACTAGACTTTCTCATACATTTCCGACACAGCATACGTGGTGTATTGGTCTACGTGCTCCATGCAGCCACAACATCACTTTCCATCAGGTGAGTTGGTGACCAAACGTAGACTTATCTATATATATATATATATAAAAGGCGATATGTGTATCGTATGTATGTATGTTCCCTATGGACTCGGAAACAGCTGGACCGATTTTAACCGGACTTTCACTGGCAGATAGATTTCAATCTCCATCTCAATGCTATACAACCTCCTTGCACAAAAAAATACTCGATACTATTTCCCTAAACCTTTCTTATTCTCGTAGTCATGGTATAAAGTATAGTATTCCACTCTTGAATGAAACGGATTTATATCGAGGGCCATTATCATTCGCATAGCTCAGGATTCTATCACGAATCACTCCCTGCGGTTGTGATTCAGTCGTTAGAATCCTTTGCTCGTGATTCATATGGCACTCGCTTTAAATCCATCCTTTATTTACTAATTGCATAATATAAGTACTATTTTTAACCGATGAAAAACATAGACCTTTCTTTGACCTTTATGTGACAGGGAGATATTGGCATCGATTCTGATTTCTGATGTACTCTAAACTAAACTAAATTTGACAGCTCTAAAATTGTTGCCTTACATCTCTCACATATTAAAATGAAAAGGGAGGCAGATAATCTTAGTCCTGTCAGATTCAGATCAGTTAAGTTTAGAGAATGGTACAACCACAGCTAGGACGCTCTATCAGTCTGCATACGAGCTATTTAAGAATAAACCCTAGGATATAAACTTGGTGATTCCTATGGGACTGACATAGTCATTTATGACATGTTCCCAATAAAAACAAGAATATTTAATGATGCCATTGTATACGCAGTTGCATTGTGGTGCAGCATGACCGCTGTAGTGTCAGCAGGAGTGACTCACCCGTCCTCCTTCATGACCGACTTGTCGCCGCAGTCGCAGGCGCCGCCGGCCTGCGACAGGAACATGTTGAAGTCGTGCGTGGAGTGGTCGCCGCGGTGGAAGCACTCGCGGCAGATGGACATGCACGGCGAGATGCCGCACGTGCGACAGCGGTACGCGACCACGCGCGGGATCCACACCAGCCCGCATTTGTCGTGCTTGTCGTAGCTCCTCACTGGAACAATGGAAAATAAGCCTCAGAAAGTAGTATTTTAAAGTTTGATGAAAAAAATATGTATATACATATATATATTTATTTACATAAACATAGAAATAAGGTACCTATGTACATCAAACGAACTGTAGGAAGAAACATAGTAAGGTTTATGCTTATGAGTGAGTTGGGTAAGTATAGAAGATAACTGCGATTCCCGCACTAGGCTAGGCCTGTATCGCGGAAATCTGATCCGGTTTTTCTCTTAGATTTACATCTCTAGTTAGACAGTGGAGAGTTAACAGATGAGGCGAAATGTCTGGCAAAAAACCACTTTAGATTGTAAAGCGAACATTCTACCGCTCGGCCACCATCGCTCTTATTATATCCAACACTAGCATCGCCCGCGGTACCCGCGTAATATACCTCCTTGAAGCAACCTTTTTGGTAGCGACAGCAACCTCCTTTGATTTAGACGATATTTTTTTTCTTCTATGATGTAAGTATATGGCAATGTAATAGACTTCAATTCTTGCCGTTCCATTCAAAATGTACGGGAAAATGAATTTTCTTAATAATTTTTAATAACACTACGAAGATGGATGTAAAGTTGGCCTAAGGCTGTTGTGTAATTAAGACCGCGCTCATCAGCCAGAGCTATCTATTTCGCATATTTTTGAAGATAAAATCACTGCTTTAGAATTAATAAATGATTGGGCAATATATTTAGAATAACTTTACATAATTATGATATAAAGCTATTTCTGTATTGATATTTCATAGTTTTTTTAAGATTTGTCATTACGTCTGGTCGATGCAACTTGTGACCAAAACGCCCCTACTTTGCTCAAAAGGCGAGCATTGCTATACAATGTGGTAATGGGGCCAGCATTTTGGGAACAATTCCCACTGTTTTATATTTAGGTTTAAATGTGTTGTTTTTTTTTTCATTGTAAGTTTACTATTACATTATCGTCTAATCATCGACACAATAATAATAACACAATCGTGCCAAAAAAAATTCCGAAATAAAACTCGGCGCACGCTACGAATTGCGCCAACTTTTTGTTGCTAGGTAACCGCGATCCGACTACAACGCCGCGCGATGCCAGAGCTACGATGACATATCGGACAACTAACGTTGAACACTATGCAAACGACATAACGTCTAAATTGGAGTAAATGTAGCATTGTGAACTATATAATTGATACAATGTATGTATGTACTCGGGACGTTTTTTGACTGTTTTCACTGAGTGATTGAGACTCTATAGTAATTGTATCTCGATGCGCCTAGTAAAGAAAATATTTTCATAGGACGACGGAGTCAAAAAAAAAATTTTTTTTTTCTATCGATTCCGCCAAAAAAATTCTTATGTAGCGATAGATGAAATTAAAGAAAACTGACATCAGACAGTTTATCAAGTGCTATCAAAAGGAATCTAAATGAATTCACTTGTTTATAGTAAACCAAAACTATTGTCACTTGTCCATTCTAATGCTGATTTAGCATACAGAATTCATCATGAGCTTGGCATCCCGCCATGTAGGTCAGCGCCGCTCGAGAAAGCAACTTGCAATCTGTGCTGACGTACGTGCCTAGAGGTGAGGTGAACTTTGCTTTGATCTTTCTCTAAGCCTCGAAAGTAATGGACTAGGTATGGCTAGAGGCTGGAGGATTCATTTATGAATTTTACTAAAGGAAATTTGTATTGTTCTGGTTTTTAAGCATATTTTTGATACGAATATGACGTTAGCTTCGCTTATCTGTGTAACTGGTAATGTAATTATTTTACTAATTTTGAAATCGGTTTTAAATTGATAATTATTGTATTTTGTGGTGGTACGGAACCCTCAGTGCGCCCGACTCGCACTTGGCCGGTTTATTGAGTTTTAGCGAGACTAACGATAACGAACAGCAATTGATTTTTATATATAAGAAGATTAGATGATTAAGATTCGTTGAGTATTGCATGCAAACTAATTCAAGGTGGGTTTACCTGAAAAGAGGTTAGATGATCATAATACATTGGGTCAAGTATTTTTGGCAAAAATTCGAGTATGATATAAATTATCTCCCATAGTCGTACATGTTTTATTTTACTTCACTTAGTAGTTATAACCTACTAGCTGCGCGCTGCGGTTTCACCCGCGTGGTGATAAAAAAAACCGGACAAGTACGAGTAGGACTCGTGCTCTGAGGGTTCCGTTGGACGGAACTCTCAGAACGCGAGTCAAAAATAAATAAAAAAATAACTGAAGTTGAAATATTAAAAGACAAACTTAACTTTGTAGTTGACAATAAGGTTCTTCGATACATTTCAACTACAAAATGTAAGTTTGTAATAGCAAAATAATTATTTTTAAATGATATAATTTAAAATTTATGACTTTTAGATTTATTCCTATATATGTGCTATGAGACCTTGCCTCTTGCCAAATTTCATGATTCTAGGTCAACGGGAAGTACCCTATAGGTTTTGATTCCCCTGTGAAATCGCAAAATATGCGACATAAACGTTCATATTTTTTGATTGCGTTGACTTACAACTTTAATTTTTTTACAGCCGAAAGAAACCGTAGACTTAAGTATTTAGTATAAATTTCAACTTGATACCTTTACGCGTTCTTGAGAAAAAGGGTCTTGACAGACGGACAGACAGACAGACGGACAACGAAGTGATCCTATAAGGGTTCCGTTTTATCCTTTTGAGGTACGGAACCCTAAAAATGGTGATGATGACGATGTAACGTAGCCTTTAAGTTACTCCTTATAACATTGATCAGCTATCTGACAGTCTGAGGATCTGGGCATTCTAATAGTGCTAACAGACGCTCGAACGCGGCTGACGGACCGCCGTCCAACCAACGGGAGAGAAAGAGTGAGAATATCATATTTCCCTCTCTTTTTCTCCCATTGGTCAGACGGCGGTTGAGGTCAGCCGCGTTTGAGCGTCTGTTAGCACTATAACGATACCACTCGCATCAAAATAAGCAAAAGCAAATCTATACTAATCTTTATCTATAATAATATTATAATGAGGAAAGATTTGTATGTAATTATGTTTGTAACGAATTGGCTCAAAAAGTACTGGACCGATTTGAAAAATTCATTCACTGTTGGGAAGCTACACTATCCCCGGGTGACATATAGGCTATAATCTAGATACCCGTGCGAAGCTGGGGCGGACCGCTAGTAAGCAATAAATTAGCTTTAAGTGTGTAAGTGTGGATTTTTGCTACAAATAAAATATTGTCTATTGTCTAAAATCAGTGCAGGCATTCAGGAGTTATGGTAGAATTCAGAAACCCACATTACCCACGTACATACATGAGCTCTAATAGTACAACTCAAATGTAGGCAACGCACTGACAATGCCCCGGGTATTTTAGGTGTCTATAGGCAGCGGTGACCACTTACCATCAGGTCGCATGTAGCTTGTTTGCTACTTATTCTATTTAAAATAAAATCTATTTTTTTGGCTGTCGTTTAAACAACCAGTCCTAAAAATAACACAGTCATAAAAATAATTAGTTACTTACTGCTAAATAATTCCAATAATAGTATAACAATCAAAGTCAGGTCAAAGTGAACGACGACCAATGTTCAATGAATCATAGCCTATTATTAGGCAGCACATCCATTGCTAATGGCAAATGAATTACGCTTGTATGGAGATATTAAAACATGCGAACTCATTCATCTGTGATTAGGTATTAATTGTTCCTAGCAGACCGTAACGAATGAATCTGAGAATTTGATATTAATTGTATCTGGAACATTTGGTGATGGATCGGCGATAGCGGGGGGAGAATATCACTTTGATTTTTATATAGTTAGGATTTGCCTTAAACTCGAGCTAGTGAAAAAGTCTGTCAAAAAATGAAGGGGGCGAGAACAGAAAAGAGAAGTAAATAGAACGGAAATCGCGAGTCGCCACGCATTATGACAGAAACTTGATTGAACATTCTTATTTATGTCAACGCGTCGAACTCCGCATCCAAAGAACTTGGACTTGTTGGGTTAGGTCTCAAAGTTATTTGTCCGCATCACAGTTGCTAACTGATTTCGAATGACTGAAGTTTCGTTTATATGGGTGCAACTAGCTACAACAAATTTCTAATAAAAATTAAAAAGGCCTTGACAGCCGTTCTAATTTAAAAAAATTATTATAACACGTATTGCACACACACTGACATAATAATATTCTTACTAGTTCTACAAACGCACACTTCAATATTGAGCGGCACACAACTGCAAACGATTATGTTCAAAAGTCATCCAATAGACGACCAAGAGAGGGTGTAAGTGCTAAAGGGAAAACTGTAGGTATAACACTTGCATATTTTTTTTCTTCTGAGGGTTACCGTCATGGGTATGTCTTATGTCTTTGAACTTTTGGAGGTTCTTAGACATTATCGGTTTTCTCACGATGTTTATTTCGCCGTTGTTGAGCGATGGCATTGAAACTGCACATAGTTTATTCATGGGTAAGGTATTATAATTTAATCTGAAGGGAATAATACCGCACATAATGACAGTATTCGGAAATTCCCGGAAAATACAGCCTTGAACTCCAGTACAGAAAAAAATGTGTTGGTTGTAGTGCGGTAACTTCCTATCGCAATGCAGTCTGCATCGAGTTCTTGGCATCACACCATGGTTTCGTAACAATCGAGTCATTCCGACAACCTACTTTTTTCCACGGTGCCAAATTTCTAAGAAACATCTACAGACCTACTACGAAGGTTGTCAAATATTAAAATTATTGTTAAAAATATACTTTTTTAATACAAGTTTTTTCGTATTCTTCTCAGCAACCCCTTTCACTTGATAACCATATCATGATGGTAGATAAGAACATTTTGTCCGCCATCTTGGGCATCCGCCATACTGAATTTATCATGTAGGAGTTCTAGGACCAAAGTGTTTGGGACGACAAACCCAACGAATCCAAACTCGACGAGGTTACGTCGTTTCGTTTAAGAATTCCTGTGGCCACCTTCTGTCTCCATCATCAGACCCGCTCGATGGTACCATAACATTGCTTTGTCACCGAACTTACATAAGTATGCCAAATTCGGTGTTTCCGAGAAGCTACCGAAGGGTTCTTCAAAAGGCGAGTTAATCGACTCTTAAAGGGTCGGCACGGCAACGTAGTGTGTGTACTGTGATGCCTCTGGTGTTACAAGTATCCTTTGGCGATAGTCACTGCTTTCTATCAGGCAGCCCGTCAGCTGGTTTGCCACCTATGGCACTTAAAAAAACAGCTCAATCGGTTAAGGATAACTGGCCTAAAATTCAGTTGCAAGATTTGTCCTACACACACATACGTACATACTAACTAACAGGGCAAGTTAAATAGTAACATATGGTGGCATCTTCACAGAAGAGCCAAAAAGTTGAAGGACTTGTCGGAAGTATGAGATTACAATATCTAAAGTTCTAGCCATTTTGGACAAGCCTTCCCGGAAAGATGGAAGACGATACGAAGCTGAACAGTTGTTTAGTCATCAACGATAGGAGCTGAGCACTAACCGTGGTGTGCCATTACCCAGTTGTTACCGTGAGTTACTACTCCACTGCGGATCCAACAGCCCACCCACAATTACCTCTCAAACGTACAATTGCAAACCGACAGATGATAATTATAACGCAGGGTTCGTCGACACTGCGGATAGTGAAAATAATGGCATTGTTGTTGGGTAGATTCACCGGCGGTGACTGCCAGCTCTATTACACCCTCAGATCAAACAAACAAGGGAGATATGCCTTAGTACAATAAATATCGCAACACGACACGCGTGGAGATTATGGCAACACCCCTCTCTAAGAGGGTGGCCTTTGTTCAGCAGTAGACATTTACTGGTTGATTATGTGTGATGCGTGTGTGACAATAAATATCATCATCAGCGCGAAAACGTTCACTGCTGAACATAGGCCTCCACCTTAGAACTCCACACTGAACGAAAGCCTGCCATCTGCATCCACTGGATTCCCGCGACTCTCACGATCTCGTCGGTCCATCTAGTGGGAGGCGTACCTACGCTGCGTCTTCCGGTTCGTCACTCGAGAACCTTTCTTCCCCTTGCTTCTCGAATTTGCAAGTTGAAGTGGCAATAAGCCAGCCACATCGCTCGAAGAACCGATAACCGATGGGGAAGTACAATAATCGTTTATGTTCAAATGTCTCCTTTTTCACTATATATTCCTAAATTTCTTAACGCAGAAAGTGTAAGTACGTCACACTTACTCACTTTTCACGCACACTAAGAAGCGACACCAATGAACTAAAAGTCCACAACCACATGCAAAAAGGACGGCAAGGTCGTCTGCAGGGCGAGCACGACTAAAGACATCACGCTTGATTTAGGCGTAATGCGTTCGCATTAGCCACGCCGTTCAATATCTCCCTTGTTTCTCTGATCTGAGATTACACACCTGTTAGAATTAATAGCAAGCAACGTTTGAATTGATCTAAGCACTGAACTTCCGCCTGCTTTGGATACAAGGCGGAACGAACGAAAACGATACGGGATATAAAAACGGGATGGGATTAGAATTATAGCTTACCTGTTAAGAAAGCAATAACTGAAAATAAGAAAAGCGAAACTTAACATCAAGATCGCTTAACATCAAGCGGGCTTAACATCAAGCTGGCTTAACATCAAGCGGGCTTAACATCAAGCGGGCTTAACATCAAGCTGACTTAACATCAAGCGGGCTTAACATCAAGCTGGCTTAACATCAAGCGGGCTTAACATCAAGCTGACTTAACATCAAGCTGGCTTAACATCAAGCGGGCTTAACATCAAGCTGGCTTAACATCAAGCTGGCTCAACATCAAGCTAGCTCAACATCAAGCGGGCTTAACATCAAGCTGGCTCAACATCCAGCTGGCTTAATTAACACCAGGTGAGTATGAGTTCAAGAGCAAGTCTATTATCTACTTTAGAAAAAAAAATGAGCATGAGTATAAATTAATAGCCACAGCACAGGGTTATAAATATACCTAATATTGCCAGTTGGCTGCGAATCAAATGGAAGCCACTCGAAATAATATTTAAATTAAAGCGACTCAGAGAGTCGGCATAACGGCATTTTCAACTATATCTTCAATAATAGCAAATATGGAACTACTCCTACAGAAATAATTAGCATCATCGACCTGAAATTTCATCCAAACATTATAGATCAGTGGAATGAGTGGTGTTATCGAGAAGATAATTTGCATTTAATTGATAATTTTTGTTTGATAATTAGCATCATCGACCTGAAATTTCATCCAAACATTATAGATCAGTGGAATGAGTGGTGTTATCGAGAAGATAATTTGCATTTAATTGATAATTTTTGTTTGATAATTAGCATCATCGACCTGAAATTTCATCCAAACATTATAGATCAGTGGAATGAGTGGTGTTATCGAGAAGCTACAACATGGGGTTCTTCAAAAGGCAAGCCAAGTATCCATAGGAGACGGTGACCGCTTACCAACTGGCGGCACGTCTGCTTGTTTGTCACCTATGGCATAAAAATGGCTTACCACTTTCGGTTTTTCCTCCAAAATATAACCTCAATTGCTTCAAGCGAAGAGTGAATAGAGTCCTCAAAGGTAGGCAACGCACCGCCAATGCCCCGGGTATTGTAGGTGTCCATAGGCGACGGTGACTACTTACCATCAGATGGCCCGTCGCTTGTTTGTCGACTATTATATTATTTTTTTAAACTTCACCTGTCTTAACGACCCATTGCTGGGTATAGGCCTCCCTTTGTTTATGACAGTTTATGCCTCCCGGACTCTCCCCGTTCTCTTGCTAGTCGCATCCGCTCTAGATTACATTGGACTATCTTATAGAGATTCTATGGAGAATGAATTTCCAGTATTTTCACTGAATATTAACAGTGGAAACAAAACGCCCGACACATTATGTTCCATCATCACCAGACTATAGAATCAGAATCATTTATAGAATAGGTTATAATCACTTATAGGTGAATCATTTATAGAATAGGTTATAATCACTTATAGGTTTGTCCAGGGGCCTTACGGACAACTGCTATTACAGGCACCTAATCCGCTCAGTTGGAAAATCACGCGACCGCAACCCGTATCTGGGCGCGATAAGGTTTGCGGTCGCGTGATTTTCCAACTGAGCGGATTAGGTGCCTGTAATAGCAGTTGTCCGTAAGGCCCCAGTTGTCCACTGTTGGACGTACTCTCATCTAGTATAGGTATATATCCAGTTCCTGCCAACCTTTTAAAGCCAAATGTTTATTCGCATTGTATTGATTACTAGCTGCGCCCCGCGGTTTCACCCGCGAGTAAAAATTATCGTTGTTTTCTGATATTTTCCGATGTTCTGCTCAATTTTCTCAATTTTTCTTTTCGTAAGAACCTTCAAAAAATTATTAGAAAAAAAATATGAAGTCGATCTCAAGTTATGGCGTAACCAAGGTAAATAGGGATTCATTTTTGTATAACATAATTATATAGATTGAAAATTTAGCTACTCTTATAAACACTGAATTTTTGTGCACTGGCATACATGTGTAGAACAACTTTAGTTTAATCATTTAATGGATAGATGAACTAACAACACCATTATAATGAAACTGTATTGGCGAAGTTCACACGTGTTCGTTGACAGTTGACAGTCTTTTGTCGACTGCCAACGAACACAGTATATAAGTGGCGGTTGCATTGCAATCACTTTTTTTCTTTGCTCGAACCTCGAAGCGATAACAAGTGTAAACGAATTGTGTGTAAAACAGTTTAAAAGGTGATTTCTTGGCTGAAAAGCTAACAAATCAGAATCGGGATTAATAAGTTACAGATGTCTTCTTATTTTCCCATGTCCACAGAGTGTAATTTGTCTTTTGTTAAGTGGTTCAAAACCTGTTTGCTAGTCATGTTTTTTTTAGAGCCCTAATTAATAGTTATTTTACAAAGTGGCTGTTTTATTCCTTGCGTTTTCTTGATTATAATTTATTTACTAATGATTAATTTAATACTAATTACTAAATAACTGTGCTCATGTTAAAAGTTCTTCAGATTATATATCCGATTAGTGTACTTATTGTTATATATGCAAATTTCTGCCGCCGATTCTGCGGCTGAGCCTGCTGTCGAGCCTGCCGTTGAGCCTGCTGTCGAGCCTGCGGCTGAGCCTGCTGTCGAGCCTGCGGTCGAGTCTGCGGCGAAGCATACAGTGGAGCCTGCAGTGGAGCCTGCCGCAAAGTCTGCGGCTGAGCCTGCTGTCGAGCCTGCGGCTGAGCCTGCCGTCGAGCCTGCGGCTGAGCCTGCTGTCGAGCCTGCCGTCGAGCTTGCGGCTGAGCCTGCTGTCGAGCCTGCGGTCGAGTCTGCAGCGGAGCATGCAGCGGAGCCTGCAGTGGAGCCTGCCGCGGAGTCTGCGGCTGAGCCTGCTGTCGAGCCTGCGGCTGAGCCTGCCGTCGAGCCTGCGGCTGAGCCTGCTGTCGAGTCTGCCGTCGAGCCTGCGGCTGAGCCTGCTGTCGAGCCTGCGGTCGAGTCTGCGGCGGAGCATACAGCGGAGCCTGCAGTGGAGCCTGCGGCTGAGCCTGCTGTCGAGCCTGCGGCTGAGCCTGCGGCTGAGCCTGCCGTCGAACCTGCCAGCTGAGCCTGCAGCGGAGCCTCCAGTACGCAGTTACGTAAGAGACATTGTACGCAGTTGCGTAAGATCCGGTGTACGTAGTCGCGTAAGAGCCGATGTACGCAGTTGCGTAAGAGACATTGTACGCAGTTGCGTAAGATCCGGTGTACGTAGTCGCGTAAGAGCCGATGTACGCAGTTGCGTAAGAGACATTGTACGCAGTTGCGTAAGATCCGGTGTACGTAGTCGCGTAAGAGCCGATGTACGCAGTTGCGTAAGAGACATTGTACGCAGTTGCGTAAGATCCGGTGTACGTAGTCGCGTAAGAGCCGATGTACGCAGTTGCGTAAGAGACAGTGTACGCAGTTGCGTACTGACTTAACTAAACCAGATTCGGTTTTAGTCTGATATGATGTGCTTTTCAGTATGCAGTTGCATTCTGATATTATGTAACATAAAACGATAGTATAAGACTTCAAAATAAGATTGTAAAGTACACATTTAATTAACACGTATAACGTCTATTATCATATAATACATGACACGTATACACGAGGACGTGTAATTGAGTCGGATGGCCGAATGTAGAACAACTTTAGTTTAATCATTTAATGGATAGATGAACTAACAACACCATTATAATGAAACTGTATTGGCGAAGTTCACACGTGTTCGTTGACAGTTGACAGTCTTTTGTCGACTGCCAACGAACACAGTATATAAGTGGCGGTTGCATTGCAATCACTTTTTTTCTTTGCTCGAACCTCGAAGCGATAACAAGTGTAAACGAATTGTGTGTAAAACAGTTTAAAAGGTGATTTCTTGGCTGAAAAGCTAACACATGTGCTAATTTTTATGGGGGCAGCTAAAGGCACGCGATCTGGTTTCGGCATGAATTTTAAGCCCGTTTCGTTAAATTTCAAACTAAATCTAAGTAAACAGGTTATTTATTTGTCAGAACATGGTACGTACACATACATACAAAGTACAAATCTGTACACGGTACAAATGGAAATGTATATCATGTCCTAGACAAAAGCCATGTCTCGTTTCCCATTCTCGATTCGTCTTTAATTTTTTATTAAGGTAAGTATATACTTAATTATTATTTAAAAAAGCGACTTCAAAAAGTAAACAATTTCAATTTCCAGTTATTTTGATTTAAAAACCAAAACTGAACCGATTTCGATGAAATGTCTGTGAGACCAATCTATTTTTATTTTATTTCATTAATGAACACCAACATGATGTACGTCCTTGCTTAACATGACGGAAACAAGGCACAAGAGGTAAACTAACCGCCACCACAATTATAGGTGCAGACTACATGCTATTAGAAAAAGAGAGTTAGTTTTTGGAATATCTAAAAGTACTTACTTATATCCTTTAAAAAAAACTAATTGAGAACATGGACCATTTTTGAAGTCGGTCGGATTTTAGTGCAGTTGATGTCAAAACTCTACACCTGAGTTATTTCACATTTGATTATCGAGCGCATAATCGCTGATAGTTGAATCGACAGTAGCGACCAATTAGCAACTCGTAAACTAGCCAGTGAACACAATGCGCTACGGTACAGTTTAGACAACAGTTATTATGAAACATGTCAAATACGAATTCCATCAAGTTCGGATAATGAGTTTGGTTTTTAAATATCAAAATAACTGGAAAAAATATGTCAACCAAGTAAACGAAATTGCGTATTTACTAATTTTGAAGTACTTACTAATTTAATATTATTTTTTTTGTCGGTTTTTTTTATTGTTAATTATATTAATAATTTAAGTAAGTAACGCACGTGATAATTATTATAATAATATTTGAGTCGCACAACGAGCTATGCTCGGGGTTTCTCTACGAGATAGAATCAGAAATGAGGAGATCCGTAGACGAACGAAAGACACCGACATAGCCCACCGGATTAGCAAGTTGAAGTGGCAGTGGGCAGGGCACACATCAATCAGAACAGATGGCCGATGGGGCCGAAAGGTTCTGGAATGGAGACCACGGACCGGTAAGCGCAGCGTAAGACGTCCACCCACAAGATGGACAGACGACTTAAAAGAGACCGCATAGAGAAACGCTGGATGCAGTCCGCACCGGTCCTTTTGGAGATCGATGGGGGAGGCCTATGTCCAGTAATGGACGTCCTATGGCTGAAATGATGATGATGATACTAATAATTGTTAATCCTCGATACGTAAGACGGGCAGCGTTATGCGCGCCAGTATGTGCCAGTAGTAGGCTCCATGCGCGCGCGCACGTCCTGCGATACACGTTACATGGTTATTGAACTGGCCGTGACGAGAACACGCAGAGCCCCCCTCTAGTGCTAATGCGCGATGTGGATTAACGTCATCCTTTTGCCAAAATATAAGTAGATAACTAGCAACGTTCCGCAATCTACAACCGGGTTCTACCCGGTATGCTACAAGAACCGTACAGTTTTCCGGGATAAAGAGTTTATGCAGGCTTTATATAGACACACATAGGTATACCACATTTTCATCCAAATACAGAAACAAAATGTTTTATGTGAGTATATTTGAAAAATATACAAAATACTCAACAACATTTAACATGTTCGTCATATGAAACAAGTCAGTTTACACCAGTGCTTATTTCTAGTATTATTAGTATAAAAAAACCAGAAAAAATAATAATTGTTAAAAAAATATAAGTGTAACTAGTACGTTTGTAATAAAAATGTATAAAAATAATCTCACCTCTAGGAATCATACAAATTCTAAAATAACGTTCGATAAACATCAGGAGCCCATCGATTTTGGTTGTATCATTAAACAATTTTTTATTATTATTTAAAATGCAACTACACGGCCCCCAGGGTCCGTGACTTTTATTGTACTTGATTGACTACAAATTTGTTAACTTAAGTTATTTACAAAAAAGGGCGGAATGTTGTACTTAACTACAATTTTGTTGACTTAAACGAATTACTTTTAGTTATTCACAGTACACGGAGAGGAAATATAGTTATATCTTAATCTAAAGTTAAAACAAAACTAATGGTTAAACTAATGTTGCATAATTATACATTACGAGTGTTATGTGTTGCAAAGACATAAAAACTGACCATGAGTATTTCCAGTGAGTCGGGAGATAGAGTTAACTATTTGTCATCGAGCAGGCTACTACTATGTCCGTCTAATTACCGCGAGCTTGGTGCCCAGCATGCATTCTTTATGCAGTTTTTCCTTGATGTTCTAGAAATAAGGAGGGATATACAAGCACACGGCACGTGTCTTGATCAGCTGTTCCGAGGTCGACGTACGCCACGGCCGATGAGTAACTGACTAGTCTGTGCCAATGTTAACGGCCGCTCTGAGCTTTGTCCAAGTACTTTTAATAATTGACAGGGTTAAGATCTTGACCACTATTTCACATACATGTGGTCGAAGTCTGAATAGAACAGCTAAAGCTAAATTGTTCCTCCATTCGTATTCGGTTTAATCCCCTTATCAACATTTCTAGGATCAATACAAATTATAGGCAAAATTCTTACTTGTGTCGAGTGAGCAATACATTTAACTCCACTGATAAGCGAATAGGCCTAGACTTATTCTGTACTAGCATTACATTGGCCAGGCGGTTGTTGAGCAGTGAATTCTTTAACTAATTTGGTTATTATTATCTGTTTTCTTTTTTAATTTAATTCTGTTTTCTTTTCATTATGTATTTATTGTATCCTCAGTGTTCATTCTTAGTTATTATTATTACTATATTTCTACCCGTGATGACCTGTAACTGGCTTTGTGTATCTATTTAAGTTTACTTATAAGACATTTGAAACCAAGCTGTTGGTCGTCCTTTTAAGCAAAAAATAAAATAAATAACTTTTATTGTATAAAACTGGTACATCAGAATCAAGAAGAAGAGTTGGAAGAGATTGAAGATCATGGGATCGATGATTTTTTAAACGCACGCCTATATATTTTCATGCGAAAAGAAGTGACTAGAGTATCAAACGAAATTATAAAAATAAAAAAATTTAATAATCACACCATTGGCTATCAACGCAACGAGTATCGAGTATCAATAGAAAATCTGACAGATAAACTTGTGTGTTATAACTTATAGTATAATATGGGTTATAACTAATTTCAGTCTGAACTTCAGAGCGGCGTTTACTGTGAAGACTGCGTCTGGAATACGATTTTTTTATTGATTTAAATTTATATTTCACTTCCTATTAACATAAATAAAAAAATTCACTAGACGGTGTCCTTGACAAATATTTGTGTAAGTATTACTTGAGTCATAAAAAAAATTAATGATATTGATCAAATAAAACAGAAAATAAATAATAAAAGCTACAAAAAGACTATCAAGAGTAATTTTTTTTTTCGATCGATCAAAATATTACGAATTGTGTTTTGACTCCCAATAAGACTTCGATCAAGTTAGTTTTTTTTTTTTTTTTTGTTTAAATTTGTGACAGTATTACTTATATTTTGCAACTCATAGGAAAGCATTTTGGAACTCATTTTGACGCAACTGAGACGTGTTGTGTTTTAGTTAAGAACGGCCATAAAGTTTTGCGCAGACCTTAACTTCGATAATCCGGCCAAGTGCAAATGTATGAATACTTGCACTTTGTTATAATAAGAGCTATATATTTTGTAAATGCTCCGGTTGCATTACTTGCAATGCGATGCATAATGTTCGATCTGCCGTGAGTCAATGCAGTAGTAACTATAATTTAAACTGTGAGTTTGCAGCCTCACTTCCAAAGGTTATCATATAGGTACGATTGCACAGGTATTTACTGCGCACAATTATCATCAAAATCCAGTAAGATTTTTTACCGATACAAAGCAAAAGGAGGGTACTGTTTAATGCCCGTTTTCACTAACCCTAAGAGTGACTTAAATCAGATGCCTAAATGTTTAGGAGTTGTCTGACAACACTGCAGTGCAAGTACCATTCTTTATCGATCGTCAAATTCGATAAAATGCCATAGGATCGATCATAGCGAGTATTGATCAAATGGCATTTTATCGAATTTGACGACCACAACTGTCAAATTTGACGATCGAAAAAGAACGGTACTTGCACTGCTGAATCGGGGGTACTGGGGGTAACTAATGATAGGCAACTCATAAACTGACAGCCCGCGCTTGCTCACTCACTCACATCACCGCGCTAGTTCACTCACACCAAAACCATAGACTGTCAAAAACTTATTAGATGAAACTCTGAGCTTAGAGTCACCTATTAAAAATGGATTGGTGAAACAGAAGATTACGCATCTTAAGACTGCTTAGATTATGAGTTCTTTAGTGAGGCGTCTCACCTTGTTCGAGGCTAGTGAAAACGGGCATATATGAGTCCTAGCTTCGTGTATTGGCGATTACGCTCGAGCATTAAAAAAAAAATAAGTTACCTAGTATAATGATTGACAGGACTTCGTTAAATCTTAGAGCTACAGTAAAAGATAATAACATTATCCAAATAATTACTTAATAACTTTTTTTATTCATATTAAGTAAGTAATTTGGATTGTCTTTAGACCTTCAACGGTCTATGGGCAGTCTAACTGTATTTGTAGTGTTAGTTTTAGCTTGTATTTTGTTAAGTTAATAAAGGCACTTGCCTAGAAAAAAAAAGTAAGTAGTTTTCAAACATAATTGAATACTGAATTGTAATAAAGTCAAAATCAGTAATTTATTCATAAATTTAAATTTACGCATTAGTACTGATTAATTATTATAAGTTTTATAGGTATACAACACAAAATAATAATGTCAATAATAATTGTCATTAAAAGTTCAGGGTTGGTCGCTGGGTGGGTGACATGATGTTGATGACGTCATCATAAATACAACATGGCGGCGTGTAAAACAAGTATGAAAAAAATATGATTGCACCTCCTCATGGACGTATTATCATTGAAATGAGAGTGAGGTTTGTTTGATACATAACTTATTGTTCAGCTATAATAGTTTGCAAAATATATGATCTGACAAAAATAATGTTACAGGTTTTTATTTTTTTGGAAAGAAACTTGGCATAGCGCGGCCACGGCACCCAAAATAAACCGACCAAGTGCGAGTCGGGCTCGCGCACTGAGGGTTCCGTACCACCACAAAATACAATAATTTTATCAACTTAAAAACCGACTTCAATTTTTTTTTATATGGCATTTCAATTCGGTGAAAGAAATGATATAGTCGTCCAAGTAACCGAATTACCAGTTATAACTTTGTAATGAACTCACACTTGGCCATTATTTGTTGTTATACTTTAGAGTGTATACTATAATCATGCCTTTGGTATAAAACGATAGTGTGTGAGCCTCCTCACATACCGTGGTTCAGTAATGTCAGCCTGTCACGTGCACTTCTTGTTACAGCCCACAGATTAAGAACTGGCCATATGCCTTTAAAAAAATTCGCTTTTATGATGGGGAAAACAGAAACACCGAATTGTGATACATGTGGAGTGGTGGAAGATGTATACCACCTTCTGGTGGAATGTGTCCGCCTCCAGCATGAGAGAAGGAGACTTGAGGTGACTTACCATCTGAACAGACTAGATGTGGGTCAGTTTAACGGACTACTGGCTGAACCCGTTTCGGACGCAGCCAGGGAGCTGTTCGGATGTGTGAGTCACCACAAGTGACCATCGACCCTGTGTTTGTTTGCTGTCTGTGTTTTATGTATTAAGTATGCGTCCTCTAGTTTAGAATTTACAATGGGACTGACATGTAGATTACTATAAGTCCCAAAAAAAAATTTAATAAAAAAAAAATATGTTATCATGCCAAGTTTGACGCTTGTACGTATACCGTTTTTACAACAAAAATACTGGAAAAAAACGTTTGTGTTGCCCTTTCATTTTTACTTTTTGACTTTTTTATTATTTCTTAGTTAAAAATCCACCGTTACATTACATATTCTGTGAAAATTTAAACTGGCTATCTACTACGGTCGAAAAATACAGCCGTTAATAGGTAGGACAGATGGACAGATAGACAGACAGCGGAGGCTCAGTAATAGCGTCTCGTTTTTACCCTTTGGGTACGGAACCCTAAAACCATTGTAATATGAACTCATTATATATAGTCATCATTTCAGCCGTAGGACGTCCACTGCTGGACATAGGCCTCCCCCATCGATCTCCAAAAGGGCCGGTTGGAAGCGGCCTGCATCCAGCGTTTCCCTGCGGTCTCTTTTAGGTCGTCTGTCCATCTTGTGGGTGGACGTCCTACGCTGCGCTTACCAGTCCGTGGTCTCCATTCCAGAACCTTTCGGCCCCATCGGCCATCTGTTCTGCGTGATATGTGCCCTGCCCACTGCCATTTCAACTTACTAATCCGGTGGGCTATGTCGGTGACTTTCGTTCGTCTACGGATCTCCTCATTTCGGATTCGATCTCGTAGAGAAACCCCGAGCATAGCCCTCTCCATAGCTCGTTGTGCGACTTTGAGCTTGCTTATGAGGCCCATAGTGAGAGACCACGTTTCAGTGCCGTATGTCATCACTGGTAACACACACTGGTCGAAGACTTTCGTCTTAAGGCACTGAGGTATTTTGGACGAGAAGACGTTGCGTAGTTTACCGAACGCTGCCCAGCCGAGTTGGATTCGCCGATTGACCTCTTTCTTGAAGTTGGACCTACCTAGTTGGACTGTTTGTCCTAGGTAGACGTACGCGTCAACAGCTTCAAGAACTGAGTTCCCAACTGATACTGGGGTGGGCACAACATGGATATTTGACATAACCTTTGTCTTGTCCATGTTCATTTTAAGGCCCACCTGTTGGGAGACTCGATTGAGGCCTTCGAGCATCATGCTGAGATCTTCCATCGACTCTGCCATGACCACAATATCGTCGGCAAACCGAAGGTGAGTGATGTACTCGCCGTTGATGTTGATGCCGAGTCCTTGCCATTCCAGGAGCTTGAAGGCATCTTCCATTGTGGCAGTGAACAGTTTCGGAGAGATAACGTCTCCCTGTCTCACGCCTCTTCGCAATGGAATTGCCTTCGAACTCTGCTCCTGTACTCGGACCGACATGGTGGCGTTATTGTACAAACACTTCAACACTTCGACATACCGATAGTCAATACGGCATCGCTGGAGAGACTCGAGCACCGCCCATGTCTCGACCGAATCAAAGGCTTTCTCATAGTCCACAAACGCCAAACATAGTGGCAAGTTATATTCTTCGGTCTTCTGTATAACTTGGCGTAGCGTGTGGATGTGGTCTATGGTACTATAGCCTTTTCGGAAACCGGCTTGTTCGATAGGCTGGAAGTCATCGAACCTGCGATCGAGACGATTCGTGATGACCCTCGAAAACAGCTTATAAACATGGCTCAGAAGCGAGATGGGTCTGTAATTCTTCAGCAAGGTTTTGTCACCTTTCTTAAAGAACAGCACCACCACGCCTCTGTTCCATGCTTCTGGCGTTATACCTTCGAGTAAGACAGAATTAAAGAGCTTCTGAAGGACTCTGAGTACCGGTGTTCCACCCGCTTTCAGAAGCTCTGATGTGATTCCATCGTCCCCCGGCGCCTTGTTGTTCTTGAGCTGTTTCAGGGCCATCCTAATCTCGTACAGGCTGATGTCCGGGATATCTTCGGTATAGTGTCGGCTCAGCTTGGCTCTTGGGTCTTTGGCCGAGCTGCTCACAGGTTTAGCAACTGAAGTGTATAACTGTCCATAGAACCTTTCGATTTCCCCTAATACCTCGGCTTTGGTCGACGCTACACTACCATCTTCCCTCTTCAGCTTTGTCAGCTGGCTTTGCCCAATAGACATGTGTCTTGCAAACACTTTGGAGCCTTTGTTTTGCTCAATCGTCTCTTTAATACTGTTCGTATTAAAGGTACGTATGTCGTGCCGCAATGACTTCCAAATTTGTCTATTGAGCTGCCTATATGAGTCAGCGTCATCGGAACATTGTAGTTGTAACGAGCGTCGATCAGCCATGAGGTTGCGGGTATGATCGGATAATTTTTGAGGTCTATCTGTGCGCCGGCCAGGTCTAAAAAACTTAGAACCTACCGCATGGACAGTTTCCACTAACCTGTTATTAATCTCATCCACGGAAGCAAAATTCTCCAGGCAATCAAAGCGATTAGACAGCTCGAGTTGAAAGCTCTCGGGGTTTTGAATATGGGCATGGTTCGGTCGGAGCGTGGACTTCATTAAGCGGGACCTCTCAATTTTAACGTTAATATTCAATGTGCCTCTTACTATTCGGTGATCACTACCGGTTTTCACCCTGTGAATCACAGAGACATCATTGAATATTTGTCTCTTGGTGGTCATAATGAAGTCTATCTCATTTCTCGTAGAACCATCGGGGCTCATCCAGGTCCATTTCCTGTGAGGCGGCTTCTGAAAGAAAGAGTTCATCATAAAAAGTCCCTCATTCTCCAGAAAGTCAGCCAGCCTCTGTCCCCTAGGGTTCCGTTGCCCACAGCCAAATTTCCCCACTCTCAACTCATCATCACTTCTCTTGCCCAACTTCGCGTTAAAGTCCCCCATAACAACAGTGAAGTGGGTCTCGGACGTATGTATGGCTCTACTAATGTCCTCATACATAACCTCCACTTCATCATCTGGGTGTGACGAGGTCGGTGCGTATACCTGAATGACCTTCAACGAATATCTCTTGGATATTCTGAGTATTAGGTATACAACCCTGCTCGAAACACTGTCGATGGTGATAATGTTGTTAATGAGGGACTTGTGGATGAGAAAGCCGACACCACCTTGGGACTGTTGGTCGCCCTCCCGGTAGTAGAGTAGGTTACCGGATTTCAGGGTTATCGTGTCCTCGCCCTCTCTACGGACTTCGGATAAACCCAAGATATCCCAACGTACCCTACCCATTTCTTCTTCCAGCTCAACAATCTTCTCATCAGTCCTCATGGTGCGTATGTTGTGTGTTACCAGGGCCAGTCGTCGTCGTTGGGGTTGGTAGCCGAGCGTCTGCCGGGGATTCTTAGCACCCCTGGCCCCGCCGTTACCATGACCGCTACCGTAGCCAGGAATAGCGGGGCTGCCGGGGACTGGGGGCCTGGTCCTTTTTGTATACATCATTGAAGGGGGGGATTGCCAATACTCGCCACGCTTGGCAGGCGGGTTGGCGAGCGCAGTCGGTGTTTTTATACTCAGAAGACGCTGCTGCCCGTCTTCTGGTTGATCCCTTAGCCGACTTCTACGGCACCCACGGGAAGAGAAGGGGGAGGTCTATTCTTAGGCCGGACCTCCACAGCAATTATATATAGTAAGAAAGCAAAAATTTTTTACTTATTCTATGCAAAGATATTTCAAACTATGGATACTGAATCAGCTCTCAAAAATGTACTAACCATAAATAGACTAAAAGGTTACTATGACGCATTTTTTTTGTATTGACGGCTGACGTGCTACTCCCAAGACGTCCGAGATTGTACTGAATTATTCTGCATGCTAGTTGGTTCATTAACCAGATAGGCCGCGGACATCCAAAGTAAGTAAGTGAACTCTCCTGTCTCATGTGAGTGGTGTCTATCCTGACATAGTTCTGTGACCAAACCCATAGTAACTATCATAGTAGTCTATATTTGTTGCAAGGTACATTGGTCATTGTAATAGCGACATAGGGTTTAAATTAATTTTGTCAGGAAGTTTTAAATGCATTTTAATTTATACAGGTAACGCTAATACTCATCCTTACCTGCAGTTTTAATTAAGAATATAGGTATAGACTTGTATGGCGAACAAAGTAGGTAAAAATAATACCTCACCGCCACAGATGAGTCACTGCGACAAGGTTGCACATCTGTTCAACAATAAGCCAGCAATGGCAACATTGAAGGTTGCATGCTTCTGATAATGCGTGTAAATATGTCATTATTATTGCTGAGGAGTCTTTTATGGATTCAGCAAGTTAAACAATATGCAAGTAAATATAAAATAATATCGCTAGATCAGTAAATACAGCTGCTGTTTTACTGAGAACATAGATAATACGTAACATCTAAAATATTTTTATGTACCTATAGATATTGGACCCCTAAACCCTTACGACCCTTAACCCTTGCTGACCCTTAAAGAGGAAGAGAAACTCTTAGTGGCGGAGAGGAAAATTATGTGCAAGATTCTGGGTCCAGTACCAAGAGAAGACGGGAGATGGATGGTCCGGAACAATGTGGAGTTTGAGGAGCTTATCGCCAAACATCATGGGAGAGACCAAAGCCCAGAGATTCCGCTGGACAGGCCACCCGCTGAGAATCGCAATGTCAAGAAGGCATGTATCTTGGAGTTCCCAATAGTATCAATGGACGCCGATCTGTGCCTAGCTTAGATATCGCTGGGAAGATGCGGTAGTCTGATTTGTGCGAGCTCCAAGTCGCAGACTGGTGAGAGAGCGCGAGACCAGGACTGATAGCGTCACTTGTGTCGGAGACCAAGACCCGCTTTGGGTAACTGCGCCAGCGAAGTAAGTTGCTATGACTTATTTACTGAGACCTCCGGTAGAGTGGGTAGGCTGGCAGGGGCACATGCACAATACACCCTAAGCGGGATGTCAGTGCAGGTCTTATAACCCCCTAAAATCATCTTTTGGCATTATTGTTTTTGTTTTGGGTGTTAATGTGTAGTAAAGTTAAACTTGTGCTAGTAGATAGATATAATTGCAGAGAGTTTTCTAATCAAAATAAGTATTTTTTTTGTATGTACCTAATACATATATGTATTGTTAACACGTATGCTGTATTTTTTTCTGATTTTCAAATTAGCAAAATATTTTTGAATGCGAATATCAAGTAATAAGCGTAAATAAGTATAATTTTTATTTTTTTTATGGCATTCATATTCCTATAATACGCGAATGGGATTTTTTATCAAATCACTAACTAATGTAGATTAAGTAGGCACCATAGTGGTATTTAAAATAACAAATGCGTAAGTTATTTCTAATTTAGTTATTTTATTAAGGTTCTGTAACCAAAGAATAAAAACGGGACTCTATTACTAAGCCTACGATGTCTGTCTGTCCTAACTTTAAATGATTGTATCTTTCGAACCGTAATAGATAGCCAGTTTAAATAAAATATGTAATGTTACGGCGGATTAACTGAGAAATTATAAAAAGTCAAAGAGTAAAAACGAAAGGGATCTCCCCATGTACAAAAAACGTATTTTTTTAACGTATTTTTGTATTACCTTTAATGATGTAAAAACGGCAATATGTATAAGCGTCAAACTTTGTATTTTTATAGGACACTCTAAAGTATAACAACAGATACTGATTAATGGCCAAGTGCGAGTCGGTAACAAGTTTCTGTTCATTACCAAGCTATAACTGGTAATTTCATTATTGAATGAATGAAAATGTAGTGAGTCAGAACCCTCAGTGCGCGAGCCCGACTCGCACTTGGTGGGTTTATTTTAAACCCCTTATACAAGAGCTAATAATCTTCATATGGCTGAAATTAACATTGTACATTAAACTACTTTTATAAATTGGAGGTAAAAAAAATGAGTTAAAAAAAGCCATTATTTTAATTAAAAAATATTGATGTCTATACAAAAAATATATTTATAAATAGGATCTATTTGATAGAATCAGAACATCAAAAATCAAGTTTTCATTTGTTTTTTCATCCAAAAATGTGAGAGAGGTCTTAATAAAAGGGCGAGGTACGAAGGGATGGATGAACTATGTCAAGATTATGCACTTGACCTAGTTACGAAGTGACATCATTAATTTAAGTGAATCGGTTAATATAGGTTTCCTGTGCAAAGATAATTTAATGAGACCTATTACTTATCTTTTCTTTTATCTTTGTGCAAACACAATGGAAACAACTGTAATTTGTTTTTACCAACAAAATTAGAAAACCAACATCAAAATTTAGCTTCATTCTATGCAGAAACAATGGAAGGTCATTGCAAATTAATAATACTCACAAAAACAATGTTATTACTGCGTCAGAGCGTCTCTACAGCTACGGTAAACAGTATACATAACCTACAAAGAGTTCATAAACGTCTGGTCAGAGAATACAGTTATGTGGACTCACCAACAGCCGCGAACTCGTCGGGCGTCCTGCCGCCAGCTAGCAGCCACCGGCACCAGTCTATCGTCTCCCACTCGTCGATGGCCTTACTAGGGTTCAGTAGGACGTCCAGCAACGGCCCCAAATGCTGAGGGGATCCGCTGGAGCAGTCCGCGTGTATGTATGCAGCTGCCCCTCTTTTCCCCTTCCTCATCAACACTTGAGCAGTCGAATTCGACATTTTCACACTCCCAGCACTTCACTGAACATTCACTATCACAACACCAGCATAAGTCACTGAATAATTCGGTCACTCACGGAAGAAACACCATTTCAAGTTTTACATAAGGCAATGAACTGCGATCTGTCACATCATTGCGGATAAACCATGATTGTGAGTTGCGAACACACTTTCAGTTGTAGCAAACACGCGCGGCCACTACGTTATAAAAGCAAAAAATTTGAGAAGTAATAAAAATAGATTTGATATTGTTTCGTTTTTAATGAAAATTGAAAATAAGCAATGCAGAAAAAACAAATCGTAATTCGGCCATTCGTTCGTTCCCACTTCACGAAATTCTCGTTCAGTCAGTCTTTCAATAGGGTATTTGACTACTTTTGGGAAACTATTGCACATTATTGTCTGATATAAAATAATGTATACTGCATTTATATTTTCTGGATATCAGTCGTATTTGCGATATAAATCGATGTTAAAGTTTGAATAAAAAAATATCGCGCCAAAACGCAGACCTGCGTCATAGCTCCGGTCGAGCGACGATTGACGTCACACAAAACAAAACAGCTGCAGCCAGGCAGCAACAGTTTGATAATCACTAATTTTCTAATAGAAGTAATGGTTTATAAATGTTGTGTAGTGCCACAATGTACAAATACTTTCATAAAACACCGGAAAAACTATTCGTTTCTGTTCCAATGGACCCCAAAACTCGCAAAAAGTGGTTGGAACTAAGTAGCTCGTAGAGAACCCAAAAGTATTGGAGCTAATTCAAGTGTTTCTATGTGCGAAGATCATTTTGAGGTACATATTTGAGTCTATATATTTCTATTATAATTTGTGTTTTTATTGCATTACTATTTTATGTACTGTTACTTTCTTTTTAAACATTGTAAAGCTCGACATAACCTAACAAAATAGTTATATCCACTTACTACAACATACTTTTTGTACAACTTGATTGAATGTTTTGCTTGGAGAACAATTAAAAATTAATACTGACATTGTAGTTTTTACGTTTTGAGTTCTGCAGCGTAGAAACAATGACGTGGATTATTATTAAAGAAATATGCAACCATAAAAACATTAATTTTGGGTAAGTTACTGCTGTCTGCTTGCACAAAATGTTTCTCCATTCTTCTCACATTTAACCTCCGGAATGTTTTTGGTGAAAATTTCTGGATAAATCGCTCTCAAAATAGCTTTACAACATTAAATTCGCAAATATCAATACAAAATCTGTTTGTTTAGATTTGTGTGACGTCACTAGGGATGAAGCCAGTTACAGACCGTTTTCGATCACGTGATCAAATGTCGAAAATACAGTTATTTTATTCGCGTTTTTTACAAAAAATAAGCATATTTTTATCAAAAAATCAATGAAATATGCTTTTTCATTATGTCATGTTTATGGATGGCGTCAATTGGCATAATATTTTTAATACAGTCAAGTACCCTATTGTTTTTTTTTCTTCTTATGTCTGAATACAGAGTCCTGCAGTCAATATTAAACATGTCAGTGTCAAGCATAGTAAGCCACGGTTAAGTCAAACTCATGCCCCAGTAAACTCACAGAAGTAAAGTGTGAGTAAAGTGGTGCAGGCTTTACAAGAGGTTTCTATGGAGTTTTAAAATCAACACCAGAAGACATGTTTCACCTCGCAATATTACTTGTCCACACTGCCAATGGCGTCAATATGGCGTCAATACTGTTGTAACATTCTCTAAACTAAACTAATCTGACATGACTACCTTCCCTATAACCGTCCCTTTTCATTTCAATACATCAGAAAAGGATAGCAAGAATTTTAGAGCTGTCTAGTTTAGTATACAGAATGGTACATCAGAATAGACGTCATTGTATCCATGGTCATGTTTTTTTTTTTACAAAAGAAATGAACTGTGTTAGTATATCTGTGGTGTTACCCATAGGTCTGCCATGTCTCAAGTCTCATCTCATCTCAACTTCGTCATTGATCTCAACTCAATTTTCATTCTTTTCGTTCGGTCATTTTGAGAAGTGCGTGTTTATAAAATGCACCCACGTTTGGAAAATATTTATAAAACTTGTGAATAAGCCCATTTTACGAAATAAATCTAGAAAAACTTCCATAAAACGTAATTTGTGCTACAAATAATTAATTCCATCCATCATGGGCGATGTGAAAAAGGTTATGTTCCATGAAATGGAGCTGGACGATCGTATTTTGAAGGTAATGATGTCGAATCTACTATATAAATAAAACATTTTTTTACATGTTTTTAGATAGTGTTCATGTGCAAAGTCTCTGGCGTACTGAACTCCTTCAACAATAATACAAAAGAATGTTCAACATCTATCAGTTTTACCCATACTACAGAAATCTTATCTATATAGGTAGATACATAACTACATATATAATCCGTAATAAAAATACATACCTCCAATCCAGGTTTTAACCCACACAAAATAATAACTATATCTTTTCAACCATTACAGAGATACGTAGCAATGTGTCACCTAGTCGCAGTACGTAGTCTACTGCAAGTACACAGGTACACTGTAAATCTATTCTCTGTTATTTCAGGCCATATCGCAACTAGCTTGGGGTGAACCTACACTGATACAAGAAACAGCTATACCTTTACTACTAGAAGGCAAAGACATGCTCATGAGAGCCAGGACGGGCTCCGGGAAGACTGCTGCATTCACAATACCTATTATACAAAAAATATTAAACTTAAAAAACACAAGCACACACCAGTGTATAAGAGCTCTTATATTGTCGCCTAGTAAAGAACTCTGTGGACAGGTAAGATTTTATTTAGCAGTTAAGTTGGGACATCTACAGAATTTTTCATTGTAAATACCTCATAATCTAGTCCAAAAAACATGCTGACTAAGGAACTTTCAAAGTTGGGTTTTATTTTGTTTTTAAAATATCTTTATTTCACATAAACATTTCATACATTGGGCATCACTAGTGTTAAATAAGTCCTAGAGGTACCAAGAAATAATATAATAATTCGTGTCAAAATTGGGTGAGCACTCACTCAGAGCACAGATAAAATAAAAATCAGTTGAGCCGTTTCAGAGGAATGCGACCACAAACACTGTGACTAGATTTTTATATATTTGATTTTTGATCTATCTTCAGCTCTTTACATAAGTGCAGTCTTAGAAGAATAACACTGTAAAATAAACAACTTTCAGATAGCCTCAGTCATAGGAGACTTGACACTAAAATGTTCCCGAGAAGTGAGGTGTATCGACATATCTGCCAGTGGAGATATGCAGGTGCAGAGGTCCCTGCTCTCGGACAAGCCTGATATTGTCGTGGCGACTCCGTCCAGGGCTCTCGCACACTTGAACGCTAATAACATGAGGCTGAAGGAAGATCTGGCAGTTATGGTGGTAGATGAAGCAGACCTGATATTCTCGTTTGGTTATGAAGATGAAGTCAAAGAGTTATTGGGGTAATTATTTTGATAAGTTTGATGACAGTTTCAGTATGTTTCCATATAAAGTTCCAAAATCACAACCTCCTAAATGAAAGTCGGTCACTCTAGAAGCTATGTGATATTGATTCGACTGTCAGTCTTCACAAATGAAACTGTGGTTTATTGCAACACATTGGCATCGATACTGATGTACTCTAAACTAAACTAAATTTGACAGCTCTAAAATTGTTGCCATCATTCTCTCACATATTAAAATGAAAAGAGAGGCAGATCATTTTAGTTTTGTCAGATTGGTTTAGTTTAGTGAGTGGTATGACAGAATCGACACCATTAGCATTTATTGACTGAAAAAAAAAATAGCCTGTCTTTCTTGAAATCATAAAAAAAACAGCATTAGGCTCATTTAAAATAGTACATTTTATGCAGCAACAGTAACCTTATGTAACTTTTCAGTCACTTACCAAAAATCTATCAAGCAGTGCTGGCCTCCGCTACACTATCAGATGATGTGTTGAGTCTCAAGAAAATAGTTCTCCGGAACCCAGTGACCTTGAAACTGGAAGAGCCAGAGCTGGCTCCTTCCTCACAGCTGCAGCATTATCACTTGTTTGCAGAGGAAGATGATAAGGCAGCCATATTGTATGCACTGTTGAAACTTAACCTGATCAGAGGAAAGACGATTATCTTTGTGAGGACTGTGGACAGGTGTTATAAGTGAGTATTGTGATTCCCAAGTTAGAGTGATGAACCAATAAAGTAAGGTGTGTGTGGTCATGGTGGATCATTCTAAGGTGCTGTGTGGTCATTGTGTGGATAATTCTAAGGTAGTTTGTAGTCGTCATAGTGGGTCTTTCTTAAGTAGTGTGTAGTCGTCAAGGTGATTCATTCTATGGCAGTGTGTAGTCTTCATGGTGGATTATTCTAAGGTGGTGTGTAGTTGTCGTGGTGGCTTGTTCTAAGGTGGTGTGTGGTCATCGTGGTGAAGCATTCTAAGGTAGTGTGGAGTCATCGTGGTAGATAGTGCTAAGGTGGTGTGTGGTCATCGTGGTGGATTGTTCTAAGGTAATATGTAGTCGTGGTGTATCTTTCTAAGGTGGTGTGGAGTCGTCGTGGTGAATCATTCCAAGCTAGTGTGTGGTCGTTGTGGTGGATCATTCTGAGTTGGTGTGTGACTGCGTAGTATCAATCACTCACTCGGAATTAGGACAATGAAGTTATTATTGAGAAAAATTGAAGAAAGCTCTGTAAAGATCAAGCCAATGTGCAAATAAAAAAATTACTGTGTGGGTACAATACGAGGCTTACGGTTGGCTCGTCAGTAGTAAGCCAGAGGTAAATTTTAGTATAGAACATAAATCATCCTAACTCAGAACCTTTTTTGATGTTAGTTTTAAAATGTTCCTACAAAATATTCTAACTTTCAGGTTAAAACTATACCTGGAGCAGTTCAAGATATCATCATGTGTGCTAAACTCTGAGCTCCCTGCAGCAGTCCGCTGCCTCTCTGTCGACCAGTTCAACCGTGGCCGGTTCCAGATCATCGTGGCTTCTGATGAAAAGGCTCTGGAGAAACCTGACGGAGGGATACTGCCTATTGAGGAACGGAGTAAGAAAAAAAAGGTATTCGTGTGTTACAATCTATATCAGTTAGCTTTAGTTTGCATTGGAAAATAGTTTAAACTAAAACAGAGGAGACTTGTTACTTGTGTAGCGGACATTTTCCGCAACTAGGCCATTCATTGGCCCATTTTGCGTCACCCGGCTGCAGCTAGTTCAGCCACCTAGTCTCCTCCAGAAAAGCCAGCAGCTCGCTTATGCCTGCGCAAGCTTCCCACAGATGAGAGCTATTAATGTAAATTTAACTTCCAGCCGTTGCCAGGTGCCGTATGTATATCGTCACTCCATCGAGCCTCAGAGCGTTCTTATGTGGCAGTGGCTGAAATCTAAAGTCAAAGATTGGGCGGAGTGACGTGCCATTGGAGAGGCTTATGTTCAGCTGTGAACTAAGATAGGCTGATTATGATGACACAGGCCTTCTCTCAGATAGAGAAGTTAATCCACCATGCTGGCGTGTATATTGGTGAATGTCATATTATGTTTTAAACGTTTATCGGGACTTATCACGTATTATTTAATTTAGGTAAAAAATATGTACCTTTCGCTCGACGTTTAAAAATTACTAATGTCATATTATGTCTTTGAACTTTTAATTTTCTTGGACATACCGGTTTCCTCACGTGTTTTCCTTCCCCGTTTTTGAGCGATGGTATCAAAACTGCACATAATTTACTTACTACAAATTAAGAGACTGCAGGGCCAATGATCGAACCGTGTGCCGTCAGATTGTAAAGCGCACATGCTACCGATCGGCCACCATCGCTCGATTATGATGATTCTAATAGTACCATAACTTGAAGTATTTGTTTCTGTTGCAGCAAACATCGAAACGTCGCAAGGATAAAGAGTCAGGCGTGTCGCGCGGCATCGACTTTCAACACGTCTCCAATGTGATAAATTTCGACGCACCGCTCGATGTCAACTCGTACGTGCACCGCGCCGGACGGACGGCCAGAGGGAAGAACCAGGTACTGGAACACTGCCCTTTAACAGTCCACTGTTGGACTTAGGCCTACCCCCGAAAGGGCGATTGGGCTATATCCACCACGCTGGCCCAGTGCGGGTGGGTGGATTATACGCTATAAGAATTCCTTCTCCATACGTATGCAGGTTTCCTCACTATGTTTTCCTTTACTGAAAAGTCAGTGGTATGAAAATCTGCACATAAGCTCCAAAGAGCTCATTAGTGCGGGCCCGGGGTTTGAACCCGCGACCTCACACTTTCAAGTCTAGCGGTCTCCCAAATAGGCTACCGGAGCTTACTTACTTACTTAGTTATGAATTGCTTTATAAATTTTTGTTGGTTTGCAGGGATCAGTGTTGACATTTGTATCGATGCGAGAGAAACCCCTCACGGATGCGATAGAAGCACACTTGTCCAAAGGATTCAACCAGCAGAAAGTGATGCAGTGAGTATGATGCGTATTCATTTACTAGCTACGCCTTGTAGTTTTGGCCGCGACTGCAGTTTTCCATGAAGAAAAATGTCGTGATTTTATCAAAATTAGTTTAGCCGCACAAAGCATTGATAGCCAGTATGTATTTGAAAATATATGTCGGCGCGTCGATATTTTTAAGAGGCAAGAAAACGGAACTGATAGTTGACGTTTCGGCACTCGGGCGCAACTACCTTCGGATCGTTTTTATGATTTAGATTATATAGTTAAGCGCCACAGCCTAGTTTTGGTGGACTGGTGATGGAGGTGGCGCTATAAGGAATCCGCACAACGCACACACGCACGCACGCACACGCACACACGCACACCCGCACAGGCACGCACGCACGCACGCACGCACACACACTGTTTATACACATATAAGAATATATGTTTATTAAAAACAGTCCGATAGGCAATTTTAGTGGCAAGCTATGAGTGTGAAACATTTATGTATAAATATCTCATTGCAGAAAGTACGAGTTTGCGTTAGAAGAGGTGGAAGGGTTCAGGTACCGGTCGCGGGACGCGTGGCGCGCGGTGACGCGCATCGCCGTGCGCGAGGCGAGACTCAAGGAGATCAAACAAGAGCTGCTCAACTGTAAGAAGCTGCAGGTGAGTTACTGACCTTCCTCCAGTCATCACCCAGCTATTAAATGGATTAGTCGATTGTCCGGAAATTACAGAAAGAATTACGCTTAGGGCATCAAATCGAAAAATTGAGTCGAATGTACGGAATAGCTATGTATTTTGGATCCCCCTGGATCCGCCAATGCTATCTATACTAATATTATAGAGGAAAGATTTGATTGTTTGTTTGTTTGTTTGCATTGAACAGGCTCCGAAAATACTGAACCGATTTGAAAAATTCTTTCACTGTTGGGAAGCTACACTATCCCCGGGTGACGTAGGCTATAATCTATACCCGTGCGAAGCTGGGGCGGACCGCTAGTAATTGATAAAACGCAAGAATTTTCTTTGAACTTTTTATTTTTATCTATGTACAATTCTTGGCATGGATTCCAAACTTGGGACGCATACTCCAAATGACTCCTTACTAAAGAACAATATAGGATTTTTAATGTTTTTACTGCTTTGAAGTTTTTGGTGATTCGAAAGATGAGCCAATTATAGATGAGAAAAAAGTGTATTAGCGACATCGAGATACAATTCCTATAGAGTCACAATCACACATGATGACCAAACTGTAACATAACGCATTACCGAATGCGGCACTGATGAACGACTAATCTTCTCTCTGACCTCCCCTCACGCACACCACTGCACGCCGTGTCACCCACACACTCTCACCGCGTATACCTTACAGGGGTACTTCGAGGAGAACCCTACAGACCTAGCGGCGCTCCGGCGAGACAAGGCCTTCCACACAGTGAGGGTGCAGCCCCATCTAGCTCACATACCGGAGTATCTGCTCCCGGCTGCGCTGCGGAGTGAGGAGGTGGAAGATGAGCAGGAAGACACGGCAACACCAGCACCCGCTAAGAAAAGGAAACAGCCGCCGCAGTACGGCAGCAAGAAGAGGCACAAGTACCAGGTAATTGTCTATTCACCAAATTTGTATGATTATTTACGGGATATTTACCGTGGTAAGGTTGGTCTTCCCGTGAACATGGTGCCTGTAACTGCGCCGAAATATCGGGAGCTCATTCCACAACCTTACCACGGTAAATATCCCGTAAATAATCATATAAATTTAGTGAACAACCGTGATAGTTTAAAACAGTGTTTGACTATTCACCGTCAGATTGCATACTCTCTCCTACTAATTTTATAATCATTATCATCATAATCAGCCTTTTAACAGCCCACTGCTGGACTTTTAGCCTACCCCCGAAAAAAAACCACATGCAATGACCGCCGTCAACATCCATGTGTGAATCAATGGCGCGACAGCAATGTACAGGAAAATTATGTTTTTTTTAAAATAAATATTCGTGACATTTTTGCACACACGGTTATCTGACCCTAAACTAAGCAAAGCTTGTACTATGGCTGCCAGAGACAGACACACACACACACACATTATTTAAATATATAATTGAACATTAACACCTAAATATAGAACAAATACAAATGTTGATCAAATGAATGTTAGAAAATAAAATTTGAATCATAGTCGTCATATAAATAAATAAATAAATATTCGGGAAATGTTTGCACACAGTTATCTGACCCCAAACTAAGCAAAGCTTGTGATATGGCTGCCAGAGACTGATATACATTTTTTTTAAATAGTTACATACTTTTACAAAAAGCAAATAAAAATAAGGTAAATAAAAATATAGCTAAATATCGGGAGCTCATTCCACAACCTTGCTCGCCCCGCCTTCTACCTCCTGTATGAATCCTCTCCATCCTAAGGTTGCCTGGAAGAGATCGCTCTTAGCGATAAGGCCGCCGATTGTTGCACTAGTTTTTAAGCTGTTTTATCGTGTGTATGAAATTTGTGGTGTAAACAATAAAGAGTTTATCTATCTATCTAACCTTACCACGGTAAATATCCCGTAAATAATCATATAACTTTAATGTACATACTTAAATAGATATGTTGTTCCAGGCACGACAGAGCGACCCCCTCAAGAGCTTGGACGTTAAGAAGAAGACCGCAGCGACGGGCGACACGTAACGACGGGCGTGTTAGTACCTGAAACATTGTTTTTGAATAAGGCTATATTTGCAATGAATAAATGTATTCAAAGTTCTTTGGTGTATGCATTAAGTAGTTTCGTTTACGTGCTTTAAAAATAAAACTGGCCAAGTGCGAGTCGAGCTCGCGCACTGAGGGTTCCGTCGTCATCATCATCAGCCAGAAGACGTCAACTGCTGAAAATAGGCCTCCCCCTTTAACCTCCACACTGAACGACAGCCTGCCATCTGCATCCACTGGATGCCAGCGACTCTCACAATGTCGTCGGTCCATCTAGTGGGAGGCCTACCTATGCTGCGTCTTCCGATTCGTGGTCTCCACTCAAGAATCTTTCTTCCCCATCGGTTATCGGTTCTTCGAGCGATGTGGCCTGCCCATTGCCACTTCAACTTGCAAATTTTAACAGCTATGTCGGAGCCGCTAAGCGTGGCGATTATGGCAACCCCCCCCCCCCCCCCCACGAGGGTTCCGTACCACCACAAAATACAATAATTATCAATTTAAAAAACAGATTGGTCAAAATTAGTGAAAGAAATGGCGGTCAGGTTGATAGATCGTCCAAGTAACCAAATACAAATTTGTCACCGACTCTCACTTGGCCATTATTTATTATATTTTGTTGTTATACTTTAGAGTGTGTACTTATAATCATGCCAAGTTTGACACTTGTGCGTATTACCGTTTACATTAGATCAATTAAAAAAATTCGATCAAAATACGTTAGTTGTATAGGGACCCCGTTTCATTTTTATTATTTCTTATATAATCCGCCGTAACATTACATATTCTTCAGTAATATTACGGTTCGAAAGATACAGCCGTTTCAAGGTAGAACGGACGGCTGGAACAAAAACAACAAAAAACTTGTTTATTGAATAATAGGCTGTGGTCAACGATGGAGCACGCTTGCCAAGACCGATTTTCATTCGCGACTTAAATACTTAAATACACCCAGACTGTAACTTTCCGGGTACATCTTTTAGTATGGATCTATATACCTACGTAGTAGGTAATTGTACCTCTATGGGGTACATCCATTCAGGCAGAGCGGTCGCAGCGCGGCATTTCACGGTCTAGCGTCTCCCACAGTAAAAGTGGATTCAAAGCGCTTCGTTCGGGTTCTCGGAAAATCAAACATGAAACGGTATCGGTATTGCCATTTCGTGCTCGCCCTGGTCATCCGACATATAAATAAATAAATAAATATTCGGCACATTTTTGCACACACGGTCATCTGACCCCAAACTGAGCAATGCTTGTGATATGGCTGCCAGAGACTGATTTACATATATTACTTTTTAAATACATACTTAAATAGATATTAAGACCTAGATATAGAACAAACAATGTTCATCACATAAAATGTTTGTCCTAGGTGGGAATCGAACCCACGCTCCCAAGGTAGGGTGGTCCACTATCAACTGGACCAACGGGCTATCGCTAACGGGATATTGTAGAAAAACAGGCAAGAGAGAATTAGATCATGAAAATCCGAAGTACACTCCGAAATGTATCCGATAAAACCGATAGTCTATCAACTTTCTGCCGATGTTTAAGATTATCTGAAGATAAGAATTAAGATTCGGTGATAGCTTAGTCTGAACTAGATTCGATGCTGATGAGCTTCTTGCTACCGAAGTTTCCCAATGGACTCAAAGGCCTCAAGCTGGTACTTGGCTGATCCGTCCGTCCCAAAGTTGCTAACAGTAGGTACCAACTCCATGCAGGACCGAACTTGATCTTGGTAAAAATCCAAAATATTTTGGAAACCTATGCTACTTAAAAATTTGGAAGACAAAAGAATAGATTGACAATAGAAAAGGGTGATATCAAAGTACACCATTTCGGCGTTTCTCTTATTATAATGGACCGCGCAGAACGCAAGTCCGACTACCAAAAATGACGCGTACGACTATATCAGTATAGTCACAGGCTGACTCACCCCAGCCGCAGTGCAATGGCCGGAGTCAGTCTGAGGCAACCGCCTTCTTGATCACGGTGTGCCCTACGCAAGGTTAGTATGCCACAGGTTCGCGGCACGAATCTAATGTACCTCCTCGGGAGAATCTCGTCATCGCGAACTAATTTGACTATAGGTTCCATCTAGTGTTCATTTTTATACACTAGGTGGCGAGTTGCTATTATCAAAATTGATTTGAGGTATGACCTCAAAGGAGGTTGATTACTTTTTCACCAAACTCATTTTACTAACACTTAGTCTATTTGCGTATTTGCTTCCACAAAAATAATGTACGTCTAAAGCTATTCTTTCATTTGTTGAATACCAAATCGAGGCTAATAATTAAAACAATAAACATAATTTTATAAATTTTACTGTATGTATAAAGGTAAATCCATACAAAAATCAAAACAACATATTCAAATTGTTCACTGATGTTGTTAAAAGTAGGCACCGAACACTGGCAGAAATTCAAAGGTATCCTTGGACAAGTTTGTCAGACAGATTTTGAGTGTCGTTTTCTCTTGGGTGGTTCTTTGATGAGAACGTGCGAGTCGCTGAAGGCCTTCCTGAGGGTGAGTGCTTGCTGTCGTTCTGAGAGTGTTGTACTGGAGGTCAGAGTGGACAGAGGGCGGTTGAGGTAGTACCCGTAGGGACCCATCTCGCGCCGTAACCAGGGGCTTGTAGTGATCCTGCAGAAGTAAAATTCATTAACCACTTGACTGCTTATCCTTTACCCCGCCGAATGCCAAAGTTACACTCTTTCAGCTTAGCCTTTCTCGAGCGGGCCAATCCTAGGCGCGAATTGAATGAATGACTTGAGTCTCCAATCGCAAGCGTTGCCCCTCCCCGCGACCGACGTGGCTGAAATCTTGCACAAGGAAATTATGACTCGTGCGGGATACTTGGTTATGAGTCTACCAGTAAAGAAAACGAATAGTTGGTTTCGTTATGACTTAGCACACTATCACTAAGTTGTCAAAAAAGCAACACACCGGCAATATTTGAATAAGAGAAGCCAAACGATAATTTTGTACGGTTTGGCTGTCTTTTAATGTACCTACTTCTATAATGTGCCTTCTGAGTTTTTATGTTTAGAATTAAGAAGTATATTTCAATATACGTATGCCTATATCTGTCCCTAGCTGTGCATAATTCTCCACCATTACCTACATACCAAAAAGAAACAAACATCAGCTCTGATCATTCAACATGCTTTAATCTACATCCAAATCCATATCTATATCGGGAAAATCGGGATTAAATATTTCATCATCTCCGCAGCAAAGTCTAGGGACAGACCATATCATCAGCGGCGGCGGCTCCGGTCGCGGCCTTGTGTGGATATAGAAGGCTAGAGGGACCACGCCGCACAGCCAGACGACCCATTGCTGCGTCGCGCGCCTGTTTGCCAGGTCCTCGGGAGTCAGTAACGACTTCTCACTGTGGAAGCTCAGGATTGACACCTGAGAAGATGAAGGACGATATTTGGTACGCGAGACTTTTTAGGTTTAATTTCAATGCCATTGTTTGATCTTGAGTTCATTTTATGATCTTCACGTTGTAAAGGGGTTGAAGTGAACCTACTGAACGGTTTGCTAATTCTTGCTGTCATCAAGGCCAAAGACATAAATAGGTACGTGAAAGTGGAAGAGCTGTTCAAAGTGTGATGAATCATGAAAATAATGTTCTATTATATTGGATTTGTGTCTGCACCGTCGAAACGTAGGTTGAGTTCGCGAAATAAACATCATGCTTACATCATCATAGCAGTGCTCGATGAAGATTTTGATTATCTTGACCAGTATCACCCAGAAGTGAAGACTGTAGATTACCATCCAGATGAACAGTAAGTTCTGAAAAAGACCAATTACTTTTAAGGCTATCAAAAACGCCAGGACGTGTTAGAAAACTTTGAGAAGCCCGAAAGCTGAACTAAGCCGGAAAGCCACCAGTCTCATTGTAAAATACGAGAAAACAACAATCGGCTCTACAAAGATTTGTTGTACTTAAAACACTTTTTAAACTATCACGGATGTTCACTAAAGTTATATGATTATTTACTGTGGTAAGGTTATGGAATGTGAGTATAGTCGGAGTGACCGGCTTAATCTTACGTGAGTAATTTCCGTGTAATATAAATAAAATATTATGGAATGTGCTTCAGATTTTTCAGCGCAGTTACATGCACCGTGTTCACGGGAAGACAATGTTCATTCCACAACCTTACCACGGTAAATATCCCGTAAATAATCATATAACTTTGTTGTACTTAGCCTGCATCGCTTCAATGCAGGGCAAAGACCTCCCTAAAAACATGAAAAAAATAATATCCCGCGGTAGCCCCGTTAGATCCTGTTGAATGCCCAAACCATCAGATCTATCAGTGTTTACTATTGTAGATCTGATGGTCTACAAACAATGCAAAAAAACATGTGGATTAGACTTTAGTATCAGTCACAGCCTCGCATGCCATGCTTCCCTGTGAGAAACAGATCACCTGTAAGACGAGCTCCCACAACGGGACCCTCCTGAAGATGAACCTCCGGAAGAGTGCCGTGAGCAATCTCTGCGTCAACGCGGCTGTCCCCACCGCCCAGAGGATGGTAGGAGTCACTGATGCGTAGCTCTCCCCGCATTTCGCCCATTTTACTAACTGGAAATAGTCATTAGCCTGGACTGTGACAAAGGTTTCCTTTCATTATTTCGTGCTAATACTCGACTAATTAGGGCATGGGTATGAATTATCACAGGTGTCAAACCCCCGATACCGCTGATGCGGTTATAGTCTTAGATCAGGTACATGGTTATAGTACAGTGTGGCGCTTACCATGAACCGCAATTCTTGCTTGTCTCAAACTAAATACAACGTTTGGCTAAACATCTGTATAATACCTAACTCATTATATTAAAAGTTAAAATTTCTGCTGAGATGTGCTGGTTTTGAATTCTTTTTGGATATGGAGAATTCGCGTTAAAAAATAATATCCTACTACTGAAAGAACTGTGAACTTCAGAGACTTAAGAAAGAGATCTTTAAGAAGAAAGCTCCGAGAAAGCTGGTTTCAATAGGTAAGGCTTACTTACCTCTCTCCCCTCTGTTTGAAAGTAAACGGACAAGGTTTGCCACATTACACGTTTTCAAATTAGTTTATGGAAATTATGGAATCATCTAATCGGGAATTGTTAATTTTGTTTACTAAACGGAATATTTGTGTGTTATGTCACCATCGTCACCATGTTCGTTATTTTCAATGAGCATAATTTCGTCATTCATTGGTTATTTTTGACGGACTGTCACAACCCGAATAAGTACATACTACGATTGTCATGCTAATCAACAACGAGCAAGAAGGTTTGAGAGTGCCAAAATAGTTCCAGACTTACCTATTTAGTGAGGTCACTATTAAACCTTACAACGGCAATGGACTGTAAAGTTGGGTTAGGGCTGTGGGTTAGGGTCATTAGTATCGTCCGATCGCAGTCTGAGTAACTGTGTAGACAAAACATCATAATTGCTAAATGGCTTAAGCTTTTTTGGCCGAGGGGATTTAGAGCTTACCTACGCCTAGGTATACATAAATTTCGATAGAGTCCGCGCAATGTATACCTACTTGCGCCACTCTTCACCGGTCACTATATTTTTTTAGAGCTAAATTATCTTTGGCATTAAAAGCTATGGATGGATTATACGTAGGTAGTCTCTTGAGTCCTGAGTACAGAATAATATTGCCAGGAACCAACGGCGGCAGTCACTAGAAACATCCAGGAAGACGATGAAGAAAAACACTTATATTGACAGAAGAATCACTTTAATTGTAACGCGGCTTTGTAAATAAATAACGTCATTCAAAGGGTAATCCGGCCATGCTCCTCCAGGGGAACTCTTCGAGGCTCGGGCTCCGGGCAGCGAGCGGCGGGACCGCCAGCACCAGCGACCCCGGGGTCCGGTGGACCGCGACAGTCGCATCGAGTCGACTTGAAACAAAATACATTCCAGTCAGTACTTTGAACAATGCTTGAACAAATACAGCAAAGTAGTGCGCTCATTCAGGCAGATTTGAAAAAATAACAACTGTTACATACTTCCGGTATTTCCCTTTACAGAAAGCAGCTGAATTCGTAAAGTTATGTTCGTCTCTGATGAAGTAACATCAGAAGTGGGATCACAATCATCGTTTATTAGCCCAAAGCAGTCCACTGGACATGGGCCTCTCCCGATGTTTGTCTTTTCTCTTCCAGTTGTATAAAGCGTAGGTATATAATGATAGGTATATAGTGTACCTATGTCAGAAGGGCGTGTAATTTTATCGTGGCTTGGAAGAGCCGCAACTCTATTTCTTTGCTGAATAATCATGCATTAATCAATCATCATCTCAGCCTATCATGTTCATTATTCTCATTGTTCTCATTGCTGGGACACAGGCCTTCTCTCAGAGAGAGCGAGAGAGAGAGGCTGAGCCCTAATCCACCATGCTGGCCCAGTGCACGTTGGTGAATGTCACATGTTTTTGAACTTTTGAGGCTCATGGACCAGTTTCCTTACTATATTTTCCTTCACCGGTTTTGTACGATGGCATCGAAACTGCACATAATTTATTTAAGTAGATTATTTAATCATGCCTACTTGAATATAATTTCTGAGCTTCTCGAGAGCATCAATCGCCGTGTCGCTCGACTGCGAGAGCAGGCGCACACACAGCTCGCCCGGCGCCGTGTTCTGGCAGCCGTGGCCAGCGTGTACCGCGCACTCGCTTCCTCCCCGGCGCCGCTCTGGCCACACACGGCTGCATGCGCGACTGACTTCCACCGACGACTTCGGTGATACGCTCTCACTCTAGTTAACAATGTGATGCCTAAGAAAATGCTGACCGCCATTGAAATCAGGTAAGTTTATTTTGTGACAATGAAATAAAGACCGGCCAAGTGCGAGTCGGGCTCGCGCACTGAGAGTTCCGTACCACCACAAAATTCAATAACGAAATTAAGTACCAGTTATAACTTGGTAATGAACAGAAACTTGTCACCGACTCGCACTGGGGCATTTTTTAATTATTTAATTTTGTTATTATACTTTAGAGTGTGCACTATAATCATGTTAAGTTTGACGCTTGTAGGTATTACCGTTTTTGTTGCCGTGTGTCTTGCCAGTGATGACATATGGTACTGAGACGTGGTCCTTAACTGTTGGCCTTTTGGAAAAACTCAGAATCACACAGCGGGCAATGGAGAGAGCTATGCTCGGAGTTTCTTTGCGCGATAGAATCCGGAACGTGGATATTCGCCAAAGAACCAGAGTCACCGACATAGCTGTTAAAATTTGCAAGTTGAAGTGGCAATGGGCAGGCCACATCGCTCGGAGAACCGATAACCAATGGGGAAGAAAGGTTCTTGAGTGGAGACCACGAACCGGAAGACGCAGCGTAGCTAGGCCTCCCACTAGATGGACCGACGACATTGTGAGAGTCGCGGGCATCCAGTGGATGCAGGCTGTCGTTCAGTGTGGAGGTTAAAGGGGGAGGCCTATGTTCAGCAGTGGACGTCTTCTGGCTGATGATGATGAGGTATTACCGTTTTTACATTAGAGTTAGTACAAAAATACGTAAAAAAAAATAGTTTGTTGTATGGAGACCCGGGTCGCTTTCGTTTTTACTTATTGACTTTTTTATTATTTGTTAGTTAATCCGCCGTAACATTATGCTATCTATTACGGTTCAAAATATACAGCCGTTAATAGATAGGACAGACAGACAGACAGACATCGTAGCTGTGCGACAACTTAAACAGTAGTTAGAGGGTGACAGATCTGACTTGCGTGTTCCTATGCTCGAAGATTGGGTGGCAGATGCAACAGAGTAGAATAAATAGTATCGATCGTAGAAGAAGTATTACGTATGGTGTTCAGGTTGAGGGTGGTCCGGTGGCGCGAAGCCCCGCAGCCTCCGATGCACGGAGCCGACGAAGCTGTGCGCTCGCTGCATGGCGTGGCGTGCTTGTCGCGCGGCTCTGTCCTGTAACTCCGCCTGCCTGCCACCAGTGTAAGGAAGCATACATTAACATGAAGCTATAAGGATCATACTCCAAGGAGACCGAAGCTCAAGCTTTTCCGCAGCGGCCATTCATTTTTTTATGTAGGTTGGTTGGTTTTTTGATGATGATAAGGCCGGTTTGTGACGAACACCAGGCATAAGTCGTGCGTGCGTATCGACGAAAAATGGCACCGAGTGAGGACCTGCATATGAATCCACTAAAGTACCAAGCTGTCGCAGAAGCGCAAGTATACATGAACATTATGGATACCAATCACAGAAAAGAGAAGTAGGTAAATAGAACGGAAATGAAAAGGAAAATCTGTCGCCAGGCATCCAAAGAACTTGGACCTTACTTTTTTGGGTTAGGTCTCAAAGTTCTTTGTCCGTATCACAGTTGCTAACTGATTTCGAATGACTGACGTTTCGTTTATATGGATGCAACTGGCTACAACAAATTTCTTACAAAAATGCCTTGTCAGCCATTCTAATTTAAACTTTTTTTTTCTTCTCTGTTATACCAATAACGCATTTAAGGAGACACAGTCAAGCTCTGTTTTAATTATATTGACTGCGATTGCTCGCCTTAGGTAATGTGCATCCGTTGCCATTCTGTTCGGTTCCCTCCCCTAAATCCGGCCCTGTGCTCGCTCTCATCCAATCACGAGATGATATTATTATGTATGTACGCGTGCTAACCTGCTCGCGCCTTCTTAGTCGCATCATGACATCATCCATGCGAGCAGGACGGCAGACGAACTGGTGTCGCAAAACCAGGATATTTGGGAGGTGGGGATGATAAAACTAACCGGCTAACTAGATCAGCCACTCTAATAGAGCTATAGAAAACAAATAAATAAATAGTAAGTAATAGAATTTTAGCTTTGGCAAAGAAAATGTGATCCGCCATATTGGAGCGGCAGTCATATTGAATTTAGAGTAATACCACTTACTTTATCGTTTTGTACTCTTCAAGTCATTTTTTAAATACATATTTGGCAAATTAGTTCCTATGTTCCACCTTCCGATTCCATCATCAGAAAAGCTCCATGGTACCATATTAATAAATTTTCATTGTCATCAAGTTACACAAATGTACCAAATTTCAACTCAAACGCCGGGAAGTGGGTCAAATTAGGCTTGCAAGATCTGTACATACGTACAATAATGGTGACGATTAATAAAAGCTTGTAAAAAGTGAATTTACCAACCACTGCTCCAGGTAGGGCATGTTGAACCTCTGGCAGTAGTGCTTTCTGACGTAGTCCGCGTAGCAGAGCGACAGGAACCAGCAGATGGTGATGTGGATCTGTGGCTGCTGAGTCTTGAGGAAGCGCGTGAGCGGCCCGAGCGCAGCGATCTCCTGCGTGCCCAGCAGCCCGGCCGTCGTCATCTCTAGGAGCATGTTGGGACTCTGCCAATGTGGTGATAGTTCTACATTTTCAAGACTTCAAAAAAGATAGGCTAGACAAACTCTATATTGTTCAAACCACAAATTACATACACATGACAAAACAGCTTAAAACTAGTGCAACAATCGGTAGCCTTATCGCTATGAACGATCCCTTCCAAGGAGCTTTAGGGTGGGGATGATACAGGAGGTAGAAGGCGGAGCGTGCAATAGTGAATAATGTGATGTTTATAAAAGGGTTACGCGCAAAAGTTACACTGTTTCCGCGTAACCCAGGTCACACAATACAAATTACAACCTTACAACGTTTGACATTCGCTTGACATCGTTTGACGGTTTACAATACAAATTTCAACCTGGATTGCAATATAAAAATATATGAAAACGTAAAAACCAAATGAAAAGACTCGAAGGAAGTTAGTGGTTGTATTAGGGATGAATCCCGCTTATTACCGAAAACATACGTCACCTAGTCGTCACTTTTATTGTGTGAACTACTCTGACTAACTCGAGTCTGTGGAATACGCTGCCTGAATGGGTGTTCATACCTACCTATGCCTATAGCTACAAACTGGGTGTCTTCAAATCACGAGTGAATCGGTATCTTCCAGGCAAGCGTGCCATTGGCGGATCCAGGGTGAATGAAATCCAGAATGCCCCCCCACCAAAATGAAATCCTGGATTCGCCCCTGCGTGCTCCATTGTACCTAGACCGCATCATTGCTGTGGCGGTCAAGCGCAATTTAAGCCTACTACTGAAGAAAACGAATCAGAAAATAAAATTTTAATCATTGTCTTTATATTATCATGTAGGTAACCGTTATTTATCTAGGTACATAGTTTTAAAGCTAGCCTTTAGTAAGACCGTCTTACTAAAGGCTAGCTTTAGCCTTACTAAAGTCTTAGTAAACGTAAGTAGACTTACGTCCTTAATCAGTGTATCCAGATAAAACTGAAAGAAACGCATGGAGCAGACCCAGAGGTGAATCATCAGAGCCAGCATCCCCAGCACCATTGTTGACTGGAAACACACAAATTGAACATATCTAGATTAAATCAATCTAAATATATTGATTCATTGGTCTCTCTAAATGCTTAGGATCCATGAGCTGATAGTTACAACTAAGATTATATAAACTTCATCACAACAGTCATCACAGAAAACAGTGTTGATCTGTCGTTAGCTATGTGCCATGTGTACTGTCTCTCCACGCATCATATTCGACTCATCCAGTGCTCGAAATGGACCGGAACGCACCACGGCGCGCCGTTCCGGTTCGTGAAATCACCGTTCCGTTTCGTAAAAGCTCTCCTCATATCGTTCTGGTTGACAAAAAACCTAGCCAGGTACCAAACCTTTAGTTTGTTTGGAAATACTCGGAAAAACGCGGAAAATGTAGCCTATGTCACTTTGGACGTAAAGAGGAATCCAACATCACCTCACTTGTCAAAATCGGTCAAGCCGTTTTGGCTACAGGAGGTAATACGGGAACACAGAAATATACTTAGGTACATGCTTACATACAACCCAAAAACATTAGCCTTGGACAGTTGGTTAAAAGTTCGCAAGGTTTCAAGGAAAATGCGTTCCGGTTCGTGAGTATTGTATTTGTGAGTAAGGCCAATTCGACCACTGGACTTATCCTAAAACTTATTTTACTTCCGAACTCTCTTTTGCGCAGCGCCGACTCTGAGGTAGAGCGAGAGGAACGGTTGCTCTAGGCGTCAGATAGCAAGGGACGCCACAATGACAAAAGCGAAAATAAAATAAAAAATATGGCGCTTCACGCCTCTGGGAGAGGGCGGCGTGTCATACGGCGGGGCACCCTTACATTGTTTGGAACCATCATATTTTTTATCTATAAATAGTTTATATACCTACTGGATTAGCACATGGGCTACTTTTTATTCCGGAAAAATGATCAAATGTGTCCATCCGGAAGCGATCTGGAAGAATGACGATAGTTTTCAGCACGGAATAAAGAACGGGGGCTACTTCCTTTTTCCATGGTTTTCAGAAATGAAACGCGCTAAAAGACTATCTCGGTCTACCCTGATTTAAGACAAAAGCCGGCGCTGTTTTTGCTTTAAAAAAGTTAAACATGTAAGTACAAAATGTAATAAGTCCACTAAGTAACGTACCACCATTGTCTTCTCTAAAAGCGAGACATGCAGGTGGTCTCCAACCATGAATATGGTGGCTTCCAATTCGTTGTAGAGAAAGAGGGCGGCAGCGCTGGCGAACACGGCCGTAGGGCCAACTCCCCACGCCTCGCCGTTGCAGCTCAGCCATTTTGCAGCCTGCTCCAAGTGGGAGTCGCATAAATGCTGAAATTATAAGAATTATGAACGACTAGCAGCACCCTGCGACTTCACCTGCTATCCTACAAAAAACATTTATTTTTCTGGATAAAAAGTACCTAACTTATGTGTTAATCTATAGGATCTAAACTACCTCCATACTAAATTTCATCTTAATCCGTTCAGCCGTTACGGAGTTGAGTGAAAGAAAATAATACAAAAAGGCGACATGTCTTTTCATGTTGGCGCCGGAAACCATCATCATCAGTCAGAAGACGTCCACTGCTGAACATAGACCTCCCCCTTTAACCTCCACACTGAACGACAGCCTGCCTTTTGCATCCACTGGATGCCAGCGACTCACAATGTTGTCGGGCCATCTAGTTGGAGGCCTACGTACGCTGCGTCTTCCGGTTCGTGGTCTCCACTCAAGAACCTTTCTTCCCCATCGGTTATCGGTTCTTCTGGCGATATGGCCTGCCCATTGCCACTTCAACTTGCAAATTTTAATAGCTATGTCGGTAACTCTGGTTATTTGGCGAATATCTACGTTTCGAATTCTATCGCGCAAAGAAAATCCGAGCATAGCTCTCTCTATTGCCCGCTGTGTGACTCTGAGTTTTCCAAAAGGCCAACAGGTAAGGACCACGTATCAGTACCATATTATTATGTCATCACTGGCAACACAAACTGGTCAAAGAGAGGTCTAAACATAAATCTAAACAGTATCGCTTATAACAGGTAGCCGTATAAGGGCCCAGCATTAGTTGTTCGCAGCCAGAATTATGCTGAGTTGGGGCTGGTATGTCAGGGAAAACAATGTTTATATAATAATATGATATACTTTTTGTTGTAATAAATATCAGTCTATTGTATACCTACGTCCAGGAAAAGATAATACCTATAATCCTACATCCAGGGAATAATGGGAGAAGAATACTTACGCAGTACTGATTATTGAAGCTCACACTTTTACCCGCCATACATGCGATGGGAGAGCAATACAACGATGCTCCCCTACACTAAACATCTTCACTTGCCAATTTCATCGAAATACTTTACACATTTATAATTTTTATCTTATATTTCGGTGGTTAAAATTTTTATTTAAATTTTTAACATCGATTTTTGACAAATGTTGAATTAGATCGAATTTGTCAGAATCTAGGAGGCTGACACGTTTTGTTGTTTTTTCTCCAAAACTTTTTGTGTACTTGTGTAGGTACCTTTCAAGAAGAACTTATGCACGATACAAGTACCTACCTTCTTGTAATTTATTACTGATCCACCACTGATGTCTATAATATTAAATTTTATCTCACTGATCTTCATTCGTACAGAATACAGAATAGATCCTTTTTTTAGGGGCAAGTGCCTTTAATAACTAAACAAAGTACAAGGTAATACTAACACTTCAAATACAGTTAGACTGCCCATAGATCGTTGAAGGTCTATAGACAATCCAAATACGCACAAGCCCACTACCCCAAGCGCACTATCAGTTGGCAGCGTACCTACTCAGCATGCTGGCGGCATTACCACGCTGAATGGCAATGCTAATGCGTTGAGCCAGAAACACGCCAGCATATTGGTCACGCGTCGCATTAACCAGGCGCTCTGAAAGATCGCTTTTATATTTTTGTCTTATATAAGGATTCAAAATAAAACTTTGTTTTGGTTAAAGACAAATGGCTGAATAGCCCTGTAATGGCTGATACAGGTCTAGTCCAGACATCTGTTGTTATAATGTAATATTTTAAACATTGATTATAAATATTTCTAAAGCACACACAATAGTCTACATAAATATTAAGTATATTGGTTAAACCGTCAAGGTTATTAAATAAGTCTGAATATAAACTTAGTAAATTAAATAATATAAAACTTTATGGGTATATGAACATTTTTTTAACTTTTATTATAAAAACACCTAAGTAACATTCAAAAATTGAATAAACACACTAGTTTTATTATTTTAAAACACGCTAAATTCGTGTTATTGAGAATATATTTATATTTCAAATGTAAATTGGAAAGATCAATACAATACTAATTTTAAACGTCACAATTTAACTCTACTGTTAGGTTTATTTTGATAAATATACCTAATGTATTTTGGATATGCATAAAAATAAAACTATTGATTTATCTATATATTCATAATGCTAGGATAAGTTTATTATTGTTTTGAAAATGTAAATTAACATATGTATGTAATTATGTGTATAACAGTGTTATGGTTACCACGTGAATTTAGTAGGAATGTATGCTATACAAAATAGATACGTATTATATTGGAAATGACAATGCATTAATATCATGATAAAATGCCATACATATATATATATAATTCACCGACATGAGAGTTTAAAGTTGGCTATATGAAATGCCGAATAATTTTATGAAGTTGGAAGACAAATGAAATGTCTCAACGTTATTGTGTTATTCCCTTAGTAAACTACTTACTTTATATTTTAAAACACTGGAACATATAAATATTAACTATACCATTTATATAACTACGTTTACAGGTTTAATACAATAAATCTTTGGTTTAATAATACCGATCTACTTCTAAATGTAAAAAAGGATTCTATGTTTGTGATCCCATGAAACAACATTTATTATTATTACCTATACTTTACTTACAATATAATGTATATAACATACTAGCTTTTACTGGTAATATATTTCTGCATTCATTGCCCAGGAATACAGAAATATAATGTATGAGGTTATATAATTCATATACAATAGCTACTTAATAACAAGGTTCACTTAGTAATATTTAAAATAAAACAAGCATATTACAAAATATATCCCTATGATATTAATATAATAGTTATGCAAATAATTTTAATGTATTTTCACCGTATAGTTATATTTTTATAGTCCGACAGCAATATTTGTAATATTTACAAACTACATTATCGCTATTATAATCAATTTCTGTAATACAATCTAAAATTCGATGTAGAATACTTACATTAAGTATTGTAAATGTACATCAAACCTATTTGAATGTACGAAATATATTTTATTTGCAAAAATAATATATATAAATAAATTTTCAAAGATTTATCTTCACGTCTGATAGACGCAACTCGTGACCAAAATGCCGGCCTCTACTTTGCTCAAAGGTTGAGCATCGCCATACAACGTGGTAATGGGGCCAGCATTTTGGGAACAGTTCCCACTGGTAGCGGTTTGATAGAATGACAGTTAGGTTTTAATTTGTTGTTGTTTTTTTATTTTTTATAATAGAGTAAAGTAATGTACTTTTTATTTGCTAAAACACTACGATATACCTACTATTGAAGTAAATAGCCAAACAGGTAGCTAAGAGTAAGCTGAAACTGTTTAACACTAGTTATAGAAGCTCTATATTGCTTTTGAGCACTACTTAGTACCTACATATTATGCTGAAATTTTCTTAAGGTTTTTACCTAGTAAATACACTTTCAAATCAAATATATCTATCAATAATCCATATACCTAATACTATAAATAACCACTTTTGACACATCTGAATATTTTTTTATATATATATAGGTATTCTACAAAAGAGAACATTGGTATGCATATTTTGACTGTTACATTTTAAATATTTAAACTCTATATTAAGATACAAAGCTTTTGCTACTTAACATGTTCTATGTCCTAGTTCATATGTTATATTTTAACATATATTAATGATGTCTTAAAACTATTGTAAAGATTCTAGACCAGCCACTCTATAGGTGGCTTCCGATCCCAAGAACTGGGGTCAGGTCACAGAGTGCAGACCGTGGAATCTGAGGGAGGTACTGTTATCACTTCTGGCCGCTTGATTGCATAGATACGCTGAAAAAAGGAATAATATAATCTTATGAAACCGAAACCTTAGTTTGGTAATGAAGCGATCATTTACGAACACGAAAAGAGTTTGTTGCTTGTGCTCATTTTCGTTTCTAATTATGGATTTTTGTTAGTCTGCGACTGCATGTAGGTATTGATTGATGAACTCTCTATTGTTCACACCATTAAATTTGATACAGAAGACAAAAAACTCTTAAAAACTAGTGTAACAGCTGGCGGCCTTATCGCTAAAAGCGATCACTTCCAGGCAACCTTAGGATGGAAAGGATTTATAGAAGACTTAGAAGACGGGGTGTGCAATAGAGGATAGATGATTAAATTTTTACATATATCATACACACACATACCTACATTCTAATAGTAATACACACCTAGAACTTAAAATTCTTTAAACTAAATATACTAATAGATATGTAATTCATATGAATAATTATGAATATATAATTATGTAATAACTAGCTGAAACCCGCTACTTCGTACGCGTAGAGCTCGACCTTCGGCCTCGCTACTACAACCCGTTATAGCCTATGTGTTATTTTAATGTATAAGCTATATTATTGTAAACTTTCATTAAAATCTATTTGGTAGTTTTTGCGTGAAACAGGAACAAACATCCATACATAAAAACTTTCGCGTTTATAATATTAGTAGGATTAATGATACAAATAATACGAATAAGCTGAGCATGGGTATAGGACACTTCTGATGCATAGTATCATTAACAGTGGACTTGGTTGGACATATTAACACCCTCCACCCGCGTTCATCAACGCGTCATCAATTCACAAACAGGATAATTTTCGTCAAGTTGATAGCAAGCTCCAACAGGTGCTGCTTTCAATAACCATATGAAATGGTGCTGATACCATTAATAAACCTGGAAAATTTCGCTAATATGCTATACTTAGCCAGTTTACTTCAGTAAGTAGAAAAACTCACAGTAACACAACTGCCAGGCGTGATGAGGAACTTGTAGATGATGTAGAGTGGGATGCAGGAAACGGTAGTCCCGGTCATGATCCAGCCCACCGTGATAGACCAGTCGGGGTAGACGTACTCTCCGCCCAACATCTCCTGGTGCGCCAGCACGGAAAATACGAAAAGGACCAGCAGGAACACCGGACTAGAGAGTAAAAGTGGTTAAATACAGTCAATGAGGCATATTATGTCATACCACTTAATAAACTAAACCAATCTGACAGGATTAAAATTACCTGCCTCTCTTTTCATTTTAATACGTGTGAGAAGGATGACAACAATTTTAGAGCTGTCAAATTTAGTTTAGTTTAGAGTGCATCAGAATATATGCCAATATCAAGCTAAGAAATCTGAGTTTATTATCTATGTGAAGTGGTATACAGGTGAAATCGTTCAGTCTTTCTTAAGTCGTTCAGTCTTTTTCTTTCATCGGCTCGTGGGCTTGGACCGAGTCAGTCGTGTTTTTGACCTGCGCTTCATATATTATTCATCTATTTTATCATTGGCCAGTTTCGTAAATTTCAATTCTCGTTTACTCTTAGTGCGTTTATATGTGAAGTATCCACCCAGTGGGCGGCGCGAGCGAGAAGCAGATACAACTGGGAACACAGAAAAGAGAAGTAGATAGAACGGAAAAGAGAAGGAACATCTGTTACCAGGCATACGAGTGAACATTCTTATTTACGTCAACGCGTTGAACTCCGTATCACAATTGCTAACTGATTTTGAACGCGTAGCTGCTCCATCGAATTTATTCCACAATGCCTTCTTGCGCTGTAATTACGTGTCGCCTAGCTAGCAAAGATTTTATTTAAAAAAAAGGAAGCATATCCTATCACTGGTATGTCTAAATTGTTTATAATTTTATTATTTCACCGTGTTTTAATTACAAAGCTGTTGACAAGCCGTTGACAATAATAGTGGTTACCATTATTTTATCGATATCGATACATTTAGATTTTTCTTATAGTACTAACAGACGTATGGACCAAGTCCGTTTCGTCTATTAGCACTATTACATTTCCCGTAATTTTCTATTTTATAAATAGACATTGAATTTATTACAGTTTTCCAGGCAATCCGTCTACTAGGCAAAAATGGATTGATGCAACGGGAAGACGTGATTGGATTCCTACAAAACAAGCACAATTTGTTCAAAAAATTTTTTGGACATATATGTATCACGACAAATAAAAGATACTTGAAGCCATTAGCAATATCACAAAAATAAATTATTTATTTACATTCAGTGGTTAAAAATTAAATCATATCACCAACACCAACGTCTTCATACTACTCTCAGACAACCAAAAAATCTCCAAAGAGGCTTAAAATAGCTTCACCTGCCTGTTCAAATTCTTCGACTCCCAAGAAAACGCAAACTAAAGGAAGTTATAAAGTTATAAATTATTTTTCTTTATAGATATTTGTGATGCACATTTGAGACTTCCGTAAAGTGACGCCTGATTCAATCAACTAACTTTGATATTCATTATTGATAATTTTATTCAATAAAAAACCTAGCCAGCTTCAATTGCGATCCCGAAACTTTAAACTCCACTTTTTATAATATCCCGGTTGTTCACTATTTAGTTGTATGATTACGGAATATTTACACATTATTTATAACGTTTTTGAGTCATTTCCTGTGCCGAAACATTAGGAACTCCATATCCACAACATAATCACGGTAAATAAGTCGTTAATAATCATACAACTGTACTAAAACTCCACGTTTTTAAATAAGTCACACCCACGATTCCATAATATTTAATGGTATAGACAGACGGACAGACTTAGTAAGTTAGTAGACTTAGACTCGTAGGCTTAGAATAGGGTTCCGTTTTTACCCTTTGGGTACGAAACCCTGAAAAGTCAAAAAGTTAAAACGAAAGAGGCGTCCCCATACAGCAAACGTATTTTAACGTATTTTTGTATTAGATCTAATGTATATGTAATGTAGTGTAACGATAATACGTACAAGCGTAATAATTGGCATGAATATAGTACACAGACACACTCTACCTAAAGTATAACAAAAAATAATAAATAATGATCAAATGCGAGTCAGTGACTAATTTATTTTAACTAATTTAACTAATTTATTTATTTTTTATTTATTTTTGAACTAATTTTTATTTTGTTTTCGTTGATGTGCTTGCTCTATTTATGATCAGCTTTTTTATGAGGTAATAAAAAAATATTAGTCATCATGCCTATTAAGTTTATCGATAAAATTAAAACTGCACACAAAACTTTCCCATCACTAGCTGTGATACCACATTCTAAATTTTAGGATGAGGTTTTTTTTTTAATGGCTCCTCACGAAAATAGCATTTAACCGTATCAAGTAATATATTTATTTTTCTACCCATTTAAAGTCACATAAAACGAACTCTAAACATAGCCTACGTCAATATCATGGTCAAATCATGACCTAGTAAGGTCATGGAAACTTTTTAATCAAGTTTCTATGGAGTTCTGGGGCAACACAAAAAAATCACATTTGCAACTTCCCATTGTTTGCCTACACTCACGCAAACCTACGAATTTGCCTTAATCTTATTTAACGGATAATAATTCAATATTATTACACAAGCACATGCGTTAATACACTAGTTTTGTTAAATAAAAAAAGCAAAATCGATGAAAAACTCTTAGCGAAATTATTTTAACCCTCGTGCTTATCGTGCAGTTTAATTTGGAACTATTTTAACTATGTCGTAGATAAATTTACGTTAAGGACTGTTGAACTCGTACTAGTTTTTTGAACTGCACAAGAATCGTGCAGTTTTTTTGGAATAGCAGCATTTACCGAAATAATTGCGCAAAATGCACAGGGAACTGAACCGTATTGCACCACGAGAAGGTCAGTTTTAAACTTTAACAAAATGGCGTTCATAACCTTTTGGATTAATAATAATCTTGACGAATTATTGCATTCCTTCCTATGTAGTTATATTATGACGTTTCGTTTACATGTGTGCAACTGGCTACAACGGATTTCTTGCAAAAATGCCTTGACAGCCGTTCTATTTTAAACGAAAAATTTTTCTCTTCTGTGACTGGGAAGGTCTTGTGCCATATTTGGTGAGAACAAATTGCTTTGTATTGAAAAAAGACAGGCTGGGACGGGGTCTGAACCCGAGCCTGCGGTTCGTAAAGCGGGTGCCATAACCACTTCACTAACCGAGCAGTGGAACCTCGGCTCGAATTTTTGATACGCAATCGTCCCAAACTGATTTCTTCATGGCGACTGTTTGTGGTGGATGTGGGAACTCCATTAAAGACTTATATTTTATGGAATGTACAAAATGCAGCAAACTTTTCGACTTGTCGTGTCTCAATATGGCCAAGGACAGCTTCAATAAGCACACAGAGGAATTCAAGGCGTCTTGGCTGTGCCCTTCCTGTACTTGCTCCCTGCCGAAGGGTGATAACTCTTCAACTCCAGTACGATCCTCGGCACTAAGCGCAACATTAAATGACACTTATACAAAAAATTGTAACTTCGTAAATATGAAGAGAGGTTCACAGACGCAAACGGCCATATCTGGTGGACCCATCGACGCAGATGTTCTTCGTAAAAATGACGTATCTATGCTGGTCGAAGAGATCCGTTCATTACGCCTTGAGATCTTGGAACTTAAAGAAAATAATGTCGAGTTGAAAAAACAAATATCATCATACCAACTGGTCTTAAACAACACACTTATAGATCACTCCAAAAAACTCGAGGCTGCTGATCGCGAAATTATGGACCTGCGTATGACTGTCGACAACCTCTGCCAGTTCACCAGTTATCATGAACAAGAACTCTTAAAAAACGAGTTGGAAATAGTCGGCGTACCTGAGATCATTAGTGAAAGTGTATGCCATATATCCATGGTAGCGGTTAAAAAACTTGGTATCGATCTCGCAGAAGAGGATATAGACGACGTCAGACGTGTTGGACCGAGACCGCAAAAATCTTCTCAGGCACCAAACATAATGCCACGTACAATTGTTCTTAAACTACTGCGAAGACGTAAACGTGATGAGATCATTAGCGCCGCGAAATCTAGAAGGAATATGACCACAGAAGGCATTGTTGATGTTGAACCCTGCAAGATATACTTCAACGAACGCTTTGTAACGGTTCTAAAAATATCTTCCGTTCATGGCAAATGCCACATACGCTAGCAGTCAAACTTAACGAATAAAAAAGTCACCACGTTGACATAAAGATCGTTGACAGAATGAAAGTGACTGACGTAATGTCAGATCGCTTTCACCTTTAAACGAAACAAATATCAACCCTCATTTAATAACAAAATAATATTAAAAACTTGGGAAATCGTACCTTCGAGAAGGATTAGTTTATATAAAGGCCTCCGGCCATAAATTCTGCGATTGCCGCCGCTACGTTTCCAAGTGGAAGTCGCAAATTTATATCTGAACCTAATTTAATTTCGAACCCCGAATTGCAGATAATCGGGTGAGTTTTTTTTGTTGAAGTGTTTAGGTTTTGTGTTTTAAAAGTGTAAAATATATTTCTTTGTAATTTTCTGTACCACATTCTTTCTTCATCTTGTGTTATTAGCTCTTCAAGCATTATTCTGTACCTTGGATCCTTCCGATCAAAATTATGTTTGCAACGCCGGTACCACGCCGTGAGACTTATGGGCGCCTGTCCCGATCTCCACTACCTTCGTGGAACTCACGCGGCTGGACCGAGCGGCTCTTATTGTGCCACTCCTGATGCGTAGCCTTAACGCATTCCAGGGTTTTTCTCCCGGCATCGCAACATTGCCCGTGCTCCACGCTGGCCATACTCTGGCTGCCTCCGAGTACTACTGACTCTCGCTGCCGCGACGCTGACCATACACCGGCTGCCCTCCGAGTGCTACTGACTCTCGCTGCCGCCACGCTGACCATACACCGGCTGCCCTCCGAGTGCTACTGACCCTCGCTCCCAGCACGCTGATCCTCGCCAGCCGCACACGCTGCCCAGCTGAGCTTACTACGTGCCACGAGCCGCGTCGAGCCACGCGGCGATCGGCGCCTACGCTCTTAAAGCTAAGTCTCCTAACAAGAGACCAACATATTTTCTCACCACCTTCCGAGCTCACGACCCTCAGTCTAACTCGCATGTAACTTCACCTTTTTCTTGATTAAATTTTAACTTATACTCTCATAGAATCTTTCTTTGAAGCGCCTGCCCACTGCTAGGTAGGACATAACCCAAGCATCACTTGGGGTACGTTTCAGTGGCGCCCAGGTATTACAGCAGGAAGGTGGAAAAAAACGTGTTGATCTCTTTGGCGTGGTCTGCACACGGCACTTTTTGTAAAATTGTGTTGTCCTTCTGTAAGTTGGATGGGAAGGCCCTGTGCTGGTGCGGGAGCCTTTGGTGAAGAATACCCCAGCTGTTGTCTCCCATGCATGTCGTAAGAGCCGACTAAGGGAAACAAGGTAACACCTACAGAAGTAACGCCTTCTGTCCGCGTCTTCTACGCACTATAATATCTTTTTTACTTGTTTTTTTTTATATTATAGAAAAATAAACTCATTCTTTACTTGTCTTACTTGAACACACTTAAAATCACTTGCTTTAAACTCAATTTACTTAAACTAAACTTACCACCCAACTTAGACTCGGAACATCTATACTTGTATTCTATTGTAAAACTTACTTCAAAGGAAACTTGCCCGATATCTTAAAAACTTCAACTCTAAACATTAATACTAAAAATGAACTAGCTTACTTAAATCTAACTCATATACACCTGACAATAATGTGTTAGGATGACTCGCAAAAATAACTATAAATCTTTTAAAAGAAAAAACCATACCCTCAACTTAACTAAAAACTTTTAATTATTTTTAACACGATAGCTTCCCTCTGAAGAAAAACTAATTAATCTTGCATCTAAATTCGACTATGCAACTCAAAATAAAAAAAATAAAAAAACTGACATGATAAGAAAACTTAGAATATTTTTATTTACATATATCATATAATATCTATTTATGTATGTCTATTAAATATCGAATAGAGCGGATAGTGAACTCTGAAACTGAAAGCCTTCTCACTAAGAGCGGTTATTGCAAACTCTTTAAAAATAAGCCTCTGAAAATGCAAGGAGCGGTCTCGTGAACTCCGAACAAAAAGCCCAAAACACGAAATATTAATTAAAATAACCTTTACTATACTAGGTAACTCAAGTCAGTCGTCTACAGAGATATAGCAACACTAAGCGCTTATGGTTACCCTCCTCGGAGAAACTCTACTAGAAAATACTACTCGCTGTAACTAAACTAAATCTCTCTTTTAAATAAAAACAAAACTGTATCTATACCCCGATAGCTTCTCATACAGTCACCTAGACTATACATCGCTACCATCAAACTTATGGTCTTATACTTGCATACCACTACTCTACTCTCGACGACGTACTAACTAGCAAAATAGTTCCTTATTTTGTTAGTTTTTCTTTTATTTTGCTGCTTTTAAGTATTGTATCTAACATTCTTAACAGCAAAAGAAAGAACCCACCGGTATTCTTGCCGTCTGTTATAGGTGCCCACTAAAGCATTTATACAGCGATACCGGACTCTTCAAAGTACGCCACAAGTCATATTGGGAACTTCAGACCATAGCATCCTGATTTCATTGATTTTACACTCGAGTCTTCCTAATGATAATATGTTAGACTCAGCCCTGGACAGGGAAGGTGTAATTTTATAACTAGGATGCAAGTAGGTCAGCGAATTTTCATGAGCAAAAATTCTTAACTGAAAAAGGGGGTATGTAACGGTTCTAAAAATATCTTCCGTTCATGGCAAATGCCACATACGCTAGCAGTCAAACTTAACGAATAAAAAAGTCACCACGTTGACATAAAGATCGTTGACAGAATGAAAGTGACTGACGTAATGTCAGATCGCTTTCACCTTTAAACGAAACAAATATCAACCCTCATTTAATAACAAAATAATATTAAAAACTTGGGAAATCGTACCTTCGAGAAGGATTAGTTTATATAAAGGCCTCCGGCCATAAATTCTGCGATTGCCGCCGCTACGTTTCCAAGTGGAAGTCGCAAATTTATATCTGAACCTAATTTAATTTCGAACCCCGAATTGCAGATAATCGGGTGAGTTTTTTTTGTTGAAGTGTTTAGGTTTTGTGTTTTAAAAGTGTAAAATATATTTCTTTGTAATTTTCTGTACCACATTCTTTCTTCATCTTGTGTTATTAGCTCTTCAAGCATTATTCTGTACCTTGGATCCTTCCGATCAAAATTATGTTTGCAACGCCGGTACCACGCCGTGAGACTTATGGGCGCCTGTCCCGATCTCCACTACCTTCGTGGAACTCACGCGGCTGGACCGAGCGGCTCTTATTGTGCCACTCCTGATGCGTAGCCTTAACGCATTCCAGGGTTTTTCTCCCGGCATCGCAACATTGCCCGTGCTCCACGCTGGCCATACTGTCGCGAAGCACCTCAACAAGTACTCTGCGAAATACCCTTATGCATAGATCACTTGTCATCATGTGAGCTGATAATTAGTTGCTGAGAGTGTACTATATTAAATCAAAAAACATGGTTATATTTAAGGTTAGACTGAGTGGTACTATGAGAACCGCGACGGTTCATACGTTTACACTGATATGTGGCTGATGCAGACTCTGGTACCTGGAGCCATAGGCCTCCAAGGATTTCTGATACTGATGCACAGCTGAACGGCCTCTGGTACCTGGAGCCATAGGCCTCCAAGGATTTCTGATACTGATGCACAACTGAACGGCCTCTGGTACCTGGAGCCATAGGCCTCCAAGGATTTCTGATACTGATGCACAACTGAACGGCTTCTGGTACCTGGAGCCATCGGCTTCCAAGGATTTCTGATAGTTAGGGGGTTTCCCCCCAGTGGCCTCCAAACCTCCCCTATAGCCACCCCATGCCTCGCAATATACTGAGCTGGTCTGATCACTGATATTACTGAGATAATCTGATTACTAACACAACTGTAGGTACTGTCCTACTCGGTACCTATAATGACTGTATAGGTCGGACTGTTACTAGACAAGGCTGGAATCATACAGTCAAATGATATACACAGATATAACAAGAGTAAATGCGATATATCTCACTCACCTGAGATCGCACCTTGTTCTTACACTACGGACACTTGTTCCACTCACCGCTACCGGCTTCAAAGTGACCCGTCCGGTCGGCTGCCGTAGCGAACGAAGCGCTCGCGATTCCTCTCTCCGCCACCGGGTGTGACGTCAGCTGTGTTATCCACAGATTACACACAAACAAACGTCGGTTGTCTCTGTCACAGCTTTGCTGATATTTAAACCTTGTATACCTACATGTCAGGATCTAGCTTCGCATTCGCGACATTCCCGCCCATGAAAAAAAGGAAAAAGAAAATCATATTGAACTGATTAAAAGTTTAATGAATTATTATTAATTATATTAATAATTTATTATTATATGAGTGTATATAATTTTCGATATCAACTAAGTAATCTAATTAATAATTGCGATGTCCTTTAGACTCTCTCTGGCGTTGATAGCTGATGCTTGAGATGGTCGTCTCGCATTTGTTCTGTTCTGATTTATTTGAGTTGTTTGGTATGAACATTTGGTACAGAATGAAGACTCATTCCGATGTTGATGGTGGCTCATTTAGGTGTGGTCCGGGGGCAATTTCTTGCTCTGATTTCATCGTTGCTGTCGCTGGCGGTGCTGTGCTCTGTTCTATCGCAAGGGGGTACAGATGGCCTATATACTGAACGGGTGAGTGTATTGTCTGATGGCAATCTAATCTTGGCCTACTCGTATTTGCCCATCCGTGTCCTTTATGAGTTCTGATTTTGCCTATTGTCCAATTCTTTCATGGACGTACACAACTGCATGTGATTTATAAGGTTATGTGAAACTGTTTGTGCTCTTACTTTGCAACGGAAAACCACGTATTTCGGCTTCACCAAAGCCGACATATACAACACTGAACCTGATAATACTTTCGATGTCATACTGGTATAATATTGTCTTTAAATTAGCTATATCTTGATAATAGTTATCAGATCGTTACTTATTTTGTTAATAACTCTGTCTGAACCTGTAGTATTATGGAAAATTTATAAACCTGCATCCTGCATCCACCTTCATGTATTAACCTGCTTCGATTGTTGTGAGACCCTCCGCGACCAAAAAGTGATGTATCTCAAAGTATCACCTTTGTTCTGTTTGATCACGTTTATCTTTTGCGATACGAAAGGCGGAAGTTAACTTTTCCGATTTTTGCCAGTTAAAAAACGATCAGACTATCCATCCATGAACACTGTGTACGGGTGCAAGAAGGTCATTACCTAACTCATAGATCTGCAAGTTCTGCAACGAATCAGCCAGCACACTCAGTAATTCCAATCTTGGAATCTGCAATCTCGTTTGATCCTTTAACGGCACTAATCTAGACTTGCCAATAACAAACTGACAATATTATTAGTGAGTACAAACCACTACGCAAATAAATAGCAACCGAGTATGATTGGATTGTTTTCGTTCCATTTAATTAGCAATATGTCAAACCTGATAATTATTTATCTGAACTATCAATTATTTTGCTAATCTGACCTGACCAACCAGCCACACTCAGTCAAATCAAAGTTATCCCAGAATGGATTCATCGCCGAACTGCATCTTCTCTCTCAACATGAAAGAATACTAATAGTTGTTGTCTAATAATATGTATAGTGTGCCAGCGCACTAACCATCATCTGCGAACGTAAGATCTCTTGGTCTGATGTCGTTCCATAATTTGACCGCTTCATTGAAGACTGGTGTCCTTATACCTCTTGTGATATGAGAGAAGACGTTAGCTTAGCATGTATGACGTGAACATCAGTTCGAGTTACAACTCTGAAAGCTAACATGAGCTTTCCATTTGGCGTGGTGATGATTGCGGCCCGAAGGTGAAATCTTGTGCGATTGCTTTTTTAGTGAGGCACTTAAGCATGGAGAGGTATCGTCGAAAATACCACAATAGCTGCAGTGACCCAATGGGGAGACACACTGCTTATTTATCACGCCAGGTGGTGCATTATCGCTGGTGTTGTTTCACTGTCAAGTGTCAAAAATATCAATAGATACTTTTAGTAATTACACCACAAAAATGTTTTAGACGAAATAAATCTCTTTTCTGTGAATTACACAATAAATATCGTATGTGTAACGGTTCTAAAAATATCTTCCGTTCATGGCAAATGGCACATACGCTAGCAGCCAAACTTAACGAATAAAAAAGTCACCACGTTGACATAAAGATCGTTGACAGAATGAAAGTGACTGATGTAATGTCAGTTCGCTTTCACTTTTAAACGAAACAAAATATCAACCCTCATTTAATAACAAAATGATATAAAAAACTTGGGAAATACGTACATTCTAGAAGGATTAGTTGATATAAGGCCCTCCGGCCATAAATTCTGTCTATTGGTGCCGCTACGTTTCCAAGTGGAAGTCGCAAATTTCTCTCAAACTAATCTAACTTCGAACCCCGAATTGCAGATAATCGGGTAAGTTTTTGTGAAGTGTTATTAAGTCTTGTGTTTTAAAAGTGTTAAATTATATTTCCTAGTAATTTTCTGTAACACATTCTTTCTTCGTCTTGTTTTTAGCTCTTCAAGCATTATTCTGTATCTTGGATCCGTCCAATCAAAACTATGTTTGCAACGCCGGTACCACGCTGAGAGACTTAATCCCTGTCCCGATCTGCCACTACCTTCGTGGATCTCACGCGGCTGGACCGAGCGGCTCTTATTGTGCCACACCTGATGCGTAGCCTTTGACGCATTCCAGGGTTTTTCTCCCGGCACCGCAACCTTGCCCGTGTTCCACGCTGGCCATACACCGGCTGCCCTCCGAGCACTACTGAATCTCGCTACCAGCACGCTGGCCATACACCGGCCGCCCTTCGAGTACTCCTGACTCTCGCTGCCAGCACGCTGATCATTGCCAGCCGCACACGGAGCTGTCTCCGAGTCACGCTGCCCAGCTGAGCTTCCTACGTGCCACGAGCCACGCGGCGTTCGGCGCCTACGCTCTTCAAGCTAAGTCTCCTAACAAGAGACCAACATATTTTCTCACCACCTTCCGAGCTCACGACCCTCAGTCTTACTCGCATGTAACTTAAATTTTTCTTGATTAAATTTTAACTTATACTCTCATAGAATCTTTCTTTGAAGCGCCTGCCCACTGCTAGGTAGGACATAACCCAAGCTTCACTTGGGGTACGTTTCATATGGTAATAAACATGCCTCTGCGTAGTGCATTTCAGTGTAAAAATAGAGGTACTCACCGTTTTCCTTCCAATGAGAAAAAATAATATTGATAATTTTATTGCATACCTTGCCAAAAGATTCGCTTTTTTACCAGCTAAAGAAACATTTACTTTTTTCTGAGATTCGCCACTGTCATTAGAGAAACATTTTACTGTTTAAAGGCAAAGTTTATTTTTATTGTTTCATTCAAGAGCAATGTTTATAACATCAAATAAGCCACAAATGACAGCACCAGCGAAGGTGGCGCCATCTGAGATAAGTTTTGCCGTGGTTTTGCCTGTGGCTTCTCATTACCCAAAATGTATGAAAAATAGATAGATAGATAGATAGATAAACTCTTAAAATACTGCGTTAGTTCCCTAATACTAACCCTGTGAAATCATTTACCACTGAATAAAACTCAAAATATGTAGTGATGGTCAAAATATTTTCGGATTTTAATTAAATAAAGAAATTTCGTTGATGAAGCTACTTCTCAAAATCTCTGAAATATTGGTGTCGTCGTTTGGCTTTAGACCTCAGCAGCCATTAATCGATGCCATAGACTTAAAATATTCAAGGATGGCTTAAATATTTTCTGATTTAACGTCTTCACTGAAATATTGGAGATGTCTTCTAGTATTAGAACTGGACAATCCATAATCACCGTTACTGATTTAAAATATGCAAGGATGGCAGAAATATTTTACGATACAAGTCAAGATTCTCTGAAATATAAATGCTCTAATCTGGCGTAAGAAGCAAATCACGCAAAAAAAAAAATATTACTCACCAATGTTTCCAACCAATTTGTTGAAAATATTCAAAAATGGCTATTAATATATTTTTTCCATATAGCTTCACTTTGCTGAAATACTAGTAGTGCCACCTAGCGATTGATCTGAGAAACTCGTATTTTATGCCACTGATTCAAAATATTTAAAGATGGCCTAAATATTTTCCGATACAATGTGTAAAATTCAGGCAAAATTCTTAATAAACCTTCGCTTTCCTTTTGTCGAAGTAATAAACCCACATAGTAGTCAAACGATGAATATTGTCAAAATATTGTAGTTATCATAAAACGTGAGTCCCGTAGAAGCATTGATCATAAAAACCAGCCTAAAATATTCAATGATGAGTGAAATAAATTAAGATAAAAATAAAAATTATAATAACCAGTAAAAACTACTATCGACTCCGCCGCCATCTTGGACAACTTTCCGTGCTTTTATTATTTCGCTGGCTTGAGAGCCATAAATTTCCCGCGCTACCCGCACATGTATATGATAATGGAAAATTTGTTTGAACTGATCTGGTTTCTTTCTGAGAAAAGATTCGAACTACCTTCACAATGTAGCCGATTGTTTTAAAATAGAGAAAACATCGTAGGAGTTAAAATTGTTCTGGACAGTTGAATTGGGATCTGAATCTTATTCATCCCAGCATACTCCACCATGTCGCGAAGCACCTCAACAAGTACTCTGCGAAATACCCTTATGCATAGATCACTTGTCATCATGTGAGCTGATAATTAGTTGCTGAGAGTGTACTATATTAAATCAAAAAACATGGTTATATTTAAGGTTAGACTGAGTGGTACTATGAGAACCGCGACGGTTCATACGTTTACACTGATATGTGGCTGATGCAGACTCTGGTACCTGGAGCCATAGGCCTCCAAGGATTTCTGATACTGATGCACAGCTGAACGGCCTCTGGTACCTGGAGCCATAGGCCTCCAAGGATTTCTGATACTGATGCACAACTGAACGGCCTCTGGTACCTGGAGCCATAGGCCTCCAAGGATTTCTGATACTGATGCACAACTGAACGGCTTCTGGTACCTGGAGCCATCGGCTTCCAAGGATTTCTGATAGTTAGGGGGTTTCCCCCCAGTGGCCTCCAAACCTCCCCTATAGCCACCCCATGCCTCGCAATATACTGAGCTGGTCTGATCACTGATATTACTGAGATAATCTGATTACTAACACAACTGTAGGTACTGTCCTACTCGGTACCTATAATGACTGTATAGGTCGGACTGTTACTAGACAAGGCTGGAATCATACAGTCAAATGATATACACAGATATAACAAGAGTAAATGCGATATATCTCACTCACCTGAGATCGCACCTTGTTCTTACACTACGGACACTTGTTCCACTCACCGCTACCGGCTTCAAAGTGACCCGTCCGGTCGGCTGCCGTAGCGAACGAAGCGCTCGCGATTCCTCTCTCCGCCACCGGGTGTGACGTCAGCTGTGTTATCCACAGATTACACACAAACAAACGTCGGTTGTCTCTGTCACAGCTTTGCTGATATTTAAACCTTGTATACCTACATGTCAGGATCTAGCTTCGCATTCGCGACACATACTCTGGCTGCCTCCGAGTACTACTGACTCTCGCTGCCGCGACGCTGACCATACACCGGCTGCCCTCCGAGTGCTACTGACTCTCGCTGCCGCCACGCTGACCATACACCGGCTGCCCTCCGAGTGCTACTGACCCTCGCTCCCAGCACGCTGATCCTCGCCAGCCGCACACGCTGCCCAGCTGAGCTTACTACGTGCCACGAGCCGCGTCGAGCCACGCGGCGATCGGCGCCTACGCTCTTAAAGCTAAGTCTCCTAACAAGAGACCAACATATTTTCTCACCACCTTCCGAGCTCACGACCCTCAGTCTAACTCGCATGTAACTTCACCTTTTTCTTGATTAAATTTTAACTTATACTCTCATAGAATCTTTCTTTGAAGCGCCTGCCCACTGCTAGGTAGGACATAACCCAAGCATCACTTGGGGTACGTTTCAGCTTAACCAAAAGAAATAGGCAGTTATTTCGTGCTGCTAGAGATCGAGCAAAGAGCACGGGTCACCGCTACTGTTGGATCCAAAATGGTACTATATTCATTCGCAGGTCTGACGGTAAACCTGCCATCCGAATTTTATCAACACATGATCTGGACCGACTCGACGGTGACTGCTCAGCCAACAAGAATGTTGAAAATAATAGCTAAAATGAAGTTTACTAACCCGCAAGTTTCCTATATAGACTATAAATGTAGAGTCACAATGCAAAATATTAACTTTATCTGTGTTCATTCATTATACACAGCAAAAATTACCCACACTAACCTCGTACACGCACTACACAAACCACACTCACACTTGTACACATACACCTTCCATCTATCACTCTTTCACATGCATGTCGTCGAGCAAACACCGTTCTCATTTACAATTCAACTGGTAAATGTTATTTATCACAATGAATGAATTAGCGGAAGATGTAGATAATACCTTAGCTATTAACTGTGTTTCGCTCGACGATTTAGACTTGTGCGCAGAACTGCTGACGTCAGAATATAACTTTAAGTGTCTCTCCTTTAACGTTAGAAGCATATCTAAAAATTTTGACTCATTTCTGGTTACTTACAAGCGTTTAAATCTAGACGTAGACGTTATCATTTTCAGTGAGTGCTGGCTATCGGAAAACTGTATTATCAAGCAGATCCCAGGATACAAGTCTTTTCATACTAAAAAGTTCATCAATAAAAACGGAGGTGTAGTTGCTTACATCAATGATAAATGGGATGCATCAGTGTGCGAGCCTGTGTGTGCTGATTGTAATTGCCTTGAAATTAACTTAAACGGCGAAATAATTGTATTAGGTATATACCGATCGCCTTCTTTTCGCGATATTGAGCCATTCCTTGAGTCACTCGATAACCTGCTTGGTGAATTAAACAATAAAAAAATTATTTTGACCGGTGACTTGAACTTAGATTTATGCTCTGAGCCACTTTCCAAAGACTGCTTTAACTATCTGTGCATTCTATCTAGCCACCAACTCCTACCTGCCATTACAGAACATACGCGTGCTGCATCTTCAGCATGTCTTGATCATTTCTTTGTGGACAAATCATCTTTAGCTATTGGAGTTGTCTGCAAATCTAGCATAACCGACCATTATATTTGTATGCTCGGAATGGCCTCTAAAGTCAAACAGCCACCCAGGAGCAGATCACGCAACAAAACTGATATAAATGCCGTTGTGTCTGAATTGGGTTCAGTAGATTGGTCTATGGTGTTGTCATCTTCAGACGTAAACGAGGCTTGCACGACTTTTCTTACCATATTAGATAGCTCAATTAAGAAAAACACTAATATCATCCGTTTCAGTCGGTCCAAATTCGTGCTCCATCCATGGATTACACCTGGCCTAATTAGATGTCAGAAAAATAGAGATCGTCTCCACTTGGAAGCAAGGCGAAATCCTTCCAATGAAATAATTAACAAGACTTATCGCAGATATCGGAATTTTCTAAATAAACTACAAAACAAATTAAAATCACAATACGAAAAACGAGTACTCAGCGAAAACAAAGACAATCCTAAAATGATGTGGCAAAAAATTAAGGACATCTGCCATCTGAATAGTCAACACAACAATCCGACAGAACTATGTAAAATTGACCAAAACCCTGTGGCGTCTTTAAACAAGTGCAATCAGTACTTTACTAAGGTTGGTAACGACTTGGCCGTTAAAATTCTGGACAAACTTTCTTCTACTCAAGCATCTCTTGCTGCGGAATACACATCTTCAAGACCGATTGTCGACACCATGTTTCTATCTCCTACTGATCACGTAGAAGTCGGAGAGATAATTAATAATCTGAAGCCAAATAGTGCACCAGGACTAGACGGATGCTCGTCATCACTCATAAAATCAATAAAACACCTAATAATTCAACCTTTGACTCACATTTTTAACCTAAGTTTATCAACTGGAATCTTCCCTGAATGCTGGAAATCCGCTGTTGTTACACTTATTCATAAGGACGGAGATAAGAAGGTACCTAGTAACTACCGACCCATCTCACTTCTATCTATATTTTCTAAGATTCTTGAGAAACTTGTAAACAAAAGATTAATAAAATTCCTTGATAAACATCATATAATTCCGGCCCAGCAATACGGTTTTCGGCATGGTAAATCAACAGAAGATGCAATGCTGCACCTGACTGACACTGTATCATCAGCCTTGGATCAGGGTCGACACTGTATAGGTGTTTTCCTCGACTTGGCCAAGGCATTTGATTCAGTGTCAATCCCAATCCTACTTCGAAAAATGCAAACGTTAGGTATTAGAGGCGTAGCCTACAACTGGTTTCACAGTTACCTTACAGACAGACTGCAGTGCATCAAGGTCTCTCAATTTCTCAGTGATACGCTCCCAATAGACTTTGGTGTCCCTCAGGGTAGCGTGCTGGGGCCCTCTCTATTTTTGTTATATTTAAGTGATTTAACAGACGTTCCCCTCGAAAATGCTGAGGTTATATGCTACGCAGACGATACTGTAATCCTGTTCCAGGGCAAAAATTGGAAAGATGTTTTCAAAACTTCTGAAAATGGCCTTGGACTGGTTGCAGATTGGCTTGACAGAAACCTTTTGACGCTTAACGTAAAAAAGACAAAATTTATTTCCTTTTACAAAACGCAAGCCTCCGCACCCCGTAACCTTGCCCCTCTTAAACTTCACTACCGTAACTGTTTGATAACGTCGCCTTCTGATCTTGCTACTGACTCGAACCGTCAATGCAACTGCCAAACAATTGAGCGAATCGATAAAGTTAAATATTTAGGTGTGCTGTTTGACCAAACACTTGGGTTCGGACCACACATATCGGCATTGTCAGGGCGTATAAGAAAAACTATTTGCATAATGAAATCGTTGAGACATTCAGCGGATAGAGAAACACTGATCTTGGTATACAAAAGTCTTTGTCAGTCGCTACTTTTGTACTGCATCAAGATCTGGGGAGGCGCTGCAAAGACAAAAATTATCGCAATCGAACGAGCTCAACGGGCCGTACTGAAGGTTATGCTAAAAAAGCCCTTTCGTTTCCCTACAAATAGCTTATACAAGGAATGTGGTGTCTTACGTGTTCGCCAACTCTATATACTGAGATCTGTAACCGCAATGCACAAAACTGTACTGGTCAGTCCTGACTACAATGTCCTACTGAAAAGGAGAGTAGCAAAAATTAAGGTACCACAGGTTCGCACTACTTTCGCACAACGCCTTCCCCAATATTTATTGGCCTACCTCTACAATTCCGTCTGTAGAAACTTGCGACAATTGATAAGTAGCTCAACCAAAGAAGTCAAAATAATTGTAGAAAAATGGCTTCTCGGTCTTGACTACACACAAACAGAAAACATCTTACCAAATTCACTTACTTGTTAAATAGCACAAGCACATGCACATGCTCATACAGTACGTTCACGCACTCACGCACACACATCAACACACACACACACATACACACCGCACATACACATCCACACTCGCTCTCTTACACACACATACGCACACAACACTCTTTTCACAAACCAAGTGTTGTGTCCTAGGTAACTTCCATTTACGTAACAAATTTATTTATTTTCTCTTTCATAATTCTACTTAGATTATAATCCTACTAAATTAGTATTGTATAGACTGCTTTGATTTATTTAGTATCTGATTAATAGACAATGGTTGTCAGCCCATGAAACCTAAGTTGTTAACTTGTTGTTGGTTCCTGCGATACAAGCTCCCGCTTAGTGCAGGGGCCGCTGCTACTTTAATATGTAATGTGCATTATAGTAAATAAAGATTTATTATTATTATTATTAAAGATTGCTTGAAAACCCAACATGGTATGTTACCTAGGTAGGTAAGTCATCAATAATATCATGCATCCGTTTACTGCTGGAGAAAGATTTCTTCAGGCACAGCCCTATCTTTGTATTTTTTCTTCCAGCTGTCAGATCCTGACCACAGCCTTTGTAACATAGTAGAAACGTCGAGTGAAAAGTATTTTACCTAAACAAAAATCATGAACAATATATCTCGATAGGCAACTAAAAACCAAGTTTTTTTTTGTTTACAATTACTACAAACGTGGTTATTGTATGTAGCTACCTAAGTAAAGAAACCGAAAGAAGAAATCAATAACAAACTAATAGTCCCATATTTGTAAATCATAAAATGCGATACGAAATTCCATCAACCAGAGAACCAGAAAAAGAAGTCTCTGTATTTCTACTACTAGTAGGTGGTTATATCGTCACTGACTAGTAGTCAGTTAAGGAAATAACCAAAGTCTGTTAATTCTCGCTGTAACAATTTTCACTGTAGCAAATTATGCACAATACACGTCAAGTGAGACGTCAGTGCAGTTTTTATCATCTCCATACAGAATAAGACTGAAATGACCACGTATTCAGTCACTATGTTCATTTCAGATATTCCTCTTGTTACCTGATGTACGACCAGCAGGCGCGCCAGAACCATCCAGGCGTGTGACCCAGCATGGTGCGCACGTCCTCCGAGAACCGGTCCACACCATACACCCAGCACACGCCGGCTGCCTCCGCGAACACCACAAAGAGGATGGCCAGCCCAGGCCCGTACACGTTCAGCAGGTCTACTAGGTACACGCCACCCTAGGGGTAAGTGGTAATAACGATTTAGAATCATACCAAGCATCGGATGAAACATGACAACAAAGATAATACTGTGAAAAGCATTTTGTCATACTTTGATAGCACTTTATTTTCATAATTCGTCAAAACCAGCAGTTTTTTACTCTTGTCCAATTACTAAGAAGTTATACATTTATAACCGACCACCCATTTACAAACGTGTCGACATTTCAGTATAGTTTAGTTTCCGTAGCGCCCCTTAAACACAACAAGTGGAAGTCATCCCCTAAGTGTACATGAATAATGCAGTCCGCACCTCAGATAACGTGGTGCGGTAATTTATCCGATGATACTCTGTTTTGCCGGCATTTATATACTGGCAACTTGATTTCTTATAAGGGTTGGTTTTGGTTAGTATGTGCCGAAATGACAGAGTGTGGAAGAATGATGCTCGTAATGAAAAAGGTCGACTTTTATGTGGATGTTTAGAAAATAAACCACAAGCTCGTTTCCATTCCCACCTAGTATCTACATGCAAAAATTTTACATAGATCTGGATGAAAATTGGTCGGATTATTATGAAAAATAAAGAATGTATAGAACGCGTGTCTGCGATCGTAAACTCCTAAAGGGCAGGGTTAAGCCATCGTCCTCGATTCACGAGGCGATGAGTTACACACTGATAGCAATAACATTTTGCGCTGACTCACCGCACCCGGCGACGGTATTGCGCCTTAATCCGCACAGCGCAAATATGCGATAATCTTAGTTTTACCGATACGGAGTTATATGGGAGTCAAGGAATCAGACTTAAATCAGGTCAATACACAGATGTGTTCCTTGTCAGTTGTTTTGCCGTGAAAAGATTGAACTTGAAGTGAATTCCAGTACGTTTTATTCAAATAGATAAAGGAATCACTGTATTGCGTATTTGACCAATATACCAGGCAAGTAATCAAATTAATCAATTAAAGTACAATTAAAGTCCAATCAGGATATAAAATAACTCAATATAAGCTCCAGAAAGTAATACTGGTTATTTTAAGTGGATTTTTATGGCTTTACTATAAATTATGATAAAGCTATAATGATATTTATGATAATAAGTACAAGTACGAGGAAGTATGAGGAGATCCGTAGACGAACGAAAGTTACCGCATATATCACGCAGAATTGATGGCCGATGGAGCCGAAAGGTCCTCGAATGGAGACCACGGACCGGTAAGCGCAGCGTAGGATGTCCACCTACAAGATGGACAGACGACCTAAAAGAGACCGCAGGAAAACGCTGGATGCAGGCTGCTTCCAACCGGCCCTTTTGGAGATCGATGGGGGAGGCCTATGTCCAGCAGTGGACGTCCTATGGCTGAAATGATGATGAAGTACAAGTACACTTACATAAGTAGTAGTTGGTAAAGCACAAATGTAGATGAAAAGAAGCAGCCCCGCGACGAACAGCTCTCGATGTCTCCCCAAGACACGGGGGTATTCGTCGCAAAGTGCCGTTGTCACCGCTTCTAGACCTACACCAAATGTGAAAAACACCATGAGAATTCCAGCCAAGGTTTCATTTACATTAAGACGAAATATGCTTCGATTCGTCCTCACGAATATTCAAAAGTAGACCTTTAAAATCGATTAATTGACATTATTCCTTTATGTTTAATAAATGTTCTTGAAATATTTTATTCGGATGTGTTCACCGATACACGATTAAAGAAATTTGGCTCGATAGAAAAAAATCGTAAACTTTCCTAAAAAACACCCGTTTTTACGTTCCCTTCAATAGATTGAATCAACTTCATTCATATTCTATAGAAGATATTTTCATCAAAAAAAATTGTGTGTTATCCTAAGTGGTCGCAGTTTTTTGAAAACTCGTAAGATTATTTGTAGAAAATAAAGAATAAATATGTATGTATGGACCCGGGTATGTCCTAAAACTGCGACCAGAACCACCGGAGGATGGGCAGCAGCGTCCCATTAGTACACGGTGAACGTACTGCGATCCCCAAGCCGCCTGCCAAGCGTGGGGATTATGGCAACACCCCTCTCTACGAGGGAGGCCTTTGTTCAGCAGTGGACGTTTACAGGCTGATGATGATGATGATGATGAAAGAATAAATAAATATTGAAAATATTTGAAAGCGCGCACGCCGCATTACCGTCATACAAGTGTACGGTTCTCTACCATTTCGCCTTAACACTGAACAGAATTGCCTTGGAGTGTTTTGTATTCTAACAAAAGACTGAATACAGTTCTTACCTCCAAAAGTGCTATCCAGACCCAGCGTGATCAGCATCAAAAAGAATATGATCGCCCAGAACACAGAACCGGTCATAGTAGCTATTGCCTCAGGGTATACGATAAAGACAAGACCTGGACCTTCTAGTCCCACCTCTTCGATGCTTTTATTCTGGACATGCGCCATATACCTGGATAGAATTAAACACGAGATATGGTATAAAAAATCAGTCACTAATAACGAAAGTTTAAAATTTAAATTTCTTAATGCTCACCCCAAAACGGAAAAGATGACAAATCCTGCCAAGAAACTGGTCAGACAATTGATAGAAGACGTAATGAGAGCATCTCTGTAGCAGTTGTTATTGAATTTGTTATAGCTGGAGAGTGCTAGTAGGGTTCCAAACCCTGGACCTAGAGAGAAGAAGATCTGTGAAGCCGCATCTATCCAAACCTGGTAGAAAATAAAAAAGCTGGATCAGTAAGGTGAACTAAGGTGTAAGATCAAAATATTTACGTAAAGAAAAGTTAATCTTACCTTTGAATTCTTAAGTTTGTGCCACTCAGGTGTGAGGTAGTATCGGATTCCTTCTGTAGCCCCCGGAAGAGTCACGCCTCTAGCTAGCAGTATTAACAAAACCACATATGGAGCTATAGCTGTTACCCACACCACCTTGAGAAAAGAAGAACTAATTAAAAAGTTCAGGAACATGTACATTTTTAAATGAATAGTACTTTTCTAATCATAAGAGCCTGCCATGAAAATGTTTTTAGAACTTACTTTTCCAGCACTCCTGACACCTTTCCACAATGAGAAATAAACCAGAACGAAGACTCCGAAGACGCATAGAGCAAGAGACGGCTTGATCGGTCCCATGTCGTCCAGCCCATTTGATCTATGTTGTTCTAATACGTTGCGCCTGGGTGAGTAGTATAAAAATTATTAGTAATACTTTACTATAATTATAGAAGCTGCTTAAATAATACCAACGTACCAGCAACCAACCTTTCAACTCATCATACTCATCATATACATTAAAAAAGAAGCGAGGGTAAAAGGCGACATTCTTGGTTAAAAAAATTGCGAGATACTATCGCTATCATGCCTCCTTTTTTCAGAGCAGAATCTTCAAACTAGGATAACTATAGTATTGAGTATGAGTAATGTTCTATAATTATGTAAGTCTTTTACAAATGTTATGTGTTGTTCTTTCGGAAATATATAATTTATGATTGTCTAACCTTGGAAAGTAGCAGAAAAGCTGTGAAAACCTAAGCATTTTAGATGAGCATGTAACATATTTTAGAATAAGAATCTACTTACTCAAAGAATTCTTTTGCAGGCGTGGAAGAATTCGCATGTATCTGAGGCGAGGTGACAGGAGTGCAGAGAGGCGTGTTCCATTCGTTGTTGCAGCTAGTCCAGGGGAGCACGGAATTGATGGAAGCGAGGGAGGCCACCAGGTAGTACACCGCCCAGCCGATGATGGTGTTGTAGTACATGCCCATGTAGATGTCTATCATGCAGATCGCGTAGCCTACCCCTGGAGGAACAGTTCATGAGTGAATTTATGTATTATTTTTTTCATATGCGGTTTCTCTCTATCATGTGACTTTACGTTCTAGCTCTACAAATAGATAAAATCGTAAGTAAATCGTTAGACCATGTTTAGTTACTTCCGAAAGGCATAAGAAACTGAGATATTGTCTAGCCAGTGCACAAAAAGTTGAATGAAAAGAGGAATAAGCATATGACAAAGATAGGGTACCTATAGCATTGATACTAACCGTTTAGATTCTTAAAAAAAGCGTGACAAACAAAATCCAGTGAAGTGGTGACATCGCTTAGATAATGTACATGTACGTACATGATCATCGAATATGTTTCTCTGTTTCACAACTTTCGACTCCGAATAGCCAATCAATCTTGATTCAACGCGATGACAGCCACAGCCATATTTGTCGCGCCATCTTGCGACACATAAACCAATTAGAGTGCGCGATGCGATATCATTTGATTACCGGCCGACAGATGGCAGCAAATGATTTGATTTCCAACATGGCCGTCAGATACGTCGAAGTTGGCGCGAAGTTTAGTGATAATTAATTGGATTTTGACGGCTTTAAGATTTATTGTGAGTAAATAAATGGATGAATGCTGTTTTATTGCTCTGGGAGTCGTTGCTGTGGGTTTATTAATTTTATTTATTTGTATCTGGTGTCGAAGGAAGTACAATATTTATGAATTTTACCAGCTTTATATGAGACTGAGATATGAGAAGTAATAGGTACAACTGAACAAGTTATTAAGGAGCACATACTTACATACATATACACATGTATGTATTTATGTTATGTATGGACTCCGAAATGGCTGGACCGATTTTGACGGGACTTTCATAAACATAGAGCTACAAGATTTACAATTCAATTTTTCTGCACCTACATAGAGCGTAATACTTGGTAATACGTAAGCTAAAGCTGAAAGTTTACAATACATTAAAGTTTAAAACTTTGAATACCAAAATATGAAGATGTTGACCTTTAACATTTTTAAAAGCAAAATGCGATGTGCTTACGAAAAACTTGCCAGCCAGATTCACTGGGTGTCAGTCATGCATAATTCACACTTCAGCGAAGTATGCATACGATCTCTATAATATTGTTCCGTATAGCTACCCAGTCTACACACTAGGTACCTAAGTCTGACTTGACCGGAGCCCTGCAAACCTAGCCTAGGTCTGCAAACGTTTTATGACACGCACTTTACCTAAGTACATAGCCGGAACTCTGGTAGCAATTGTTTCACAATTATTAATTAGACCCTATAGGTGTCACTCAGCTTTTAAATGGCTCCATGAAATTAGATGACATTTGACCCATGACGTGGATAAATTAATATGTCCTTTAGACGACTAACTAAGCTCAAAAAATTTGCAACCAAAAACAACGAAAAAAATGGCTAATACCAATCTAAGCTCTAAAAAAATTTTGAACAAAAACTCGCAACCAACAACAACAAAAAAATTGCAAATTGCACCTAAACAGTTTTTTTGCTGTGAAATTGCGGCTAGAATTTTTTTAAACTTCAATATACAGCTTATTTCAAGTATTTAGAATATACTTTTACTTCAAAACACAGATTAAATGTAGGCAAGTATTTAGAAGATTTTCCAAATATGAGTGCAAGGGGTGTACCTAACTTCGGAACTTCACGTTTGCGATTGTAGACTGAAGTTTTTTTTGGGATTGAAGAATCGCACCACACGTGCTTGTGGAATCATTATGTTTCACACAGAAAAGGGAAGATTTTTCTTTTCTTTCTACTCTAGTTTTTTTTTCCTCGTCCTAAATTAAAACCAGTCCATGGCTGATATTATGATGTTAAATCTACGCTCAGTAATTTTACTGGTAACATTGTGTTTGACTTTTAGAACAATGCTGAAACTTGGACTATATTTGTTATGAGAGACCGTAACGTTCTCTCTCTCTTCAAATAAGAACAAAAATTTATGTTTTCGTACTTCATTTTACATTTGATCTCACATTCAGACATCATCTCGTGGCGTAAAGATTGCTCAAATTGATAGTAACTCGTGGAGGCGGGTTCGATTCCCGATAACATAAACAGGCGCTGATAATGGTGATGTATGCGAGCGAGTACGGAGTGAAGAAATATGCCGCGTATTTAGGGGTTTGCAATCGTAAAGTATGCATTATTACATAATTAGGAGGGGGGAGGGGGGGATATCTGGAAACATAATTGCGCTACTTTATAAATAAGTACTTAGTTAATGTGATTTGAGCGTATTTGCCTGACATTTTACGAAGCCTATTACGAAGCTGTTTATTAGTAAAATTTCCGAGTAAAGTTTATGAAATGTTAAAATTACAATAAAAAAATAAAATAAAAATGTACTTGCAAGTCGTAGCTAAGGATAATGTACAACACAATCATAAACTACCTACCTACCAAAATGACACAAACCAATACAAAAAGTGTAACAAGTGTACTTACTATATTTTGTTATGGAATCATGTAAGTAATAATAGGCTAAGTTTTTTGAGAAATAAATATTATATATTATTATATTTATATTTAAATATTATTAAACTAGCTGTTGCCCGCGACTTTGTACGCGTAGACTTTCATATAAAGTTTTCAGTCCCTATTTGCCCCCCATAATTCAACCCTTTCAAAAAACCATTTCTTAACGGACCTCTACATCCCATAAAGAAAGTATCTGCCAAATTTCAGCTTCGTAGGTCCTGTAGTTTTCGAGATTTCGTGATGAGTGTGTGAGTGAGTAAGTGAGTGAATTTTGCTTTTATATTATATACTTAGAAAGTTTTTTTTAAAATATTAAAATTATAATTATTATTTTGTTTTATAGGTAAACCTATAAAACAAAATATTACCTACTAGCAACGCACCCCGGCTTCGCACGGGTGTAGGTCTTATTTTTTTACACCTTGTGTTACATTATTGGAATATTAGTAAAGATCCCTATTTCTTTGAAAATATAATAGCCTATGTCACCCGGGGATAGTGTAGCTTGTAGTGTAGTAAAAGTGCTAGAATTTTTCAAATCGGTGCAGTAGTTTCGGAGCCTATTCAATGCAAACAAACAAACAAATAAACAATCAAATCTTTCCTCTTTATAATATTAGTTACCTATAAGAAAAGCTACCAGAAGTCCGGTTAGTATTATGATTTTGCTCCACTAAATGCGACTTTAATATGTACAATAATATTAAGCCTAATGTCATCTTAAAAGCTTGTGTTTAAAAGTGAGAAAACTTCGCCTTAAAGCTTTCTTAAGTTAGTGCGGTATACCGCAAACAAAATAGGAACTTTTGAGTCTCACAACACCTTATTACCACACGGATCAATTTGAGACTTAATTGCCGAGATTTAAGAAAAGCTTTACCGGAGGAGCCGGAGGATGGGCAGCAGCGTCCTATTAGTACACGGTGAACGTACTGCGATCCCCAAGCCGCCTGCCAAGCGTGGGTATTATGGCAACACCCCTCTCTACGAAGGAGGCCTTTGTTCAGCAGTGGACGTTTACAGGCTGATGATGATGATGATGAAAAGCTTTATACATTAAAGTTTTTATTCAAATGCTAAAAGTTCGCATTTGAACAAATTGTGAGTAAGTTTTATAAAACTGTCGGCAACTTGGAGAATCTTGTAGGAGCTATGATTGGTCAAATCATAACTTTGGTTCGCTTCTTGCCGCTGGTGAGGAGGCTAATAGATCACGAACTGGAGAAAAGTAAGCGTATGCTTTTCTTTCACGTTCTTGGGTATCTTTGTTATTTTTCCTTTTGCCATCTTATATAGTCATGTTTTATTGCTACATGCAGATGGATGAGCTAACCAATCCCTTGTTAAGGTGAACATAGCTTTGTTCACCATTCACTTTGTTCTTATTTAAATAAACCGGCCAAGTGCAAGGCGGGCTCGCACACTGCGTGTTCCGTACCATACCACCACAAAATACAAAAAGTAGTGCAAAAAGACAAAACATCACGCCCAGGCGGTCACCCATCCAAGTACCGACCGATATTGCTTTACTTGGTGGTAAACAGACACTTGTTACCGAATTACACTTGGCTATTCTTTATTGTTTGTTATTTGAATTTACTTTTACTATAATTATGCCAAGCTTGACGCTTGTACGTATTATCGTTTTTAAATTACAGCAAATACAAAAATACGTTAAATTTTTTTTTTATGGAGACACCCATTAATTTTTATTTTTTTGCTTTATGATTATTTCTTCATTAATCCGCCGTAACAATAGATATTCTGTGAAAATTTCAACTGGCTATCTATTACGGGTCGAAAGGTGCAGCCGTTAAAAAGTAGGATAGACAGACATACAGACAGACAGCGTAGGCTTATTAATGGGGTCACGCTATCATCCTTTGGGTACGGAACCCTAAAAATAAACGCGTTGAAGTGAGAACATCCTTCTTTGCGTAGGTTAAAAATACGGATCGATATGAAAACTTTTTTAAAGTGTATTAAAAATAAAGTTTCTGTAGGATAACGATTAGAACCCCAAGGATGCAGTTAGCAACTAATAGGAACGATTTGAAGAAATACGTAGGGACCTAGTACCTACGGTAAACTAGTTCTGTATGGTTCAGGAAGAGCAGCGAGCCGACTTTATCCGTAGAGCAAATGTTTGGCGAGCCCTTCATTGGCACAGATCGATATCATACCGACAGATGTCATATCGAAACTAGGTACTACTTCTTAAAGAATGGTCTAACCTTGTACTCATTGATTTATAAACAAGTGGTAAAAGACAAAACTACCATACTTAATCTATACTAATATTATAAAGAAGAAAGATTTGGTTGTTTGTTTGTTTGTTGAATGAAAACGAATTGAACTCCCGGTCTCTAAGGGCCCAATGTCTCAACCCCAAACGCCTCAAATACGTAACCACTGCCAAGGTTAGCATATTGAAACATTGTTTCATATAGGCATCGTTTCGCACACATACCATCAAAATGTGTAAAGTGTCCTCAAAATCGCCATAAGTAGGTACTCAATGCATTGGGATATGACGTTTTTTTTCTTCGTCAGATATTTAAACTTATTAGATGGTAGGTAAACGTGGATGTTGGAGAACAAATTGTACGAAAAAGGTATCCTGTGGGTGAAATACCCATGTAAAATACGTATCGAGCTTCATACACATTTTGATTTCGAAATTTAAATTTGTATGGAAAACGTCAAACGTAAATACGTATTTTACGTAGCCAAAAGTCATACTTCGCCCACTGAGTTTACCTTTCTTTAGTTTACCTGTATATTTGAGAAATAGAGACTTACAGATGGACACATGCCTTCTCACAGAGAAATAGGATGGGACCTACTCTTATTCACCATGCTGACCCAATGCATGATGGAGAATGTCATGTCTTTGAACTTTTGAGGTTTTCTCACGATACTCACCGTTTTAGAGCGATAGCATCGAAACTGCACTTCATTTATTTATGTACTAAATAAGTCATTGGTGCATGACCGAGCATCGAACCGGGTGCCGGGTTTAGAATCTGAAGAGATTCTAAAGCGCACACGCTATCATCCGGCCACCATCAAATAAATATACAAATACAAATCAATTTATTGGGCATTATAAAAATTTACAAAATAAAATATGAACCCATTTACTCCGAACTAGTAATAAATACTGTGTTTCGGGAGCCAATGGCCTCTCCCATTAGATGTTACTAACTAAATGCCAAAACACAGACTAAAATAATAAAAAAAGTTACGACAATTTTTTTACAAAAGTTACGCTCTCTATTTTTTTTTTTTTTTAATATATTTATTTACATCACTTACTATATTTTTTTTCTATATACTTACACTCAAAGATAATATTCATTGCATCACGAAATCAGTGAATTTCACTCTATTATAATTTCAGTCGTTTTGACTTTACATTTGGTACTTTTCCAATCCCTTTTTCTAAAGGCCATCGATGTAAATGAAAAATGAAAATATATTTATTTACATAAACATAGGCTTAAATAAGGTATGTACATCAAACGAACTGTAGGAAGAAACCGTAAGGCTTATGCTTATGAGTGAGTTGGGTAAGTATAGAAGATAACTGCGATTCCCGCACTAGGCTAGGCCTGTATCGCGGAAATCTGATCCGGTTTTTCTTAGATTAACTTGTAGGTAATTCATATAATATGTATGAATACACTTATAATTATATATCTCTATTAATATTACAGGAATAGGTCCTATTGATTATGTATATGTATATATTATGTATGTTAGTATTATTTTTACATTTTGTGTTGTAATTCATCATGGTAAATGTTATTTTTACATTGTAGGTACATTTAAGATGGGATCTTCAATAAATGCTCCTGGTGGATGTAGATTGTAGATATATATACGTGGAAACAAACAGCTCTCACTTGACCTCCCTAGAAGTTGATTTCATACATTTTAACCAGGGCCTCTCCCGGCCACTATTTGTCTCGGCGTTAAAAGCATTGGCTTTTGTATATTTATAAGACGTTTCTTAAACGTCCGAGGTGCTGAGAGTTTCTGTGTAGGGACATGGAATGTGTGGAGTCCTTTTTAGCTAACAAAAAGGAATGGGAGGGAGGTTCTCATTTTGATTCGTATTTTTTATGTATGTACGCTGATTACTCCGACATTTGTGAACCGATTAACGTGTCTCTTCTTTTATTATGTAGGGTAAGTTTTCGAGATATTTCCACAAAGATTTCATTAATTTTGGTTTTTTGATTTTTTAACCAGCTACAATAATATGAATAATTTTGAGCGCTTAATTGGGCGATCGCTTTCTTCCAGGCAAGCGTGTTCCATCGTAGACCGCATCATCGCTTACAAGTGCCAAGTGCGAGTCGGGCTCCACTGAAAGTTCCGTACGACCACAAAATACAATAATATCAATTTAAAAAAAAAACGATTACAAAATTAGTATGGCATTTCGATTCGGTGAAATGATAAGGCTATCCAAGTAAAGAATTCCCAGTTATAACTTGGTAATGTACAGAAACTAGTCATTGACTTGCACTTGGCCACTATTTATTGATTGTTGTTATACTTTAGAGTGTACTATAATCATGCCAAGTTTGACGCTTGTACTACCATTAGTACTTGTATTACCATTTTTACATTAGAGCTAATACAAAAATACGTAAAAAAATACGTTTCGCGTTATAGGGATCATCGTTATATACATAGGGACCCCTTTTTCGTTTTTACTTATTGACTTTTTATTTATTTTATAGTTAATATGTCATAACATTACATATTCAGTGAAATTTCAACTGACTATCTATTACGGTTCGAAAGATACAGCCGTTTATAGGTAGGACAGACAGCTAGACGGACGGATAGACATCGTAGGCCCAATAATAGGGTCCCGTTTTTACCCCTTGGGTACGGAACCCTAAAAATAGACAGCAACGTTATGGCTGAATATTTAGTTCCTTTCGAAATCCGCCACATTCCAGCTCACAAAGTATTTAATGTACCAATAGTCCAATACGTTAAGAGGTGCAAATAAACCGAGCTCGGAGGACTCCCGAGGGAGTACGACAATCACTTAACGGAGCGATAAGTAGGCACTGTGGATCAAAACTGTCTGATTTACTTCGGTACGATAATACTTTGATGTTTTGTTTACTGCATGAAAGAGATTCTTGTATTGGGATTGTTGCTGAGTTGTTTTGCGATAAATTTTTTGATGAGTCTAACTAAATTTGCGTAAAAAATAAAAATGTTTTTATTTTAGACACGAAACCCATATTTATAATGTAATTTTTTTGGAGTTTAAACGTTTAGAAATAAACAACGAGCAACAGCAATAAATCCTTAATTCAGACTAACGTTCTTAGTTTTGAACATCGGTGCAAAGTAGTACATAGTTTTTTTGTACGGAATATATGTTCGTGTTGGCTACAATCTCGCCTGGTGGGAATCGATGACGTGGTCGAAGATGTAGGACCGCACTAGCCTATGAAATAACAATTCACTTTTTTATTGAATAACAATGTAGGTATTGTACGTGATTATGAGAAATTGTTTTGGAGACATTGCAGAATATATTTCAGTTGTATTGTATAATATTTATATTAGACATAGACACTTTTTTTTATTTTTTTATTTAATATACACTCAGTGTCAAAATAAGTATATAATATGAGTGTAAGTGTAAATCTGAATTTAATGATAACGACGATGATGATGATATTGATGATGATCCATTCTCAAACATTCATTCATTTATAATTTTTTTATATTCATTTTTCTTCATTATCTCTTTCATAATTATATGCGGGAGCTCCACCCACAATCTTACCACGATAAAGATCCCGTTAATAATCATATAACTGTAGTGAACCACCGTAATAGAATATTTGACATGCGTTTCAGAAACCGGGTGTATCCATGGTTAAAAGTTACTAACCTTTCAAAGCCGGGCATATTCGCTTCCAGAGCGTAAGACAGCCGCACCGATGGTACTGGCCCAGCGCCAACTCCATGAAGAATAAAGGAAGACCGCCAAAGAGAAGCATCACGCAGTAGGGGATGAGGAATGCACCTGTTAATCACCGGACCTATTTCATTTTACAAGGTCACATCGGAGACAGTGGCGTAGCTATCGGAGGGCCAGGTGGCGCCGTGCACCGGGGCCCTCAAGCTCAGGGGCCCCTCGGACCCTGACCAGTAAACCACAAACTGAACCCCCCCCCCCCCCTTCAGAATATAACTCATACACATACCTAATAAGTAGCTTTGCATCTTTAAAGAATTATCATATAATTTTTTTTATTTACTTGATAAAATCTAACCACCAAAGCGCCGATGTGTGACCGTCGTGAGAGATGCGTACAATCACCTCTTTATGCAAGATGCCAACGTCCTTGCCCAATGTAGAAGAAACCGCAGAATAGCGGACTCCAAGCTAGGTAGAAGAATGTTTGATTGAACTCACCGCCGCCGTTCTGATAGCAGATGTAAGGAAACCGCCACACGTTGCCGAGGTCGACTGCGAACCCCACTACTGCGAGCAGAAACTCTGCCTTCTTTGCCCATGTCTCTCGCTCCCGCACCGGCGTCAGGGACACCACTACGGACCGGGACTTCGGCAGCAGCTGGACAAAAAGTAAACAGCCGCCTGAAAACCTTTGGATATGTGTAACACCAAGGGCATCACGGATACGTTGTCGACTTTCGAAAACTTTATTAACAGCCCTTTTGAAGAACCCCATGTTATACTTGGAAATGCCGCAGGAGCGAGCTCATTCTACACATTGCAGGTGTAAGGCAAAAATGATTAGCTACGTAAAAGGCACAGTTCGCGATTTCATCAGATTTATGATATTCTTCCTTTGCGATTCCGATTCCAATTCTTGTATTGAAATTCCAAGTTAAAATGAGATTTAATAATCCCCATCAGGGCTCTCGCCTGAGAGCCTCTCTGCCGATGCTGTGTGAGGCTGCACACGAAGCGAGTGAAGTGAAGTGATAAGCATCCAGTACATTCTCATCATCATCATCATTTCAGCCATAGGACCAACTTCTCCAACCGGCCCTTTTGGAGATCGACGGGGGAGGCCTATCTCTAGCAGTGGACGTATGGCTGAAATGATGGTGATGAGTACACTCTCATTCCCGTTCTATTGTATCAAGAGGGTAGACGGGTAAGGGTGGGTGGTAAGCATTCGGAGGATTTCAGGTTTCAAAATTCCCATTACAACTGGTTATGGGCAGCTGTCTACCATCAAGTCACTGGTCTCGCTGTTAAATTGTAAAAAAACCTCGCGTACAGGGGCGGATGTAGTCTGGGCGGCGGGCGGCGGCGCGGTGGGCGCGGGCGGCGCGTCTGACGGGGGCATCTCCTCGCACAGCTCGCTCTCCCCGTTGCGCCGCTCCGGCCCTGGACTCTCCCCCTGAACAACAATACCTGCCTTTAATTATGGGTTAAGCTTAGTATGGCGTCTGTTTTATTATATAGGGCCTTTTTAGAAGATCATTGTTTATTTTTAAATATGCGTTTTTGTCCTTAAATTAAAATCCGTCTATTATCTATTGTCATTGTATATCCCTGGTGGTCTGGATCCCAACTACGGACAGATGGGGATTACGTTCGTGGCGGTCAAAAATGATACAGGGTTATAAAGAAAGGGTATGCTAAACCGAAAGGAGGTCAATGTACTCATAATTATGAACAACTTTTACTATGGTAATGTGACCAACCCTGAAATCGCAAAAAAGATGAACAGACGACCTAAAGGAGACCGCACGGAAACGCTGGCTGGATGCAGGCCGCTTCCAACCGGCCCTTTTGGAGATCGATGCATTTGCATGATTTAATTCCCTCCTGCCCATTTTTCTATCGGACCGCCAGGGCGGGCACAAAAAATCGACATCGTTTTATGATTGATATTCCGAGAACCCGTACGAAGCGCTTTGATTCCACATTTATTGTGCGAACTGCTAGTCTGTGGAATTCGCTGCCTGAATGGGTTTTCCCCGTCAGTTACAATCTGGGTGTCTTTAAGTCGAGAGTGAATCGGTTTCATCCAGGCATGCCTGGAAGAAACCGATGCTCTATCGTAGACCGCATCGTCGCTTAACATCAGGCGAGATGGCGGCCAAGCGCAAGTCTATCTACTATAAAAAAAATATTTAAAAAAACGATGGGGGATGGCCTTATATCCAGCAGTGGACGTCCTACGGCTGAAATGACGATAAGTTAAGTACCTACATACTAAATTTAATGACATACAATTCGGAAGAGCAATTACGGAGTCTGTCGGCTAGAGATCAATTAAATCTGTTATCATTTTTTAAATTTCCTCAAAGCTACATTTTGCCTTAGCGCGTCGCACGCACTATTTGTCTTGTTTATTGAAGCGTCGGCAGTCAACAGTCGTCAGCAAACAGCCGCTTGCGAAACAGATTGCTTTGTAAATAAAAATAATGAAAAGTGACCCTTCGTGCGGTCGGACCCAAAGCATTAAGTCGTTCTGATTAGGTTTTATAAATAACGACTTAACTTTCGATTCAGCCTTTTTCGCTAACTGGGAGTTGAATTCGATATTTAAATACGAGTTGACTAAAGAATGGGCCCAACGGATTTTGCGCTAACGTGGAAAAAACATGTCGCTTCATCAGGTACATTATTTTCATAAACTCGTGAATTTTCGAGTGTTAATGTCAATAATAGTGGATTATTATTTACTAAGTGTTCGTAAATATCCTAGAATGTGGGTAAGTGATAAAGCCTCCACCACTTTCACTGTGAATTAATTATACTTTGCTTAATATTGACTCTAAGACTTGTTTGACGATATTTCATGAAAAAAAATATATATGTTGATACTATGGCACTGGCAAACAAATTCATACAATGTGTGACGCCAAAATCCTCTTAAGAGGAAAGAAAAAAATGGGCCCTCCGCTGGCTGCTCTATGGGATAGCCAACTCTTTTTAGTTTACTTCAAAAATAATATAAACTAGTTTACGCTAGGTTATGTTAGGTTAGGTTAAAATTATTCTGAGGGTTACGAAACACGGCGCGGAAGCATGGCGTATACAATTTTGAACATGTGGTACCTAAATCAGAATACGGAGAGTTTACTTTACTACGGGCGTTTGTTCGCCGTGATGCGACGTCACTGCCTTTACTTTTTCAGTGGGCGTTGAGCCTAGCCTTTCATCCAAAATATTGGTTTTTGGTGCCATTTCACGTACTACGTTACGTCTACTAGAGCCTTAAGTTAATGCTTTGTGCACAAAAACCTAAATGCAGCGCTGGCCCTGGGGTACAGCGAGAGGAACGATCGCTCTACCAGCGGGCGCCAGATAGGAAGAGGCGCCAAATGCCAAAAGCGAAAAAAAAAATTAAAAAAAAAAACTGGGCGCTTGATTCGGGGGCAACGTTGCAGGTGGAGGCACACGTGCATTATTTGTAACGAGCATAACATTTTAATGTACAAATAGTTTATATCGTGGATTAGCACATGGAATAATTATTATCACACAATCGATTCCTGTACGTTAGTTTTCAGAAATATTACGCGCAGAAAGATAATCTCGCTCTACCCGGATCAAATGCTAGAGCCAGCGCTGCCTAAATGGGTATGTAGAGTTATCCAATCAAGATAAATCAATCTTTATTATCATCCAGAGTGGAACATACGCCGTTAAAACGCATTTACTGTACGGATTAGCCTTTTTATTTGGCGATTAGTGAAAACACGGCTAAGAAAAGCTTGTTTTCTCCTCACGCGAAATCGCCCTCTTTTAGTGGCGTTCTAAATAAATTAATATAGGAAAGAACTCTTTAAAAACATTTGCCAAATGAATATTTACTTGAAACTTTAACAATTTATAGGTTCTGATGGAGATGAGCTTTATTAAATTAAAGACGACCTAGAGTTTTCCCAAAGCACGCCACTAGGCCTGATTTTCGGTGTTACGCTTCTAGCCACTACCAATCTTACGTATATTGTCACTCCATCGAATATCAGGGCGTCGTACGCCGCTACGTTTGCCGATAGAGTAAAAACGTAGGTATCATCTATGACTTAAAGAGGTTTATCAATTTAAAAAAGAAAAAACTTTAGGGTAAAATTTTTTTTAGAATTTAAAGTGAAGAGAGGCATATAATTTTGACATTTCCACATAAGATTTTAGCACGCTTAGTTAGCTTATAAAAATAATAGTTTTACTACATACCTACCTACTTCTAAAGTAATTCGATAGGTATAGCAAAATAAATTAAAACGTTAAAATGCAAAACACCATACGTAAGGGCTATTCTGAAAGCGCCGCGGGCCCTTTATGGGGCATTCTGTTGTTATAGTCCATAAAGTGTGCGTTCTCGCTGTCATTCATTCGAAACGGCTCAAAAGTTAAACTGAACGTTTAGTGTGCTATTTGGACGATGATTTTTTGGGCTTGGTTAGTTGTTTTCAAGTGTTTAACTTTGATAAATAACTACGACATCAAAATTTTGATTATTTTGGTTAGATTAAATTAAGTTGCATCTTTTTTAGTTTAACTTAATATCATCATCATCATCATCATCATCATTTCAGCCGTAGGACGTCCACTGCTGGACATAGGCCTCCCCCATCGATCTCCAAAAGGGCCGGTTGGAAGCGGCCTGCATCCAGCGTTTCCCTGCGGTCTCTTTTAGGTCGTCTGTCCATCTTGTGGGTGGACGTCCTACGCTGCGCTTACCAGTCCGTGGTCTCCATTCCAGAACCTTTCGGCCCCATCGGCCATCTGTTCTGCGTGATATGTGCCCTGCCCACTGCCATTTCAACTTACTAATCCGGTGGGCTATGTCGGTGACTTTCGTTCGTCTACGGATCTCCTCATTTCGGATTCGATCTCGTAGAGAAACCCCGAGCATAGCCCTCTCCATAGCTCGTTGTGCGACTTTGAGCTTGCTTATGAGGCCCATAGTGAGAGACCACGTTTCAGTGCCGTAACTTAATATAAATTGTGACAACAACAACAACAATGACAATTGTGACAATTGTGTGATTGTGTGTTTGTGTAATTGTGATTGTGTGTGCGTGTGTGTTATTGTGTAATTGTAATTTGTGTGTAGGCATGTGTCCTAATGTTTAATTTATTACAAATGACCGGCTTAGCGATGAATATAACTAAATACATTACATACTGAAAAAATAATTTGAATTGGCAGATAAATATCTGAGATATGAGTATTTAAAGTTTTAGGTGGGGATAGAGAGGGGATGTTCTATCCCTTTCTCGCAAAGCGTGTGTTAGTACAGCATTTGTATGGCGCTCCTGAGCCGTGACGTCACGGCTCAGTATAGTGCGCTCTCTGTCTAGCATGAAATTAAAATGTTTATATCTTGTTTATTTTTGAACTAATTTTAATTTTGTTTTGTTGATGTGCTCTATTTAAGATCAGATTTTTTATGAGGTAATAAAAAAATATTAGTCATCATGCCTATATCTCAGAAAGTAATATAGTTGATTGAATTTTATGAAGGGTTTTAGCAGGTTACAGATATAATTTGTAACATGTGAATACCTTTCGGTACTGCCTGCTAAGACATATTACAGTAGGTATCCAAACAAGAAGTTAGAATTGGGCAAAAACCGTCGGCAAATACCACAGACAAGCAATTATCTGTTGGATTCCTCGATCAACTCGCGGAATCGAACCGTTTTTGCCGAGTGTGTGCACGGAACTATTTGCAGGTTTAGAACTAGTTTTTTGAAGTGAAAACTTTGGCACGTTGGGCACTTTTTGGGACGGGGAAAAAGCACTGAACTCGCGTGACCGTTACGCTCAGAGTCTGCAGTGCAAGACTCGTATTTGATGACTTTGAGTTCTTTACCGATCATCAAATACGATATAATGCCTTAGAATCGATCATAGCGTGTATAGATCAAAAGGAATTTATTGAATTTGAAGATCACAACTGCCAAATTTGACGATCGATAAAGAACGGTACTTGCACTGCGGGTTCGGGTTAAGTCGGCTCGAGTCGACTAAGGGAGCGAGAGAGATATAGTCAACCTTGAGGAAGATTTCACTTCTGTCATGTGGTCTTACCACACACACACTTTTTTAATGCTTTTTATGGGGTTCAGTTGAATGAAATAACTAATTCAATTTACAATAATTACAAGAAGTAGATATTAAAACATATTATTTTTGACCAAAGCTATTGGGGTTACATAATATGCATGTTATCTGTGCATTTTATTTTTTTGATATTTTTATTCGCGATTTCATTCTTGGTCCATATTAAAAGTTGTTTTTAATGATGACTAAAACATAGCTCTTTTGGCTTAGACCCTTTCCGTCTAACCCCGTATAAGGAACACTTGTGCAAATTTCAATGCTTCTGGACTCAGCAGTTTAGGTTGTGCGTTGTATGTCAGTGAATTAATAAATTTAAGATTTTTATTAAATAGAAAATCAAATTGAATTCATCACCGTGAACTTTGTATTTGCTTTAAATTTTTTGATTGGAAATATTTCGAGTTTGTTTGAGTTTGCTTTTTGATTATTTTAATGGTTTGAATATCGAATTTGGTAACGTAATTTTAAAACTACATTGACAGATATTTTGCAATTTACCTGAATCCCGCAAGCGACAATATTGTTGCAAGTGGAATTAAAAACAGATATTGCTTCTATTTAGGCAATTCAGGCTTCAATTTAGGGTGAACCTGAGACTTACATGAACCTGAGACTTACATTGTCGACCAATTATTTAAGTTTTGTGCGCTTTTAACTCGCGTGTGAGATGTACGGTAAGAATACTATACGTTATCACACGGAGCAAGTAAATTATAAAAAAAAAACAAACCAATTTTCATGCAAACTTGTAGTGACACCAATGAACTAACTAATGCTAGTTGTCTAATGCTCACCTACCTTTTTTTTCTGAGCAAAGAGGTATGCCCATTGTATAAAAAATTCTTTGGGTATGCCGAAAACCAGCCCTGCCTGATCCTTCAGGACCTCGCAGTACAGCGCTGAGCGTACCCCTATAACCAAATATTGTTTCTCCTTATGTTTCTAATTGTATATATATCCACTAGCTGAAACCCGCTATTTCGTACGCATAGAGCTCGGCCTTCGGCCTCGCTACTACAACCCCTTATAGCCTATGTGTTATTCTTATGTATAAGCTATATTATTGTAAACTTTCATTAAAATCCATTCGGTAGTTTTTGCATGAAAGAGAAACAAACATCCATACATCCATACATACAAACTTTCGCGTTTATAATATTAAGTAGGATTGTTTTTGTTTTTTTTTGCAATAAATATATCTTATCTAATAGTTCACACGCAAAAAAGACAGCAAGGGGTGCAGGGTGAGTTCGATTAAAGACATCAAGCCTGATTTAGTGCAGATGCGTTTGCGCCCGCCACGGCACCTTACCATATCTCACTTGTTTGTCTGATCTGAGATTGTAACACAGCTTAGGTAACAGTAGCCTGTAGGGCAGTAATGCCAGGCCCGAGGTCGACAAGGGCAAGTTATGCACCGCGCATACCGCCGCATTCCACTCTACATTCGCATCCTTTTGTGGGACTGAATCAACATTGTGTACTCTGACCAGCTAAACTACGCTGAAAGCTGTGGAAATATACCTAATATGTTTGACTGGACTACGTGATACATATGAGAAAAATGCGTTATAACTTCTGACATAATTGAAGGTCAAATATATACAAATGTGTAAAAAATTGTCTTGTTAGAATAATGATTTCTTAGGTTTTCGCGATTAGTAAAAATTGAAATTAAACACTTAACGGATTAAACGCGTTTAAAAAACAAGGTTACAATTCAATGCCTCCTATCTCCTCCAATTTACTTCCTAAGTAAAATAACAAAAAGATGATTCTCACTATAACCAAGTCGCAAATTAGGGACCCAAAACCACTTTATCCCATTCAACGCCTTAACAAATTCGGTTACCTATTCCCATTACGGCGGAGTTTTCATTTGTCACAACATAATTACTTTAACTCAGGCTTTGATGTGACGAAACAGGAAAACGAATCAAATCAACAATACGCCGAGTTGACAAACAGTGATCTGCCGAGAGGCAAGTTGAGGGCCTTTAGAAATTACTTCTCTTGTCTAAAGCGACAACTTTACACGTAACGTAGTCGAAACGGAGGCGTCAATCATTTGTTTTGAATTTTGTTTGATTGGCGTACAAAATTATATGACGTTTAGGTAAATAATTTGTTTCAGTCTATAAAAAATCACAAAAAATATTTCCTGATGGACCTGAGGCCTTTTGGACCCGGGTATGTCCTAAAACTACGACCAGGACCACTGGAAGACGGGCTACAGCGTCCTATTAGTGCACGGTGAACGTACTGCGATCCCCAAGCCGCCAGCCAAACGCGGGGATTATGGCAACACCTCTCTGAGAGGGAGGCCTTTAATAAAAACAATAATAAGAGCGACACGACTGAAAAAAAATCGGGACAATACCAGCCTCCACACAAAAGTTTTCAAACCCCTTTAATGTAATTTAATTAATTACATAAAAAACTGATATAATATTCATATATTTCACTACAATATAACTATAGTTTGTAGAAACCTATATCCGTGTGACTATAATTGAACAGGAACCACTAATTGTAAGATCATCCGAAGTGTCCATCCGAAGTTGTGGAGACGCTGGGATGGGATCAAACTCGCAGCGAACCGTTCTAAGTTTGGTCACCTGCGGTTATAGAGGGTTGTTTCTTACACTACTAGTGTGCAAACTCACCTCTTCTTATACCCAGCTAGCTATAGAGACTGATATCGAAGGTCAACATGATGCTAGCATTGCAAGTTTTGATCGATTGAGGCATTATGATTACATACAACTTGGCGACTATATAATCTTCCGGCGATCTTCTAGAACCTGTAAGCGCAGCGTAGGACGTCCACCCACAAGATGGACAGACGACCTAAAAGAGACCCCAGGGAAACACTGGATGCAGGCCGCTTCCAACCGGCCCTTTTGGAGATCGATGGGGGAGGCATATCTCCAGCAATGGACGTCCTACGGCTGAAGTGATGATGATGATGAAAATCAGAAAATCTGGCAACTATTAACGGTTTAGCCGTTTGTATTAAATACGATATATCACTTTCCTTTTAAATGAATAGTTCTTTTATTTTATAAAAAAAAACATCACTTAGGTGTGTTATAATTTTTTTTTAAATTCCTAATTACTGAAACTGACCTATATGTGTCAGATACAAACACTATTCAAAATGTTGTCTTGAAATATTTACTTTAACCCTAATGTTACTGGTTACTATTTAATTTTGCTCACATCAACTATTAGGTTCCGATCGAAACTGTTTGCAATCTTTGAGTACCTTAGGTAAAACAATCTAACTAACACTGCAAAAGTTAGATTGCCCATAGACTCAATACTCAATAAGTTTATTGCTACGTTTGATGCATGCAAACCTTAAATAACATGTTTTTACATCTTAAAATGACATGTAGTACATAAGACCCTGTTAGGATATGACAACAGAAAGAACGGAACGGTCTATTTGTACCACAGAAAAAAGAAGTAATTTTTTTTCTCTTCTGTGATTTGTATCAAAAGTATATAGACCGTTGAAGGTCTAAAGAAAAAACTAAACAATTTTTTTTTGTTTAGTTTGTAAAGGAAAATGCCAGGAAAAAAACTCACTTATATGCTCATTTAAGTAAAGTAAAATAAAGTTAAGTAAAATTTTATTGCATAAACAGTGTATAATGATGGAATTAATGCTTAGTTTCAACAGTCTGTCCTAGCGGACGTGCAACACTATTGTATACAATACTTACTATAGGTTAGAATACAATATTATGCAGTAATTATTATTATATATTTATAATATTACACAGTAATTATTAGATAGCCCGTTGGTCCAGTTGGTATATATATAGTGACAAAAATTGTCCCAAATATTTATTTTAAAAAAAATTATAAGTTTTTCCGATAGCCTAAATAAAATTTGTAATGTATAATAAAACCTGCTCTTTGAGTAAGTATATAAAATCTTAAAACACAGTGCTCGGAATTCAAAAAAGTAACTTTTAGACTGACTACTGAAGGTTATAGATATTGTCAAATAACTTATAAGTACATAAATATCTGCGTCAACCATTATTACTTTTTCAAGGACACCGGGATACCACAATGACTGCTTCAGGCAATGATTTCCAAAACATTAGACCGTCAAATGCTACAGATTCTCGACAATTGAGACTTTTTTGTGAGAAACCTTGAGCTGTAAGGGAAAAGTAAAAATGTTGAAATATCCGGCATTCTTCTCTGAAGTTATTTGAGTCAGGAATTAAGGTAAGTTTTTTAATTTTGGGCTATGCTCTGTATGTTTACCGTTAGGAGTGGTGTTTACGAGTTTAATTTATTAACCTGATTTTTTTCTTGTTATATACTAGTATTTTACTTTTCATCATCATCAGCCAGAAGACGTCCACTGCTGAACATAGGCCTCCCCCTTTAACCTCCACACTGAACGACAGCCTGCCTTATGCATCCACTGGATGTCAGCCATTTTAATTTTCATTTACTGTTATTTTTAACCGACGAAAGGTTACCGAGGTTATCAATTTGTTTTATATTTAAGGTAAACGGCCCATTACTCGTCAGGTTCTGAACTTAGCTGTCTTTGCACCTTTGCTACGTTTCTGTTTGTTAACTTAGATAATTGAAATTGCGTGACGTGATTCTTGATTTATCATTCTTTTCAGCTAATTTATTTTTACAATTAAATAAAATCAATAAAGTAATAAAATAATAGAAAAATTGAAAAAGAGGCGACTTGTACCAGTATCCGGCAGATTTGTCGTAATTGTCGTCAAAATGTCCCAGTGCTCGTCAATTTTTAACACTGATTTGAACTCTGTTACTTAAGACTTAAGGTTCATATTATTAGTTATTTTTTTTTATATGTAACCCTCAAAATGAAAATATAGGGGAAAAAATATTACTAAAATAACGAAACGAGTCCAATATCGGTGACAAATGAAACCAAACTGCAATTGCATTGAATTTATTATTTATCGCACAAAATAAACAAAAATTATAATGTGAATGTATAATGTATGTAAAATATATAAGATTTTTATGAGTAAGATTCTTACGTATTTTTTTATTAGTCCCAGATACAATTGTTTTCCTGTAGCAGTCTATTGTAGCAGTTCGCAGAATAAAAAAGTGGAATCTAAGAGCTTCGCGCTACGGGTTTTCGGAATATCAACCATAAAGCGGTGTCGATATTTCGTGCCCGCTCTGGCAGTTCGATAGAAACATAGGCAGGAGAGAATTAAATCATGCAGAACTAATCCACACTCCCCGAAATGTATCCGATAAAAAACCGATAGACTAGCAACTTTGCGCCGATGCTCAAGACTAAGAAGCTTAGTCCGAACTAGGGATTGGTTGCTAATGAGCCTCTTGGTACGTTTCTAAATAGATTCCAAGGCCCCAAGTTGGTACTTAGCTGATCCATCCCAAAGGTGAGCCGTGAGAGCAGTACTCCATGCACGACCGAACTTGTGCTTGGTAAAGTGAAAGCAACTGTTCCAACGTGAAGTACCGTTGCACTTTCGATAGGATACCCAGCTTTTTGGCAGCCAATCGAGCCTTATTTTCAATATAGGAGCCAAAGTTGAGGGTAGGAGACAAAGCAATCCCCAAAAGCTCAAGCTGGACAGTTATCGGAATGGTAACATCCCGGAAAGTAGGAGCCAGTTAGAATGGTGTCCTTTTGGCGGCGAACAGACACGCCTGGGTCTTAGCGGCATTGAAATTGACCAGGTTGGTATCAAGCATCAACTCAATTGGAGACTGCTATAAGGGACAAGTACATGCGCTCCACCATGGCCTCTCTGAGAAACTGAATTTGTTGTCCAGTGGTTCTTGCATTAGATGTAGGTATAGCTCTCTACTATACTGTGCTGTCGTCTGCATAGCCAAAGGTACCGATATTTAGCAGATCGTTGATGTGCAGCAGAAAGAGCGTTGCAGAGAGCACCAACTTCTGGGGCACACTGGCATTAATTGCTATTCGATCGGACTAGCAGCCATCAATGACAACTCAAATCGATCTATCCCTCAGGAAGTCCGATATCCACGCAATAAAACCAGCTGACAAGCCAAATAAAGAGAGCTTGCTAATAAGGCCGTCATGCCAAACCCTCACAAAAGTCTTTGAAATTTCGAGGGAAACGGCGAGCGTTCTCTGTATTTCTCGATGGCCTCACTCCAGATGTGTGTGGCATACCTACCTACGCTAGAAGATCCCCAGTGGACCAGTTTCGAAGGAATCCGTATTGCCGGTCACTGAGGAGATCATTAGATTCTAGATACGCCAGGAGCCTGTTGTTGAGGACACGTTCCATAGTCTTGCAGAGTATCGACGTGATCGAGATTGGCCTGTAGTTGGCAGAATCGGCACTACTACTATTTTGGGCACAAGTTGCACGTTTGCAAGTTTTCACGACATCGGCACTTAACGAGTCTCAAGCGAGAGACGAAAGAGGTGAGTCAGTATAGGAGACAATTCAGGCGCACATGTCTTCAGAACTATGGCTGGAATAGCATAGCTGTCTCCGTTGCCAGTTGTGTGACTGATTCACACAACGCAAACTTATTAATGAAGAAAAAAATTACATAAATAAATACATCTTACACACAAATTTATAGACTAGTGCGATAATCGATGTCCTAATTGAAAACCGCAATAGCTTCCAGACTTTAAAATACATACTTATTCCTTATTATCCAAGTTAAATAAAGTAGTTCAGAGGGAGTATGTACCCTCATCAGGTTCCTTATATATCATATAAGGAACCTGCATAGTTTACACTTATTTAAGCTTAAGCTTAAAAGATTTATTTTTGAGCATCAAAAATGCGAAGCCCTTATAATAACAGACACCAGTGCTATATGGGTTTTTTTTTACCATTGTGTTTTTTATTTCATGTCCGAGTAAATGTCTAAATTTCTTCTTTTAATTAGTTTCGTATTAATTTTTTATTGAGATAGTTCGAATAACCTTATTAGTACTATGTATTTATGTTATAGTTTGTTTATATTAAATGTTTGTTATGTATTATGTGTTGTTGTTGCTATATTATTATTATTATTTAATTTGTCGTGTGCTGTTGGGTGTAATGTTGGCCATGGGTGATGTCACCGGCGGCTCCAACGGAAGACTAGCGCTGGTTGTTCGCAACCAGCATTATGCTGAGTTGGAACCGGTTTGTGGAGGAAAACAATTTGTAATGTGTGTATTTATTTCTATTAATTCTTAAAAATGTTTTTCTTGTCTTTCATAAATTAAAAATTGTCTATTGTCTATTTAATTTATTAATTATTTTTCACGTAAATATCTGACCGCCGCCGCGCCTGCCGCAAACAAAAACCCGTATCACGGTGTAATAAGGTTCAAAATAAACACATTGACGATATTACGTGCATTTTGTCATACATGTCTCAGAAGCCGTCAAAATAATAGAAATTTTGACGAGTAATGGGTCAAGTAGGGATTATAAAGTACCAGTACCTGTCACACACAAAAAAATAAACGAATAATAAAAATATGATCATATTATAGTTTATAATCATTAGAAAATTAACTTGAGTGTTTCACAAAATAATCATATACTTACCAAAGTGACCGACTGATCCTTTAACGCAAAAACAAAAGTGGTCGCAGGACTACAGGTTTAGTAACTAAACTTTAAAAAAAACACAAATTTCGGAATCCCAAACTTTAGCAGCTCTTTTCTCCAATTCCATTGTATTTTTGACTAAATGTGACAACATTTAATTATGGAGTATATTACCAAAAATATGTTTACATAAAAAGTTTTTATTTAGTTCATAGTAGAAATAAATAGCAGGTCTTTTTTCACAATCTGACGAGTATTGGGACACTGCCGAGATTACCAGCGTTTACCTTTTTCGTTTTTTTTTGGTTTGTTTGTTACGCCATTACTCCGCCCATTATGAATTAGTTTTGATGATTATTTTTTGTTTGGTAGGTCATTATCTCAGAGGTGATTTCATATAAATTTTATCAAAATTGAAATAACGCTTTTTGAAAAAAAAAAAACATCAAATTCAAATTCAAATTATTTATTGAGAATAAAAACGGACAAATTCCACTAACATTTATCTCACATACTGTTAAAACTAAAATAGATTACCTAGTAAAAATAGGAATAATATTATAAAATTACTAATATAATAAATACAACAAATTGCTGTAAAAATATGTCAACATAAAATTAGTATGTCATACAAATTGTCATTATAGTCATCGGCCTTTTTGCCCCTGTCCCATTGATCAGTTAAATTTTCACAATAAGTTAAAAACACTTTCGTTACTGTTTTCCAATTGTCACAAATAATATCACAATCAGTTTTGGCGGAAAGGAGTGCATTGAAGACTACATCAAAATCCAAAAATATAAACACATGACGTTTTGGTTTGTGGTGCCTTCAGCAAAAGCGTTGGTGAGGAATTTCAATCTCTGTTTTAACCGTGATTTTCTAATTTTAGTTAGTTTGTAGGTACATGTAGTAATATATAGTCATGAAGTCGTTTTTTTTTTCTAAAAATATTTTATAATTTTAAAACTTATCTTTTCATTACGTAAAATTACAACTTACTTCTGTCAAAGTCACCTAATTATAGTGTATGCTGACTTCACGAGGTTTTCAATTATTTCCGTATATTTTATTATGTATGTACACTGATTATTCCGACATGTGTGAAACAATTTTACGTGGTTATGTTTTATTATGTAGAAAAACCTGTCGCAGAAGTCCCACAAAAGTTTCAATAATTTAGGCTTAGTAGTTTTTGAAGCAGATTCAATAATAATTTTGCGTTTAAGTCTTTTGCCTGTTGATTTGGATCAGTAATTTTGTTCAAGTGCTTACAAATTTTTGAGTCGGTTTTTATGTTGATAATTATCAATATTCGTAAAGAAACAAACTAGTTTTTCATATACACATCTTGTTTATTTTTAAACTTAATGGCCGTTGCTTTAAACGGTAATGGAATATTAAATTCTAATCCAAACTTTATACAAAAAGTTACATACAGTAGAGAAATAACACAATAAAACAAGCGGCGGATGGTAGTTGCAGGTTCAAATCCTGCTGGTGATCGAAATTTTGAATTAGCCACCATAATATTTATGCAAAAAGTTTGGAAATATTTAGTAAATACTTTTTGTGGTAGTAAGAATAGGCATTTGCTGTACTCACCTTACGGTTGAGTAGACGTCAGCGTTCTGGCGAGAGAAAGCTCACGTCGAATCGGAGCAAGGAGGCCATGTCGTCAGGTGCACGGGTGGACAGCTACTGCGGACCCTGGTGGAGCACCAGGCCAGCGCGCCACGGGGCGGAGCCTGCCTCGACACGCCCACACCAACAAGTGCCATTGCTACTGATAGATACGATTTTTTGCTATTTTAGGTTATGGACCCACGAGGGATTTTTTTTGGAAAACTTTGGTTTGATACGATTTCGTCAACGAGACAGTTATATGATTATTTACGGGATATTTACCGTGGTAAGGTTATGGAATGATACAATTAATGATACGAACCGTGTGCCCAATGGGATTTCCCAGCAGTTAAATAAGGACTGACAAACATACAAACTTTTATCTTCTATTTAACTCCTTGAGGGGACGAATTTCTAAAAACAGCTGTTATTTATTTGTAAACAGAAGCCTGACCAACTTCCACGTTTCTAACTTCAAAACATTACTAAATTCCATACAAAGTACAACTCCTTATTTAATCCACTATAGGAGGTGAATTTTCAAAAATACATTTAGTGCTCATTTTATTATAAGAAAACTTGTGTAAAATTTCCTTCTTTTTAGAAGGTTTAGGCTGTGCGTGTCTGTAAAGTCTGTCCAGTAAAGGAATTAATGAAGTATTTTTTTTTTATTAAGTATGTAGATTAATCATTTTGGTAGGGGTGGAGTTTTGGTGACATAAAACTGTTTCTTGCATTTCTACATACAAAAAAATACTTGTCATATAATTATACATAGGTACTTCTATAGTTTTTGATACAAACAGTGATTTTGGCATTTTCTTTTTGATATAATCGTGTGAACCTTCCTTAAAAAAGTAACACCAGATAAATAAACATCAGTTGGCACTAAGTCCCGCCCCGGGTCCGTCTGTGATCTGCGCTGATTTGACCAATCACCCAGCCGTCCTGATACATCCGCCAGATTAAGGACTTCGCGATAAATAAGTTATTTTTGCAGCGAGTATACTTCTAAATAGACCCCTTGGGTAAGCTTCTCGATTTCTTGCTAATTGACTGGTAGGTTAGCTTCTCTACTTTATTCATTTGTTTATACTGAAAAACCTTTCAAAAATCTATAGCGGAAACCAAATTAAAATTTATTTTAATTCATAGCACACTCAACAGATGGTATAAAAATCGTAAGTTATAATATCATAATTAAAGTTTATATTAAAGACTACGCGTACAAAGTCGCGGGCAACAGCAAGTATAGGTATAATATCTGAGCCCGTTTCAAAAATATTTGTGCCAATTTTTTTGGTTTTTGCCTATCACAAGATAGGCTTGCGTTTGACCGCCAACTCGCCTTATGCTAAGCGATGATGCGGTCTACGATGAAGTACGCTTGCCTAGAAGAAATGAATTCACCCGCGAATTTAATGCACCTAGATTGTTACTATCGAGGAACACCCATTCTGACAGCAAATATAAAAAAATATGCAAATAATGGCCACCCGATGGTAAGCAGTAAGCCTATGGATACTTGTAACACCAGAGGCATCACAAATACGTTGTCGACCTTTAAGGACTCTATTAACTCGCCTTTTGAAGAACCTCATGTTGTAGCTTCTCGGAAACACCGCGGAAGGTAGCTCATTCCACATTTTGCAGGTATGAGGCAAGAAAGATGTGACTCGCACGGTGTGCGATTTCCACTGATCTATGATGTGTAGATGAACTTTCAGGCGATGGCGACTAGTACGATGATAAAACTGTGACGCCAGCATCAGATCAAACAGTTCTTCAGAACACTCCCCGTTGTAAATGCGATTGTAAATTATTTTATTTAGAAGATATGATCATCGAGGAAATAATAATAAGTTGGCAAGTACCTACGTGTCAGGATACGTATACATACGAGTATAGTAGAGTCCCCGTAGAGTTCTCAGGATGCTCAAATGAAGCTCAAATTTCAGAAAAGTGTTATCCCAACAGATTTATTTAATAACACACAACCAGACATAGCATTAAGGCCAGAGTGAATAGGTATCTCCTAAGTCTGCGTGCTTCATCTTCGACCACGTCGCTTACCAACAGGCGAGTTGGTGGTCAAACGCGGACTTATCCGCGTAAAAATAATAATAAAAAAACACAACACTTGTCCCCATAGTCCCCATTTTACCAGAGTGGTTATTACTAAGTATTTATTATACAAGTATTTTGTCTGGTATTGTAAACACTTGGATTTAGTATCGGTTCAGATATAATGCAGTCAAATATTGTTTCAATGTAACTTGCAAGAAATTCAATAAAATTAAAAACGTACCCAGAACAAGTTGCTTGGAAGAGCTTGATTTTACAGATAAGGCCGCCACTTATGGCACTAGCTCGTAAGTGTTTTCTATCTGTTTTATTTTTGGTGTCGGTACACAGTAAAGTGTTTCTACAAATACAAATATATTTATTTGTCTCTTAATAACAGATATACAAGCTAGGTGAATCTCTGACTCCTATGCTAGATAGATTACCTGTATCTATCTATCTATGTAAACAATATTTTTTACCCAAACTTATACCAATACTTTTAACCTAATAAATTTTTTGTGAAATGAAAAACAATGAGACACTTTTAACCTAATTTTCTGAAAGAAAGAAAACATTCATTTTGCGCACGAAACACTACAACATCAACATTACAAAACAGCAGTGCAAGTACCGTTCTTTATCGATCGCCAAATTTGGCAGTTGAGATCGACAAATTCGATAAAATGCCTTTTGATCAGTACTCGATCGCTTCTGGTATTTTATCGAATTTGACGATCGAGAAAGAACGGTACTTGCACTGCAGACACGACAAAATAACAATAATAGTTGCTGTAGTGTCAAGCGCGACAAACAAGGGCGCAGTTCTCAGCGATAATGATTGATGATACAGATTTCTCTGCAGCGCTGATTTTCTGCACCAAACAAACCAAAGAACCAATGTCAAGGTCATTGGGAGCGACATTTCATCTGATAACATGAATAGGTACTGACGGACATGCGGGCGCTATCTGCCCATATGGTTAGTAATAATGTTCTGTACAAAGTACTATCAAATAGGTATATATCACTAGACGTTTTATGAAGCTGGAAGCTCGTGACTGTGGACATTATTCTCATCTTTCATAAAGTTTCCCTTATAGTCCACGTCTTTGCTTAAAATCAGGTACGATGTGGAGAAATAATCAAGAGGCTCATATCAGCAACGAATCCCTGGTTCAAACTAAGCTTCTTAGACTTGAGCATCGGCGCAAAGTTGCTAGTCTATCAGTTTTTTTATCGGATACATTTCGGAGAGTGTGCATCGGATCTGCATGATCTAATTTCCTCCTGCCCTCACCTAGGTGATTATATTCCCAGGAGATCAAAGTCGACTAAAGAGTCGACTTTTAGCACCCAGGTGATATCACCTAGGTGATTAAAGTGGAATAGACCCATTTTTCTATCGGACTGTCAGAGCGGGCACGAAAAATCGACACCTCTTTATGGTTGATATTCCGAAAACCCGTACGAATCGCTTTGGTTTCACGTTTAATGTGCAAACTGCTAGTCTGTGGAATGCGCTGCCTGAATGGGTGTTCTCCGACAGTTACAATCTGGGTGTCTTCAAATCAAGAGTGAAGTAATTAATTCATTCATTTTAAATTAACATAATTTTGTTAATATTTAAAATTCATCCTTACCTGAAACAAACATTATTTAAATATGAAACAAACAAGTTAATTCAATCTGAAATAAAAAAAATAAAAAACCTGAAACAAAAAATCTATTAAATCGAAACAAATTAGCAATTAATCTAAAATGATAATAAGAATTTTAAAAATTATACTCGTAAAGAAATCTGTTTGTGAATTTGCAATGGTGTGTAGAAACCAACATTGATGCGGAAATACACTAAGGATTATTCTTAGAAACAGTTTTGGAATTGTTGTCATTAGACTCTTCTGAAACAAATCAGAATTTTGATAAATCGTATAAGCCAACATTACGAATCCATTACGGATCCAGGATTTCATTTGGGGGGGGGGGGGGGGGGGGGGGGGGGGGCATTCTGACAAGGTTCGAAGGAATCAAATCGAAAAATTGAGTCGAATGTATGGAATTGGTGTTTTGAGGCCGTGGACCCTATTCAGCCCCCCCCCCCCCCCCTCCATGGATCCGCCAATGATTACGACGTAGTGTTGTTGATCCGATCTTTATGAAATTAAATACACTTATCAAGTTTGAATATAAGTAGAGTTGGTGAATGTATAGAAATCCCGAGGTCACAGTTCGGGTCGAAACTAGTTTAAATAAAAGAAATTCTTAAATCAAAACATATACAAAAGGATACCTGTAATCATGGATTTAATAGCAAAGTTTAGGTAAACGTTACACAGAAAGCAGAGCTTTGTGTACGCTATAATTACAGTTATAGATAATAACATAATTGTATTTGCCACAGCCAAACTGACAATTATCGCATGTGAAAACGATGTTTAGAGGGGTGTATAACATTTTTAGAGCGATGGTGGCCGGGCGGTAGTGTGACCACTTTACAATCTGACAGCACTCGGTTCGATCCTCGGCCCGGCGAAGGAAAACATCGTGAGAAAACTGGCATGTCCATGAACCTCAAAAGTTCAAAAACATATGACCTTCACCAACATGCGCTGAGCCAGCATGGCGGATGACCCATCTTCTCTCTCAGAGAGAAGGCTTGTGTCCTAGCAGTGGGAAAATTATAGGCTGAAATTATGAAAATGATAAAAATTGTATACTTAAGTAATATTTTTTAATTACAAAAGTGCAATATCTGAAAATGGAGTGAAAGATAAACATTTACAATTACTTTTAACCCCCGACGCAAAAAGAGGGGTGTCATAAGTTTAACGTGTGTGTCTGTATGTGGCATCGTAACTCCCAAATACCTGAAACGATTTTGATTTAGTTTCTTTCTTGTTTAAAAATTTACTTGATCGGGACTGATCTTCGCTATGAATCAAGAAAATCTGTTTATCCGTTTGAAGATTATAAGAAATTTTACCGGGAGTTTAGTTATAGTTATGCCTAGTTTTGTTTTAGATTTTGAACCAGAAATTGCTATAATGTTAAAAGTTGTTGTCCTTATACCTACTCCTGACTCCTATACTTCACTTCCTAAAGTCATATCAAAGTCCGCTAAGCATTTTAAGTGTTGGAATTTGCAAACTAATTCAAAGAGTGAAACTTGTAAACATCATTGCACGATTTCTCGACCGTTACCAAGATTATTTCAACTTACGAAATTGGTACAAATACTTCAAATTCAATAGCATGATGACAAGTATTTTTTATTACCTCATAAAAAAGATGATCGTAAATAGAGCATATAAAAAAAAAAAATGTAGTTCAAAAATAAATGTTACAAATATTTTAATTTCTTGCTAGACAGAGAGCGCACTATACTTACTGAACTATGACGTCACGGCTCGGGCGCGCCATACAAATGCTATACTAACACACACATTGCGAGAAAGGGACAGAGTATCCCTACCTCTATCCTCACATACAACTTTAAACATATCTCAGAGATTTATCAGCCAGTTTAATTTTTGTGTTATGTTTTTAATTATATTCATCGCTAAGCGTGTTATTTGTAATAAATTAAACAGTAGATGCTAATAGGCATGTGTCCTAAACACATGTCTATTAGCATCTACTCTCAAAATACTTTATTCTTAAGTGTTGTGTACCCCTGAAATGTAGAACTAGGATTTTAAAGCGATTCCATGTTTGCCTCCACGCTCACTCATTCCCTTTGTATCCGCTACTCCTCAAAGACACAATGGGTTTCCTGATAAAAAACGCGAATCGTTCCGTCAGTTTGTCTTTAACTGCTTTAAAACTCGTTGGGTTCTGGGCGCCGCAAGATTTGAACCGAAATGAGAAAATTCTGTATAGCTGCTACGGTGTTTTCTCGTTTATGTTCCTTTTAGGTTTGTACATATTTGTTGGCAAGGAAGGAACTTAATTGTTCGACTGTTTTAAATTCTTCTTTAAATTCTTTCATTTTAAATTTCATAAGAATATATGAATTAATTTAAATATTTAAAGTCTGCACTTTATTTTAACGATAGAATTCAGATTTAATAATTAATAATTTTAATTTAGATTTAATGTAGTTAGGTTTTTACATAAAATTGATAGATTGATCTAAATAATTCAGGATTTCGTATATTATCATTGATATTATAAATACTGCGATAGCAAAAAAAATTGCAGATACAAAGTTCGAATTCATGTGGAATTCTTGGTTGATTAGGATATAAATAGTCTTAGAAAAATTATATATACGTCAATGTATACAGGGTGTAAGGGGAACACTCTCGAATCCAAAAGATGGTAATTGTAATCATCATTATGAACAACTTTTACTACGAGACCAACCCTGAAATCACGAAAAAAAAATATCAGCTGTTCTATAGAAAACGGTCATTGACGCTCGACAAAATGTATGGAACAGCTGATTTTTTTTTTCGCGATTTCAAGGTTGGTCCCATACTAAAAGTGGTTCATAATGATGAGTACAATTACCTTCTTTTGGCTTCGAGAGTGTTCCCTTTACACCCCGTATAGTTTCGTTAGTTTATTAACGTATAAATTTATCCAAATCACCCAAATATTATGTAACAACAGTTCCCAAATAATACAGTTCCATAATAACCAGGTACATACTTGATCATCCAAGTGGTAGACCTGTTCCTCATCTGGGGCGACCTGCCCCTGATGACGGGAACCGCCTTTCTCCTCTTCACGAACCTGGCGCAGGCTGCTAAGATCTTCAACATCGTGCTCCGGAGGCAGCTCGTTCAGGATATCGTTGATGACGCTAATGAAAGCCTGATAGGTGTGAAGAGCGAGGAGGCGAAAGAGATCGTGAAGAGGTTTGTTTAATTTGTTTTCAACTGCCTTCAAAGAGGTTCTCAAGTAGACTTTGTACGTTACGCAATATTTGCGCTGATTGTGAATCGATAGAAAAAAAATTATCTTAAAAGAACCAACATTTTTCATAAAGTTCACTATACTGCATTTGAAATGCAAAAATTGAAAGTACGTTCACTTAAAAAAATTCACGCACACTAAGAAACTTGCAGCGACACCAATGAGCTAATTAATAGACTATTGCAAAAAAGGTTGACATAGACGTCTGCTGGGTGAGTTCCAACGAGAGGCATCAAGCCTGATTTAAGCCAGATGTTTTTGTCCCGCCACGCCACCGTACCATATCTTGTTTGACAAATCTGAGGTTTTACCCTTGTAAGATGGTAGTTGAGTTTCGGCAATTAGGGTATATAAAAGAAAAAAAATATTACTATATGTATATATAAGATCTTTGAGTTTCGGTTGTCTTTTTATTTTAAAACTCAAGGTGTCGACCGCGAATAACCTCAAGCGACACCGCTCAGGCCTCTGGCAGACGACCGAAGCCCTCGCTAGAGAGTATATATTCTTGACACATACAATTTTATACGCCCTGTGTTGTTGGACTAACATGGCGTACGATTTTAGTTTTGACGTTACGGCATAGAAGGAGTTATTTTCGTTTGCGGTATTTTTTACAAAGCTGCGACAGGGAAACCAGCTTGCAGCAGCTCCTGTACTTTGGCTTGACCGTGGTGACCACCATCGGCTGGGCGACCAGCGCTGAGAAGAACCAACTGCCACTGCGAGCCTGGTGAGTTTCGAAATAGCACCAAATTTAGAGGAACCAAAAATTTTCAAAGTAATTTTAAACTTTCGCGATTCTATCACGGTTACGTTTGGTTCTGTAACAATTCAACTACATTCTTTGAATATATTTTTATTGTCTATATTGTATGTAAAACCTGCACAGTAGAATATTGCTAAAGTTAGGATATATATATTTTTTTATTTTTTTTTTAACAAAAAAGATAAATGCCGTAACCTGGTATTTTTGCAATTTCGTTTTTCACGCAAGTAAATAGTTTTTTTTTACAAAAATTGTAATATTCATAACCTCGCATATTTTTTCAATTCAGTTTTCATGTTGGCATTTTATTGTTGTTTTTTTTACCAAAATTGTAAAATCCATAACCTGGCATATTTTGCTACTTCGTTTTTTCAAGTTAGGACATAGTTTTTTTAGATTTTTTTTTAAATCTCCTTTTTTTTTGCTTTCTTAATATCTTTGCTGATTCTTTATGATATGAACCATAGGTATCCGTACGACACGTCGAAGAGTCCAGCATACCAGCTGACGTACGTGCACCAAGTGCTGGCGCTGTTCGTGTCTGCGTACCTGAACGTGGGTAAGGACAGCCTGGTGTCGGCTCTGGTGGCGCAGTGCCGCTGCCGGCTGCGGCTGCTGTGCTTGGCTCTCAGGACCATGGGGGAGGACTTGAATGTACCAGAAAAGGTAAACCAACTTAAAACAGGTGTTTCCAAGAAGCTAAAATATGGGTATCATGCGAGTCAAGTGGCCCTGGGCAGGGCACGTGGATAGGCGTGGTGACGGAAGGTGGAGTAGAGCCCTGACAGAGTGGTTACCAATAGCGTAGGCAGACAACGCAAGCCCGATGGGTCGATGACATCAGACCCATCGCAGGTCATACGTGGATGAGATTAGCCCGAGACAGGGATCAATGGCGCAAGGGAGAGGAGGCCTATACCCAGCAGTGGGTTGATACAGGCTGACAATGATGAAAACATGGGGTTCTTCAAATGGCGAGTTAATTGATCCTTAAGGGGTCGGCAACGTAGTTGTGATGCTTCTGGTGTTGCAAGTATACATAGACTACGACGACTACTTACCATCAGACAGCCCGTCTGCTTGTTTGCCACATACGGCATAAAAAAGTTACGATGCAAGGGTCAAATATTTTGTTTCAAAACGTCCGGGTTAGCTGGTCGTTTTTGAGCTGACTATTGACTGTACATGTTTGCTTCGCTGTAGTGTGTGGCGACACCGCGTACCCCGATTCCATGGGGCTAAATGAGACCCCGAGCCTTGCCTTAACCTGCTGTCTGGAGGTGAAAATCACAAGAGCTAAGAAACTAAGCTCCAGGGTGGAAATGTTGAAAGCCGCAAGTAGCGTTTAGTGAAAGTGTAGCACACCTCTCGAACACTAAGCCATCCCGCCAATGTTGCCCCTTCGGCGCCAATAGGTATACGGCAGCCTTTATGGGATGGGGGTCCACTTAGTGGGTGGCAAGTCATTTACACTATAGACCAACTTAAGACCATCAAAAACTCACCACAATAGACATAAAAAAAAACAATGCTTTTACAGTACAATAGTTTTATATTCGCTTTTATACACATTCAATAATTGTATTTTTTATTGAACAAGGTCTCTTAGTATTGGCTTCAATCCCTAATAGACACGTGAATAAATATAAATAAAAAGAGGTAGTAAAAAAGTAGATAATAGTAAAATGACAACATATATTTTATTGACATTGAGGTATCTGTAAAACTACAGGACAAATGCTATTACAGGCACCTAATCCGCTCAGTTGGAAAATCACGCGACCCCAAACCTTATCGCGCCCAGATACGGTTTGCGGTCGCGTGATTTTCCAACTGAGCGGATTAGGTGCCTGTAATAGCAGTTGTCCGTAAGGCCCCTGTTCATACTTCTTGTTTCTATAAAACTAATATTGTTTGCTTGCATGTCGTTTAAACTGAGTGACTAGGCCCTAGTGTAGGCCACTTCAGGCTTTTAAAATTAACAACCTTACCTACATAATTTTTACTATAAAAATCAATGACAGTTTTACTTTTACCTACATCTATACTAATATTATAAAGAGGAAAGGTTTAATTATTTGTTTGTTTGCATTGAATAGGCTCCGAAACTACTGAACCGATTTGAAAACGTCTTTCACTGTTGGGAAGCTACATTATCCCCGTAACATAGGCTTTAATCTATTCCCGTGCAAAGCTGGGGCGGACCGCTAGTCAATGATAAAAATGTAGTATCTCCATTAGATATATGCGTTTTTTTTTATCTGTGAGTATCTCCGTAGCACGTATCAACGCAGCCCTCGTAGACAAACGCCCTCTCGTAGAATTTCTAGCCGTCGTAGTCAATGCTACGAAGCTACGAACGAAGCGTAGCCTTGTAGCAGAAAGGCCACCGTAGCGAATCGTCGAGAATTCCACAGATGGCGTTGTAACAACTGCAAATTATTTTTAACCGACTTTGATAAAACGCTTTGATTTGACTGTAGTGTATCATGCAATACCTTCAATTTTTTTGCTCTATAAAGTGCCTCCCGAGTGCCTCCCATGTGGTCCCCGAAATATTTTATAAAGTTCAAACTACATAGATTTTCCTTGACAATATACTTCTACACAACCCACCAATAATTTTTGTATAAAATGTATTATTGTAACAGACGCTGATTTTAGCAGCATTCGCGAAGAATAAAATAATTTTTATACTAATAAATCTGAGTAGTTCGCCCCGAATTGTGACCTCATGATCCCTATCACTTCGCACTTAAAAATTGTATTGACATGAACTACTTGACACTTGACGTCAAACAAAAATACAAACTCATAAGCATACATAGAAACTTCCACCTGTTCCGTAGATACTGAAACCTTCGCTAGGCTCGGTCAGTAATAGGAAAAAAACCACAATTATATCAGAATTAACTTTAGTGCTGCCGTAAAAGTTTGAGTGATCTATAATTTTTTACGGATATCTCTTCATCATCACCATCATCATCAGAAGACGTCCACTGCTGAACATAGGCCTCCCCCTTTAACCTCCACACTGAATGACAGCCTGCCATCTGCATTCACTGGATGCCTGCGACTCTCACAATGTCGTCGGTCCATCTAGTGGGAGGACTACCTACGCTGCGTCTTCTGGTTCGTAGTCTCCACTCAAGAACCTTCCTTCCCCGTCGGTTATCGGTTCTTCGAGCGATGTGGCCTGCTCATTGCCACTTCAACTTAGAAATTTTAACTTAGAAATCTCTTAGGAGCCTTTAATTTTCTCCCCAGCGCCAATACTCCCGTGTACAAGAGCAGGTAGTCTCGTCCCGTCTTCGCATCTGCGTGCAGCAGCACCAAGCTGCGCTGGAGGCAGCACAGCAGCTGCAGGCCTGCTTCTCCGTGCCCACCTTCGCGCAGTTCACCGTCTCCCTCATCATCATATGCGTCACTGCGTTTCAATTGGTCTCGGTGAGGATTTCATTCATAATCCCATTTCTAAGACTTTAGGAATCGAATTGGAAAGGTAGTTCTAAAATAGTAACGAGCAATGGGGTCAAATTAAGGATCCCACGCTTAGCTAAATAACTAAATATATGGTGATTTTGTCTCCATGATACCTATTCGACTAGTCATCATCATTTCATTATTATCAGCCTAACATGCTTGCTAGGAAACAGGCCTTCTCTCAGAGAAAGAGAGAGAGGGTGAGAGGAACCTAATCCACCATGCTGGCCCAGTGCATGTTTGTTAATGTCATGTCTTTGAACTGTTATGGTTCTTGGACATACCGGTTTCCTCACGATGTTTTCCTTCATCGTTCTTTTGCGATGGTATCAAAACTGCACATACTAAATAAGTTATTGGTGCAGGGCCGAAGATCGAACTGAGTGCCGTCAGATTGTAAAGTGCACACGCTACTGCCCAGCCACCATCACTCTCACTCGATAAGTAAACAAAAACCAAAAAAAACTTATGATATATTAAAGAAAAAAACCCGCTAAAACATTACTTTTGCAGAGAATAAATGAACTAGCTTTTTGAATGTTTTTCTTTGTTTTCAGCAAACAGGCAATATAGTGAGGCTCCTGTCGATGGGAACCTACCTTTTGAATATGTGTTTCCAAGTGTTCATCTACTGCTACCAAGGAAATCAGCTCTCAGAAGAGGTAACTATCTGAATACTGAATTCTGTGATAACTATATAATCGTACTAACAATTACCTATGATACGCACGCAGAGTTTTTCCTACCTTATAATATGTTTTTTTAAATTCTTTCTTCTGTGAGGATTTTGGCATCGAACTTTTTGTGCATTTGAAAATTTCATTAAATGTCGTCAAACAAGTCATAAGTTGCAGTCAGATTCAAGAAAAATAAGTCGCGGTCAAGTCAGTTTTGCTCTAGTAAAGTGGTGGCTTTACAAGACGCTTCTATGAAGTTTTGGAAACATCATAAAAATACATGTTTCGCCTCGTTATACACTCACACACCCACACTCGAGCATGTTCACGAACATCTAATAAATAATAATCCTCCATTATTACACTTTAGTAATTCAAAAACTTTTTTTATTAGTTCATATTTGTTTAGTCCTATTGGTACTATTTGGGTTAAAATGAGGCTAGTGGACTGTATTTGTACTGGTATATTGTTTGATATTAATGTTAAGTAAATGCGCGACTGATTGGCGCTGAGGTCGCGGAGGAATGTCGGCGATGAAGCCGCGATGAAGCCGAGGTCGAGCCCCGCGCGCCCGCTGGCACCCCTGTGGCACCTGCGAGTGTTGGTGCTCCAACATCCTGCCCGGGTTGATGGTATCAAGAAATGGGAAGCGGGCAGATGTTATCGAAGGCTCGAAGAATTGTTCCTCTGGAAGTCTTCAGTTCAGCTACTCTCACAGAGTCGTCGCCGCCAGGCATCACTCTAGTGACACGTCCCATGGGCCAGAGTAATGGTGGCTGCCCCTTTTCCTTGACAAGAACTAGGGTTCCAACGGATAGTTGCTGCTCTGTAGGATGGGTCCATTTTGTCTTGCTCTGAAGTAGAGAAACAATATTGTTGCTACATGTTTGTGCGCGAAAAATAAGCAAGTCAGCTGAACCATAAATAAATATGCTGAACTTATAGTTTTTGCGTTGAGCGGTTGATAGCAAACAAATGCATGAAAAATTAAGACATTTGAACACGGTTATAATAATTATATATTTTTCATGCCATCATAAGAACCTCCCACTAGATGGACCGATGACATCGTGAGAGTTGCTGGCATCCAGTGGATGCAAAAGGCAGGCTGTCGATCAGTGTGGAGGTTAAAGGGGGAGGCCTATGTTCAGCAGTGAACGTCTTCTCGCTGATTATGATGATGATGATGATGATGATGATAAGAAAAAAGCATAGCTGGCAAGGACAAGTAGTAACAGCATCCTAAAAGTAGTGGTCACTAATGCGCCTATAATTCTGAGACATTTAGCATAGTAAAAATATATTTTTACTATGCATTTAGTGCGGGTGATTCCGGAGGGAGCGCCTCGAAAGTAGATGACGCACTAAACTTCAATTAGGTACATTGTGTCAAAATAAATTTAGCTAAATTAAGTTAGATAGATAGATACTCTTTATTGTGTACACCAGAAATAAAAATTTACAACACGATAGAAAACACTTACGAGCTAGTGCCACAAGTGGCGGCCTTATCGCTTAAAGCGATCTCTTCCAGGCAACCATTGGATGGAAAGAATTTACGTAACAGAAACGACGGGGGATGCTAAAACACTTTTAATGATACCGTTAAATAGATATTACTAAATGATACAAAGTATAATATATATATATGTATATATATATATAAACACTCATAATACAGACGCGACAAGTAAGTACATACTATACCCTAAGTCCCTGGAGTACCTTCGCATTATGACACACAATGCAAGGGCAGCAAGGAACACGCACAACATAAGTTACTATGTTTTTAAGTTATTATGTTTTTCACTAACCTAAGTATTAAGTCTAATGTATGTACTAACCAAATGTGAATGTGAATATGTGAGTGTGTGTGTGTGTGTATGTTATCATATTATTATTTATAATTGAATTTGAATTGAATATCTCCCTTGTTTGTTTGATGATATTTTGTGTGTGTGTAATAGAGTTCTGAAATAGCGGGAGCAGCGTACGAGGGTCCCTGGTACTTGTGCTCGTCTCGCTTCCGGCGTGCACTGCTCGTGGTAATGGTACGCTCGCGGCGAGTCGCTCGCCTCACTGCGGGCGGGTTCACTACGCTCTCGCTCGCTTCCTTCATGGCAGTGAGTATACTCGTGCTTCCTTGGACTAGATCTTAATATTAGCAGGAGTAGTGAGTCCTTGCCCACTATGACATATAGTGCCGAAACATGTACAAAATCAGGGTAGCATAGAGAGTCATGGAGAGACCTAAGCAATGAAAATATAACCACTTGACTGCTTCTCCATTACCCCGCATGAGACAAAGGTTCTAACATGTCAGCCTAAGTTATTTCGAGCGGGGCCAATCCTAGGCGCGAATTGAATGAATGACTTTTTATTCTCCAATCACAAGCGTCGAGTCTCCAAACGAGCATCATTTTGCAAAAGGGAATTTTGACTATATGCGCGATCAAGTGGTTTATTATCTTTGGACCTAAGGCACCAAACTCCAAGACCGTGTTCCTATTATTGTAATCTGGCGAAGAATATCGCCACGCGCCATTGCGTTCGTTACGTCGTCCCATCTAAAGTAAAGCTGGACTGGACACGATGCTAACAGTGATGACAGGTGGAGTAAGGTTGTGATGGAGTGGTGGCAGAGGCAAGATAAGCGGAGCGTTGGTCGTGCAGCTGCAAGATGGGTCGACGATAGATTGCCACCATTGCGGGTCGAACTTGAACTCGATTAGCACATCACTGAGATAGGTGGCATATCAAGAGAGAGGTCTATATTCAGCAGTTGAATGATCGTGTTATCCTGATACTTCTGACTATCTACTACCAGCGAACGATGCTCGGCGTCATGGTTCGCTCGCGACGATTTGCTTGCCTCACTTCAGGTGGCATCACTACGCTCTCGCTTGATTCCTACATACTCAAAAAAAAATATACTCATGGTAACAAAGGAAATATACACCATGGCAGTGAGTATACTTCATAACAGCTCATCATAATCAGCCACTGCTGGACTTTTAGCCTACCCCCGAAAGGGTGATCGGGTCATATCCACCACGCTGGCGCAGTTGCGAGTTAGTGGATTCACATACGCCATTGAATTCCTTCTCCGTACGCATGCAGGTTTCATCACGATGTTTTTCTTCACTGAAAAGCCAGTGGTATGAAAATCCGTACATAAGCTCCAAAGAGCTCATTGATCCCGGGGTCGGGGTTTGAACCCGCGACCTCACGCTTTCAAGTCTAGCGGTCTCCCATCATTACACATATGCATCCTACTCTAACACACGTGACGTATTTTAAATTGAGCATTATATTAAAGGTTAAAGAGGCAGAAGTTTTTTTGCCTTTAGAAGAACTTTAGAAAAGTATGTATGTACTTGGTGGGCATTGGACCTAATTCATTTTTGACCTTTTTGATAAATGCACGTCATGTTAAAGTGGTTACTGAGCATTTTATAGTACTTTTCTTTATGATCTTACTTATTGATTGTTTCAGATTATAAAAGCATCTTATTCCCTATTCACACTCTTGCAACAAGTAGAAGAGAAAAAGTAGTACAACTTCGGCTGACGGAACATAGGCAAAAGTCTGTATTTTTTTATATATTTTTTTTAATGCAATGTGTTATGACGCCTAAGTTTTATTTTTCTTTTTGTCACAATCTTGATTAAAAATCTAGACAAACTTGTGTTTTTCGAGTGTTAGTGTCTAACAATGGTGCATTATTATTTGTTAAGTGTTCGTGGATATGCTAAATTATAGGCAAGTGATATAAAGAGGCAAAACATGTCTTTTCGTGTTGTTTCCAAAACTCCATAGAAGCCTCCTGTAAAGCCTCCATCACTTTACTAGGGCATGAGTTTGAATTGACCGTGACTTATTACTTTGCTTGACTCTGACTGTGACTTGTTTGACTATATTGAATTAAACTTGAAAATATTTCTATACTTGACACTGGCAAATGTACAAGAAGTGCAATGCCAAAATCATCTCAAGAGGAAGAAGAAAATAATATTATAAATATTTTTTTGAAATTATAATCATCGCAAAGCCTTAAGTCCAAGGTGTACAACCAATGTGTCCTACCTATCCTCACATATGGTGCTGAAACATGGACCCTCAGTAAAGAGACCACGCACAAGATCCAAGTGGCACAAAGAGCGATAGAACGGGCCACGTTGGGCATCTCTCTCCTGGACCGCATACCAAACGTGGAAATTCGACGAAGAACGAAGGTCGAAGACGTGGTTAAACGGATCACGAGACTCAAGTGGAGATGGGCGGGACACTTGGCCAGAAGGGAAGATGGACGGTGGACCAAAGCAGTCACAGAATGGTGGCCGCGGAACGGAAAGCGACCACCGGGCAGACCACCAGCCCGCTGGTCGGACGACATCGTTAAGGCAGCAGGAAAGCAGTGGACAAGGCTAGCACAGGCCCAGAAAAGATGGCGCGCTGAAGAGGAGACCTATACCCAGCAGTGGGTGGAGAATGATTGATGATGGATGATGATAATAATCATCGCATAAAACTTGGGACGCAGATTCTAAAAATATAACTCTATAAAATATAAAGTAGTTTACTAGAAACAAATATTAAAGTGACAACGTTGCGTGATAGATAATTAGCGAGTATATTTAGCATTCTAGTTTTTTAATTATGTAGCTTGTTATACACGTTTGAAATAAATGTTATTTAGCCAACACAGTGTATTATTAAAAACAGGTCGCCTAGGTCGGACAGACTGTTCATTTTGTTGACGTCTCAATTACTACGTTACTGAAGCTGAAATCCTAACAACCAACAATTAGAAATTTTAGACATTGGTTGGTAACATTTTATAGTTTGCATACGGTGCACTGCCAAAGTGACGCCAAAATTGCTTTCAAAACTACGTGAATTCCCAATAAATACACGACTCACGTACTCATACGCATTCAAAACTACGTGAATTTCTTGTCAGAACGTCGTACTGAAAACATCCGTTTTAAAAAGAAACAATGACTTCTTGCAGTGTTAAGAAAAGTAAAAACAACACAAAAGTAAATAAGAAGAAGGATGGAATTTTCCCACACTTAAGTATTTATATTATCACTTATTTTGATGAATTACACGACACGAACTTCGACTACGCACACATGTTTCAAAAAGTGGCTTCACTTTTCGTGTTTGCGGTAGTCCCTCTGTATTTTTATTTGCTCTGAGAGTTTTTGCAAGAATGCAAGACTTAAAAATTGTACTCGACACTGGATAAATAGAAAAGGTCTCTGGGGCCAAAACTTAAAAAAAGGAACAAGTTTTTTTTAATATCGCTTGCACGGCCCTGTTTTTTTTTTGTTTGATAGGTGACATGATCCAGAACACCCTCGATAAAGTCACCTAGGCTTTCGAACCAAAAAATGTAATCGGTTTAGTTTTTTAGGCGCTGCGCAAACGTAGACACTTTTTGTTGCCGACACGGCACACCAAGTCCAATCAAGTTGAAGCAACTGGACACAAAGTCTGTGCAGGAAGTAGCTGATTTTATACTGGTTATATAGAAATCATATTCATTGATAGCTTGTATCCGACACAAGATACAAAAGTGCACAGTGCAAAGTGCGTTGGCGTACTGCCTTAGGAGCTACGCCTGAGACAGACACACAGATACACGTTAAACTAATAACACACCTCATTTTGCGTGGGGGGTTTAAAAATTACAAAAATAAACAAAATAACCATACCTGTCTGCAGGTTTAGAACCACTGTTAACTTCGATATCTAGTGTTGTATAAACATAGTCTCGGTAAAATCCACATAGCAATCTACCAGCAGTCCCACTGTCACAGGGGGGTGTTTACCTACAGACAACACAATCTGCCAAGCAACCAATCATGGGAATACTTCTGAAAAACAGCATTTGGCCCATGACTTTGAGCTTGAACTTGCTGAAGATATTTGGATTTTTAGTGCCCGGAAAATATTCAGGGAAACAGAAAGTACTTTTGCAGCTCTATGGAATTTTTTGGTACATTTACATAAATGGTAAGATTCTAATATATGTCTTGGATGGATTATTTAATATAGTTTTGGCAGAATATTTGATTTTTTTTTTTTTTTTTTGCAAGTGTTTTTTTTTTTATCCTAACGTACTAAGTATTGCGTGTTAGTACTACGCGATGTATCGATTTATTTACTTAAAGTTTATAAGAGATCTTACCTCAGATCAGACAAAAAGGGAGATATGCCTTTGTACAATTATCGTTCGTGTTCAAGTCTCCATGTTTCATCAAATTTTTCACTATACCGCTTAAACCAAAAACTGTAAGTAAGGCACTCTTATTCATTATTCATGCAGAATGGACTAACTAATAGTGAACATGCAAAAAGGGCAGTTAGGTCGTCTGCCTCATTTTGATTGAAAACATTAAACCCGATTTAGGCCTGGGCCTTGATTCACTAGCTTCAACACGCTTGTAACGCGGCGAGTTAATCTCAAAAAGTTGACCTTTATTCCCTAAGGAATAGAGTCCGATTTTTTTGAGATTAACTTAATGCGCCTCGTTACGTGCGTGTTTTCGTTAGTGGATAAAGGCCCAGATGCGTTCGTACCTGCCATCTTGCCATATCTCCCGCGTTTGTCTGATCTGAGGCCCATACCGATAGAAATGTTCAAATCACTTCGATACCGATATGTTATAGGCATCTACATATTGGTTCAAGCTGGAGATTTGTTCCAAATCTGGGGCGATCTGTCCCTCATGGTGGGCACTTCGTTCCTGCTGTTCACCAACGTGGCCTTCGGGATGAAGATCATCAACGTGATGATGAGGCGGGATGCTGTGCAGGCCATCATCGATGATGGAGACCTTGAGCTGGTTACTGAGGACAGAGCTGAAGGGATGCGTATTGTCAGAAAGTTCGTGCAACCGTTGTGATGTCTCTAACATTCTTTGTAACTGAAAGTACTTAGTCAATATTTCAGAATTACCAGAGTAATACCTAATAGTAGATCATTTACCAAGGCGATAAACCAGTGTCTTTAGGTACGTCACGGGCGTCAAATCGAATCCAGAATGAAATGAAATGTTTTTATTCCAGATTTACATCCATATTATAAACGAATTTAGAAACTAAAAACCAAACAGTAATGAAGGTCGTCCAGCTGCAAGCTTCGACCAATATAAATTGAATAGACGGGCCATAACTTGCTCAGTAAAAACGAGGCAAAACCATTGGACATATACTTCTACACCTAATTATAACCATGTACAGTAAATTTGATAGCGGTTTTTGATGTGTATTTTACACTTCGGGAAAGCACACGAAGGCATAATTTTGTTTGATATTTCGTTATCATGTAACAAGTCTCGTGTCGCACTTCCTACGGCTAGAGACCGACTCAAACGAAGTGAGCGTCGGCGCTCATTTTGTAATCTTCAAAAATGCGCTTCTTCTGGGCCCGTCTATTTATTTTATTTTGGTCGAAGGCTGCAAGATGGGTTGACGATATTATTACTATCGCGGGTCGAACCTGGACTCGATTAGCACAGAACCGAGGCAGATGGCATAGCAAGAGAGAGGCCTATACCCAGCAGTGGGATAAGGAAGGCTGTGGATGATGATGATATTTTGTAGAGTTACTGTCACATAGGTTTAGGTAGGTAGGTTTAGTAGTAGTTAGGCTTCCCACTAGATGGACCGACGACATTGTGAGGGTCGCTGACATCCAGTGGATGCAGATGGCAGGCTGTCGTCCAGTGTGGAAGTTAAAGGGGGAAGCCTATGTTCAGCACTGGATATCTTCTGGCTGATGATGATGGTGAAGGTTTTATTACACAAATATGGCCTGAAGTGCGATTGAAGTACTAAGATTATTTCCAAAGTTTATAAATATTAGATGGTTTCCAAATAAAATGGTTTTTCTACAGATGCAACCGAGAGACATCTCAGCACCTGTATATTTTCATCTTCCTTTCTCAATTGACGGTAATTGGCTGGGCAGCCAGTGCAGAGAAGAGCGGTCTACCCTTAAGGGCTTGGTAAGACCAAATTACGTCAATAACTTTATTAAGAAGGAAATTAAAAAAAAGTGCTGATAATCATCAAACAGCTAAACCAATTTTTTCGACTCATAGCTGTAGGCTTAGTCCCAGATTTGATAGTTTTCGAAAACTTTTTTCGTTTACGTATTGTTCCGTACATTGCTGGGCTGTAAGGTATTCGAAAACTTTTTTCCTATTAGAGTGAAGCAATCTATACCGCAGATTACTACCGATTTTAGTTCCTCCGCGTTTCCGCTGGAGGCGCTTTACTAAAATGTATGGAACAATACGTAAACGAAAAAAGTTTTCGAAAACTATCAAATCTGGGAGTAAGCGTACTGAAGGTTTTCGATCAAGTAACTTTTCATAAAAAAAAACTAATTCAAAATCGGTTTAGGTGTTTGGTAGCTACGATGCCACACACACACAGATACACATGCCAACAGATACACATGTTAAGTTTATAACAACCCTCATTTTGCGTCGGGGTTTTATTTTATTTTAAATTTATAAATAGGCTTGCGCTTGGCCGCCAACTCCCCTGATGTTAAGCGATGAGGCGGTCTACGATGGTCGAAGATTTGATGGTCTACATTAAAGTTATAGGAAGTCACATACGTTCAAGCACACTAAAAATATTATGTCTTTTGTATCAGGTATCCATACGACACGTCCAAATCTCCAATGTATGAGATAACATACTTTCACCAGGTGAGTAAAAATAATATATAACAAATATAATTTGCTCAAATAAAGAGGGATTATTAAAATTAATAGAACGAAAATTATTATGTATACTTAGAATAACTACACAAAGAAACCAAGTATAACCACTGTAGTATACAAATATTTTGTAAGAATTTGATGAAAAAGTCCTATTGTCCTATTGCTATTTTATTCAGGTATCTGCGTTGTTTCCGGCCGCAGCTCTGAACGTCAGTATGGATACGCTGGTGACGTCACTGATTGCTATTTGCCGTTGCCGCTTGAGGCTCTTACAACTTTCCCTGACTAATCTGTGCACTGGATTGCTTGAAAAAGAGAATTTTGTAAGATTTTTCAAGATCATTTTTATATTTGTTTTTTATTTTTCCTTTGCGATGGATCAGCGAAGAACACGCTTGGGGCGTTTGAGAAATGCACCAAGATACTCATCAGCAACGAATCCCTAGTTCAGACTAAGCTCCTTATTCTTGAGCATCGGCGCAAAGTTGCTAGTCCAACAGTTTTTTATCGGATACATTTTGGAGAGTGCATACCGACTCTGCATGATATAATTCCCTCTTGCCCATTTTTTTTAACGGACTCCCCGATAGGGCACAAAAAAATCGACACTGCTTTATTGACATATTGCACTGCTTTATCGCGTTGCTTGGCTTTATTGCTTTATTATTGTTGACATTCCGAAAACCCGCATGAAGCACTTAGATTCCCCTTTTATTGTCGAACTGCTGGTCTGTAGAAAGCGCTGCCTGGATAAGTGTTCCCCGATAGTTACAATCTGGGTATCTTCAAATCAAGAGTGAATCGATTTCTTTGAGGCAAGCGTGCTTCATCATAGCGAGGTGGTCAAACGCAAACCTATTTATAATAATAAAAAAAAAAAAAAAAATATTGTCGTCGCATTATTTTAGGATTGCATTATATTGAAAATGCCCCTAGGTATGTTTTTGTACATGATAAGGGAAGCCTATATTACTCGTTAGAAATTTTGAAAAGAGATAACGCCATTTTATTTAGTGATTGAATTAAGTTCTGTGAAAACTCATAGAACAAATTTTATTGCATGATGAAATGTAAAGAAGCTGTTTGCAGTGGTTTTAAGTACTTTAGAAATAGCCCTGTATATTCAACTATATTTTGAAATGGTTTGAAATCATGTTATATTTTTCAAGCAGCAGCTAAGTCAAGAAGATATCGCGTTACTTCGGCTAAAGTCCTCCGTGAGTAGGCACCAGGCCATATTGAGAAGTGCTAATGAAATTCAGCGATGCTTCAGCGAACCAATTCTGGCGCAGTTCACTGTCTCTATGGTCATCATATGTGTCACTGCTTACCAGCTGGCTGTGGTGAGTGGAACATAGAAACCTGCTTATTGACAGAAATATAGATTCTTTCCTTTATCACTAAACATAATATATTATAATCATTATCACATCTTATCTTACCCAAAATAAATAAAAAAGTAGACTCTCTTCTTGGTGGTGGTTCCACTTGAATAATCATTGGACCAGTACCTCTAGTGAAGGTTCCATATTCTAAATCGTCGGACAGATAAGTTGTACCACCACTCCGTAACCATTCGTCAGTCTGATATTATGTTTAAATTTATATACGTACGTTTGTTTGTATTTGCTCGTTTTCACATCGTTTCCACTTTTGAAAAATGTAGGAAATGGTTATATATATCTAAATATATGATGTCTTGTAGTAAGTAGTATATAATGATTCTCGTTTTTTTGATTTTAGGAATTACACAATGAAGACAAGAGTTTAGTACGAATAGTAGCGATGACAGCTTACTTGCTCTGTATAATTCTTCAAGTATTTCTCTACTGCTATCAAGGAAACCAACTATTGATTGAGGTAATAAAATTACTAGACTTTGTAAAAATGTAATTTGGATCAATAACTTATTCTGAATAATTAATTTGCCTATCAGATTGATTTAAAATTCTTAAAGTGGTTTTCAGAGTTCCGAGGTTGCTACCGCTGCGTATAGCTGCCCGTGGTATTTGTGCTCGCTTCGCTTCCGCCGCGCCCTGCTCGTAGTGATGGTTCGCTCGAAGCGAGACACGCGGCTCACTGCTGGCGGGTTCACTACACTCTCACTCACTTGCTTCACTGCTGTAAGTATTGGTTGTCAATGCTATTTTGTGCTCGCTTTGCTCCCGCCATTCTCTGCTCGCTGTGATGGTTTGTTTGAGCAATGACATTTTTGTAGCGTGCGTCTTACTAATATTTATCTTTTTTTTTCGCGAGTATGTCTGCGCTTGACCCTCAAACTCGCCTGTTGGTAAGCGACTATGTGGTCAAAGATAAAGCACGCGGACTTAGAAGATTCACCCTAGCTTTGAAAGAGATGGATAAAATTAAATAAATTTGTTTTTTATTTCAGATCGTTAAGGCGTCGTATACATTTTTCACAGTATTGCAACGCGTTGAAGACAGACAGAAATAAATTGACTACTACTTATTCGTTTTTTTGTTGTTTTTTTGCAACTAATAAATCCTCATGTCATCGGTTCTGAGTGATATCACCAAAATTTTCTGCATTTCATGTACTTTGGTTCATATATGTAGAAGTGGAGGACGGTGGTATGACCCCTGTGTCCAAAGAGTTGGACCACGGGTATCCAGTAGGAGTAGAAGTAATTTATTGACTATTACTCAAGTTAAACAACCACAGTGCCTAAAGACAAGGGTATTTTACCAGTGTGTGTTGCCAGTGATAACATATGGTAATGACACGTGGTCCTTAACTGTTGGCCTTTTATAAAAACTCAGTGTCACAGAGCGGGCAATGGAGAGAGCTATGCTCAAAGTTTCTTTGCGCGATAGAATCTGGAATGTAGATATTCGTCAAAGAACCAGAGTCACCGACATAGCTGTTAAAATTTGCAAGTTGAAGTGGCAATGGACAGGCCACAACGCTCGAAGAACCGATAACCGAAGGGTGTGAAGCTTCCAGTTTCTTCAATATATTATATAGGTTCCAAATATGGGCGTATATAAGGGGGGTCCAGGGGGTCCACCCCCCCCTCTTGGCATACAGTGCATATAGCGCATTTACGATTGAAATTGCCACGAAATCGTTATCAGGCTGCTGATTAAGGGTGCAAAATGTTCTAATCTCTCTCATTTCGCTGATTGCTAAAAAAATTGTTTTTATTTTTTTCATTAATTATAAAAGCTTCATACAGTTTATTCACATTGGTACAGCAATTAGAACATTGATAAAATAAATGGCAATAATGAATAGAAAATATTTAGTTTCATCATCTACTTATTTCACTTTAATTGCACATAATAAATTACGTATACAATTTTATTTTTATTTTATTTCATTTCATTTTTTTAAATTTAGTTTTGAAATATATCGTACGTTTTTTTCCTTTTTTTTCCGCCTTTATTAACTAAACAAAATACAAGCTAAAACTAACACTACAAATACAGTTAGACTGCCCATAGACCGTTGAAGGTCTAAAGACAATGCAAATGCTCAAGCCCACTACCAGTTGGCAGCGTACCCAACATCCTGGCGGCATTACCGTACTAAGTTAGTACATTATACATTAAAAATTCAATTAATTTTTGACTTATTAAAGGAATCTAAGAAAAACCGGACAAGTACGAGTAGGACTCGTGCTCTGAGGGTTCCGTTAGACGGAACCCTCAGAGCGCGAGACCAAAAAAAAAACTAACTGAAGTTAAAATATTGAAAGACAAACTTAAGTTTGTAGTTTTTTTTTACTGGGCAAGTGCCTTTAATAACTAAACAAAATACAAGCTAAAACTAACACTACAAATACAGTTAGACTGCCCATAGACCGTTGAAGGTCTAAAGACAATCCAAATGCTCAAGCCCACTACCAGTTGGCAGCGTACCCAACATGCTGGCGGCATTACCACGTTGAATGGCAATGCTAATGCGTTGAGCCAGAAACACGCCAGCATTTTGGTCACGCGTCGCATTAATAAGGCGCTCTGAAAGATTTTTGAAAATGAGGTGAGCTCCCGGTCCCCAAGGGCCCAATGTCTCGACCCCAAACGCCTCAAATATGTAACCACTGCCGAGGTTAGCATATTTGCGACGCTTGTGCTGCTCTGCCGAATTAGCAGCCGCACCAGCCCTACCCTGTGTCTCAGGAAGATGTGACGGCGCCAAAGTATCGACACAAGTTGCGTCTCATACAAGGGGCCGCCCCAACCTCCAGGGCACAAGTGTCATACCGCCAGGCCTCTTTCCATCGTCACGCGCAAGACCACTCGGTTTGAGCACAGCTGCGACATTGGCGGTGGAAAGTGCCCTGCGTATGATGTCGTTCAGGCTAGCGTGTCAGCCAATACGACCAGCGCTTCTCGAGCAAGACAGACCATGGTGACCGAGCTGGTCAACAGCAGTACCACACTGACAGCTATGGGCCTCACAGCACCTTGCACCCAAGAGTAAGCTGACAGCTAGACGAAATGCGGTTGGATCTAAAAGGTTACCTGTGTTAAAAGAGGGCATGGCTTGCAACCAAAGTCCCGATTCCCAAACAGAGACAGCAAGAATACGAGCGCGATCTGCAATACTAGGACACGTATCTAGTAGCGATTTCCATGCTAGTTCGCAGATCGGCCGATCCTACAGTCTCTGGGAAGACAACTTTGAAGTTTGTAGTTGACAATAAGGTTCTTCCATACATCCCAACTACAAAATGTAAGTTTATAATAGCAAAATAATTATTTTTAAATACCTTCAAATTTATAACTTTCGGATTTATTCCTATATATGTACTATGAGACCTTGCTTCTTGCTAAATTTCATGATTCTAGGTCAACGGGAAGTACCCTATAGGTTTTGATTCCCCTGTGAAATCGCAAAATATACGACATAAAGGAACCCTAAGAGCACGAGACCAAAAAAAAAAACTAGCTGAAGTTAAAATATTGAAAGACAAACTTAAGTTTGTAGTTGACAATAAGGTTCTTCCATACATTCCAACTACAAAATGTAAGTTTGTAATAGCAATATAATCATTTTTAAATGATATACCTTCATATTTATAACTTTCGGATTTATTCCTATATATGTGCTATGAGAACTTGCCTCTTCCCAAATTTCATGATTCTAGGTCAACGGGAAGTACCCTATAGGTTTTGGTTCCCCTGTGAAATCGCAAAATATGCGACATAAACGTTCATATCTTTTGATTGCGTTGACTTACAACTTTTATTTTTTTACAGCCGAAAGAAACTGTAGACCCAAGTATTTAGTATAAATTTCAACTTGCTACCTTTACGCGTTCTTGAGAAAAAGGGTCTTGACAGACGGACAGACAGACAGACGGACAACGAAGTGATCCTATAAGGGTTCCGTTTTTTCCTTTTGAGGTACGGAACCCTAAAAAAGAGAAAAACATTACTTATTACAGCAGTTTGATATAGTTTGCTACGAATAGATAGTTAATTTATATAACTATACGCTATTTTCTGCGAATAATACGTTTTATTTTCGTCGCCCGGTGCTCCCGTACAACTCCGCCTATCGTCAATAAGGCACGTTTAGCCATGCTTTGCAGTTGTCATATCGTAGAGTTTTTCCCAGGAAAGGTATTTACAGGGTGTAAAGAAAATTCAGGGATTAATTTTCAGACATTTTCGCACCAAAACTCGAAAAGTAAACCAAGTTTGTTTTATTTTTAGGGTTCCGTACCTCAAAAGGAAAGAAACGGAACGCACTTCGTTGTCCGTCTGTCAAGACCCTTTTTCTCAAGAACGCGTAAAGATATCAAGTTGAAATTCATATTAAATACTTAGGTCTACGGTTTCTTTCGGCTGTAAAAAAATTAAAGTTGTAAACCAACGCAATCAAAAGATATGAACGTTTATGTCGCATATTTTGCGATTTCACAGGGAATCAAAACCTATAGGGTACTTCCCGTTGACCTAGAATCATGAAATTTGGCATTTAGGTATCATAGCACATATATAGGAATAAATCCGAAAGTTACAAATTTGATATTATATCATTTAAAAATAATTATTTTGTTATTACAAACTTACATTTTGTAGTTGGAATGTATGGAAGAACCTCATAATCAACTACAAAGTTAAGTTTGTCTTTCAATATTTCAACTTCAGTTTTTTTTTTGATTCGCGCTCCTGAATGTTCCGTCCAACGGAACCCTCAGAGCACGAGTCCTACTCGTACTTGTCCGGTTTTTTTATCCATCTAGTTGAATATAAAAATAAGCTCATGTCGTTAGTAAAAAAAAAATTGTTCTTTATTTATTTTTATAAATTTTCAGTTAACGGCTTATCCTTGATTATGTAAACTAGTAACAAAATAAAAACATAAAATACTTTACTAATGTACTTTACGACTTAGTTCCTACTGTGCTCATTGGTTTTGCCGGGTCACAGTTGTGTGAAAAATAGACGTAAAGATATAATTATATATTAGATATACTTATAAGCCTAAAAAAAAACTAAAATAAAAAAATAAAAAAAAAGCCTAAAATAATTATTAACCTATTAACGCAACGATTAAGTCAACGCCTGGAACAATAATTAATAGCTATCTCTAGTTGCCTAACCTTCTTATGCATAAACTCTCGATAAGTTAATAATATAATTAAGAATTCTACTAATATTATAAACGCGAAAGTTTGTATGTATGGATGTATAGATGTATGGATGTTTGTTCCTCTTTCACGCTGCAACAGAACAACGGATCAACCTGATTTTTTGCATGGGTATAGTTCAAGAGCCAGAGAGTGACATAGGCTATAGGCATCATCATCATTTTTCATCACTACGCGGGTGAACGGGGCGCAGCTAGTGACATATACATTTTTGGCCGACGATAAATAACACAAGAGAACACGCTACCATATCTATTAAAAAACATACAGTCGAATTGATAGCCTCCTCCTTTTTGAAGTCGGCTAAAAATCAAAAAAAGTGTTGAACATCGTAATAATTAGAGATCCTTAAACAATTTTGTTTAATCCCATAGATTAAACAAAAGCTAGTACTCCATCCTGTGGATCTCGAAAAAGTCACTTAAAATATTATGTTCAACCTGTATCATCAATAGCTATTAATTATGCTGCTGTTGTCGATAAACTTACTGTTTTTCCAACCGGTTATTTGATCCAATATTTACTAGCCAAATTAAGTACCAATAGGTAAAAAAATATGACTGCTCTACAATGTTTTTGCGAACTTGTCATAACGATCGAAGCATTTGAATTTTAGATCGTCATATTCTAATACTGATTTTGCCCAAGATTTGCGTAACTGCAGGTGAGCTTTTGATATGGAAAGAAATCAACCTGGCACCTGTCATCACCATCATCATCATCGGCCAGAAGACGTCCACTGCTGAACATAGGCCTCCCCCTTAGACCTCCACACTGAACGACAGCCTGCCTGCATTCACTGGATTGCTACGACTCTCAGGATATCGTCGGTCCATCTAGTGGGAGGCCTACCTACGCTGCGTCTCCCGGTTCGTGGTCTCCACTTAAGAACCTTTCTTCCCCATCGGTTACCGCTTCATCGAGTGATGTGGTCTATTGCCCGTGGCACCTGTGACATAGTTTTATCCACAGATAAGAAAAAAAAACTTTCAAATTATTTTCTGTGATTTTATCACCAGTATGGGTGCCAGCCAGTTCCGCTGATCATTACAATCAATTAAAACTAGTAAGTTAAAATTTTAAAAAGTATTGGTAATTATAAAAAAAACATTAATAAAATATTATCAATGTCAATCAATATTATTATCATGCCCATCTCAACAAAAGTTGTCCAGTCCAAATATCTACTAAAAACGTCGCATAGTTTTCTAGAAAGGCGACCACTTACTTGAGATTACAAACGAAGTCGATGTGAAACTGCATGGGTTCACATGTACACTGTCTGCTTGAGTGTATCCAATTCTTGAAAAATTCCATTAGGCCGGTCCTTATAACTTACATCAATGTATGGTAAATTAATAGGGAGATTTTTGAAGCATACTTCCTACTAATATAATGATCTATATATTTTACGTAAAAGTCGTAAACAAAGTCCCTAAAAAATATAAAGATTCATAGATAAGAAGATGCGTACGTGAGGATTCCTAATCAAAATACTGAATTGTTTGGTTTATAATATAACAAATAATAGTGTATACCTAAACTCTGGTTTAAGGATGAAGATACTCATAAAGAACTGCACCAATGTCCTATGGCTGTGCCTGAATTTGCTCAGATGGGTCGGGTTTCTAGTGCCAGATGAACTCACTGGGTACAAGAAGATCTTATACCCGTTCTATTTTTCTTTCTGGTTCATGTTTATTGTAGGTAAGTGATGATCATATTATTATGCTTGATATGAGATTTAGCTGCATGAGCTCGCATTGAGTTATGCTAGGGGTCAGCCAATTTCGATTCATCATCTTCATCATCAGCCAGAAGACGTCCACTGCTGAACATAGGTCTGCCCCTTTAACCCCCACACTGAACGATAGCCTTCCAGCTCGACAATCTTCTCGGCGGTCTTCAGTGTGCGAACATTGTGCGTTAACAGGGCCAAATTATGTTGGGGGTGGTAGCGGGGCAACTGCGGGTGATTTTTCTCACCCCCTGCTCCACCGTTACCTGGCCCGATACCTTGGCCAGGGATAGAGGAGCTGCCGGGGACTGGGGGCTGTGATATTTATTATTTTGTATGTCATGGGGGGGGGGGGGGGGGGGGAAGGGTTTGCCATAATCCCCACGCTTGGCAGGCGGCTTGGGGATCGCAGTAGGAAGATGCTGCTGCCCATACTCTGGTGGTTCTGGTCGCAGCTTTAGGACGTACCCGGGTCAATTTCTATTAGAATATTCAATATAAGAATAGTTTTTTCATCACATCCAACTACCAGGAATGGAGATTTTCACCCTTGCGACTCGTGATCACAATCTTTGTGAATCTAGAATGAAATGCCTTTCAATCAATTCTGCTATCCTGGTACCTGCGACAAATTCAATCAAATGTATTAAAAACATATTGGAGTGGACGACCAAGGAAAGTGGCCGTGGTCAGATTAATCAAGTGATCGAACCACGGATACCTTCTGATTGCGGTGTCTCAGATTAGATTAATACATTTTAACCAGGGAGACTAAACAGTGGCCGTGGTCAGATTAATCTAACTAGCCGATCTGACTACGGATACCTAACGGAAATTATAATATAAGTGGCTAAGTAAATGAACTACCATTTGTCTGTACATGGGTTTGTAATCTGTAATATGTAAACTAAAACACTGTTTTAAACTATCATATACTATATAACTGTTATGTAAACTAATCTTGGACAAATATCCTGTAAATAATCATAAAACTTTAGTGAACAACCGTGATAGTTTGAAACAGTGTGTAATCTTGGAAGTCGATCACTTGCCTAATTGGCGCATCGATTTGAAACTTTGCAGGTAAGTAAATCTATACCGGATGATAAAATACAATAAATAAATATAACAAGCTATTTTGATCTGTTGTTGAAATTTTCTGATGATGAAGCCATGAGGTAGTTATTAAAGTGAAGAAAAGTCATGGAGTATTGGCTCTTTTTGCTTATTTTAACAATTCCAATAAAAAAGAGTTTCAAAAACCACCTTCCGGCTTCACCATTAAACCCTAGTCAATAAGTGTAATAACCCCTCAGGTAAGGGCTTCTTTTTAATCTAATGAGTGACTAAAGCGTGGTTTTTTTAAAAGAGAAAACTTCGCTTTTTGGAATAGGAAAATCCACTGAACTATCGTGACCATCACGCTCAGATACATATATACGGATGTGTGTACCTATATGTATATATATAATTATACTTAGAAGCACAGAAAAGAGAATGGAAAAACTATTATTTTTCTGTGCTTCTAAGCACTTCTTTTGGCAGTCTCATGACTGCCTATTTTTTGTTTTTTAAACTATAATTATTATTACTGTCACCTATATTTTGTGCCCCAGGTATCTTTATCATCTCTGAATCTGTGGCCTTAGTCCAAGTGTGGGGTGAAGTGAGCGAAATGACTGGCATCATTTTTGTACTGTTCACAAATTTGGCTTTCGTTGCAAAAATCTATGCTGAATGTGATGCTATGTGATGCTGAAGAAAAATACTGTGCAGGCTATCATTGATGAGGGAGGCTCCGTACTGAACAGCGAGAGGCGTGCAGAGGGAAGGCAGATTGTCAATAGGTAAGGAAGGTACTTTATTTACTAAGCGTATCATCATCGTTTCAGTCTATCATGTTCCCACTGCTGGGCTCAGGCTTTCTCTCAGAGAGAGAATGGTCCCTAATCCTCCATGCTGGTCCAGTGCATGTTAGTGAATTTTAAATGTCTTTGAACTGTTGTAGTTCTTGGACATTCCGGTCTCACGATGTTTTCCTTCATCGTTTTTACACGGTGGCATCGAAAGCATATCTGTTGATATGGGGATGGACGTCCACTGCTGGAAAAAAAGAGCCGGTTGGAAGCGGCCTGCATCCAGCGTTTCCCAGCGGTCTCTTTTAGGTCGTCTGTCCATCTCGTGGGTGGAGGTCCTACGTTGCGCTTACCGGTCCGTGGTCTCCATTCGAGCCTTACAATCTGACGGCACCCGGTTGGATCCTCGGCTTCCACTAATGAGTTAAATAAAAAAATAAACCTAATTTATAGCATTTTAATTAAATTACATGCAGTTTAGTGCCATTGCTCAAAAATGGTGACGGAAAATATCGTGAGGATCGGTATGTCCAAGATCCTCAAAAGTTCAAAGACAAATAACATTCACTAACATGGACTGGCCAACAACATGGGCTACCAAGGTAGCTCATCCTCTCTCTCTCTCTCTCTCTCTCTGAGAGTCCTGTATCCCAGCAGTGGGAACAGGAAAGGTTGATAATGATGATAATGATGACTAACATAATAGTATTACGCGTACATATTATCAATATAATGAAATATAGATACTGATAATTTCACTGGTTGTTACCAGTGATATTATAAGCAGTCTAGTAAAGAAAAATTTAAATCTCACTCAATAATATTAAATGTTCTTGAGTGAGCTTTGACAAATTTTGAGAGAACGTTGTCTTTTCTACCCTATCGTCAGGTTTTTAATCATTAAGTTTGTGTTCACTGTCATCAGGTTTTTAATCTTTTAAGGAAAGAGACTCGTTAAAAATAATTTTGTTCCAGAATGAATATTGAAACAACTCGCCTTCTTTGTATGTATACTGCGGATGCAACAATTGTTTTCATCGGTTGGGTTGCCAGCGCTGGGAAAAATCGTCAACTGCCTTATCGTGCTTGGTAGACATTTTAACTTTTATGTTGTTACGGTCTTGTTATTTAGTCTGGTTCTACTCCTCTATTGGTGTAATCTCGTATGAAAGGACTATTCATAAAATTACTTTATAACCAATCGATTCGATCAATTTCGATTTATTTTTTCGATTTTCGAATTTTTTGTTTTCATTTCGTCTTCGGTTTGTTTTTTTGTTTTTTTTTCTTCTTTTTTAGTCCTAATATTGTCTAAATCTTGGAAACAAATGACAAGAGGAAAATTACCCTTTCTTAAGTTTTCGTCCTCAAATTTTTGCTAAGACTGCACAAATATGTGACTTACAGGTACCCATTTGATACTTCTAAGTCTCCAGCTTACGAACTGGCTTTCATCCATCAGGTAATTTTTGCCATTTGTTTATTGTTATGGAAAAAATTGTCACCAATATTTAAAACTAGCTGCGCCCCGCGGTTTCACCCGCGTAGGGATGAAAAATGGTGATGATGATGATGAAAACTAGCCTATATGTCACTTTCCAGCCCTTGAACTAAACTCGTGCAAAAAATCACGTCGATCCGTTGCTTTGTTGCTACGTGAAAGAGGAACAAACAAACCAGCAAACTTTTCACATTTATAATATCAAGTATGATAATATTTTAGATCGCAGTAATGATAGGCGGGGCTTCGTTGAATATCAGCTTGGACCAACTGGTTACGACGCTGACAGCAATATGCCGTTGCCGATTCCAGCTTGTAAATCTATCCCTAAGGACTCTTTGTAAAGACATTTCAGCTACTGATAAGGTAAGTGGGATCATCATCGGTTTGCACGTTCAAATTTCAACCACACGCCACTCTCTCACTCTACCGCTAAGATCTCTGCAGGCGTCTTTCGGGGAAAAGTTTGACTTTTAAAATCTCCTCATTAAAAATCGGAATATAAAAAGTTTATTTCATTTTTACTTGTAGATACATAAGCCTTACACATAAATATAGAAATAATAAAAACACCTAGGCCTACATAGGTTATCACTTATAAACACTTGATGCTATTGCGCAAAAATATCAAATTAATAAATATATAATTATAAGACAGACTTAAAACAGAAAATTGAGAAGAACTCAGTATTATTACAAAAATCTAAGATAATAATGAAACCATGGCAAAGTCGTATAAATGAGTTACGAGTATTTATTGCCCTTTTTATTAAATTTGTTGAAAAAACCTGATTATTGAATATATTTTTTAATATATTGTGCCTAGTTGTAAATAAGTCTCCATGTTGAGAAAATTTAGAGTTAAAGTTAGTAAATGTACGGTAACGTATGTAAAATCGTTTAACAAAATGTAACAAAAATCATGTGGAGTTGCTCATTAAATAAGAAAATAACAATTTACAGGGTGTAAAGGGAACACTCTCGAAGCCAAAAGAAGGTAATTGTACTCATCATTATGAACAACTTTTATTATGGGACCAACCCTGAAATCGCGAAAAAAATATCAGCTGTTCTATAGAAAACGGTCATTGACACTCAACAAAATGTATGGGAACAGCTGATATTTTTTTCGCGATTTCTGGGTTGGTCCCATAATAAAAGTTGTTCATAATGATGAGTACAATTACCTTCTTTTGGCTTCGAGAGTGTTCTCCTTATACCTTGTATAGACGAAGGTGGTTTTTTTTGCGAGATAAAATACATGACGAGACTAACTTGACTTCAGTCAGCTAAATAAAGAAAGAAAATTCGTGTTTCTATCTCTTTGGAATAACTCTTTTGACCTAATAAAAGATTAGGTAATTATCAGAAGCAGAAACAACAAACAAACAAAAACAGAACCTCCGCCACTTTTTATTAACAGAAACTGATCTAAAGAAGCAGTTTGTGAGATGTTGTTAGCTATAATCAGCTTGAAGTGTATGCATAATTTTTTTACTATTCCATAGCTTATAGCAGTCGAAGAAGTTGTAAAGTTACGTCTCCGTCGCTGCGTGCTCCAGCACCAAGCAGCGTTGCAGTCAGCTGCCCAAATACAGGAATGTTTTACTGCAACCATCCTTGGGCAGTTCACAGTGTCTATCTTAATTATTTGCGCTACAGCTTATCAGGTGGCTGAGGTTTGTACATGGAAATTAAAATATAGGTTTTTACATGCGCTACTCGTTGCGAGTACTGCTCCCATCTTTGGAACGTAGCAAGTATCAGCCCTTGACGCATTACAGCATAGAGCTGTCAGAATTGTCGACGATCCCAAGCTCACCGAACTCCTAGAGCCAGCATGCGCAGAGACGTTAGGTCTCTCTGTATCTTTTATTGGACTTACAAAGTAGTACACTGTTTTAAACTATCACGGTTGTTCACTAAAGTTATATGAAAAAAAAAAAAAAAAAAAAAAAAAAAATCCCGTAAATAATCATATAACTTTACAAAGTAGTGTTCTGAAGAACTGTTTGATCTGATGCCGGCGTCGCGGTTCTATCATTGCACTAGCCGCCACCGCCTGAAAGCTCAGATCAGCTAGGAATTTGTTGTAAATAGAAACGCAAGAGTTTTAGCACTGAGGAAAAATATTATAGGGCTTCATTTGTATCGTATTCGACGTCTACTGCTGGACAAAGGCCTCCCCCATCGATCTCGCGTCTCTTTTAGGTCATCTGTCCATCTTGTACCCACAAGACGTCCTACGCTGCGCTTACCGGTCCGTGTTCTCTATTCGAAAACCTTTCGGCCCCATCCGCCATCTGTTTTGCGTGCTATGTGCCCTGCCCACGACACTTCAACTTGCTAACTTGCTAATCTTCATTTACATATTTTTGTAAATTTTAAATCATACTGTTTTTAGGAAACCAGTGATAATATTCTCTGGTTGATCCCAACAGCGTCCTATTTCATGGCGATGGTAATGCAAGTTTATTTTTACTGCAACGAAGCACACAAACTTACTGAAGAGGTACTTTAATAATATACATATTACATTAACATTTGATTTTGACGTGATAACGTGTTATAAATCGATAAACGCCGGCTGCACGCACGAAAAATTGTCACGTTTCGCGTGAGCCGCGCGTGCAAGCGAGAGCGCGGAACAAGCTATAGAGGCACGATCGGCCTAAGCGTTATCACGTAAAATTATCGTCCGTAAACCGATTTTACAGACAACCCCTTTTTGTCCCATAGAGATATTTTGGTGGACTTGTAAGGTTTGAATAACAAATAAGTTGTAATATTACAGAGCTCTTTAATAGCTGACGCCGTATATGAGTGTCCATGGTATTTATGCTCAGTTTCGCTCAGACGTGCTCTGCTCATTGTGATGGTTCGCTCGCGCCGTGTCACCGTGCTCACAGCGGGCGGATTCACCACACTTTCACTCACATGTTTCGTTTCGGTAAGTCGTCACTGTCGTTACTAGATACCATACACATAATTTTGTGCTCGCTTCGCTTAGATGCCACTCTGCTGTAATAGTTTGCTCACGGCTAGTCTCTTTGCTCACCGCAGGCACCCTTGCTGTTGCTGCGTTGCACATGATTTGTGTCGGTAAGACCAATGTTGTTATATAGCAAATATAATACAGATATTGTTTATGCTCGCTTTGCTCAGACTGGCTTTAAGAATTGATTTGCAACATCTAGCATGATAATAATGTATCAGTTGATCAATATGTTTTCTGAATCGGATCTGATTCTTGCTGGTGGAAGCAAATAATTACAATTCAACGTCACCGTGTTTATACGGTACATTTTGTTTGTCACGTTTTCGCTAAATTCTTTTGTCGCGAAGTTGTGTTCGTTTTTAGAGTTCCGTAACCTAAGGATGAAATCGGGACCCAATTACTAAGCCTATGCTTGTTTTAAACGTTTATCGGGACTTATCACGTATTATTAAATTTAGGTAAAAAAATATGTACCTTTCGCTCGACGTTTCGACCATGTTACAATGGCCGTGGTCACGAGCTGACCATGCCAATAAGCCTTATGCTATCTGTATGTCTGTCTGTCCTACCTTTTAACGGCTGTATCTTTCGAACCGTAATAGAAAGCCAGTTGAAATTTTCACAGATTTTTATATTGATAATTATTGTATTTTGTGGTGGTATGGAACCCTCAGTGCGCGAGCCCGACTCGCACTTGACCGGTTTTAGTGTTGACAAAGCGAAGCTGAAACCGATAAGATCAGCTCTGTTCTAGAAAGTCACGTACCTACGTACAAACGTAGTAGGAAAAAAAACAGCTATGAACATATTTACACATGTAAATAGCTATTTTGACCGGTAGAATGGAAAAGAAGAGTAATTAATATATATGTAGGCAAAAATTTATATTTGTTAAAATTCTTATCAACATTTTATTTTCTTTGCAGATCATTAGAATTTCATACAGTTTCTTCACAGTTCTAAAGCAGATGGAAGAATAAACCATCACAAGAATATATTATATTTTATATAAGTTTTGTGCATGTAGTTTATCGGTCTCACCTACCGTTAACGTTCTTCATTCAATTAGGACAACTTAGTCGTCAGCTTATGATCTATTCATTACAATTGCAGTGCAAATGATAGGAAAATATTCTGGTGGCCTTCAATTTGTTATTCGGCTATTATCACTAATGGTTTTAAGTTATGACAAATTATTAACAAGAATTATCGCTAGATATTTGAGCATTGATAGCCCGTTGGTCCAGTTGGCAGTGAACCTGCCTTCTGAGCTTGGGGGCGTGGGTTTGATTCCCACCTAGGACAAACATTTATGTGATGAACATTTAATTTTGTGTTTGTTCTATATCTATTTAAGTATGTATTTAAAACTATTTATGTATGTATATCAGTCTCTGGCAGCCATATCACAAGCTTTGCTTAGTTTGGGGTCAGATGACCGTGTGTGCAAAAATGTCCCGAATATTTATTTATTTATTTATCTTTAAGTTACGAACAATAAATTCTACTACTCGTATTTTTATTTCTACTCTTTTTCTGATAGTTTTTAAAATAAGTATGAAGATATTCATAATCATCATCATCATCATCAGCCAGAAGACGTCCACTGCTGAACATAGGCCTCCCCCTTTAACCTCCACACTGAACGACAGCCTGCCTTTTGCATCCACTGGATGCCCGCGACTCTCCGCGCGCGATGATATTCATAGTCAATTGTAATAGCACTTTAGGGTTGTGCCTGATTATATCGAGGTGCAGGAGGAGGTATGTAGAGAGACCGCAAGGAAACGCTGGATGCAAGCCGTTTCCAAGCGGCCCTTTTGGAGATCGATGGGGGAGGCCTATGTCCGGCAGTGGACGTCCTATGGCTGAAATTATGATGACGATGTTAGAAAAGTGACTTGATCGAGTGAGTTTTTTTACCTGTGATTCAGAAAATTGGTTCAGTCATAGCTCTTTTATCTAAAGTAAAAAAAAAAAATATTATGCTTGTTAACTTCTATTTGCAATAAACTTTTATCACCTACTGTTGTCGATATCGACATTATTGTTAATAATGCTATTTACTGTTGCTATAAAGTTTTATTTTCATAGACCTACGGGATTTGGTTATCTGGATCCAGCCCACAGTCGGTAGGCGTGGACCGTGAATAAGTATACAGGTTGAAAGAAAATGTTATGGTTTTGGACTTTTACCAGGTTAGGGACTGTTCATTAATCACGTGAGGCTTGAAAGGGAGGGAGGGGGTTTAGCAAAAATCACGAAATATCACAAGGGGATTGTAGTAAGATATCACGTGTATTAATTTTTTTTGCCAAACGCGCGATTTCTAATCCGAAAAGCGGTGTGTGGAGTGACCTTGCCAATCAAAAACAACCTGCAACCTTTCTGTCTAGACATTTTTGTCATGGTCCTTAATTTCAGAATAAAATTGAATTATAATTTATACCTGTATTTAAAGATAATATAAAAAAATAAGATTCTTTGAAGAAAAATACACGTGATTTTGGGTTGTTAGTCAAATCTCACCGTGTATCACCAAGGGGGAGGGGGGGATTAAAAATGCTAAAAAAAACATCACGTGATTAATGGACGGCCCCTTACGTGGAATGGTGTTTTTATTTTTTTATAATAGACTAGCGGTCCGCCCCAGCTTCACACGGGTATATTATCTTGAGAATCACAGAAGAGAAAAAAAAATTACTTCTCTTTTCTGTGTTAAGAATAATAGGTAGTTACTTAGTTTATTTGCTCTGAAATCTGCAATCTATATTATACAAAGTCATGTATGTTACACCATTTAGGGCTGGACCGATTTTCATGATCTTTGGTTTGTCGGATTCCTCTCCACCCCAAATAGCAGAATAGGCATGATTCCTAATGTTTAATTTATTACAAATAACCGGCTTAGCGATGAATATTACTAAATACATTACACATAAAGAAAAGATAATTTGTATTGGCTGATAAATCTCTAAGATATGAGCGTGTAAAGTTTTAGGTGGGGATAGTGAGGGGATGTTCTATCCCTTTCTCGCAAAGCGTGTGTTAGTATAGCATTTGTATGGCGCTCCTGAGCCGTGACGTCACGGCTCAGTATAGTGCGCTCTCTGTCTAGCATGAAATTAAAATGCTTATATCTTATTTATTATTGAATTAATTTTAATTTTGTTTTCGTTGATGTGCTCTATTTATGATCAGCTTTTTTATGAGGTAATAAAAAAATATTAGTCATCATGCCTATTATAGTCCTATACATTGACATATTTTATTTTATTTTACAAGGAAAACATACAGCTGCTATTTAACTCATTAATTAATTATTGCGCCATAGACAAAACAATTCATTGTCACTTATTAAAGACTTATCAAAGAGGCCATAAAAAGGCTGGCTGTTCTACCTAAAGCAAAACCCGCCTAGCCTGCATTCTTAAGACGAAAGTCTATAACTAGTGTGTCCGTCATGACTTACGGTGCTGAAACGTGGACACTTACAGTTAGAGCCGGCCACAAGTTCAAGGTCGCTCAGCGAACTATGGAAAGAGCTATACTCGGCGTTTTTCTGAGGGATCGTATCCGGAACGAAGTTATTCGTCAGGGAACCAAAGTAACCGACATAATCTCACCGTATTAGCAAGCTGAAGTGGCAGTAAGCCGGTCATATCTATCACAGAACAGATAACCGTTATAGACATGTTCTTGAGCGGAGACTACGAATCGGCAAATGTAACGTAGGACGCCCTGAGACTCGTTGGAGTGACGATATAAATAAGACGGGTGGCAGTGGCTGGGAGAGAAAAGCCGAGGATTAGGCTGAAGGCATGGCGTGCCTTGGGAGAGACCTATGTCCAGCAGTGGACTAGTTTATATTATGATGTTTCAACCTTGCTTTGCTTTTCAACTTTACTTGCTGACTTTAGCCGCAAGTTTAACATCAGCCAATAGCAGGCCATGAGATAAAGGCGTGGGTATCATGTCAGAGCCACACACTCGCTGACTGCCAATACACTATCAGATCAGATACTATTAACGTATATCGGTGATTCAGTATCTATTCTATTCTACTGATAAGTGAGCTTAGGCTGTTTAGTTCGCAATGTAAGGTAGAGACATAATGGTGATTTACGTTTTTTTTTTTTCATCAAAAAACTAACTGATGCCTTCGACCAAAATAAAATGAATGGACGGATCATAACAATTGAACTTGCTCAGTTAAAACGAGCCAAAACCGTCGGACATATACTTAAACACCTAATTATAACCATGTAAAGTACATTTGTTACAAAAAAATAGGGGTTTTTTGTTGTGTATTTACACTTCGGGAAAGCACACGAAGGCATAATTTTGTCAGATGTTTCGTTATCATATAACAATAGGCTCATGTCGTACTTCCTACGGCTAGAGACCGACTGAAACGAAGTGAGCACCGGCGCTTATTTTGTAATCTTCAAAATGATCTTCTTCTAGGCCCGTCCATTAATTTTATTTTGGTCGAAGAATCAAACTAAATACAATATTTTTATTTATATAATACAGGTATTACTCACTGAACCGATTACTCGGACTATAGTTTCAACAGCAGTCGGCGGTCTTTTTCAAGGTAAATGAACGCGCGCGGCTGCGTCTCAGCTAGAACTGCGAGCCACCGCGCGCCCGCAAAAACACAACAAAATTATAATTTCACTTCTTGTAGTTTATGTACATGGTAACCGCGTCTTTATGTCGAATCAAGTAGGCATAAAAAGTAGAAGCGTCGCGTCAGCCAAAACAGACAGACTGCCGCGGCGGCTGCGCAAACGCAAGATGACATCATTCGTTGTAATACTACTGGCGAGTGCGTGCGCGCAAGTAGCTGTCGCGAGCTACTGGAACGCAGAATGTCCCTTCCTGTTACACTCCACCAAGACACCCTACGACACCATCCGCGGAGATATCAGGGACTATGATGTACCACAGAGTGAGTTTACCCATCAATTTATTTTTAAGATCGGCTAATAGGTATCATTCCGGCAACCGGATTCAATGGACACATAGGGGGTTAGACAAGACCCACTTTCTGTTAGCGTTAACGCCTGCGGAAAAATGAAATTGTATGGGGCAACCCCTTGGGGCATTATGGCTACCTGTTTTAAGCGCTGTTTAAGTGATGTGAAAAGTTGTACGACCTCAGACCGTATCTCGGCGCGTTACGTTTCATATTTGCGTGATTTTCCGAACTGCGTTGGCCTGCAACACAAGCGATGTTGTCGATGCATTGTCATCCCGAAGAAATCTTTTTTAGAAATTTTCTAGACGAGTGGCAGACCTTCTTGGGAAGGATTTTTGCAACTTGCAGGTCCGTGGAAGACAGGAGAGGAAAACAAATATAAATACAAACAAAACCTAATAAAAGAGCTGTAATCTTCAAACAGCTAAACAGATTTACGTGAATCGTAGCTAAGAAAACTTTCGAACAAGTCACCTTTCAAACAAATAATTAATCTAAATCGGTTCATCCGTTAGGGATCTGGCGTTTCCAGAATCTGTCATTTCCAGAATCTGTCGTTTCCAGAATCTGGCGTTTCCAGAATCTGTCGTTTCCAGAATCTGTCGTTTCCAGAATCTGGCGTTTCCAGAATCTGGCGTTTCCAGAATCTGGCGTTTCCAGAATCTGTCGTTTCCAGAATCTGTCGTTTCCAGAATCTGGCGTTTCCAGAATCTGTCGTTTCCAGAATCTGTCGTTTCCAGAATCTGGCGTTTCCAGAATCTGGCGTTTCCAGAATCTGGCGTTTCCAGAATCTGTCGCTTCCAGAATCTGTCGTTTCCAGAATCTGTCATTTCCAGAATCTGGCGTTTCCAGAATCTGGCGTTTCCAGAATCTGTCATTTCCAGAATCTGGCGTTTCCAGAATCTGTCGCTTCCAGAATCTGTCATTTCCAGAATCTGGCGTTTCCAGAATCTGGCGTTTCCAGAATCTGGCGTTTCCAGAATCTGTCGTTTCCAGAATCTGTCGTTTCCAGAATCTGTCGTTTCCAGAATCTGGCGTTTCCAGAATCTGGCGTTTCCAGAATCTGTCGCTTCCAGAATCTGTCGTTTCCAGAATCTTCCATTTACCGGATATTCCGCGTTTTACTTACAACTCTTTTTGCGTCAGGGATTAAAAGGTGAACAGGTACTTCCTATAGGCAAGCCGTGCGTCTCCGACGACGTCATCGCTTTCGAATTTTTATACGTGTAATCTTTATTACCTAATCTAATGTCACGTCTAAAATTACGTATTCAAATCATTGAGTCGATTGGTTCCCACGGCCTTATCTGTAAAAGAGTATGTACTTACATTGTTTTATCTTTTTATCGCACCTTATCACAGTTACTAATGATTAGCCTTAGACTCTCTATCTAGTATTCTTACTAAAATGTCTACCATGCTACCTATATATCATACTACTTCAATATTTCACACGCTATGCGTCTTCCACATGATGTATTTAATAATATAAATGCTCAACTCAGAACTAGGGCGTGTATAATTTGAATGGAATCGCCTATGGTCAAGTAATAATGTACATTAGAGATAAATAGCTTTCCATGATTTTGTAAAGAATAATAATCAATTTGCGCAAACATCATGATCGTTTACAATAATTACCCGGCCTAGCTACAAGGATAAGAAAACTGGTTGAAATTTGAATTTCCCGCCACAGGTAGAATATAGCGCACCGCGTATCATTCGCACATTTGATATTTTTTTCTATATACTATAATGTGCTTCAGTAATATAATTATTATACTTACCGAAGTTAATATTTTAAAATAATTAGAAAAATTTTTTGTTTAATTTTTTTATATGACTACTAGAAATAGGATAAACAGTTTTTACTAATTATTATGATCACAAAAAATGTGTTCTAAATATTCTGTTTTGTGTCTGTTTATATTTTTGTTTCTTTTGTATATTGTGTTTCTTGAAATATTTATGTCGTAAACAACCGAAACACATTTTTCAAAAGTAGACGCATTTTTTATCTAAAAAAACATCAATTACGCGAGCTTGCTCATCATCGCTGCACCCGGTATTCTGGAAGCTAACGCCAAAGAATTCGGCCTGAGTGGCGTGCCTTATACCTATTGGGTGGTACAGGGGCCTTACGGACAACTGCTATTGCGGCACCAAACTAACGTTAAATCAGTTAACGTTTAATCATAACGTTAAATCGCTCAGTTGGAAAATCACGGGACCCCAAACCGTATATGGGCGCGTTAAGGTTCACGTTCGCGTGATTTTCCAGCAGCCTATGTCCAGTCATGACCTCATTTTACATAATATTTTATTTCACGGGATTATACGACAACGCAACAACTTGCCTACATAGGTACATCTTTACATAGTATAAATTAAAGTCTCTTTTCGCGTCTATCTGTATGTGGTCTATCGGTCTTTTATCGGATACATTTCGGAGAGTGTGCATCGGATCTGCATGATCTAATTACCTCCTGTCCATTTTTCTAACGAACTGTCAGAGCGGGCCCGAAATGTCATCACCGCTTTATGGAAAATATTTGTGTCCACATTTATTGTGCGAACTGCTAGTCTGTGGAATTCGCTGCCTGAATCGGTGTTCTCCGATAGTTACAATCTGGGTGACTTCAAATCACGAGTAAATTGGTTTCTTCTAGGCCATCGTGCTCCAACGTAGAACGCACATCGCCGAGATGGTGGTCAACGCAAGCCTATTATTTATTTTAAAAAAATCATCCGCTATCTCCTAAACCACGCAATGGTCTTTGATTCGGTTTTCACCATCAGTTAGATAATTTTTCACGGATGGTTTATTGGTACATAATAAAACTCATACCCGTGCGAAGTCGGGCGGGTCGCTAGTTATGGTACAAACCATTTATTTCAATACCCAGCTCTGCTCGAAAATAATATTGAAAAATCCACCAAGGTCACAGCAACAATCGTTTATGTGTAAATTGTTCCGGTTAGGTAGGTATACACAAACCTTGGGCCTGCGTGATTTTTTTTAAAGAAACTAGTCGTAGCTCGCGACTTTGTACACGAAGACTCATTAAGAGGGGGCATCCGAAATTTTATGCTAATTTGCCATGATATTATAACTAAACCAAATATCCTATCAACGTAATAATTGATACATATGATTTTTCAATTCATGTTTTTTCCGCCATTAAGACAGAAACATAATAGCAAGATATTTACTCGATACTTTAATGTTTTGAAAATAGTGCCTTTTTGCTATTTTTTTTGATTTTACTTGGAAAGTACTTCAGTTACATATCTAAAATAAATACTCACCGAAGGAAAATATAGTTTGTTTTCCAGTGTTAAGACAAAATTTACCTAGATTAATTAGTACTCTCATAATAAATTATATTCGATTTGAGACTTACGTCCTTTAGTTCTAAGCAACTATTCGGTCAAACGGCAAGTCCGATATTCAGTCTTATTCTGTTGCGCTTTGCATCTAAATAGCGAAACATGCTCCGTTCAACCTCAGTACCGCACTGTGCCTCAACGGGGAAGGACGCACGCGCTTGCTTTTCGCCTTGGTTTTATCTTCCGAATGCGATTATATCAACACCTACTGTATTTTCAAACAACGGATAATATAAAAAATCGATGGCTCGAACGCGACCACTTGACGCGGCAACCAAGTGGTGCCAATGACCTTAGAGCACAGACTAGGTAAAGCTACTACGAAAAAATAACATAGATACAAATAAAATGGATATGACTAGGCCGTAACGTATCCATTATTATGTATGCTCAGTAATATAACTATTAGAGTCAGAGTGTTTCTTTGTGACAGACAAACAGACAGAGAGAGAGAGAGAGAGAGAGACGGAGAGAAGCAGAGAGAGAGAGTCAGAAAGATAAAACTAAAAATTAAAAGATAATATAAAATAATTTAGGTTCATGATAATTTTATAAAATTAAAATTAAAAATCATTTAAATTAATGTGATGGTTAATTTGACTTGAGAGTTCCATCCACAGTTTCTCACGTTTTTACGAGTAGCGGCTTTCTGCAAAAGGAGGAAGGTTCTCAATTTTAACAGACAAAAAATAGCTTGGTAATAATGGAAGCAAAAAAACTGCTTCTAATAAAAAAAAATGAAAATGTGGAAAGTCAAACAATAGGTACTTATGTTTTTAACCGACTTCAAAACAGGGGCAAGGTTTTCAATTCAACCGGTATAAAAAAATACTAGTCGAATTGAGAACCTTCCTTCTTCTTTGAAGTCGGTTAAAAACATAAGTACCTACTGTTTGACCAGTTGGGTTGGCTCGGGTATGTGCTGGTAAGGGGAAATGCACAATACACTAGCGGGACTACTTACCTTAGTCAAAGTCAAATACTACTTACCTTTTTATCCGACTTCAAATAAGGAGGAAGGTTCTCATTTACCTTAGAGTACCTTCAATTCGACCAGTATTTTTTTATACTGGTTGAATTGCAGTCCACCACTGCGGTGCAACAATGCGGTGCAACACTGCGTTGCAACACTGCGTTGCAACACTGCGTTGCAACACTGCGTTGCAACACTGCGTTGCAACACTGCGGTGCAACAGTGCGGTGCAACAGTGCGGTGCAACAGTGCGGTGCAACAGTGTGGTACAACAGTGCGGTACCATCTTTAAATATTTTGAATCAGTAGCATAAAATACGAGTTTCTCAGATCAAACGCTAGGTGGCACCACCAGTATTTCAGCAAAGTGAAGTTATATCAAAAAATAAATAGCTATTTTTGAATATTTTGAACTAATAGGGTGTTTGACTGTATTGAAAATATTATGCCAATTGACATCATCCATAAACATGGCATAATGAAAATGCATATTTCATTGATTTTTTTATAAAAATATGCTTATTTTTTGTAAAAAACGCGAATAAAATAACTGTATTTTCGACATTTGATCACGTGATCGAAAACGGTCTGTAATTGGCTTCATCCCTAGTGACGTCACACAAATCTAAACATACAGATTTTGTATTGATATTTGCGAATTTAATGTTGTAAAGCTATTTTGAGAGCGATTTATCCAGAAATTATCACCAAAAACAGTCCAGAGGTTAAATGTGAGAAGAATGGAGAAACATTTTGTGCAAGCAGACAGCAGTAACTTACCCAAAATTAATGTATTTATGGTTGCATATTTCTTCAATAATAATCTACGTCATTGTTTCTACGCTGCAGAACTCAAAACGTAAAAACTACAATGTAAGTATTAATTTTTAATTGTTCTCCAAGCAAAACATTCAATCAAGTTGTACAAAAAGTATGTTGTAGTAGGTGGATATCACTATTTTGTTAGGTTATGTCTTTACAATGTTTAAAAAGAAAGTAACAGTACATAAAATAGTAATGCAATAAAAACACAAATTGTAATAGAAATATATAGACTCAAATATGTACCTCAAAATGATCTTCGCACATAAAAACACTTGAATTAGCTCCAATACTTTTGGGTTCTCTACGAGCTACTTAGTTCCAACCACTTTTTGCGAGTTTTGGGGTCCATTGGAACAGAAATGAATAGTTTTTCCGGTGTTTTATGGAAGTATTTGTACATTGTGGCACTACACAACATTTATAAACCATTACTTCTATTAGAAAATTTGTGATTATCAAACTTTTGCTGCCTGGCTGCAGCTGTTTTGTTTTGTGTGACGTCAATCGTCGCTCGACCGGAGCTATGACGCAGGTCTGCGTTTTGGCGCGATATTTTTTTATTCAAACTTTAACATCGATTTATATCGCAAATACGACTGATATCCAGAAAATATAAATGCAGTATACATTAAATTATATCAGGCAATAATGTGCAATAGTTTCCCAAAAGTAGTCAAATACCCTATTGGTTGGAAACATAGGTGAGTTTTTTTTTGAGGATTAGGTGAGGTTTTGCGTGATTTGCGTCCAACACTAGATGAGAGCATTTATATTTCAGAGAATCTTGACTTGTATCGTAAAATATTTCTGCCATCCTTGCATATTTTAAATCAGTAACGGTGATTATAGATTGTGCAGTTCTAATACTAGAAGACATCTTCAATATTTCAGTGAAGACGTTAAATCGAAAAATATTTCAGCCATCCTTGAATATTTTAAGTCTGTGGCATCGATTAATGGCTGCTGAGGTCTAAAGCCAAACGACGGCACCAATATTTCAGAGATTTTGAGAAGTAGCTTCACTAACGAAATTTCTTTATTTAATTCAAATCCGAAAATATTTTGACCATCACTACATATTTTGAGTTTTATTCAGTGGTAAATGATTTCACAGGGTGAGTATTAGGGAACTAACGCAGTATTTTTCATACATTTTGGGTAATGAGGTAAGTAGTAATACCTACTGTAAGACCGCCCGGATTGGCTCGAGTATGTACTGGTAGGTCAAACAGTAGGTACTTATCTTTTTAACCGACTTCAAATATGGAGGAAGGTTCTGTGAAGGATGATGATGTTTTTTTATTAAATTAAATTGAATGGAATTGAATTGCATTAAATTACATTAAATTAAATTAATCATACTTAAATAGATATTAACAACCAGGTATACTCGTAGAACAAACAGAAAAAGTTCATCACATAAATTTTTGTCCTAGATGGGAATCGAACCCACGCCCCCAAGCTCAGTAAGGTTCACTACCAACTGGACCAACGGGCTTTCGCGTATTTCGTTTCGTTTAGTATAGTATAGTATAGTATAGTATAGTATAGTATAGTATAGTATAGTATAGTATAGTATAGTATAGTATAGTATAGTATAGTATAGTATAGTATAGTATAGTATAGTATAGTATAGTATAGTATAGTATAGTATAGTATAGTATAGTATAGTATAGTATAGTATAGTATAGTATAGTATAGTATAGTATAGTATAGTATAGTATAGTATAGTATAGTATAGTATAGTATAGTATAGTATAGTATAGTATAGTATAGTATAGTATAGTATAGTATAGTATAGTATAGTATAGTATAGTATAGTATAGTATAGTATAGTATAGTATAGTATAGTATAGTATAGTATAGTATAGTATAGTATAGTATAGTATAGTATAGTATAGTATAGTATAGTATAGTATAGCGTAGCATAGCATAGTATATAGCATAGCATGGCATAGCATAGCATTAGTTTAGTATAGTTTGATTTAATGTTTAACGATCTCTGACACTGTCTCCAGCGTAAAATTTTAATTTGAAAATTAATTTAGGTAATTTCAATTTAATTTATATAATTTATTAATTGTATATTTATATTGTAGAAAACTTAAAAATGAAGTTAAAAAATAAACAACAAATATAATTTTGAAAAGTGAAATAAACAATTTACGGTTTTGCGCGCCGCGACCGAACCCAGCTAATCGCCAAAACGCCAACACTACGCTTATCCTGTGTTTATTACTCCTTGCCGCATGACGAGTCCAAGTACACGAATTGTGTACACTGGAGCTGCGCGCGACTGCCGCGCTGCCGTGGTTGTGTTTCACACTAATGCGGGCGATGCGAGACGCGCGGGTGAAATCAGAAATTTTTCTCGCTTTATACACGTACAAACTCGATTGGACCCCCCCCTAAATCCAGGAGTCAAATCGAGGCAAAAAACCTCTGAGTAAAAATCGTCTAAATTCCCTCGTCTACATTCCCTTGAAGTATCAGAGTGAGGCTCTGGGGCGCTGGCACAGTTGCTCCAGTAGTGTAGATGGTAGTGTAAGCAATGATGTTGAAAAGCAGCTATTGCAGCGACGCGGATGAAAGAGGCAACGTTGCCCCATGCACACTAATCTAATTTCGATTCCTGTTCTTCCCTTTCGGTGGTAACATGATTTTCCTACATAATTAAAGGTACCACAGCGAATGCCTCTGGAGCAAAATGCTACTGTGAAACACGTAGAGTAATTTTAGGTGAGCCGATGGATCTCGGGTGATCCGTAGACTATAGGTACCTAATATACTATAAGATATGAGAATATACGGGTCACGATCACGGCAAAAACGCAATAGGCATGTGCCCTTATGTTTAATTTATTACAAATAACATGCTTAGTGATGAATATAACTAAATACATTACACATACTGAAAAAATAAATTTAATTGGCTGATAAATCTATGAGATATGAGCGTTTAAAGTTTTAGGTGGGGATAGAGAAGAGATACTCTGTCCTCTTGTCGCAAAGCGTATGCAAGAATAGCATTTGTATGGCGCGCCTGAGGCGTGACGTCATAGCTCATTATAGTGCGCTCTCTGTCTAGCATGAAATTAAAATACTTATTTATTTTTGAACTAATTCTAATTTTGTTTTCGTTGATGAAATTAAAATGCTTAGAACTCTACAAGTATGATATCATACATCTATCATTAGTATATAATTTTGGGAAGAAGCGGAGAGAAACTAATAGGCTCAAAAGGGGTACTTACTTAAAATCTCAGTATAGTCAATAAAGTTTGAGGTTATATTAAACAGGAACTTCATATCTGCTATCTATTGTATTTTAAAAACCGTTTCTTTGTAAAGTACCTAACAAAAAAAATCAATAAAGCTCTTAAATTATTTGTAATTTTGTCAGATTGTGAAGCGGTAAGCATCTGGACTCTGAACAGGCATGGGAACCGGAACCCTGGTAACAGCGTTACCGACAGCATCAAGTATATTGCGTCTCTGAAGGATGAGATTATAGCCAGCTACGACGCCGGCAGCAGCCAGCTCTTTGCACAGGTATGTTTGCATTTATCTGTTCACAACACCACCAAACTGCTTAAATGAAGGAATCATAACTTTTAAACCAGCGACGCTTTCAAGAAACGATCAGCCAGTTCAACGGACGAAAAAGTTAAATACTACTCTCATAAAATGTTTGTAGCAAAATTGTGACCATTGTGGTCTAAAGCATAGACTGTCGCAATCATCTTCCATTCGTTATAGATTATTCCAGTATAGGATCTTAGAAAAAAATACTATTTTTATGGTCATCATGGCACAGCACATTTATTGTGCTCTGTTAAAGCTTAGGCTATCAGTTTGTCATCAACTACCAGTACCTACATCTGAACTTTATGATCTATTCACTTTCTAGGACATACAAAACTTTCGGAAATGGTCTTGGAACGACACTTTAGAAGTGTCTCAGTCCTTCCTTACCGGCACGGGTTACGAAGAACTATTCGACATCGCCTCAAGGCTGCGGGAGAAGTACCCTCACCTCCTCCAAGGGTCAGAGAGTGACTACTACTTTAGGCCCACCAATGAGCAGAGGACCGTCACTAGTGCTATCGCGTTCGTGCATGGGTTGACTGAGGGTACCAACCTCACCTTGACTCATGACAGTGAGCAACAGAGGGATGATGTGATCAGGGTACGTTATGCTTTGTATTTGCAATACTGAAATGTACTTATTCACTTAAAGTAAATAGTCCCTCGTCCCAGGAAACCATGGAATAACACAATAATAATATTGAATGTTTCATACAGCCTTACGAAAATTGTGACCGGTATCAAGAGACGGTGAAAACGAGTCAACTACTCGACGACCAGATGGAGGCATACTACAACACGGCAGAGTTCATTGCTGTAAGATCCAAACCTTCTACTCCAAATTATTATCTAGCAGTCTTACGCCATTGCTTGCATTAACGACTAGACGTCTCTCGGTCAGTCTAGACAAGAGCCACTTTCTGTTAGCGTTAACGCCTGCGGAAAGATGCTTTCTCTTGTCTAGACGCCTGAATTTTAAAAACACAATTTTTGAACCACCATCTTTTGAATAAAAAATTGTGGTTAATAAATCGTGCGTAGTGTCTTATTGCATATTAATTGGTTTCTTCACTAAAAACTAAAGGTTAATATGATACTCCAATTACACAAAATCTTCATCACCTAGGTCCGTAACGCAGTTCAACAGCGCCTGGGCATCAGCACTCAGCTATCCCCCGATGACATCTACGCCTTCTACGAGATCTGTCGTTTTGACCGCTCCTGGATGGAGATCCACCAGTCGCCCTGGTGTGCTGCCTTCTCTGACCAAGACCTGGTGGTGCTGGAGTACAGAGACGACGTCAGGCATTACTATAGGAATGGATACGGTTCTTGGGTGAGATACACTAATTTTATGAGAATTATTAACATTTTGTGTGCATAACATTCCCACAGAAAAGAGAAGTTTATTTTTATTTTCTGTGAAGATTCCTTTACTACTCAACTGAGTACGGAATTAGAGGTTTAATGTCACATCCAAGTTTATCACAGAATAGTCTTACTTATGGGAAATACACAAAACTTGGACAAGGTAGAGTTTTTATACTCAGAACATCATCACGAGGCTCAGCTGTACTAAATAGTACCCTAAATTCTTCCCTTCTAGAACCCTTTTTTTAAAATAGCACGTTTTCAAGGCTCTGAATATGTCTATTTTGTATAAAATTTGTCTAACATTCTAACAGGTCAACGTAAACCTTGGAGGTCCACCACTAAAAGACCTATACGAGAACTTCGAGGCCTCCGTAAGCGGGCAGGGCAGGAAGGTCGTATCCTACTTCACTCATGACACGATGTTGGAGATGGTCTACTGTGCTATGGGCGTCTTCAAGGATGCAGAGATCCAAGCATCCTACAGAGACCCTAATAGACTTTGGAGGACCAGCTTCATTGGAGCCTTCTCTGTTAACATTATAGCAGTTTTGAACAGGTATGTTTTTAGGGTTCCGTATTTTTAAAGGAAATCAACGGGAAGTCGGGAAGTACCCTATAGGTTTAGACTCCCCTGTGAAATCGCAAAATATGCGACATAAACGTTCATATCTTTTGATTGCGTTGACTTACAACTTTTATTTTTTTACATCCCGAAGAAACCGTAGTTCCAAGTATATTGTATAAATTTCAACTTGATAACTTTACGCGTTCTTGAGAAACGGGGTCTTGACAGACGGACAGACAGACGGACAGACAGACGGACAGACGGACAACGAATCCGGACAAGGGTTCCGTTTTTTCCTTTTGAGGTACGGAACCCTAAAAAGGAACCATTATAGAAGAAACAATTCGTTGTCCGTCTGTCTATCGGTACCTTTTTCTCCGGAATGCGTGGATGTATCAAGTTGAAATTAATATCAAATACTAAAGTCTGCTAACCCTTAGAGCTGTGAAAAAAACAAACTTCTAAGTCAACCTATAAATTTTTGTTAAGATTAGCCAAACAATTTAGTCGTAAAAAGCGAACAAACAGACAGAGAGACAGAAATGATTTCGCTTATATTTACGGGCGAGTTGGTGGTCAAAGGCGGCCTAAAAAACACTAAAATCAGTTAGAATGGTCCAATAAATAATTTAAGCAATAAAAAAAAACTAAAATCAGTTAGAATGGTCCAGTAAATAATTTAAAATTTAACAATATAACTTCATCGACATTTTATAAAATAGGCAGATTATCAAAATAATACCGATTTATAATTCGACCAAAATAAAAATTAATCGAAGGATTTATACGTTAGATAGAATCAACACTAATAAATATTAGTAAGCCTACTGCTGATAGGCACTGTATCAGTGGAATCACTCGCCGGTACATCACATCGATGAGTGACCCTGATAAGATAATCGTCCAAGATTATTGCCATTGTAATATTTTATCTCATTGTAAAGACGAATCAGCTTTTTGATATGTCACGCTGACAAATAAAGTTTTTTTTTTAATTCTATAATTATATATTCCAGTATATTCCAGTTGATATATTGAAATGAAGGTGAAACGTTTTTTTACCGTATTTCCTCGTGTGGCATGTCTTTGAATCATCATCATCATCATCATCATTTCAGCTGTAGGACGTCCACTGCTGGACATAGGCCTCCCCCATTGATCTCCAAAAGGGCCGGTTGGAAGCGGCCTGCATCCAGCGTTTCCCTGCGGTCTCTTTTAGGTCGTCTGTTCATCTTGTGTTTCTTGTTATTTTGTGTTCTATCTATCTATCTATTATGTCTTTGAAAAGGTTTTTAAAAATGAAGATAAAGTTTGATAGATCAATTTTAACAAGTAAATTTTTTGGCGATAATATGGCCTTACATTCCTAAACTATAAGAAGACACTTGTAACTTACAATACTGATAGGTCATATTTAAAGCCTTCATTCAGATAATATTATGGACCATGGCGTCGATTCTGTCATAAACTAAACCAATCTGACAGGACTAAAATTATCTGCCTCTCTTTTCATTTTAATATGTGAGAGATGGATGGCAACAGTTTTAGAGCTGTCAAATTTAGTTTAGTTTAGTTTAGTTTAGAGATCACCAGAATCGATGCCATTAACTGATAAAAAAAAAATTATGTTTAATTCAAATTCAAATTCAAAATATTTTATTACGGACAACTAAAAATCCATTTAATCCAATTAATATAATTATGTATTAATAGTTTTTTTAGTTCTAGCAATAAAACTGAAACTAACTGGCTCAAAGGTCATTGACCTTTTGTCAGAATGTTTCCCAAGTGATTTTTTAATGACTAAACCTAACCATAAAAACTATATTTAATGTTGGGAAGATACAGCTCTGAAATCTGGCAAAATTCACTGAGCTTCGTTCGTTCGAATTTTTCTATAACCACCAATTTATGAAATAAAAATATTAGTACAATTATATGGCTTTGGTTACAAAACTCAACCCGCTCTTAAGAAGTTATTGAAGATGAACACTTGACGAAATGGCGAGACCGTGGTAGCCTGGTGTAGGTGATGGTGGTTTGACCGCTAGTCTTGAAAGCGTGAGGTCGCGTGTTCAAACCCCGAGCCCATACCAATGAGCTCTTTGGAGTTTATGTGCGAAATTCATACCACTGGCTTTTCGGTGAAGGAAAACCTCGTGAGGAAAACTGCATACGTACGGAGAATAAATTCAATGGCGTATGTGAATCCACCAACCCGCACTGGGCCAGCGTGGTGGATATTCTCCATTCACCCTTTCAGGGTAGGCTAAAAGTCCAGCAGTGGACTGTTAAAAGGCTGATTATGATGACTTGACGAAATGTCGAACAGTTTTTTTTTCTCGATATCTGGTTTGGTCCCTTAATAAAAGTTGTTCATATTGATAAGTATTAATAACCTTTTTTCGGCTTAGTACGTACCACAGTTCCGCATAAGCCTGGATATTGCAAGTGTATTAAAATTGCTTTGGATTATAATGTATTTTTTTGTACTTAGATGCGAGGAATCAGGCAGGCAGTCGTACCGCGTCCAGCTCTTCATCAACGAGAAGGAAACCGAGCTATGTCCTCTGGAAGGCTGCACTTGGCAACAATTCCAGGACAAGTTCGAAGGCTTCAAGTCTGCGGACCTGGAGTTCTGTAGCATGGAGTACAGGGTGCCAGAACCGGAGCCTGAAGACAACAGTGCCTTCGTCGTGAAGGGATTTTTGTGGATTATGTTGGTACAGATGGCTTTCCTCAAACTTTCGAGCTGATTGTAAACTTAATGTTGAACTGTGAATCTTGTAAATAATTTTAGCTCCTATTACATATAGGTTTTTATCTATTCTGAAGACATCGTGATATTAACTTATTATTTATTTTTAAAATACACGAAGTATACAAGTAAGAAAAGTTGTGTCATGTTGTTTTAATAACCGACTTCGAAAAAAGAGGAAGGTTAATAATTCGATCCTTATTTTGTTATCATGTTTTTTGATGATAGTTTCCGCCCTACTTCAAACTCTGTATATAAAAAAAATGTCTTTTAATCCCCGACGCAAAATGAGTAAGTGTTATAAATTTAACCAGGGGAGAATCCAGGATTTCATTTTGGGGGGGACCATTCTGACAAGGTTCGAAGGAATCAAATCGAAAAATTGAGTCGAATGTTTGGAATTGCTATGTGTTTTAGGGGGGAGACCCCCCTGGATCCACCAATGAGTTTAACGTATGTATCTAAACTAGTTCGGAGGGTAGCGTAAATCTTTATCTGTCACAAGCCTATTACGAAGCTGTTTATTAGTAAAAATGTTCGAGTAATACATTCAATCGCATTACATTTACACGCAAAGTATGCTACTAACAACTAAAACTTAATATTACTGTATTATTGGTAGATTACCTACGTTATGATACACGATTGTGATGAAAGTTGTTAAAATTAAAATGTTAAAATAAAAATAAAATTAAAATAAATTAAAAATTACAAAATGTTAAAATAATGTTAAAATTACAATTAAAAAATAAAATAAAAATTACGTGCAAGTCGTAGCTAAGGATAATGTACAACACAATCATAAACTACCTACCTACCAAAATGACACAAACCAATACAAAAAGTGTAACAAGTGTACTCACAATATTTTGTTATGGAATCGTGTAAGTAATAATACGTTAAGTTTTTTTTAGAAATAAATACCTATACCAGTAAAAGTTTAAACAAAAACGATTAAACCAATTTTGATTGTTATTTTTTTTTTGTTACGTTTTTACCCTTTGGGTACGGAACCCTAAAAATAATGGCATTGAAAACTTGTTTCATTTACGTGATAGTCCATAGAGTAGGTATTTCCTTCCTAAAGGATGTCTTCAGGGTGGTGACGGTGGTGTTACTGACTTTGACAATAGGGCTACCTAAGTACCTACTCAACGTACACTACAAAGTGCGCTGCAAATCAACTGCCAGCTTAAGATGAGCCGTACGTTCAAAGGTTCCTGTACATTCCGGAGGTCAAGTTATTTGGAACTAATACTGAGGGTTGTGATGTCTGTAATTTCTGAAATACGAAAACGATAAATTTTTACGGGACGTTTCTTAATATATGTCCTTTCTAACAAAAAAAGAATTAATGAAATCGGACTACGCGGTAATGAGTTACAAATAAGTACATATTATGACTTTCATCCCCTCTCCCAAGGGAACCATGCGCAACATTTCGGGATAAAAAGTATCCTATAACCTACCTCGTAGTATGAACTCAAATTATGCTAAGTTTCATTTGAATCCATTGAGTAGTTTTGGCGTGATGCGCGGCCCAGATACAGACAGACAGACAGAAAGACAGACAGACAGACAGAAAGACAGACAGACAGACAGACAGACAAAAATAAAAAAAATTACAGTTTTGATTTCAGTATCGATTATAGAGTGCCGTGGAATTTATTTTTTCAAAATATCTTCAATGTACAGAATTTGACCTGTTACAGTTTTATTATAAGTATAGATTAGCATTTTTGTTCTTAGATGCGAGGAATATAATCAGGCAGGCAGTCGTACCGCGTCCAGCTCTTCATCAACGAGAAGAAAACCGAGCTATGTCCTCTGGAAGGCTGCACTTGGCAACAATTCCAAGACAAGTTCGAAGGCTTCAAGTCTGCGGATCTGGAGTTCTGTAGCATGGAGTACAGGGTCCCAGAACCGGAGCCTGAAGACAACAGTGCCTTTGCGGAGCAGAAACGGAGTTGATTGTTCACTGCTTTCTAACATAATTTTATCTTTTAGCCTGTAATTTAATTAGATAGTTATATCAGATCTGTTATGAAAGTATTATGTATCTAATTTTAGGGTTCCGTACCCTAAGGGTTACGGTACCGTAACGTATTTTGTAGTTGTACGGAACTCTCAGTGTGCGAGCCCTACCCGAACTTGACCGGTTTATTTTTTAATCAAAGTTACAATTAAGTATGTATTATTAAAACTTGCTTAACTTTAACTTTTAACTGTGCGTTCTGAAATAATTTTAGCTTCTATCCTGTAATGTAAGTAGATAGGTATATTAGATCTGTTATGAAAGCATAGTAATTACCTAGTTTTTTTAAATTAACTTTACAAGTATCATTAACACAGGCTCAACGCATAAATAAGCATTGCCATCCAGCGGAATAATGTTACCAGCATGCTGGGTACGCTAACTACCAATAACAATTTATTTATCTTTGCTAACTACAGATCTTTTTTATAGGTTTTGTTTTATGCTATCTATTAAGCTAATTACTATCAGTTAGCTTGTATTTTATGTCGTCAATAAATAAATAAATAAAATAATTATTCGGGACATTTTTGCACACACTGTCATCTGACCCCAAACTAAGCAAAGCTTGTGATATGGCTGCCAGAGACTGATATACATACATATATAGTTTTAAATACATACTTAAATAGATATTAACACCCAGATATAGAACAAACACAAATGTTCATCACACGAATGTTTGTCCTACGTGGGAATCGAGCCCACGCCCCCAAGCTCAGAAGGTAGGTTTACTACCAACTGGACCAACAGGCTATCATAGTGCCTGTCTATGTAGTTGTATTTACTCTTGAATCGTGGACCTACCTAGTTACAGCATTTATGAGGGATATATTTGGGTGTTTTATATAAATGAAACTTCAAGATATAAAGTATTTTATGACAACGATATCGCTTTATTAGATGTCAAATGTAGTGACGGGAGCGGCGCGCGCGCCGCGGCACGGTGCGGGGGTGGGGGGTGTGTCTCAGGGAACATGCGCGCACGCAGCGCGCGCGTCGCTCTCTCACTCTCGATACATACTCCACGGTAATAAATAATATAAATAAATATCAACAAGTTACAAAATATCCTTTCGTAAAAAGACGTAAATCCTAACAGTGTATATTTTTTTCATTTGGCTTACAAAAATTTTACAGTTTCTCGTTTCACGCTTTCGTACGTAACACTGCTAACATGTATAAAAAGTTACATATTCAACGAAAAATCTGTACAGTCCGTTTTTTGTTTTTGTAGTGGAACGTTTAGAAATCTTCGGGCGCCAGGTCGAACCTAGGTGGGAAGGTGCCAAAGCCGTCAGCGAAGGCGGGGCGCGAGCGTTGGGGCTGAAACACAGATACATCACGTTAATATGTAGCCAAGTATCGTTAAAACAAAACGCCGTGCAGGATTCATGCGACTCAAGTTCCATGCCCAAGGAGGTTGCCTTCTCGATAAATAAGGGTGAAATCAGAGGTACTAAGTATATAATACTCTATAAACAAGGACCCATCACTGTTCGCAGTGCTCTGGGGAGCGTGCAACGAAAAGTTGCTAACTTACATTGTCTCCATTGCTGATTTAGATGCGCCCTTTAATGGACGCCTAAATAAAAAGAAGCAGAGTTTAGTTTCTACGAAGTCGCTAGTTAATAATTCACGTTAGATAAAGAAGGGTAACCTACCGCCGGGCTGACTCCTCTCGCGGCGGATCCCGCGCGTCCCTTTCCACGGAACTTGCTGATGGCCTGTTCGGCGAGGTCTGCCCTCTCTTCGGCCTCCTCCAGCTCCTGTTGCGCCTTGCGGAACTTAGCCAAGTTGAGGGCGGCGATCTCTTCAGCCTCTTCGATCTGCCTCTTGTAGGTCTTGATCTTCTGCTGCAGTTTGTCGACGAGATCCTGCATGCGCTCGTGGTTCTTGCGGTCCTCTTCGGCCTGGAAGCTGAGCTCCTTGATGCGTCTTTCCGATTTGCGGAGGTTCTTCTGTGCATCAGCGTGTCTCCTCTGTTCACCATCGAGCTCGTTCTCGAGCTCTCTGACTCTCTGTTCCAGTTTCTGGATGGCCTTCTTGCCTCCCTTGAGCGCGTTAGCTTCAGCCTCGTCGAGTCTGACCTGCAGTTCCTTGATCTGTTGCTCGAGAGCCTTTCGGAGCTTCTCCTGTGTCTGGGCGTGTTCTTGTTCAGCGCGCAGCTCATCGGCGAGACGAGCAGCGTCAACCATCGCTTTCTTGGCCTTCTCCTCGGAGTTCTTAGCCTCGTTGAGGAGCTCGTCGAGGTCGGAGTGGAGGGTCTGGAGCTCGGACTCGAGTTTCCTCTTGGCAGCGGAGAGTGAAGCGGCCTGTGCGGACAGCTCGTTGAGCTGTTCGTGCGCATCGCCCAACTCTTGTTCGGCCTGGCGGCGCGCGCGGTCAGCCTGTTCCAGCAGCGTGCGTGACTCTTCGAGTTCGTTCTGAAGAGCGTTGGCGCGTCTCTCCGAGATGCCAAGCTGCTCGCGGGCGTCATCGCGGGCACGCTGTTCCTCTTCAAGCGCGGTCTGCAGGTCCTTGATTTGTCCCTGGTAGCGCTTGATGTTCTTCTGGGCCTCAGCGTTGGCCTTGTTGGCGTGATCGAGGGCGATCTCGAGCTCGTTGATGTCAGCCTCGAGCTTCTTCTTCATGCGCAGGGCTTCGGCCTTGCCCTTAGCCTCTGCTTCGAGGGAAGCCTGCATGGAGTCGAGAGCGCGCTGGTGGTTCTTGCGTGTGTTCTCGAACTCTTCCTCCTTCTCTTGGATGCGGCGGTCGATTTCCTGCCTGACCTGCGACAGCTCGAGCTGAGCACGCAGGACCTTGTTCTCTTCCTGTTCGAGAGCAGCCTCAGCCTCCTCAAGGGCGGCTTGAAGCTCGTCTTTCTCGGCCTCTAGACGTTTCCTGGCCTTCTCAATCTCGTGGATGTTGCGGCCACCTTCGCCGATCTGGTCGAGCAGGTCCTTGACTTCATCAGCGAGGTTCTTGTTCTCGCGACGGACGGCCTCGAGCTGCTCCTGGCCCTCCTCGTACGCTCCCTTAAGACGGAACAGTTCAGTGGAGTAGTTGCGGCATTCCTTCTGGCTGGCGTCGAGCTCAGCGGCGAGGTCGTCAACCTTGAGCTTCCATTCGCCGATGATCTTGTCGAAAGCCTTCTGCTTCTTCTCGGCAGCGTTGGCGATGGCAGTAGCACGGTCGACCTCGAGCTGCAGGTCCTCAACCTCGGTGGCAAGGCGCTGCTTGGTCTTCTCGAGGGCAACAACCTTCTGGTTGAGAGACTCAATGGTCTCCTCGGCTTCGGCGAGGCGGGCCTGGAGCTTGCGCTTGGCCTCCTCGAGCTCCTCGGAGCGAGCGACGCCCTCGGACTCGTACTTGGAGCGCCACAATTGAGACTCGGCATTGGCCTTGGACAGCTGGCGTTGCAGGTCAGCCTTGCCTTCGGCTTCCTCCTCGACCTGTTCGCGGATGTTGTCCAGGTCGTGTTCCAAGTTGCGGAACTTGCCAAGAAGAGTAGCGCGTTCCTGTTAACAACAAAAAACGTTAATAATCATCGTTTTTATACCATTAATGCAATGTTCCGACAATACAATATTATACATACGCGGCCTTCTTCGTCGGCGAGCCTCTTGGTGTCCTCGAGCTGGGTGGTGAGGGACACCTTGATCTTGGAGAGCTGCGACACCTGGGACTCGGCCTCCTCCAGTTGGCGGAGCAGGTCGGAGTTCTCGATAGACAGCTTCTTCTTTGCGGCATCCAGGTCATTGAGGGTGCGGTTGGCTTCATCAGCCTTGCTTTGAATCTCGTTGAGCTGGTGCTGGAGCTGCTTGCCAATCTTTTCTTGGGCAGCCTGCGTTTACAAAATGTAGAGTTAATATCTCATGTTTAATACAAGTATGCTTCCAGAATTGTGACAAAACCTGCTGCGGCGTTAATTCAGGTTTTGCCCTAAAATTTACAATGATGTGGTATTTATAGTGTTATATATTTTATAGTCATAAACGTGGACCCGGCAGATGTCGTCCTGCCTGGAAAAAAAGCGTTTACCGGGTCCAATTAGTGTTTTGAAACCATCCAGGAAACCATTGAAATGTACACACAAAATGAAACACGTACAGAAGAATTATATATATTAAGCAGATGTTTCAGTGTCATCAAACTTTCAAAGAGGTAAGTGTTAAAGAAAAAATAGTTAGTAAAAATATTTGGTTATGTAAGTATAATCTACTTCATGCAGTAGTCATTATTTATTGTTGGTTACTTCTCAGAAGTTAAATATTTTTTTTATCAAACTCAAAACATCAAAAGCAGTATTAGCTCTCTTGCTGCCTTATGAAAGTGTTTAACGATATTATTTTCGTTGTTAGTTTTAGAAGTATTTTAAAATTCAGGGTTAATTATTCATAATGGATATTTGTTAAGTGTTTTGATGTGTTGTGTTTTCTATTTATATCGTCCATTAATCTGCGACAAGCTGCGAAGCGATGTTTGCCCCGCAAGGGCTGAGGCCATAACATAATCAACATAATCCTTCCATCTGTTTGTACCTTTTCGTTGGACAAGTGGTCGACACCCGCACGAAGGTCATTGACTTCGCTAAAGTATTGAGAGCGCTCTTTCTCAGCCCTGAATGGATAAAATATTACACAAATCTTTAGTACTCCATTAGAAAGAATCAATTTTGGGAGCTATCGGGATCGGTAAAGTGAATCTATGTCTTGTGTGCATGTCTCGGGTAGATGTCGGTTCCATGCAAGGGCACCCCGTGCGACATGCGTCGTCGGACGAAATGGTACCTTCTCCCTGGATACTGTATCGACAGCTGCGCGTGTGTTGTTTAGCTCGCTGTAGCAAGACGCCCGGTCATGCTCGGCCCTGAATTTTGCATTACGGTCAATAAAAAAGATTCTAAACTTATTTTTGGATCAATTTCGGAAACAGACCACTCTATAAAACCGCACGTGCAGTCTTGGATTTCGGTCATCAATGACTAATCTAGTGAACCATTTTAGAACAGTGCAATAAAAATACTGAGATACTCACTTAGCCTTGAGCTTGTTGAGCTGGTCGAGCTGCTCGCCCATCTCAGCGACAGCATCGTTGTGCTTCTTACGCAGGTTGGCGAGGGTGGACTCGTGCTGGATGTTAGCCTCCTCGAGGTCGCGGCGCAGCTTGCTGAGCTCGGCCTCGCGCTTCTTGTTGAGCTCAATCTGAGCGGAAGTGGCACCACCGGCCTCTTCAAGACGCTCGCCCAGCTCTTCAAGCTCGCGGGCGAGATCAGCGCGCTGCTTCTCGGCCTTAGCGCGTGCCTGGCGCTCGGACTCAACCTCTTCCTCGAGTTCCTCGATGCGGCCCTGCAGCTCCTTGATCTGTTTCTGGAGCTTGCTGACGAGGGACTGTTCGTCCTCGAGCTTGGCGGTGAGGGAAGAAATCTCCTTGTCCTTGCGCTGGATGGTCTGCTCGAGCTCTTTTTTGTTGCGCTCGAGGTCAGAGACGGCCTCCTGGGTGAGCTTGAGGTCACCCTCAACCTTCCTCCTCTGCTTCTCAACGTCGGCGCGCAGCTTCTTTTCGCGCTCCAGAGAGTCTTCAAGCTCGTCGAGGGTCTGCTCGAGTTTTTGCTTGACCTTGTTGAGGTGGTTGACCTTGTCTTCGGCGGCCTGGAGCTCCTCGGCAGTCTTCTGGGTGGTCTCACCCTGGAGCTTCTTCTCCTTGTTCAACTTGTTGATAAGCTCGTCCTGGTGGGCGATCTCGTCGTTCAAGTTGCGGATCTGGTGGTCCTTGGTGGCCTTGTCCTGCTCGGACTTCTGGACGGACAGTTCGAGGTCCTCGACATCCTTCTTCAGGCCGGACACTTCCTGTTCAAGCTTCTTCTTAGCCTGGAACAGCTGGTTGCGGGCGTCCTCTTCCTGAGTAAGGCGATCTTGGGTATCCTAAAATAAATTGTTGTTATTAGTCCAGCCATGCTATTCATTTCGTTCGATCGGTTGCGTAGGCAGGTAACTTTAATTGTTCAAATCTGGTTCATGTCTATCGGCACGTAATCAACAATTGGCGGTTTGCAATAAAATCATGCAACTTGCAGACGTACGATGTATTTTTAACTATTCGAACTATTTTCCATATAAACAAAATCATTGTTTATTTAAAGAATCACGTCAAGAGAGCTCGTTGCGAGGTGATTCGCAACACTGTAAGCAACGTGGCTTCTACTAATTTGGGTCGCGGCATACCTTCCGCACGATGTTTATCTAAGGTACGAGATTTCATCTCGTTTAATTAGTAACCACTCATTAGCCGTAAATTCTTCACGCAAAATTTTCACGACCTGAATATTAATAGCTATTTCAGATCCTGTTACACATCTTGGAATATCGCACCATTACTCCACTTTTATGGGAGTTATTAAATCGAAGTGGAAGAAAGGGTTGTAAACAATTTTTCTAAAGCGATACTGTTGGCTATAATGTATGACTCACCCTGAGCTGGTTGTCGAGGTCGGCTTTCTGCGCTGACAGCTTGTTGGCGCGTTCCTGAGTCTCGGAAAGAGAGGCTCCTTCGCCCTGCAGCTTGGACAGCAGTTCGGTCTTCTCCTCTTGGAGCTTGTTGGCCAGGGCCTCGACTTCCTTGCGCAGCTTCTCTTCCCTTTCGAAAGCCTCCTGGGCCTTCGCCGCCTTCTCCTCGAGTTTCTGCAATATGTCGTCACTCATCACTCCGCTCCACTCGCTAATTTGTACTTCCGCCATGGTCGGTTTATTTTATTAAAACATGAATACAAAAAATAGGAATGCAAATGTGTCGGTTCGTTCGAGTCGGGAAGGGTGGTGCGCGCGCCGCCGACCGCTCCGCTACTGAACGCTGGAGTTCTCCAGCGGGTGGGTCGCCCACGCACGCCCGCGCTGGAGAAAACGCGCGGGGTGGCGGTAGCGGGCGCGGGCGGACAGACTCCACAAATGGCGCAGCAGGTGCTGCGGTGTCGCGTAACCGACAGGTGGGCGCGGTCCGTTCTATTTACGGTTCCTGAATCACGCGCCTACTCCGCAGTAGCGGGTCAAACTGATCGATCATTTTAATATCGAACCAGAGCAGTGATGGATACGTACCGCGAGCTCGTCCTCGACGCGGGTAACGTTGAGGAGGGGCTTGACCTTCTGCCACATCTTCCACCAGGGCCAGGTGCGGAGCTGCAGGTATTTGCGCAAGTTGCGCTGGACAACTTGGAGGGCGACCCTGTTCGGAAAAAATAGATGAAACTGCGGCCAAAGCGTTGCGATTGAGTCAGGTATTTCCAAATATGGATTTGCATTCTTACCTCTGTTCCTGCAGCTTCTTGTACTCCTTACGGGACAGGTAACCGCGGATGTAGGCCTGGAGCCAAGACACGATCTTGGACAGCCTGTCATCACGCAACTCCTCCATCTGACCCAGGACACCAGCGCGGAAGAACACCTGCTCGTACAAGTTAGTGTTAGGGGTCACTCGGTCTACACATTTTTGCGGTTGAAAAAAATCATTTCATAAAACTTGTTTTGATAATAGCAGTTCTTTTGATATAAATCTATGGTTAAGGAAGCGGAACAGAAGGATACAAAACACAGATAAGAAAATGAGGATAGATGTTAAATTTTCATGCACAAAGAGTAAAAAGGAAGAATTTAGATTGTGTTGTGTGTAATGCATGCTCGCGCATCTACCTTGGTCTTTCCGAGCCTGAAAGACTCCGAATCCAAGCCGGTATGTTCGAGAATTTTCTCGGTGGCTTTCTCTGGTGTAATGGGATCTTTGATGAGGTTCGGGCACAGAATTTTGTATCTGCGTTCGAAGAGCATAAAAAATGTAACAGTGGTGTGTAAAAGTACAATGTATGTAGGGTATAGGGTAAGGAAAAACACGAAAGTCTAGTAGCTTGGACTCTCTGGGATAAGCAATCTAAGTAAGAATATCTAAGTCAAATTATGACACCGGTCTTATTTGGTGCTGGATAACTCAACAAGCGTATAAAAGCCAAGTGACCCGAGCGGTGTTTTGGGGTCACTGGCGCAAAACCGCTAACTACTGCAGCTCAGACATGCCTTGGTGTGGCCGAGACGGTAGGACTCGGGATCTAAACCGGTGGCATCCAGGATCACTTGAGCGACCTTCTTAGGGTCGGATTCTTTTTCCGCAGCTTGAGGGGCCAGGATCTTGTAACTATATTATCAAATATGGACACACATTGAGGGGTTGATTTCATACACAGGTTCATATACAAGTATGAATATAACAGATGCGATGTCTTTAGTATTTAATGTGTACACATGGATCTTGAGGAATGGGCTACTCCTAAAACACAGGGGTATTACTATTCAACAACGTTTTAGAAATACGTCATAATTCTGTTTAAAAACGTTGGAATAATTTTGATATGTTCTACATACATTTCCAAAAGGGCCAACAAACTACTATAGCTTCATCTGATGCGAGAATAATGTTTGGGTTGGGTAAAATTTGGTTGCTCAAACGCATAGGGTTTAAAACGAACTGTACTCTCTAGAGTCGTTCAAAGTTCCTGCACGTCATGCCACAGAAGGGTGGTACCAGGTTCTGGTCTTGCCTTAGTGTGGCCAATACGATAGCTTTCGGGATCGAGTCCACAGGATTCCAGACATTTAGCAGCCGCATCTTTAGCCTCAGGTTCTGATGTCATGATGGCGGGCGCAAGAATCATGTAACTGTTTTTAAGTAATAAAAATATTATCATCGTCCTTCAAATTCCTGTTCTAATAATATGTCTAACACCTGTACGACGAGAAGTGATGAGTTGTGCAATTAAATTTAGAAACTGTTACTCAGTTGCATGAATGTTCAACTCACGTCATCGTTTGCAACCAAAATAAAATCAAGGCGAATATTCCAGAGTGGAAAGAATTTTGTTTAGACTCCATCCAAAAATATAGACATGTCCAATAAATTTAATCTCTTGATATGAAAATAAAGTGCCTGTTTGATGATTCGCTATTTTATAAATATTTTCCGGATGAGTAGGACGGTTCTAGAATAGATTTTGATGGAGTTGTTTACGTAAGTGTGAACTTACCGGAGCTTGAAGTCGGGGTAGACCATCCTGTTGGGGAAACCTTTACGGCAAATACGGATGCCTTCAAGCACACCGTTACAGGTGAGCTGGTGCATCACAAGGTGGGAGTCGATGAGACCTGCGCACAAAAAGAACGTTCTTGGTGATAATTTATACAACGCAGTACAAATGGCATATAAACCTTTTTAAGAGAAGTTACGGTTTTGCTGAGGTAATAATTAAGGTCCAGATTATTTTATTGCAACATTTTCAGTATGACTCTTGGAGTTTAACAAGTTTTAAGGAAAATGTATTGAAAATTAAATCCAGTTGTTTTCGGGGTTTTTGTTATGTTCACTGTTCAGATAAGGTAAGTTGAATAGGTAAATGAAGTAATGACTCACCAGCCTGTTTCAACTCGTTGGGGATGATACAACGTACGAAGTGAGGCTGAGTAGACCTCAAGGTGGCCATAAGGTTGTTAAGTTGTTCCTGTGAGAATAAAAGCCATTAGATTTTTGTCACTGTGCTGAAAGGAATAACAATAATCAAGCATCGCAAACATTTATTTTCCACAATTCATTCTGACAATTTTACAAACACAGTTGTGTTGTTGTCTTTTTTAAATTTGTATAGTAATGTGATTCCAGACTGATTACATCGCACAAATTTATAATTTTAACATAATAAGCAACATTCCGTTAGATGCTGTAGACGAGAAGTATTTCATAACGGAAACACACAAAACCGCGGTTAAAACATAAAGTCACAAATACAAGCCTGTTAAATTTCACTCAGCAGAAAACGTGGAAGTATTTTTGGGCAAATTACGTTACTGCTTCAAAAGATCGACACACAAGATAAGTATATTTTTGTGCGTCTACAATGGATGGACGTGGTGGGCTCTAAAGTTTAAAAATATTATAATGAATGGGTGAGAGCTTAATATGGTAAATCTCTCTGTCAGTAACTGATCTACAAAAAACTAAAAATAACAAAATCACGCGATGTAGGGCTACATAGTAGTTTTGTTCTACACCGGTGATGGTAATCACAATAAAACAAAATCACCTATAACACTTTAAAATGTTGTAATACCTTGTAAGCGGAGGAGACAGTAGCGAAACCACCGCCCTTCTTACCGCGACCGCCTATGTACCCACATTAATACGCATTGATTAGTACAAGAACAATCACAATAACTTCACCATGGACATGGACAATAGGGACAATACTCGAGGACAAAACACCTGCGATACTGTCGGCAACATGAGCTGTGCTGTAAACTATACATTGACGAACATGACATTAATGAAAGCATGCGAGACTGCGACCACATTATACAGCGTGTGCACACGATTGGTGCCAGCCTTAAAGCAGTAGACAGATGACAGAAAAGCCACGTGGAAGACAGAAGCAAGTCTTTTATGTGCGTCAGTTTACCCTGTAGAGTGATGATACAGTCTGGAAAGCAGACCCCTTAGCGCGCTTGCCACCGGCGCCTATTTGTTAAAAAATGAGTCAGAACAAATGATAATGATAAATAAGTTTGCCAATTATTTGTATATACACATACACACATAATTGAGAAACACATATTCAGGAAATTTGATGGAAAGAGTCATTGAAGTACTAAGTGACTCCTTGTTGGTGTTCATAGATAATGGTGAAAATGAGAGAGATTCTGTTGATTCTTGATGTATGTTCACAGTTGAAGTAAAACAGCTCATGGTACCTGTAGTTCTGATGACGTCTCATTGCTATATAAGATATTGGCTAGGATAAATGTATTAAGTCTTAAATTTCATAGAATTTTTATAAATTTAAAATTTGTAGGTATATTAAGTTGACACTCACCCTTGGCACCACCATCACCAGACTGACCAGCATGGTCAGCAAAGATTTCGATCAACAGCTTGTTCTGACCCTTCTTGAACTGGTCAACGACGGTGTCGTTAAGCGGGTCCTTGTTCTTCTCAAGCCATCCAGAAATGTTGTAGCCGACCTATTCAACGATTATAAAGATAAGTAAGAATTTGCAGAGCTCAATACAATATATGGTTCGATTGGCGTGAAAGATGACAGTGATACATCCGTAGATGTGGATGACATAAATTATGATTTAATGGTATTCTAGTGTAAGGATACTTACGTTACCGGCGTAGTGACCAATAGCGAAGTGAGCGGCTTGGCAACCAGGCTTGGGGGGCTTGGGCTTCAGGTAGGGAGCAGACTTGCCCAAGTGGTTGTTGTTCAACTTCTCAACGAAGGTCAAATCAGTGGCTTTCGGGAACATAGACTCTTCCTCAAGAATGGAGAGGATGCCCATGGGCTGGAATCATACCGATGAGATTAGTACGCAGTCGTGACTAAAATATATTTAGCATGCAATTTCTTTGTTTTGTTTTGGAGTTTTGAAATTCAACTATCAAACGTATTGAAATATTGTAAAAAATATATGCAAATTGTGTATAATTATGTAATATTTTATTCAAAGGAGAAAGTAATAAATATGATACTGTCTGAATTTAGGGATATTCTATGATCATAGTAATATAGAAACTAGTGTGTTTGTTAAGCGTTATTTTTAAAAGCATCATGCAAATAGATAAGTCTGTCGTGTAGCAGTAGTGCTGTGTGGTATAACTAAAAAGCCTATAACCGTTTTAACTATTGAAGTTTTATTAACGCGATCAAAAATGTATTAAAATGCGTACAAAGCATTATTTTCTCTTGAAATGCGTAGTACTAATTAAACCAAAATGATACTAAACAAAATAAATTTTAATAATAAAATAGATAATTAAGCTAAAATTATTTTACTGTTAACAAATTGCAGGCACTGAGTCTGTGCAAACCCTAACAAGGACAGTGTTTACGGATGTATTTAATCGCGGTAGCTAGATGCAAAATGTTTATCTACATTATTACTGACTTTGAAAATTGCAATAGCTTCGCTTGGTTGAGATGATTGTGTGGGTCAAGCGATACCTTTACTAAAGGCCTACGTGTTACCAGGGTGGGGTTACAGCCATGTTTACTTGCAGTTGCAGGCTATGTCTATAGATCTAAGCCCTGCGTGTCGCGCCCCTTTATATTCAAACGCTAAACTTTACATCTCAATACCTTTTCTATCAGATTTATGGTCGGTTGGAGATCCATACCGAAATCTATGAAATCCCATTTGATCCCTTCTCTCTCATACTCCTCTTGTTCTAGTACGAACATGAAATGGTTAAAGTACTGTTGCAATCGTTCGTTGGTAAAGTTAATACAAAACTGATTAAACCCGTTCATCTGCACCGCGAACAACATGTAAAAAATAATCGAGATCTCATTTAGCTATGAAATAATTCAAAGATACTGTGTACGCGTGTCCTGAAAGGTCTGACATAATTATTACAAGAGATAGTGGAAATACACACAAGAGAAATCACACAAAAACACAACCAGCAGCATTGAAGAGTCCCTCGAATAAAGTCATTTTTTCCATTCAAAATGTTGTTTTAATCATAAGAAATAAGCAATTTGTAATTTAGATGACAATATTTGGGGACTCTAATGGCGTGAGGCAAACGTTCATGTTGCTTTGTCGCCATTTATACCTTTTCTATAAGGTCAATGCAATTTTGGAGATCCATGCCAAAGTCAATGAATGTCCATTCGATGCCTTCGCGCTGGTACTCCTCTTGCTCCAACACAAACATGTGATGGTTAAAGAACTGCTGTAGTTTCTCGTTGGTGAAGTTAATGCAGAGTTGTTCAAAACCGTTGAACTGCAGGGAAGGAATGTTAAGTTAGGGGTAAGGTAAGAGGTGGTGGCTGTGGATCTCATTCCACAGTTAGGTAGCCCTAACAAACCCTGGAACTGGACCCGTCTATTCTGGCCCTAAGGACATGACCGAGCCCGTCACTTCTGGCTCTCAATTATGTCCACATGTACATTAACGTAGGACAACACAACCCCGTCAGGACTGCTCCCAGCGTTGATGGGGCAGACAACTATTACCTTTTCGATCAGATCGATACAAGCCAGCAAGTCCATTCCGAAATCGATGAAAACCCAGTTGATACCCTCTCTCTTGTACTCTTCTTGCTCAAGTACGAACATGTGGTGGTTAAAGAATTGCTGTAGCTTCTCATTGGTGAAGTTAATGCAGAGTTGCTCGAAACCGTTGAACTTTTGTATATAACAGAAAACCCAGTTGAGAGATGAGAAAAAACAGAGTTAGTAACACGTCTAAAAACTATACTACGACCACTAAATTAGTGAGCGGGATGTCTGCTGAAAACTGAACACGTATTGGGACTCGTCTAGTTGATCCCAACCGAGAGTTTTGGACTGTCGGTGTACCTTCTCGATCAGATCAATGCAGGCAAGTAAGTCCATTCCAAAATCAATGAACTCCCAGTGGATGCCCTCTTTGGTGTACTCTTCTTGTTCAAGTACGAACATGTGATGGTTGAAAAATTGTTGGAGTTTCTCGTTGGTGAAATTAATGCAAAGTTGCTCAAAACCGTTGAACTAAGGAAGTAAAGTGGCATTAATATAATTGAAGTGACATCTGTAGACAATTTTACAACTAAAAAGTTGTGCTAAGTAGATATCGACGTTTCTGTAAATTAATGTCTGTTATCTTATATAAATTATGCATTATTAAAGTATACAATTTTATCAAAAATGCGAAGTGAAACATTTTAGCTGGTTCAAAAAAATAATTCTTAATTTTTGTATAATTTCTAAGTTACTTGTATTACTTTGTTCTTCACGTTGGATAATCGACCAGCTCTTTGAACATTGATTCTAGGCAGACTGTTCATCGAGTGCAGTATTAAAAGACACTCATGTTTTACTGCACATTTTTGATTCTTACAGATCGAACCATGTCAGTTCACCCTAAGTCCCATCTCCCCAGAAACTCACGTCGAAGATCTCGAAACCGGCGATATCCAGTACACCGATGAAGTGCTGCCTCTTCTGCTTGGTGTCTAGGGTCTCGTTACACTTCTTGACGAGCCACTTGAAGAGACGATCGAACATGCCCTTGCAGAGAGCACCTACGGAGTTGGCGACCTGGTCCTTGTTACGGCCCTGGGTGACGAACTCGTTTCCGACCTTGATACGGGGCTTCAACAAGTTCTTGTACAAGTCAGTGCAGTCAACACCGAGGAGAGTGGCGACCTTCTGGCCATCCTGTAATACGAAGATAAACAATAAGATATTTTTACCGTACCTTCCAAATCTTGCAATAGCATGATGAAATTTTCTTGGACACAAAAAGGATGATAAAACTGTTTTTAAAATAAAAAAAACAGTGAATGTAGTACGTGTGTAGTGTATGTAGTTACATGTCATTTCAATTGAATTTTATGACTATTGAACAACACATAAGAAAAAAATATTGTAGGAAAAGGCCGAAGAAGATATAAGATTGAAGACGATACTGACCTCAGTGCCATCGGCCTCAGCCTGTTCCTCGCGACCCCTCTGTTTGAACTTCATGGAACCCATGTGCATGACGGCGGCGGTGATCTTGTATACGTTGTCCTTCTCTTCCTGGGTGAAGCCCAAGATGTCGAAGGCTTGCTATATGGTAAAACAGCGTGTTAGCACCTTTGACATGGTTTTAAATGAAACATTTGGAAGTATCTTTTGCAATTGAAACAAGTACTTAAATTTCTGATTAAAATTCTTAGAAAATATTTACTTTATAATTACTGCGAAGTAAATTACTTTAATTACGAGTTTTTTTGCTTAACAATATTGTAGCAAATATTTTTTCACAAGTGGAAAGCTATTATTTTTTGGGAAAAAGAAACAATGATAAAAAAGAGCTTTTTCGATTTTTGCTAGAAAATTAAATGAAAATAAGTTAAATTAAATCAAGTTTAGATTCTTTCGTTGAAAATAAACTTATAGGAGATTTATTGTTACTGAATAATATGAACTGTAATGGAAAAAAGTATTAGAGTAACCTGAAGATCATAATCTAAGTTAGTTGCAAAATTAGAAGCGTTAATTAAATGCTCGTGGTGGAATTCGAGTTTGGGTATCGGTGCACAGGTTTGCTGTTTTATAGTGGGATGTGATGCTGGAACTACCACTACTAAAATTTTACTTATAAAGTCATTTTAACGTAACGCAAGAGTAGTTTTTGTCTCAAAACTGTTTATTGTTACATCGACTCTGACTTTATAACTATGCTCAGCTGAGTTTGCTGATTTAGTGTGACATCGGTGTCTAGTCTATAGGAATAATAATCCAATTCTTTGGATGTTTTTTATAAGGTCGATAACACCATCAAAATTTAACGCATTGAACTCTAGGGTGATATATTCAGATTTATCCATTATAGTCAACATAATGGTCCTCTTTTCCGATAACTGTTCTGTATATCAAATACAGGGTTCATTATCGCTAGATGGCTGAACAGGACTACTGTAACTTTTTCCAATTTGTATCACTTACGTCGGTCAACAGACATTCCTCGCCGTCATCAACGTTGGGGATGGTAATCTTACCCTGAGCGACGTTATAGTAATCGTGGACGTCGTTTGACAACAGACACTGGTCTGTAGGTGAAATAAACAAAAACGATGAAGAACATACTTTATCAATATGAACATGAAGATTGGAGATCCTAAATCAGTCGTCGATCCTGTCTGTGCTATGTCTGTCCTGTGTTATATTAGTTTGTTTGTATATGTGCGGTGCTGGATCGGGATTCAAAATATCGATCGTGTATTAAAAACCTGTGCAAAAAGCCCTCAGAACTCTTGCATGGAGCGGGCATTTCACGTGTCTGTCAGAAATTTTGGTGTTACAGGGAGCAATACACGCATATCTGAGGCAAGACGCACGCTCCGTGCACGGTTCGCAACTTACGACCGTCAGTTCGAACTCCAGAGTGTCGTTGATCCCAGGTATACGTGTCTTCCCTTGACTTATGAGGGGATAGTCCGACGTGCGGGAGCTAAGCATCGTCATCTCTGTAAACACCAAAACGTTCTGACATACATGCGCAGACTGAGCCTAGACTCAGACTTAAGCGGCAAGCGGTTAACGAATGGCATGAAGAAACTTAAAGAGTAGAGAAAAGTAGGTAAGGATGAGATGAGCCAGTGGTCACGTTCTGGACTCACGTCGGTAAGTGTCAGTTCCTCGCCGTCATCCAATCCGGGGATGGTTGTCTTGCCTTGCGAAACGATGTGGTAGTCCATGATGTCGTTCGACAAAAGGCAGATTTCTATAAAACGACACCAATCACAGTCATATTTGATAACTGGTGTCTTAGTACTAACGATCAAACATGCATTTCTCTTAGTCTAGAGAGATTATGGTCTAACACTAGAATTATCTCCGTCAGTATAGGACGAGATGTATCGACGCCACGCCGGTTGGCGGCTCGCCGTCTATGACAAACAATGATCACCACAGCCGCCTGTTCTCGAGGGCTGAACTTACGTCAGTAAGTGTACATTCTTCTCCATCATCTACGTTCGGGATGGTAGTTTTTCCTTGCGAAACGATGTGATAGTCATACACGTCATTTGACAGCATACACTGCTCTAAATATTGAAAAGTCAAATCAATTAACATTTGATTGGTAAACTTTTTGGTGTAATGAATATTGTGTGTGCTGAGTCTGGATCGTCACGGTCTAAGTGTATCTGATAGTGTTGGTACATAAACAAAAATTATTATAACTTATATATTTTCCGTATAACGATTATATGCATGGGATATATTTAGAAATAGATTCAATGCCAAATTTTATTTTAGATTTTCAATATTATACATTAATATAATAGTTATACGGCCATTTCGATAAAGAGACAAAGTTGTTTCTGTTAGCCTGTGGAGCTCCACAGCTGGGCAAGGTCCTTCTGCAGCTGTTCTAATTTTTTTTTTTTTTGCAAACTGTATTCATACAATTTCATTAAACCATATCATAAATATTAGAATTAAATTTGGGGAGCTTCAAACGAAGAGTGAATAGACGAATCTTTAGGGTAACATCATCTTCATCTTCTCCACCTTAGACCTTCGTGAAGCAAGGTCAAAAGTGAGCCCATTCTACATACAAATAAATATCAACACCAAAATTGCTCTACAAGATTATGATAACCGCTTGGTTGAACAATATATTGCTTATTAAGTACATAAGGAATCCGAAAGAAGAAACTGTCCATTCTATGTAACACGCCTTTGAAGTAGGGTGACTATTTCTTTTATTTCTATTTAAATTTTAGCGACGTATTGAGAACAATACTATGTAATTATAGTTATATTTAAAAATTATTAATAAGTCAAAATATTGTTCAGGTAGCAAAATCCATGAACTTGCAAAGCAGTTTTTTCTTGGTGACGTATCTATACATTACGCACCCTTAAGTCCAGCGACGGAACCAGACATCATCTGGTAGAAGATGTGGTAAGAACGCTCCAAGGTCTGCTGGGAGATGACACGGGCTTTCTCGAGCAGGTCTGGAGATGAAAAGTAAGTACATAGTGATTCATCAAACAAACATGTCGAAGAACCAGAAGTTAATCATTACAGTACCAAGTTATCAGGTGTGCGATCTAATATGATACAAAGTATGAGTTTTATGAAATATAATCCTTGTCAAGAAATATCAATGTATTTAAACATAATTATGCATTAGAAAAAATTTATGAATTTTAAAATTAAAGTATGAGAGAAATTGAGATTGAGTCGGAGATTAGAAAAGTACTCACAAGTCTCGATGTCAGCACCAGCCAGTTTACCAGAGGGGCCGAAGTGGATACGGATGAATTTACCCTGAAGAAGGAAGAAAGTAACATCTTGTAGTATTTCAAGTCAATTATAGTGGTATCGAAAGATATTCGTAGAACAGTTTTTGCAAATTTTTAAGATAAAGAGAAAATAGGCTTATTAATATTGAATGTTAACGTATGAAAGAAAACCAAATGTTTTCTCTTTCTTCAACTTAGTGTTTTTTATTTTATTTATTGAGATGATAATTTTTTTTTATTTATCTTAGAGTAACTGTTGTGCTCGTACACGGAGTAGGTATAATGGTAAAGTGTATACTTACGAAACGGGAAGAGTTGTCGTTACGCACAGTCTTGGCGTTACCGAAGGCTTCAAGTACCGGGTTAGTTTGTACGACCTGGTCTTCCAGAGAGCCCTTCTTCTCAGCGTTGGGGTCCTTCTTCGAGGAAGCACCCACGGTGGCAAAGTACGCAATTACCTTCTTCGTGTTCTCAGTCTTTCCGGCACCAGACTCACCGCTGTTGGGTTTTGGAATTTTATTAGGCCATGTAAAAAACATTTCCTATCATTTCCGACGAATTTTCATGGACAATATTCTCTTATTATGGCTTTAAGTTCGTGAAGTTTATACATATCTAGGATTTTTATCTTTATTTGCTTATTGATTGCATTGCTTTTTAAATTGGCAACATAACTTCATCAGAACTCGTGTAAGGATTCATTATAAATTATTATAACACCGGTTACACTCATGATTATGTGTTTTCGTCTCGACTGATAAAATATAATCGTGAGTGTAACCGGTGTTATAATAATTTTGGCAACATAAGTTTGCAAAGTTTAACACAGAAACTAAGATTTAATTTTGCACATTATCTAGTAAAAGTAGAACTTTTGGATCTTAGTAAATATAAAGTTGTGAACTTACGTAATCAACATAGATTGATTTTCGTGGTTGGTCAACATGTTGACGTAAGCACCGTCGGAAATGGCGAAGATGTGGGGAGGAACTTCCGAACGACGCTTGCCTCTGTACAGCTTGGCGCATCGGAAAGTGTACACGGGGAACCTCTTGTAAGGGTTGATAGCCACACAGAAGAGACCGGAGTACGTCTGTTGATTGATCAAACATTAGTTGATAGTAGACGCAGTGGTGAGGTAAGATGAAGGAGATTGGTGGTTTAGAAGAAGGTGATTTTTTATGAGGAAGATGAAATTCTGAAAATCTTGAAAGTTGAAAGTTGGTAAGAAAAAGAAAAACACGTAGGTTTCTTATTTTTACCACAAGGTATAAATAAGAAACGTACAGAATTGACAAAAAGATGCGTCTTAAATATTAACCCTCTTATACTTATACGCTCGATAAACAAATATTTGTTTTAAGTAGTGAGAAGGTATAAATTTATAGACGTGAAAGCGAGTTTTTTTTATGGAACATATTAGCATAACAGGGTACGTCTGAAAAACACACGAACACAAAGAAATAATTGTATTGATACTGTCGTTCTCGGTGTTTATCAAATATGACAAATCTCTCTGCAAATTCAGGCCTAAATAATTTATAATAGGTTTAATATATTTTTAAATCATTTGCAAAGAGCTTTATCAAAACAATCAAAAACAGTTTTCACCCATATTTTAACAACAAACGCTGAGAAAAATGAAATCCTAGAAATAGAGCAGGGTACAGTAACGATACCTTTTGCTCTACAATAAGGCAGAAAAAGACTTAAACGTTGATAGCAACGAGGAAGTAAACTCTAAACACAACACAAAACTATTCTATGAACACGAAGAAATCTATTCTATGTAAGAAATTCTAAGAGAGAAGTCCTCTGGATGGCTCCGAGTTCCCTTGCACCGTCTTGTCCTTCGTTAAGGGTTCAAGATCGGTCCCAGGATAAAGGTTTAGTTACAGAATGGACAAAGGGATGGATTGGTAGACACATTTACTACGAAGATTGGTCTCTTCTCGTTCTTTCATATCTGTTGTATTATATTATATTAATTATTAGATGTTGACCCATTGATCGTCATCGCGTCAACGTATACAATGCAATTAGTCAATCGAGAGAGAAACTTCATGATCTATCGGTACTAAAATATCTGACGATAAATAAAGTGTACTGAAATAACATCAGGTGGCATGCCGATGTCTATTTTTAACTGACATCAAACAACAATTGCGCCGTTCATGGGCATCTACATTTTAAAACTTGGTATATATCCAATGCTATCGAGAAATGTGTCCACGGTGATGAGAGATTGGAGAGGTGAGGAGCATGCACACTGCAAGGCTGCAACCCTTCGCCGGCTGGCGACTTACGTAAATGAGCTTATGGTAATATCTCTGCTTCAAGTTATACAAAACTGAAGCGTCGTTGAGGTATGTCAAGTTGGACATATCCTCGCATTTCTCGTACTTAGGTGGGTTGACTTGACCTACAACATCCTTCTTGAAGTCTTTGGTCTGCGGGAGAGATGTTCACATTAGTGTAAGTAATGGTAAAGGCGCGCTTGGCGCCTACTTACATAGATAAGTTTCGAATAGTATCGCTGGCGGAGGTTGTGGAGCACAGCTGCCTCGTTGAGGTACGTCAGGTCAGCCATGTCTTCGACTTTCTCGAATTTGGGCGGGTTTACTTGTGAGACGAGTTCCTTTTTTAATGTCTTTTCCTGCTCATTTAAGACACATGCTTAATAACTGTTTACAAAATGGTCAATTAAAAGGTTAAGACTTAAGGCTAAGAAGGACGGTATTGTTTGCAGGGGTGCATCGTTTGCAAATCACAATTGTGACGATATTATATATAACGTCATGCAGCCAGGTGGAGTGACGATGGCAAGTGGGTGCGAAAAGCAGAAGATCGTGCCTTGTGGCGTTCTTTAGGAGAGGCCTACGTCCAGCAGTGGACGAACATTAAATAGGCTGATGATGATGATGATTATTTCACTGCAGGGCAAGGAAACTTCTTCCTTAGTCTATATGTAAGTTAAAAATTATCATGTACTAAAGTTGACCTTATATCAAATAAATTTGAAATAGGCTAGATAATCCATAATCAATAATAAACAAATGCAAGAACATGTAACATTGCATATCATGTTTTGATTTTTTTCAACTAGATATTAAAGTGACGGGTCTGAATGTTTTCAAACACTTTCAAGTAATCCTTTTGTTGAATTGTAGGGGCCATCTTATTTCTTTAGTCTGCTTTCAAATAAAACAGAAGTAATTACCTCGCCTCCGGGAAGGTTGACGGTCACCAACTCTCCCTTAGTGGCCTTGATCTCTCCCTGCAGGAAACCCTCCTTATCGTCAGGCACCCAGCATGCCTTCTTGCCATCGTAAGGTTTGCTCTGGTCGAGGCGCTTCGTTTCCAGAGAAACGAACAGGTACGGGGTCGGATCGGGGTCGTCGCCCTCTTGTACGGCTGGCTTCGGCATGTTCGTAGGGCTAACGAGACTTCTGGGCTAGTCGAGACACGAGAACGCAGCCCTGGAGCCTTCCTGCAACGACGGAGCGCCGGTTAGAGAGTGGCCGAGCGGCGTGGCTCGGACTGTGCGCGTGCGGCTATTTGTGGGTGTAACCCGAGTCGCGGACCGGGCCCGCTGCCAGCGCGCCGCTTGCGTAACACCCGCTCTACGCGCGCTTTTATATACCGAACGCGGCGGCCCTTCGCGGATATTACGTCACGAGGAATGTGCGCCTGGAAGCGCGCCAACTGATTTATCCGTCACTGGATTGTTTATTGTCTTTTATGGTGCTGGTTGATGGGTCAATGGAATTTATATTCTTTACTATATTCGATTTATTTCTATTTTGTTTATTGAGCTAGTTCAATAATTGACATATTTTTTTAAAATACTTGTTTACTTAATTGTGATTTCAATTAATCACTAAAATTATCAATAGAATTTTTATGTATTGATGTCTCTTCTATTGTATTAATTCAGTTTCTATGAGGTCTATCAACCATATTTACATGGTTTTTTTTTGTTTAGTTCTACTTTATTTGTCAAAATTACCACATAGCAATGTTTATTTTAATTGAACTACTTTAATGTCACTTAAAACTGACACTTAAATACAAAATGCAATTCAATCATAGCATTAATTTAACTTTGTTTTATGAATAAACTAAAGGCACTATCTATTATGTTACCGAACGATCCGAAAATCACTGGGTAGTCCAACCGGTGGTCTATTATTATCATGAACCATTAACCAAACACCAAGAAGCTCACTCCAGAGTCCAAGACACTTCACAATCAATCCGATCCGATAAATCAGGTGTAGCGAGGATGCACGTGAAGTTGCACTGGCGCGTGGCAGCGGCGGCGTCGGCGCCCGCGGGTTGCACTCACAGTCGCGCACGGCAGGTGTGCGCGTACTCACGTTTGAAGCCGTTCTGACCGGCGGCGGGCCGCTCAGATTCTTTTTATACCCGCAATACGATACCATCGCGCGCGATCACCCCATTTTAGGCGGATGCCAGCCTGGGGCGCAGCTACACTTTCAGACGAGCTTAGCTTTCACTTGGGCGCGCGCGCTCGCTGTCGCGCGAACTCCGCACGACATGCGACGACAGAAATGCATCGCAGACGCCGCGGTGCCTCCAGCGACCGATGTTTACTAATAAAACCTGGAGCGAGCTCTGGATACGGCTATTGGAGTAATCGAAAACAGACTATGGTCATTATTATATTTTAAAGTTGGTTAACTGTTGTAAACATTGACGGTGTTTGAACTTTATTGCGCCGTTTAGCGATGATTGAACAGATCTATTCCTTTTTTCTTGATGTTTTTATCGAGCCCATTCATTCATTAGATTGTATAAAAAAGAATACGAGAAAACTGTTCTTTTAAACATTTTATTCATTAATATTTATGTACTAACCTCTATCAAAACGTTATTAGCGTTCAAAACTGCATCACAGGACCGTAAATTAAAATTTTTAATGGAATAAAAAAAACATCGATGGATGCTGTTTTGATGAAGAAATGTCAGATCAATCCGACAGTTTGTTTATCCCGAATCTCATATAATTTTGATACTCTCAGTTTATTTTCGCGATGTGGTCGGAAAATATATATTATACAAATATTCTGGATATTTACGGCCAATCTAAATATTGCTGCAGAAATAGCAAATTTCTCTCTCATTTGTTGATAGTTTTAACAGTTGCTACGAGGTGCTACGGAATGCTACAGCTGTGCAACAAAGGTCATTCGTGTTGTCTACAGAATTCGTAGCAATCGTAGCCGATCTACGACAAATAAACTATGGTAAACTTGACTATTGTATGTTTTTTGTAAATAGCTCATAAAGTTTTTTTTTATTTCTGCTTGTAAAATGAAACTTCATCATCTCTTGATCGATTTTCCAATTTTTTATGCACAGGTTAATCTATCGTTTATAATTTCGGCTTAGTACCACTTTTCCGTTAAACCCGGTTTTTATAATATTCTAGACATGATTATGATAATACCCAAAATGTCTCATAACACTTGCGTGTGACACTCACTTGTCCTATAATTTAATTAGACTTCAGAAAGTGTCAAAACACGTCATATTATCGGCAATATACGTGACATTTTACGATGAAATTATGATTTTAAGACTTGGTTTTGATTTATGCGATATAAACTTGAGTCATATAATTTTTTTGAACTAAAAACAGGTTCAGAGATGTTCCAGGTTTTTTTACAATTACCGGGATAGAATTTTTTTCCTGATCCGAAGTCTCTAAACCTCAGCAAACCTCATTATTACTGGCTCTATATTAAATACACTTGTAACTGACTGACTGATTAACTCGAACAATGTAATCATGGAAGTAGGTTTCAACCTTCGTCTGATGATCGAGTCGTCGAGGTGAATAATGGAACATTTTAGTGGTGAACAGAGCCATCTAGCGTCTCACAGTTCTTTACAACTGTGAGACGCGAAAAAACCCAAAAATGTTTTTGCATTACAAACTTGTATTTTATAGTTGGTATGTAGGGAGCACCTCCCATGGCTCGACTTCTAATAGTTCAACCTAAAAAATTTGTGAAAAGGGTTTTGCTCAAACGCATTCTGTGAACTCGTTCTTGTTGATATCACATCACACTTGGTTCATTTATTTTTTCTCTTTTAGCAGTAGTAGATAGTAAAAATGTGAATGAAAACCGTATATTTTGATCATTTTTGTAGTCGGTAACTTATATATTCTTATCTGGTTTTTAGTTTAGCCTTTTACTATGTTAATACAAAAGTAACTTTTCATCATCATCGTCATCATTTCAGCCATAGGACATCCTCTGCTGGACATAGACCTCCCCCACCGATCTCCAAAAGGGCCGGTTGGAAGCGGCCTGCATCCAGCGTTTCCCTGCGGTCTCATTTAGGTCGTCTGTCCATCTTGTCTCAGCATGAATATTTTTACCTAAATTGAAGAATGAGTTATACCTAAGTTTCGAAAAACATTTAAACAAATGTCATTTACAGCAGAACCAAAGCAATTTGACAGAGTATAATTCTAACACGCTATCTCCTACATGCTCTAAATAAGTAGCACATAAAGGGTTACGCGGAAAGGGTGTACTATGCTGAAAGGGATCCATGTACCCATCATTATGAAGTGTCGTGTTCAATCATCAGTGTTGTACGCACCTGTAAATGACTGGTTCACATAGTCGAATATTTATCTTAAGCTAACCTTTAATGTTTCGTGAATTGTTCGTTGGTGTGTCTAAATAAATAAATAAAATAAAATAAATAAATTATGAACAACTTTTACTATGGGAACAACACAGAAATGCGAAAAAAACATCAGCTGTTTCATAAAAAAACGGGCATTCACACTCCACAAAATTGTATGGAACAGCTGATATTTGTTTGGCGATTTCAGGGTTGGTCCCATAGTAAAAGTTCTTCATATGACTTCTTTCGGATTAATACACCCTTTTACTACATTTTAGTAGGCTGAGTGGTCAGCCCTAATGTCAGAGTTTTACTCCGTCCAAGGCCTCTGACATGCGTGAATAGTTGTTACCAAGCAACCAGAACCTACAATTTTACGTGTCACCCGACCCACGGTAGCGCTCAGTCGTAAATACCAAACATACCGTAAACAGTAATTTTGTTCCCGCCCGAAGTAGAAGTTCTGAGTACTATTTATAGCTAAATACTATTTATACTCCTGGAGTAGGACAGTGAATCAGAGGACGTGAGATGTTTGCGGGCATTACGCCACAGATTAAATATTCATAGTTGGTACGGAGATGCTCCCGATTTAGAATATATTTGAAGAGATACTTAATGTTGCGTTTCCTGCGATAAGTCTTTGCATTTCCTTTAATTTATTTATTTTGATTGGAGATTCACAGGGTGGCGTAAAATTTGGACCATTTAGTAGGTTTGTTATATATGAAAAAAGCATATTCGTAAGATAGTCGTATTACTTAGTCTGCGTTCAAAAACAGATAAATTTGATCGCATGAGAATGAAATTCACTCGCCGCTGGTTCCAATACACCACGTTGAATTTTCGTCTGGTGTTCCGGAACGCAACCGAAATAATAAAATTTCACATAACAGTTAATCAAATACCCTGTTAATCCGAGTTGAATTTTACCCAGCTATCAGATTCGGAATTTATGACAATAATCAGCCATTAACCAGCTTGTTTTCCTGTATAATAAGCCCATAGCTTCTCAGTAAAAAGCAAAGAAAGAAACATTATAAAACAAAAGTAACCAAATCCAAATCATCATCCATTCAAGTTCATCAAAATCCGTAATGCGAACAATCATACACTCATGTATACTACAAGGTTACACATATAGACTGTAGTCGAAAGTAGGTCATGGTACTTACTCATCATTATGAACAAATTTTACTATGGATTTTACCTGAAATTGCGAAAACAATCAGCTGTTCCATACATTTTGTTGAGTATCAATGACCGTTTTCTATGGAACAGCTGATGTTTTTTTCGCTATTTCAGGGTTGGCACCATAGTAAAAGTTGTTCATAATGATGAGTACAATGACCTCCTTTCAGCTTAGTGCAGTCTTAATTCGTAACTCAGCTGAAGAAGAGCTTTGAGTGCAAACCTGCAGTCTATAGTTACACAAAACCATTATAGCTCCAGGGCCCGATTCTACTAAACCAATGGTTTTTAAATTGTAATTGTTTCAATTTTAATTTTTAAATAATTGCCGCAAACTTGTAATTTTTTTTTATACTAGAAAAATACTACCACTTAATATTATAACTTAGTATAAAAAATATTAAAAACGGTAAATTTTGAGGCAATTATGTAAAAATATTATATATATATAAATTATGTTAAAATTGAAACAGGCGATTATTTAAAAATTAAAATTGAAACAATTACAATTTAAAAACAATTGGTTTAGTAGAATCGGGTCCTAGGGGCTCTGGTCTGCCGTCAATCAGTCTCTGGTACCTTCATTAAGATCTGGAAGTTGGTTCTAGTGTTCATGCACGCATCTGTATCCAAGTGCCTGTATAATATTGACCAGACTGTCTGGGAATTCCGGGACACGGTTCAAGAGCTCACCTTGCCTAGAGCTCAATTTATTGAATAATTATAGGTTCATTATAGGTATTATGGCTCTATTTTCAGGGCAATAGAATACATAAAAAACAATACTATCATAATAAAATTAAGTATACATTTGTGAAATTAAAAAACGTATCATAATTTAAATAAAATTTGCACACAGAACTAGTAAAAAAGCTGCAATGAAAATCTGACAGAATCAATAAACAATAAGAATATTATTTAAATACAAAGGTAGTATAATTTAAAATAATAATAATTAATGATAACTGACTTAATTATTTCTGTTATATTTTTTGGTTATTTGTATATAATTATTTTTATTTTAACACTTTTGTGTAAATTTTCAGAAAAGTCTTGTATTTTTACAACTCAAATTAAATAAATGTAAATTCTTGGTCTAAATCTTAATTCACTATATTCTTGGTCTACTACGTTTTTTATAATATTGTGTTAGTGTTGTCATAAAATTCAATCAATTTATTATTACCATATAAAAATGACAATTAATACATATTATTAATATTACATAATTAATACGTCACAATTTAACAAACTACTTAATTCTAATTATAATATAATCTAATCTAGTCAAACGGCGCGCCCCGGATCGTTCCTGGTGTAAAAGTGCCTATAACACTGGCCGTATAACACTGGTATAATTATTTTATATACCATGTTTAATATACATTATTAATTATTTATTTAATTTATGCAATAACATACGAAACAGAATGCAATAATAACTGACCTGACTTGAAAATTAAAATTTACGAATAAAATGAATTTGACTTTGACATAATCATTTATATCTGTGTTTGTATTTATAGTAATTTTTTAACTTTCGCGATTTGAACACATGTCACATGTCACTGGATCGAACTCCACGATCCGAAGGTCCTCTCCACTGAACGACATTATTTTTCTAGAATGGTTCGTGAAGCTGTTGAAATTAGAAAACATCGCAATTTCAACCGGGAAGATGGATTTAAGTTAGCGGCGTCGTGGAATCCCATAGTAAGCAAGTGTACAAACCGCGGTGTAGGTACTAGGACATTTACCGATACAGTCAGTGTTGTGTGTCGTAGTGACAACCCTGCCATTTTTCAAGATCAAGTGAGGGTAGGAGAACAAAACACCCGCTCTTCTCGCCGGACTCACCCGCAGTTTTCAGTCAGCTCGTGACCACGGCCATTGTAACATGGTCGAAACGTCGAGCGAAAGGTACATATTTTGTATTTATGTAGTAAGAACCTACTGAATAGTCTTCTCTGAGCCAGAGGTTTGTTACGTAGGGTTTTGCTCATCCGAATACTGGAAGATCAATAACGCTGTGTGGCTATCAAGGAAAGAAAATAGTCAGGACAGAATCTTGCTCTCAGAGTTTAGAGTTTAGAGTTTGAGAGACTCTAGCTCTCCTAAAAAAGGGTATAGGCGGAGTTACTTTTGAATTTATTAGTCGAGCAAACATCAGGTCTCAGATTATAATGAGACAAGTTGGCGTTTCTGTCTGTTTGCATATTTTCAACGATAACTTGCGTATCATATCTGATTTTCGTGAAATTTTGTAAGTAGTTTATTTTAATTCAAAGTTTAAATTCGAACATGAGCAAATCCGGTCGGTGAGTTAGCGAAGATACAGGGGTCGCGTAGTCACTGTTCAGGGTAAACGACTTGTGATAAATAGTTTGATATATCATTGACCCTGACTCGCATACATTTATTAGTAATAATTTTGGTCACTAGATCATCAAAAATAAAGAGATTTGAACAAAGATCTCAGAAGCACGGATCATCATCATCATCATCATCAGCCTGTAAACGTCCACTGCTGAACAAAGGCCTCCCTCGTAGAGAGGGGTGTTGCCATAATCCCCACGCTTGGCAGGCGGCTTGGGGATCGAAGCACGGATATTCTCATTCAAAAATGTGCGTTAGACACAGACACGTACGCTGTACTAAACAAATCTAGTAGGTACTTATAGAATTAGTAGCTTATAGACTTAACCCGTTTGCAAGTTATCAATATATTTGAAAATAAAATATCACAGAGTGAAATTGAAAAAAAAAAACGATTGGGATAGGAAAAAAGCCATTATCTTTAGAGTAAGATTGCAAATGGTATAAAACACTTCAAACGTCTAAACGTTTCGTCGAAGCATCTTGTGACCAAAACTTCGATCAAGGATGTACTGATCGAAGGTCCAAAATGCTGGTCGGTGTCTTGCGCAACGCGTTAGTATTGCAGTAACGCGGCAATGCAGCTAGCATGCAGGGAACGATGCCTACGGGCAGCGGTTTATTAAATTAGTATATTTATTTTAATTTAGTAATGTTTGTCTTTATTTTGATTTAGGTAAGTTTATTATGTTTTCAAATAAGTATATATCTTAATTCCTTGGAAATTAAGTGACATTATTCAAAATAAAGCAAAAATCGTGTTGATATTATTCTAAATAGAAATGTCTTTTTCGAGATTTTTGCTCTGAAATTCTATAAAATAACAAAAGAAAATAGCTTTACCTATACTATTTGCAATATTATTCTAAAGATAATGTCTAATCTTTTTTTTTTAATAATTCCAATTCGTTTTTTTTTTCTTCAAAAACGTAAAAATGCGAGGTTACTCCGTTGTCAAGTATAACGACGCTCATCAATGAAGCTAACCGCCAACCACAGACTAGATAAAGCTACTACGTAGCCGACGACTGACACATTGGTGACAAATATACATCTGCTGAGCTGATCTTTGAAAAAGTTTCACTGACCCGGTCCTTACGAATAGTAGTGTAAAAGTCAATGGTTTTACAGTATTTTATAGTAGTCAATCTAAATCGACAGTAACAGCTGGCCGGTGCAATAAATAAGTGGTTTACGAGCAGCAGCCCCGATTGCCGTTACTTTGTTAGAATTAATGCCACTTGTCTGCGGACGCTTATTACTGACTCGTTTGTTGGTGCTATGTCTCATTTATTATAGTCGTGAGTTTCCGGTTGAGTTTTTTTTATCCGAAACGTTTCAGGAAGTCACTTCAGTGCAATCAAATGTATCATATTCGGGACATTTTTTTTTGCAGACACGGTCTTCCGACCCCAAACTAAGAAAAACTCGTGATATGGCTGCCAGAGACTGATACATATTTTTTTATACATACTTAAGTAGATTTACACCCAGATATAAAACAAACACAAATCATCACATGAATGCTTGGCCTAGGTGGCAATCGAACCCACGGCGCCAAGCGTAGAAGGCAGGTTCACTACCAACTGACCAACGGGGCTATCAACTATTTGTATTTGTCGTTTGTGTTTGTTTGTTTATCGTTTAAAAAACAAGTTTAGCTTTGATTGATTGATTGATTAACTCTTTATTGTTTACACCATTAAATTTGATACAGAGGACAAAAACTCTAACTAGTGTAACAACTGGAGGCATCTCTTTACAAAATGTAGTTTTTTTATAATAGGGTTGGGTTTGACCGCCATCTTGCCTGGTGTTAAGCGATGGTGCGGTCTACGATGGAGCACGTTTGCCTAGAAGAAACTGATTTACTCGTGATTTGAAGACACCCAGATTGTAACTATCGGGGAACACCCATTCAGAGTTGTTTAACTCGGATATAATATATTGATAATATATAATTGATAATATATATTTGATAATATATATATATTGATTTAATCCGGATAGCTGCTATTAACATAAACAAAGGTCAATAAAATTCAAGAAAGCAGTAATTGTAATCTTATTGCTTCTGACGGTACTTTGCCCATATATAAGTTGTTTTTTGGCCAGATCCCAGAGTAAACAGTATTTTGTCTCAGGGTCAGATCTCTGAGTAAATAGTATTTACGCTGAGGGCTCCTTACGTTACAGCCCCTTTTGTTTTTACTTTTTTACTTTCTAATTATTATTTTTTGTTAATCCGCTGTAACATTACATTTATTCTGTGAAAATTTCAACTGGGTATCTACTACGGTTCAAAGGATACATCCGTTTAAAGGCAGGACGGATAGACGGACAGACAGCGTAGACTCAGTAATAAGGTCCCGTTTTTACTCTTTGGGTACGGAATTCTAAAAAAGAACTAAACTAAAATCACTTCCGTCTGGGAGCTACGATGCCATATACAGACACACACATATAACATTCATCTTTTTGATTTCTTGATTAAAAAATATTGGTCAAGCACCTACATCTGACGGCTTTACTAAGAAAAATTTGCAAAGTTCAATGTTTGAAAATATTCTGTCGCTGACTAAAAAACAAAGCAATCTTAGCTAACTTAAGCATAATTCGGTATGCTAAAAAAAATTAACCTATGCCAATTCCAAAACCATTTCGAGATTTTATCTTACCAACCCTTATTTTTCTACTCCGACCTTTTAAAACGATAAGATGCCATTTATTTTAACATAAAACTAAGAAATCATTCGACTTTCATTGTCCTCTAAATGACGTCACATTGTAGCATTTTATTTTCTGTGCCTTATAAGAATAAAAATATTATACATTTGACACACTGTTCGTCACACAGAATAGAATATTTTTTCATTTCTGTGGTTTGCTGTCTGGTTTTTTTCAGGGCTGCCAATATGGGGTGCTTTTTTAGGCTTCTCAACGCAACGAAATTTTGTGCTATATGGTGACGTCACATAATTTCAATTTTCAAAAAAATATTGTAAAATAACTACTCAATAGAAAACAAAAATATTGAAATAAGTTTCTTAAAATAGCCTTATCTACGAAATAAAAATATTTAAAAAATACAAAAAAAAAAAAAAACTTTCCATACCGAATTGGTGTTTTTAAGACCGTGAACACTTTCAAGCTAACTTTTATCAAACACTGTTTTAATGTTTATATACGTACCATCTTTGGATCTGTCTTATGCCTCACACCTGCACAATCTATACTTAATAATATTATAAAGAGGAAAGATTTGACTGTTTGTTTGTTTGCATTGAATAGGCTCCGAATTTACTGAACCGATTTGAAAAATTCTTTCACTGTTGGGAAGCTACACTATCCCCGGGTGACATAGGCTATAATCTATATACCCGTGCGAGGCTGGGGCGGACCGCTAGTGTGAAATAAAAAAGGTAGTAAAGTTGAGTTAATAGAGTCACGTATCTGAGATGCCTCTGCGTGTTACAGGTATCAATTCGTGATGGTTGCTTGCCATCAGGCAGCCCGTCTGCTTGTTTAACCCCAACCATGGCAATAATAAAAGTCTTTATCTTGGATAGTTGTAACAGGATTCCATCCCGCAAGTACAAGGCATTTTGTATTCCAAACAGTAAGCAACTGAAGTCGCCCACGCACGCCAGCGGTCGCCGAACAAAATGTGCGCCAACATGCGGTCGCTCTGCTACACCAGCTGCCAAGAATCCTCAATTGTTCATTTGACATGATGTTTATTTTAGCAAACGGAACATAAAAACCTGCTTGGCTCACTATTTGCATGTTTTGTATAGTAATAAAAGCGTGTGTATTTTTTTAAAAAGAAATAATATCAGTACAAAATACCTACCTAGGTTTAGGCTAGTCTTTATGATGTCACAGAGTTTAGGATTGGTTAGTTTGGATTGGTCCTATGGTAAAAGCTGTGCATAATGATAAGTACAATAACCACCTTTCGGCTTGGTACCACTGTCCAGTGTAAATGTATTTAAACAATGAATCATATTAGGCTGGATTTACAGCTGTACGGGAGACCCGAACGAGTCGCCCTTACCAGAATGAAACCAGCCTAATATGATTGGCGAGACCCGTAAGTCAAGTACGGCAAGTCCCGTACGGAACAATCCGCGTCGCTGTGAAACTATGTTCTAGCGCCTCACGTATGTCTCCGCTCCGGGAGCCCGTATATATTACGGGAGACGGGATCTACGCGGAGGCAAGTCCCGTACGGAACAATCCGCGTCGCTGTGAAACTATGTTCTAGCGCCTCACGTATGTCTCCGCTCCGGGAGCCCGTATATATTACGGGAGACGGGATCTACGCGGAGGCAAGTCCCGTACGGAACAATCCGCGTCGCTGTGAAACTATGTTCTAGCGCCTCACGTATGTCTCCGCTCCGGGAGCCCGTATATATTACGGGAGACGGGATCTACGCGGAGGCAAGTCCCGTACGGAACAATCCGCGTCGCTGTGAAACTATGTTCTAGCGCCTCACGTATGTCTCCGCTCCGGGAGCCCGTATATATTACGGGAGACGGGATCTACGCGGAGGCAAGTCCCGTACGGAACAATCCGCGTCGCTGTGAAACTATGTTCTAGCGCCTCACGTATGTCTCCGCTCCGGGAGCCCGTATATATTACGGGAGACGGGATCTACGCGGAGGCAAGTCCCGTACGGAACAATCCGCGTCGCTGTGAAACTATGTTCTAGCGCCTCACGTATGTCTCCGCTCCGGGAGCCCGTATATATTACGGGAGACGGGATCTACGCGGAGGCAAGTCCCGTACGGAACAATCCGCGTCGCTGTGAAACTATGTTCTAGCGCCTCACGTATGTCTCCGCTCCGGGAGCCCGTATATATTACGGGAGACGGGATCTACGCGGAGGCAAGTCCCGTACGGAACAATCCGCGTCGCTGTGAAACTATGTTCTAGCGCCTCACGTATGTCTCCGCTCCGGGAGCCCGTATATATTACGGGAGACGGGATCTACGCGGAGGCAAGTCCCGTACGGAACAATCCGCGTCGCTGTGAAACTATGTTCTAGCGCCTCACGTATGTCTCCGCTCCGGGAGCCCGTATATATTACGGGAGACGGGATCTACGCGGAGGCAAGTCCCGTACGGAACAATCCGCGTCGCTGTGAAACTATGTTCTAGCGCCTCACGTATGTCTCCGCTCCGGGAGCCCGTATATATTACGGGAGACGGGATCTACGCGGAGGCAAGTCCCGTACGGAACACTGTGAAACGATGTTCTAGCACCTCACGGATGTCTCCGCTAGGAAAGACCCATGCGGGTCTTCTATACCGGCTCCCAGAGTACAGCTGTGAAAGCCTTCAGCCTTCATCTTCAAAAGTATGAAATTGTTAGTGGATAATAGGTTGTCACCGCGTGAACATAATGCTGGCGTGTTTCTGGCTCAACGCATCAGCATTGCCATTTAGCTTGATAATACCGCCAGCATGCTGGGTACGCTGCCAACTGGTAGTGGATTTGAATAGTCTTTAGACCTTCAACGGTCTATGGGCAGTCTAACTGTTGTTAGCTTGTATTTTGTTTAGTTATGTTAATGGCACTTGCAAATCTGATTAGCAAGTTGAAATGGCAGTGGGCAGGTCACATCGCTCGAAGAACTGATAACCGATAACCGATGGGGAAGAAATCTTCTTGAGTGGAGACCACGAACCGGAAGACGCATCGTAGGTAGGCCTCCCACTAGATGGACCGAAGACATTGTAAGAGTCGCAGGCATCCAGTGGATGCAGGTGGCAGGCTGTCGTTCAGTGTGGAGTTCTATAAGGAGGAAGACTATGTTTAGCTGTGGACGTCTTCTGGCTGATAATGATGAATGATGATGATGATTTCATTTTATTTATTCAATAACATACAAAACAGAATGCAATTAATTTTAATAAGACTACTATTTAGACAAACGCCAAGCAAGCGTTTTTTCACGTTATTTATTTAGACAATTTCTTTTTCCTAGGTTTTTTTTTTTTTTTTAAATATAAAGTAAATAAGAGTATCAATGAAAATTAACAAACAACAAGGTTGTTGCCAAGCGTCCCAAGAATGCCAGTTGTGCAATAACGAGTGCATTGTACGAGCACAGCCAAATGACAATTGCCAGCATTTACGTTTTTCAAAGGCTATCTAAATTAATTAATTAGCTTGCAAAAATTCTTAGTACAATTATCTTTCGTGTTTAAATCTAAATTTTTCATATATTTTTTTCACTTTACCACTAAACCGCCTTTAAGGCCCTCTTTTCCGACTTTTAAGCAATTTTGGTCATTCTAGTCTAAGTGTCTACTTGGCTTATTACAGCTGGTTAGATTAAAATTATAAAAATTGTGTCATATCAAAATTGAATGTTTTATCTAGGAATCCCCAAACCGATAAACATTTCGCTCGATAAAAAAAAAGTTAAGTAACTATAATTTGCGCTTTTCGCCCTATTTTTCGGATTCATTCAAATACCTATTAATTAATTTTTGTCTGCGATATCAGACTATAAAGATTTCATAATTATGAAGGAAACCGCAAAGTTACATTTTACATTACAGCTATATTTTTTGACAAATATGAGAAATACCTCAAAAATAGAAATAGCGAAACGCACGACTGTGTAAGCGCCATGATTTTGCTCCGCTAAATGCGACCAAACCTTTTGGTAAGCCTTTTTAAGTAATAGTACACATGCAAAAAAGGGCAACAAGGTCGATTTAAATTAAAACCATCAAGCCTCATTTAGGTCAGATGCGTTCGATCCTATGTGGCGTGGCCACATGTCTACCTTGTTTGTCTGGGGGATCAGACAAGAGCCACTTCCTGTTAGCCTACGGAAAGATGAAATTTTCTGAAAATGACATTAGCTTGAGAGAAATGTTCTCTCAAGAAGAGTCGGAGCGGCATTTTTTCAATTCTCTGCTACAGAAATTGTTAACTTATTTCTTGATATATATTTTAGTTTCAATGTCAACAATATATCACTCTCTGTCTACGGAACCGTCTGTCATGTCGCTCTGTGATGTCTTCATATTCAACCAGGTCCATATCGTTGCGCCTCTGAAAATATTATAACCCTAATCGCCATCACTAATCAGTGAATCAGACAAACAGTTGTCTTCAATATACTTGAAGGATGTTGCAATAACTGATAATGTAGGTATAGAAAAAAAACGTATTTCCTTAAAAAATAATTTCCAATGAAACTAAATAAATTTACTTGTAGTTTTTAACCTTTTATAAAAACTAAATCCTATTAAATGTTTGGTAAGTAGATACATGTTGATATGATCTATGTTCAATCTATTTTAGTTTAACAGTATGTGAGATAAATGTTAGTGGAATTTGTCCGTTTTTATTCTCAATAAATAATTTGAATTTGAATGATTCCACAAAAAATGAGGTTATCGATTACAATGCATAAGCAAAACTGGTGCTTTGGGTAGACAGCAATTCCGCTCAGAATTTTGAAACTGGTTGGATAAACAAAAGCGAGACCACATAGGTTGAGAGGCACTAGCAGAATCCAAAATCAAAAAATACACCCTCGTTAAATCACATATATATCACTTCATTCTTCCTCCTATCACGAACACAAAAACACTCGAGCATCACGACAAGTCCCAAAAACAGAGATGACTAGCCGAAACTAAAAAAAAAATTAAAAAAAATAGAAACAAAACACCAAAATGCTGTTGAAAAATTATTAAGTAAAGTTATAAAAACTTATTGTTCGAAACATTAAAAAGAAAAACATTCTATTTTCAAAAGGTTAGCAGGCTTTTTGGATCGTAAATGGCCATTCGTTACAAGACTTGTGTGTTGAGTTTTTCAACAGAGTATTATGCAAGGTGCGTCCAGTTTGTACGTAGAAAAGCAAAAGGAATGCCGACCCACATCTCGGCGCGATCTTTGTGTGCTATTTATAGGTTAGCTGAAATAACCGTCAGGGCGCTCGACGGATTTAGACCATTGGTTGTTACGCCGATTGTCGTAGCGTAACGCTGGCGTGGCGCTTCGGTGATGCTGCTGATCAGATGATGCGGTTACTGTTACTTCCCGTCCTGAAACAAGAAATACAGTAAAATCGGGTTATAACGGCCAATAGGACGAATTTACGTCTCGAACGTTGTTCTAACCTGACCCACTTTCATATGAAAACCAGACTTGAGGGTCCATTTACGTCATTTTAAGCAATTTTGTAGCGATGAAAGCTCAGTCGTTGGCACGTTCAAATTCCATAATAAAGGGTGTAGTTCGAATAATCGAATAAACTCCAACATGGTGGTAAAGCACTTTATAATTTCCGGTTGACTAGCCTATCACAGTCAAGTTGAAAATTTGTCGCCAAGCACCAAACGTTGTGTTCCGGTAGCCTTACTTGAAAGCCAGTTTGTAATGCTAAACCAAGCCATAATAGACATGTTTACACATCATCGACGACACCAAAAACAATTTGTCAACAATACTATACAAGCAATAATTGATTTTTTAAACCCTCAATATAATAATCTTTAAACGGATGAACAGAATTTCTTAAATCGTAGTTAAGAACTCTCTCAATCTAGTTACTTTTCAAACAAAAAAAAAACTAAATCAAAATCAGCTGTTTGGGAGCTACCACGCCACACACAGACACACAAATACACACGTTAACCTTACAACAATCTTTTGGTTGGAGGTTAAAAAGAAAGTTAGTCATAAATGATATCATTATCACCGGAATCTAATAGTATAATGGCGTTTTATACAGCAGACAGTTCTGTTGACCCAGTGCAGAACACCAACACACCAATGCCCCTTCTCGAGAGCAATTGACATTGCTTCTGTCCCCTTCACTCCCACATACATCACAATGGGAGTGACAGATGACAAAAATAATATCAAATACCCTAAACATTGTACGTTTTTAGCTTCTTTGCTCGCTACACTTTTCACTATATTTAGTTTTTCTACAAGATTTCCAAGAATAGTTTTAATTCGGAAAAATAATTATGGTGGTTTAGTTTAGAAACTGGAAGAGTTTTTTAGTTTAGTGTATATAATTATATTTTAAGTAATTTAAGGATCATAGTGTATTTATTAGGAATTTGCTAAATAATATATAATTTCAAATTAACTTGCCATCAGGTGGCCCGTTAGCTTGCTTGCCACCTAGGTATGGCATAAAAAAAAACTAAAACTACTTAGAAATAAATATACTCTAAACTAAACTAAAAAGTTATCTAAAAGCCCTAGTAGTTTTAGGTTCTAATTTTAGTTCATATATCTTATTGTCGTATTTATTATAAATGAAATACCGATTATGATTTTTTTCTATTTCAAAATTATTTATATATTTTAGTAATATTTATAGTGTGAGTTAATTCCTGGAAAAGACACAAATGTAATCGAAGATGCAAGTTAATTATTACTAAAAATATTTTAACCACGAAGGTTCTATTGAAATTTGTGAAACTTTTTAATGATACTGTAGTGACAATTAGCAACCCGATACAAAACACACTACGTTGCATTGCAGCTTTACATAAAAGTCCTACTGTACAAGTCCTTGCGCAAATGTAATAAAATATAAACATGCATTTTAATACACTAGTACCAAAATTCGGTCTTTAGGTCCATTCTCATGTACGAATGTGAAGAGAGGGAAATAGGTTACTTGATACAGAGAGAAAGATGTCCCGAACAGTTCTGAAGCCGGCTAGTATAAGGTGGAGGGTTAGAAAAAATCTGGAATTGAAGATCTAGTGACTGAGCCTGACATCATCCATAAGAATCCCACAGACTTCACTAGCTCAGCCAAGTAGAAAGAATGAGAAAAAAATCGAACAGCTAAACGACAATCAAACGGTCGACGAGCGGTTGGGCGCCCTGATACCGCTGGAGAAATCTGGTGGAGGACCTGCACTGGCTCCAGGCGTCCAGTGGTAGGAGACTGCACAGGGCATGAAAAAGTTGAGTCTCTTAGTAGTGAAGCCCAGAACTCACTCTGGTTCGTTGCGTCGTATTATAGTAAGTAAATAGACAGATAAACTCTTAATTGTTCACACCACAAATAAAGTACACACGATAAAACAGCTTAAAAATACTAGTGCAACAATCGGCAGCCTTAAAATGCGCAAAGGCACATAAAGGCGGAGATTTAAGTAAATTCAATTTCGAAATACATATCTTTATTAATCGTAAATATACAATCACCAGTGTACATGGATACCGGTAGCCGGTACAATGTAATAAGTTATATATATTTTATTAGACACGCAGGCTATTAAAATATACAAAATTACAAATACTTATAAATTAGATGATTTCATATATAATTGTGATGGCTAAAACGATAGTGTTTTAAGTATATCAGAATTGTAAATATGATTTCTATAAAAGTTTATAAGGACGACATTTTCTTAGTTTTGATATCGGGATTCATCATCATCATCATCAGCCAGAAGACGTCCACTGCTGAACATAGGCCTCCCCCTTTAACCTCCACACTGAACGACAGCCTGCCTTTTGTATCCACTGGATGCCAGCGACTCTTACTATGTCGTCAGTCCATCTAGTGGGAGGCCTACCTACGCTGCGTCTTCCGGTTCGTGGTCTCCACTCAAGAACCTTTCTTCCCCATCGGTTATCGGTTCTCCAAGCGATGTGGTCTGCCCATTGCCACTTCAACTTGCAAATTTTAACAATAATATATCCATATCGGGATTATTTGTACTGAAAATGGACGATCATCGATCATTGGCTTACGACAGTGAAAGACTCATAGCTTTCAAAGGAACCTATTATCATCTCTTGCCATCATCTCTACGGTCTTCAAATTCTTCCAAGTGTTAGCACTAAGCAGCTCTCAGATACAGATCGGCCAGAAGACAGGTCTAGTTAACTGACCTGTCAGCCGTGACTCACCGCGCCAACGTCAGGGATCCGATATCTCTGCTAAGCTCCCTGCCAAATCTATTCTCATAACGGACTTGTTACCAACAAACCATTTGCAATCTTAACTCGAACTCTTACAACTCATTTTTAATTAAGCTGACCGCTTGTCTTCCCGTCGAGGAGATGTAAACTTTATTGTCAGAGTGATAAAGATGAGATTAGGTGGTAAGTGAATTTGAAATCGCGTTATGTATAAGCCAAACGTCATTTAAAAGACCATCGAACGAGCCTAATCGATTTGTCTGAAATATTTGCTAAATCTTACTTTAAAATGAATTAGCTGTTGCCCGCGAATTCGTATGCGTTGACTTTCATAATTATATAAAGTCCCTGACCCTGCGTAAAATCCGTTCTTAGCTAATTTCTATACTATGAGGAATTTATCTGCCTTTTAGATTTGTAGAAATTTGTTTGTAGTCAAGATTCATAAGATTCATATAACATTGATCGCCAACATGCACTGGGCCAGCATGGTGGATTAGGGCCGCTCCTCTCTCTCTCTCTCTCTCTGATAGAATGCCTGTGTCCGAGCAGTGGGAATATGATAGGCTGATGATGATGATGATGATGACGAGATCAAGATTCATGGTACATCGCTCTTGTGTTTTTATTTTTTTGTTATTTTCAAATATTATAATAAATGACGTACATAGATTTAACCAGTTTCTAACATTTCGTTAAACTGTGCCAACATTATTTTTCTATAATACGTAGGTACCTACACGTTCCATTCGATATATAACTCTACAGCTAAGAATTGTAACGTCAGTAAAATTATGTATACAATATGCAACTTAGTTCGGGTTTGCTTCTCCTGTGTGCTAAGCCGAAAGGGGTCTATTATACTTATACTTACGAACAAATTCTACAATGGAATAAGCTGAAAGGGGTCCGTAGTACCTATCATTATAAACAACTTTTACTATAGGACCAACCCTGAAATCGCGAAAAATTATCAGGTTTTCCATAAATTTTGTCGAGTGAGAATGACCGTTTTCTATGGAACGTTTTCAGGGTTGGTCCTATAGTAAAAGTTGTTTATAATGATAGGTACTATGGACCCCTTTCAGCTTATTACACCCTTTCCGAGTAATCCCAGTATAAGTACTTAGTACACAGACATAGCATCAAAAACATTGGCCATATGAATCAATATATTATTATTTATCGCTCTATATTTAGCTTCTATCTACGAATTAAGTTGATGAGCCAATTTGATATGCATATCCCAGATTAATTGAGAGAGATGACACATGAAATGATAAAACAGGTGATTTTAAACACGTTATACTAACATTTAAATGTGGAAGACATATTTTAACTGGGACAGAATCAGGAAAGATCTGCTATAATATATATTTTAGCTGGGCTATAGTAGAAAGCCTCAAAGTGAATACTAAAAAACTAGTAATTCAGCTATTCTTAAAACAGAAAAAAAACAATAATATCAAATCGCATGTGTGAGCTATTAACTGAAATCAACTCCTTATTTATTTTCATCAATATTTCTATCTCACATATATCTCACTCGTAATATTTACGTCTTTTCATATTGTGTTTATGTGTACACATATTTTTGAATTGCAATCCAGACCTATAATAGAAGATATAACGTTTTGTAAGATCGTAATTAGTGATGTGTATATAATAATACATGAATTAGAAAAACGAGGAATTAGCAGTGCTTTGCAGGAATTTTACAGGAACTATAAACTTTTCCGGCATAGAAACCTAAGCTTTATTAGAAAAACTCAGAGTCACACAACGGGCAATGGAGAGAGCTATGCTCGGAGTTTTTTTGCGCGATAGAATCCGGAACGTGGATATTCGCCAAAGAACCAGAGTCACCGACATAGCTGTTAAAATTTGCAAGTAGAAGTGGCAATGGGCAGGCCACATCACTCGAAGAACTGATAACCGATGGGGAAGAAAGGTTGTGGAGTGGAGACCACGAACCGGAAGACGCAGCGTAGGTAGGCCTCCCACTAGATGGACCGACGACATTGTGTTCAGCAGTGGACGTCTTCTGGCTGATGATGATGATGTTGATAAGCTACCCCACACCAAATACCCATTCAAATATTTGAAGCCATTACGAAGTAAAGTGATGACAGTTATCAGTTGTTCGATACTTTTTCCGGGATAAATAGTAGTCGATATGATAATTCTAGGTACAAATCATATTCGCGCAAAATTTTATTGAAATCTATTAAATCTTTACGGCGTTATATGATTATAATTAGTTATCCTACAGGAACAATAAAATTTTCAGGAATAAATGAAGCATTTTTTTGGAGAATTAGAACAATTTCTTCTTCAAGCTTCAGCTGTTACGGAAATGAATGTACAGTTTATATGCAAACTTTTACATCAAAATTTTAAGAACAAACTCAGTTTATTTTTAACTGACATGGCACCGTCGAGCTCGTTCCAAAAGTCGATTAATTACATCCTAAGCTTTACTTAAGTGTATGTGTTATTTTTTGATTATTTTGTTTACCTATTTTCACTGTAATATTTTTTATTATCGTCTTATGTTACATTAACTGTTCCGACAGACGATGACCTGTCATCGAGTGAAGTTAAAATCGCCGTTAAGTTTTCTGAAATTTTCAAATTTTCTGTGCAATTTCCTTAATTTTTCTTTCCCTAAGAACCATCTACAAAGTATAAGAAAACTTTAAAAAAAAAAGATGAATGAAATCGGTAAAGTCGTTCTCAAGTCGTGGCGTGACCAAGGTAAATAGGGATTCATTTTATATACATAGACAAATGACATCATTATATTTTCATTGAATTTATGACATAAGATTATGTCATTTAAGTATAATTTTAGTTGAATTGACATGTGATTCTTATAATTATGAATAAAAATACCAATACCAGAAAAATTTGATGATTAACAAAGGTCATGGGCATATCCGTTCCCTATTATATACAATAATTATATACAATAAAAATTTTGTACCTTCAAATTAAATATTTAAGTTGTTATAGCATCGCTTTAGTTTATCTGTAATGGTGTTATAAGTGTTTTTAATAATAAATAAATAAATAAAATAAAATATTTGCTTTTTAATTTAAATCTGATATACGGAGCTATGATTATCTCTAGTCTCAAGCTTATGAATGATTCTCTCGTCACGGCTGTCTAGAAATGCCTCCAGCTGTAGCTGGCACGCCTATATATACCTACCCAGCGGTACATCGCTGGCCTTCTGTAAATTTAGAACAAAATCACCTGTTTGTGCCGCCTCGGCTTTGTCACGATCGCTCGACTGTTTACGATGAAATCTGAAATTGGAACAGATTGGGTGACAAAATAAAGGTCGAGGCGCGTGTGCCTGTTGACAGGGGACGTGGTGGATTTGTGATTGGTTTATCATCATTCTTGTCTCGGGAAATAATGTTTATGTGCCTATAAATTTCAATAACGTGCGTAATGATTCTGATTTGTATATCTTGGATATATTAATTTAATTTAATTTAATTTATTTATTTCAAATTAGCACTGCACAAAAACGATTTACACTAATGACATCAATAACATTTTTAAAAACACAAAATAAAGTATAAAGTAAAGATATATACTTTATATATTATATAAAGTTATATAATTATTTACGGGATATTTACCATGGTAAGGTTGTGGAATGAGCTCCCGATATTTCGGCGCAGTTACATGCACCATGGATATATGCACCTTGGACATATGCTTAGATATATAGATATAAGCAACTAGCTGTTGCCTGCAATTTTGTACGCGTAGACTTTCATATAAACTCACAAATAATTACCCATTTCGCCCCCCTTAATTTGGCCGTCTCACAAAATCCTTTCTTAGTGGATCTCTACATATTTTACGGGGATAAGGAATCTGCCTGCCAAATTTCAGCTTCTCAAATCAAGTTGTTTTCGAGATTTCGTAATGAGTCAGTGAGTGAGTGGTGTTTTGCTTATAATTATATTAATATAATATAGATTACAAACAATCGTGCAAGGACTACTTGATGGAGGAACATCTGTTTAACTACCATTTAAAGTAGCTGTGCCAAATTTGTTTCTTCTGTCTTCACAACAACAAAAACTTGGTAATGCCAAACTCAAATACCCAAATGCATTTTTTAACGTGAAAAATAAAATATTTTGCAAAAACTTTTTTCTACTACTTACAGATAGGTAATTTTAAACCAATCATATAATTGGTTAAACAATAAAACTCCAAAAATAACCAAGTCTCATCAATACAGAAAATCTCTGCTTGTTTGTTATTTCTATCCCGTTGCACGCGATCCACTCTCCGATGATGGGTCAAATATATTTATTCAATATTTTGTATCTCAGTGAGTTGCCAAGAGCTTCCCGTCGATTAAACTCTCATAAATCTGTCGAAGCAATGTACGTCTGTAACTATACACCATTTTTTTTAAAATAAATAATAGGCTTGCGTTTGACCACCATCACGCCTGATGTTAAGCGATGATGCGGTCTACGTTGGAGCACGCTTGCCTAGAAGAAACCGATTCACTCGTGATTTGAAGACACCCAGATTGTAACCATCGGGGAACACACATTCAGCCCCCCGATTCTACTAAACAAATTGTCTTTAAATTGTAATTGTTGCGATTCAAAATTAAATTTTTTAAATATATTTTTTATACTAAGTTATAATATTAGGTGGTTATATTTTACTAGCATAAAAAATATATAAAACTGTCAATTTTGAGGCAGTTATTAAATAATTAAAATCGCAACAATTACAATTTAATGACAATTTCTTTAGTAGAATCGGGGCCCTGGTAGCGCATCCCACAGACTAGCAGTTCGATGCATCATAGGTTTGCCTACATCTACTACTATCATAAATTCAAAAGTTTGTTTGTTTGTTACTTGGTTCGTTCCTCTTTCACACAGCTTCAGAGCAATGGATCGACGTGGACATAAACGTGATTAACGTGACCAGATAGCCCGTTGGTCCAGTTGGCAGTGAACTTGCCCGCTGCGCTTGGGGGCGTGGGTTCGATTCCCACCTAGAACAAACATTTATGTGATGAACATTTGTGCATGGTATAATATACTCCGCCAGGTATAGCACTCCGAGAAATAATGTGACGTGGGCGTACCGCAATGATGTCATCAATGTCATGGATACACGTACACGTGCATAAGCAAGAGCAGAATAAGTAATTTACAACAAGTTCGAGAGAGATGACGATACACGAAACAATGGCGGACTCTCTATGATTTTCTGTGTTAACAGTAGCGTGAAATTATAACTCTCCAATATTCGTATATTACCTGTGGGAATCCAATAAATCAATGTGGTTGTGATAAAATTGTGTTTAATATATTCAATTCGTGCTTAACTTGCTTGAGCGGACAAATCAAATGACAATTGATATGCTTTTTGTATTTTATTTAATAGATTATTAAAAAGTTGTTTCCCAGTATCTGTGTTTGTTACAATAAAGTGGCAACTGGACAGAGACGTCATTGTGGTACAACTCCCAGTGTGCCAGACCTTGTTTTCTTGGATCATGCATATCAGTCTCTGGCAGCCATATCACAAGCTTTGCTTAGTTTGGGGTCAGATGACCGCGTGTGAAAAAATGTCCCGAAATATTTATTATTATCTGCCCTACAAAAGATAAGAATCAACTGAGACCGAATGTATTTTCGTTAGTCTCTCGGATATCGATGCCACTTGGCATCGTCGTGGTTTCCGGGAGTAGAGACCCAGTGCCGGTTTAACGCAAATTCTATGTAAGTAGTCTTCTTCTTCTGTTTCCATGGTATATTGAATGTGTTTTGATTGAGTAGTCTGTGACAGCTACCCAAGAAGAGAAGCCTTAGATGCAGCTGGTGGTACACTAAAGGCAGGCCCTCAGGTGTTCCATTGTACCACAGCTTCATTTCTTTTTGCATTGCCAAAACATTAGCTTTGCCTTTACCTTTGGTGTTGCAAACTTGCACTTTGGTATTTGCAACGACAAGATATTTGCTTCGAATAATTATAATCAAAGTAATAACAAACATTACAAGTTAAATAAAAACAGACTGCTTACCTACATATCTGCTATTTTCGGTGCGAAAGTTTGATTTGACAAAAATACCCGGAATTTGAGTGAAATTTCACGTTTGCTAAACCAAATCAATAATCATTCATCACCAAGTGACGCCATAGAAGCTCATCGATCTCCCTTGACGTCATTGGTATTTATTTGGATAAGGAATGGTATTGACGAACTCTTCGTGTATTCTACATTCTCTCTCCTGAGATAGCTAATCTTTCATCGCAGCCCTCGGAGTCGGCAATGAGTCACGCAGGGCCAATGCTATAATTACCGAAGTGACGTCATTCTGCCAAACGGTCTCGAACCGGGTGATCGCAACGGGGAGCGGAAACAGAGAAGAGGTGGCATAACAATTTTTCCCTTAGGCTTACTTTAATTTATGTGACGTGACACTACACTAGGGGGCTTTTAACGTGAAAACGTTTTTATAAAAGGTTTCCATTCTAATGTCCCAGCAGAGTTAGCGATGAAACGTTTTGGTTGCCTTTTTTGCCATACCTAATCAGGGGCATTATGTGATACCTTAAACATGCTACCTAAGATCTGTATGTGAATATAAAAAAATGAAAATATTCACCCAAAATGACATCGTCTACTTGAAATAACATGGTCTTAAAATCACGGTACAAAGTAATACCACCTCCTCTTTGTATTAACTCCGTGGATCGCAGTATTCGGTCACTTGCCAGTGCGCCTGAGTTGCCGGATTTAGTCATTGTGCCAGTAACCCATTTCCACGCGTGAACTGGGAATAAGTATACATAATTATCTGCGAAGCGTGTGCATTTGTTTGTAAGGCGATACCTGTGAGTATATTTACTATATCAGTTACCAAATATATTAGCCGTTAGTCGCACACAATAGCTATCCAGTATCCACGTTTGAGCGCGGCGGTCCTGCCATAGATGTGCGAATACGAGGAGCAGTTGAGTGCTCGAGGAATAAATCGACCAATAGGACCGCTACATTCCTTTTTTTAATAGTAGATAGGCTTGCGCTTGGCCGCCATCTCGCCTGAAGTTAAGCGACGATGCGGTCTACGATGGAGCACGCTTTCCTAGAAAAAACCGATTCACTCTCGACTTGAAGACACCCAAATTGTATCTGACGGGGAAAACCCATTCATGCAGCGAATTCCACAGACTAGCAGTTTGCACAACAAATGTGGAATCAAAGCGCTTCCCATAAAACCCATAAAACGATATCGATTGTTCGTACCCGCTCTAGCAGTCCGATAGAAAAAAGGGCAGGAGGGAATTAGATCTTCCGTCTCCTCTCGCCTCCTATTGGTTCATTTTATCCTCGTACACTGCTTAGCTAGTAGCTACCTCGCACATAATTATCTCGGTAGAGAGGACACGCACACGAAGTTCTACCTACAGTAAAAAAAAATACTGACCAAGATAGTGTCGAGACACGCATATGCCCTACGTGACCAAAGTCATATAATTATAGTCATTCATAATTCAGAAATTAGTGGTCATAGGAAAAATCGAATGAACGATGCTCTGTGGAGTTTACCTTTCAAAGATGAACGTATTATCCTGTTATAATCGATAATATACTTTTTCCATGCCCTAAGAATGAAAACAGACCGCGTACGCTGTCTGTCAGTCTGTCCAACCTTCCAGTTCTATGTTCCAGTTGGAATTTTCACAGAATATGTAATATTACGGAAGATTTACTAAGAAATTTATTTAGTATATACTTTGGTCGTTTTCTGGTTAACTACTCAATTATAAACATAAAGTAATTAAATAAGTACTTAGGGTACTTAGGGTACAGGGACTTAGGGTATAGTATGTTCTTACTTATCGCGTCTGTATTATGTGTGTTTATATATATATATATATTATACTATGTATCATTTAGTAGTATCTATTTAATGGTATCATTAAAAGTGTTTTAGCATCCCCCGTCGTTTCTGTTACGTAAATTCTTTCCATCCAATGGTTGCCTGGAAGAGATCGCTTTTAGCGATAAGGCCGCCACTTGTGGCACTAGCTCGTAAGCGTTTTCTATCGTGTTGTAATTTTTATTTCTGGTGTACACAATAAAGAGTTTCTATCTATCTATCTATCTATAAGTAAAATTAAAGAGGGTCCGAAATCCCCATACAACAAACGTATTTTGTATTTACTCTAGTGTAAAAACGTGTAAAAACTTAAAATGAACATGGACAAGACAAAACCATGTCCAATGTCCATGTTGAACCCGTGCCGGTAGTCGTTGGGAACGATACTCTGGAAGTTGTTGACCATTACACCTATCTTGGACAGATTGTTCAGTTAGGTAAGTCCAACTTAAGCAAAGAGGTCGCCCGAAGAATCCAACTCGGATGGGCAGCGTTCGGGAAATTGCGTGACATCTTCTCGTCCAAGATACCACAGTGCCTAAAAGACAAGGGTCTTTGACCAGTGTGTGTTCCCAGTGATGACATATGATACTGAGACGTGGTCCTTAACTGTTGGCCTTTTGGAAAAACTCAGCGGGCAATGGAGAGAGCTATGCTCGGAGTTTCTTTGCGCGAAAGAATCCGAAACGTGGATATTCGCCAAAGAACCAAAGTCACCGACATAGCTGTTAAAATTTGCAAGTAGAAGTGGCAATGGGCAGGCCACATCACTCGAAGAACCGATAACCGATGGGGAAGAAAGGTTCTGGAGTGGAGACCACGAACCGGAAGACGCAGCGTAGGTAGGCCTCCCACTAGATGGACCGACGACATAGTAAGAGTCGCTGGCATCCAGTGGATGCAAAAGGCAGGCTGTCGTTCAGTGTGGAGGTTAAAGGGGGAGGCCTATGTTCAGCAGTGGACGTCTTCTGGCTGATGATGATGATGATAGTTTAAAAACGGTAATACGTCAAACTTGGCAGTGTTTATTATTTGTTGTTTTACTTTAGAGTGTGTACAAAACAACAAATAATGGACACTGGGCAGGTGCGATTCGGTGACAAATTTCTCTTCACCAAAGTTAAGCAACATCGGGCGCGTTCGGTACTTGGATGGGTGACCGCCCGGGCGTGATGTTGTCTTTTTGCACTACTTTTTTGTACTTTAGTATTTAATCATTTATGTGGTGGTGCGGAACCCTCAGTGCGCGAGCCCCTGCTCGCACTTTGTCGGTTTCTACTAGCAAAACATTCTCTGCTAAGTTCATTTTACGAAAAGATCAATGACATTTGAGCTAGAACGTCTTGAATTTATTATTATCGTTCTATTATTAATTTTTAATTTATTATTATCGTTTAGATAGCCCGTTAGTCCAGTTGGTAGTGAACCTACCTTCTGAGCCTGAGGGCGTGGGTTCGATTCCCACCTAGGACAAACATTTGTGTGATGAACATTTGTGTTTGTTCTATATCTGGTTGTTAATATCTATTTAAGTATGTATTAAAAAAACTATACATGTATGTATATCAGTCTCTAGCTGCCATATCACAAGCTTTGCTTAGTTTGGCGTCAGATGACCGTGTGTGCAAAATGTCCCAAATATTTATTTATTGATTTTATCGCTATAACTCAAAAAGTTATAATTATCTAATTCCAAATTTTTAATACCTTTACGTGATATTTCTTTTTAACTAATCTTTTTTTCTTTATTAAATACTAAGCTTGCGTTTGGCCGCCAATTTATTTATTAACTTCATTTTAAAAGAATATTATACTATAAAGCCATAAAGCCCCCGATCCCTCCATCAGCTGGCATTCATAAAGTATAGTAAATTTTGAATTTCGAAATCCAGATGCGTATGGAATTCGATGCGTATTTTACGCATCAAATACTCGAATACTGTTCCGAATCTTTTCCTAAGGTGTTTTAATTTTCATCGCAAAGTAAGCGCTTGGTGGTTCTTTTAAGCTTTGTCCGACATAGTTTAGAAAAAAAACTATCATATTTACGAAAGCGGGGTCCGCGACTCTGTCCCATCCTCCGCTCATCCATCGATTGTATGAGTATCGAAGTAAGTATCGCGGGTTTACGTATGTGTGTGGGTTTGAGTGTCTCGTCAGATATTCGGTGAGGAGTCTGTGACAGCGCATGCCTAGAAGATCACTGCCATAGACCATAGCCATACGACCAGCTCCCAAACATCCTGTATACGAGATCTAGGTTTAAATTACATAATGAGTTTTTTTATCAAAGACTTGACCTCTGTGGTATCTGTTCGACTTATGTAGCTGCAAAAAATGCTTAATCAACACGTGGTGAAGATAAATGATTATTAAATAAACAAGCAACCCGCTATTCTGGTTAGATTTAACATAACTTTGAAGATTTCAGACGCACAAGTAAGTTTTAATGTTTTTTGTGCGTAAATTAAATATTCGCAGGATAAAATATAGTAACAAAGTGACTTTTAATTTAATTTTTCAGAGATCCAATATTAGTGATGCGGTGGTTATTGGTGTGTTTGTCTCTTTGTACGGCCGTGGCTGCCATCGAGCTGCACTGTGCCCATCCACTCTGCAAGGAGGAAATCTCTTATGGCCTGGGCCAATTTACGGTGGAAGGTAACACTACAGCTTTGGTAGCATACCTGCCCATACTGTCATACCAAATACGATGCAAAAAATATTGCCTTCCGAAATTCGTAGAGTTAATCCGAACGATATGTGCACATTTTTTAGGGTAGTATTGTCTTTTTTGAAAGCAAATAATCTCATCCAACTTTATCTGTTTTAGGTCACAACATTGAATTTAATTACAATGCTATCAAAAATGAAGAGATCTCTGAAAAATTTTATTTAGACTGTGGTGGATGGCAGGCACTCGACTCTCCGGCAATGCCGCGCTTTGCGGCCGAATACCGGTCGTGGAGGGTCGAGCTGTCGAACTGCCCGCTGCCCACGCGCAATATATCGATTGCGGCCGCCCTTGCAGCGCTCAACTTGACTCTGCAGCCGGTCAAGGACAAGCTCTTCTTGGAACTACCAGAGTTCCCAGCAGAGCTGCTTACCGCAAACCACTTCGTTGGCCTCGAGCGCCTAACTTATCTCAAGATTTATAGCAACTACGAAGTCGATCCGCACCAGCAACCGACACCTGAAGCAGGCTTCCTCGCGGGGCTGCAAAACCTGCGCAGCCTGCATCTGGTCGGCGTGCGGCTTCCAGCTGGCGAGCTCTATCGTCTCCCGCAGTCGCTCAACCGGCTTTGGCTATGCGGTGAGAGCCTCAACTCGCTACCGGGTACTTTACCAGCGATCATGTCAGAAACAGTACGCGCTCTGCCCGGCTTAAAACACTTGATGCTCGATCAGTATAAATTCACTGCCCCAGAGTTCACCGATTCTGCAAAAAACGACACGAAACTGCAGCTACCCGTAACGTATTCGCTCGAGTCACTCGAACTAATGAGTTGGAAGGAGCTTCGACTGGTGCCATTAGAGCAGTGCGACGTTCTAAATTCACTTGCGATTCGTCAATTTAAATCTACGGAGCTACCAGACCGATGGCTAGCAGCGTGTCCGCACCTGGAAACGGTGATGGTGGATAGTGCAGAACAGCTCACTTCGTTGCCGGCGAAACTCTTGGAAGGTGCGACCGCACTTAAGCGCCTGACCATCAGGTTAACCAAGATACGGTCACTGCCGGATGGGTTTTTAGAAGGCGCTCCAAATCTACGCAAACTGGATCTCTCAAACAATTGGCTCCGAAGCCTTCCAAGGTGAGGAGTATATGCAATTCTAACACGACTACTGTCCGTTTCTTTAGCATATTTGTGCACTTTTTACAATAGTATAACGTCAGCTTCAATGATAATAATAACAAGTATTTCTATGTATGCAGTGGCGTATTCCTGGGTCCCGCACTGCAGTCCCTGTCTCTAGAAAGGAACAAACTGCGGATCAATTGGCCACAGAATAACAATTGGCTGACCGCGATAGCACCATTGACATCCCTTACCGAGCTAAAGCTTGGTAGTAACGAGTTTAATAACATCTGCCAAGATGACGGTAATATTCAACTTGATCATATAAAAATACTGTATACCTACTCTGCAAACCTGCACGTCTGTTCACAAGCTATTCTAATTTGATTTAAATGTTTTAAATGTTGCCAATGCCACCAGCATGCTGAATACGATGCCAACGGGCTATGGGAAATTATATTTATTGCGGTGGCTAGCAAAAAAGCTATGATAATGATATAGACAAATGTGGAAAACGTACCTCGACTTCGACTCAGCCCACATGATAAGTAATAACCTAATAGGCTTGCATAGTATTTATTCCGTAAATAGCAAGGATGTTCACGGAAATACCACAAAAATATTGAACGTTATCCTAGCATTTTTTTGCATCGGACTAGGCTCAAATTTGACTGCAATCTCACCAGATATTGTCGATGATGGGCCATGTTTGCGTCATGCAGCCACCAAGCAGGCCAAGTGCATGTTGGTGAATGCGAGTCGCCTATGGTCACCTAGGTGCAGGTGATCAAAGGATACTCAAATAATAATTTAAACGGAGTCGCCTATTATCACCCAGGTGATTATATTCCCAGGAGATCAAAGTCGACTAAAGAGTCGACTTTTAGCACCCAGGTGATTAAAGTGGAATAGACCGTCATTTTAGTCTTTACACTTTTGTGGTTTTTGGACATACGTACCTGCATCCTCAAGATGTTTTCTTTCTCCGTTGTTCAGCGATGGCATAGAAACTGCACATAATTTATTGAAGTACCAAATATTACATTGGTGGCAGGGCTGAGGAGCAAACTGGGTGCTGTCAGATTGTAACGCGCACATGCTACTGCACGATCACCATCGCTCCATGCATAAAGTAACCTAGTACCAAACCTACCTACCTAGACCTTCCTACCTGCTACCTAGTAATAAATCACCTATTAACCGTGTTTCTGGCTCAACGCATAGGCATTGCCATTCAGCATGGTAATGCCGCCAGCATGCTGGGATGCTGCCAACATGTAGTGGGCTTGAGCATTTGGATTGTCTTTAGACCTTCAACGGTCTATGGGCAGTCTAACTGTATTTGTAGTGTTAATATTAGCTTGTATTTTATTTAGTTATTAACCCTGGACTAGATTGAGCAACATTTATGTTTCTTATTATTACAGGTTATTCGTCATTGAGAAACTTGACTCGTCTTAAAACATTATCTTTATCGGAAACTCACGTCAGTCAAATTTACCACGACTGGCGCGAAAACTTCATATATTTGGAAAAGTTGAACCTAGTTGGCACAGCCATTACTGGCTTAAAGGTGAGTCCATCCATAGAGTTGTATAAAAGCAACTTTTATTGTTCCACACACACACTTGAGATTTACAATATTTATTACTATTTGATTTTATGAGTGTTTTATTTGTCTATTAACCAAAACCTCATTAGCGTCACCCACAGAACAGACAAAATATATCTCATTATGGAAACTGTCGTGGTTTGCACACATTTTATTTATAATAAACGGGAATTACTCACGTAATACATTTGGTCACTCCAAAGCAAAGCGAGACGCAGCCGCGCGCGCACATTCACCTTGAAAAAGGCCGCCTAATGCGGTTGAAACTATGGTCGGGGTGACCGGCTTAATCTTATGTGAGTAATTCCCGTGTAATATAAACAAAAAAAAAATATTCTCTGGCGCGTCTCCGGACAATATAGGCCAACACGGCTAGGCCGTTTGGTGGCATGGCTTTGTCTGGGGTGATCACTAGCCACGGCTGATGCTGCTACCAGTATGATGTAACCTGATTAGCACCATCCAGGGACCACGTGTAAGGTTTCGGAACAGTGGTGCTCGAACATAAATACATACGTACAATACATTTTGATGTCAAACAACAACTACAAAATACATTTTGATAATTTAAAATCTAAATTTGATAATAAAATATATTTCCCGCCCGTTTTAGTTAGTTTTGTGTGTAGCTTGAAGTGTGTATGGATTTTTGTTTCAAATAAAATATTGTCTATTGTCTACTTCAAAATCCGTGTAAAAATATTATATTGTTCTTTGTAGTGGGCCACTACAAAGAACAATATAATATTTTTACACGTATTTTACAAACATTCTATGTTAATATGCCACTACTAGTGGCATATTAACATAGAATGTTTGTATTTTGTGGTTTATTGAAGACAATATTTTTAAAAGATAATTTATCATCTTATTAAAAAGCACGATTCTTATAGGACATTAGCAAAACCGCGGGAGCAGCTTAATATTTGAGACACGAAAATAATCCTGTTTGTTGCTTTTTCGTCGAGTTTACGCGTTAGGCTAACTACTTGTGTCGTTCACAGTTCACAGACTTCCTGTTCACGCGAGACGCGACAGTTAAAAATGCGGAGGTTACTTTTATTTTATTTTATTTTTATTTTATTTTCATAGGAAAACTTACAGCTAGGTACAAAATTAAGTAAATAAATAAAACTAGAAGGCCAATTACAAGTTTTCACAAATAATAGAGGAGATAAATAACACTGTAGAAAACGGACTCGCAATAAGCATACAATAACAAGAAAAATTAAATACCTACATAGTGTAAAGAAAAAATAATACTATTAAAATATATACATACAAATCAATAAAAATAATGTAAACAAGTATATAGGTATACATTAATACAGAGATCAAAATTAAGAAATACTTATTTAACAAAAAAAAAAACACTTATTTGAAATACTTTACGTTTACAAGCTGCTTCAGTTTAAACGCAGAGGTATTGAACAAGTCAATGTCAATTTCCCTAGCCAGAGTGTTGAATGTACTGCATGCCCTTATTGAAAAACTATTTTGCCTGTAATTGCAACGCACGGGTGGGACGTATAGGAGATTCGGCCTTCTTATCGTGGTGGCGGGTGTGCGTAGTTTCAGCTGCTCGAGCAACTCCGGACAGTCAATTGTACCATTTGCTATATTCAGGAGGTAAGCCATGTCTGCTACTCGTCTTCTTTCATGAAGCGGTAGAATATGGAATTTTTTGCACCTGGTGGAATAATCTGGTAAGAAAACTTTAGCACGATACTGTAGATATCGTAGGAAACGTTTTTGAATGCCTTCAATACGAGTAATATAAATGGCATAGTTCGGGTTCCACACTTGAGAAGCATATTCAAGGTGGCTTCTCACGTACGCGCAATACAATATTTTGAATGTCTTAAGAGATAGAAAGTCTGAAGACATTCTTAAAACAAATCCTAAAGCCTTTGAGGCTTTATTTACTGCACTGCCAATATGCTCATCAAAAAGTAGTTTTGAATCAAAAATGACTCCTAAATCCTTGATTGTAGAAACTCTCGATATGGACGAGTTCTGTAGACTGTAATTAAAGCAGATAGGCTTTGGCTTGCGAGTATAGGAACAAACAAAGCATTTGGATACGTTAAGGTCTAATTTGTTCAGCAAACAGTAATTTTGAAACCTATCTAGATCTTCTTGGAGACGTGAAGCGTCAACGATAGCCCGTATCGGACAGAGAACTTTCATATCATCGGCGTAAAGAAGGATCTTAGAAGATTGAAAACAGGAAGAAATGTCAAACACAAATATTATAAAAAGGAGGGGCCCAAGCAAGGATCCTTGAGGAATTCCTGAAGGAATGCTCATCGCCGCAGATGTATAGCCATTGAGTACTACGGTCTGACATCTGTTCTGTACGTACGAAGTAAACCACCTGAACAAATTTCCTCTGATACCGACCGCTTGCAGCTTGCGCATCAAGATCACGTGATCTATGCGATCAAAAGCTTTACTGTAGTCAGTATAAATAACATCTACTTGGGATGGTTCAGACATGTATTTTGACAGATATTCGCTACATAACAAAAGATTAGACGTAGTAGACCTGCCCTTGAGAAACCCATGTTGATGTTCGCAAAGTGCGTGCTTAAGAGATGAGTATAGCTGCCTATATACAATTTTTTCCAGCACTTTGGCAAATATGCACAATTTGGAAATTGGTCTATAATTTTCTATTAAATCTTTTGGCCCTTTTTTATGTATGGGTGTTATGAATGCAGTTTTCCATATCTTAGGTACTGACCCTTCATTCAACGATCTTTGGTATAGCAATTTTAACGGTATCGCCAGACTTTTAGCGCAGCTACTAATAAATATTGGAGGCACGTTATCTGGTCCTGCAGATTTATTGAGGTCCAATGACTTCAGAAGTTTTAATACCTCCGACTCCAGTACATCAACAGAACCAATGTCAGTGGGAGGGTCAAATAAATCGAAGCCATGTGAAGTGAAAACACCATTATCTGCAGAAGGTTGAAGAAAATTGGACTGGAAGTACTCCCCAAACATATTACAAATATCTTCACCTTGATCAGAGGAGCGTTGGCCAAGTTTCAGCACTGACGGATACGCGTTAGATTTCTTTTTGGTTTTTACATAAGACCAAAAAGCTTTAGGGTTATTGACAATACTGGATTCAATGTTTGCAATGTAGTCTTTAAACATATTATTTTCCATGACTTTAGCCCGCTCCCTCAAGGTACTAAAGGAGTTGAGGTCACTCATGTTGCCATACTTCTTATATTTTGTCCGGTATTTATGTTTTTCACTCAAGAGTTTAATTAAGGGTGTTTTATACCACAACGGATATTTACGCAAATGAGTCACTATTTTAGAGGGAATGAAAGCATCACGGAGTTCATTTAAAGTAGAGTAGACGAAACTAACAGCATCATCAAGGCACCTATTATGAACCTCGCTGTGCCAGTCTATTTCGTTAAGCTTAGTTGAGATAGCCTCATAATCACCCGAGTGATACAGATACTTCAAATATGGTTTACATTGCAATGAATGAAATTCGAGAAAATCAGCGTTTATGCTAAGTGATTTGTGGTGGAGATCCTCCGGTACTAATGGACTGTCAGAGTGCTTAACTGAGACATCATTATTAGATAAAACTAAATCCAAAATCCTATTATTAGTATTCGACACAGAATTGTACTGAGATAAATTACATAAAACAAAATTATCAATCAATTCGAATTGATACGTACCTTCAATATTATAGGGCTGATACGAGCAGCCGTCATCAGAAAGCTTCCACGACAAATTAGGTATGTTAAAATCACCCAGAACAATAAACTTATCCAAAGGATGATTTAATATAATGTCAGTGAGGGTAGTTGAAAAATTGGTTGTTTGCATAGCTAATGAGTTTCCTAAATTTTGATGACACAAGTAAACTATACAAATATGCATTTTATAAGCGACTTTAGGTTTAGTATTTTGAAGTGACAGCGTCACCCACATGTCCTCAGCGGTGGAGCACCACTCGGTGCGACCTTCGGCTACCAGCTCCCGGCGCACAGCAATTAGTACTCCTCCGCCGAGGGACTGCCCGGTCGCTAGAAGATTCCTATCGCGCCTCCATATAAGGTATCTACTATCAAATAACTCACTACTAGCTATGCTGTCGACCAGCCATGACTCCGAGATGCATATAACGTCATAATCATTAATACAAACGTTTCTATAAAACTCGGAGGTTTTTGTGCGCAATCCTCGAACATTTTGATAAAAAATCTTAATCGGCATCATTTTAAATAATGTAGCTCTAGCGCTTGAATAGGCATACAGCGTATAAACGTAACTATGCATTTAGCATTGTAGAAGGCATACCGAACGTGCTCAATAAAACAGATTATAGGTGAGAAGTTTGCTGCCGAAATTACAACGTAATAGTATAGAAGCGTTATTTTATAATGCATGTAATAATATGCGTTTAAATAGTAAACATAACAATTAATTTTAAGCCTCTCAATTATTGTTGACCATGGGACAATAAAGTAGTTATTATCAAAGAGTATTGCGAGTAAAATACACAAATGAAAGCAGCAAGAGGGTAACAATATTAACAATAGCAAATGACCGACTGGCCACCTCGTTGCGATAAGCGAACAGCTGAGTGCCGCATGCAGACTAAACCGGTCCAACCAGCGGGCGTTTCTCAAACTTTGCAGGCAGCAAGTGCTACAGCAGCGTACATTATAATTTAACTTAGCTAAACATTGCACAGTGGGGAACTTCAGTTTGAGAGTCTCTTTAAATCCGCTTCTGACTTGATGGTGAGAGCCGGTGATGTTGGATTTTTCCGTATAAAAATTTTGCAGCCCTTTACCCATGTGTATGCAAAATTCCGCTCTTTTGCCAGTGCCTTAGTTTTATTGAGTAAAAGCTTATTCTCGAGGGTTAGGTGATCATTAACAAATATACGGGCGTCACCTTGCAGACCCAAATCCTTGGGAGTTATGGTATGTTTTTTCGCCGCAGCGACAAAATCCTCCTTTAGGTACCTGTTATGCACAGCTACAATGATAGATTTATTCAGCTTGTCGTTTCGCATAGGTACCCTCACGACGAAGTTGATCTGATCCTTAGATATGGGACAATGAATGAGTTCACCAACCTTCGAGACCAAAGAAAATAAGTTTTCAGTCCCAGAAATTGGGACGCCTTTGATCTCAACATTGCCTAACCGCGATCTCTGTTCTTGCTCTTGGAAGGTCCCTCGTAGCTGGTCAACCTGCTGCCGAAGGAGACTCAGATCATCTTTCGTTTTGCGGAGACCTTGAAGTTCCTGATCAATCGCGGAAACCCTATTTGTGAGTGCCTCCATGGATTGTTGCACAAACTCCATAGATACCTTCATATCCGCTAAGTCAACCTTCATCATCTTGAGATCTGCTATGTCAGCCTTCATGGTTTTGAGGTCCTTGATATCCGCTTGGATGGACTTCAGACTTTCCGTCAGGGTAGGAAGCGCAGACATCTGGGAGGACAGGTGCTTGAGCTCCAGTACGATGCTCTCCATGTCTGCGGGTGTGGGAGACTGAGCCGCACCAGCTATACTGCAGGGAACATAGAGAGGGCTTGCTACTCTTGCAGTTTTGCACGAGGCGCACCTCCAGGTATTCTTCCTATCACCAAGTTTCCGGTATCCGGCTTCTGTGATTCCGGCGCATTGGAAATCAAATCAGCCCTGGCATGTAGTACACTGCACTCCATCTCTAAATTCAACTTCACAACGGCTACAACGAAACATGATTTGAGAGCGAAACAAAAAAGTTTGAGAACCGCAACAAAATGGTTAGCTGTGCGAAACAGGTTTGCGGCAAGTTTTAAGCGTGTGCGCGGTCCGCCGTCCACAAACTAACTACGCTGAGTACATCCATTTACCAAGTGAATTTCACCAGTGCGAACTACGAGAGTGCTCTGGCGGCACCAGGGCCTGGCGTCACGTTCAAATTTGCATCAAACTGGCGCTACCCTGATAGACAGATTTATTGTGACTGCAGCGCGTACTGGTTGCGGAGAGCGGTGGATAGCGCGAGCCACGTTATACGGCTGGAAGGCCTGACCTGCAAAAACGGTCGAGCTTTCAAACAAATGACGCCCGAGGAGCTGTGCCCCGAGAATGCGCTGAACACGGCATGAATACCTCGCAGCACAGCGCTGAGCGTCTATTGCTAAACATAACAAATGCACTCTTGCTTTTCCTTATGTTTCTACGTTCATTTTTTGTTTGTTTTCTGGCCATAAATTATGTAATATTCTTATACAAGATTCGATAAGGCTTTTTTTGTTTGCTTCGTTTGACCTTTGTACTTAAATTAAATAAAGATACTCTTCAGATACAACGCAATAACTAGGTATACCTATAAGGATTCATTGTAGTACTATGGAACCCTAAAAACCACAAACAGACAATAATATTTATACAAAAATGTAAAACACCATGTACGTGTTTGCACCATGATCGTGCAGATCCGATGCTCACTCTCCGAAATGTAACAGATAAAAAACCGATAAACTAGCAACTTTACGTCGATGCTCAAGACTAAGAAGCTTAGTCCTAACTAAGGATTCGTGGCTGATGAGCTTCTTGGCGCGTTCCTCTATAGACTCCAACAACCCAAGCTGGTACTTAGCTGATCCATCCCAAAGGTGAGAGCAGTACTCCATGCACGACCGAACTCGTGCTTGGTACAGTGATAGCAAAGCAACTGTTCCGACGTGAAGTACCGTCACACCTTCGCTAGGATACCTAGCTTTTTGGCAGCCAATTGAGTCTTGCTCTCAATATAGAAGCCAAAATTGAGGGTTGATGGCAGATGAACACACAATAGCTCAAGCTGGTCAGTTATCGGAATGTATACATCCCGGAAAGTAGGAGCCAGTTGGAATGGCGTCCTTATTGCGAATAACAGACACTGACATCAACAGACAGAACTGACATAGTAGACAAATAACGTTGAACACTATGCAAGTGACATAACGTCTAAATTGGAGTAAATATGGCATTATGAAGTATATAATTGATACAATGTATCTACAATGACGCTCGGATGTTTTTTGACTGTTTTCACTGAGAGATTGTGGCTGTATAGGAATTGTATCTCCATGGTTCTATCGCTATAACTCAAAAAGTAAATTTTGAATTTCGAAATTGAAATTTGTATGGAATTCGATGCGTATTTTACGCATCAAATACTCGTACTTCGCCCTACCATATTTTCCTTGTTAGATGGTCCTAAGGTCTTAATTTTGGCCGCAAAGCGAAATTTTCCGTCTTTCCTTTCCCCTTACAAACTCACCCTTACTCTTGGTGGTTATTTTAAGCTTTGTCTGTGACATAATATGCGGGATATATTCGGAAAATTTTTGCACTCACGGTCATCTGACCCCAAACTAAGCAAAGCTTGTGATATGGCTGCCAGAGACTGATATACATACATATATAGTTTTATATATATGCTTAAATAAATATGAAGAACCAGCAGTGCAAGTACCGTTCTTTTATCGATCGTCAAATTGACAGTTGAGGTCATCAAATTCCATAATATGCAATTTTTTCAGTACTCGCTGTGATCGATTCTATGGCATTTTAGCGAATTTGACGATCGATAAAGAACGGTACTTGCACTACAGATATAGAACAAACACAAATATTCATCACATCATTGTTTGTCCTAGGTGGGAATCGAACCCACGCCCCCAAGCTTAAAAAGTAGGTTTCCTACCAACTGGACCAACGGGCTATGTATAGGTAACAAACATAGGTAAAAAAAGAAAGGAAGAGGTTGAATAAAAAAAAACATATTTACGAAAGCGGAGTCCGCCACTCTGTCCCATCCTCCGCTCACCCATCAATTGTTAAGTATATGGTTTACGTATGTGTGTGGGTTTGTGTATCTCGTCAGATATTTGGTGAGGAGTCTGCGATAGCGCATGCCTAAAAGATCACTGCCATAGACCATGGCCATACGACCAGCTCCCAAACATTCTGTATACGAGATCTAGGTTTAAATTACATAATGAGCTTTTTTATCAAAGTTTTGACCTCTGTGGTATCTGTTCGACTTATGTAGCTGCAAAACATGCTTAATCAACACGTAATGAAGATAAATTAATATAAAATAAACAAGCAACCCGCTATTCTGGTTAGATTTAACATAACTTTGAAGATTTCAGACGCACAAGTAAGTTGTAATAATTTTTTTGTACGCAAATTAAATATTCGCAGGATAAAATATAGTACCAAAGTGACTTTTTATTAAAATTTTCAGAGATCCAATATTAGTGATGCGGTGGTTATTGGTGTGTTTGTCTCTTTGTACGGCCGTGGCTGCCAACGAGCTGCACTGTGCCCATCCACTCTGCGAGGAAGAAATCTCTTATGGCCGGCGCAAATTTACGGTGGAAGGTAACACTACAGTTTTGATAGTATACCTGCCCATCATGTCATACCAATTACGATGCAAAAAACATTGCGTTCCGAAATTCGCAGAGTTAATCCGAACGACATGCGCACATTTTTTCTGTGGTATTGACTTTTTTAAAAGCAAATAATTCTCATTTAACTTTGTCTGTTTTAGGTCACAAAATTGAATTTAATTACAAGGCTATCAAAAATGAAGAGATCTCTGAAGCATTTTATTTAGACTGTGGTGGGTGGCAGGCGCTCGACTCTCCGGCAATGCCGCGCTTTGCGGCCGAATACCGCTCGTCGAGCGTGGACCTGTCAAACTGCCCGCTGCCCACGCGCAATATATCGATTGCGGCCGCCCTTGCAGCGCTCAACGTGACTCTGCAGCTGGTCAAGGACAAGCTCTTCATGGAACTACCAGAGTTCCCAGCAGAGCTGCTTACCGCAAACCACTTCGTTGGCCTCGAGCGCCTAACTTATCTCAAGATATATAGCAAGTATAAAATCGATCCGCACCAGCGACCGACACCCGAAGCAGGCTTCCTCGAGGGGCTGCAAAACCTGCGCAGCCTACATCTGGTTGGCGTGCGGCTTCCAGCTGGCGAGCTCTATCGTCTTCCGCAGTCGCTCAACCGGCTTTGGCTGTGCGGTGAGAGCCTCAACTTGCTACCGGGTACTTTACCAGCGATCATGTCAGAAACAGTACGTGCTCTGCCCGGCCTAAAACACTTGATGCTCGATCAGTATGAATTCACTAGTCCGGAGTTTACCGATTCTGCAAAAAAATTCACGAAACTGCAGCTAAACGTAACGTATTCGCTCGAGTCACTCGAACTAATGAGTTGGAAGGAGCCTCGACTGGTGCCGTTAGATCAGTGCGACGTTCTAAATTCACTCGAGATTAATCGATTAAAATCCGCGGAGCTACCAGACAGATGGCTAGCAGCGTGTCCGCGCCTAGAAGAGGTGACAGTGGAGGTTGCAGAACAGCTCACTTCGTTGCCGGCGAAACTCTTGGAAGGTGCGACCGCACTTAAGCGCCTGACCATCAGGTTAACCAAGATACGGTCACTGCCGGATGGGTTTTTAGCAGGCGCTCCAAATCTACGCGAACTGGATCTCTCAAGCAATTGGCTCCGACGCCTTCCAAGGTGAGGAGTATAGGTTTCTTCAGCATATTTGTGCACTTTTCACAATAGTATAACGTCAGCTAGAATGATAATAATAATAAGTAATTTCTATGTATGCAGTGGCGTATTCCTGGGTCCCGCACTGCAGTCCCTGTCTCTAGAGAGTAACAAACTGCACATGAATTGGCTGACCGCGATAGCACCATTGACATCCCTTACCGAGCTAAAGCTTGGCAGTAACCAGTTTAACATCTGCCAAGATGACGGTATAATATTCAACTTTATCATATAATAAGACTGTATACCTACTCTGCAAACCTGCACGTCTGTTCACAAGCTATTCTAATTTAATTTTAATGTTTTAAACTTAGATTAACTACTCAGAGAAGGTAGGTTTCCAAACAACGCCTTCTCAAAACGTAAGCTACAAATTCGCTTTGTAGCTTATGTTTCGATTGGTATTTTAAACGATTTAAGAGAGAAAATTAATGGATTACCTGTGGAATGTCACACCATAACTCTTATGCTGCTTTTCTGATTTGTTGTGGTACGATTTCACCGCGACAATTGTCATAGTAAAATTTTTATATATTTTTTGGCGCCATGTATGACACCTTTTGAATGGCTTAAATTTTGCTAATGTACTTGGTTTCTTTGTGTAGTTATTCTAAGGTTTTAAATATTGCTAATTCCACCAGCATGCTGAATATGATGCCAACGGATTATGGGCTATAATCATATTTTCTGCAGTGGCTAGCAAAAGAGCTATGATATGGACAAATGTGGAAAACGTACCTCGACTTCGACTCAGCCCACATGATAAGTAATAACCTAATAGGCTTGCATAGTATTTATTTCGTAAATAGCAAGGATGTTCACGGAAATACCACAAAAATATTGAACGTTATCCTAGCATTTTTTTGCATCGGACTAGGCTCAAATTTGACTGTAATCTCACCAGATATTGTCGATGATGGGCCATGTTGGCGTCATGCAGCTACCAAGCAGGCCAAGTGCATGTTGGTGAATGTCATATTAGTCTTTAAACTTTTGCGGTTTTTGGACATACGTACCTGCATCCTCAAGATGTTTTCTTTCTCCGTTGTTCAGCGATGGCATAGAAACTGCACATAATTTATTGAAGTACCAAATATTACATTGGTGGCAGGGCTGAGGAGCAAACTGGGTGCTGTCAGATTGTAACGCGCACATGCTACTGCACGATCACCATCGCTCCATGCATAAAGTAACCTAGTACCAAACCTACCTACCTAGACCTTCCTACCTGCTACCTAGCATTGCCATTCAGCGTTGTAATGCCGCCAGCATGCTGGGTACGCTGCCAACATGTAGTGGGCTTGAGCATTTGGATTGTCTTTAGACCTTCAACGGTCTATGGGCAGTCTAACTGTATTTTTAGTGTTAATATTAGCTTGTATTTTGTTTAGTTATTAACCCTGGACTAGATTGAGCAACATTTATGTTTCTTATTATTACAGGTTATTCGTCATTGAGAAACTTGACTCGTCTTAAAACATTATCTTTATCGGAAACTTACGTCAGTCAAATTTGCCACGACTGGCGCGAAAACTTCATATATTTGGAAAATTTGAACCTAGTTGGCACAGCCATTACTGGCTTAAAGGTGAGTCCATCCATAGAGTTGTATAAAGGAGAGTAATGAGTTGTAATTTTTATTGTTCCACACCCACACTTGAGGTTTACTAATTTTATTACTAATTGATATTATATATATTTTATTTGCCTATTAACCAAAACCTCACTGGCGTCACCCACAGAACAGAAAAAATATATCTTATGATGGAGACGTGGATTTCACACATGTTATTTATATTACGGAACATAACGGGAATTACTCACGTAATACGTTTGGTCACTCCAAAGCAAAGCAAAGCGAGACGCAGCCGCGCGCGCACATTCACCTTGAAAAAGGCCGCCTAATGCGGTTGAAACTATGGTCGGGGTGACCAGCTTAATCTTACGTGAGTAATTCCCGTGTAATATAAACAAAAATAAATATTTTCTGTGGCGTCTCCGGACAACATAGGCCAACACGGCTAGGCCGTTTGGCGACATGGATTTGTCTGGGGTGATCACTAGCCACGGCTGGTGCTGCTACCAGTATGATGTAACCTGATTAGCACCATCCAGGGACCACGTGTAGGTGTGACGAACATAAATGCATACATATAAAATATATACGAATACACATTTTAAAGTCGGGTGGGAACAACTACAAAATACATTTTGAAAATTTTAAATCTAAGTTTGATAATAAAATATAGTTCCCGCCCGACTTCAAAATCCGTGTAAAAATATTATATTGCTCTTTGTAGTGGCATATTAACATAGAATGTTTGTGTTTTTTGGTTTTTTTAAGGCAATATTTTTAAAAGATAATTTATTATCTTAGTAAAAAGTACGATTCTTATAGGACATTAGCAAAACCGCGGGGCGCAGCTTAATATTTAAGACGCGAAAATAATCCTGTTTGTTGCTTTTTCGTCGAGTTTACGCGTTAGGCTAACTACTTGTGTCGTTCACAGTTCACAGACTTCCTGTTCACGCGAGACGCGACAGTTAAAAATGCGGAGGTTACGCTGAGTACATCCATTTACCAAGTGAATTTCACCAGTGCGAACTACGAGAGTGCTCTGGCGGCACCAGGGCCTGGCGTCACGTTCAAATTTGTATCAAACTGGCGCTACCCTGATAGACAGATTTATTGTGACTGCAGCGTGTACTGGTTGCGGAGAGCAGTGGATAGCGCGAGCCACGTTATACGGCTGGAAGGCCTGACCTGCAAAAACGGTCGAGATTTCAAACAAATGACGCCCGAGGAGCTGTGCCCCGAGAATGCGCTGAACACGGCATGAATACCTCGCAGCACAGCGCTGAGCGTCTATTGCTAAACATAACAAATGCACTCTTGCTTTTCCTTATGTTTCTACGTTCATTTTTTGTTTGTTTTCTTGCAATAAATTATGTAATATTTTTATACAAGACTCGATAAGGCTTTTTTTGTTTGCTTCGTTTGACCTTTGTACTTAAGTTAAATAAAGATACTCTTCAGATACAACGCAATAACTAGGTATACCTATAAGGATTCATTGTAGTACTATGGAACCCTAAAAACCACAAACAGACAATAATATTTATACAAAAATGTAAAACACCATGTACAAAAACCTTTTTTCCAAAGAAATTGTGATTCGCGGTCTTGTTCTCAAATAAGAATGAAAAGTTTAATGTAACGTTCAAAAATACAACATTAAAAGTTAACGATCCCATAAAAATGTATTTGAATGGTCTATCAGTAGAAATGAAGATCTATCACCTCTGTTTATCGAGTGAGATCGACTGAAAAGCTAACTGGCAACCCGAAGCCAATTCAATATATTAAAAATATACCTTTGTCTCGGAATGCCACACCTAGCGGGGTATATTATTATACCATGCATCTAATAAAGATTAAGGTAGTTGCCATAAATAGGTTCCCATATTACTTTGATTATTTTGTCAAATGAACGGGAAGTAATCCATCTTGTTGTTTACCAACTACCGGCTGACTACGTCATAAACCCGTCACTACCTCACGTATACATAAAGAAGGCCCACGTCGACCGCCTCGCTGTATTTCACTTGGAATGCTGTTCCGTAGTAAATGTTTCTACCAGACGAGTCTATGGCGTGATGGATACTTTGAAATACAGCAAAAATGAATGATCTTAGAAAATGCGAAATGGTATTTAAACCTATTAACAAATTTCATGTCCCTAACACATAGCATAGCACATAGCACACGCAGAACAGATGGCCGATGGGGCCGAAAGGTTCTCGAATGGAGATCACGGACCGGTAAGCGCAGCGTAGGACGTCCACCCACGAGATGGACAGACGACCTAAAAGAGACCGCAAGGAAACGCTAGATGCAGGTCGCTTCGAGAGGCCTATGTCCAACAGTGGACGTACTACGGCTGAAATGATGATGATGATGATGCCCCACCATGTAACACCATAAACAGATGCGATGGTGGCCGAGTGGTAGCATGTGTTGTTTCGAACTTTATCCCTGCACCAATCACTATTTGGTACCCAAATAAATTATGTGCAGTTTTGATGCTATCGCTCAAAATCGGCTAAGGAAAACATCTTGAAGAAACTGGTAATGTCTAAGAACCTCAAAAGTTCAAAGACAGACGACATTCACCAACATGCACTGGGTCAGCATGGTGGATTAGGGCCCATCCCCTCTCTCTTTCTCTCTCTGAAAGAAGGCCTGAGTATCAGCAGTTCAATATGATAGGCTGACATGGACACCATAAACATAGGACTTTCAATTTTCAACCTCTACAACTCCATAAGGAATCTATCTGCCAAATTTTAGCTTCGTTGGTCGAGTGGTTTTCAAGATTTTGTGATGAGTCTGGCAGTCAGTCAGTTAGTGCACGAGTGCTATTTCGCTTTTTTATATTATATATAAGACAGATAAACTATAAAAACATATATAATAATGGTGTAGTGGTGGCTATATATATATAATGGTGTGCTAAAATAATAAACCTCGAGCAACTCAATTTGGTGACATGGTTTCATGTTTGAAAACTCGAGTAACTCAATTTAGTGACATGATTTCATGTTTGAACACTTCAGGTTTTCGAAGCGCTTGGATTCCACTTTTATTGTACGTATCACTAGATTGTGGAATGCGCTTCACGAGTACTGTTCCCTGATTGATATAATCTGGGTTTTCATCTCGCGATTGAATCGGTTTCTTCAAGTCAAGCGTGCTCTATCCTGAGGCTCTATCGTATATCGTAGACATCAAGCGTGATGGTGGTCAAATGGAAGCCTATTAAAAAAAAAGCATTTCACCTTCAAAATCTCTGGTAGAAAATCAGCCGTGGAAATGCTCCCTAGCAAATATTTTCATGTTTTGCTTTACAAGTTTGTACCGTGAATCACATGGAGTCGCGAACGAACGCGAGCCAAGCGCTGTTTTATTTCAATGCCACTGTTTATATTACAGACTATCGTGTCATAAATGATGCCGTCAGGAACTCAGAAGGAAGAGCATTGTTGTTTATTTGTTAGTCGGTTAAAACTATTCCTTGTTTCATTGTTGGTCGGGAAGGTTGATGTCGCTACTAAGGAGATTGCTTCAAGGAGGTATATATCGTAAAGCCGGCACGGCTTGTATTTGATAAATTTGATTTGTTTTATACAGAGTAAGTTAATTGTTCTTGTGGGTAGTGGGTGAAGCCGCGGGTGCTGCCAAGGAGGTTTCTTCAAGGAGGTATATAACATGGGTGCACGGCTTGTATTTGATAAATTCGGTTTGTTTTATACAGAGTAAGTTCATTGTTCCTGTGGGGTAGTGGGTGAAACCGCCGGTGCTATTAATACACATTTATCGACCTGAATATAAATCAGTTCATTCATACAGATGATGCCCAACATGCAGTTGATTGTAAACATTATAATAATCATAGATGTCCTTAAACTAGAACCGTGTTGAAATATCAGTATCTAATCTACTAAATACACTGTCGCTATTTGGACGCCTGGCCGAGTGACTAACAGTAAGGTAGCTGGTCGCGATACGAGCTGAGAAAAGCAAAGAAAAAAATATGACCATTTGCGACACAAGAGTCTATACTATAAGATTCAGTGATATATAAATTTGAGAATCTATGTAAGGTCTCAGTGACCCCACTGAGACCTTGAATAATGGAAACTTATACAGTTTGTGAGTGTCCAAGTAGAGTAGTGTTACTGATGCTTTTAGTTTGAGCTGCAATTATATATTGCAGCTCAAACTAACAGTATTGCAGTATTACTCTACTTGGACACTCACTAACTGTATCAGTTTGTGAGTGTCCAACTAATGTCTAAGTGCCAAGCACGCCCGACATTGCTTAACTTAACTTACTTAACAGAAATTTGACACCGACTCGACTCTTGGCCAGTATTTATTATTTATTTTTAAGTATACTTTAGAGCGTGTACTATAATCATGCCAAGATTGACGCTTGTACGTATTATAGTTTTTAGGGTTCCGTACCCAAAGGGTAAAAACTTGACCTTATTAGTAAGTCTACGATGTTTGTCTTCCGCAATTAATTAATCCACCGTAACATTACATACCTACTCTGTGAAAATTTCAACTGGCTTTCTATTACTGTTCGAAAGATACAGCCGTTAAAAAGTAGGACGGACGAACAGACAGACAGACAAACAGGCAGCTTAGGCTTAGTAATAGGATTTTTTAAAGTTATATGATTATTTACGGGATATTTAACTGCGCCGAAATATCGGGAGCTCATTCCACAACCTTACCACGGTAAATATCCCGTAAATAATCATATAACTTTAGTGAACAACCGTGATAGTTTAAAACAGGATTTTTTAAATTAGTTATTTCGGAAATGATCTTAGGTATCTCTTATATACTCTCTTCTCTTCCCAACAAGCCAGTGGCCCGTCTTTCGACACCACGGTGCGTACCGATGCAACTGTTTGACAGTTGCCAACTAATGCAATAGGTTCAACGTATCACAGTAGACATAATAGGTATAGTGCCTGTTCTGACATTGATTGCATATTCAATAGTGATTTATAGATACACCTAATTAAAATTATCAGTCAGCGTTGATTTTATTTCTGGCATATTGATTGACTAATTAACTAACATAGCCAGTTAAAGGAATCGTGATAGGTGTCATTTTCTCAATTAGCTAATGACGTCTTTTTAAATTTCCAACAGTAATTTTTTACCCGACGTTTTGGGGTATTTTGTTTAAAATGCGTGTTTGTATGATCCTTTATTTATTATTGTTTATTGTTTATTGTTTATTGTTGCCAGTGTACACATTACATGAGGTCCTTAAAACTACATGTCGGTACACAGACCCTGTTAGGGCGCTGCAATTTAACTTATTGTAACACATATACATAATTTATAACTATATTCTATTATATACTATTATCCTAAATTATAATAATAACTATTAAACAAAAGCGTTTCTATTAATAAAAACAAAATAAAACTATAAGCTTAATATTTAATTATCTATTGCTAAATTTGCTATTTTTCTACCACTTATCGTCCATATATTCTTGTATACTGTAGTAGGCCTTTTCAATGAGTTTTGACTTGACTGTGTTTTTAAATGAGCTATCTTTACAAATGTTTTTTATGGTATCTGGTAACTTATTATAGATTTTAACACATCGGTATTCAGGACTACTTTTATATATTTCTAAATTGGGTACAGGGAGAGCTAATTTGGTTTCACGGCGCTTGTTTTTATCGAAACTAAATATGTTTAAGTTTTTCCTAACAAATATGACCACTTCGAGTATATAAAGAGAGGGTAGGGTAAGAACTTTTTCTGTGATAAAATGGGGTTTACAGCTTTTCCTTTGTTTAATATTTACAATAATTCTAAGGCATTTCTTTTGTGCAATGAATAAATGTTTCGCTTCCGAGCTATGGCCCCACATGACAATGCCATAGCGGAGCCATGCATACCTCAACCGATAAATGGGGTGTCAAGAGATTTCCTTATGTTCAGTGATTAGTTCCCAGTTCGTACAATATCCAATGCGTTCTTTACCCAGTTCGTTCAATGGTTATTTTCAATTGGTACAAAAAATACCTCAACCGATAAATGGGGTGTCAAGAGATTTCCTTATGTTCAGTGATTAGTTCCCAGTTCGTACAATATCCAATGCGTTCTTTACCCAGTTCGTTCAATGGTTATTTTCAATTGGTACAAAAAATTGTTATGGATAGATAGATGACGTCAGATGGTGACATCTTCACCATCACCTTCTACGGTGTTTCCGAGAAGTTACAACATGGGGTTCTTCAAAAGGCGAGTTAATAGAGTTCTAAAGGGTTGGCAACGTATTTGTGATGCCTCTGGTGTTACAAGTATCCATAGGCGACGGTGACTGCTTACCATCAGGCAGCCCGTCTGCTTGTTTGCCACCTATGCCATTTAAAAAAAAAAAAAAAAAAAAAAAAAAAACATGAAAAGTAGGGAAGTTTTTTTTATATTTTTTATAAAGAATAAGTTTACGTTTGGCCACCAACTCACCTGATGGAACGCTATGTTCTGGCCACAGATTTATAGATATAGTTCTGTGGTTGTGGCCGATGGAGATGGAGCACGTAGACCTAGAAGGTCTGGACTTGAAGACACTTAGTATAACCCTTACCCAGGAACCCTTTAGCTTAAACTTTTTGACTTCATTTTTATTTCTTAGTTAATCCGCCGCCCGTAACATTATATATTCTGTGAAAATTTCAACTGGCTATTCCTTACGGTTCGAAAGATACAGCCGTTAATAGGTAGGACAGACAGACAGCGTAGGATTAGTAATAGGGCCCCGTTTACACCCTTTGGGGTTCCCCCTAAAAAATTGCTGTTTAATTGACATTGACCTACTTTCGACTTTAGATTAGCTTATATCACCACCGTTCCGTGTAGCCTGCATAGGTAATATTATGTACTAGAGTACAAAATCTAGTCGCTTATTTTCGTCCACCTGTCTTCAGATTCAACCATGTCTGGATATTTAGTTTTGATGGTAGCTATATCAACTTTGACGGTGGATCCGGTGATACTGGCTCGTCTGGACGAGGTCTTCACGAAGGGACGGATGAACTGGTCCCAGCCTTTGCCGATGATCTTCATCAAACCAATCACTGAGAGGCCTAGAAGAAACCCCTGGAAAAAGACATGTTCATGTTAGATCAGCGTATCAAGCATAGGTAGCCCTCCCACTGGATAAACCAACGACATTGTGAGAGTCGCGGGCATCCAGTGGATGCAGATGGCAGGCTGCCGTTCAGTGTAGAGGTCTAAAGGGGAGGCCTATGTTCAGCAGTGGCCGTCTTCTGGGTGATGATGATGTTCAATCATAGATTTATATATATACATAGATATATATATACATAGTCTTTGATAGTGTTGATGGAAATGTAGTTTCTCTTATTTTTAACTAGTAACAAAGTTGAGTTTAGTTTAACAACGAAACTTGCGGAAGCACTTGTTTTCTCTAGATATTTTTATATCGTGTGAGCAATAAGAAACAAGCTCATTTTCGCTAAAATTGCCCAAGATACATACAACTTATGGCTTTGAGATCCAAAACCAATCTAAAGTGACACGTGATTTGATACATTTTCCTTGTCTTGTCATGTCCACGTCACTAGTATGCGTTTTGGGGTAGTAGATCTGTGGTTTTGGGCCTATCTAAACAATATGATAAGGCGTGGCATGGGAAAGTTTTCAGGCGCTTAGTTGGCCACATGCTAGGCGATAAGGCCGCCCATGACTACCATGGTGGCCCAGTTGGTAGTGAACCTGTCTTCTGCGCTTGGGAGTGTGGGTGCGATGCCCACCACCACGTGTGTTTGTTCTATATCTGTGTGGTATGTATTTCAATATGTAAAGTCTTCCCGTGAACATGGTGCATGTAACTGCGCCGAAATATCGGGAGCTCATTCCACAACCTTACCACGGTAAATATCCCGTAAATAATCATACTTATAACTTTAGTGAACAACCGTGATAGTTTAAAACAGTGTAAATATAACAGTATGTATATGAATGTACGTCAGTATCTGGCAGCTATAGTACAAGCTTTGCTTAGCGTAGTCAGATGATAGTGTCTGCAAAATATTGTCCCAAAACGTCCCAAATATTCATTATACTGCCGTATATTTATTTTGATGTTATAGTTTAAGTTTCATTTGTATTTTCGGTGTGCATGTAAACAAGAAATACTTATTGTGTTGTAACTTGTATGTCTCCACGTTCCAAGCATGTGTACGGAGCAAAAAGGTCACGTTGCTTTTCGTCAGATATATCGACGCCGCCGGTGCTTGTAACAACATAATTAAAGAGACAGAAAGCGCTTACTGTGAATGTAAATTCGATAGTTTATTTGTATCTATATATACAGGGCTACTGTTAATCAGTAAGCACAGTACCAAAACAAACAACATTTGTTTCACGAAATCTCAAAATTCGCGGGAAATAATATGCCATTCCATACAAAATATTGTTCACATAATAATATGAAACAGCACATTTTTTTCCGCGAATAAATCGCGAGTAAAAATTTGATAATTCTTAAAACAATATTTAATTTTATTATAGAAACTGACGTGGTTTTCACACATTTTACAAAAAAAAATGTTTAATTTTTTTTATTATTAATCTTACGTGAGTAATTCCCGTGTAATATAAATAAAATATTTAATTTTGTTTGTTTTGACGTATTGAAGCTAGGCCAGCTTCAATTAAGAGGATGCTAACTCATCACCAATAACTCTGTATACTTACTAATATTATGAATGTGAAAATGTGTTTGTTTGTTCCACTTTCACGCAGCAACAGAGCAACGGATCGACGTAATTTTTGTATAGAAATAGATGGAGGGATACAAATATAGTTAATATATAGTTTTTTGATTAATAATATTAGCGATAATAGGTAATAATTAGGGCCTATTAGGCCTATTAGGGAGGGGGAGGCCTATGTTCAGCAGTGGACGTCTTCTGGCTGATGATGATGATGAATAATTAAGGTTTTTTTATTTTCTTTGGGTGATATACCTTTGTACTTAAATATAGTTATATAGGATAATTTTTATCCCGGATAAATTTACGGTTCTTGGGAACATCCACGCAGGCAAAACCGCAAGCGCAGCTAGTCATAAATAGCAGAGCAGAAAGGAACAATCAAATGCGGAAATCAGATTCCAGTTGGTGTTTGAAAATTGTTTTTTTTTCCCATATGAAAGCTCAATAACTATCTCACCCGGTCACGTTTGGCTGCTTGCCAGATTCTTGCGTATTCAATAGCTAGGTATGAAATAGGGATGGGAGTTTCTTAATATCAATAGTATTTTCGATGTTCTCAGTTTCACACTGTTTCAAATTATCACGGTTGTTCATGTCACTATCACGGTTCTCAGTTTCAGTTTTCATTTAGTAGCAAATAAAAGTTATAGTTATAACGGGTTTTAAAGGATTGAATCTAAAACCGGACCGCTAATCATTTTTCATATTAATTTCGTTACTCAATACGAAATATGGCTCGCCAAATGGTTCGAGTTAGTTTCGAATTTGAATTTAATAGCGATAAAACTAATGAATCCAAGACATTCTAGATCAAAGGTCATAAATTTTTTGTAAAAAGATCTAAGCAAAGAATGATTCCAATGTAGTTTTTTTTTTTTTTTAATATACTATAGAAGTTTCAATCGAAATGATATATATCACTAAAGTTTTGATAAGTCGACGGAACTTCGTTCGTTCGAATTTTCCGTAACCATTTCGATTGTTTCTGCCACGTACCTGTAAGTTGTGGAATGGCTTACCACCTATTCGGTTTTTCCTGAGTATAATTTGGACTGCTTCAAACGAAGGGTGAATAGAGTCCTCAAAGGTAGGCAACGCACTGACAATGCCCCGGGTATTGTAGGTGTCTATAGGCAGCGGTGACCACTTACCAACAGGTGGCCCGTAGCTTGTTTGCCACTTATTCTATATATAAAACACAAATTTCTAAACTATGAACGTGACCACAATTTTATGGGTTTAGTTACGGAACCCTACCATAATGCATGTCTGGACACGCTCTTGGGCAATTATTTAATACGCGTTCATTAGTTTTATTGTTTTTTACGGGCATAGAAACAAAGTTTAAAATAACCAATAATTTAAGCAATAAATGCAACATTTGAAAATTTTGTATACAGATAGGTAAGTTTTCGTTACTCTAGCTAACTACTCTAGCTAGCTATAACTATTTCAAAAATGTCTGCATATGATATTCATTTAAATTATCGATAAAAATTTATCTTTTAGTTAGTAGGTAATGGTACATCCCTTACTTTCCTTATCGGCTCGAACTGGCGGAAAATCTAACGGAACCCCGCTTTATTTATAATGTGACCAGAATTACTGAACGATCTTGGACGCTGGCTCTCATGTGGGCTGGTGAAGGTTGAAGCTTCGTGAAATACGTATAAATGGATTTTAAATAGCCTAGACTTGGCAATAATGTTGGTCTGCCTGGATATTTACCATCAAGAGCAAAGTGTAGACCTCATCTCTGAATGAGCAAGTACAAGACTGAGGTTAAGTTTAATGTCACCATTAAAAGAATCCCAATCAGTAAAAAGATGACCTCTTCATACCCAATTGTGTAAGAGAGTATAGTTTCTTCATTCTACAGCGCGTTTTATCACCATCAGCCAGAATACGTCCCTAGCTGAACGTAGGCCTCCCCTTAGAACTCCGCACTGAATGATAGCCTGCCATCTGCATCCACTGGATACCCGTGACTCTTAGTCTACCTACGCTGCGTCTTTCGGTTCGTGGTCTCCACTCACGAACCTTTCTTCCATATCGGTTATCGTTTCTTCGATGTGGCTCGGCCATTGACACTTCAACTTGCAAATCTTATTAGCTATGTCTGTGACTATGGTTCTTTGTCGAATATCCTCATTCCCGATTTTATCGCGCTAAGAAACTCCGAGCATAGCTCTCTCCTTTGCCCACTGTCTAACTCTGAATTCTTCCAAAAGGCCAGCAGTTAAGGATCACGTCTCAGTAATAAATGTCATCACAGGCAAAATACCTTTTCTTCAGGCACCGTGGGATTTTTGGAAGATGCCATGTAATTTCCCGAACGCGGGGAGCGAGTTTTTTTACGGCGTGTTTGTTGACTGTTAATTCCTTTATAGCTGTTTGTACATATCGTGCGAAGCCGAAAATCTTGTATGGTTACCCTACAAGATATTCTTCTGACAGTTAAGCAAATCAATTACCCATATCCAAAAGATATCGCACGCTTAACACATCGTTACATTGTCATAAAGCCGAAACTGAAATATACCAGGCACCAGCCCAGCTCTACGCGGTTTGACCTAGACTTGGATCTATTTTGAACCAGCGGTGTCCCACGGTTTCACCCGCGTGGACATTCGTTCAAAACCGTTTGTCCGGAATAAAAAGATTCATCACCCATACATCTTTATCTATGCAAAAAATTAAGTCGATTCGTGCGTGAAATCCGTTTTGATGCATGGAATTATCTCTCTTTCTCACTCCATTTCTCTGGAAAGTTAGAGTTATCATCAGAGATCTAGTTCCAGTTTTCATTGCACTTAGTTTGTGTTTTTCTGTTAGAGTTAAATAACACATAATATTTTTTTACGGATATAAGTGATTTTATCCGATTTTAGGCATAATTCAGTCAGTATTTTTTATGATTTTTTAAAATTATTTTTTATTTATGTTTACTGTTTACTCATTTGTGAACAAATTGTTGTGATAATTTTTTAATATACAATGTTTCGCGGAAAGGGTGTACTTTTACTATGAGATGGGAATGGGACCAACCCTGAAATCCCGAAAAAAAAAACAGCTGTTCCATAAATTTTGTCTAGTGTCAATGACCGTTTTCTATGAAACAGCAGATTTTTTTTTCACGATTTTTGAGTTATTCCCATAAAGTGTTAGTTGTTCATAACGAAGGATACTATGGACCCCTTTTGGTTTAGTACACCCTAAAAATAGCAATCTGGTTGTTCTGGTCTAAGGTGTCTCTGATTTTTCCCGTGCGATAAAGTTAGGCGCAAGTAGTGTCAACGCTGCTGGACGCAAGGCACGACTTCAGCTCGATCTTGTTGCTTCTTCATTCTGGGTTCTTATACTTACAATGCTTCCTCCGAGGTCCGAGATAAAGAGGTTCCAGTCGTAATTGTAGCGCTCTTCGTACACGGATACCATCATGCTGTTGAAGTAGATATAGAGCTGCGAAACAGTATTACAAATTTAGTTTCCATGCAAGAGCCGTGTTACAAAATTCATGGTTCAGTTTTAAGTATCTGGATGCTTGGGCAACAAACGAAAAAAAAAGTTTAAATGAATTTAAAACAAAAGAACCATAACATTAAAATTGTTTATTTTATATCAGTAATTTAATGAAATCCACTCTCAAACTTTTCCTTCGAGAGAAAAACTACTTTTGTAATTGCAAGTAGGTAGTTGATATGAGTTTTTCCAAGTCTATATTATAAATAAAAAATACAGGTCTATTTATTACAGAAATTGAATTTTCCATAGATCTTTCTATTTGATAGAATCAGAACTACAAAAACCCAGTTTACGTTTCTTTTTTTTTCGTCAAAAAATTTAAGAGAGCTCTCAAGCTCTACGGAAAGTTGTACAGTGGGAAAATGCCACATCCCCCAGTTTTGCGGCAAAATCCTCAGACCAAAAAAAATTTGGTCGAAGGCAACAACGACAAAAAGGTAGTTGGGTTTTTACATTTACTTTTACCTGTGTCTGAAAAGTGGTTTCAACAGCAGTCTTCATGACCCACATGCTGGCGGTGCCGTCCCAGGTGTACAGCGCCTGTCTGTCTGTCACGAAGCAGCTGTACAGAAACGAGCGGCAGAACCGTGGACAAGAGTCGCATTCGTGATCCTCATACGTACTGGAAGACAGGTTGTCAAATAAATACCTATTACTTACTACCCACCTCGGCTTCGCACGGGTGTAATTTCCGTGCGAAGGAGAGGCGGGTCGCTAGTTATATATAGAAACATTCCGTGAAAAATTATCTAACTGAAGGTGAAAACCGCATCAAAATCCGTTGGTTAACGATTATACAGGCAGACAAACAGACAGACAGACGCGGAAAGCGACTTTAATTTATGCTATGTAGAGAAGATAGAGAAGAGATTGTTTAAAAAATGCAATGGTGGCCGAGCAGTACATATTGTGCGCTTTACAATCTGACGGCTCCTGGTTCGAACCTCGGCCCTGTATTCATGCATTATTTAGTACTTAAATAAATTATAAGCAGTTTCGATACCATTGCTCAACAGCGGTGAAGTAAAACATCGTGAGGAAACCGGTATGCCAAAGAACGTCAAAAGTTCAAAGGAATATGACTTTCACTAACATGCACTGGGTCAGCATGGTGGATTATGACACCCATCCTCACTCTCTCTCTCTCTCTCTCTCTCTCTCTCTCTCTCTCTCTCTCTCTCTCTGAGAGAAGGCCTGTGTCGCAGCAGTCAGAACACGATAGGATGAAATGAATATTGTTTTAAAAAACTGATCTTAGGTTCTAGCCTATTATTAAAAATGGCTTACGTCATATACTCGCTGATAAGGTTCCTCATGTTGTTGTAGTTCTCACAGCGTGGAAAATTGCTTGACATCCAGGGCCCAGAACAGCCAGCCTTCTGCCCCACCACGTCCCAGACATACTGCTCAGTGCACTGAACCATAAAATAATTCATCATATCGCAATTCAATGCTTTGTGGATAATCGTATTGACCAAAATAGCTGATGTTGGTGCAAGATGTTGCAACAGCCTAGAAGAGAAATGCCAAAGCTTGGTGTTCCACTAACTTAACTTTCCTGTCCTATTAGAACTGATCTATTGGAGCCCGGGTATGTTCTAAAATATACTACAACTACTCGTAGAACCAACGGAGGATGGGCAGCAGCTTCCTATTAGTACACGGTGAACATACTCGATCCCTAAGCTGTTTGCTAAGCGTGGGAGTTATGGCAACACAGAGGCCTTTGTTCAGCAGCGGAAGTTACTGGCTGATGATGTGTGACGTGATTAGAACAATACTTACAACATTGGCACTGTAATTGTCTTCATCCGAGCAAGGATCGTTTTCTCCGCTAATCTTGACATACTCATCGATGGTCAGCTTCACTTCTAACGTTTCTCCAACATTCACGAACAGTTTTTGGACAAGTCCCCCATTGTACACCTCAACTTCTGGAAATTGATTTTTTCTTTAAAAATCCAAAAGAGAATAGCCATTTGGAACAATTGGCATCTTAGCTGTTCTATCGACTATTCTGCACAAGAACTTTTGGAATATAAGGCATTACGAACTTGTGGAGTAAGTATCGTACACTGGGATGTATAACTTTCGAATTTGAAGTAGCACAGACTGACCTGTAAATGGTTCCCTAGTATAATGCACGAAGACATGATACCCTGGCGGGTCGACCCCGCCTGTAGTAGCCATGTCAGCGGGACTGTGGCGCAGGGTAATGGAGTACCCGGCGTTCTTGCTGGCCTGGGTGGCCAACGTCTGTGGAATCATGGTGTAGCAGCGACCGAAGACAAACCCCGTGGTCGGGTGGAGCTCTATGTCTGATGAATAAGGTATAAATTAGCGTAATAGCTCTGATAGCAGTTTGAACGTACTCTAATCGTGTAGGTCGAAGTGAACTTTCTTCACTGAAGGCTTCGATATAAAAATGCCTAAACTGCGTATCCAGAATTCATTATATTCATAGAGGTGAAGTTTTTGCTACTTTTGCTGTCATCATATTTCTTAGTTCAGTACTTTCTCTGTATAGTTTATTAGATTATATACATTTATTATTGCATGCGTCGCTTTCTACTTCCTTTATGAATCCCCTCCATCCTAAGTTTGTCTGGAAGAGATCTCTTAGCGATAAAGCTCTGATTATTGCACTAGTTAGGTATGTAATTTGTGGTGTGAACAAAAACGAGTGCATCTATCTATATTTCACAAGATTAAGAAGTGAACTAAGTACTTTTCAACTCTTGTAGAAAGTTGGTCATTTTGTGCTTTGAGCTCGTATGTATATTTTATTTTGTCCACCGTTCTAAATAATAAAGACATTAAGGCATCAAGGTGTACCTTGATGCATTAAGCCATAATCTCCATTTTTACATCGGATTAAGCTAACGTTTGACATTAATTTCACCCGATGGAAGGTGAGGATGCGGTCGGAAGTTGTACGTATTTGCCTAGTAATAACCTATTAACCCTTGATCGATCACTCCACATTTCTTATTCTTCGGCTCAGAAAACTTCTATTTTAAATATTCTTTTCCTCAGTCTCTGCGGAAACTCAAACAAAGGCATGGCGTTCTATTGTTTTGCCGTTAATTAAGAAATGGTATTGAAATGGGAGGCAAAACGTATAAAGCAGATACAGTTATCTATGGTAGGTACAATAATGCCGCCAGCGTGCTGGGTACGCTTCCCACGGGTAAGTAATGGGCTTGAGCATTTGAATTGTCTTTACAAGTTCAACGGTCTGTGGGCACTGGGCAGTCTAACTGTTTATGTAGCATTGGTTAGCTTGTTAGGTTGTTGTTTAGGTTTTGATAATAACGACAATAGCCAATAAAAAAAAATGCAAACGAATATGCTTACTCTCCATAGATCCGTCAAGTCCATACTGGACAAACATGTCTTGCTCGGTGTAGGTGACGTCATCCCATAGGTTGTCCAAGCTATTTGAGAAGTTGTAGTTCACCCACACGGAGGAGAAGCGAGGATGAGAGTAAAGGCCATGATCCTGCAAGCATAGCCCATTAGTTCCCAGACTTCCGATGATAGCATTACTTTTGATCTAGTGAATCCATCGGAGCCACTGTTTTTTTTTTTTTGTAGTCTTCCTTATGTATTTTCTTATAATGAGCGATGGTGACGAGTGGTAGCATATGCGTTTTTAAAATCTGACGGCACCTGGTTCAATTCTCGGCCCAGAGCCAATGACTTATATAGTACCTAAATAAACTGTGCAGTTTCGATGCCATCGCTCGAAACAGTGAAGGAAAACATCGTGAGGAAACCGATATGTCCATGTACCTCTAAAGTTCCCAGCAGTGGGAACATAAAAGGCTGATAATGATGAATCTTCCTTATGCATTAAGCAGAACGCTAAAATAATTAAGGCGTGAAATACGTGTGCAGATGTGAAGTAGGTCTTACAGTTTTAGTCTACAAATTCAAATGAACATTTAAAACTTTACAGTGTTAGAATGAAAGAAGTAGGACACTAAAGTCAGGATAAGATAACATTAATTTAGAATATAACTAATCCACTGTGAACGTTACACTATTTTATTGTTTCTTAAAGATTACTAATGAACAGAATTCCACATGGTGACGCCACTTGCTCGCGAAACAGCTGGCCTCTAAATATAGGTGGTGCTAAAATTAAAAACAATCGAGAATTGAAAATTTGCGCTTTGCATTTTCAAAGACATCATTATGCATCCAACAACCTATTAAAAGTCAGTATGTGCTAGTCTACCAAATCCAGAACATCTTGTTATTTTTGCCCAAAGTTCCTAAAAAAAGACTTGCAGGTCGATCGATGTAAATTATGCTTAACTTTGTCTTTTTCAAGATCTATTCTAGAACACAAGGTGAAAAGTATACAAAAATCTAGGTTACTAGAGCCTAGAAATTAAAGCTTGTGGTAAAGCCCGACATCATTGATGGTGAAATGAAATTCCTAAAACTCTGCCATCTTATACATCTAAAAAGGACGGAAGAGGATTGCACCATTTAATAGGGCATATTTGTCGTCGGCTGTCCTAAGTAGAGATGGAAAGAAGTAGAAAAAGATCTGTAAGTAGGTACCTACTGGACGTTCAAGTTTGTCATGAATCTTGGGTAAGATAGGGAAAGTGGTGCCTTTGGTTGCTACGCCAGCATAGTTAGTTTCTAGAGCCTAGAATCTCTTAGAGATACAAAACTGTTCCATCAACTGATCTAAATTGGACCATGTTTGCATGACAGTCTTTATGTTTATTACTACATTCGTACTTACCAACATCTTGTCATATTTATAGGCAGGCTCCCGGCAGAATGTCACGCTGGGGTACACGATGGTTTTGTTGAAGTCGAAGTGCGTGTATGTCGTCACGGGGATGTCGATCAACTTCCTAACGCAAGCTGAAATCTGTATCGTGTTCATGAATATATTCTCGAAAATTATTACAATGCAGGCAGTTGATCTAATGATCAAATTCCCTCCCTCCTGCCCATTTTTCTATCGGACTGCCATAGTGGGCACAACATCGACACCTCTTTATGGTTGATACTCCGAAAACACGTACGAAGCGATTTGATTCCACTTTTATTACGCGAACTGCTAGTCTGTGGAATGCGCTGCCTGAATGGGTGTTCCCCGATAGTTACAATCTGGGTGTCTTCAAATCACGAGTGAATCGGTTTCTTCTAGGCAAGCGTGCTCCAACGTAGATCGCATCATGGTGAGTTGGTGGTCAAACGCAAGCATATTACTAATTTTAAAAAAGCATTCAGGCAGCGCATTCTACTAACTAGCAAAAGAACTCTTTATATTCAACTGAGTGACGAGAGGACCAAGTCGCTCGCCTGATGATAAGCGCCAGGCTTGCCCTTCAAAACTTTGCGCAACCCTGCATAGTAGCCGTCACACCTAGAGATACAAACTTGCTGCATAACGACGACGGAGCAGGTGAGGATGACGAGCGTCTGCAGGAGACCTACTCCTTTGAAGCAGCTGAGGACCTTCTCCTTGACCACGTACTCGTATGCTTCTGGAGACGGCTGCTCTTCAGGCACTCTCTAAGGTAAAGGAAGGCATTTTATACGTTTCTAAATAACAACTGCGCCGCGCGATTTCATATTTGGCGGATGGATGGCGGAGGAGATCGAAAAAATTACGAATAGTTTTTCACCACAATAAAATAGATCATCATCAAAATTACTTTTAAACGTGTAGGTAATGTTATCAGATAAAATGCCCAAAATAGTTTTTTTGATCATACTTTTTGTGAATTGTAATCTTTTGAAATGTTAAAAATGTGCTAAAGCGATATATCATAGACAAAAGGAATATTGATAATTATATTATATCATATCAGACCGGTGAGAAAAAAATACTTATTCAATAACCCTAGGTTGATAGCAACAATCTATTAATCTGGAACTTGACAACTCCAAGTTCTAGTAAGTAATCGATTTTATGATTATTATTTATTTATTTATTTATTTACGGAAAACAAACAGCTAACAACATAAGACATAGTAAGAAAAATAAGAATAAACAAGCCTTAAAAGTTTTCACAAATAAAACAGAGATACAATCCAGTTCCGTGAATGTTGAAATAACAAATGCAATAAAACAAATAACAAACAGTACAAATAAAATTTACAATATAATTATATAATCAATGGTTGAAGCCATATCAATCTTACAATATAGAAAAAGTATATATTAATGAAAAATATAGTAAGGAAAAATTAAAAATAAATCAGACTATACAACAGACTACTAGGTACTACTACTATCAGACAGCAGACTATTATGTACAAGTATTCCTTTTTTTCGTTTAGACTATGTACCTACTTTAATGTTTAATTTTGACCTTTCAAAAGTGTCCTTGTATTTGTACCCAATTGAAATAAAGATACTGAATACTGAATTACTATACTACGTAGTTGATAGGTACTTACTTTTTCAGCGAACGTCATTTTCAAAACCAGTTTTATTTTATGCCACATATTATTCCCGTTTTGTTTCGTTTCCAGTTATGTGCTTGCAGTTCCATCCAAAATTCCATAATAACCGCGTTATTGTGGAGGATGTAATTTTGGCTTTTACGACAGTCGTAAATTGGACCATAAGTACTGATAAGTAAGTGGTATTATGGCTTGTTTATTTTTTCATCATCTTGTTAGGGCACTTTACTAAATTGCATAACATTATTACACTAGATATGATAGTATGTAAAGCCTCATAATTTTGTAGTTGTTCTGCAGTAGTGATCTATGCAATTTTTTATGTCCTTGGTATAGTTTTGTGCATTACTTCAAAGGCCGGCAAGAGAAGCATTTATGGACAAACATGAATATATGGGCTGATGCGGAGCCAAGGCCAATATAAGTGTAATCTATAAACGCATAGTTAAAAATTAAATGAATAAAATTGCCTTTTATTTCCTCAACCTATAAATAAACACATATGCATATGCATTAAGGTGATTTTCTAAAATGAATATAATTTTTAGTATTTTAATGTCTTCACATACGCAAACGCATGTTACCTCTGCAACAAATACTTGTACAAATATACAAAGGTAAACAGTGGGTTAATTTTCAATTTCGGACATTTTTGCACACACGGTCATCTGACCCCAAACTAAGCAAAGCTTGTGATATGGCTGCCAGAGACTGATATACATACATATATAGTTAGAAAATTAAATCTGAATCTGTATAAATATCATTTAATATGCAGAATGTAAAGAACCGTTCTATTTGATCATTTTGATTTGTCCATACCATAGACTTTATCGATAGAATAATTATTATGTTTATAGACCTGAATGTGGGTAAGTCTACCAGTACTGCCATCTAGTGAAAATACATTGAACTAAAACTGACGAGTATTTGCGCTAGATGGCACTACAAACCCTAAATTTCTTAGGAAGTAAAACTGAACAAGTTTACTTTTAAAATTGTTTAATGTAGGTATTTACAAAACACATACGTGCTTTACTTATAACTAAGTTAGCTTAAATAAAATATCACTTTTAAGGCACAAACATACCATACAATAAGTACAATCATTAACTCTAACATTAATCACAATAAATAAAGCGGTAACGGTTCCTAGAAGCTCATCTTTACAATTTCATGACTGGAAAATTCACAAACACGACCGAAACATATTATCAAGCCAAAGCAACAACAAATAACATTATTAAACCTGTCATAAGTCTAGTTTAAAACTCCAAAAGAAAGAAACCAACTGAGCAAAAATATGGCTGCAAAAGACGCGGGCCCGAAATCGACTGCAGAATTGTTTTGGCCCTTGATCTTTGAACTGATTTGATTTGTTACATTCTTCACTTTGTTAACAAACTTGTCCAATATATCTGATCTGGGTGTGATATCACATGCTGTATGGCTTATAGCTTCAACTACGGGTGCCGAAAATATTCTAAAGTTGACCTCGCCGTAGTCCAGTTTCTTGTACATCCAAATTGGCATCCTATTTGATAAAACCCACAAGTTATCATTGTAATCTACTTTTATGTCTGTTGGATAAATCATAGTACTATTGCTCATGAAGATTCTTCCTTGATTTTTCATGGTATACGCCTTGTTTGACGTTTTCCAGCAAGCAACAGCATTCAAATTGACTAGGGAGTAGAATAAAACCCCAGTTTTAGGATCTATGAAAGAAACACTCGATTGTGCGTTTGGCCCTCTGTCCCCAATCAGCCTGAACGCGTCAAAGTTATCATCTGCTATGCTCTGGTTTCTCAAATATTCAGTAGAAACAACGAACTCATTGTAACTGGCCATCGGATGGAAGTAAAGAGTTCTAAAGTTATCTGCGTTGGGTGCAGACAGTCCAAGGCCGAATAGCGCATCAGTCCAGGTAAAGTCAATTCCTTTGACGCTGAAGTTGCATGCCAATGGATCGGGGTGGAAGTAATGATGATTGATCCTCCAGGATTCGTCTTTCTCCCAGGAGTAAACGACCAATCCTGGCTTACCCACATCACCAGCATAAGCGTATGTCTTTTCGCAATCAGTGTCTTCTACAGCGATGTTGGCAAATCCTGAGTCTTCTTTAACTTGGTCAGTAGGAATAACAAATTTTCTCATCAAGTTATCAGTCTTGAGGTTGTAGATGATGATGGCAGGTGGGTATTTAGTGACGTTTGTTTCGAGGTTGTTCATTTTGCCATTGTCGAGGACCCATAGTCTTCCGCAGCGGTCTGCGCGGACTCTGAAGGGTGAGATAATTTCAGGAGGCTTCCCGTCGGAGCCTATCGAATGCGCGGCCCAGCTTGGATACGGGATCAGAACAGGTGATTTAGTTGAATTGTCTGAAAAACAAAACGCAGTTGTCATACAGGGAAGTAAAATAACAATTTCCTTATGTTTCTTAGGCTGAAGCATGCGTAAGGTCATAGTTATTCTTTCCTGGAAAAATAACTTGTTCGTCTGAATCTTCATTTGAAACAAACAATATGTCACGGTCTAAATAATTTTTCTAATGTATTGTATGTTTTATTTTTGGGATTATATACATTTGTAGTGCAAATTACTTTTAACTGTCTTCAAAAAAGGACAGAAGTTCTCAAATCCAATCCGTATTTTGTACAAATGACCCAAGTTTTAAGAAGGTATACCTGAGTTATGTATTACCTAAGTTAACAATTGAAACTTTTTTTACCTAAACACATCATCATCATCAGCCCTAAATGTCCCACTGCCGGGTATAGGCCTCCCTTTGTTTATGTCAGTCTCCTCGGTCTCTCGCCAGTCGCACTCGTTTCCAATAGATTTTTGAAATCGTCGTCGGTCCACCTCATCCTCGGTCAGCCCGGGTCTGCCGACCTAGTCTGGGCTACCACGCGGTGACTGAATCACATACATATATATAAATTTCATTAGGTACTTTTTATGATTAAGCATGGACAGTGCATAGAAACGTAGATGTTAGACAAGCCTGGCTTGGAATAGGAACTGGCTCTTAAGTAATGCTGCCGAAACACACCATTAGGTGCTAGGCAACATATTTTTAACTTAAGGGTGGTAGCTAGCCAGCCGAGCATTAGAACATGCCCTACAACCATGATAATGGTTTCCTCACAATGTTTATCTTCACATGCAGCAACTTCATTGTTAGGATTTGAACCCACACCCTTTGGATTAGAATTTGAACGCACCAACCACTGAGCTATCGTCGCCACATGAGCATCTTACTACATCACTCACTGTGAGCATCTACTCGATTACTTTAAGGCAGGTTTTATAAACAGAAAGGTACCTCTCAAATTAATATAGTTCAAACTCGAAGGCACTCCAGGCCTCCAGTGCGGCACGGTTATAAACAAGCGGTCCTCGTACACCTCCAAGCCCATCGGCATATTGTTCTCCGGTATGAAAGCCTTGGAGTCCAGGGCCTCCTGCCGCGCCTGGGGGCTCGGGAACTGATAGTCCAGCTGCTTCCACTCGTAGAGGATGTGGAGTTGGTCCATGCAGCTGGAGATGTAAACCAGCTGCAGGATTATGAGGGTCTTCAGGCCCCCCATTTTCGGACCTGAAATTTAAAAATTATCCGATATTACTTAGAGGTAGGTACAGTTTTGGTATGCATGGTAAATTGGGGCGTATCCTCTCTCTCAGAAAGAAGACCTGTGTCTCAGCATTAGAAACATGATAGGCTGATACCTCAGATCAGACAAACAAGGGAGATATGGTAAGGTGGCGAGGCGGGTGCGAATGCATCTCTACATAGTATAAATTAAAGTTACTTTCCGTGTATGTCTGTCTGTCTGTGTGTCTGTATGGCCACTAACTCCTCCTAAACCACGCAACTGATTTTGGTGTGGTTTTCACCAAAATTTTCATCAAAATTATCTAACTAATTTTTCACGGAAGGTTTATATATATAACAAGCGACCCGCCCCGGCTTCGCGCGTAAATTACACCCGTGCGAAGCTGGGCGGGCGGGTCGCTAGTCTGGTCTAAATCTCAAAATTGGCCTAATCTATATCTATACTATAATATTATAAAGAGGAAAGATTTGATTGTTTGCTTGTTTATTTGCATTGAATAGGCTCCGAAACTACTGAACCGATTTGAAAAATTCTTTCGCTGTTGGGTAGCTACACTATCCCCGGGTGACATGGGTTATAAAATATACCCATGCGAAGCTGGGGCGGACTGCTAGTTCTCAATAATTCTCAAACCACTTTCGGAATAAGTTCCTCTGATGTATATTTATAGCTCAGTGTAATAATAACTAGTATTCATTTCACAGTCGATGTTGTCATTATGATAATACTATCGCAGGTCAAACTCAGTGCATTCATTTCTCAAAGTTTAATGACCTCTTGTGAATAATCTACTGACTACGAGTAAAGACAGCTTAACAATAGAAATGTCCTTTGTCTGTATCTATCAGAACATAAGTTAGCTCACTAGACCGACTCAAAAGGAGGTTTTATATTTTACTAGAAGCGCCCGCGGTTTCACCCTCAAGCTAAAATCGTTGTATTGTACTATATGTAATTACTAGCTGACCCGACAGACGTTGTCCTGTCTTAGAACTGTCAAACGCGCAAACTTAAAATCGTCGTTAAGTTTTCTGAAATTTTCTGGCCAATTTTCTAAATTTTTCTTTCCGTAAGAACCTTCTACAAAGTATTAGAAAAATTAAAAAAAAGAAGAATGAAATTGGTAAAGTCGTTCTCAAGTTATGGCGTGACCAAGGTAAATAGAGATTTATTTTTATGTATCATATATAGGATATAGATATAGATGTATATATGGTACGCATACTAGTGATTTATTTAATTGAGTAGGTAGGTAGGTACTTAAATAAGTTTTGTATAGTTTTGATGCCATCGCTCGGCAACGGCGAAAGAAAACATCGTGAGGAAACCGGTATGTTCGAGAACCTCAAAAGTTCAAAGACATGACATTCACCAACATGCACTGGGCCAGCATGGTGGATTAGGGCATTCTCTCTCTCTCTCTCTCTCTTGCCAGTGTCCCAGCAGTGGGAACGTGATAGACTGAAAATGAAGGACTTAAAAAATAAAAATGAATAAATTGTTATGCATAACAAATTATTCATATTCATTCATATCGTAGCCATGGTTACATAAAACGCACATAAAAGTGTGTAATTCGTAATTAATTTGAGTAATATTGGTTTTTAAATTCATTAGTAAGCGTTGACTATTGACCTTACGCCTACTAAATTAATTAATTAATAAATTAATTAACAAACCTTGACTTCAATAATATTTGTACAATTGCTGTAATTGAACAATTATAGATAGAATGGCTTCGAAACTTCGAAGTACGTACGAATTTCTAGTCATTTTAAAAGAAACAAAAAATATTATGTTGCCAACCCAAGATAAAAGATTCTCCTTTTAGTGTCGTACCTATATAGAAATAGGTGGTATGTAAATCAAAAATACCAAATCAAAATAATTTAAAAAAGAATTTTTTTTGTTGTAATTTTGCAAAATGCGTGGTAAAATGTATTATGAAAATGTGAGTGCAATAAGGTAGATACATATTCTTTATTCATCATCATCATCATCATCAGCCATAGAAGACATCGACTGCTGAACATAGGTGTTCCCCTTATCCATCTTATTTTATTAGGGAAGTTATTAAATACAGTCGACGTTAACTTGAAACTCGTAAAAGATAGTAAATTTTTAAGTTTAGGAAATAACACAGCAGGATCCATCCAATCCAAAAAAATCGTCACCACTTTATGATTGACATTCCAAAACCCATACGAAGCGCTTTGATTCCACATTTATTGTGCGAACTGCCAGTCTGTGGAATGCGCTGCCTGAATGGGTGTTCCCCGATGGTTACAATCTGGGTGTCTACAAATCACGAGTGAATCGGTTTCTTCAAGACAAGCGTGCTCCAACGTAGACCACATCATTGCTTTACATCAGGCGAGACGGTGGTCAAACACAAAGCAATTATAAAAAAAAATAAAAAAAAATGTTTTATGCAAGAACTTTAGGATTTCCAAAGCCAAGACAGTATAGTTACTTATGTCGTCATTGGGTCTAAGTGACTCAAGGGTCTGGGGTGACTTTGGAAATTCCAACATCCAAGCAAGATGCGAATTTGACGTCATCTAAGCCAAAACACAATGATTCACATTGCATGAGAAATCCGCGTGAACATATTTTTGGACAAAATTAGCAGTTTCAAACAGCGTCATTTAAGAAAGAAAGAAATAAAAGATGTATAACAAAAGATATACCTACGATATTTTCAAGGTCAGAGTGATTAGGTATGTTCTAAGTCTGCGTGCTTCATCTTTGACCACATCGTCGCCTACCAGCAGGACAGCATGTGGTTAAACGCGGAATTATAAAAAAAGTTTCCTTTGGGTTGCGACGAATACCAATGAGACGTATCGGTGGGTATCGGTGGATAAAATTATCAAGGAAAATCACATTAAAGTGATTAATTCTTGACATTATATTTCCTTGAACATGTAACTTCTTTTGTTATTCTTTAACCACCTCTTGGAATTTCTCAGCACTTTATAATTTCCATAATTATTTTAACAAATACAATGCTCACACGCGGGTAAAGTTCACACGTTAAATTAATTGTTTCATGTTAATTTTCTATTGGCTACCAGACTGATAATTTTATATTGATATATATATTATTATATAAAAGCGAAATTCATCTACTCACTGTTCAGGAAATCAATTTTTCAATGAATCTTTCTTCTGACTTGGCAGGTTGAAATTCTTTCACCTTACAAGTCACCTTGATCTTTTGACATTGCGTGATTTCAAAATGTTGTATGTTTAATTATTTTTATTTAATTTGTTGTACCGAAAATTGTGAGAAACCTGGAATTTTCGGCCAAAAGCACGGACTGCAGCTAGTAGGAAAATAAAAGAGCTTAACATTGGTCTCACTAATGACGATACAAAAGGCATCGCAGAGCCTCGAGCCCAAAATCATTTTGGGACCACGCAATGTCAAAAGATCAAGGTGAACTTGTAAGGTGAAAGAATTTCAACCTGCCAATGTCAGAAGAAAGATTAATTGAAAAACCGATTTCCTGAACATTCGAGGTTGTCCGGTTCGAATTCCGAGCTTGGCCTCTGTCAAGGTCCACTTCCTACCACCTCTTACTTGTACCTAAACGAATCGTTACAGCACATACTTTTGGTACGTCGTATATACATGACTTTGTGCCGCCTGTTAGTTGTGAAGGTCAGATCAAAGAGTTTTGAAATGCACCCCGAGAGCACAGCTGTGTCGCGCCCTCATAACAAGCGAAATAGCTATGTATATGGTTTCGTATTGTACAAGTTTGTTGGTTTATCGGTGTTCTTGCTCATCTTTTATATTTTACTATTAATTATTTATAGGTATTAATTATATCTAGGTAAAAACGATTTGCAAGATAATTCGTAAGTTAGGTACGCAGTCTAAGGAATTGTGCGTCTTAAATGACCATAGATTGTAAAAACTATTGTGTAAGCGTTTTGCACAAGGCTGTTTGCGAACTAATAAAAAAACGGATTGACGAGACGTCTAAGGGACGGAGAGTGACATACGACTTTTTATCCTGGAAAATGTACGGTTTCTGGTATACCACGGCTCGCGGTTTCATCCTGCTCCTGAAACCTCGAGCAATATAAAATACAGCGACCCACGCGCCCCGGCTTCGCACAGGAGTAATTTATGTGCGAAGCCGGGGCGGGTCGCTAGTTATATATATACATAAGCCTTCCGTGAAAAATTATCTAACTGATGGTGAAACTGCATCAAAATCCGTTGCGTAGTTTAGGAGGAGTTAGCGGCCATTCAGACAGACAGATAGACGCGGAAAGCGACTTTATATGTAAAGATAGAGAAGAGATAGAGAAGAGAAAAAGTAGAAAATACCTATACTGGATGCATTCAGTGTACAGGGGGCTTAGTCCCAGATTTGATAGTTTTCGAAAACTTTTTTCGTTTACGTTTTGTTCCATACATTGCTGGGCTGAAAGGTATTCAAAAACTTTTTTCGTATTACAGTGAAGCAATATATACCGCCGATTTTAGTTCCTCCGCGTTTCCGCTGGAGGCGCTTTACTAAAATGTATGGAACAATACGTAAACGAAAATAGTTTTCGTTAACTATCAAATCTGGGACTAATCCCCCAGTTATAAGCACACCACTTCCCTTAACTTTTGACAACTGTGTTTGTAAATGTGTCGTTTATATATAGGGCATGGAACTTTCGACCCAAAATAAAATGAAGAAGCGCATTTTTGAAGATTACAAAATGAGCGCCGGCGCTCACTTCGTTTCAGTTGGTCTCTAGCCGTAGGAAGTGCGACACGAAACTATTCTTATATACATGATAACGAAACATCTGACTAAATTATGCCTTCGTGTGCTTTCCCGAAGTGTAAATACAGAACAAAAAACCGCTAAGTATCTATTTTTGTAACAAATGTACTGTACATGGTTATAATTAGGTGTTGAAGTATGTCCGACGGTTTTGACTCGTTTTTACTGAGCAAGTTCAATGGTTATGGCCCGTCCATTCAATTTATTTGGTCGAAGTATTTTAAGATATTTTCTCTTTGTGATATTGGCTTTGTTATCCATGAAATAAAAAATATTATTATGATTATGTACAGTTATAAGCACACCATGTATTGTGTCGTTTATACATTGGGCATAGAACACGCTTTAGGAAGTAACGGAAATTACCTACAGCCATTTAGATTTCATTAATTACATACGTACCTACTTATATAGGTTACCTCCATCTGTCCCACAGGAAGCTTGGATCCGGCCTACCTTATGAAAAAGACAATGCGAAATAGCTGCTAAAATCAAACAAATAGTTATGACGAAGCGTGACATAACGACACGCTATAGAATTCAATCGGCATGAATCGACATTAAAATTCCATACAAACGTTGGAAGTAGAAACATTCACTTGCATCAAATTATTGTTTTCATTTCCAGCGAACAATGAACTCTATTACAAAAGCATGAGGATTAAACTTGTGTAGTTTATTACGATTCGATTCGTCTTATTAAACGCGTTATCGAGTAGATTTTGTGATTCGATTCCGATAGGCCAAGCGGTCGGTAAGCGGTGTGGATAATTTAAAATAATGAAATACCTTCGTTTCGAGAATAATAGCAATATAGTACCTACTTATACTAATATGTCATCATCATCAATTTAAGGGTAGGACGTCCACTGCTGGACATCCCCCAGGCCTCCTCCATCGATCTCCAAAAGGACCGGTTGGAAGCGGCCTGCATCCAGCGTTTCCTTGCGGTCTCTGTTAGGTCGTCTGTCTATCTTGTGGGTGGACGTCCTACGCTGCGCTTACCAGTCCGTGGTCTCCATTCCAGAACCTTTCGGCCCCATCGGCCATCTGTTCTGCGTGATATGTGCCCTGCCCACTGCCACTTCAACTGGCTAATCCGGTGGGCTATGTCGGTGACTTTCATTCGTCTACAGATGTCATTTCTGATTCGATCTCGTAGAGAAACCCCGAGCATAGCCCTCTCCATAGCTCGTTGTGCGACTTTGAGCTTGCTTATAAGACCCGTAGTGACTAAATTAGGTGGGTACTACCATACATATTACTATTAAACCCTCAGTACTAATATGTATTCCGTGGCTAAAGTCACAAAATTAACCTCTGGCAAACTTTTGAATGGATCCAATAAAGTATTTGTCTGTTTATTATTTATTTAAAGAATAGGCTTGCGTTTGACCACCATCTCGCCTGAGATAAGATATATGATTCATGTTGGTGTACTTAGTTCTAGAAAGTTTTTTTTTTTTTTTTTTATTTTATTTATTTAACATACAATTAGGTGGGCAGTTACAGGGGGCCCCAATTCACCCACCCATGGATATAAGAAAAAATTACACCTTAAAACCTATTAAAAAGTAGAAAAATAAAATTTGCCTACAAAAATAAAATATTTTTTTTACATAATAATAACAAATGAAACAGACAAACAAAAATTTAAAATATCTACTATTTATAACACTTACAGCCCTTATTTTAGAGGGTTCTGTATTTGTTCCTTAATATTATTATAAAAATCTATCGTCACTCTGCGAACCTCTGCCTCCGTACAATGAAACAAATCTAGATCCAAGCGCTGGGCCAGCAGGGCATTGAGCGTGCTCAGTGCTCTCGGCACCGGCGCCAGCCTACCGTACTCCGTTCTGCACCAGGGAACGCGGAACAAGTTGCGCTGCCGAGCTGCCAAATACTTGGTAGGGACCGCCAAACTTAACCGCTCGAGCACAGACGGAACACTCATACGGCCAGTTATAATCCGCCATATGTACAGTATCAGGGACAACGCTCGTCGTTCCTCCAGAGTATTGTAGTCCAGCATCCCAATGACAAAATCACTGGGATACAAAAAAGGGAATCCGACGTAATACCCGTACCGTTTGTGATAAAGCCACCTTAAAAATTTTCTTTGCAGCTTTTCGACCATACCAATGTATTTGTCCTCGTAAGGGTTCCAGATTATCGAATTACTCTCCATCTTGCTCCGGACAAATGCATTGTAGAGGGCCTTAATAGCTGGAATGCTATTCAAATGACGAGCCTGACGCATAACGAATCCCAGGGTTCTAAAAGCTTGAGCACATATTTTTTTGATGTGCAAACTAAAAGTTAGGTCGCCGCTTAAAAGAACCCCGAGATCCCTCACTGTGTCCGTTCTTGGTAAGACGATGTCCCCGAGACTGTACTGCACTGTTAAGGGGGTTTTAGCTTTAGTGAACGTAATCACAGAGCATTTGCTCACGTTGAAGAAAAGCTTATTGCGTTCACTCCAACGAAGCAAACTGTCGATATCCTTCTGAAAAAGTAAGCTGTCTCCGCTGTCTCGAATCTTCATGAACAGTTTCAGATCATCAGCAAATAACAAACAACAGGCTGTGCTGACGATCTCCGGTAAATCGTTTATCATTAACAAAAACTCCAATGGGCCTAAATTACTACCTTGGCTCACTCCTGAGTACGTGTCGTATGGTTCAGAAATATGTCCTTTGTATTGTACATACTGCCGGCGATTACGTAAATACTCACAGAAAAATTTGAGCAAGTGCGGTGTAAATCCCACTCTAGAAAGTTTTTGTAAAAGTACGTCATTGTCTACAGTGTCAAATGCCTTCCGGAAATCAAAATATGCTGCATCTACCTGCACTCCAGAATCTACTGCCTCCACTGTGTATGACCAAAAAGACAGTAAATTCGTTACAGTTGAACGACCAGCCCGAAAACCGTGCTGAGCATTAGTCAATTGACTCTCCACCTGCCTGCTTATTTGACACTGTAGAATTGACTCAAACAATTTACCGAACACCGACAACACCGCCACAGGTCTATAGTCGCTTACTTCGGATCCTGAATTTTTCGGTATCGGGACAACACGCGACAGCTTCCATACATCTGGATAAAATGCACTTTCATAGCAAAGCCTAAACACATGATGCATTGGTTTGATCAGCCGCGCTCCACAATCCTTCACGACATACGGAGGGATGCCATCAGGGCCTACCGATCTCTTAGGCTTCAGCGACCTCACTGCCAGCTCCACGTCTTCATACGATATCGTGGAAATGTGTATGCGGCCACTTCCGTTACCCATTGCCCTTACCTCATTAACATTTAGTTTCGCTGGCTGCGGCGAATAAACATTATGAAAGTATGCGGCAAAATGAGTTGCAGCCTGCTCATCTGCTACCGCTTGACCATCAAGTATTACTTTCTTGGAGGCTTTGCCCTTAGATCTTTTTGAGGCCACATAGCCCCAAAACGTGGATGGATCTCGCATGAAGTCTTTCTCCATGCGGTCTTTGTAAATTGCAAAGTCTTCCTTGAGATTAAGTTTCACTCTTGCTCGCCATTCCATGAAGAGTGTACGGCTTGCTGGTGTATTGTTTGATTTATAACGCCGATGATACTGGGCTTTCTTTCTGATATGACGTATAGTTTTCGCCGAGTACCACTCAGGATAAACATATCTAGACTGTTTCACTACAGTAGATCTTGTTGGAACAAACCTATTTATACAATCATTAATAATTTTGTAAAAGTGATTGACAGCTAGTTGCGGGTCTTTTATGCTATATAGAGGATCCCATTCAATATCATATATACTACGGTAAAGGTGAATAAAGTCAGCTTTTTTAAAATTCCACACTCTTCGATCATCTCCCGGCTGGCCCAACTGTGCTCTAGCACTGTGGGCACTGTGTAACTGCAGTCGCAGTTCAATTGCCAGTGGGGGATGATAACCGTCAGAATGCTTCTGCCAATCAACTTCTATATGCACCGACACATCGCATAGCTCTGAACTGACCAGCACCAGATCCAAGATCTGATCCTTTTTATTTTTTACAGCATTGACCTGTCTAAGCTCACAGAATGACAAGAGATATTCATACCTAGCACGTACTTCCATTGTACAAGAATTAAAATTAAAATCTCCACATACTAGTACACAATCATACTCAATACATACAGCCTCTAAGCCATCAAACATTCTAACATAAACATCTACATGCGTTTTTGGCGGTATGTACATGCAGACAGCTACGGTTATTAGATTATTACCACAATAAACACCTGCACAAATAAGTTCGTAACCGGTTTGATCCACCTCACGAGGAGGCTGGATCTCGCGTAGCTGGTATCTGGGGGCAACCACGATCGCCACTCCTCCACCTACGCCCGTTCCAGGCCGGTCTTTACGAAGTAAAGAGTATCCTCGAGGTATCACTTCTTCGTCCAAGATTCCAGCCGCCAGCCATGTTTCCGTGATAAAAAATAGCTCAGCATCAATTGCTGATATAGCTATTGAGAAATCATTTAATTTTGTACGGAGCCCTCTAACATTCTGGTAGTAAACCCTAAATACTCTACTGGGTGTAGGACATGCGTTCTTCTCCGGTCTGTCCTTTGTACCGGTGCTCAGCTGAGTTCCACTGAGCGTTTCTTTTACGAAACCACTCATTTACTCTTGCATTCTTAGGCCAGTTCACTCCGTCCATGAAGAACTGAAAGTAGCTCTCCGGAACCGTTATTACAAAGGAAGCATAGTTATCGTGCTTCAGCTGCAGCTTTTCGGTTGTGTACTGCTGCTGCCCTGCTGGGTTCTTTTTTGCCATATAGGCGGTTACTTTATCGGCCGTTGTATCTGCGCTCAGTGACCACAGATGAATCCTTTTAAGCTCTTCCACTGCCCGCAAATCGTCGTCCGACTCTCCCGCTCCCCGGATAGTCACACGTTGACGCCTTGCTACCGTAGTCCAGCTTACGCCCTCGATTTCGGCACCAACTTCAGTACCGGCAGTTTGCGATGTCTCGGATGCAGGTACAGTATTCTGTGGTGTATTCTTAGAGCCCCGAATACCGGCTTCCGAGGAGTCTCGAATTAGTACTTTAGCCGCTACCCTATGGTGCTGCAATCCAGCAGATTTTATTTTGGGTGCTGCTTGTGACTCTGTATCTTGTGACTGACATTTATCACCCTTCGAAATTTCATTGTTATCACGCATTTCGCGCAGTTCGACTCGAAGAGCTTTTACTTCCGCTTCCAAGTTCATCACTGCTTCCAATGCCTCTCTACTATCCTGCAACTCTACCCTCAATAGCGTCATTTCTTGCTTAATTGAGCATTCGTTGGCGCTTAATTCTCGCACTTCCTTTTTAAGCTCTTCTACAACTGAGAGCAATTGGCGCGTGACATCCATATAAGCATGTTCCGGGTGGATTTGCTCTACTTTAGGTGAGTTGTCGGCCTGAGTTGTAGCTTGGTCCTCATCTACGTATTGTGCCACCATACCTCTGACCGGAGTTGACGCTTTATTGTCTCGTGGCATTACGCTCTTACAGGTTGGACATAACCACGTCGGGAGTAGGCTTGCCTTGACGGGAATATTGACGCAAGCTCGATGGTAGACGCCTGTGCACTTGCCGCATTTAGCGCCATCTTGCGACGCTATGAACTTACCACAGCCTCCGCACTTCAACATGATCGTTATTTATGCTGCAAAAAGTTTCCGAGAAATCCCAGTAGATGGCGTAGTTTGCTAAGAACAGCTGCTTAATCAAATCAAATCAAGAATCAATTTCTAACTCTGTAGGTAATAATCCCAAGCAGCGAAGAGCGGGCGGCAGCGCGGCGACCAACTCGCCCGTAGTAACTGCTATCTCATCTACGGTTTGACTGAGAGCTCGCCAAAGAATACGCAGCAGTAGTTGTACGTTCAACGTTCGGCCAGTCGACACAGTAACGACACAGGGCCCAATGTGTTTCCTTCTAGCACCGTGTCGACACAGTGCACATATTTACGTCGACAAAATTACCCTCAGTTGAAAAAACGTTTATGAAAAATTATTTATTACACAGAGCAAGTACTGATCAATTCAATGATTCAAAATCACAAATTTGTCAATTACACAGTACTAACCAGTTATTGGCACTTTAATCACATCACCAACAACTTTAAACACTGTTTTGCTATTTTATTCGTCGTAAGGAAAATAAAAACGTCTAACACCTTCGCGCGCTCGATGTATTCTCGAGTTATTATTTAAAATATTCTATTATTAGAACTACAAAACAACGTCCTGATTTTCTGTAAAATCTGTCTACCTTCTTTTTCTTGTTGTATATATTAAAATCAATTGATGTTCGTTAGTCTCGCTAAAACTCAAAAACAGCTTGACCGATTTGAATATTTGTTTTTATTTGTTCGCCTCAATAACAAAAGAAAAAAAAAGAAAACAAAATTGGAATATTGGAAACTTTTGGGTTTTTTTCGGCGAGGACGTTTGTCGGGTCAGCTAGACAATTTGATCGATTGTTTTTGCCACGCACCTGTAAGCTATGGAATGGCTTACCATCTTCGTTTACCACCTTCGATTTTTCCTCCGAAATATGACCTTAATAGCTTCAAACGAAGAGTGAATAGAGTCCTCAAAGATAGGCAACGCATCGACAAAGCTCCGGTTGTAGGTGTACATAGGCGGTGGTGACCACTTACCATCAGGTGGCCCCTAGCTTGTCTGTCTACTAAATCTACCACATACCTACCTAGTTATAAAAATTATGAGATATTAAATAAATACTATGCACCTGCGAGTATAGTTTACATGACAGAACAATCAATTAAGGGCACATTGTCATTTGTACCACGTAAATGTTTAAACACAGAAGGTTATTTGTGCAACATGGGCGTGTGGAGGTCGAACGCACAGGTTTGAGTCTAAAGTCGACTCCGATGACATGTTATATTGCTATTTAAGCGCAGTCTAAAGGTGCTTGCAGACAATGCGTAGTACAAGTAACAAGTAGAAGTGGCAAGTTCCTACTACACATCGTCTGCAACGGTGTACTTAGTGAAAGTGGCAGTGAAAGCTCTAAGTAGCATTTCGCGCTGGTCCTTGCGCAAGTTTCGTTTCTCCGCGCTACTCACGCGAAGCCCACTGTGCATCGTTCGTCTCGTTCGAACACTTGTGCGAGTACGTACTCGCACGCGAGTTGTGCGCGTTACCGCGTGAGTGGCTACTATAAGGCTCTTGCAGACGATGCGTAATACAAGTAGCAAGTAGAAGTTGCAGTAGCTACTACGCATCGTCTGCAACGTGTTACCATTTGCAACGTGTTGTTGCAGTAGCTACTTGCTACTTCTACTTGTTACTTGTACCACGCATCGTCTGCAAGCGGCTTAAAGCTTTATTCACAATTCGTCGAGGCTATATAAGCTATGTATAGGATTTGACGGGCAATAGCATTGTTTTAATAATAGGCTTGCGTTTGACCGCCCACTCGCCTGATTTTAAGCGATGGTGTGGTCTACGGTAGAGCACGCTTGTCTTGAAGAAACCGATTTACTCGTGATTTGATTGATTAAAATGGGAGCCCTGTAAAACGGGAGGGGTTCACAATTCGGTTCAACAGATTTCAGATATAAACCGATGTGGAAATTTTTTGTTATTCGAAAGAATATAACTTTTAGACTAGTCGGATAGAAATTTCATCAAAATCGTTTCAGTAGTTCGTTTTTAAATCAAAATAACTGGGAAAAAATATGTCATTCTACAACCGAAATTGTGTATTCACTAATTTTGAAGTCGGTTTTTTTAATTGATAATTATTTAACACCCTGTATCATATTATTTATTGGCACAGCCTGTATAATAACAACCAAGGTCGTGTAGCGTGCATAAGTGATTGCTAATTTGTCATAGAATCTAATTTAGTAGCCATAAAGAGTTTGTAACCTTGTGATAGGCATAAACCCAGATTGGTAATTAGGTAGGTACTTGGATATATTTCTAGAGTCAAGCTCTAGTTTGGATCGGGCATTTACAATGTATTTCTACTTATTTTTGCCCTTATTAAATTAACATAATTATTAAATTAAAAACCCGACTTCAAAATTTGTAAATAAGTACTTACCCAATTTCGTTTACTTGGATGACATATTTTTTGATGATGAAATTCCAAAAACCAAAATATTGAACTGAACTTTCTGGTGTACACAATATAGAGTTTCTATCTATATATCTATCTACTGAACTGATTTTGATAAAATTTCTATGGGATCAATCATAAAGTATACCTTACTTTATAATTTGAAAAAAATCGATTAAATTACGGAGTTTTAAGGTAACTAACAAAAAAAAACATCAGAATTACGAACACGCTCCTTTTATGAAATCGGTTAAAAAGGGTCGTTGTGCCCATGTATAAATAGTATATTATGCAATTAGTGAATAAAGGACGGATTTAAAGCGAGGGCCATATATGAATCACGAGCAAGTGAAGGATTCTAACAGTGATCACAACCGTAGGGAGTGATTCGCGAAGATAGCCCGTTGGTCCAGTTGGTAGTGAACCTGCCTTCTGAGCTTGGGGGCGTGGGTTCGATTCCCATCTAGGACATACATTTTTGTGATGAACATTTGTGTTTGTTCTATATCTTAAGTATGTATTTAAAACTATGTATGTATGTATATCAGTCTCTGGCAGCCATATCACAAGCTCTGCTTAGTTTGGGGTCAGATGACCGTGTGTGAAAAAAATGTCCCGAATTTATTATTATTATTGAATCACGAACGTAGCGAGTGATTCAAGTGTTAGCATCCTGAGCGACGCGAGTGATTCATGGCCCTCGATATAAATCCGTTTTATTCAAGACATGCATACTATACTTTATACCATGACTACGAGAAAAAGAAAGATTTGAAGAAATTCTATTGAGTATTTTTTGCGCAAGGAGGTTGTTATAGCATTGAGATGGAGGTCGAATATATTGGTGTGTTCTAAATTCAAACAGCAAATTTTAATTCGCTGTTTTCAGTGAATAAAATAAGCTTTATAAAGGGGGAATGGTTATGGAATAAATATTATTTTGTTCTTTGTAGTGGCACAATGTTTGTGTTTAGTGGTTTTTTGAAGTCAGTTTTTTTAAGATAGCACAACAGCAAAAGTTATAAATAAATCATTTCAAACGACTCCACCAGCTGCAGTTTAATTTTATAGTCTTGACGGCAAACACTTTGTATGAAAACGTATTAACAATGCTTACAATTTATCTGCAGTTTGATGGGGGCACCACCAATGTCTTTTCTGAATTAAACTAACAGCTATCTGTAGACATTCTTTAATTCGATTATTTGGACAACTCTACAGAGATGTTGGTTGGTCGGTACAATGGTACAAATCGGTACAATACCTACGATCATATAAACGAAGGCTCTTCGTGCGACGGCATTTAATCATCCTTCCCACGACATCGCTGTCTGTGATACCACTAGCTGTTAAATAGATATTACCCGACGGATAAGTGAATTGATTAAAATATTCGGGACAAAATTATCGGGACATTTTTGCACACGGTCATCTGACCCCAAACTAAGCAAAGATTGTACTATGGCTGCCAGAGACTGATATACATACATACATTATAAACTTTTTATACATACTTAATAGATATGGAACAAACACAAAAGTTCATCACATGAATGTTTGTCCTTGATGGGAATCGAACCAGGGGGTGAATTGGAGGAGTGCCCCAAGCGCAGAAGGCAGGTTCACTATACCCTTTTCATGAAATTATAAGCATTCCGAACAGAATTTTCCTAGCTTTATTGGGCAAAACCGTAACGTTTATTTTATTTTATATTGTGCCAAAATATAGCTTTATGTGCCTGCATTTTTGGCCACTTTTGGTTACTTTAGTAGCTAACAAGTTATGTGGTGGTACGGAACCCTCAGTGCTCGAGCCCAACTCGCACTTGGCCGGTTTTTTTGTGTGTTAGTTACGTGTTTACTCCACAAATTATTAATCGATTTAGATAATTCTTTTTTGTTTGGCAGGCCACACTTCAGAGGTGGGCCCATATAAATTTAATATAAATTGATTCATCGCTTTTTGAAAAATCAACAAAGACTAAAAATATACTAAGATGACGTTTTGGTTTGTGGTTCTCTTTAGCAAAAGTTTTGATGAGGACTTTCAATCTCTGTTTTAACTGTAATTATCTACTTTTTAACCGACTTCAAAAAGGAGGAGATTACCAATTCGACTTCATGTTTTTTTTAGTTTAAGTTTGTACATAATATTATAGTCTTGAAGTCGGCTTTTGTTTTTTATTCTAAAAATGTGTTATCAAAAACACTCTTTTAAACTATCACGGTTGTTCACTACAATGGTAAGGTATTTACGGGATATTTACCGTGGTAAGGTTGTGGAATGAGCTCCCGATATTATATTTTTGAACATGGTGCATGTAACTGTGCCGAAATATCGGGAAATCATTCCACAACCTTACCACGGTAAATATCCCATTAATAATCCTATAACATTAATTAATTTTCCAGTGTTGTTTAATCTGGAAATTTAAAGCAGGCCGCTTGACGAGTATCGTGACGATCTCTCCTTCCCAGCATGGAAATTGACCTCCTCGTTGATTAACTCACAGATTTCCTTTGTTAATTAATTGACTGAGAGAGTTTAGTTTCATCGGAAATTTGTACCTGAGTTTTATTATGGAAACCTCAGATTAGACAAACAAGGGAGATGTGGTAAACCTTTAAAAAAGAGTTGATAGTGCCCGTTCTTTAAAAAAAAAACTTATGATAGTGTAAAACCTTATTTTTAGTGAATAAATATATTTTAATTTCATGAAAACGTAAGAAACAGAATTAGCATGAAAACAATGTATTTGTAAATGGTACACACATATACAGAAAAAAATACGCCAATAATAATTGTCTTGGCGGATGCGAATGCATTCATTCAACATTTATGAGCGTAGCTCTTGTCGGTGGAGTAACTTCCAAGCTTCACGGTCTTCTGCCAGCGTTTTCACCTCCCTGTACGACATGACATCTGTCTTCTCTTTTATTTGGTCTAAGAATACTCTTCTTGGTCTTCCCGGTCCTCTCTTTCCTTCTACCTTTTCCTCTATGATGGTTTTCATTAATTTGTCATTTCGTACAAGGTTGCCAAACATCTTTCCCCTTCTCGTCTCTATATTCGCTAGTAAACATATTTCCTCATTGACAATATGTAATACTTCCTGGGTTTTTTTTCTGTCCAGCTTATTCTTTCCATGCGTCTCCAGCAAATGCAGCAGGTCTAAATTCGTATTTTTTTTCAATAAAAAAAAAACTATCTACGTTTATGCTAACTTTTATGCAATTCAGGTTCTAGAAAACCAATATTATCTATACTAATATTATAAAGAGTAATGATTTAGTGTTTGTTTGCATTGAATAGGCTCTGAAACTACTGAACGGATTTGAAAAATTATTTCACTGTTGGGAAGCTACACTATCCCCGGGTGACATAGGTTATATATCTATACCCGTGCGAAGCCGGGGCGGCCCACTAGTATACATATAAAGCGCTGTAAAATAGCTACATTCTATGATTAATAAAATTTATCTATTTGGATTTATTTATTACTTCTTCAATACGTTTCTGCAACATTATAAATCATTATGCAGTATAAAGGTTTGATTCGCATTTTTTTATTCACTGGTCATAAATATTATCATAGAGATAGAACTGTTTATTGGCGCGGCAAAATTTACACGTTCATTTGAAACAGTAGCGATCATCAATTGACTTTTGATCTCATGAATTTTAAAGCACTTAATGGGCACTTAGGACAGTCAATTTTCTAATAAACATAGCCGGGCATTTCGTCTAAACTGGAAGTGTTCACATAATGGTCACCGCTTGGTGCGCTTGCGAACGCATCTCACTGGCGAAGATTTATATTCGACGAAGAAGTTTTTCCAGATAACGAAAAAAAAAAAAAAAGAATGATCACAAAATGTACTAGGAAACGTTTAATCATATTTTAGCCAAGTAGTGTGAAGTGTCTGCTTAAAGTGACATAGGTATAATTGAATTGCATGACTGTACTAAAATATTATCACGGTATCATAAGTTGGAGCCCCGTGCTTCACCCAGGTGAAGAACCTAGGTGAAGAACGGGTCCAAACTCAAAAAAAAAAAGAAAAACGGAGACATTAGAATACGAACGATAATAATTGTACTAAGGCACATCTTCCTTGTTTCTCAGATCTGAAGTGTGTGCAGACTGCAGGCCGTGTACCTATATAGCGAGTTTCTATGCTTCGAAGTGATATCGGGTAGTACCCGACTTCAAAAAGGAGGAAGGTTCTCAATTCGGCCTGTATTGTTTTGTTTATTATATCATTGCTTTCTGATGTAGATTTGAAACCAATTTTTTTTTGTATATTTTTGCGGTCAGCGGTCTATTAGATCATTTTAGTTATAAATAAATGTGCCAAATTGTAAATAAGCAGAAAGGGGGTCATACTACTTATAATTTTGAACAACTTTTACTAATTGGACTAACCGTGAAATCGCCAAAAAATATCAGCTGTTCCATACATTTTGTCGAGTGTCAATGACCGTTTTCTATAGAACAGCTGTTTTTTTTTCGCGATTTCAACATACACAGTATATAATAATATGCGTAACCCTGTAGATCAGACCTTTGAGCTTGACTGGCATTCTTTTGTCGCTACAAGCTATAGAATACGCCTTCGCAAAACTCCACACAGCAGCCGTATAGACTGATAAATTGCAAAAACGTAAAGAAAAAATCCAACGGCTCGAATCAAGGTGAACCAGATTCAGTTTAGGAGATTTGTCTGGCGCGACCGACTGAACTCTCTACCTGCCCCGAGAGATCCAGCTAGATCTATTTAGATTTTTCTTTATAATTTTGATGTCTGTGTTTTACTTTACTGTTTATACCTAGCTACAATTTCATTTTTAGGGTTCCGTACCTCAAAAGGAAAAAACGGAACCCTTATAGGATCGATTTGTTGTCCGTCTCTCAGTATGTCCGTCTGTCAAGACCATTTTTCTCAAGAACGCGTACATGTATCAAATTGAAATTTATTTAAAATAATTGGGTCTACGGTTTCTTTTAGCTGTAAAAAAAACAAACTTGTAAGTCAACGCGATCAAAAGATATGACCATTTAAGTATGTCGCATATTTTCGCATATTTTGCGATTTCACAAGGGAATCAAAACCTATAGGGTACTTCCCGTTGACCTATAATCATGAAATGTCGGTATAATTTAGATGTCCGTGGTTTACTACTGTTTAGATACCAAACTACAATTTCATTTTTGCTACCTTACAGCTGCACTCAGAAACGTTACTTAAGCCAAGGAATACTTAAAATTGCTCTGTCTCGTTTTCACGTGTGACAATTTCCGTCAACGAGAAGTTGACAGAGCAATTTTAAGTATTCCTTAGCTTAAGTAACGTCTCTAAGTGCGGCTGTAAGACTAGGTACGCGACTGCGGCTGCGCTCTCTACCTGCCCGAGAGTAGGCCATACATACATAGGATACTTTTTTATTTTAAACAATAATATACAGTTCGATAATAAGGATTGTCCGTGCGGTTAAAACCGGTGCATCTAGTTTTAAATATATTTTTGTAACCTTGCATAGTTTCCCTGACAGGCGGACCAATGCACATTTCTTAAAATGCGCAGTTAATAAACTTGAAACAGAAAGTTTTTGCGTATTGTACGAGTATATAGGTTAATAAACCGGCCAAGTGCGAGTCGGGTTCGCGCACTGAGGGTTCCATACCACCACAAAATTCAATAACGAAATTACCAGTAATAACTTAGTAATGAACAGAAATTTATCATCGACACGCACTTAGCTATTATTTATTGTTTGTTGTTATATTTTAGAGTGTGTTCTACAATCGTGCCAAGTTTGACGCTTGTGCGTATTACCATTTCTACATTAGAGCTAATACAAAAATACGTTAAAAAGTTTGTTGTATGGGGACCCCCCTTTCGTTATGTTTTTTTTATTTCTGCCATAACATCTCATATTCTGTGTAAATTTCAATTGGCTATCTATAACGGTCCGAAAGATACAGCCATTTAAAGGTAGGATGAACAGACAGAGAGACAGACAGACAATGCAGTCTTAGCAATAGAGTCCCGTTTTACCCTTTGGGTACGGAACCCTTAAAAGGGGACCGAGTCTCTGTTCTAAAAATAAACCAGCTAAGTTCGAGCCGGGTTCGCGTACTGAGGGTTCACCACCAAAAAATACAAAAAGTAGTGCAAAAAGACTACATCACGCCCAGGTGGTCACCCATCCAAGTACCGACCGCGCCCGATGTTGCTTATAACTAGGTGGTGTACAGAATTCAGCGACTCGCACTTCTTCCCAACAAACCCTTTCTTTTGATATCCATATCATAGGGGTGCATAAAAAAATATTGGTCCGCCATCTTTGGGAGTCCGCCATATTGAATTTAGAATGATGTCACTTAGTAACCATGCTGTTATCCAAACTAAACGTCGGTTGGGATAACTGTTTTAAAATTCAGTTGCAAGAGTTGACCTATACTAACAAGGCAAGTTGAACAAAAGCTTGTAAAATAATTACACATTATGAATGTAGAACTAAACTACTGAAACGATTTTGATGAAATTTCTATGGGTGGATATTCTATAAATATATGAAAGTACTAAAGTATACTAAAGTATCTCATTTCTATCTCTTCTCTATCTCTACATAGTATAAATTAAAGTCGCTTTCCGCGTCTGTCTGTCTGTCTGTCTGTATGGCCGCCAACTCCTCCTAAACCACGCAACGGATTTTTATGCGGTTTTCACCATCAGTTAGGTACATTTTCATGGAAGGTTTATATTTATAACTAGCGACCAGCCCCCGCTTCGCACATAAATAACACCCGTGCGAAGCCGGGTGGGTGCGTCGCTAGTATAAAATAATTTCATGTAAAAAAAGGTTTTTTTTTAAATCGGTTTACAAATGAAGCAGTTCTGAGGCAAAGAGAATACAATAGTTCTGAGGTAGCAAACATTTAAAAAAAAAAAACAAAGAAGTGACAGATAGATTAATCCACTTTGGCGCCAAAACTCGATAAAGGAGGTTATGTACTTAACACGTAGGCTTCACTAATTTCTTAAGCAGTGTACACAAAGTTTTCTATTTTCCCCGTACGTAGGTATATAGACACGATCTGTCTGTGACAGTGTGCAATAGACGAAACTCAGGCTAGTGGAATGCCGTGACCCACAATTTCGGTAGTGCCGAGCCTAGCGTTGCGTATTCAATGAGCCAGTGTATCTAGTTTGTATAGAAAAAGTAGTCCTGAGTGGATTACCCTACTATATAGGTACTGGATTGCAAATGTTGCAATGCGAACTTACAGATTGACTAACTGCAGAAGTAACTTTTTGGAGGTACCTAGGTATTTGCAGAGTTACGTCGTCTTCGCTATCGTTATATAGGTTTTTTTTTTAAAGCGACTTTCAGTTACCTCATGTTCTAAAAAAATGCTGGACAAGTACGAGTAGGACTCGTGCTCTGAGGGTTCCGTTGGATGTAAACCTCAACAAACCAGACAGAGCAAGAGTCCAAAAAAAAGAACTAAAGTTGAAATATTGAAAGACAAACTTAACTTTGTAGTTTACAATAAGGTTCTTCCATACATAACAACTACAAAATGTAAGTTTGTAATTGTAAAACAATATTTTTTATATGATATAACTTCAAATTAACATCTTTCAGATTTGTTCCTTTATATGTGCTGTAAGACCTTGCCTCTTGCCAAAATTAATGATTCTAGGTCAACGGGAAGTACTTACCCTATAGGTTTTGATTCCTCTGTGAAATCGCAAAATATGCGACATAAACGTTTAATCTATATCTGAATATCTGAATATAGTTTAATCTATAATCTATATGTTATGAATATCTTTTGATTGCGTTGACTTACAAGTTTTATTTTATTATAGCCGAAAAAGAAACCGTAGACCCAAGTATTTCAACTTGATACCTTTACGCGTTCTCGAGAAAAAGGGTCTTGACAGACGGACAGACGGACAACGAAGTGATCCTATGAGGGTTCCGTTTTTTCCTTTTGAGGTACGGAACCCTAAAATGTAGAAAATTACAGTTAAAACAGAGATTGAAACTCTTCATCAGAACTTTTGCTGAAGAACCATAAACTAAATCGTCATCAGTCTGTGTATGTACACAGATTCCAAAAATAACTGATTATATATTGTAAATATATAAGTAGGTAATATATGTATTAATAATTTCGTTGATTGTCCTCTAATGCTCATTGCTTTGAAGTTATTTAAATATTATTTTCTACTTTTTAGTTTCAGTTTGTAAATGAAGATAGTCATGAAGTCGGTTCTTATTTTTATTAATGAGCAAGTTTCTTTATCTTTATTAATGAGCAAGTTCAATGGCCCACGTGCAATGACGGGGTATGGCCCGTCCATTCATTTTATTTTAATCAAAGAAATTAACAAAAAAGTTAACCTTACATTGTATTTTGTCTCGCTCTCTGTTAGCCGAGAGAATATTTAATGTATGTAATAGGCATGATTCCTAATGTTTAATTTATTACAAATAACCGGCTTAGCGATGAATATAAGTAAATACATTACACATACTGAAAAAATAATTTGAATTGGCTGATAAATCTCTGAGATATGAGTATTTAAAGTTTTAGGTGGGGATAGAGAGGGGATGTTCTATCCCTTTTTCGCAAAGCGTGTGCTAGTATAGCATTTGTATGGCGCTCCTGAGCCGTGACGTCACGGCTCAGTATAGTGCGCTCTCTGTCTAGCATGAAATTAAATTAAATTAAAATACTTATATCTTATTTATTTTTGAACTAATTTTAATTTTGTTTTTGTTGATGTGCTCTATTTATGATCAGCTTTTTTATGAGGTAATAAAAAAATATTAGTCATCATGCCTCAGGCTACATAGCTGCGACTCTTTTTATTCGGCAAACATAGGCAATGTGAAGTGATAACATAAGAAGAGTAATTTACCCGCATACTTGCCAGTTCCTTTCACTACATTTACCCAACAAAACGTATTTTTTTATTGTTTGAATGTTTGCACTAGTGGATAGCTCAGCACTCTGTTACAAAGATATGTTATTGATTTATGACCTAATTTATCAACACTTATTTACATAATTAAAATACCAAAATATCTTTCCACCTTACGCGATAGTGGTTACGTAAAACTTTAGAATAACTACACAAAGAAACCAAGTGCATTCGCAAAATTTAAGCCATTCAAATGGTGACATATATGGCACCAAAAAAATTAATTTACTATGACAATTTGCGCGGTGAAATCGTACCACAACAAATCAGAAAAGCAGCATAAGAGTTATGGTGTGACATTCCACAGGTAATCCATTAATTTTCTTGCTTAAATCGTTTAAAATACCAATCGAAACGTAAGCTACAAAGCGAATTTGTAGCTTACGTTTTGAGAAGGCGTTGTTTGGAAACATACCTTCTCTGAGTAGTTATTCTAAGCGTAAAATACTGTTTTAAACTATCACGGTTGTTCACTAAAGTTATATGATTGCGCCGAAATATCGGGAGCTCATTCCAAAACCTTACCACGGTAAATATCCCGTAAATAATCATATAACTTTAGTGGTTACGGGTATATGAAAATATGTATACTTGGTCCAAGTTTTTTAGCGTTGACATATACAATAGACAATTGATTGAATCAGGAAGGTCAAGTCACGGGAGGGGGAGGGATATAGGGCGGTCAAATTGGATTGGTTAGATGGTAAAAAGCCGAATGAAAATCGTATAGGTAGGTAATAAATCTCAGTTTTTTTAAGGAAAAAGAAATTAAAAGGAATGGCAGCTGTCAGAGTTAAAACTTAGACCGAGTATTACTAGAATTTTATGTTTTAGGGTGCGCTTAGGGAAGTACTTACCACCACATTGGCAGTTGTTCAACTGGCCAACATTACAGTAAATATGTGTTCTATTTAAATGTTATAGATATAGGCAATTCAAAACATAATTTAAATGGGAAATCCTATGAAGTGTAACAACACATCAAATATTTAAAAAAATACTAGAGCAAGTAGAGCACTTACTTTAATTTACTATAGTCTGTGGGCAACAGAAAAGAGAAAAAAAATATTTTCTGTGGGTAGTAGATCTGTGGCATGACGAAGTTTTTTAGGGTGACATCATAGATTCAGTTCTCCCTCTACGGTTGACATGATACGTACCTATTCGAGGAATATTCAAACGCAGAGTTTCAAACAGAGTTTAAATTTTTAAGTTCAAACTTCTAGCTTCAGTTTTTTTTTTTTGCGTCAACGTGAATAATACGTGTCGTCTCATTGTATTATTTTCCTAAGCTTGTGTATTTTCGAGTGTTAATGCGTAATAATGGTGGATGATTATAGGTATATTAAGTGTGCGTTGACGTGCTCGAGTGTAATATAACACAGTGAAACATGTATTTTCGTGTTGTTTCCAAAGGTCCATAGATAAGCCTCTTGTAAAGTCTCCGCCACTTTACTTTGCCACTTTTTTTTGCGGAAGCGCGCGTTGATTGCTTCTACGCAACAATGCGAAAGAGATGCGGCTCGCTGGTGCGGCGGGTGCGGGGGAGTACTAACAGCATGCTGGCTGCGCTCGCGGGCAGGCTCGACTGCCCTTACATTGCTCACTGCTGTGGAATGCACGTTACACACAGATCTTATAGGGTGCCATTTTAATTACTAAATTACTTGTTTGACATTTTATGTAAATATATTTTAAAATTGATTAGGTTTTTATTCTTATGTAGGTATAATGATTATTATTTTGATATTTATAGAATTAAAAGTAGTGTTAGTATTTAAGCTGTAACTAATTGTGTTTGTGTATTGTAATTTTTGTAATGTGACTGTATTAATTAATTTGAATTGTGAAACTATGAGTTAATTTACTTGAAATAAATATTATATTATTATTATTATTAAGGCATGCTTTGACTTGACCGTGACTTAGGTACTTTGGTTGATTCTTGAATGTCACTGACTTATTCAACTACATTTGATCGAATTGATAATAATTTAATACTTGACTTGACACTGGCAAATGCACAAGAGCGCGACGCCAAAATACTCAAAGGAGAAGAAAAAACTTCTGGCTGATACTGGGCAAGCGTGGCGATTTCCATCTGGCGAATGATATTTTGTTTATATTGTTACTTATTTATTAAACAAAATGGCTATTACATCATATTACTTATATCACAAGAATCATGACTGAATAAGCCGTTATTTGGTTATAGCCGTTACCACTTTGTTGTTTCGGAAAAAAAAAACCGCCGCCTAAAAGCCGCTGTAAATCGCTGGATGGAGGCCGCTTCCAACCGGCTCTTTTGGAGATCGATGGGGGAGGCCTATGTCTAGCAGTGGACATCCTATGGCTGAAATGATGATGATGTGATGTTTATGACTGTGTCGATTGCATCTTTTGTTTATAGAAAACAAATGAACATAATGTCATGACATGAATATCTAAACAAATGTGTCGCTTTTGTTCTATTATAAAAATAGCAACGATGTATAAATGCCTCTGGATTTACACTATACTCGGTCCAAGATTTATTGGCTTTAACAGCTGCAGTTTACGATTATTATGGTTTTTGACGAGATATTTGCCGTGATTAGGGTGTGGAGAGAGCTCCAGATATTATGGCATGGTTACAATGGTTTTGCACCTTATTTATTCTGATCACTTTTGCAAGGGTTTTAACGTAAGTTTGTTGTAGTTGGTAACAGATATACTCGTAGTTCCCGAACTGTGACCACGCGACCTTATTTCTAACAACCCCAGGCCAACGGCTAACTCGGCATCAAACTAACGTTAAATCCGCTCAGTTGGAAAATCACGCGACCGCAAACCGTATCTGGGCGCGTTAAGATTCACGTTCGCGTTTTCAACAGAGCGGATTTAACGTTAGTTTGATGCTGAGTTAGCCGTTGGCCGTAAGGCCTCTGGACTGACTTTGCTCGTATTTGATCTTAAAAATAGTATTGGAAATAACTACTTGCCTACAAAATGAACATCGGATTACCGGTTCCAAGTTATCGTCTTCATTCAGCTTTTTGCAATATTATTGCAGCTGTCAGAGCTAAATAAATCTTTGACCAAGTATAATCAGCCAAGTCAAGTTTAGTCAGCGCTGCTCGTATATCAATAAACAAATAAAACTATCACGGTTGTTCACTAAAGTCTTCTCGTGAACATGGTGCATGTCATCATCATCATCAGTCGGAAGACGTCCACTGCTGAACATATAGGCCTACCCCTTGAACGACAGCCTGCCTTTTGCACCCACTGGATGGTGCATGTAACTGCGCCGAAATATCGGCAGCTCATTCCACAATCTTACCACGGTAAATATCCCGTTAATAACGATATAACTTTAATAAATGAATAATACCTTTATGAAAGAGTATGTGGAAGAAGTACATAAGGTGTGAGTTAATAAACTGTAAGCATTCTGTTCATAAATAAATAAACAATAAGTTTTTAACGACGAATTATCGATCTAAAAGCAAGATTATTGTGTGCATCATGAAAGAAGACAGGATACTTTGATGTGACAATGGGAAACTCTAGCGCTGCCTAAATTGTTCAGGAGATTCAGAGCAAAATTTGGTCCTTCGAGCATGTCTTAAAATAATATAGGTATTTTTACAGAGAAGAAAAATCATTTTTTTTTTCGTAAATTCCAATAAACGGGATTCATTATAGCTTCGTTGGGCAAGTCGGCAAACGCAAGCCATTTACCTACCTATTGCATAAAAAACAAATTTTCCACCCGTATAGGTGTATTGTCTTCTATATTTATTATGGATATTTTATATGGGTCGTCACCCTGCATCGCTGGCCGCTGCAGTCAACTTCTTTATATCCATCTAAAGCAGTGTTTAATACATAAACATGTATGCAAATTTCGAAGCCAAGGCCGCGGCGCCGACATTGTTTTTAATACAATTATTTTCGGTCTGGTAAGTTTCAGCCTAGATCCGAGAGCAATAGATTTGAATCACCTAGTGGGTGCGAAATAATTGCTCTATTTTGTTTTTAAAGCACATAGGTATTAATCGAGTTGATAATATATTGTGTTGGATAAATGTGATCATTTGTCTGTTCCTACCTACTACAAATATCGTAATAACCCACAAGTTTAAAGTATCGGATATGTTTTTTATTTTTTATTTTTCATGACCTTGGATACAAAGTCCATCAGTCAGAATAGTAAATAAGTTTACAATAAGTTATGGACCGTTAACCAAGTCACAGTCAGAGTCAAGCAAAGTAAGTCACAGTGAAGTCAAAACCATGCTCTATATAGTCAAGTGGTGGAGGATTACAACAGGCTTCTATGGAGTTACATATCACAAGCTTTGCTTAGTTTGGGGTCAGTGACCGTGTGTGAAAAATGTCACGAATATTTATTATTACTAAAGTTATGGAAACATCACGAAAATGCATGTTTCACCGCGTCATATCACTTTCCCACACTCGAGTACGGCCACGAACACTCCACCATTATTACACACTAGCTGACCTGACAGACGTTGTCCTGTCTTAGAACTGTCAAACACGCAAAGTCAAAACAGTAAATCTTATTTTTTTACACCTTGGGTTACATTATTGGAGTTATAGTAAGGATCCCTATTTTTTTTTTAAATATAATATAGCCTATGTTAATCGGGGATAGTGTAGCTTCCCAACAGTGAAGGAATTTTTCAAATCGGTTCAGTAGTTTCGGAGCCTATTCAATGCAAACAAACAAACAAACAATCAAATCTTTCCTCTTTATAATATTAGTATAGATAAATACCTTGTGTAATTTAGGTAGGTAAATAATTCAATGAGCCGACATGTTTTTTTCACGTTGGCGCCAAAACTCCTTCCCGGATATAATCAATCTCGAATATAATCAAATTATAATTTAATTAAAATATACGTTAACTGTACAACTTACTGCAAAAATAAGAAAGGAATAATGTAACAGGAAAAGATCGCGGAATAGTAAGTTCATAATTATCAGTTTAAAGTAGCCTTAGGTAATTGAATACTTCGTGATATCTCCAGTCTTTTCCGAAATTAAAAGTTCCATGGTCATAGCACAATCGCTATACCTACTTCAGGAATTCCTAGTACTTATGGATCAATAGCAAATTGTTGACGCTTTTCGACCATAAAACCTCCTAGGTAGGTACAATATCTATTTAGTTGAATTCAACATGTAAAAAAATTCTGTTTAGCCCAGGAAACTATTTTCTGTGTGTTGTTTACGAACCTCACAGATCTTAGGTCGTTGCCTCAAACTCGGAATAGCGTTGAGAAAACTTCAAAGAAATCGCGAGAAAACATCTACAAATCAAACCTAACAATGATCTCCGTCACTGAGCACTGTTTACCTTACCCATCAGAACCGAAGTGGTAAGTGGCAGCTGTTGGTGGCAACCAAAGTACCATCATGTGATGAGCTTACATAAGTGCATAGATCATGTGATGATTCCTGTCAGAGCTTTGTTTGGATGACGTTAATCGCAGGGCCACAAAGCCATTTAAATAAAAAATAAAAAGAAACGATTGTAGGTCGGTACTTGGATGGGTATGGGTGATGGCGCCTGGGGCCTTACGGACAACTGCTATTACAGGCACCTAATCCGCTCAGTTGGAAAATCACGCGACCGCAAACCGCATCTGGGCGCAATAAGGTTTGCGGTCGCGTGATTTTCCAACTGAGCGGATTAGGTGCCACAGTTAGCAGTTAAAAATAAAAATAAAAAATGTACTGGGATATACTGGGGTATGTACTGGGATAATAGTTTTTTTTTTAATGTAGGTAGTGTCACATTTTGGACTCGTGGATTTCGCCCAGGAAAGACAATGCAAAGTATGGTCCGCGCCATTGTCGAGAGAAGGAAGGGAAATGCTCCAAGCATTTCCCGGAAGCGTTGCCTCGGGCAGCGTGCTAGGGGAGTACCTGTGCGTTCCTACAGAGGTCTCCCCCTCAGGTCAGTCAACAGGCATAGAAGCAGGCCGCCGATGGGGTTTTAGTAGGTGTTATTTTACATAGCCTGGGCTGTAACCACTGAGTTATTATGTACTTACTAACTCAGTGGCTGTAACCCCAATATAGCCTGGTATTTTAGATTTTCTGTCCGGAACCAAAAAAGGAAGGTAAGTGGGTAACTCCAAGCACAATCTTGAGTAATCCTGTTGCTTGAGGCAACTTCCCAGGAAATTAAAATTATAAGGTATGTAAGCTTAGAATAACTACTCAGTAATGTAGTTATTCTAAGTATGTAAGATTGTTTCTTCATTTTCTTTGCAATGTCATCCAGATAAAATGCGATGCTTTGATCAATAAACAAATTAGATTATTATCTACTTACGTAAAACTTATTAAAACACCTCTTTTTGCGTCGGGGGTTAAAAATGAAACGGATAGGTACGTAAGAATAGAATTAATATATTTAAAAAAAAACAGTAAAAAAGTTACTATAGGCGTAAGTATACAGCAGGTGCCTAAATATCATTTTAGGGGCTAAGTTTATGAGTTCCAAAAGATTTGTAAAAAACACGTAAAACGCGTCCCACACAACTCAGACGCTACCGTTACACAACGCATGCCAATTTCACTTTAAAAAAATAAAAAATAAAAAATGAAGCACTAACCTCAAATTGGTCCTTTCGCGCCGTCACAGAAAGTTTGTAATATCGTAACTAACTTGTTATGCTAAGTTGTTTGTTAGTAAGCAAAGGTTGAATGTAGATTAGTTAACCGACACGAACGCTCGACTGCGAGATCGTAAGTAAACTGAGGTAACAGGCTTGCTTGCTTGATTGTGGTAATTCGTAGTAGCGATGCCACGCGTAACCGGCGTTTGCGGACATTCGTGTTAGAAGGATTTGAGAAAAAATGAGTCATTTAGCAAAGACCGGCATTCGGTAATTCCGATATACCCAACGTTCATAATTCACACTTTCCCCAAACAAAAAGCTCTAAATATGTCTCCGTTAGGTACCATATTTACAAATCTACCATGCACTTAGAAAAGTTTTAATGTAGGGTAGAGAAGTAATGTAGGTATATTGTGTGAAAAGAAAACCCTGGCCAGTGCTAGCAGATGACGAAGTAACCCATAGTGACCAAACATTAAGAAAACAGATCAGAAAAAACACAGAAGAAACTTAGATTTTCGAACCATCTATCTACCATACAAATGGCATCTTAAACTTAGAGGTAGGTACAAAAAACAATTGTACCTTCACGTAATAAAATTAGTACATGCCCTTAGACAAGTAGGTACTACTGCGTTATTTGTAAAACAATAGCTATAGTAAACCTATGATTTTCCTAACGAAAACTATTTTTGCGAAAGTCTCTCGCATTCCACTAGTCATGGGTACTATGTCGCGGGTAGCTAGTGACTCAAGGTGGTGGTAGACATGCCGTCGACCGTTCCTTGCGGACTGGATGTATGTCTGCGGTGTGCACTGTGCACTGCGCCCTGGCTGCCATAATATGTAATAATAAAAATTTGGCTAAGAGCGTGTCGTGACTTGAGACACGCATATGATAGGGTTCCGTTTTTCGTAGCCAAAGTCATATAATCGTGGTCACAAACATGATAGGTAGTTCAGAAATGGCGGTCACAGAAAAATTTGAAAGAACGAAGCTCTGTGGACTTAAGGGCGTGTGGACCTAAATTTTGCTGTTTTGAAAGTCCGGTATCTAGAATTGTATAGAAATTAGAACTATGAATTTGGTGTCATATCAAAATTGAACATATTAATCTAGGTGTATGTGAAGACCGAAACACGATTACTAACAATTTTCTCGTAGAAAAAAATTATGAAGAGTACCCTAATTTGTGATTTTTGTCGTGGAATGGTCAGAGTAACCATCTCTAAAACGATCACAAAGATCTCAATACCATATTACCTCTATACTTTTTATGACCTTTGAGCTAGAACATCTTGAACTTATTACAGTTTTATCGCTATATAATATTTCAAAAATTTATAATCAGAAAATGTATGAAAAAAAATTTAATTAACGTTTTTAATATGGCATATCAGCATGACAAGTTACCTACAAGTTTCTATGTCAAATAGAAATGCAGGGAGGACAACTTTTTGCCACTTTGGCGGGCCATATTTCAAAAATAAATATACACTTGATAAAAAAGTGATAATTATAATATTATGTCTTTTAAAGTTAAAGGAGAAACATTCATTATCCAATGAAATCCCACAAGAGGGGGTGTAGCGAAAAAAAATATTTCATCCCCATTTCACATGTACCAGAGCCACCCCTAAAACGCAAAATGATATTCTTTATAAACTTTTAAAATTGAGATCTTTAATTGTGCAAAGTTTCAAGCACTTGCCTTTATAACTATAGAAGCAAGGATCATGGATAGATAGAAGTTATAAGGTTCTAAAAAATTAGGACGGACGGACGGACGGACAGAACGAATTTATAAGGGTTCCTTGTCGGGCTACGCTACGGAACCCTAAAAAGGTGGCAACTGTTGGATTACAGAATAACCATAGCAGTATAGATAGAAGTAGGTAGGTGGATCAAAGTATACTCAATAGGTTGAAATTCAACCTAAGTAGGTGCTATTATGTCTTCTGTGGTAGGTGTATGTAAGTGTATTTTTTTCTACTACTCTGAGAATGTAAAAATACAATAGGTAAATTAGATAATCCATGGTTCAATTTTTCTACATTATTATACTCAAAGAAATTGGATTTCGTGTCCAAAATTCAATTTCTTTGAATTTGATTATCTGGACTTGAGCGATGGTGGCCGTACAGCATTTACGCTTTACAATCTGACGGTACCCGGTGCGATCCACGGCCAAACTTAGCGACCAATAACTTGTTTATTATTAGTACATTATAAAAGACGTGCAGTTTCGATGCCACCGCTCAAAATCAGTGAAGAAAAACATCGTGAGGAAACCGTCCAAAAACCTTAAAGTTCATAAACGTATGAAATTCATCAACATGCACTGGGCCAGCATGGTGGATTATGACCAACCCTATCTCTCTGAGAGAAGGCCTGCGGCCCAGTAGTGGGAACATGACTTCGTATGTAGGTACAAAGTGGTTGTGAAATCTGTGACAATTGAAAAAAGTGCGTATGAGTCTAAATCTAACATGACGTAATTTTTTGACCTCGCCTCGTGTAAAACGAAGCGGTATGGCCTTATCGGCTTTAGCATATTATCTAAACGAAGAAAATATCTCATTGTCAGTAAAGTGTTACTATCAATGTTAGTTTTATGTCAATGTCAACATATTATTTCATTTCGCAATTTTCGCATTGTTTGTTTTGTTTTGCTGTGAGCAGAGCAGATAAATTATTTTCAGAGAATTCGGTGGTTCTGTTTTTATTAAATTTTATATACATATGAATACAAACAAAATAGACATCACTACGTACATACAAATTATATCTGAGTAATAGAAAACGCCCGATTAACAGAAACCATGTTATCAATGCACTTATTAATTTTGTTATCTATTATCAATAGTTTCTCTGCAAATTCTTGCAACTTGAGCGTGGGATTACAACAGGAACTACATAATGAAGGTTTTCACAGGTAATATCATAATAAAAATAGACAAGTCAATTTTTTTTTAACGGTATACAGCTCTAATGTTAAGTTTCGGCGTAAGAATTTAGGTTATGTTAAATTCATTCTTACATGACAATAAATGCATTTGGTACTTACAAAGGCTGGACTGCGTCTTAGTGGGTCGATCAAACTGTAGAGTTCATAATAAGACTAAAAAAACATATATTAACATTATCAGTACTTTCTCATTACATTTCAGGAACCTGACATACAAAGTGACATTCCGAGACATAAGAGAAACCAGCCTCTATGAAAACTGCTATATGGGGCTAGACCAGGTCTTGCCCCCAGGAGTGTTTGCCTCTCCGGATGAGCTGGGTGATCTGCTAAGAATGAATAAAGTATGACTATCTTGTGTTGATTTTATGGTAAGGTATTACGTGAATGTGGGGAAAAAAGGTTCTTGAGTAGATATCACAAACCGGAAGACGCAGCGTAGGGAGGCCTCCCACTAGATGGACCGACGACATTGTGAGTCGCTGGCATCCAATGTATGCAAAAGGCAGGCTGTCGTTTAGTGTGGAGGTTAAAAGGGGAGGCCTATGTTCAGCAGTGGATGTGTTCTGGCTGATGATGATGATTAAGGGAATGAAGCTTTTTGATTCTTCTGTTATTGTGCTAACCGCTTGACTGTGTAATGTGCTGCATGACTGGATGTTCCCCGAAAGTTACAATATGGGTGTACAACAAAAGAAAACATGCATTTTGTCTATATTATCCGAAAAGTTTTCAATTCAATACTTTTTTTTTTTAATTTGTAACCATTAAGAACCTTCTTAGATTAAATTCAATCATTATGATAAAATTTTGATATTGCCGCTTAAAGTTTGTTGAGAGCATAAAAAAAGAAAAAAAAATTAAATAGGTGGTTTATTTTTTCAAACTACAACTTTCACTTTCTCCAAATCATGTGTCTTGGATAATGCATAGCTTTGTTCTCACTTTATAATATGAAATAAGTAAACCTTTTTCCGACTAGTAGGTAAAGACATGTTTTCTTTTAACTCCCAGTTGACCGCCATACCAAGGAATAGAGTGAACATAGAACTGCCTGCGGAAGAATCCCAGTCATCCGGTGTGTTCATCATCGGCGAAGTGAAGGAAGGAGGAGCGAACATGTGGCTACCGGTGCACGCTAGATACCACCGTGCGGCTAAAGGTGGAGGGTATGCATACTGCAACAAATCAGCTGTTTCATACATTTTGTCGAGTGTCAATGACCGTTTTCTATGAAACTTTTTTTCTATGCTTTTTTATTTTTTCTATCTACTTCTTTTCTTTTTTGTCTTTTTTATTTTTTGCCTTTTTTGCATTTTTTTTACTTCCTCTCGGCCTAGTATAGTCAGTAAGTAGTCAGTCAGTCTATAAATATGTGAAATCCAGTAACTTTATATTTATTTTTGGAGAATTTAATGTTTTAATAAAAATACTTAATATGAGTGGTTCACATTGATCTTATAACCTATTTCTGTAATTTTATTGGCTAGACTTTATTTGGGAATTAATTTATCTTAACACAGTTTTTTTTCCATGCTGTAGATTTCAAAAAATAAAACTTGTCCCTCAAAGTTTTTTTTTAAAGTGCATATTTAATATAGGGATTGTTGCGAATTTCATTCATTCACCATAATTATGAAGTATACAGGGCTACGCATATAGACTGTACTAAGCAGAAAAGAGGCTCATCATTCTGAACAAACTTTAGAATGACACCAACCCTAAAATCGCAAAAAAATGTCAGCATTTCCATAGAAAACGTTAATGACACTACACTAAAAATAATGGAATAATTTTTCGCTATTTCAGGATTGGTCCTATAGTGAAAGTTGTTCATAATGATGACTACAATGACCTCAGTTCTTAATTACAGTCAATATGCGTAACCCTATATATACTCTTTACCATTGTCCGTCACCACTACTTCCAGTCGATCCTTAATATAGCTTTCTTATTTCACTTCAGGGGGTAACACAACTTCATAATATATACCAATTTTATTACAATGTTGCAACGTTCTCACTGTCTTAAATAAAGAAAAAAAGTTTAGTTTAAAAATAAAATCAGTCTAAGGCAGCTCTAGAGCTCAGTAATTTTTGGACGGATTTTTTTTTTTTTTTTGTAGCCCTGTCACTATGGCTGGCTACATAGCCTATATAAACTCGCCTAATTCAAACAATCTCTTCTCAATTCCAGTTTCTACCGCAATGAGATAGTCCCGCCCCGTGTGTTGATCCGATGCCCGCACCGAACGCTTGATGACTGTCATCCTAAAATGCAACAAGCTACATTCCTTTGCTCCGGCGGTGGAAAGGAAACTTGCGTTTGGAAAGAGATTGCTGTCACTTTGGTAGGTTTTGTATTTTGGTACAAGCTGCATTCTTTTTTACGATTTTTTTTTAGATTAAAAATAAATAAAAAATACCCTTTCTCTTGCCAAATTTAATCAGTATCAGATGTCATTTAAGGACTGAGCCAATTACAACGAATCAAACTGAAGTTACCAGACATAACAGTTACTCTAGAACCGCATTTCAAATTTGTAAGTTGACTGCAATGGGCAGGCCATTTCGGTCGAAGGACCAATAATCGATAGGGAAGAGTGAGACCAAGTAGCGTAGGTAGGATGGACCGACGACATCGTGAGAGTTGAGGGCATCCAGTGGGTGCAGATGGCAGGCTGTCGTTCAGTGTAGCGTTCTAAGGGGAAGGCCTATGTTCAGCAGTGGACGTTTTCTGGCTGATGATGATGGCGATGACCCTAGAACCGTATAAAATAAACTATAAAGCCGTGACTGTCATGACTCACTACAGGGAAAGTTTGAGGGCGATTTCGTTAAATTACTGACATAAAATAAACAATTTTAATGTTATGGTTTACTTCCTATAATATATTTGTCTTGACAAAAACGTCTTTACTTTTAAATTTTATTCAAAAATTCAAACACCTAAAATAGACATTGCACTTTATAATGGCTCTTTTTTAAAAAGAGCGGCAAACCACCTTGTGACCCGCCTGATGGTAAGCAGAAACCGCGACCTATGGACACCTGTAACACTAGCAGTGTTGACAGTGCTTTGCCAACCCGGAGAGGCAGTTGTAGACACCCTTTTTGAAATGCTTCATGTTGAAGCTGGGCGAGAACGCGGGGCTCTTAACGAGTGCACTTTTATATTTCAGCTCTCCGAGCCAATAGAGTTTGGTGTGCCAGTAGGCAACTTGGACCATTACAGCATCGTGGCTCCGACCACCGCGGGCGCTGTCATCGTATGCTCTCTATACCTGCTGAAGACACTTCATGAGTACAAGATGGCAATAAAAAGAAAATAAGTAAATTAAACATTAATTTGTTTTTGTAGTTAACAGTAGAGGACCTAGCCCCAGACATACCTTTAGCAGTAAAACTGTTTCAATTATTGAACAACGCCATGCTTGAGAAAAAGATATAAAATAACAGATCTTAATAATCTAGGTATTTTCAAGGTCAGAATTAATGTCTTATAATCTGCGTGCTCTATCTTCGACCATATCGTGCGTAAACAACAGGCAAGTTGCTGGTCAAATGCGTACTTATATGAGTTAAACAAAAACATGAAAAATGTAACTTCAACATTATTAGTGACTAGATTTAGCGACTTTGTACGCGTAGTTTTTTTTTTGCTTTTGATTCTACTTTTCTGATCCGTACGGCCGAGGATTGGAACAACCTGCCGGCTTCCTTGTTTCCTGAGAGATATGATCTGGGCCTTTTCAAGGCCAGAGTGAATAGGTATCTTCTAAGTCTGCGTGCTTCATCTTCGACCACATCGTCGCTTACCAACAGGCTAGTTGGAGGTCAAAGGCGGGCTTGTTCGCGATAAAAAAGTGGTACACGTCCTTGTTAACACACACACACATCATCAGCCATTAAATGTCCACTGCTGAACAAAGCCTCCCTCGTAGAGAGGGGTGTTGCCAATAATCCCCACGCTTGGCAGGCGGCTTGGGGATCGCAGTACGTCCTTGTTAACACATTTTGGATATTATCGCGTATTTTAATTTTTAGGGGATCCTAATACTGGATTCCACGCACTGGCGAGTTGAAAACCATTACCTCGATTGAAATTCTGGCAGTTCGAGATCACAATAATTGACCTCGCCTCAGTATGTAGTTTTCGGCTGGGGAACTAACACGCCTTTGCCAGTTATTCAGTTCGGCAATGGTTCCAGTGAAATTATTGGGCATAAATATATTTAACATTTAAAATCTCAGGGTGCTGAGTGCAGTGCACTGCCGTGCTGGGTAAATTTTTTTGAACTGTTAACATTCTAAGTGGCACTGAACTGTTATGGGCAAGTTGAGGCTTACCATCAGCAAGACACCGGCTCGTCTCGTCACTTAGTTGCTTAAAAAACGAAACCCACCATTCATAAAACGGAACAATTATTTTAGTTTTATTTTAATTTTATTTTATTTTATATATACATATAAAACATTACAATATAATAAAAAAACCCTAAACCTACAGTGCCACTGGCAGCAGGGAAGGGCCCAAGTTAGCAGTTAGCAGTTACCTAAGGTAACAAACCCTCCCTTAGAAACTTTCACACACGTGTGCAGCCTGTCGGTGTGATCATGCCACACGTTTCATTGGTAGCGAGTTATTGAATACGTTGGCGTTCAGTGAAGACGACGGGATTAAGGGCTACAGTGTGAAGAACCTCCTGACAGTGCGTGCCGTGTCCAGGATGACCGGCTTCTGCATCTAACCCTTGACCAAACGGTTGGGCGTTTGGTCGAGGCTCTTCGCTATAAGGCCGTTCACCGAAACAACTATTGGGTAAATTTTTTGTATTTTTAATGGACGTCGTTGACAAATGTCTTGTTATACCTAATTATTAGGAGTGCCATATATGCCATCGACACCGCTGACCTCTAATATAACTGGTAGGTATTATAATAGACGTCTTATCAAGTTCATAGCATTCTCGATCTCCACGTCGTGTTCGAAGGTACACATAATGCACAATTTGATTTTCAGGAACAGAGCTCGACGGATAAGGCTATTTGGCGTAAAACGGATAGTTTATTCAACTTTTCCAGCGATGGCTCTGGGTAGAGCGAGAGAAACGGTCACTCTAGGCGCCAGATAGGAAGGGACGCCAAAATGCCAAAAAATATACTAGCGAAAAATATATTTGATGGCGCCTCGGTGCAAGATGCGGTGTGGCCAGTGGCACACTTATGTTGTTTGTAGACAGCATGCAATTTTGATGTACATTAGGAATACTTTTATCCCGGAATCGATTCCTGAACGTTTTTGATGAATGAAACGCACCGAAAAACCATCTCCATCCACTCTGATCAAAGGCTAGGGCCGGCGCTGGAATAATATATCTCTAGACAGAAAGTTTATGCTTGAACTTGAGCCGCGCTTTTGATAGGGTCGACTATCGGATCCTGTGGGAGAAACTTTGAAATGCATGCGTCCCTAGCGACATCTTGCTCTTCCAGTCTTGAAATAGGTTTCAGACGAACGTGGTTCGCTGCATGGCGTGGTGCGCTCTCCAACGAGTTGGTGGTGCTGGTGTGAAACAAGGCGGACTCACATCGCCTTTACTTTTAACTTGTACATTAACGCGATGGAGCCTTACGGCCAACGGCTAACTCTGTATCAAACTAACATTAAATCCGCTCAGTTGGAAAATCACGCGACCGCAAACCTTATCGCGCCCAGATACGGTTTGCGGTCGCGTGATATTCCAACTGAGCGGATTAGGTGCCTGTAATAGCAGTTGTCCGTAAGGCCCCTGTACTGTACACACATCGCCTGTTATTTATCTTTGCCTTTTTTAAAGATTATTATTTTTCTTACAAGCACTGAAGTCAACAAAATTTAACCTATGTAGATATCCCTTCGATAAAAATAATAATTTCGAAGATGTATCGATGTGGCGCCATCTGTTGAAGGCTTGAAAATAGATAATAAAACTGAATATGACTGAATAGTAACCCGTGTTTTAGAAGTGTGCAAACACAGGTGCAAACATTATCTTGCACCGAAATGCCATCTACAACTGCTGAGCGAACTGAAGCTCAGCCTTCAGGACGCACTCATATACATCGCTAGAGGACACCACCTGGTGTGTTATTTCACCTCTTAATACCTATCTACACGGAAATGGGGATCTAAAGGTAGGTACTAGAGTATAAGGATATTTTTAGTAATTCTATTCTATCCCAAGATAACAAAGCCTTTCTTAATTTGCGCCCCTGAATTGTAGCTATGTTATTGTACCTAATAGGTCTAGTTATTTCGATACATGTAATTATTTGTACCGTACCACCGAGGCTGCCGGGGTTTTATGAACCACAAAGTACAGGCAGAAGGCTGCGACTTCTCCCGTAGAGTTTAAAGGCTCATGTCAAAGGCAATGAGAGGTCTTGTTGGCACATGCCGGCCGGCGACCGTGGGAGGGGAGGGCGTGCCGCCAGCGACCAGAGACACGCATGCAAGCTGAAGGAGACGAGCACGCGGCCGGGGCCGTGCCGTGTGTGTTGACAGCGGTGGCGGGCGGCGGGTGCAGGCGGGTGCAGCGGGCGGGTATCGACCGCTGGGCGGGGCGCGGCGCGGGCCGGGCGGGCGGGCGGGGCTCGCGCGCGCTCGTCAGTCCGCCTCGGGGCCGCGTCCGCGCGGTCGTCGCCTGCTCGGAGTGCGGCGCGCCGGATTGTGTCCGCGAGCGCCCGGCGGCGGCGGCGAGCCTCGCGCCGCCCGCCCCCGCGCCGATGCTGCCCGCAGCCGCAGCGTGCCGGAGCCGCCGCCCGCCCGCGCCGCGCCCCGCTGCCGCCGCGCGCGCAGCCTGGCTCGCTGTGCCCCGCCCGAGCCCACCCCGCGCTTGCGCCCCGTCTTCCTCTGGGCGCGTCACACTGACGGCGCCGTGCAGGAGGTCCACTGCGAGGACTACGATCCGCGCAACCGCATCCGCATCACGCGCACACCGTCCGGCTGGCGCGTGATCCCACGCACCCGCACCTTCGACTCGATCGTGGTTCCGCGCGTCTCCGCGCCCGCGCAGCCCCGTGACCGCTCTGCCCGGCGCCGGCGTCGCCGCCGGCACCGTTTGTCCCTGAGCGCCGCCGGTAGCCCGTGGCTCGCGCCCGACCTCGAGTCTCACATCCCCTCGCATACGATTGCGATCCCGCGGATGCTGCCCGCGCCACCGCAGCCACCGGAGTCACCGCCCTCGCCGGCGCCACCGCCGTCGCCCTCGCCGGCGCCGCCGCTGGCCGCACCGGTGCCGCCTCCGGAGCCGACGCCGATGGACAATCTGCTAGCGGTGGCAGAGCTCGAGCTGGAGCTGCAGAGTGGCGCCCTACCCGTCCCCCCGTACTCCTTCCGGTCTGAAGAAGAAGTCCCGCGAGACGTGATGTCCTTCGAGCTCCCAAAGGTGCCCGACGAGATTTTCTTTGAACGCAAATCGCACGCGCCGGAGCGTGTCTCGGAAGTGGACGCCTTCCACGGTGACATGGTGTCGCATGAGGAGTTGTTCGAGAGCATCAGCGAGGCGCACTACCTGCCGGAGCTGGGTGGGCCGCACGACGAGGCGCTGCTCGAATCGCTCGTGGAGAAAGGCTGCGAGGACAACCAGATCCTCGGGCAAGCGCTCGACAAACTAGCGCACCTCGTCTCCGGCGCCGGGGAATACGTAGAGGAGGAAGAGGACATGCTGCTAGGCGGAGCGCCCGTCGCAGACATCATCGACCGGCTCGAGTCGCTCGAGTCGCCAGCCACGAGCAGCATGACCGCTGCGCAGGGCCTCCTGCACCTCCACCACATAGGAGACCACCTTCCAAGAGAACATGCGCCGAACCCGGTAGAAAATTTCATGAGAACTGAATTTGCGCAAGAACCTGGTGCCGAGTGTCCACTGGAGACGCTCGGTTCCCCAGAAATGCGGAAATCTGCTGATGTTAACCATTTAGAATATGAGCAGAGTGCCGAAAAGAGGCTACAGAGTAACGGTGAACCCGCCGACGTATTATACACGGAACGAGTACCTGATCTAAATGAGACTTATGAAATAAATAAATTTGAAAGTTCCCGAACTACGCAACGATCACCGGAAAGGTCAGAAATGGCTCTACCTACTCCGACGGATACCGATAATAACAATGTAAGCGTCGGTGATAAGGAAATCAGGCATGAAGTCGAAAGTAATAAAGAAATGGACGATAACCAGGATAAACAAGATTCTGTAGAGGATCGAAAACCCATCGTGGAGGTGCTGGCTACAGTGAATGAGAACCCTGAGGCTCCCAAAGATTTAAGTATAATGTACATAGATGACGAACGGGAACCTAGAGATTTGACTATTCAGAGACGTATGGTCACATCCCATGCGTCGCCACGGAGAATAGAGATCCCTCGGGCACCTTCGACAGAGTCTGATGCCATGCAGTCTCCGCAGCCTAGCGGTATCCCCGCCATGTCCTCGCCAGAAGTGTTCCAGGCACCAACTTCAAAAAACAAAACACAGTCTATTTTAGATGCCATGTTCACATCTTCGTCGCCTAAAATGTATCTCACTTCGGAAGTGAGCATCACGAAACAACAATGCGAGCCTTTGAATTTAGGAAAACATAGAAAGTCTGCCAGCCCCACGGTTTCCAGCTGTTCAGAAGAAAAACCCACTAAGAGTTACGGAGAACCGCTTGAGAAAAGACAGAAACGGAGTTCGATGGACGAGTTGTATCAAATAACGCGATTATTAGCGGAAAAGAAGAAGAAAGACGAGAAATTAGAAAGAAGTAAAAAGAGTGATCATGAACTTTCGATGTTATCTTTGAAACAATTCCAAAATCTGAAAGCGAACAAAAACTTCAACATTCCCGATCCACTACTGATTCCCAAAGATAGATTCGCCGCCATTCAGGCGGCTCCTGGTAAAGAAATACCAGCCCTGTTGGTGGAAAGGCCAGAATTAAGATACTTCGATGACTTGGACGAAGAACGGGACCCCGATATTCTGGTCATATCGGTTAAAGAATTCGAAGATCTGCTCATTACTAAAGACATAGCACACCGCCAACTGAGTACCAAATTTGAGCAAATGAACGAGACCGAACGTGTGTCCGACACTCCTACCACTCCAGTTCAGATGGAATCGCACATAACAAAGCCAACCAGCCAACCTAAGCCCATTCCATCGATGGGTGCGTTAGCAGAGGATATCGAAGCCGCCACGTCCGCGACACTCGCACCTATGCTATGGGCGCAATACGCGCAGCAGCAAATGGAAGCAGTTGCGGCGTGCTCACAAAACGCAGAGTTCTTAAAAGCATTAAACGCGAGTGGGTACGGGGGCGCAAACTATTCCGACCTATCCCAAATGTTGCTGAACCACCCCTCTCGGCTGATGAACCCCACAGGCTTCCCCATGATGCCGCACATGGACTACGAACGCATGCAATTGGTCATCTGGCAGGAGATGATGCTACAAAAGATGCAGACTCAAAGGCGGAAATCAAGCCCGACCGAAGCCCTGATGAAGGAAGCGGCTGCGAAAACAAGTGAGTTCCAGAGTCCGTACGTTCATTCGACGAACAAGAGCTACCAGAGCAGATCGCATTCTTCTGCGCGGACGAGTCCCATAACGAATAACTATTCGAGTCAACGAGCGGCGATGGGGCAGCATCCGTTCTTACAGGGGATGTATCCGGGGATGGGAGCGAGCGCGGGAGTGCGTGCTACCGGGCCAATGGGAGGGTTGAACGTGCCATATTTCAACCCGATGGGGAGCCAGCGGTCGCCTCGCACGTCGCACCACAAAAGCCCGACGCCGCCATCGCCGTCCTACTACGCGAACAACAACTACCTTCAGTCGCTGAAGGCGAGCGAGGCGGCGGCGGCGCGCGCGCAGCACAGCCCCTCGGAGTCGGCACGACCGCGCATATCCGTCAAAAAGGTGGACGAGCTGCGGAGGAGACGCGACGACGCCGAGGTCGGCAGCACCACGCCGCTCGGTGAGCCGCCGCTGCTGCCACCTGACTCCTCGGTCCCACTCTGGCACCCGCTCTTCGGCAAGTGAGTATCATCTTTGTTATCTCTATTTTTATGTTACACTGAAAACTTGTTTTGTTGATTGATCCAGAATCGATCAAGCAGAACACTACTAAAACAAAATATTCCACGTTATGCGATTTCCCATAAATGTATCCCAAAATTCTACAGATTACGATACAAGTAGAATAAAATTAATAATCGCAAAAAAATTACTTTATCGAAATACCTACGTTACGTGTCGCAATTGCGGATAGAGATTTTGCTTTGCATTCTACATTAATATTAGACATTTTTGACTTTATTTTACACGTACCGAAAGGTGTGCCGTGTGTTAGCATATTAATATCCCACGGTGTCCCACCTCATTAATAGTACTGTTAAATTAGGTAAGTGTTTGCACAGTCCGTGTTGAGTTCAACGACATCACTCCACGAATGTATGGGTCAATAATAATTCTTTGTCGAAGGAGGTATATTTTTTAATTTGTGTCTATGGCCATTATGCACACTTATTTTTATTGAGTTCTAACACTGACTTAACACAACTAGATTATACATATTCGTATTGCGCTCTATATTATTATAGTACTACCTGAATCGAGTGTTTCTAATACACTCTAGATAACTACCTGAATCGAGTAATATGCTTCTAATACGCTCTAGATAACTACCTGCAGTGCAAGTATCGTTCTTTATCGATCGTCAAATTCGCTAAAATGCCATAGAATCGATCACAGCGAGTACTGAAAAAATGGCATATTATCGAATTTGACGACCTCAACTGTCAATTTGACGATCGATAAAAGAACGGTACTTGCACCCCTGAATCGGGTAATGTGCTTCTAATACGTTTTAGATTAGGTACTGCCTAAATCAGATGACATACTTCGAATACGCTCCTGATTACTAATACTACTACTACTTAATTATGTAATACCTGAATCAGGTGATACATTTCTAATACGCTCTAGATTACTGACTGAATCAGGTGATACATCAGGTGATTCTACATAATTATTATTCTACATTATCAATATAATATGTCACTGATCTTTTTAAATAAACTAAACCACCTACCGAACTATGCAAGACGAAATTTATTTGGGAAGAGTGTTACAAAATGCCAAAAGCGGCAGTAGGTCAGTCGCGATCGATTCGTAGAAATAGTCACTTGAAAGGGTAAATATTGTATGGAGATGACCCGTTAGTACCTACTATAGTTATCTAGATTTGAGTCCTACTATAGTTATCTAGATTTGAGTCCACTTTTGGTTCAGATAGTTTGCACGCTAAACCGATGTACAAATGTGTATTTGCTTTTTTGTAGAAAAACGTGTAACAAAACGTTTGCACATTGAAATATTGTATGCACGTATACTAAACCTATACCTACTAGGTAAATAACTCCAAGAAATTAGGAGGTACATAAATTAGCCGCCAATACTTTAAGGTCGAGACCCTAAAGTCCAATTTTCTGCAAAATGGGTTTTTAAAATTATGTACCCATTAAATACCATGTTTGAGAATAAATATTAAAGTGCCTAGATTTAGCTGGCATGTAGTATTTTTTGTATTTACCTAGTGTCCTCACACCACTGATCTTCGTTGACGCGGCGGCAAAAGGGTGAAGCATAATACCAAACTTAGAATATCATACCTACTTACAACCTAAAAAAATCCACAATTTCTCAACAAAAAGGATATCAAAGAAAAGAAGTAGCAAAAAGATAGCACCCACGAAAACAATAAGAAATGGTCAGAAAATACACACTAGAAAATGCAATCAAATAAATTTTAATAAGTCATTCAAGTAATTGCTTTTAGTACTTTCTCATTCCGAGCGCAAAGAAAATACAACTTTCCGACTTTCTATTACAGGCTAGATGGCTGGATTTTGAAATAGCCTAGATTTTAGTCTATAAAATATTCCTTACCATGAGAAACCGGGCCCTGCGCTCCACATACAAAAATAATGGCAGATTAATATAGACCGATCGATATGCTATTGTACAGTTGTGTACAAAAGTGATAAAAAGTGATCAGGTCCAAACAAATCTTTTCTCAGGGTTATTTCGGACATGCGACTTGTTCTTCGTTTTTCCCTTAGCAATATTTAAATTTCGAGCTATGCCACAGATCACATGACAACCCTGCAGAGTTGAACTCCACACTATGAGAAGCCTTAGAAAAACAACTCATCAACCCAAAGATATTTAAAATTTGGATATTAACTAGATCAGCACTTAAAAACGTCCTAACAAAAGTGAACTAAAAGGTAACCTGTGCATTTAAATTACATTTGTTGTGAGACTGAGATTGTTATACCTAGTAGATACATATACAAAGTATTTGAATGAGTTTATCGGGTTTTTTTTAATGGTGAACTTAGAACACTTATTACCTACGTAAATAATAATAGACCTATCTATTACAGCATCTACTTGTTTTTTAATTTGTTTTTATGACTTTGCGGCAAAAAAAAAACCGGACAAGTTCGAGTAGGACTCGTGCTCTAAGGGTTCCGTTGGAGAAAACCCTCAGAGCGCGAGTCCAAAAAAAAACTAATGGTGAAATATTGAAAGACAAACTTAACTTTGTAGTTGACTATAAGGTTCTTCTATAGATTCCAACTACAAAATGTAAGTTTGTAATAGCAAAATAATTATTTTTAAATGATATAACTTAAAATTTGTAACTTTCAGATTTATTCCTATATATGTGCTATGAGACCTTGCCTTTTGCCAAATTTCATGATTCTAGGTCAACGGGAAGTACCCTATAGGTTTTGATTTCCCTGTGAAATCGCAAAATATGTGACATAAACGTTCATATCTTTTGATTGCGTTGACTTACAACTTTTATTTTTTTGCAGCCGAAAGAACCCGTAGACCCAAGTATTTAGTATAAATTTCAATTTGATACCTTTACGCGTTCTTGAGAAAAAGGGTCTTGACAGACGGACAGACAGACAGACGGACAACGAAGTGATCCTATAAGGGTTCCGTTTTTTTCCTTTTGAGGCACGGAACCCTAAAAAGCGAACGGGCTGCCTGATGGTAAGCAGTCACCGTCTCCTATGGATACTTGATACATGTAACACTAGTACGACATAACAAATACGTTGCCGACCCTAATTCGCTTTTTGAAGAACCCCGTGTTGTAGTTTCTCGGAAACACCGCAAAAGGTAGCTCATTCCATATTTTAAATCAAATCAAATCATTTATTTGCTAGAATACATTACATTAAAAGGTCTTAATATTATATTTATGTCACTTTGTACTCAGTCTGCAAGCAGACGTGCAAATGCTCATTTTTATACTAAAGAATTTAAATCGGTATTTTAGAAACGAATAATATCAGAATTGAATTCCATAAATTCCTTAACACTATAAAAACAATGGTTAAGAAGCCAATTAGTTAATTTTGCAGGTGTGTGGCAAGAAAGATCATATAAATAGCACAGTGTGCTATTTACTTTAGCCTTTGACTTGACGTGAAGTACCGCTTCGCCTTGTTCAGCACACAAAGTTTTTTGGAAGCAAGCTTGGCCTTGATGCGATTTGTCCGCGGAACTGTACATTAGCAGAAATGTCGACGCCCAGAATTCCGATACTCTCCGAAACCTTGAGAGGAGTGTTCTGAAAACGAGGAGGTGCAACAAATGGGGTTTTTGCGGTGAATGCGCAAACTTTGTGTCTTCGTGGGGTAAACTGAACAAGATTCAGTTCTCCCCAATCCGAGACTTGCTCAAGCGAGGCCAAGGTTTACAAACCAATGCGTATACCCATCGACGTACACCAAATCCGAGAAAACTTTGCTAAGGTCTCAGGGATTTCGAAGTCGTATCCTAAAACCTAAACACTTCTATCCCTAACAGTACTTACAGGCATGATAGCCATTCTAGTAGTTCCACGTCAGTCCTAGTTAAAGAACACACCCCTGGCAACATAATGCCGCCATGTCTTTTTGCATTTCCATCAAGCTGAATATTTTATTTTATAATAGTAATTTTAAAGGGAATCAGGTCGATCGACCATCTTTCAACTATAAAATATTAAACATAATCCGTACTTAGTTGGAAATAGCCTAGAATGTGATATATTGAATATTCTACACCGTAATGGGAAATGAAATGCCATCCTATGTTACATGTCCATTGTCCATCAGGCTAAATATTTTAATCTTCAATAAGATGATAAGCTTTTTTTAAAGAAAATCAGGTCATGTAACATCCGCAATGTTATATCCCGCAGTTTTACCGTACAGAAATCATGATATTTTTTGGGGTAAAAAGTACCTTATAATGCTATTCAAGGTTTTGGGCCACCTCCATACCATAATATTTTATTCAAATTCGTTGAGCGCGGACAGAATTGTTGCGCTTCGCGGTTTCACCCGCTATCCCAAAGGACCGGTTTTTTTTTGGGATAAAAGCATTCTAACTGCCACATTTACAGTTGATAGCGATACCTCTCTCTATCCTCAATCTTAAATTTCCCTTAAGTCGTGTTTTGTCATTTTAGTCAATAAAAAACCCTCAAAGTTCCCATATTAAGACATAAGATGTCTACAGACCTGATGAAGTCATTTCTGACATAATATCTTAGGTTTTCTTTATTTGAGATGGAGTAAGGCAACCTTGAGAGACGACTAACAATGCCAACCATGAGTGGATGACGAATAAAGGGTACCTTAGCAAAGAAAGCACTCTAGGTGCTCGAGGTGATAGATGATCCGTAAGATTCGAGGTAACTTAATTGCGTTAATAAATATGAGTTTATCCAGGGTATAAGCTGTCTCCATTGTAATCTCGATGCTCCATTCCAAATTTCATCCAGAACCTTTCAGCGTGAAGAAGTAACAAACATACTCACTCACACACTCAAAGACAAACTTTCGCATTTATAATATTAGTAAGCATGATAAGTACGATGAAACTAATAGGAAATGAAGCTACTTTTGTAGGAATAGTTCTAATAAGACATTTAACAATGGATGATAATTACCGTTCCTTTTCTTTCTAGCTACTGTTTAATTATGAACAGTACCTCTTTCCTTGTACTTTCATGAATTGTTAATCAACTAAGTATAGACCTTTGCCTGACATGGTTTACTTTTTCTTTTTCTTTGTTATATATAACCTAAAAATTTACTTATTGCCGTAGAAATCCCAAAACTGATATTATTAACTGAGTAGGTTACATCGGAAGCTGAGCTTCATCAAGGTAAACATCCCATTAATAATCCTAATATAACTGTAGTGAAAACAAATGAAAGCTTAAAACATTATTTGACGGGAAGTCATCGATTTGTGTGTGAGAGATGCTATATAAAATGTACGCTTTATACAATACTTCTTTTTCAAATATAATAAAAAATAAAGCACCCATTTGCGAACCTTGCGGTACGCCAGATTTATCATTCATAATTACCTACGTTCAAACATAAATTTTAAAAATAGTTTAATAATCTTCATTTGTATTTGAAAGGGACCTTAAAATACTTAAAGGGACTTAAGTGTTTAATTCTAAAGAATGTTTTTTTTTTTCTAAATCAATATTTTGAAGTTCATCAAAAGCATCCGATAGTTCTGAATGTCAATTTCCGAAAAGTCCTCCGTCCTTCACACTTACCCTTCAGTCATTTTCCAATATTGCTTCCTCGAAACCTTGAGTGTTCCAGATTCGGACGGTCAAGGCTGTCCCAAGGCGTTCCTGTTTCCACAGAACTTGGTCCGTAATTGGAGCTTTTAAGGTTTCACTGCCCAAAATAATTATGTATTTCGCAATTAGTATTGTGTAGGTTAGTTACGAGTGCATAATACATAATTATAGGTTATCACTATGTGTGTATATGGTATTTTTTACATTAACCTGCATACGCTGTTTTTATTGATATTTCTATACAAATAAATAGGTATAGAAATAAAGATCTTTCAAATAGCGGAGATTGTTTATGGATTTTCTGCAGAGTTCTAAGCTATAAAATTAGGCAGTGGTTTATTCTCAGTTATTATAGCTTCTTGGAAGAGTATTACCGTGCTAGCACTGAATCGACAATAAGCTTTAAGCTACGTTTGCTAATTTTAAAAACCTCCATTGGTAATAATAATAATAAATATTGTATATATTGTATTGTATATTTGTATGATAATAAATATTATTATTATTACGCTAATAATTCTGTAAAAATATTGGCCTTATAGAATAAACATAGATCTAAAAATCGTTCAAGGTAGGCCATCGTTACTGTAACCTCGTTCTGGTTCCGACCTCCGACCTCTAAAGGCCATGAGCCCAGCCTCAGCTCCTGTTGCTGCCTCCAGGTCGACAGGGTCAAGGCATCGCTACGTAATCCCATTTATACTCGTACAGTAAGTACCGAGAATGCTTGGATACCCGGGAATATGGATGACCTAGTTTGGAGCGGGAATTCGTAAATACATTCAGAATATATGGTTACTAGGAAAATATTGTAAACAATATTTTCGCGTATTTGTCTGTGAATTTTTCTGTCATTGTTTTAAGATAAATCAATATTAGAGGTTTCCTGTAACGTAAACTTAATAAATAATCATAGTAAGTAGGATATTTTATAATTAAAGGAATCATATTTTTGCGTGGCTATCCTCCTTGACTCTGAAGTTAACGAAAGAGACTTGCTATCATAAATGTATTAATTTGTGGAATGTGAGCATAGTAACGTCAAAGCAAACGTTTCTGTGTCGTCATTGCTCTCCCAGCTCCCATTGGCCTATTTCCCTATGCAAGCAGCTGCTATTGGCAGGTACACAAAACTTCAATCTACCCTTTGATACGTCTATTTGTCTATTCCATATTTTATTTACACGGCTCGATTGGTATTTTTGTAGAAAAGTGCGCCTGAAACGTTTTTAGGTAAAGCTTTTTGATGATTAAAGCGTGAAGTAAACGTTGTAGAATCGGTAATACGCTAATGTACTACAGATCAATGTAGATGTCGAGTGGTGTTTTTCCTGATTATTTAGTTTGTAAATTTGTAAAACGAATGCATTATGATGATGCAGGTACAGCTGTTAGGTAAGGTTAGGTTACGAAGGTTAAAAATGTAACTCTAATACCAGAATAACCTGCTTTTCTGACAGCTTTGAGCTATAAATCATGAAACCTTTTTAAAACTGAAAGGATTGGATCGCAAATGGGGGAAACGTCCAATTTTCAGGATGGCCTTCTCACACTTTGTTCGCCAAAAGCTTTTATCCGGCTTTTAGAAAATGGTGGAATGTTCCGTTCACCATTACCCAAAAGCGACGTTCCATACTTCACTTTTAGACAAAGTTTTAGGAATTTCAGGAACTACGCAGTATTCCACTGCTACAGACCATTCTATGAGAATTCTCCCTTTGCATACCTACATAGTATCACAGCTCCATAACGCAGTTTTAATTAAGAACGATGGGTGATTGCACGCTGCAGTAAAATCTGTAATGCTTCAATAAAATTGGCATGGGTATGTCCTTTTCTGTAACAGTGTAACTCATGCGTTCATCTCCCTCGCTCCCGGTCCCTAGATAGCCTTCGAACGAGGTTCGAAACAAGGGCCCAGCTTTGAGCTACATTGATTTTAACGTTCGCCGGGACTGACGTGTTCGAAACATATAGCCAGCGTATAATATAGATACCTATAGGTATGTGATTAGATCAATGGTGTACCTATACCTATAGGTATTTAGCTAGGAAGGATGTCTGGTGTGGACGTTTGATTGAGCACCTACAAAGGGAGGATTTGTCTGCGGCTTAATTAGCAGTCCAAATTGGGGTTCCACATAACCATAGCTATGATATAGGTACAGTTAGGTGCATATGTTGGCGGATGTTTGAAGTCTGGTGCAATTTGTGGGGGATATTATGGGGGGAGGGGCTTTCATATAATGGGTCATTGTAGGGGACTGTTAGCCTTGGTTGGAGCTCCCCATTCATGGTTGTGATTGGCAGCTCTGAACATCAAAGGCTGATTACTATTCTGCGGTGGTGTACTAGCCGATAGTTTTCGGATGTAATGAGTCTAGCTGGACTCATCTGGTATGGACTGGTCTGGTCTATTTCCTTGAAATAACTACTGTTTTATAACTCAGTATATAGTAGATTATTAAATTTACTTTCAAAGGATGTTGTTTCTTGATTATGTCATGGACTTTTAGTCTATCTCGTATTTTATACTCACCAATCTAGATTCGACATATTTACTTACTCATCATCCAATATTTACGGCCTCACTCTCGCAGACAGAAATGGACACGCGCGAAAATGAGACAGTTTACGCATTGACATTGGCATTTAAAAATATACGGCCTTAGTTTAAATTAATATTTCCTCCTATGAGGATTTTGGGTTAAGATTTGAGATTGAAATATTTTTCAGTCACAGTCAGAGTCAAGCAAAGTAGGTCACGGTCAAGTCAAAGTCATACCCTAGTAAAGTGATGTAGTCTTTTCTTGATTCTAACTTTCCACACCTCGACTCTACCTAAATTTCCCTGCCAAAAGTAATTCCTCGTAGCTAGCGCTAACAGCATTACGGACCTTTCCGGTCAAGCGACCATTCCGCCAATATCTAGTTCAATCTCTCTCTTGGGTATAAAGAGCTTCCTACACTTATATTACTGATCTAGACTTTGTAAAATGGCTTTTATGTATGAGGCAATTCTACAGTAGGTAGGTATAATGTAAAGGAAATAAGACTGGTTTAGAAACTACACGAGTGCCCAAGTTTCATGGGATAGCACGAGTTGAGTATAGGTTCATAATTATTTTAATTTCACTTATTTGTAAATCTTTATTTACTCTGGGTTCGTTTTTTAATTGAAATCAACTTTGCGCTTTATATTTTTGGGGTTTTCATTTGTGGAAACAATCTGCCTTACTTTTTTTATAACAGGCTTGACATTCTTAGCTTATTCGTTATTTGAACACGTTTTTAGCTCATGTCGAAAATCAATATCAATCGTTCCATATTCAATTATCATTAACCTTGGCAATGGTTACATACTTGAGCCATGCTTGAGCCGTTTGGGGTCGAGACGTTGGGCTCTTAGGGACCAGGAACTCGTCTAATTAAAAAAAAACAGCGCCTGGTAAATGTCACGCTTGCCCAAAATGCTGGCATGTTTCTGGCTCAACGCAAAAGCATTACCATTCAGCGTGGACATACCGCCAGCATGCTGGGTACGCTGCCAACTGATAGTGGGTATGACATTTGGATTGTCTTTAAACCTTCAACGGTCTATGGGCAGTCTAACTGTTTTCGTAGTGTTAGTGTTTGCTTGTATTTTGTTTAATTATCTTTGCCGTTTATGCCTACTCTCTAAAAATTAACGCTGACTGGAGAGTTGTGGCGGCGGCAATCATGGCAAAGTCGATCCTTCCCTTCCTTTCCGCTTTCCCGCCAGACGCTGCCTCTTTAAGTATAGATTCCCTAAGAACTACGTGTACTTATATGTATTCTGTGCTAAGAGTGTGTACAGTTAACTCTCTTTAGGTCTTTGCTCTATACGTGCGTTGTTTTCGTATTTCAATTTCCTAGTTGTTTTACATATTTATGACTCCGTCAAATTAAAATCCACCGTTTGCCATAAATCACTGCTACATTACCGTCACGAGACCGCAAAAACTTCCAATTGACTATAATTATTAAGTACATTTATGGTAGGTAGCGGAATTTACAAAAAAATATTTTAATGTTGCTTCTTGCGTAGGGTTGCCACTCTACTACTTTATAGATTAAAAATTAATAAAGATAAATTATACCTACATGCAAACGTACGTTAGGATTATGGCAAAAAATGCATTCTCTATAGAGTGTAGTATACGTTATTATGAATGTTTTTTTTTATAAGGTTTTCTCTAAATATTAATCATGACAAGGATTAAAGCTCCGCAAAGACAGTGTTTGAAAAAAAAAGTTTAAATATTAATAGCCCGTTGGTCCAGTTGGTAGTGAACCTACCTTCTGAGCCTGAGGGCGTGGGTTCGATTCCCACGTAGGACAAACATTTGTGTGATGAACATTTGTGTTTGTTCTATATCTGGTTGTTAATATCTATTTAAGTATGTATTTAAAACTATATATGTATGTATATCAGTCTCTGGCAGCCATATCACAAGCTTTGCTTAGTTTGGGGTCAGATGACCGTGTGTGCAAATGTCCCAAATATACAAAATATATAACATTCACCCTTCACCAACATGTACTGGGTCAGCATGGTGGATTACAACCCATTTCTCTCTCTCTCTCTCTCTCTCTCTCTCTAAACTCTGTGTCCTAGCAGTGGGAACATGACAGGTTAATAATGATGATTATGAAAAGCATTGCCGATTACTTGCTCTGTTGCTGATGCAAGAGAAACAATAGTATATTATGCAATTAGTGAATAAAGGACGGATTTAAAGCGAGGGCCATAGATGAATCATGAGCAATTGAAGGATTTTAACAATGAATTACGACAGTAGGGAGTAATTCACGATGATTGAATCACGGACGTAGCGAGTGATTTAAGTGTTAGAAGCCTGATCGACGCGAGTGATTCATGGCCTCTTTATAAATCCGTTTTATTCAAGAGTTGTATACTATACCTACTTTATACCATAACTACGAGAAAAAGAAAAATTTAAGGAGTTTGAATCGAGTATTTTTTTGCGCAAGGAGGTTGTATAGCATTGAGATAGAGGTCGAATATATTGGTGTGTTCTAAATTCAAACACTAAAATGGTGCTTTTTATTCACTGTTTTCAGTGAATAAGCTTTTTACAGGGGAAATGGTATAAACATACACACTTACGTATTGTAAGTGTAACATTAGTATGATTGCGTTGTGACTTGTGCATGACAGCCCTATATGTTGTAGAACATGATGACCCACTATACTTCGTTAAACGGTACACCAGATGTTTTGATTGCTTCTGTATACGCGGCAGATGATAGTTATCTCATAAAGGCACGAGCCTCTACTATTTACACCGTATTCATCAAAGACTTATTTGTCTAAAAAAGTAAAAGCTACCTAAACATCGCAATACAATACATATAGAGTCACAATCGTGCCAAAAAATGTCCAAAACGCGCAGACTTTTTTTGGTTGCGGTAAAAAACAACGATATTACCAGTTATAACTTGGTAAAGAATAGAAATTTGTCACCAACTCACACTTGGGCATTATTTAGTATTTGTTGTTATACTTTAGTTTAGAGTTTAGTTTTAATTTAGTTTAGTTTAGAGTGTGTACCTAACTATAAACATACTGATACTGACTTGGTACGTTGGCTTGATACGTAATTTTTCACTATTTATTAGACCTTTTTTATTACAGCAGTTACAAAAATACGTAAAAAAGTATATTTGTTATATCGTTATTTATCATACAATATAAAATAAAATGAAAACAAAATGTTTAACACAGTACCAGCATAAAAGTTAAACCAAATTAACACTGACCTAACTCATTGTCGACTAAATCAAAGCACCGAACAGAACCATTCTGTTCAAAATTTAAAACACCCTCCGCGTCTCCAATCTTGGAACAAATCAGCTCATTGTGGCCGTCGGACTGTGAATTAGAGGTCACGGGTTCAGTTCTCGACAATGGCCCTGGTGCGTTCACCTCTTACATCATTTATTTGGGCTACTTACCGAATTTGGTGGAGCGATGACTCCTTTCTAAGGACCTCTGTCTGGAGTGAACTAATGGTGCTATCTATGGACGGTATGATTCTAATGTACCATTCTCTGAACTAACTAAACAAAATTTAACAGCTCTAAAATTGTTGCCATCCTCTTCTTACCTATTGAAATGAAAAGAGACGGCGATAATTTTAGTCCTGTCAGATTAGTTAAGTTTAGAGAATGGTACAACAGATTTGATGCCAATATCACCGGCAGGCTGAGAATGTCATGTCAATTTTATATTTATCGCAGGGAAGTTTTCATTTCAGACAATTCAATTAGTTTATTTCGAAGTATTTTAACTGTTTTCGCAATAAATCTAGTTTCTTACTGTGGATTGGTGATCATCATTTCAGCCATAGGATCTCCACTGCTGGACATGGCCTCCCCCATCGATCTCCAAAAGGGTCGGTTGGAAGTGGTCCATCCAGCGTTTCCCTGCGGTCTCTTTTAGTCTTTTGTCTCTTTATTGATCTGATCAAAAAGTGACAGTACCTTTTTTAAATAATAGGCTTACGTTTGTCCGCCACCTCGCCTGTTCTGAAGCGGTGATGTGGTCTACGATGGAGCACGCTTGCCTAAAAGAAACCGAAACATGGACCTGCCTGTATAGTTATATAACTCACCATGTCTTCCACAACTCAGTCTGACTCTTGACTCTGACTTGATCGAGAGTGTTTTAGCTATGATTCATGAATATTTGTTCAGCTGTTTCAAGATTATCAGGTCTCTTACCGGGGGCCTAAAAAACTGTTTATACTTGTTTACTAGGGAAATAATTGTAAAGTCGTTTTTATTTTTATTTTAAACAAATATTATAATTTATTTACATTATAATTCTAGCAAAACGACTGACATACGTTTAGCTAGTGTTTCTATTTATGGAGATCATTGACTCCTCAACTCGTCTCGGACTGTTTACGGTTTTGCGAAATGGACTCAAATACCCCCTTTGTACCATCCTTTGTCTTGTAAAACTATGAATGAAATTTTGTAAAGTCAACGTTGACCTACTTCATAGGAGCACGTTATTCCAGTATTTCTAGCTACATTGCTCCACCATACAGTTCCATTGCTCTACTTTGCCCTATTTTAAAGTTTCACATAACTTATGTTCTGTAGACTGCAACCATCTAGCGCTCCGTATTCGCAGACGTAAATCGTGACTCCACAACTAATTCGCGTGCTACGACAGCGGAGTTGACACTACAGAAATACAGCTCCTTCGAGCGCTATATTGCGAATTGCGATGGATGTGAGCGATGAACACCTATGCTATGTGAAACTGCACTACATCTCGGAGTAGCTGCTGTATCGTTATCACGCTTTATGTTTATAAGTCATCATCATCATCATCATTTCAGCCATAGGACGTCCACTGCTGGACATAGGCCTCCCCCATCGATCTCCAAAGGGGCCGGTTGGAAGCGGCCTGCATCCAGCGTTTCCCTGCGGTCTCTTTTAGGTTGTCTGTCTATCTTGTGGGTGTTTATAAGTATGTATCTAATATTTTTATTTTGGTATGTGTATTATTATTGTATAATATTATATTGTTTCAGTCATTTAGGTATTATAATGTATTGTATGTCTATATACCTTATATACCACGTATATTTTTATTATTACAGCACACTCCGTCAGTTCACCTCTTCTGTATGTCCTCTCCATACTAAAACTGCCTGGAAGCTGGAAGAGATCGCTAATTGCGATAAGTCTGCCAATTGAATAAATAGATAATTTTCGGGACATTTTTGCACACACGGTCATCTGACCCCAAACTAAGCAAAGCTTGTGATGTGGCTGCCAGAGACTGATATACATACATATATAGTTTTTTAAATACATACTTAAATAGATATTAACAACCAGATATAGAACAAACACAAATGTTCATCACATAAATGTTTGTCCTAGGTGGGACTACGTGGGTTCGATAACCCACGCCCCAAGCTCAGAAGGTAGGTTCACTACCAACTGGACTAACGTGCTATCTAATCGGGCTATCGATCTAATTGTTTCACTAGTTTTAAGATGTTTTTAATTTATGTACCTATGTCAATTCTGGTGGGAAAAATAAAGAGTTATCTATCTATCTATGCCACACATATTCTGTTTCAAATCTCCTGCAGGCATGTGCGAAGTCGAGGCGACAAAATCTTGCCGTCACTTAGTGTCGTGCGCGACCGTGACAAGGCTACGTTTATGTATACGTCAGCCTAATTTTAGCCTAATTTTTTAAAAGAGTGGACAAACTCGTAATTTCGGAGGGCATCAAGGCTTGCAGGCTGATGTTACTAACTAGAGTAAGACATCAACCCATGCTAAGTCCTAGCCATCATCTTGTCTTCTTCGACCAAAATAAAATGAATGGACAGTGACGCGAAGATTACAAAATAAGCGCTGGCGCTCACTTCGTTTCAATCGGTGTCTAGCCGTACGAAATGCGACACTAGACTATTGTTATATGATAACGAAACATCTGACAAAATTATGCCTTCTCGTGCTTTCCCGAAGTGTAAAAACACAATAAAAAACTGATATCTATTTTTGTAACAAATGTACTGTAACGGTTATAATTAGTTGTTCAAGTATCCGACTGTTTTGACTCGTTTTTACTGAGCAAGTTCAATGGTTATGGCCCGTCCATTCATTTTATTTTGGTCGAAGCTTGTCGTATAGTTTTCTTGCCATTGGTTGGCTGAGAACCTGCAAGTAGGTCTCTCTAGGGATTGGTATCTGGTACGGACGATCGACTGGTCATCTCTGGTACGCTTGGTTATGTGCTCGATCTTCTTTCATCTTTCACGTGATGGAAGCCAGCGAGTTTTAAATTGTTTAGTTCACCTTACTCGTATATATAAATGTACTTAACCATAATATTTAGTATTTTTACTTCTTCCCCAAACTGGGTGCAATGAAGTACTCGTCGTTTGGAGATTAGGCTATCACGTATATAGGCTCCCGAGTAAGACTGCATCTTACTCAGGAGCCGACGTGAGAGAGAGATGGGACTACGTGAGATTTTCCTCTCCCATGGGAGAGCAAAGTCATATTTGTATGTCGTCGTCGATATTGACTATAATTATGCGAAACGCACACATCGCTAGTCGCTACGTACGTCTAAGAAATCTGAAGATACTACACCTTTGCGCTCTTAGCTGTTTCTTTGTACATTATCTACTCAGGCACAATTACTACCAACCCAGTTCTACTATCTACAACTTAAAATTTTTTACAGACTTAACAGTACTGACAATTACAGTAAAAAGCAAGAGTTGAACGACCTTAGCGCGGCGACCTTTGGTGCTCGATGCATATTCATAGCCTGAACAAAAGGGCACGTTGGGACTCTAATGCCGCCGGCAGGGGAGCTTGCTGCGGACTAGTTAGAAATGACTAGTGATATGTGTGTGTATAGTAGTAATAATATGTCAATGCCATCCGCACATCCTACTTCCTACTAATATTATGAACGCGAAAGTTTGTATGTATGAATGTATGGATGTTTGTTCCTCTTTCACGCTGCAACGAAACAATGGATCGACCTGATTTTTTGCATGGGTATAGTTCAAGAGCCAGAGAGTGACATAGGCGTTTCATCATCATCACCATTTTTCATCACTACGCGGGTGAAACCGCGGGGCGCAGCTAGTTATAGATACGTGGAAGTCTCGCACTGTTCGATTTGATCGATTGTTTCTGCCACGTACCTGTAAGTTGTGGAATGGCTTACCACCTTCGGTTTTCCTCCGAAGTATAATTTGGACTGCTTCAAACCAAGGGTGAACAGAGTCCTCAAAGGTAGGCAGCGCATTGACAATGCCCCGAGTATTGTAGGTGTCCATAGGTAGCGGTGACCACTTACCATCAGGAGGCTCGTAGCTTGTTTGTCACTTATTCTATTTAAAAATAGTCAGTATTCTAGATAACAAAGCCAAACGAACTGGAAATGAAACAAACAAACTGGAACTCATAGATTAATTATTGACGGGAGAGAAAATGGCTCCTTGAGACGATGAAGCTTCCGCGTTCGAAACTGCATCTGAATAACCTATTGCATAACGAATAAAACCGAGTCAAGTGCGAGTCGGGCTCGCGCACTGAGGGTTCCGTACCACCACAAAATTCAATGACAAAATTACCAGTTATAACTTGGTAATGAACAGAAACTTGTAACCGACTCGCACTTGGGCATTTTTTATTATTTGTTGATATTAGAGTGTGTACTATAATCATGTTAAGTTTGACGCTTGTGAGTATTACCGTTTTTACATTAGAGCTAATACAAAAATACGTAAAAAAAATACATTTGTTGTATGGGGACCCCCCTTTCGTTTTTACTTTTTACTTTTTTATTATTTCTAAGTTAATCCGCCGTAACATTACAGTCTGTGAAAATTTCAACTGGCTATCTATTATGTTTCGTAAGACCTGACGGACAGACGGACAGACAGCGTAGCGTAGGGTCCCGTTTTTACGGAACCCTAAAACTAATACAATGATCTCCTTTCAGCTTAGTACCACTTCTGTGTAACCTGTAAATGTCTACAAAAGCTTTTGAAAAAAAATATGAAAAGCGGGCGTGTGAATTACGATATAGGTACTTAGGCGAAATTAGCTTTTTGCCACAAAATGCACGAAAACTAGATGTTTGCAAATGATACCTCCTACTATAGACTCTATAAATAGAGATAAAGTGAACATAGAGATAATGTAATTTTCTAAAGAGACAGAAATGTCTATAGGCTATATTATAATACGTCGTTCGTAGGCAGATGTGCCCGGAATGTTTAGTGGGGAAACGTTGAGTCGACCTTTCGTCGTCCGCTGTGAAATTAGGATTTTCCGTTTGATGACAGTACGGCCCACGAGTTTACATAGCAAACATAGTTAGGCAGCTGTTTCAACTCTATACAAAATGGACTAGGTACTAATATAGTAAAAATGGCACTTGGGCCTATTACGTCGGCGAATCCAACTCGGCTGAGCAGCGTTCGGTAACAACGCAACGCAACGCAACGTCTTCTCGTCCAAAATACCTCGAAAGTTTTTTTTTTGTTAAAATTTTCATGACCATGGATTCAATGTCCTTTAGTCGTAAACTTAAACAGTTTTACATAGTCTTAATAGCGTCAAACAAGTCATAGTCACAGTCAGAGTCAAGCTAAGTAAGTCACGGTCAAGTCAAACTCATGCCCCTGTAAAGTGGTGGAGACTATACTTTACAAGAGGCTCCTATGGAGTTTTGGAAACAACACGAAAAGACACGTTTCACCTCGTTATATCACTTGACCACACTCGAGCACGTTTACGAGCTCTTAATGAATAATAATTCACCATTTAGTACACATTAACACTCGAAAATAGACAAGTTTAGGAAAATAATCCAACGAGCCGACATGTTTTTTTCCACGTTGGCGCCAAAACTCCCTCGAAAGTTTTCGACCAGTGTGTGTTGCCAGTGATGACACACGGCAGCAAAACGTGGTCTCTCACTATGGGCCTCATAATCAAGCTCAAAGTCGCACAACGAGCTATGGAGAGAGCTATGCTCGGGGTTTCTCTACGAGATCGAATCAGAAATGAGGAGAACGAGAACGAAGGTTGTCGACATAGCCCATCGAATTACCACTACTTGCTTAAAATTTTCATCGAAACGTTTTCCCATATCGAAACGTTCTAACCAATCGAAACGTTATACAAAAAACGCATTTTCGAAACGAGTAAAGGCAAATAAAAAAGCGCTGACCCACTAACTCCTAACTCAATCCTCGCCAACCAATCTAACAAAATAAACTCGTCGTTTCTTAAGGCCGCGCTCTTGGCCAGAACTATCTCTTTCGCAAGTGACAAAAAAAAACACAAAGTTACAAATAATTATTAATTTAATAAACCGACTTCAATATTAGTAGCAACGCTTTTTCATTTACTTGGATGACCTATTTTTCCAGGTATTTTGAATGAATTTAAAAACCCAACTACTGAACCGACATTGATGAAATTTCTATGGGACCAATCTTAAGGTACACCTACATTCTTTCAAATAAAAAATAAAAACAAAAATACATTTAAAAAAAAATCGAATTGAGAACCCCCTCTTTTTTAAGTCGATTAAAAAGATCAACCATTATCATAGAGCATCTAAAATAACATTGTATATGTTTCAACTTATTCATGGCGAAATTTTCTTATTTGGCGAAAGATAAATAAATAATAATCAAATTTACTTCGCTAAAATTGTTTATTTGAATCGACATTTTATTTTTTATTGCTATTACAGATGTATATAATTTTTATCCATTCATTACACAAACTTAAATTAACATAACTACATGAAAATAATTTTTAAAAACAAACCATAAATAAATTTAAAAAATGCGCTATTTATAATTATTGCCTGGACCTAGAGGGAAGCGCGCTCTTAAGTAAAGTCTTCCAATCAACTTCAAGATCCAAAGTTAGTGTTATAAACCTCGTTCCTCCGAGATCCCGGATCATGAGTTCACTCACTCGCAATATCATTCTGTACTTTCCCCGAGTGGCACACTTCAAGGGAATCTATGTTATTTCAGCTCTGGAAAAGTTTGACTCATACAGACAGTTGGGAGTGTCGCATTTCTTATCTACTAAGTTGATGGTTGTTTAGTAGGTATCCTAGTTATCTACTTACTATATGGATCTTAGATCTTGCTGTCCCGAATATGTTTTATTTTATTTGTAAACTTCTTTTTTTTAATAGGTTAAGGGCCGATTTTTTAATCGTTTCATATAAAAGCTGACCATAGATGATTGATGAACCAATGACAATTTATATTATCTTAGAATAGAACCAATCACTAAAATAAAAATTTGTTTAAAATTAAGCTTATAACCATTTTAATGTCTTTTTTACTGCAAGTGCCTTTAATAACTAAACAAAATACAAGCTAAAACTAACACTACAATACAGTTAGACTGCCCATAGACCGTTGAAGGTCTAAAGACAATCCAAATGCTCAAGCCCACTACCAGTTGGCAGCGTACCCAACATGCTGGCGGCATTACCACGTTGAATGGCAATGCTAATGCGTTGAGCCAGAAACACGCCAGCATTTTCGTCACGTTAATGTCTTGTTAGACAGAAAACGCAATATACTCACAAATGACATCACTTGTTAGTACGCTACAGAAATGCCATACTGACACTTGCTTTGCATTGGAAGAAAGGCACAGAATCCTTTGCTAATCCGACCAAAAACTTCAAATGCCGATGACTTAATTTGCCGATCTAAATAATGTTTTGCCATACGTGTCAATGCTGCCAGCATTTTGGGAACACTGCCCACTGGTAGCGGCTTGTTAGATTAGTTTTCATTTTACTTGTAATTTTTATTGAATAATGTTTTCAGTTTATGTACATTATTTACGTTTAATAATATTTTTCACTTAAACTTATACTTACCTATACTTTAACTTATGCTTTTTTTGTTATTTTAACAAATCAAATGCCTGTCCGGTATCAAATTTGTTTTTGCAGTTACTAATTTACTTCAGAAAATCTAATTTTAATCTGATCCTGACGATTTTAAGGAATTTAGATGACAAAAGTATAATCATAATCTAACAGTAGTTATACTGTGAGTGAATGCTTGTATAATAAAAATAATAATAATAATTGTTTATTCATTAAGTAATTTCAAAGCAAGTTTCATTCCGGTGGTTTTAGTAATGTTTGATCAAAATTTGTCGATCAGAAAGTAACGACCTCTTTTCAGATTGATCTTAGGTTTTCAAATATATAATTTATACGTCTTTCTTTAATTTCAAGAACGATGATAGGTATAGTTCAGTTTCAGAAGAAATGGCGTATCCACGGAATGTACTACGGTGCCATCGATAAATAAAAAGAAAACAAATAACTTCGTTAGTTTTTTATGACTTTGATCCTACTTTGATCACATTTTAACCGACTTCAAAAAAGAGGAGGTTATCCATTCGACTGTATGTTTTTTTTTGTAACTGTGATTTCATAGCAATAAAAACAGATTTCTTTAACCCACGCAAAGATCAGGCCCAACCCTATCCAGCTGAAATATTTTACACGTGCCAATATTTTATGAGTAAACGGAGTAATTGGTCGTTAGTTTAATTGATTTTGGTGCGGACGAAATAATCACCGACCTTGGAATCAATTAAATTGTCCAAACGAAGCTCTAGAAAGTGTACCTGGAAATACGAGTATATACTTAGGCCCAACGCTTACCGGTTACTGGCTAGGAGAGGAGGTACGCAATACTCAATAATTTAATGATATAATGCCCATTCATCATTTCAGCCATAGGACGTCCTCTGCTGGATATAGGCCTCCCCCATCGATCTCCAAAAGGGCCGGTTGGAAGCGGCCTGCGTCCAACGTTTCCCTGCGGTCTCTTTTAGATCGTCTGTCCATCTTGTGGGTGGACGTCCTACGCTGCGCTTACAGGTCTGTGGTCTCCATTCCAGAATCTTTCGGCCCTATCGGCCATCTGTTCCGCGTGGTATGTGCCTGCCCACTGCCACTGCCCAGTGCCCATTAGTTTTTGCTAAATTCAAATAGATAAAGCCCAATAGTATTTTTTTATCTCTTGGTGATTTTTGTATAAAAAAATTTAAAAACGTGTCAGCGAGATAGTTCTGACTGTTGGAATTAGTGTAACAAAATTCAATCTTTTTCACCATCGATCGATTATTTGAGCACATCAAGTTCAAATAACAAATTAAGTATTCTAAATTTCCATATATTGTGTTTGTGACCATGAAAAGGTATAACGTTCCTTTTCAATTACAATTTTCCATATTTTAACACCTTAGCAAAAGTCACTTAGAATAGCCTGAATACTAGAGATGCCGTTTAGCACAGTTTAGTTTTTACTTACTGCACTCAGAGCGTTCTTTGTTGTTTAAAAGTCAATATCTTTCTTATCACTGGGCCCATAACCTGTCGTATTTGGGAAGCAAATGAAAGATATATTTGACGATTAAAAATACTACTCATTTATTTATCGGCATTAAAAGGAGATGTGTGTGCTCTCTACTGAGGTGCGGAATCAATGAGACTAAAAATCTCGTCTAAGCCCTAAACTCTAAACCAAATCTTTACAAATAATAATAGTACTATAATATGTACGAACAAGAAACGCCCACATTACTTGACATGATACAGTGAAACAGATAGAATTTTGTGATTCTCGCTCTACAAAGTGACGACAAGATTTTGTCGCGGTGCGCATTAACTTAGGCAGGCAGGCCTTCTGGAGACGAGTTGACTTTTTGTCGACCGCTTCTACGCTCGCCTAGGTCAGCGTTGGGCCTTACTAGTATTACACGTGCCGAGGTTTTATTGAATGTTATGGACAAGGCCGGTTGATTAGTCCTTGAATTTAATTAAAAATGTAATTATCAACGTAAATTTTAATTCAACGCGCTGTGGGTTTCCTACGCTATACCTACTTTCCCGTGTTATGTGATAGATAAATTTAATCAGTAAACGAGTAAATCATACTATTTTTTTTTTCATGCGAAACATCTATTGGCGCACCTTGGCATTCAAACCGACTCATATGCCGTGACGGCAAACGACATGAAGCTCTCTTATGCCGTCATGTTTCACATCTGCCGGGCGTCCCGTGACGGCTAACATTTTTCTTAATTGTATTTTCGATCACTTTGCAGTCCGTGATCACTGGTAGACTAGATGACGGATGTCTATATAAATGTTATGAAAATATTTACAATCCATCTCGAATCAAAAATCATCCGTACCTGCCTATCACAGATTTTTTTTTACTAATGGAAGCGTTATCCCTATAGTTTTTTTTTAATCAGGTAAAAATAACCCAAGTTATAAATATCAAATTATAAAACCGACTTCAAAATTAGTAAAAAATACGCAATTTCATAAGTAAATAAATAAATTAAATGTTTTTTTTTTAAATTATATATAGGCTTGCGCTTGGCCGCCAACTCGCCTGATGTTAGGCGATGATGCGGCCTACGATGCAGCACGCTTGCCTAGAAGAAATCTATTCACTCTCGACTTGAAGACACCCAGATTGTAACTATCGGGGAACACCCTACTCAGGCAGTGAATTCCACAGACTAGCAGTTCGCATAATAAATGTGGAATCAAAGCGCTTCGTACGGGTTCTCGGTATATCAACCATAATTTTCCAGTTATCAAACGACTGAACCGATTTTGATGTATAAAAAAATATTATTAATCGATCATCATCATCAGCTATAAGACGTCCACGGGTAAACATAGACCTCCCTCTTAGATTTACACATTTAACGACAGCCTGCCATCTGCATCCACTGGATGCCCGCGACTCTCACGATATCGTCGGTCCATCTAGTGGAAGGCCTACCTACGCTGCGTAGTTCTAATCGATACTACTGTTTAATCGACTTCCATGATCTGTTTCATAGTAACAACTAAAGCTAATAAAAACGTGTCCGAACTAAAACTGCGAATCTCAACTCTATCGACAGCTATACTTAGCTATAAAATGAAGTTAAAGTCAGAGCCATGTTGGAATGGAAGACGAGATAAGACACATGGCATCTCGATATTACAGAACGACCAATTTATTTGTCCACTTGAATGAGGACGCCACCAACGTATCGTAAAAACAAAACTGACAGCCAGTCGTAGAAAATTATTAGTTCCACATTTGGCTAACTTTTCAGATAAGTTGTTCGTTCTGGAACTGACGCCAGACCACCTCTCGAGCAGTAAAACTCGGCGACTGCGTAAAGGGCCGATGGATGTCGTACCACGTGCGCTTTACAATCTGACAGCACCAGGCTCGGGATTCGACTTGTGTGATTATGTGCAGTTTCGATGCCATCGCTCAACAACGGTCGATGAAAATATCGTGAGGAAACCTTCGACCAAAATAAAATGAATGGACGGGCCCTAACCATTGAAATTGCTCAGTAAAAACGCGTCAAAACTGTCGGACATGTACTTCAACACCTAATTATAAAAATGTACAGTATATTTGATACAAAAAATAGATTTACACTTCGGGAAAGCATATGAATGCATAATATTGTCAGATGTTTCGTTATCACGTAACAATAGACACTTGTTGCACGTGTTGCACTTCCTACAGCTAGAGACCGACTGAAACGAAATGAGAGCCGGCGCTCATTTTGTTATCTTAAAAAATGCACTGTTTTAAACTATCACGGTTGTTCACTAAAGTTATATGATTATTTACGGGATATTTACCGTGGTAAGGTTGTGGAATGAGCTCCCGAAGCCCCGAGCTCATTCCACAACCTTACCACGGTAAATATCCCGTAAATAATCATATAACTTATTTTAAAAAATGCACTTCTACTGGGCCTGTCCATTCATTTTATTTTGGTCGAAGGAGGAAACCGGTATATTCAAGAACCTCAAAAGTTCAAAGTCTTATGTCATTTACTAACATACACTGGGCCATGGTGGGCTAGGGCCCATCCGCTGAGAGAACAAACATGATAGGCAAGATGATGCAAAGCTTTCAAAGGTATAAAGGCTCCAGAATTAAAACCTATCGCAAAATATAGAGAAAAAACATCTGACATTACATATATGCTTACTTCTCATACATTGTAAGCAGATCGCGCATTATATCCTAACAAAAAGATACGTATCGAGCTTTCCATCGAACAATGGATAGATATGGGTAGACTGCCATCTACATACAATACGCAAACAAAGCCTGTTTGCTACCTACGCTCAGGGTTACCATGTAACATGAAAAAATCCTTATATAAACTTGATCATTTCTATAAAAAAAACATGGCCAGTGAGGAAAAACATGTTTTTACACGGGCATTTTTTCAGCAAATTACCTATTGCCTGGCAACAATCGCCGGAAGTCTTTCATCAAATAATCAAATAATTTTCAGTAGTACCGAAACTTTACTTTACAATTCCACAAACGCACACTTCAATAGCACTTGTGCTATAAGTGCTAAAAGGGAAACTGTAAGAAGTCATCGCCCAAAATAATATGAATGGACGAGCCATAACCATTAAACTTGCTCAGTAAAAACGAGTCATAACCGTCGGACATATACTTCAACACCTAATTATAACCATGTACACACAGTACATTTGTTATAAAAAATAGATAGCGGTTTTTTGTTGTGTATTTACACTTCGAGATTGACTCGTGTCGCACTTCCTACGGCTAGAGACTGACTGAAACGAAGTGAGCGCCGGCTCTAATTTTGTAATCTTCAAAAATGCGCTTCTTCTAGGCCCGTCCATTCATTTTATTTTGGTCGAAGTAAGGAGGTATAGCACTACCACTTTTTTTCTGAGTCGGAAGTAGTGGAGCAATTAGTTATCTGGTTAAATTTTTCGTTATATCGTATTTTATTGCCCATTAATCTCATTATATTGTATTGGTTACAAATGTAACCAATACAATATAATGTATTTTTCATTGGTTTAAAAAAACATTATGAACAACTTTTAATACGGGAGGAAACCGAAATCGCAAAAAAAAATCAGCTGTTTCATAGAAAACGGTAATTCACATTCGACAAAATGTATGGAACAGATGATATTTTTTGTGATTTCAGGGTTGCTCCCATATAGTAAAAGTTGTTCATATGACGTGTACGATGGACCCCTTTCAGCTTAGTACACCCTTTTCGCGTACCCCTGTATAGTAAGCTATGAGTGGGAAGCGTTGTTTATTATTTGTTTATTACCTACTCGTTTATCGTGATATAATGATTTGTTTTCAGCTATTCGTGACCGAAAATAATACCGTTTTCCTTAACAACCATTTCTCCGAAGTTAAGTATTTCCAGCAGTATCCAAGGATGTAGCGATCGTTTCTAAGCATATTACACGTCATATCATTCTTTCGAACCAACGTTCGTCGCACAGACATCCTTTAGCAGAATGGTTCTTCGAAGTATCGATTCTTCGAACTACTCTTCATCGCAGTAAACAACATTAGTGTTTCTAAGCGCCCATATAACATACTTCCCAGCAACGATTTAGTTTGTAAGTAATGTCTAACTAATGGACGTGTTCTAGATACGAGTACGTCGCCTGTAATTATTTACTAACTACCCACAAACATTGTCATAAAAGTTTAATTGTAATTTTCCTAAATCAAGGCTCAATTGCCTACGTATAATTTCAACGTCAAATATGTATACCTACAGAGCTTTTTTCTAGAGCCAACAATGAATTTTGTATTCATAAAAATTTATATTTATACAGCGGGTGCAGCTAGTACTGCGTCCGCGGTTTCACCCGAAAGTTAAAATTGTCGTTAAGTTTTCTGAAAATTTCCAATTTTCCGCGTAACTTTCAAAATTTTTCTTTCCGTTAGAACCTTCTATATAGTATTAGAAAACTTTGATTAACGAGATGAATGAAATTGGTAAAGTCGTTCTCAAGTTATGGCGTGACCAAGGTAAATAGGGATTCATTTTTATATATATAGATAGATATATACTAGCTAACCTGACAGACGAAAATTTTTTCTGAAAATTTCCAATTATCTGTGTAGTTTTCTAAATTTTTCTTTCCCTAAGAACCTTCTAGAATGTATTAAAAAACTTTAAAAAAAAAGATGTATGAAATCGGTAAAGTTCTCAAGTTATGGCGTGACCAAGGAAAATAGGGATTATTTTTTATATATAAATATATATATATAGATTTTAGAGGAGGTTGCATATTTTATTCACATTCAGCCAAGGACTTTTAGGGTATACAAAGTCCTTGCATTCAGCCACTAAGCTGGGCTACCATCACAGACTAGGTAAAGCTACTACTTAGTCTTTGGCTAACATTAACAAAAATCCGGAAAACGATTGCATTGTGATCACAAAATGCAATCTCACAATAATAAATCCAACGCAATGCGCAGCTAGGTTGCCATTACAAAAAAAAAAGTATAAATTTGAAATCCTGGCAAATTTAAAAGCGTATATAAACTCCGAACTGTGACCTGAAAGTCCGCGGGCGGATGGTATCCCCAATTATAGGAACTACAAGTGTGTATAGCACATAGCACCCACACACATATAGTTTCCTGTTTTATTCCCATTTTCCAAAGGTTCTATTTGCTTTATTAAATTGAATTCGTATATTCCCGATGGGGTTTCTTTTCAACAGTGATCCTTTTTTCTTAACCCCTCTACCACGGTTGGTTTACCGCACAAAACTTTGTTTAACGCCTTTTGCTTTGGCTTCGGGACCCTTATTTTATTTGGCTGGTTTGGGATAACTTATCGAATCTGTTACCTTTAAGAACACATTGGACAATAGCTTGCATTGCTGGACGGTGACCGATCAGGCGAATAAATTGCCAATATTAAAGTTTGCAATCTATTGTTTATTGAAAGAAACCCAATGTTCAGTAAGTTTTATTTTCTCGTATAAATTCTGTACTTATGCGATCAACACTACAACAACAAAAAAAAACACAGTCGAATTGATAACCTCCTCCTTTTCGAAGTCGGTTAAAAAAGTGAACGAAATCAAAATTAAGTTATTTAATATTTTATGGATTACAGTCTGTACTGTATTAAACAAAAAAACATACAGTTAAATTGATAACCTCCTCCTTTTTACAGACAGTTAAAATTCGCTTCAATAACGGTGGGAGACGTTCTTATTGATAAAATTTTCTCAACATCCTTTAGGTATTAGGTATTTACTTCTAAAATCGCACCAATCCTATTGGAAAAGGAAGCCTCCCAACGCTGTTCCGCAAAAGTTTTCTTTGAGCAGAGCTGCAGAGCTGCCTCCTGACATCCGACCTATTTTCTTTGGAGCTCTAGATGAATTTTTATGTCATCTGGGAAAATTTACGAGAACATGTTTTCAGCATTGCTAGAGTTCTAAGCTTTTAAGAGGGGGCAACCGAAATTTTATGCTAATTTGCCATGATATTCTAACTAAACCAAATATCCGATCACCGTAATAATTGATATATGTGAATTTTCAATTCATTTTCTTTCCGCCATTAAGACAGAAACATAATAGCAAGATATTTACTCGATACTTTAATGTTTTGAAAATGGTGCCTTTTTGCTAATTTTTTTGATTTTACTTGGAAAGTACTTCAGTTACATATCTAAAATAAATACTCACCGAAGGAAAATATAGTTTGTTTTCCAGTGTTAAGACAAAATTTACCTAGATTAATTAGTACTCTCGTAATAAATTATATTCGATTTGAGACTTACGTCCTTTAGTTCTAAGCAACTATTCGGTCAAACGGCAAGTCCGATATTCAGTCTTATTCTGTTGCGCTTTGCATCTAAATAGCGAAACATGCTCCGTTTAACCTCAGTACCGCACTGTGCCTCAACGGGGAAGGACGCACGCGCTTGCTTTTCGCCTTGGTTTTATCTTCCGAGTGCGATTATATCAACACCTACTGTATTTTCAAACAAAGGATAATATAAAAAATCGATGGCTCGAACGCGACCACTTGATGCGGCTACCAAGTGGTGACAATGACCTTAGAGCACAGACTAGGTAAAGCTACTACGAAAAAATAACATAGATACAAATAAAATGGATACGACTAGGCCCTAACGAATCCATTATTATGTATGCTCAGTAATATAACTATTAGAGTCGGAGTGTTTCTTTGTGACAGACAAACAGACAGAGAGAGAGAGAGAGAGACGGAGAGAAGCAGAGAGAGAGAGTCAGAAAGATAAAACTAAAAATTAAATGACATTATAAAATAATTTAGATTCATTATAATTTTATAAAATTAAAATTAAAAATCATTTAAATTAATGTGATGGTTAATTTGACTTGAGAGTTCCATCCACATTTTCTCACGTTTTTACGAGAAGCGGCTTTCTGCAAAAGGAGGAAGGTTCTCAATTTTAACAGACAAAAAATAGCTTGGTAATAATGGAAGCAAAAAAACATCTTCTAATAAAAAAAAATTTAAATGTGGAAAGTCAAACAATAGGTACTTATGTTTTTAACCGACTTCAAAACAGGGGCAAGGTTCTCAATTCAACCGGTATAAAAAAATACTAGTCGAATTGAGGACCTTCCTCCTTCTTTGAAGTCGGTTAAAAACATAAGTACCTACTGTTTGACCAGTTGGGTTGGCTCGGGTATGTGCTGGTAAGGGGAAATGCACAATACACTAGCGGGACTACTTACCTTAGTCAAAGTCAAATACTACTTACCTTTTTATCCGACTTCAAATAAGGAGGAAGGTTCTCATTTACCTTAGAGTACCTTCAATTCGACCAGTATTTTTTTATACTGGTTGAATTGCAGTCCACCACTGCGGTGCAACAATGCGGTGCAACACTGCGTTGCAACACTGCGGTGCAACAGTGCGGTGCAACAGTGCGGTGCAACAGTGTGGTACAACAGTGCGGTACAACAGTGCGGTACCATCTTTAAATATTTTGAATCAGTAGCATAAAATACGAGTTTCTCAGATCAAACGCTAGGTGGCACCACCAGTATTTCAGCAAAGTGAAGTTATATCAAAAAATAAATAGCTATTTTTGAATATTTTGAACTAATTGGTTGGAAACATAGGTGAGTTTTTTTTTGAGGATTAGGTGAGGTTTTGCGTGATTTGCGTCCAACACTAGATGAGAGCATTTATATTTCAGAGAATCTTGACTTGTATCGTAAAATATTTCTGCCATCCTTGCATATTTTAAATCAGTAACGGTGATTATAGATTGTTCAGTTCTAATACTAGAAGACATCTTCAATATTTCAGTGAAGACGTTAAATCAGAAAATATTTCAGCCATCCTTGAATATTTTAAGTCTGTGGCATCGATTAATGGCTGCTGAGGTCTAAAGCCAAACGACGGCACCAATATTTCAGAGATTTTGAGAAGTAGCTTCACTAACGAAATTTCTTTATTTAATTCAAATCCGAAAATATTTTGACCATCACTACATATTTTGAGTTTTATTCAGTGGTAAATGATTTCACAGGGTGAGTATTAGGGAACTAACGCAGTATTTTTCATACATTTTGGGTAATGAGAAGCCACAGGCAAACCACGGCAAAACTTATCTCAGATGGCGCCACCTTCGCTGGTGCTGTCATTTGTGGCTTATTTGAGGTTATAAACATTGCTCTTGAATGAAACAATAAAAATAAACTTTGCCTTTAAACAGTAAAATGTTTCTTATATTTCAGAGAATCATGACTTGTATCGTAAAATATTTCTGCCATCCTTGCATATTTTAAATCAGTAACGGTGATTATAGATTGTTCAGTTCTAATACTAGAAGACATCTTCAATATTTCAGTGAAGACGTTAAATCAGAAAATATTTCAGCCATCCTTGAATATTTTAAGTCTGTGGCATCGATTTATGGCTGCTGAGGTCTAAAGCCAAACGACGGCACCAATATTTCAGAGATTTTGAGAAGTAGCTTCACTAACGAAATTTCTTTATTTAATTCAAATCCGAAAATATTTTGACCATCACTACATATTTTGAGTTTTATTCAGTGGTAAATGATTTCACAGGGTGAGTATTAGGGAACTAACGCAGTATTTTTCATACATTTTGGGTAATGAGAAGCTACAGGCAAACCACGGCAAAACTTATCTCAGATGGCGCCACCTTCGCTGGTGCTGTCATTTGTGGCTTATTTGAGGTTATAAACATTGCTCTTGAATGAAACAATAAAAATAAACTTTGCCTTTAAACAGTAAAATGTTTCTTATATTTCAGAGAATCATGACTTGTATCGTAAAATATTTCTGCCATCCTTGCATATTTTAAATCAGTAACGGTGATTATAGATTGTTCAGTTCTAATACTAGAAGACATCTTCAATATTTCAGTGAAGACGTTAAATCAGAAAATATTTCAGCCATCCTTGAATATTTTAAGTCTGTGGCATCGATTTATGGCTGCTGAGGTCTAAAGCCAAACGACGGCACCAATATTTCAGAGATTTTGAGAAGTAGCTTCACTAACGAAATTTCTTTATTTAATTCAAATCCGAAAATATTTTGACCATCACTACATATTTTGAGTTTTATTCAGTGGTAAATGATTTCACAGGGTGAGTATTAGGGAACTAACGCAGTATTTTTCATACATTTTGGGTAATGAGAAGCTACAGGCAAACCACGGCAAAACTTATCTCAGATGGCGCCACCTTCGCTGGTGCTGTCATTTGTGGCTTATTTGAGGTTATAAACATTGCTCTTGAATGAAACAATAAAAATAAACTTTGCCTTTAAACAGTAAAATGTTTCTTGACAGTGGCGAATCTCAGAAAAAAGTTAATGTTTCCTTAGCTGGTAAAAAAGCGAATCTTTTGGCAAGGTAGGTATGCAATAAAATTATCAATCACTGCGTTGCAACACTGCGGTGCAACAGTGCGTTGCAACACTGCGGCGCAACAGTGCGATGCAACACTGCGTTGCCACACTGCGTTGCAACACTGCGTTGCAACACTGCGTTGCAACACTGCGTTGCAACACTGCGGTGCAACACTGCTTTACAACACTGCGGTGCAACACTGTGGACCAAGTAGACAGAGACACTAAGATTATACAAGTCGCATTGAGAACCTTCCTCCTTATTTGAAGTCGGATAAAAAGGTAAGTAGTAATACCTACTGTTAGACCGGCCGGGTTGGCTCGGGTAGGTACTGGTAGGTCAAACAGTAGGTATATTAGGCCGACTTCAAATAATGAGGAAGGTTCTGTGAAGGATGATGATGATATTTTTTAGTAAATTGAATTGAATGGAATGGAATTGAATTGCATTGCATTAAATTACATTAAATTAAATTAAATAAATCATACTTAAATAGATATTAACAACCAGGTATACTCGTAGAACAAACACAAAATGTTCATCACATTAATTTTGTCCTAGGTGGGAATCGAACCCACGCCCGAAGCTCAGAAGGTAGGTTCACTACCAACTGGACCAACGGGCTTTCGGGTATTTCGTTTCGCGTGTTTCGTTTAGTATAGTATAGCATAGCGTAGCGTAGCATAGCATAGCATAGCATTAGTTTAGTTTAGTTTGATTTAATGTTTAACGATCTCTGACTCTCTGTCTCAAGCGTAAAATTTTAATTTGAAAATTAATTTAGGCAATTTCAATTTAATTTATATAATTTATTAATTTTATATTGATATTGTAGAAAACTTAAAAATTAAGTTTAAAAATATACAATAAACACAATTTTGAAAATTGAAATAAACAATTTACGGTTTTGCGCGCCGCGACCGAACCCAGCTAATCGCCAAAACGCCAACATTATGCTTATCCTGTGTTTATTACTCCTTGCCGCATGACGAGTTCGACTACGCGAGTTATGTGTACTGGAGCTGCGCGCGACTGCCGCGCTGCCGTGGTTGTGTTTCACACTAATGCGGGTGATGCGAGACGCGCGGGTGAAATCAGAAATTTTCCTCGCTTTATACGCACTCTTAATGGTTTCCGGGTTATAAGGAGTATAAATTGATTCCAGTAAAAAGCACGAAAATTTTAAAACTTTGGCTAATTGGTTACTTCAACTTTCCTTTATTAGGGCGGAACCCTAATAAAGGAAAGATTAACTAAAACCCAAAGGTTAAAAACGGGACCCTATTATTAAGCCTACGATGTCTGTCTGTCAGTCTTTCTGTCCTACCTTTAAACGGTTGTATCTTTCGAACCGTAATAGATAGCTAGTTGAAATTTTCACAGAATATGTAATGTTACGGCGGATCAACTAACAAATAATAAAAAATTCAAGACGACCGTCCCAATACAACAAACGTATTTATTTTACGTATTTTTGTATTCGCTCTAATGTAAATACAGTAATACGCACAAACGTCAAACTTGGCATGACACTAAAACACACACTAAAATATAACAAAAAAATAATAAATAATGGCCAAGTGCGAGTCGGCGACAAGTTTCTGTTCATTACCAAGTTATGACTGGTAATTTCGTTATTGAATTTTGTGGTGATACGGAACCCTCAGTGCGCGAGCCCGACTAGCACTTGGTCGGTTTATTTAAATTATATCTCCCTCAGTTTACATACAGTCATTCTGCCGCTCTTTTTTCCCCCAGAAGTAAAGTAACGTGTGATAATGTTTCAACTATGCTGTACGCTACTTTGTATTCAATTGGCGAGTTGAACGTCTCAATCGATGAAAACGTTGCCAGTTCGAACAGTATACCTTTGTTCCTCTATATTTATGACTTGGAAATCCGTCTGTCTGTAGAACTAGGTTTATAACGAAGTGTCTTGTGTGTACTACTTATCTAGCTCGTCTAGTTTTATTTCAGCGGTTTATTGGCATAATCTCCGTCATGCTGTTTCACTTACTTCATCATCATCATCATCATCAGCCAGAAGACGTCCACTGCTGAACATAGGCCTCCCCCTTTAACCTCCTCACTGAACGACATCTGATCGGACCTAGAACACTATGAGCAATAGTACATTTACCTACGTCCAGATCTTGTCTTGATCTCCTACGATGATGGCTTCAACCCTATGCTCTCCTATGTCGTTAAGTATCATATTCGCAGTCAGTGCCGGTTTTAGCACTACCAGCGCCCTGGGTGACACTTCTACCCCCCCCCCCTTGCCATTCAAACCGAAAAACGGTAAAGAATAGATGAATAGATTTACCTGCGGCGCCCCTATATAGGCACCTAAGACGCCCCTTTTTATCTGGCGCCCTGGGCTTTTGCCCAACCAGGCCCTACCCTAATGACGGTACTGTTCGCAGTTCACATAAGATTACATGCATATACCAGGTAAAGGCGGTGTCTGTAGTCCATATGGAATGCCGTTCAACAACGTCCATCGGCATTTGGCACGGCATAGACACTGCGCCGGTTTTTGCCTCAAACCAAACAATAAGGCCTAAAGGCTAAAGATCGCGCCACGGGACCCAGCTCTCAGTTCCTTTTATGACAGATACAATGATCACTGCAGATTCTGCTGATAATATTCAACAGCTCTTAGAATACCTTGTTTGCGACCTTTTCCTGTCACCTCTGCCATGGATGCCTACAAAAGGGATAATCATGAGAAGTCACTTTGAACAAAGAAAATTATGGGATAATGACCATTTGTGTAATAGGCTTACGGTTAAAGGTAAGTGTAGCTGCTTAATGTCATATTGTTCATAGTTGCCATTGCCATTGTTCTTCTCAATGTTATCCACTGTTGACAGAAATTGTTGTTAGAGATCTGCTCCTCCTTTGCAATTTAGTGAGGGGCCAACAGTTTTAATTTGGATAATATCTGCTGTTGAAGAACGAATGACTCACGCAGTTCTTCATCCCGCTACTAATGCATGATAATAACATGTGTTAAATCACAATTGCTTCCCCAGACTTCCCCTCCGTTAGTATGTTTACTCAGACACACGAACACGGACGTGTGAAAGTTTCCAATGCAACTGGATCAGACACCATCGTTGCAATGTTGCTTAGCTGGAGACTACTTGTAGCTAGTCTGGCTAATGAAAGTATAGAATGAAAAAGCACGGTAAATTTAAAAGTATCAGCATTGAAACCCCAAAAATGTGTGAGAAATGCCTGGAATAATCCCACTCGGTACTTGTAAGTTATTAATTTTTATTGTAACACAGTCAGAACACAGTAATGTTTGCATTTCATATTAATTTTGGGGTTGCAATGCGGATTTTTTTTAAGCTGGCGCGCGTTTTCAGTCTCTACTTTCATTAGTATGTACTCTAGTAACGACGTGGTTGTTTTATCCTGTCATTTAAATACTAAAGTTTTCTTTGCCTTCTAACTTGACCCTATTTTAAGTGGTATCATTTTCTAAAATTGTAACCACCTTGTTTGACATGTCAGAAACTTGCCAGGAGCTTTGTATTGGCGTCTACTCAGCTAATATTTAAAGTATCTTGTAAGCCTTATTTGTAAATAAAGTCTTTTTCTCTAGACTCCAAATCTCCGTAAGTCAAGCCCAAATCGCGTGAACGTGTGAATGCTGCTAATGCCTCCGTGTCAGGTACGGGCGTTGCACTGTTTGCCCTGTTGATTCCTATCTACAATTAGATGACGTTGTTACTGCCACATAGATCACATCGTTTCGATATACTCTGCATTGTTGCTTGCAGTTTTGCAAGAGTAATTAGTATTCAAAACTGTACATTTAGTGTATACTTGTTAATTCAAATTCAAATTAATTTATTTCAGGCAACAAAATAACCCATACAATTCAATAAATAGGTAGATCAAAAAATATAATATAAAAATAAATGAAGGTAATAAAATCAAAATATATGTGACACAATGGGACCGATTTTGAAGGCACAAGTTAAATTTTGTTTAGCTTTATAACTTGTTATATTTAAAAAAGCTAATCGGTATTCCAGAGGCACCTCTTAAATTATTCAAAATAAATGAACAAAAGTAACTCAAATTCCAGTCAAAATTTTAGTTTGTGGGTGCCTCTAGAATACAAATTGTTAGACGTTAAACTTATAGTTAGAAATTTTAGTTAGCTTTCTAATTTTAAATGGTGCCTTCAAATTCGACCCCAATACAATTATAAAGTAAAAAAAAGTATTTTAATTAAATGAAGTAGACTTGAAGTCCAAAGTTCCATTCAGTCAAACACGAATACTGCGACGGTAAGCGTGTTAGGGTAAACAGTGCACCGCCCTTACGTTGCACTATTTGTCCTGTTGATGCCTATCTACAAGTTGGATGATGTTATTACTGCCTCCTATGAATGGAAATGAAAAGGCACATTCCAAAAGAATGAAATTCGATCGCTACCTCGGTGTTCCCTATAGGGTACAACCTGGGTCTCTTCAAGACAAGATTGAATAGACACCCCATGTGCAAGCGTGCCCCTTCTTAGACTGCATCGTCACTTACCATCAGGTGAGTTGTGGTCAGATGCTAGCCCATTTCATCATAAAAATAAATAAAAACTTTTTGATTACAATATAATTATGCACGTAATGTTTGCAAAAGCACTTGGCATGGTCATTAAACGTAGGGTATATAGGAATATAATTCTTTTTTCTTACTATTAAATTCAGTCTCAATCTCCATCGGATTCAAAATCAGATTATTACACAATATATACTCACATCAGATTTCTTGCCATATTTCAAATTATAGGTACTGTAATTCTTTCACAAAACGAAATGAATTAAATAATATAGTAAAACTTTATTTCAAAATATAGAAATCTATAGACATATTTAAATATAATCAAACACAAAAAATAGGCGGTCATTGAAAACTGCCGACAGAAATGAAAACTTGTACCTCACAATTAGCGTGTCGGTTAGGCGAACCCATAAGTTTAGCCCCTTTCAAAAATCGCTCGACGTGGTTAAAGAAATTATCACTTCAAAAACATCTACGACGTTGAAGTACAAAATCAAAACATGGACTGAAATAAACCGAAACAATATCTATACTTAATATTATAAAGAGGAAAGATTTGATTGTTTGTTTGCAGTAGTTTCGGAGCCTATTCAAATAGGCTCCGAAACTACTGAACCGATTTGAAAAATTCTTTGACTGTTGGGAAGCTAGTAATTCCCAACAAAATATAAAATAGATATAGAATTTGGGGATAGTGTAGCTTCAAGCTATACTATCCCCGGGCGACATAAGCTAAATTATATTTTTTTTTTAAAGGGATCCTTACTAAAACTCCTATAATGTAACCCAAGATGTAAAAAAGTAAGACTTACACCCGTGCAAAGCCGGGGTGCGTTGCTAGTATGAAAATAAACTAAAATAATTTAACTATAAATGAAAGCATTGAATGCGATTCTCATTCGAGTTATCTAACAGCAAACTCTCGACGACAAAGAAGCCTCGATCTCTGACTCATGATGATAGTACCATGTCTGAAGTGATTACTTCTCCAGACTCTAGTAAGTCCCTATGCATTAGAGCTAGGGGCAGCCGTTGCAATCCCTTTTATTAAATTCTTAGAGTAAAACAAAATACACAGTAAAGTATTCTATCCGTGCCACGTTGATATTCATCTTTTTCGAATTTATTTCGATTCTGTGTCATTACTTCCGCTGCTTTTGTATTTAGATGGGTACACAGATCTACTATATCTGTGGATGGGTAAGGAAAAGTAATGATTTATATGAACTGTATGTTGTTTATCTTAGAAAATTTCAGTTCAATGATTTCGACACAAAACATTTATTTTCTTTAACGCATTAGAAATAAATCGATCTATCAACTTGATGTTTTAAAGAAATATCCGTAGGCCGCGGTATTTACTCGTTTACTCAATAAAATCTCGCTCGCTCATATCTCGGGTTGTTCTCTGCATTTGAAAGGTCACTTCTTACTTCGCAAACGTAACGTTTAAAACGAAAATTTTCCATGCTCAAATTTCTTCAAAGTTTTCTAGTTGGCCTATTTCTTTTGGGGGTCTTCACGTTAATCATTTATTAACTACTAGCGATCCGCCCCAGCTTCGCACGGGTAGGTATAGATTATAGCCTATGCCACCCGGGGATAGTGTAGCTTCCCAGCAGTGAAAGAATTTTTCAAATCGGTTCAGTAGTTTCGGAGCTTATCCAATGCAAACCAACAAACAAACAAACAAACAATCAAATCTTTCTTCTTTATAATATTAGTATAGATATCCCTTTGATGAACTGTAATTTTGTATGAATTCAAGCTGATATTTATTTTAGAATTCTAGTTTTCTCGTTTACTCAATACCATCTCACGAGAAAGTACTTCAGGTTGTTCTCTGCAGTTACATGTCATCAATTACTTCGCAAACTTAATTACATAAATTTATGGTTACAAAAATAACATTTTCCTTGCTCTCATTATAACATTTCTCTTGAAATGTTCTTGTTAGTTTGTTTCTTTTGTGGGTGTTCACGTCGTTGTGTAACCGTTCCCTACCTTGTTTGAATTCAAGTTGTAATTTATTTTGGAATTATCTTGTTTGACACGTGATATCATACCTATTGCCGTTCCTTTCGTGCCAATACGAACTGTAATATCTTGCTAACGAATTGCTTTTACAGAAATTGCCTAGAGTGGTGTGAAATTGAGATGTATGATGGGGCGCTACTGATTTACTGATTCCCAAAATAAATATTAAAACTAGTATATAAAGCTGTCATAAGTAACAATAAGTGATATTTGATCAAACTTTCGTAAAGTTCGCTTCATCCAATGACTAAGTGAACTTTTCGTTTTCAAATTTAAAATTGTGCTTTGAAATTGTCGGATATGTCCAAGTCTTGTTCTATAATCGTGTGAAGATTTCAGCTTTATATCTGTATCAATCTTAACCATGAACCCTTGGCGCCAAGGACGTTTTGTTTTGTGTTGAAAAATGTATCAGTTGATAAATAAATGTTTTCTGATTCTGGTATTCCCTTTAGGGTATATATAAGATCCTTGCTTGGCGCTCCTACCAACCCAACATTGATTTGACAGCTGAACGTCATTAGCAGACACTAACGAGGGTTCTCAAATTCTACGGCCTGAAGTTCGCGTATGCTAGCTTTAGGGCGTGCGTGAAACACTTTCCGTTCGCATCTTAGCTCAAACCTAACGATGCTATCCAACGGACCGCCATAAACTAAAAGGGCTGTCGTGTCACTCAAACATCTATTTTATTCCTCGGCTATCGACCGCATAACCTCGATACAACACATGCGGAAAATTCGCTTCTAAAAACAGTCTTGACACCTATAAAGGGTACAAGTATGTCGGAAAATGGAGAAGTTCGAAGAGCTTTATGTGGAAGCCCGCGGAGGGGGGTGCTCGGTCGATCGCCTCTGAGACATGGCTAGTGCGGAGCGGCAACGTCGCGGGTGTAGCGGGGAGAGGTGAGAACGGCAACGTCGCCTGATCAGCTGTTGCCCGGACCACTTTATAAATTCAAAACAGGCCGCAAAAACGTGACGGTGGCAATGTTGCGCGTCCCGGGATGGCGCCCCGGCCGCCAATGTGGGCCAGTGCAAGGGGGAATGCAAGCAATCTGAGAAAGTGATTTAATTTCTTGCTTTTTATCGCAATTGCATGTAATTTCAGTTCAAGTACGAATTCCCTCACCATTATGAAATATTTATATTTGGGAAACTGTTTAGTTAAGTAGGTAGATGTTCATATTTATTATTTCTTTATAATTATTTTAGGTAGGATTTTAATTTTGCCTTGCTCTGGATGTGAATAAACAATAGGCTCCTTGTATTTGTAGATGAAAGACATACCCCAATTGCGACATGGAACATGATGGAAACCTGAGCTTGGTTAAGAACCTCATGCAAGTGCAATGCGTGTCTACTCCCTTAGACTTCGGACATGTAGATTTTGATGTCTTCTGACAGTTGTTTTATATTTTCTTCGCTAAAGGTCTTCCCTCTGCTGGTTCATGAGATCGAAGTACAATGAGGCTTCAAGAGGTTCCTGGGGGTCACGCTTGATGTTGAGCATCTCAGCGACTTTCTCAGCGTAGTACCTACTTATTGACGGTGTTAGACATGTCAAGAGTTGCAAAGGCGATGGTAGAATTTGGATGGCTTTTGTTTTGAATAGAACTGCATCGTTTAGATGTTTACAGAAAGCATTAAAAGATCAAAGATTTGGGTTTTGTTGAATAAAAGCAATTTTTTACCTACTTTTAGTAATTAATTCATTATACCCTTGGTTATACCCCTACTTTTTATATTCCATACTTTCCTACTCCTGGGCAAAGGCCTCGAGTTAGCTACCTACTTAAAACTTAGAACTAAATCACCGTTTGAACAATCTGAAACTCCTTTCACAGCTTTTATCGTAACCCAATTCACGCACATGTAATACTGTTACAAGCCGAGCCGCAGAAAACTGACTAAACTCTACACGAACCCAACAAATCATACATAACCTAACGCAATCTCGTTCATCTCAGCGAAACTAAATTCCCGGGCGAGCGGAGCACACGCGGAAGGAAGTGCAGCGGGAGGGGTGGCCGAGGTAGCTCAATAATTTGCGTGCGCGGGGAGGGACGGGGCGGGGTCCCGGGAGGGGAGCAGCGCAGTGGTGTTGCCATTATAGTCATTTTCTGGCTTTTCTAGGTAAAGCTGTGAATTTTTGCTACAAAAATATCGGTAGCTAAATAATTTAGTAATTTTTTCCGACTACTTTTGAAAAACATACTTAGTGCTTTGAGGTTAAAGTTTAATTTCAATTTTGTATTAAATATCTTATTTTAGGGCCCATCCTGTCCTCTTTCTCTCTCGCTCTCTCTGAGAGAAGGCGTGTCCCAACAGTGGGGACATGAAAGGATGGTGTTAATTACCTATCTTATTTGGTTTGTGTTGCGGGATTTCTCATGTCTGACCCGCAACCCAAACAATGTATCTGTAAAGTAGACCAAACGAAGGAACTAGAGATTTTCTGAATACTTGAACAATTTAGCAAAACCTAAAAACTATGTTACAAATTATCAAAATCCTAACATAAAGTATAATAATATCTAAATAATTATTTTTACTATAAGCCACTTTCAGCAGGAGGTACAAAATTCACTAAATCTAGCCACATTTTCAGCACGGCTAGCTATTTTAGTTACCCGGCCCGATGCCGAGATGGCAACACTGCGCGGTGCAATAGCCTGCCAGCCGCCTAGCCCAGCCGAGTAGCCCACAAGGTCACTGCCGATGTTCACGCGACTCTACTCCGTTCCATTCATGAGACACAATTAGGTTCCATTTTGGAACTTTCGTTCCATTTTCGAACTCTATAATTTGGAGGGGAAAACAATGTTGAATGTTATGTACTTATGTGCCATACTTGGGACATGGTTAGTGCTTTGCTTAGAACCTATGCGTTGTAGAGTTAACTTTCTAAATCTACGTGAGTGATGTGATGACTATATGCAATTTGTGTTAGAAGTAGGTATAGGTAGGCTTGTAATAGGTAGGTGGGTAGGTACCACATGAAAAATAGCCTCTTTTGTTATTAAAAAAAATTGTTAATAGTTTTTACAAAAAAAGTCTGAATGAGGCTTAGCTGTCACTGAAAATAAGTTCGATCTAAAAACAGCCAGACGGCTTAATTAATTTGTAGGAAATAAAAACGACCGACTGCTAGACTATACCTACATACATTGACCTATATGTAAGTATTAATTTCTTTGCTTACATAATAATATACAAACATAAACTAAAAAGTACAAAATTACAGTAAAAATAGAGATTGAATCTCCTCACCAAAACTTTTGCTGAAAGGAAACATCTGTGTACCTATAAATATATTTTTGGTTGTTGTTGATTATTCCAAAAAGTGCACAATCAATTTTGATAATATTTATATGGGACCACCTCTGAGGTATGAAGTACCAAACAAAAAATAATCATCTAAATCAATTCATAATTGGCAAAGTACCTAATCGCGTAAAAAACGTACGAAAAAAAACTAAATTGGCGCCAATGTAAAAAAAAAATGAATATAATATAATAAAACACGTCTTTTGGTGATGTTTTCAAAACTCCATAGAAGCCTCTTTAGCAGAGTCTTCACCACTTTACTAGGGCGTGACTTAGACTAGACCGTGACTCACTTTACTTGACTCTCACTGTGCCTATGACTTGGTTTCCTAATCTAATAAAACTTAAAAATATTTTAATACTTGACACTGGCAAATGTACAAGACACGTGACGCCAAAATCATCTCATGAAAAAACAAGAAAAAAGCGTGCAAGCCATGTAGGTACATAGCGTAGAGGGAGAATAGTGCTTAGCCCTGTGACTTAGCCTATGGTACTGTACATAGAGATAATTTCGTGAATGCCAAAAAAGTACATATTTCTAATAATTATGATTGTAAAAAGTAATTGTCAAATTGGTTTGACAATAACTTTTCGCCAATTCAACGTGCCTACATTCTATATTCCCATCAATCATGATCGCTTGCAGTTCTTGAATATGCATCATCACATGCCTCTGCACGTGCACTCAACAGATCCGTATGATTGAGCACCGCAAAGAAACTGCCAACGCTACTTTCCAACTACGGTAAGATGGAAACCCAGACTTTCTATCCTCGAGTACTGCAACAGTATGCGTCTGGATTTACTTTCCTTAATTTTGCTTGTATATATTGCTTGTATTCCTGAGATGGCAGAAATAGGGAGTTTTCTTTGTGCTAAAAAGTCAGTTATTTTTTTTTATTCTTTCCTGTGTGAGGATTTTGGCGTCGCACTCTTGTGCATTTGTCAATGTCAAGTATTGAAATGTTTACAAGTTTTATTAGAATAAGACAAATAATTCATATGATCAGTCAGAGTCAAGCAAAGTAAGTCACGGTCTAGTCTAAGTCATGTCCTAGTAAATTGGTGAAGAATCTACTATAGAAGCTTCTATGGAGTTTTGAAAAAATGAAAAGTCATGTTTACCTCGTTATATCACTTGCCCAATCTCGAGAACGCTTACGAACACTTAATAAATAATAATTCACCAATATTACACATTAACAATCGAAATAACACAAGTTTAGGAAAATAATGACAAATTTGAATAATATATTCTGGGTCTGGCTGGAAGTTAGTTGGCCGTGACTTTGTTAGACACATTTCACATTCTATGGCATCTCCGAGTTCTCCGACACAGGGAAAACTGGAAATAAGAATATGAAACGTTATTTTTAGGATCTTCTCGTCGTATATTTTCAAAGGTATTGTGTGTATGTTTTTTAGTTTCTTTTTAACAATAGGTTTGCCTTTGGCCGCCAACTCGGCGATGTGGTCTACGATGCAGCATGCTTGCTTAGAAGTAACCGATTCACTCTTGATGGTAAATTACAAATAAACGTACCATAATTACTACGTACCTTTGGACCACCTAAATTCGCACACTAGGCGTGCACGACAAGCAAGCAATTTAAAACCCAAAGCTCAAAAGCTTTATCAATCTAGTTCCGATCGATTTCACCCGGCGACAATTCGTAGCTGTTTCCACGTTTTCTTTCAAAGCTTCCAGCGAACCGTGGAGAATGCTTCCGCCGATAAGCGCTACCTAATATGGAGACGGAGACATAACAGAAACCGAGGGAATGGAATATTTCCAATATTTTGTGTGGATACGGGCACTCTAAGAAAGCGCGGCTTTGTAGTCTTTGACGTTTTTAAAAATTGTTTGACTGGGATTCCGTTCCTTCTTATATATAACCTCACTAGCTGCGCCATGTCATTTTATCTACCTAGTATTTTACAGGTTTCGCGCATTTGATCTATCTGAGGTTTTCCTGGCTTCCTGTATTTTTATCTACCTGGAATTTTACAGATTTTAAGCATTTTTATCATGTGGGGTTTTCCAGGTTTTCCGCTTTTTGATCTACCTTAGATTTTACAGGTTTCATCGCAGTTTTCTATTAGTGAGTTTGTTTTTCAAAATACCTCCTTATTTAGTACAGTCAAGTACTTATATAGTTCTAAATTTTAATTATTTTATTTCTGTTCTATTTTTGTTAATAGTATTTCTTGGTTTTCTTCACAAAAATGTAATATACTTACCGACATGAAATATATTTCGAATAGGAAAATAAGAAAGCAGCTTTCAAACATGTTATTCTAAAGGCTGTGCCCGGTTTTCCGAATTGAAATTCAGTAATTTTTTTTATCTTTAAAAAGTTAAAACTGTGCTAGCGGGAAAGCTGTGGCGTTCACTTAGATAATTAAAGTTTCTTTGTTCGTGGAAAGTATCTAAGTAGAGTCGCAACTCGCAAATAATATTAATGGTAGTGGTACATACATACTACCTATAATACCTACTTATATCGTTCTTAGGTAGTGTCATAGAATTCCTGTAGCCACACAGATATACACAACCAGATCGGCAATATATTTTAGTGAAAGAGACAACTTGATATGGCTCAGCACAAGTACGAAAAGGACATAAATAGATTTTGTTGTCCTTATCGGCGTGACCTGTTTTTGGTACCTCAAGTGTCAAAATCTGTAATAATCAGTGACAAACAAAACGGGTCTGAATTATATTTATTGCCTTTTTTTGGTGATTTAATGTGATAAATGCGTGTTTCCTCTGAGAAATAATTGTAAAAGATATTTTACAATGGTTGGTTGTAGCATTTTGGGCTGCAAGAAGCGCAGTGAGCGAAAATACGATGATGAGCGAGAGGCACTGAGCTAGCCACGCTCATTGAAAATCTATAGGTAGTAGATCTGTGTGTAGCCACCTCTCTGTATCGATAAAATTGCAATGGCGGCTTTATTAAGAGAAATGGCGCCGGTTTACAACAATTTTTCAATACAACATTCCTGTCGTAGGTATTTCCTCATTTTCAAACGGCGTGCAATATAAAACAACATGAATTGCATTCTTTGTCCTCTCGTTCGAACGCTCCACCAAATAAATAAAAATATAAGTTGAACATTTCTTATTGTTTGTGAGAAATGTTATTTCTATTAGGTAATGAAACGAGTTTTCTTCAAAAAGTATTTTTATTTATTTACAAATTCTTACAAAGGTTCGACTTTTAAATCGATTAATTGACATTATTTCTTTATGTTTAATAAATGTTCTTGAAATATTTTATTCGGATGTGTTCACCGATACACGATTAAAAGAAATTTGTCTCGAAAGAAACAAATCGTAAACTTTCCTAAAAAACACCCGTTTTTACGTTCCCTTCAATGGATTGAATCAACTTCATTCGGATCCTATAGAAGATATTTTTATAAAAAAAAATTGTGTGATATCCTAAAAATCAGTCAAATACTTTAGTGGTCGCAGTTTTTTTTAAAAGCGGATGATTATTTGTAGAAAATAAAGAAAATATCAATATTGAAAATATTTGAAAGCGCGCACGCTGCATTACCGTCATACAAGTGAACGGTTCTCTAGATAACGTTAAAATAAAAACTATATGGCTGAAGCCTCTAAACTAATATCTAAGAAGGATTTTTTCCAAAGAAGATTTATTTCAGATGGTAATTGTGGTAAGTACAGGAGTAAGAACCTACCTACTAGGGAGCTGGTTGAAATAATAAAGACAAAAAACAAAGTTCAAGTACCTACTTGTTAATATCAGTTGAAGTTGTTATTAATAAAGGAAGGGAGTTTTGGCGCCAACGCGGAAAAAACATGTCGGCTCGTTGGATTATTTTCCTAAACTTGTGTATTTTCGAGTGTTAATGTGTACTAAATGGTGAATTATTATTCATTAAGTGCTCGTAAACGTGCTCGAGTGTGGGCAAGTGATATAACGAGGTGAAACGTGTCTTTTCGTGTTGTTTCCAAAACTCCATAGGAGCCTCTTGTAAAGTCTCCACCACTTTACAGGGGCATGAGCTCGACTTGGCCGTGACTTACTTAGCTTGACTTTGACTGTGACTATGACTTGTTTGACGCTATTAAGACAAAGTAAACTGTTTAATATTACGAGTATTCTAAAACTAAACTCATACGACTTGTATATGGCAACTGCATCAATCATGCGGAGCCAAAAGCCCCAACTCGGGGAAGAGAAAAAAAAATAAAAATAAAGGAAGTTTTGGCGCCGTCATGGAAAAATCATGTCGCGGCATTATGTTATTTTCCAAATGTTGTGTTTTTGTGCAACGTGCACAAGTGCAGGCACTGTATTATTATTATTATTTATTATTTTTATTTCAATTAGTACCGCAAAACACGAATTACACTAATGACAATTTGTATTACAATAACGAATTACTTAAATATTATGAATTTATATACAAAAACTACATAATCATATAAAAAATCAAAATAAAACACACTAAAAATATAAGAATTAAAAAACAAAAAGAAGAATACATAAAAACAAATTAACATTAGGTACAATAAGGATGAAAACAAATTAATAAATGTCACACAAATTAAATGTCCGTCAAAATAATGCTAACTAGTAGGAAATGTCAATTCAAATATTACTTAATGTCAATATAAATAACATAAAAAATACCCATAAATGTCATTACCTAAAAATAGTTGAGTGGTGTCGTGATGCGATGGCCTCACAGTAGCTCATGCATTCTGCCATGATGTACTTCCAATCACCCGCAATCAGATCACAATCTGGTTTGGCGTCAAGAAGGGCATTCAGCGACATAAGGGATCGAGGTATCGGGGATGTCATGTGAGCGACTGTTCTACACTTCGGGACAGCAAACAGTTTATGTTTTCTACACCGATGATAGTTGTCGGGAACAAAAAGGCGACAAAGCTGTTCGCTAAGATCTGGCGCGTCCACTTTGCCATGCAGAATTTTACACATCGTCCCTAACTGGTCATGGGCTCTCCTAACTTCCAACGAGTTGTACCCCAGAGAACCAAGCAGGAAATCTGTAGGATACATGTAAGGGTAGTACCCATACATACGCTTGTAAAGATATCTGAGGAACGCCTTCTGAATTTTTTCCAACATCAAGGTGTATTTGTCCTCATGGGGATGCCATACACATGCGCTGGCTTCCAGTTTACTACGGACCAAAGCACTGAAGATGAGCCTAATAACTTCAATGCTTTGGAATTCCCGGGAGTTCCGAAGCACAAAACCAAGCCTTTGGTAAGATTCTTTAGCGACCGTAGCGATATGACTATTGAACGTGAGCTCTCGGTCGAATGTGACACCCAAATCTTTTATTGATGTTATACGTGAGATCATGTTTTGACCCAATCTATATTGAAATTCGATTGGGCGTCGCATTCGGCCGAAAGTCATATGGAAGCATTTGGAAGGGTTGAACTCCATTTTGTTCTCTATGCTCCATTGATATATCATATCAATATCTCTCTGCAATTTTAAACAATCATCTATCGTCTTTATTTCCATATAAAGTTTCAAGTCATCGGCATATAAGAGACATTTTGCGTACTTGATGACTGTGGGAAGGTCATTTATCATGAAGGTAAAGAGAAGAGGACCAATTATAGATCCCTGGCTAACACCGGAACGCGTGTGATATGGTGGAGAGTCATAAAGACCTAGCCGAACAAACTGCTGGCGATCGCAAAGGTAATCAGCGATGAAACGAAGAAAGCCCGGGGTCAGGCCAAGAACACTGAGCTTTCCCAGCAGAATGTCATTATTGACCCTATCAAATGCCTTTCGGAAGTCGAAGTACAGTACATCCACTTGTATCCTACGATCCATTCTGGAAGAAATATAGTCAACGACCGTCAAGAGGTTTGTATTTACAGATCTTCTTTTTCTAAACCCATGCTGTTCGTTACACAAAAAAAACTGTAAAACGAGTAAGTACTTTTGTGTTGTTTCCAATTCTCCAAGAAGCCTCTAGTAATGTTCAAACACTACTAGGACGTGACTTGGACTTGACCGTTACTTTGCATGCCTTTGACTTGTTTGATGATACCTTCTAAAGCCTAAAATAATCGACTACTTTGAAATTCTATCCCACTTAAAGGTTTACTAAATAGACAAGAGACTCACTCAGAGACGTTACTTAAGCTAAGGTATAAAAATTGCTTAAAATTGCTCTGTCTCGTTTTCACGTGTGACAATTTCCGTCAACGAGAAGTTGACAGAGCAGTTTTAAGTATTCCTTAGCCTAATTAACGTCTCTGGCCGCACGGCTTTAAATGAAAAAAATATGTAGTTTTTTTTTAAAATAACTTACTTAATTACTGTAAGTACTTATATAAAAAGCATATAGGCTAGCTAGATAGGTAGGTAAAGTGTTCGTCATTATCATCAACCAGAGGACGGCCACTTTGCTGGACATAGACCTCCTCCTTAGACCCTTAGACCCCCACACTGAACGACAACTCGCTATCCGCATCCACTGGATGCCCGCGAGCCCGCGGCTCACGATGTCGTCGCTCCATCTGGTAGGAAGCCTACCTACGCTACGGTAGTGTTATGGTTAGTAATTATTCTTTGGCTTTATTTGACTTTGTTCGTATTTAAAACATGCCTATATTGTTTCCATTCCGGGACGGCAGCGGCGTGTGGAATATTCAAAAAAGGCATTTCATAAATATTCATAAACCAACGGCACCCCGCTTAATATTACAATAACAAATAATTCCATGCATAAATCCGACAATAATTCCATTTTTATGCCAATTAAAACATGCCTTATATCAATGCATTAATAAATTTAATACATACCTGATCTAAAGGTCGGACCACACCGAAATGCATTACGCCCAAATAATTTATTTTTATTTCATTTTACGAATTTGTATTTGTAATAATACATACTTGAGTAAAGCTACGTTCGGTTTGGTTAGTTCCTAGAATGTTATTGTGTTTCGGATTGTACCTACGTCCTGGCTGATGATTTCTGGCGGCCTGAAAACTAGGCTTTTTAGACTACTTTAGAACTATGTGGCATACTTTGCAACTAATTCCGAAAATCACAAATCTCATGTTGCAAATCTGTGACTGAGTAAGCAGTGTTCCGGCTCGACGTACATACTAACCACATGCCAAACGCCCATTTAACTTAGTTGTCAATAGTTTTGTTGCGAATGAGATAAAATCATGTCGCCTCATTTCAGAGAAGAATCATGTCGCCTCGTTTGCATTGTTTTATTTATTTAGACACACCAACGACAATTCACAAAACATTAATGGTTTTCATACACTTAATTATACATACAAAGAGTCGTACTCAACGATTTGGGGCGTCATTTATACCTAATACGTTAGGTGACTGGCCCAAGAATGGAACTCCCTGCTATCCTCCTTGTTTCCTGAGAACTACAATCTAGGCATCTTCAACACTAGAGTGAATAGTCTTCTAGATCAACGCGTTCCATCCTTGACCGCAACGTCGCTTACCATCAGGCGAGTTGGTGGCAAAACGTAGATCTATTCTGTATGTAAAAAAACATAGTTTTTTGGGGTTCCGTGCCTCAAAAGGAAAAAACGGAACCTTTATAGGATCACTTCGTTGTCCGTCTGTCTGTCCGTCTGTCTGTCCGTCTGTCTGTCCGTCTGTCAAGACCCTTTTTCTCAAGAACGCGTAAAGGTATCAAGTTGAAATTTATACTAAATACTTGGGTCTACGGTTCCTTTCGGTTGTAAAAAATAAAAGTTGCAAGTTAATACAATCAAAAGATATGAACGTTTATGTCGCATATTTTGCGATTTCACAGGGAAATCAAAACCTATAGGGTACTTCCCGTTGACCTAGAATCATGAAATTTGGCAAAAGGCAAGGTCTCATAGCACATATATAGGAATAAATCTGAAAGTTACAAATTTGAAATTATATCATTTAAAATAATTATTTTGCTATTACAAACTTACATTTTGTAGTTGTAATGTATAGAAGAACCTTATAGTCAACTACAAAGTTAAGTTTGTCTTTCAATATTTCAACTATAGTTTTTTTTTTGGACTCGCGCTCTGAGATTTCTGTCCAACGGAACCCTCAGAGCACGAGTCCTACTCGTACATGTCCGGTTTTTTTAAAACCCAACGATAATAGAGTTGATAATCTTCAAACGACAGAACAGATTTTGTTGAATCATAGCTAGGAAATCTATCGATCAAGCCATCTATCAAACAAAAAAAACGATTCAGCCGTTTCGGAGCTACGATGCCATAGACAACACACACACACAGATACACATGTTAAACTTATAACTATGTTTGCGTCGGGGGTTAAAAACTAATAATAATATTTGTTCGCGTCGCTGTCGCACGTCACGTTCTCGTGTGATCGCGCCCTTATATCGATTATTCGCTGGTAATTGATGCAATTATGAATGATGAATTGATTCAATTATGTGCGAGTACATACTACGAGTAATTACGAGATAATTGTAATAACTCCTTCCAAATTACTTCATTACAATGCGATACTTTTATTTGTTGGTACTACAATAATTGACTTCTTTACCATTCTTATCCATTTTGATTTTGTACTAGCTGCGCCCCGCGGTTTCATTGGCGGATCCAGGGGGGCATGGGGGCCATGCCCCCATGCCCCCCATGTTAGCGTTAACGCCTACGGAAATATGAAAATGTCATTGTCATACAATTTTTATGTTTCCGTAGGCGTCAACGCTAACAGAAAGTGGCTCCTGTCTAACCCCCAAGCTCGCCTGCAGGGTAAATTGACTAAAGGCATCAAGCCTTATTTAGGCTATTTGTGTTCACACCTGCCACGCCGCCTTAACATATCTCCATTGTTAGTCTGATTTGAGGGTATTTCGCTCTATACAGATGAATATACATATTTATAAGAAAAACTTTATCCATTAGCGGCGTAACTAGACTAGACCGCTGAATCCCGTGGTAAATTTATGGGATGGGGCCCTCCCTAAATGTAAAGAAGCTCAACCAACATTGTAAAAATTTATGGTATTTTAGTAGGTAACTCAAATTAATTTAATATAAAAATAAGTATTAATACGTGATAGTATATCCTCCTGTGCTCGCGGCCCTCTCAGGACGGAGCCCTTTAGGCCGGGGGCCCGTGGCATTTTGCACGTTCTGCCACCCTATTGTTACGCCACTGACCACCATAAATAAAATTGCTCTCTATATTCTCTTTAGGATCATCATCCGGTGATGCCATTAACTCCAAAGTTTTCAGCAAAAACTCATCGCACCGGACGTGGTCTGTTTTATTTATTTTAGTTGTAAAAAGTAAGTAGTTAGGTACTCTAATTGCGCATTCTCATCTTTCAACCAATAATTTCAAACGGTAAAATATTGAACAGTTTTTTAATATAACTTTTGTCTCGAGGGCAAAATGGGAATAAGTTTATAATATTATAAAAGTCTACGCGCACAAAGTCGCGGGTAACAGCACTAACAGCTAGTAGGTATTATATTATGAGAAAGTGTGTTTGTTTGTTGGTTTGTTTGCTCCTCTTCACTCAGCAACAGATCAACGGAACGACGGTGTTTTTTTTACATAGAGACCTGATACGTACGGCACGATCATTTTTAACCCAGAAAAAAGTACGGTTCCTGATCCCTGGAGGGTTAGACAAGCCCCACTTTCTGTTAGCGTTAACGCCTGTGTAAAGATGAAATTGTATGAAAATGACATTGACAATGAGCTTGAGAGAAATTATCTCAAGCTAATGTCATTTTCATACAATTTCATCTTTTCGCAGCGCAGGCGGTAACGCTAACAGAAAGTGGCTCTTGTCTAGACCCCTTGAAGGAATGCCCGTGCTGGTGAAACCGCAAGACACAGCTAGTTATCTATACAACCCATATTTAACCCCATGGTAACTCTAGGAACTCCATATGTATACTTATCAGACAAAGAGGAGTCCTGGCCATTATGGAAGAGACAATGGGTCGGCAGAGCAGGCAGCTCGGCTCGATTGTTTGCCTGTTTGTCGCCAAATAATACAATAGAGGGTCATCACGTGACATGTGATGTTACTTTTAGGTATTTTTTTGTTTAGGTTTGTGCCTAATATTCTTGACTCTTACGATCTCGGGTTACTAATGGCATGGGCCCTAGTAGAGTTACTAAAGATTGTATTCAGTAACTCTATTTAGTTACTAAATATTATGTTTATTAACTTTTTTTGTAACTCTACTGTTAGCTTTTCAGCCAAGAAATCACCTTTTAAACTGTTTTACACACAATTCGTTTACACTTGTTATCGCTTCGAGGTTCGAGCAAAGAAAGAGGGTGATTGCAATGCAACCGCCACTTATATACTGTGTTCGTTGGCAGTCGACAAAAGACTGTCAACTGTCAACGAACACGTGTGAACTTCGCCAATACAGTTTCATTATAATGGTGTTGTTAGTTCATCTATCCATTAAATGATTAAACTAAAGTTGTTCTACATTCGGCCATCCGACTCAATTACACGTCCTCGTGTATACGTGTCATGTATTATATGATAATAGACGTTATACGTGTTAATTAAATGTGTACTTTACAATCTTATTTTGAAGTCTTATACTATCGTTTTATGTTACATAATATCAGAATGCAACTGCATACTGAAAAGCACATCATATCAGACTAAAACCGAATCTGGTTTAGTTAAGTCAGTACGCAACTGCGTACACTGTCTCTTACGCAACTGCGTACATCGGCTCTTACGCGACTACGTACACCGGATCTTACGCAACTGCGTACAATGTCTCTTACGCAACTGCGTACATCGGCTCTTACGCGACTACGTACACCGGATCTTACGCAACTGCGTACAATGTCTCTTACGCAACTGCGTACATCGGCTCTTACGCGACTACGTACACCGGATCTTACGCAACTGCGTACAATGTCTCTTACGCAACTGCGTACATCGGCTCTTACGCGACTACGTACACCGGATCTTACGCAACTGCGTACAATGTCTCTTACGTAACTGCGTACTGGAGGCTCCGCTGCAGGCTCAGCTGGCAGGTTCGACGGCAGGCTCAGCCGCAGGCTCAGCCGCAGGCTCAGCCGCAGGCTCAGCCGCAGGCTCGACAGCAGGCTCAGCCGCAGACTCCGCGGCAGGCTCCACTGCAGGCTCCGCTGTATGCTCCGCTGCAGACTCGACCGCAGGCTCGACAACAGGCTCAGCCGCAGGCTCGACGGCAGGCTCGACAGCAGGCCCAGCCGCAGGCTCGACGGCAGGCTCAGCCGCAGGCTCGACAGCAGGCTCAGCCGCAGACTTCGCGGCAGGCTCCACTGCAGGCTCCACTGTATGCTTCGCCGCAGACTCGACCACAGGCTCGACAGCAGGCTCAGCCGCAGGCTCGACAGCAGGCTCAACGGCAGGCTCGACAGCAGGCTCAGCCGCGGGCTCAGCCGCAGGCTCAGCCGCAGGCTCGACAGCAGGCTCAGCCGCAGACTCGACAGCAGGCTCAGCGGCAGGCTCGACAGCAGGCTCAGCCGCAGAATCGGCGGCAGAAATTTGCATATATAACAATAAGTACACTAATCGGATATATAATCTGAAGAACTTTTAACATGAGCACAGTTATTTAGTAATTAGTATTAAATTAATCATTAGTAAATAAATTATAATCAAGAAAACGCAAGGAATAAAACAGCCACTTTGTAAAATAACTATTAATTAAGGCTCTAAAAAAAAACATGACTAGCAAACAGGTTTTTAACCACTTAACAAAAGACAAATTACACTCTGTGGACATGGGAAAATAAGAAGACATCTGTAACTTATTAATCCCGATTCTGATTTGTTAGCTTTTCAGCCAAGAAATCACCTTTTAAACTGTTTTACACACAATTCGTTTACACTTGTTATCGCTTCGAGGTTCGAGCAAAGAAAGAGGGTGATTGCAATGCAACCGCCACTTATATACTGTGTTCGTTGGCAGTCGACAAAAGACTGTCAACTGTCAACGAACACGTGTGAACTTCGCCAATACAGTTTCATTATAATGGTGTTGTTAGTTCATCTATCCATTAAATGATTAAACTAAAGTTGTTCTACACTACCTATTTAGTTACCAAATATTGTATTTATTTAATCTTTTAAGGAACTCTATTTAGTTATTAAATATTGTATTTATATAAACTTTTTAGGAACTCTATTTAGTTACTAAATATTCTTATTAGTCAATTAGAGAAGTGCCTGTAATGAGAAATGCACATTGTAAGAAATGCAAACTGTGGGAAGTGCACCAACTGAGAAATGGTCATTCTGAAACTTGTGCGCATTTTGCAAAGTGTACATTTTGTACTTACCTAATCTTGCTGCGGCCTTGTCCAGAGCTTGACCACCCCGAAATGAATTCCTGGCTACGACTTTGCAGATCAGGTGAGTTGTGGTCAAACGCCTAGTTTGTCAACCATAAAAAGTACCTACATCTAGTTTTTCCGCATTTTAGGGGATGAAATTAAAAAGATTAGGTAAGTAGGTACATACCTACCTACCCTAGCCAACTAATTAAACCCATGACATAATGTTCAATATCACGTCTTTCCGAATTTCATCATAAGCAGGTTCTGTCATTTGTGTTTCGTCGGTTAACAAGACAAACGTTGCAAAAACACCTGTCTCCCATTTACCCACGGATGCAACAGTATAAAAACTTGCTGCAAACCAGTCTTGCCAGTAACTCGTCCCGTCTCGTAAATCAAGTAATATCGATCAAGGTCACCGGCAAGTGAGGGACCCGTATTTATGGCAACACTGCTCCCCCTTGTTTTTATCAATTAGAATGTGGGCCCCACTAGGTCCCCTTGCAGTACGCTGCCACTATAGGAATGCATCGCTACCAACTTTTCATTCAACATTCGCATCCAAATATCACCCTTAATGTAACTACATACGAGTTAGTTGGACCGTACGCAACGTTGGCATGGGAAACCAAATGCAATTTATCACGCTGTCAAAAGAATTTAAGTGCTATTCTAAGGTGTTAAAGTCTAAATCGTTGGCAATTAGGTGTAATTTGTAGTGTGGCGAAGGGCGCGTGCCCATTGCGCCGGATCGATGACGTCACACGTCAAAGGGGAGCCTCTTTTTGTCTTCATAATTGGGATTTCCGTTCCGCTTGCGGCTACACAGCCGTGATTTCAAATTATGTTTTTTTTTTATGCATTGCCAGAATGATAAATATTTCAAAATACAAACAAAATAATATGATTTATAATGTTTTTTTTTTAAAGATTTTCTTTAATTTTGGTGAGTAACTTTAAGCTTAAATCATTTAAGCGAATAACGAATTGTTTAAATAGGTACTTTTTATGTGGTACGTGCCTTTATTAAAACAAATTATAGCTAACACGAAATACGTAACTACCTAACACGTAATACAAAAAACAGTTGGAATATCCTTATAAAGATAATTCAAATGCTCAAGCTCAATGCTTAAATATTTGCTAGTATTAGCTATAAAATAAAATAATACATGATGTGTTTATTTGTATGTATTTAATATATGTATTATCTACACCGTCGAACCTTACAGTACTCCTTTTTCATTTATGTCAATCCAAAGGTTGTCTAGAAGAAATCGCGCTTTGGCGCCTATTATAGGTACTGCTGGGTTTTATATACATTTTATATTTTGTTCGGTGTATAATAAAGTGATATTGTATTGTAATAAACATAAGGTTTCAACTAAAGTTTATTCCATTTTAATGAAACCTAACAAGAGCGGCAAACATCCAAGAACGAAAAGTTCCTATAAAAGAAAAAAAAATATGGGACTACCAATGATTTATGGCCTACCTAATATAAAAAGAATCATCAAAAACAATTTTATATTGAGGGAGTAATCGCGTAACAAACATACAAAAAAAAATACATACAGTCGAATTGATAGCCTCCTTTTGAAGTCGGTTAAAAAGAAAACAAAATGAGAGTATCTTACGGTTATGCTTTTAAGTAAACTCGTTCATTTGAAAACAGTCGTTGGGCGGAACCACAAAGATAAAGGAACCACAGTTAGCGGCGTCGGAACCGCACGCACCGCGGATTAGAGCATTCTCGTTTTTTATTACTTTTCTTTTTGCTCACAGTCATTTGATGACCGCGCGCATTTTTTTTCTTTTATAATCTCTTTGATGGTTGGGACGTAAAAAAATATATCTCTCACGATAAATAAAGTACACCATTTGAGCCTTTTGTACATTTTTACTATAAAATGTTTTATTCATTTGGACTACTTTTGAGCTTTGTTTAAAGTTTTTATCAAAAGTTTTCTTTGCGTATCTAACGGGTATTTTGTTCTTGAATTAGATTATTACTAAAGATCCAATAAATGTTTAATGAGCCGGAGTGTGTGATTTAGCCTGAGAATTTGTAAGTTTATTCATTTTCGTTTCTTTGAGTTGCTTATAAGTTATTTTTAAGTATAATTTCATTTGACAAAATCAAACGACCTTAATAGGTACATTATCGAATGTCTGATAAAAGGCTTTTTGCTTATTAAAACTTAACATTATAATATTTTTTATGCAACTAGCTTTATGGGTACGATGGCTTCGGGCAGCGGTTTATTAGACTAGTGTAGTTGAATATATTTATATTTAGTGTCTTTACATTAATTTAGTTTAGTTTAATTTGATTCCAAATAGCGGTGTGGCACCGGGCTTTTGTGCTGCAGAAGCGGCCAGTTCGCGTAGCAAGAGTCAAACCACTAATTCCAGCGAAACGAATTTTTAAGTTCATGACTCCCTTATACCATACTGGTATAATATATTATGTTTATAAAACTTGGCGTCCTTTGGGAGACTCGGCGATGTTCACGAAAAATTAACTAGGAATGAGGATACCTTGATTAAGCCCATACAAAGGCTAACCAAGTCTCACAAATGTACCCGAATAGTTGGCATAAAATTATTTAACGCCTTGCTGAAATCTATAAGGGACGCCAAGTCGCTTTATTTATTCAAAAAGAAACTTAAAGATTTTCTGACCGATATGGCGCCGTATAGCGTAGAGGAATTCATCCCAAAACTGGAATAAATAACGAATGCCTGATTATGAATGTTAGTTAATAGTAGTAATATTATTAAGTAGTTAGTTGATTGAATCAGGCGTTACTTTGCGGAAGTCCATTTTTAATTTGAATTTCTACGTAATTCATATACAAGTTAATATTATTAGTTTATTTTTGAAATGATTGACATGTAATTATTATTATGAATAATTATCATTATCATAATTATGTATAATTATATATTAAGAATAAAATAAAAAAATTACTTCACATCCAATTATTCTTCGCTTTATCTAGTACTGCGCATAGAAACGCATATAATTATATCATCATCATCATCATCAGCCTGTAAACGTCCACTGCTGAACAAAGGCCTCCCTCGTGTTGCCATAATCCCCACGCTTGGCAGGCGGCTTGGGGATCGCAGATAGCTTGGGGATAATTATATACCTAACATTAAAACATAATATAAAGATTCGTTTAGAAAAGCGAATACAAATTGCAAACTAAGGAAATACAAAATGCTAGGTAAAAATATGTACCTTTCGCTCGACGTTTCGACCATGTTACAATGGCCGTGGTCACGAAACGTCGAGCGAAAGGTACATATTTTTACCTAAATTAAATAATACGTGATAAGTCCCGATAAACATTTAAAACATGTGTTCAAATCGCGCAAGTTTAAAAATTACTACAAAATGCTAGTTCGGTGGAATACAACAATTTTCCAATCTCGTAAAAGTTTTAAGAACTCCAACATAATAAAGGCATTAATGAATAAAATTAATAAAAGTGTCGGTCGCTGCAGGAGGTGGCACTTTTTCATTAAAATAACTATTTATGTTTCATTTCTAAGAATTTATTGCCGTAATATTTCACGGGTATATCAAATGGTCAACACATACGTTTTAATGAGATGTCTAGGGTATTGACGTGTGTCTGTGTGGCTTGATCATAGAGCGCAGTAACAGGATGGGAATAACAACATCCGCTTGTGTTCGAGCGAATCGAGTTGTTAAAGCAAGAGATACATACCTACTTATGTATCTCTTGCTTTATCTACCTATTTCTCTAAGTACACGTAAGAACTACATTTCTGTAAGTCACTGGTACATAATGATAATAAATTAATAGGGACTATAAGCTTCGACCGAAATAGAATGAATGGACGGGCTATGGCTATGGACGAAGAACCAATGAACTTGCTCAGTAAAAACGAGTCAAAACCGTCGGACATAATACTTCAACACCTAATTATAACCATGTACAGTACATTTGTTACAAAAATAGATAGCGCTTTTTTGTTGTGTTTTTAGACTTTGGGAAAGCACACTAAGACATAATTTTGTCAGATGTTTCGTTATCATGTAACAATAGTCACGTGTTGCACTTCCTACGGCTAGAGACCGACTGAAAAGAAGTGAACGCCGGCGCTCATTTTGTAATCTTCAAAAAAGCTCTCCTTCGTGGCCCGTCCATTCATTTTATTTTGGTCGAAGACTATAAGTAGTATCTTACCTATTTAAGTAGGTAGGTTTGCAATAAGAATTGTTTTACCATTTTGAAACATGGCCAAACATGTTAGACATAATTAAGACTGGTACACAATGATAATATATTTATAGAAAATGTACTATAGTTGTTGTTGTATAGTTGTTATGTACTGTAGTTGTATTGTATTGTATTATAAATCGGTATTTTAAATATATTTTACTACTTAGCGGTGTGCTAAGTATATGCTCCTGAGAAATTGACCACTTTTTAATAATTAGGTCACTATACTATAATTTAAGACAAGGTAAACCCTGTATCATGTGTGCCAATTTCCACGTTTCTAACTTCCATACAAACTTTAGTTCTTTTTACTACTCTTGAATTAGTGTTCAAAAAATATTGATACAATTTTATTATACTTATACTTATAAGCAGCAGTATTAGTACCAACTTCCTCGTTCCTAACTTTAAAATGACGAACTGCCACACAAACTTTCATATCATATTTTCACAAAACTTTCCATAGGGCTCACTTGTGCAAAATAGCATGGTATCAGTGCGCATGTGCGTTGTCTGTCATAGAATAAATAAATGTAATATTAAGGCCTCTTTTCCGCCTTTTAGAAATTTTGGTCATTCTAGTTTAAGTGTGTCTACTGTCTACTGCTGGTTAGCTTCAAATTTTAAAAATATTAAGTGTCATATCAAAATTTAATGTTTTATCTAGGAAACCCGGAAACCCCAAAAACCGAAACATCGCTCGATAATAAAAAAAATATGAAAATAACACCAATTTGCGCTTCTCCCTGTTTTTTGGATTTATTCAAATATGTACCTATTTATTAAATTATGTCTACGATATCTTAATATACAGATGTCATAATTATGGAGAAAACCGCAAAGTTACATTTTACAATACAGCTATACTTTTCGAAAAATATGAGAAAAACCTCCAAAATAGAAGTAGCGAAACGCACGACTATGAGTAAGCGCCATGGTTTTGCTCCGCTAAATTCGACTTTAACACAATATATTAAACCTTGTGGTCATCTGTAGTAATAAGCGTTGCTTAAAAGTGGAAAAACCTCGCCTTAACTAAATTTTATTTATTTTTTTGAGAATATCTTATTTGAAAATAAACTTCCATACTGCCTTCTTAGTATTCCTACAACTATATGCGTTCTCACGCGCAGGTTTTAAAACTTCCGCAAAAAGCTCGCAGAGTCGGAGAACTGACTTGTCCCTCGCTGCCTTATCCTTGGTCATTGGGCCCGTCTGGTGCTCGCCGAATTCATACATATTTATGTGTGTACCCGGCCTAAGTTCAACGCAACCTCCCAAGGCTGTTGCTAACTACGACGTGCATTAGTACCCGTTCTTACATGCAAGGTTAAAACACTTGCGGTGACAGTCTGCTAACATAGCCATGAGCTACAAAATAAACCTAGTTTTACCAGTGCCTACATAGAAAACCCTAGTGTTATGTATTTTTCTCTTATAATAATTATAATATCATTTATGGCAATCAAACTATGGCGTCAATTTCATTAAAAGTTTTTCAGTTCATCGCAATATATTTTATGACAGAGTATAATCTAGCAAATTCATATCAGGTTTTTTCATATAACTTTATTGTAGTTTTCGAGTTCTTTCAATAAAATATTATGTATGAAACCATTAAGACGCTCTATTCCGACTTTTAGTAATTATGGTCATTGTAGTTTAAGTGTGCATACCTCCATGGTTAGTTTAAAATTATAAAAATGGTGTCATAACAAAATTTAATCTTTTATCTAGGAACTCCATGAGACCAAAACACGATTAAGCACATTTCGCTCGATAGTAAAAATATGTCAAAGTAGCACTGATTTGCGCTTTTATCCTTGTTTTTTTGGATTCATTCAATTACCTATTTATTAAATTATGTCTGCGATATCTTGATATATAGATTACATAATTGTGAAGGAAACCGGTGAGAAACGCCATGATTTTGCTCCGCTAAATGCGACTAATAAAATAAACCAAGGATTATGGTCACCTGTAAGCGTTGCTTAAAAGTGGGAAAACCTCGCCTTAAGCAATTTTCTCAGTTACAACTCAACACAATATAATGTAATAAAATTATACAATCCATCTAAAATTAAAATATGGAATACATTTTCCATAACTCACTGAACCGACAGCAGTAAAGTAACCCGTCGATGCGATCGTGTGACGCTATAATGCAAATGGAACATGTTGACTGAAAAATACTGAATAATCGAGTTCCCTGACCTGTAACCTAGTTACGTACGACATGCATAAACACGTTGTATGATAACAGTTATAATGATTGTTAACGGAATCACGATCCTCTATTCAGGGATATTACAGGACGTCCACTGCTGGACATATGCCTGCATCGATCTCCAAAAGGGCCGGTTGGAAGCGGCCTGCATTTATCGTTTCCCTGCGGTCTCTTTTAGGTCGTCTGTCCATTTTGTGGGTGGACGTCCTACGCTGCGCTAACCTGTCCGTGGTCTCCTTTCGAGAACCTTTCGGCCCCATCGGCCATCTTTACTGTGATTTAGGCTGTGTGTTTAAGATCTCCATCCACAACCTTATTACGGTAACATAACACTATCGTACTTGCTGTAGTGAACAACAGTGATAGTATGAAACAAGGACGATAATACTAGTCTAGTGGTATGATCATTGGTCTAACTAAAACAATGTTGTATGACAAATAAACAGTAGGGTTTAATAAACTGCCTGTAAAACAGATACAATTGTTAAATGTCCACTGCTGAACAAAAGCCTCCCTCTTAGAGAGTGTTGCCATAATCTCTACACTTGACAGGCGGCTTGGGGATCGCAGTACGTTCAACGCGTAGTAATAGGATGCTGCTGCCAATCCTCCGGTAGTTCTGGTCGCAGTTTTAAGACATACCCGGGTCAATCAAGTAATCTCTACCCAGTAATGTTCTGCAGTAGATGCATTTTTTCAAAACAGTGTTAATTCCAGCCATAGCATCTTGATTAAGTAAAGTGAAGATTCAAAGAAAAACGCCATTATATGGCACAACAATTAATTATGATTTGTCTCATATAGTTTCAGAGCAAATATAGGAGAGTAGGTGTCTTATCCAGTTCACCATCTGCTCATTCCTAACCCTTTTAAATAATCCTTGTAATACTCGTGCTTGCATAACGTAAAAGGTCCTCAGCTTGATCGTTCTTTTTTCTCGTGCCCATTTCGTACCGCTGTACGAACCGCAATTATTATAATACGCTCCGTTTTTATGACATGTTATTAGTACATTTAATGACAATATTTTGTAATTCAAGCGATACATTATGGGTATTTATGTTTACGAGCTACTGTTTGCGTTTATGTTTAAATAAATAAAGAAGCCGCGCAATGTAGACCATATAAAGTTAGGAATGCGTTTTCTGCACTAAAATGGCTATAATATTGTTGTCATTCGTTTCATTCAAGTTTTTAACTGATCTATGGCTGTAATATGTACATTACTATAGCCATTAGGTACACCAAATAATATTTCAGTATGCGGGCTCATAATATCAAACGACGTCAATTCTCGGGTCTATTTATTCAAATTAAATGCCGTTTGTAGCAATAAAATGGTAATAAATTCAATTTATCGATAGTTTTATGTGTACCGTCGACAAAATCTGTATATTGAATAACTATTGCATTTCCGTTTATTACTTCAACTTTATATTATGCTGTAAAGTCAGAAAACATGTTGTTGTTTTGCAAAGACTGCAAAGCTTAATGTGCGATAAAGACTGGAGAAATTTTTAAAACTTCCGACAACTATGTGAATTCAATTGTAACATTATCTATTTTAAAGGATGTACAAAGGAAATCAGGTGATAATATTGTAATTACTGCATTAGACCCAGAACTTTACATTACTACTGTTACTGTTTAAGTCCTATGACATTAGGTTCTTATTGCGGTTTTTCAAATGTTAATTATGCAATCGAAAATTGTATTGCTCTCCTCTGGGTGTCTTTGTGTGTGTGTGTGTGTGTGTGTGTGTGTGTGGTTGCATTACGACACAGAGAATCTTAGTGAGGAGCGATGAATGAGGAGCGTAATTTATTTATTTTTAACCGGCTTCGAAAAGGAGGAGGTTATCAATTCGACAATATGTTTTTTTTTTTTATTACCGTTTATGGAAATTTTGTATGCGTAGCATTTCATTTTTATACTTTAAACCCCCTTTTGCCTCCTTTAATTCGGCTCTTTCGCAATAGTCTTTCTTAGCGGATCTCTACACTAAAGATACATTTAGTAGGTAATCTACCTGCCAAATTCATAAAATTCATAAATCTACATTAATAATATTTTATACATTGCCTGGACGCCCTTGGCATTCTATACATTGCTTACATTTAATAACAATGTGTATTTGTATGTTGTGAAATACTTCAATTGACAAACGTCTAACCAAAAGTTACTTAGATCATTATTATGATTTAAAAAGCTTTTTCATGAGCTGTAAGAAAAACATCTAAACAACTCGAGACCTTTCTTGAGTAACAAAAAACTACTAAGAAGCTTTGCTCAACAATACCTACCTATCTGGGGCATTGAATCCATATAAATAACATTAAGAAGAAAACAAGATAAAATGTGATTTTGTATGCGTGGTATCAGATAAGTTGAAGATATTATTATTTCTCATCATCATTATCTTCATCGTTTGCAAAGATTTGCTTGTAATTACCTACTTTTATTTTATTGACAAATAAAAGACAATTTCTATGAGGTCCGTTCTAGATTAAATATAGGTTGTAGAATAGTTCAATTTGAGAGTCACCATTTCAGCCATAGCACGTCCACTGCTGGACATAGGCCTCCCCCGGCCCTTTTGGAGATCGATGGGAGAGGCCTATGTCCAGCAGTGGAAGTGCTATGGCTGAAATGATGACTCTCAAATTGAACTATTCTAGAACCTATATTTAATCTAGAACGGACCTCATAGAAATGTCTTTTATTTGTCAATAAAATTGTAAGTAATTACAGGCAAATCTTTGTCGCGAAAGTTTCACAACCTGAAATTTAAATCTCCTATTGCATGTAAAACGTACATTATATGAGTTTTCTTAAAAAAAGTGTGTGCCACGCGACAGAAGTGAAAACTTTTTGTTCGTTGCCTTTAAAAAAATAATAGAATAAGTGCGTTGCCTACCTGTGAGGACTCTATTCACCCTTGGTTTGAAGCAGTCCAAATTATACTTCGGAGGAAAAACCCGAAGGTGGTAAGCCATTCCACAACTTACAGGTACATAATTTGTATATGACGAATTTCTAGTTTAATTCCGCTTCTACGTCGTTTCGGTCTGGTTTGTGACCAGCCACAACATGCACCCTTTATGCAGGATATATTACACAATGTACCTACTTTAAAACTTAGTTTTAGAAGAAAAAAGTGTACATATTTGCAATAAAGAATAAAGAGTACAATAAGGATTTTGGGGTCTATTTTTTTTTTTTTTTACTTCCGCAGAGTAACCCCTGTGTTTCCATCAACTATTACAGGTGCGTGGCAGAAACAATCGATCAAATCGAAGTGTTGACTATATCTCTCTCGCTCCCTTAGTCGACTCGAGCCGATTTTACCTGAACGAGTATCTGAGCGTGACGGTCACGCGAGTTCAGAGCATTTTCCCCATCCCTAAAGAAGCCTCATGAAGTTTTCACTTCAAAAAATCCACTCCCAGTCAAATCAGTCTAACTGCCAAATTTAGTGCCACGTTTCCGATAGAGGCGCTTTACTAAAATGTATGGAACAAAACGTAAACGAAAAAAGTTTTCGTAAACTATCAAACATGTGACTAAGGGCACAGATACAAGAGCTTTCATTTCCTCATATTTCCCGTTCCTTCTGTGGTTCCGTCAAGACCCGGTGACGTGGTCCAACGGAGACGCGCAGTCTCCGCGGCGGGGTCACTGACCTGCCTCGGCCCGCGCCACCCGCGCCCTTCGCAACCTCACAATTCCTATTTTATGATGTTAGAAAATGCTTCATTACATCGCAAAAATACCTGCTGTGTAAAACGAGAAAGCTTTTTAATGTTAGAAATAAGCACAAGTGTGAATGTTTTTTTAAACCCCTACAAAAAAGTTAATGATCTTCAAACGTCTGAATAGTTTTCTTGGATCATAGCTAAGAACACTCTCAAATATAGATCAAGTTGAATATCAAACAAAAAAAAAACTGAAGCAAAATCGGTTCAGCCCTTAGAATAACTACTCATAGAAGGTAGGTTTCCAAACAACGCCTTCTCAAAACGTAAGCTAAAAATTCGCTTTGTAGCTTACGTTTCGATTGGTAATTTTAAACGATTTAAGCAAGAAAATTAATGGATTACCTGTGTCACACCATAACTCTTATGCTGCTTTTCTGATTTGTTGTGGTACGATTTCACCGCGCAAATTGTCATAGTTTTTTTTTTTTTTTTGGAATTTTTTATTGCTGAATGGCTTAAATTTTGCGAATGTACTTGGTTTCTTTGTGTAGTTATTCTAAGGTTCAGCCGTTCGGGAGTTACGATGCCACAGATATACAGGTACACACGTCAAACTTATAACACTGCTCTTTTTGCGTCGGGGGTTAAAATGTATGAAAAATTAAGACTAACGATAATTGTACCTACGAAGGCATATCTCGAGTCGAACTAGGACTAGATTAGCACAGGACCGAGAGAGACCGCAGATGGCATAGCAAGAGAGAGGCCTATACCCAGCAGTGGGATAAGGAAGGCTGTGGATGATGATGATGATGATGAAGGCATATCTCCCTTGTTTGACTGATCTGAGATAGGTACCAAGTACGTACCTACGCAATGTCCTATCACAGAATAGTTGGCACTGCGTTCTTAAACACCATCGTCATCAGCTTTTACCGAATCGGTCTACTGTATATTCTACTGAGTAGAGATAGATACAGCCAGACATCGTTATTTTTTAATACGTGGCAAACAATCAACTGCCCTTCCCACTGTAGTAAATGGTCACCTAGCATTTTCAGTGCGTTGACGTTAGGACTATCCACCCTAGGGTTGTTTTCATCGATCGTTCTAGTTATTGTAACCAACAGCCAATTTGATCAACTCTATTTCTATTAGCTATATACTTACACAATTTCTCAATAACCCTAGGTACCTTACCTACTTACTAAGTATTTGATGTGATAAATAGTAGGTACTGAGACGTGGTCCTTAACTGCTGGTCTTTTGGAAAAACTCAATCGCACAGCGTGCAAAGGAGAAAGCTATGCTCGGAGTTTCCTTGCGCGATGGTAAGAACATCTAATGCCATCATTGTCAATGTCATTTTCATACATTTTTATCTTACCGCAGGCGTTATAGCTAACAGAAAGTGGGTCTTGTCTAACCCCCCAGGAACCGTAACGTCCTTCCCACATTCTATCATCGTTATCCTAGTCTCCAGAGAACATTTTAGGTGATAATTACTTTGATTCCCATTCCCACTCACCCCTCTGTCATTTATAACAAAGCGCACCTTGAATGAGGTCGAAATGCAACAAGTGGTTGCCAGAATGAATGCCAAATTATTGGTTTAACGCACGCTTGGTTTCACAAACTGCATGATGTTAGAAAACAAGTACCTAATCAAACTGGTTAAACAGGTCTTAAGCTTGATAGTAAGTAAGTAAACTACTGGTTTACTCTATCATACCACACATTACCTATTTTACCAATTACAGTACAAAACAGAAATGAATAAATTTTTGACCGAGTGAATCTCATATTATTCTAATGGTTATACTTAAGGTTGTACATTTTAGCTATGGTGGCAAATTCAAATTTTACACAGTTTTTTTTTTGCTTGTAGCTTGGCTGGGGGATTATTTTAAAATAACGCAGTGTTTGCGCAAATCGTTGGCTGTTCTTCACATTATCATGTACAGCTATTTAACAGTAACGCTCGATATTACTTACATTTGTAATAAACCGTTTGAAACAGCAAATTTTTTTTAATTGACAGATGTAAGTAATAATGCGCATTAGAGATAAACAGCTTTCCATGGGTTTGTAAAGAATAATAATCAATTTGCGTCCGTGGTCTCCATTCCAGAACCTTTCGGCCCCATCGGCCATCTGTTCTGTGTGATATGTGGCCTGCTCACTGCCACTTCAACTTGCTAATCCGGTGGGCCATGTCGGTAACTTTCGTTCGTCTACGGATCTCCTCATTTCTCTCTCTTTCTTGAAGTTGGACCTACCTAGTTCGACTGTTTGTCCTAGGTAGATGTACGCGTCAACAGCTTCAAGAACTGAGTTCCCAACTGATACTGGGGAAGTCAATATCTACTATTTCAAAAATAGATAGTTTTCTTTTGTGATCTCTGGTCATAAGTCTGACCAAATTTTGAGCTAGATTATACTATCTAGAACTAAAATACATAAAAAGTCATCCCTCCAAACAAATCACCAATGAAAAATGCAATTAAACAAACTTTCGGAAAGCGCATTCCTATTGAAGAACATTTCATAGATTAATATCTCATACCAGCCAGCTCATTCCTCCTTTCCAAAGGCCCCGCAAGCCGTACATCTGCAGTGTTCAGTTAAAGTAAAACCACACATAACTGTAGTGGCGAAGCGATTACAATCTGGGTTAAGTGCTCACAGCAATCACTCATTATAGACCCGCGAGAAATGGCGGGGCCCTGCTAGATTGTAGTTATTATAAATGCTAACGACTTCATAGGAGTACAGATATTTTGGTGTTTATGGACTCCATTGGTAAGGTAGATAATACTTAGTTATTTGCCAATAACTTCTATGGCAATGTGAATAGCAAACTACTACATGCTACTACCAAGCTATAGGTCGTCTCTGCGAACCCAGATTCTTACGACGACTTATGTATATGGCAACTCTTACGACGACTTATGTGTATCGCAACTCTTACGACGACTTATTTATATCGGAACTCTTACGACGTCTTATGTACATATAGCAACTCTTACGACGACTTATATATATCGCAACTCTTACGACATCATTTGTATATTGCATTTACTACGACGACTTATGTATATCGCGTCTCTTACGACGACTTATGTATATCGCAACTCTTACGACGTCTTATGTATATCGCAACTCTTACGACGACTTATATATATCGCAACTCTTACGACATCTTTTGTATATTGCATTTACTACGACGACTTATGCATATCGCATCTCTTACGACGATTTATGTATATCGCAACTCTTACGACAGCTTATGTACCTATATCGCAACTCTTACGATGACTTATGTTTAACGTAACTATTATGACGTCTTACGCGTAGGTATGTGTAAAACAACAAGTATAAATTATTATTATTTTTAAACCCTTTAAAAGACCTGTTATTCTTCAAACCGCTGAATAGATTTTCATGAATCATAGCTAAGAACACATCGGTCAAGTCGGCTTTCAAACAAAAAAAATATTTCAAAATCGGTTTAGCCGTTTGGGAGCTACGAAGCCACAGACAGATACACCGCCTTTTTGTTGCGTTCGGGGTTAATTATTCTTTAACTCAGTGAGAGAGGTACTTAGATACCTATCTAGACCTATCTATACCCATGGTATAATAATATACTCCGCCAGGTATAGCGCTCAGAGAAAAAATTTCACGTAGGCGTCCCGCAATGATGTCGTCAATGTCATGGATACACGTGCATAAGCAAGAGCAGAATAAGTAATTTACAACAAGTTCGAGAGAGATGACGATACACGAAACAATGGCGGACTCTCTATGATTTTCTGTGCTCCCCAATATCCGTATATTACCTGTGGGAATCCAATAAATCAATGTGGTTTTAACAAAATTGTGTTTAATATATTCAATTCGTGCACCAAATGACAATTGAAATGCTTTTTGTATTTTATTTAATAGATTATTTTAAAAAATGTTTCCCAGTATCTGTGTTTGTTACAATAAAGTGGCAACTGGACAGTGGCGTCATTGCGGTACATCTCCCAGACCGTTAGACCTCGTTTTCTTGGATCATGTCTATACCTAGATAATAACATTACATAAATAAGTCAAACAATATGAAACCCAATTTCAGACAGACAATATTAAAGAAGCTTATAATATTAAAACAATAACAATACAAAGTTTCTTTCACTGGCTTCAGCGACAGTCTTCTTTTTTTGTGAAAACCTTTTCCCCTAATCTTGGAGCTCTTTACTTAACTGGGGCAGACTTTGGAACAAAGCTTATCATGATGGGCCGGCCTAGGCATTAAGGCCCTGTATACCTAGTTCTAGGCCAGGTTAGATAAGGAATAACCAGTGTGCCTTATCGTACAAACGTTAAGAAAACTTTGTTGATTTTGTAGGACTTTATAAACTTCAGAAATTGAACTCAAAAACTGTCCTATGTATTTTAATATTGAGAATGAAATAAATATTCGTGAATAATAAATAAATAAATATTCGGAACATTTTTGCACACACGGTCATCTGACCCCAAACTGAGCAAAGCTTGTGATATGGCTGCCAGAGACTGATATGCATATATATTTTTAAATACATACTTAAATAGATATTAACAACCAGATATAGAACAAACACAAATGTTCATCACATAAATGTTTGTCCTAGGTGGGAATCGAACCCACGCCCCCAAGCTCAGAAGGCAGGTTCACTACCAACTGGACCAACGGGCTATCCAAACTAAAAAGGTGTTTTCATACGCAATATTAAAACCACACCATGAGCTGTGGTCAAGATCCTAGCTTGTCAACCATAAAAAAAACAAGTAGATACTTTCATTCAAAGTAGTTTTTTATTTTCAGTAGGTTTTTTTGAGTATTTGTGTTTAGTTTACTTGTAGTTACTTACTTCTACTTACCTATATGTACTTTGGAAGTAAAGTACCTAGGTATTATCATTCATCATTTCAGCCTATCATGTTCCCACTGCCACAGGACTTCTCTGAGAGGGAGAGGATGGCCCTAATCCACCATGCTGGCCCAGTGCATGTTGATGGTCATGTCTTTGAACTTTTGAGGTTCTTGGACATACCGGTTTTCCTCACGATATTTTCCTTCGCCGTTTTTGAGCGATGGCATGAACATAATTTATTTGAGCACTAGGTAAATAAGTCATTGGTGCAGTCGAGGATCGAACCGGTTGCCGTCAGATTGTAAAGCGCAGATGCTGCTGCTCGGCCGCCATCGCTCTCCTAGTCTACTATATATGTAGGTAGCCCCTTTATATCTGGCGCACGGGGCGGTCGCCCAACCACGCCCTACCCTAACGCCGGTACTGGGTATACAGTAACACAATCCAGCGCCACTATCACGTTCCTGGAAGCAACAAAACAAAGAAAACTGATTAGTAAACAGTAGGATAGGATGGGATGGGATGGATTACTCACGTTCGAAAGATATCCCCTTTCCTTTCGCTTAAACATCGGACAAGATCGCTTGGTCCCGTCCCGCCCAGATCCGATCGATCCCAAGAGAAAACTATAGAAGATACCTACAACACAGAATAAATAATAGTATAAGTACAGGAAACGCACTCCAACATAACATTTAAATAAAAAGAGTCTCTAACCACCTCGCAATAAAGTAAATTTTCACGCTCTGTGAAGTATCGTATATCAAACTTCACCTATAGAAACACTTGCGCGTACAGATAATATAAATATGTATATTATACTACCCGCGACTTTGTACGCGTAGACTTTCATATAAACTTTCAGTCCCCATTGCCACCGTTAATTCGGTCCTTTCTCAAAATCCTTTCATAACGGATCTCTTAAATAATCTACTAGCCAAATTTCAGCCTCGTAATTACAAAACTGTAACCAAAAAATCCAAACCCCCATTTTGACCTTGATCCATCTTTTTCGAAAAAAAATTTGTATAGTATTTATTTTATTTATATTACACGGGAATAGTAGTAGTAGTAGTAGTAGTATTTATTTATTTTAAACCATTTAATTTTAAAACCATATTTCTTTAAATTATCATCCCACTCTTAAACCATTAACTTAAATACCAAATTTCATTTCCCTAACATCAAAAAAAAGGAATTTCATACAAGCTTTCAACCTTCATTTGGCCCCCTTAATTCAGCTTTCGCAAAATCCTTTACATGAATTTCACCTTCGTAATTCAAGTAGTTTTCGAGATTTCGTGATGTGAGTGAGAGTGTGAGTGTGTGTGTGAGTGAGTGAGTGAGTGAATTTCGCTTTTATATCATCATCATCAGCCGGAAGACGTCCACTGCTGAACATAGGCCTCCCCCTTTAACCTCCACACTGAACGACAGCCCGCCTTTTGCATCCACTGGATACCCGCGACTCTCACAATGTCGTCGGTCCATCTAGTGGGAGGCCTCCCTACGCTGCGTCTTCCGGTTCGTGGTCTCCACTCCAGAACCTTTCTTCCCCATTGGTTATCGGTTCTTCGAGCGATGTGGCCTGCCCATTGCCACTTCAACTTGCAAATTTTAACAGCTATGTCGGTGACTCTTGTTCTTTGGCGAATATCCACGTTTCGGATCTTATCGCGCAAAGAAACTCCGAGCATAGCTCTCTCCATTGCCCGCTGTGTGACTCTGAGCCTTTCCAAAAGGCCAACAGCTAAGGACCACGTCTCAGTACCATATGTCATCACTGGCAACACACACTGGTCAAAGACCCTCGTCTTGAAGCACTGTGGTTTCCGCTCAACACTGCGCACTGGTGCGCTTTTATATATTATATAGATAAATAAAAATAATTAAATATTTGGATAGCCCAATTTTCCAATTTTTTCAAGCCAGTAACTTGCGCAAGCGGTGCTCATATAATACCTCAAATTGTTTGCTACTGTACATGATAGATGAACCATGCGGGCTACCCTACACCTCCAGCCACGTTGGTCCCAGGAACATACATCAAACCTTCCTGGGTTGACAACTGACAAAAGTAGATTGCATCTGACCCTAACCCGTGTAGATCCTATATCTACTATAACCAGAGTGATTTGCTCAAAATTAAGTGGTCCATGGACTGGAGAAGTAGCTTTTTCGATTCGGAATGTTATATTTTCTATTCATCATCATCATTTCAGTCATAGGCCTCGGCATCGATCTCCAAAAGGGCCGGTTGGAAGCGGCCTGCATCCAGCGTTTCTGCGGTCTCTTTTAGATCGTTTGTTTTAGGTTTATTTTCTATTGGGAAGCTAGAATTAGGTACATAAAAAATAAGTCAGCACATTTGTATTTTACGGCAGAGCTGATCTTGATGAAATTTGGCACAAAGATAGTGTGCATTATAACTTTTTTTTATTCCGCAGATATTGCGGAAACACTGAAATCGTGGAATAAACCACAGGATGCTGTTATGGTGTGGTAGTTTATATAAATTGATAAGTTTAAGAACCCCCAATAAAATAGCTGATAATCTTCAAACGGCTGAACCGATTTTCATAAATCATAAGCTAAGAACACTCTCGATCAAGTCACCTTTCAAAATTGCTCTGTCAACTTCTCGTTGACGGAAATTGTCACACATGAAAACGAAACAGAGCAATTTTAAGTATTCCTTAGCTTAAATAACGTCTCTGAGTGTGGCTGTTAGTACACACAAATACACACGTAAAACTTTTAAAACCCTTATTTTTGTGTCGGTGGTTCAAAATGTTGAAAACGTGTGAATTAAATAGCCCTGGCCGATGCGCGGCCATTGTCTTCCATCACTCACAGCCGCACTCAGAGACGTTACTTAAGCTAAGGAATACTTAAAACTGCTCTGTCAACTTTTCGTTGACGGAAATTGTCACACATGAAAACGAGACAGAGCAATTTTAAGTATTCCTTAGCTTAAGACAACGTCTCTGAGTGCGGCTGTAAGTTTGTATTTGCCCTTGTTCAGAGATCCCACAATATATTAAATCCCGTAAATACAGAATTGACACAGCGTTGATCCCCTAATTCTCCTCTTCCTCAATGCAGGGCATGATCGATCCCCTGGGACGGCGGGATCTCCCGTCTCTGCACGTAGATTGCGAAGGGTTATGTTGAAATCCATGGAAATTGAAATAAATCATCTTCAGCAGCCAAGTGCTTTGAAAATATTTATAAAATAATTAAAACACTGTTTTAAACTATATCACGGTTGTTCACTAAAGTTATATGATGATATTTACCGTGGTAATGTTGTTCAGTCTTCCCGTGAACATGGTGCATGTAACTGCGCCGAAATATCGGGAGCTCATTCCACAACCTTACCACGGTAAATATCCCGTAAATAATCATATAACTTTATAAAATAATTTTATTTCTAAGTGGGGATGATTTGACCTGCACTGCCCTCCCACTTGAGATTTTTTGTGCATCCAGCTAACTCATACCACACTAGCTCCTTCAAATAACGGAGCTGGGTCGCTATATATAGTGTACTATTCTCCAGCCGCCCGATTCTACTAAAGAAATTGTCTTTAAATAACTGCCTAAAAATTTAAAGTTTTTTTTTTTTTTTTAATACTGAATTATAATATTAGGTTGTTGTATTTTTCTAGTATATAAAAATATTTAAAACTTAATATCGAGGCAAATATTTAACAATTAAAATCGCAACAATTACAATTTAAAGACAATTTCCTTAGTAGAATCGGGGCCCTGGTTTTGTGGAGTCCATCACCACAAAACCACTTCCAAATCACTTCAAAAAAGAATAGTCTTCACTTTGTGGAGTAGTTAGTGGAGCCTCGTTTCAGACTTTTAGCAATGTTGGTCATACTAGTTTGCGTCTCTACCGAATTAACACGCGCCTTAACACTTATGGCGCGAATTCAAAATTGGTTTCAATATACAACGTGGTGATGCCAGCATTTTGGGAACAATTCCTACTGGTAACGGATAGTTAGGTTTTAATTTGTTGTTTTTTATTATAATTTTAATGTTTGGTAGTAAAAGCTGTACCGTCTTACCACAAAAGATTTAAGAACGCTTTAGACATGTGGGTAGCTGTTGTTTCACTGCGAAAAATATGCTAAACACATGTCTAAAATGTTCTTAAATCTTTTGTGGTAAGACGGTTAGGTTTTAAATATCTCAGTTTTAAATATTTTTCGTGTAAATAAATTCATTATCTGTTACAAAATTATCCGCTTAAATAATTAAACAGTAATTTTCTATTTGTCATGATAATGCAACAACCGTTCCCTCTTCCGTGCAAGAAATAGACAGCGAGAAATGTATTAATAATAACAAAATGCAATGCTATCTCGATCGATCTTAACATTATTATATACAAACAAACAACCCCGTCATGCATATTAATTGCGGGAACAGCCGCGGGGCACGCTAGTTCTCCCACAAGATAGTTCGCATTATAAATGACATCCGTTTCCGGCGCACATCTTATGAAAACATTCACCAGGACCAGATTAAGTTATTGCAGAAAATATATTGAAAGTAAAATGTAGCCAAGATAGAAAAAAAAACATTTATTGTAAAAATGACGCCAAGTTTCGCTTTTACTCAAAAAAGTAGAAAACGTTCACCTAACGTAGAAATATAGCCAAATTTCGCACTGCTAGATACAGTAGTACATACAGTAGTAGTAGTTTTATGGCGACAGATTGGCTGAAATTTTCTAGGCCATACGAAATTCGAAATATACTTCAGTGGACGAAGTATTTCCCCACAGTTCACAAAATGCAACGATTTTTTTGTTTGTTTTGCGACCGATAATACTTAGCAAAAACGCTAGAAAACCCATTCGCCGCCTAGTGTGCGCTTTTCCGCTAAAATGTATACATACATGCTAATACATTATGTGTGTGTGTGTGTTAATCTCTCATATCGATCTCTAAAAGATATACTGTACATTATTCAATTGCAGCATACAACTGAAAACAACACTTATTTCGTAGAGTCTATGATCTAAATTCGCACGACGCTCCCTGACCTAGAAAACAGAGGTCGTATTAATTGAAGGCAGGGGCGCATCAGAACGAATTGCTTTTGGGTGACGTGACGTCATTTGTGAAGAATTGTCGCAATTTCTGATCGTTATGTTTTTGTTAAATTAATGTAGATGTTAAAAAATATTTTATAAGAAGTATTTATTCAGGATGGATGTTTCATTATCATGTAACAATAGTCTTGTGTTGCACTTCCTACGGCTGGAGACCGACTGAAACGGAGTGAGCGCCGGCACTCATTTCGTAATCTTCTAAAATGCGTTCCTTCTGGGCCCGTCCATTCATTTTATTGTGGTTGAAGACAACGGGCTGCTATTTAGAGCAATAAAACAAAAAGAGCAAATTAATTAATTACGACGTAAGGCCATGCACACACCGCCCGCCTGTCACGCCGGTAATCCTGTTAGACTAGACGTGACGCGTGAGCGTGACGCAATGTGTTACGGGAGTGACACGCTTGTAGCACATGATGTCATATTGAAAATACGCTGCGTGATATATTTGTTAATTTTATTTTATTCCAACATATTAAAAATGGGCTATCAGAGGGAGTTTGATATATTAATAATTAAAGATTTAGTAAAAAAATTACTATCTACTGAAGAAATTATTAAATCTGCTTATAAAGTTATGTGTAATTTTAAGTTTTTGATAGGATTAGGAAGTAAAGCTCTGTCTCTTTCCCGCAAAGTGAATGTCAGTGTGGAGTTTGTATGGCGTACGTCGTACGTAAGTAACGTCATTTGTAAGTATACTAAATAGGCTCTCTGTCTAACAAGATATTAAAATGCATATAATAATATTATCTTCCTTAATTTTGAACACATTTTTTTTTCGGTAACCGGCTCTTGGCATATAAAAATCTGACCATATGGACTGCTTTTTTATCTGTCAATAAAAGATAATCAGTCCGGTAGCCTATCGTAAATATGCGTCATAAGTACTTCATATAAGTATGTCTGATCTAGTTAATATTCAGGGAAAATCGATACAAAAGATAAGCCTAAGCATTGTAGTCAAATTAAGATCATAACCTCTTGCACTTCACTTCAATCACAATCGATTTTTAGTAAAAATAATAATAACGATCGCTCCGTAACAATAATATTGAATCTCTCTTCGGTAGCCCTCCCCTTGGACAGATTGTTTGGGTTTGCGCAAATTGACAGCTGATGCCACAGCTGTTTTTGTTATGAAATCTATTTCCTGAGAATAACAATAGGGAGAATATTATATGCACAATTTCTAATATAGCTGGTAAGTAGGTATACAAATTATAGATGACAGATTTTTTGTAGGTACCTACTGTTCTGTTTACTAAGTACAAAAAAATATGCCTATAAACCTGTTTTTGGCTTAACACTGATGTTATTACGTTCAAATTTACTCTATAAGTAATTTGTCTCATTCCGAAAAAAAAACATATTATTAAGCACCTATTGCGCACTACTCGCAACACTCGTAAGATGGGGTACGCAAGGGGTGGTTTTTTGGGTCAGAGGGAGGTGCCACCCGTTGCCACCCCTCGTTAGTAGGGGCGGACGCCACCCTCCACCCTCTGTGCGTGCACGAATTGGCCGCCTTCCTTGATTCCCGATTTTTTTACCGGATATTCTTAAAATTAGACTTTTTGTAAGACGCTGTAACTTGTGTTAAAGTATTTTATTTACGAGACTTGTTTCTAATTAGCTGAGTTAACAGGAGGAGTTGGCTTCGTAGGTACAATACTTGTTCATTTTATATAAATACCTACCATTTCACCATTAAGTTTAATTAGAAGAAGTACATGAGGATATCCGTAGACGAACGAAAGTTAACCGACATAGCCCACCGGATTAGCAAGTTGAAGTGACTGGCAGAGCATATATCACGCAGAACAGATGGCTGATGGGGCCGAAAGGTTCTCAAATAGTGACCACGGACCGGTAAGCGCAGCGTAGAACGTCCACCCACAAGATGGACAGATAACCTAAAAGAGACCACAGAAAATCGCTGAATGCAGGCCGCTTCCAACCGGCCTTTTTGGAGATTTATGGGGGAGGACTATGTCCAGCAGTGGACGTCCTATGGTTGAAATGATGATGATGACAAGTTTAAACCGATTGTAAAGAAAAACACTCTGTAAAAAGCCTGATTAATATCACATATCGGTATTTAATAAATATTTTCCGCCCCTAAAAAATGTATCAAAATAAAATAACACATAACATAATAGACATGTATAATATAATAATATTAAATAGACATGTATAATATAATCATAGTAGGTATATAACGTTTAAAAACAAACGTAACGTAACGTTAACGTAATCAAAATCTACTTGCTATTATAGATTTAAAAACAAAACAGATGACACGTTTACAAATATCCAAATACTTTGCAGCTCTTTTAGTTTATTATAAAATCGCTTACAATATTTACGTTACGTTACATATTTGAGATTTGTTTATACTTGATAAGATGGTTATAGTAGGTATAGTAAATACATAAATAAAATAAATAAATAAAAATACTGAGTTCATATACGTTTGTTCAGTTCTGCAGATATGAGATTTTAATCCTTTTATGAAACTGTGATGCTCATCCTGTATATTTTAAGTATCGAAGTGCGTGCCAAACTCAGGAGGTTAACAGGCCCCTTCCCTCTGCCCGGTCCACTTAAACATCACATGTGTTTTGATTACACACGACGTACTCTCGAGTACGTCACTAACGTAATAAAGCATGCAGTGTGCGCAGTGGCTAATTTTAACCAAAGAGATTTATTTATTTAAACTCGAGCGAGCCTTTCTTCACGGATTTGTTTGGACTGCAGAAATCTTTAGAGATTAAACTTTGATTTTGGTTTCACAAACCGTTTGAGGTGCCAAATATTCACACAAAGTTTACCCTGGAACAACTTTAAATGATTTTATTTCAGGCAATAAATAATTATACATTATTGGAAATCAAAACAAACTAAACTAAATTAAACTAAATAAAAATATATTAAACTACACTAATCTAATAAACTTTAAATGTATGTTTCACTTGTTTAATTTTGCTACCCTTCTGTTACTTCGTATTTAGGGTTCCGTACCCAACCCCGGGTACCTTTGGGTACGGGAGAAAGAAAAAGTGGTCCCCATGCAACAAATGTATTTGTTATATTAGACCTAATGTAAAAAGGGTAATACGTACAAACGTCAAACTTGGCATGATTATATTACATACTAAAACTATAACTATAAATAATGGCCAAGTGCGAGTCGGTGACAAGTTTATGTTCTTTACCAAGTTATGACTCGTAATATAGTTTTTGTATTTGGGGTGGTACGGCACCGTCAGTGCGCGAGCCTGACTCGCACGGTTTATAAATTTTTAAATATTGAATAAGTAATTTCCGTTTGACAGCCACCTCACGCGATTAGGGGATAATACGATGCTGTCTACGGGAAAACGCTTGCCTAGAAGGTTTTGCGACTTGATGATTCCCATATTGTAATTATCGGGGAACAACCATTCAGGCAGCGCATTCTACAGTCTATAGCGATTTGCACAAAAGTGAATCAAAGCTTCGTACGGGCTTTTGGAATATCAATCATGAAACGGTGTCGCCTTATCGTGGCCACTCTGGCCGTCCGATAGCAAAATGGAAAGAGGGAATTAGACTCCCCGTTGTACCTATCCGATAAAAAACCGAGACTTTGAGTCGATAATTAAGTCAAAAAAGTCCGAAATATGGTTCAGCTAATCAAGGTGTTTATAATAAATCAAATAATCCAAATAGTAAAAAAAATATACTTTCTCTTGCCGTTAATCTTGTTGCCGAAGTAGCAAGATTTTCTTCTCAAATCCTGCCAATAATTTAAGAATATTACACGTAGGTATAGTACCTGCTACATAGTACTTCCTTATTCAACCTTCAGCAATTTTGTAAAATATAACATAGCTGCGCGAGCCGGCACACCCGGTCCGAAAAACATTTTGTAAGCCCGACCAAAGGAAAAAAATTGTAGGCGACAATTTTTCCAGCACTTTTGTAATTTGATGAATTTCGTGCAGGAAATTTTACACGCTTTTTGCTGAATTACTTCATCTGGCGTTCTACTTTTTTTGTGCGCCTTTTACGAAATTAAAATAAACCTTTGGAGCAAACGTCCTGTTCGCACATGAAAATAAATTACAATAAGGTAGTAAGGTGTACAACATTTTGATTTATGCCTACCTTACTTAGAAAACGTTACTTAAGTTAGCAATGCTCAGTCAACTTCTGCTGTCGGAAATTGTCATAGCACGAAAAAGCCCCTGTATCCCAGCAGGGGAACATGATAGGCTGATAATGATGATGATTAAAACAAGATTAAAATACAAATTGGTTAACGAATTCAAATTTTACAAAAGAAGTAATTAAGCAATTCCGCATTGTTTCTATTGTGCTACATAATATATAATCCACATTCTAAATGATACCGTATGCCATTTTACAAACACATTTCTAACGTAACCCAAATAGATTTTAATATCGCAACAATAGACAATTTAGTTTTTCTATAATATTTCGTTAGTGTAGTATAGAGGTTGTGGAAGTTGTAGCTGGACCAGGGTTGCCAGGCCTATAGGATCTGGCTTGACGTTTAAAAAACCATTGAAATAGTTTCGACATTTGTTAATTTAATTAATACTTTCTTATATAATTAATATTTACGGTATTTTTTATACCATCTCTCTAGATTTGTACGGCTAAAAACTAGGCAAAACATGATACAAAGTGACAAATATTCTAACCACCTATTGTGCATGCGTTTTTATATGTGCGTATGATTTATTTGTGTTTTGTGCATATAAATAATTTTTACCCATAACGAGCTACCATTTTGTTTGTTTGTCTAACTATAAGGGAAATGTTTTTGTTGTTAACAAACAATATTGCATTTAATTACGGTATATATAAATTAACCTTTATAAGGCTGCGGTAAATTGTAATAACATGAATGGAAACTGTAAATTCTAATCTTTTTTGGCTAGGATTTTGAACGTGACAGTAGCTGATATAGCCGATAATTATACTACACCTACCTACCTAACCTACAGCGATTTATTGGGATCTCCATCCTCAACCTAATCACGGTAAATATCCCGTTAATAATCATAATATAACTGTAGTGAACAACCGTGATAGTAATTTTTTAACTTTCGCGATTTGAACACATGCTTTAAACGTTTATCGGGACTTATCACGTATTATTTAATTTAGGTAAAAAATATGTAACCGTGAAAAATTAATTAAAAAAAAAATAGTAATAATAGTAGTAGTTGTAGTAATTAGTAATTAATATATGTAAATGCGATAATTTTAACAAACCTAGCAACTCTTTTTGTTTGATTTGTGATTGCAATTGATAGCATGTTTATTAAAGACCACGTTAGTAAAAAAAAACACTGTAAAAAGTTAACTTTGAGGTCAGAACTAAAGATATGAACAAAGGTGTCGATTTTCCTCTTTTTCATAAATTTGCCAATTATAACTTAACCAACTGATATGTTTTTTTTTTCTTCCTGGAATTGGTATGACCCCCCCCCCCCCCCCCCCCCCCCCTCTTGCCCCGTGCCTACTTGACGTTGAGTTCTGGGACAACCTGTATATATGTGCTGCGTTTAGTCAGTTTTTAAAACAGTGTTGTTCGCCTATAACGTCTCTATTATTACACCTCACTGCCTAGACCTAGCTACATATATTTCCAAAAGTTTCGTGTAGTAACCCTAGCTGGGCCTGACCTAGGGTCGTCGACAATTGATTCAATTGAGTTGAGCCCCGGCCGCTCGGGGCGTTTTGTGTCCACGTCACTGAGATATACGTACACTGGGACCAGTGATATTATATCTACTATGAATTCATTGACTGGTACTAGTTATATTCGGAAATTACAGTTAGAGTGAACGTAAAGTAAGAAATCTAACAGCAAAATTACAGTTAGAGTGAACGTAAAGTAAGAAACCTAACAGCAAAATTACAGTTAGAGTGAACGTAAAGTAAGAAACCTAACAGCAAAATTACAGTTAGAGTGAACCTAAAATAAGAAACCTAACAGCAAAATTACAGTTAGAGTGAAACTAAAGTAAGAAACCTAACAGCAAAATTACAGTTAGAGTGAAAGTAAAGTATGAAACCTTACAGCAAAATTACGTAAATTCATGCAATCTGAAAGTCACGACGTCCTCCTTGTTTCCTGAGAACTACAATCGAGGCATATTCAAGGCTAAAATAAATAGATTTCTTCTAGATCAACGTGTTCCATCCTCGGCTACATCGTCGTTTGCCATCGGGCTAGTTGGTGGCCAAACGTAGATCTATTTAAAATAATAAAAGTATAAAAAAAAAACAATACAAAAAATGTTAAATCGAAAAACCATCAATAACAAACAAAAAACACAAAAATTAAACCCTTCATTTATTTAATAACAACAAGCTTCAATTAGGAAAAACAATTCCAATTGACAATTAGCAAATTGGATTAGTAACAAGTTGTTGGCACCAACATAACACACGTTGGATCCGCATGGCCCTGATTACGGCCCTGGCATGATTGAATCAGCCGCAGTGCAAATTGAATTAACACAGGTACCTATTTAATTTACCTAGCTAGGGCACAGCGACTGTATTACAGCTCAGTAAACAATGTGCCTACAATAGTAATGTGTCTTATAATATTAGTTTAATTTCTTATTTAAATTTAGTAATTATTCTTGTTGACATATGGCACTGAGACGTGGTCCTTAACTGTTGGCCTTTTGGAAAAACTCAGAGTCACACAGCGGGTAATCGAGAGAGCTATGTTTGGAGTTTCTTTGCGCGATAGAATCTGAATCGTGGATCAAAGAACCAGAGTCTCCGACATAGCTGTTAAAATTTGCAAGTTGAAGTGGCAATGGGCAGGCCACATCGCTCGAAGAGCCGATAACGGATGTGGAAGAAAGGTTCTTGAGTGGAGACCACGAACCTGAAGACGCAGCGTAGGTAGGCCTCCCACTAGATGGACTGACGACATTGTGAGAGTCGCTGGCATCCAGTGGATGCAAAAGGCAGGCTGTCGTTCGGTGTGGAGGTTAAAGGGGGAGGCCTATGTTCAGCAGTGGACGTTTTCTGGCTGATGATGATGATGATAATTAATTACTATATAGTTTGCTACTTAATAGAATGCCATTGTCGGCTACGACAAATTTATGAAATAAAGTTTTTTTTTTAACTACTATTTCTAATCGTTTATTTGCGGTGACAGCTGCAAAAAAATTGTAAAAATCTGAAAAATAATTATAAATTTAAAAATCGACTTCACAAAATTGTCAATTTCGGTTACTGTCATGACATAAAATCATCCATGCAATTAACATTATTTTCCAGTTCATTTTATTTAAAAGCCAAACCACTAAACCGTTTTCGATGAAATATCTATGGAACTAATCAGAAAGTATACTTATAATATCCTTTCAATTCAATTATTTAAAATAAAAAAACATTATGAAAAACTTTTGTCTTTTACTACGGGACCAAACCTGATACACAGAAGACATATGTAATAGACACCTGAAATCGCGAAAAAGCAGCAGTTCCATGGAAAATGATAATACACACTTGATAAAATGTTAAAAACAGATGATATTTTTTTATTTATTTTAGTTTTGGTCCCATAGTAAAAGTTGTTCATAATGATGGGTACTATAGACCCCTTCGGCTTAGTAGGTAGCTTTCCGCGTAACCCAGTAAAATCAGTACTTATATACTGTCATTGCAACACATAAGAGCAGGTCCCTCTTTCCCACTGGGCACTCTGGGCAGGTGCCCAGGGCCCCGCGATCGATTGGGCCCCCTAGTTCCTGCCAGATCACCAAACGATACGTAACCGATATTTAATTTTATTATCGAAAAACATATTTGTTTCGTAAAAGTCATATTATGACTGGTTACAATACCTACTTGCTTATTAGCTTTTGCTCACGCGAAGCTACTCTACTCTCGCCCAAAAATCAGCTTATCTACTTTCTTTGTCTATTCTTACAAAATGGTGCTCTGTCAAGGTCATATAGAGGCCCCATTATCTTAATGTGCCCAGGGCCTCCAATAGGTTAAAGACGGCCCTGCATAAGCGGCTAATTCCTAAGCCACTATAAGAACATGGTGGTATATATACTATACGGTATACTTGATAAGTATAAATTAATGGATAAAAGAAGAGCCCGATAAAAAAGCTCATAACCTGCAAATGGCTGAACAAATTTTCATTAATCATACCTAAGAGTCAAATCACCTGTAAAAAAGAAATTACATTAAAATCGGTTTAGCAGTTTAGGACCTACGACATCACAGACACACATATACACACGATAAACTGCACACCCCTCTTTTTGCGTCGGGGGTAAATAATAAATACTCAATATGTCTTTTTTTATTTAAAGTTTGTATGTAGTATTGTGTATTTATTGTAGGTGTACATATAATTTTTATATATTTTTTTTTAGGTATATTACCGACCGTTTTTCAATTTCTTTAGTCCTGTCCATCCAAAGGTTGCCTGGAAGAAATCGCTTTAGGTGATAATGCCGCCCATTATACTGCCGTATATTTGTTTTTTATGTTAGTTTAAGTTTCATTTGTATTTTCGGTGTGTAATAAAGAAATATTGTATTGTATTGTAATGTGAAGTAAAACTATTTCTATTTTTGGAACTGTCCAAACAACAACAAAAATCAGAACAAGCGTTCAATAAGCCTCCGAAGCCCGATATTTATCACCAATAGTTTACCAAAACAATTACCTACTCGTACTTTCAAATGGAATATTCCCACAAAGGCAGGCATAGGTCACAGAACAATAGGTCTAGAATATAGATAGATCGGCACGACGCGGTATTTAGGTTCCCCAGTACTCTATACATTTATTATGACATTCGCGTGAAATACCAGCGTACCATACTGCTAAGGTTCTTTATAATACATGCAACTATACAAGGCTACGCAGAACGCTGGAATAATCTGAAAGGAGGTCATTGTACATGAACTCAACATTATAAACCACGGACGAACTATAGTCGGAGTAACCGGGAGTAATTCCCGTGTCATATAAATAAAATTATAAACCACTTTTATAATAGGACCAACCCGTACTTGAATCGCTCGTATAATATATCATGCGAAATGACTGACTTTCGATGTGTTAATACAAATCTGCTATACGGAAATATAAACAAAACTGCAATGAAGATCGGATTCCCGTCAATTTTTTTTTTAACTTCCTGACACTGTCAACTGCACGAGAAGTGCAGTTCCATAATCCTCTGAGAGAAAAAAAGTTGAAACATGTTTCAATACAAATGTGAAAACAGAACTAGTTTTTTTTAATAATTTGAGTGTCTGTCAGTTTTCAACTGTCACTGTCAGTTGAAAGTGATTCTCCCTAGGGCTGAAATGTATTACTTTCAACCCTCTCCTCAGGCAACTTCAAACCTACTTTCCGAATATGAGTAATGAAAAAGCTATTGTGTCTTCTGTGACACAAGTTGCATTTTTGAAATAATCATATCACTCGCTAACGCAACGCACTGGTTTGAACCATCGAATTTGCATTTCGCATGATATTTCCGTGCGAAATCATACAAGCGATTCAAAAATCGAGCCTCTACTGATAATAGTGTTCCATAGATTGAAGAAAAAATCATTTACACTCAAATATGTACAGCTGATATGATTTTTTCAGGATTTCACGGTTTGTACCATTGTAATATTAGTCCATAATAATGAGTAGGGTACAATGACCTTCTTTCGCATTAGTATCTACCACCAGTTTGTGTAATCCTGTATTATTTTGATGTTATAAACAAATGTCAAAAGGTTAATTGCTATAAACTCTGCCAAGCCTTAATCCTAGGATTTGGAATTAAGGCTGCGCTCACCGACCAGAGTTAACTCATTCGCACATTTTCTACATTAAAATATAAAAATTCGCTAAGTTGGAATTAAACAAATATAAATAAAAAAAAATTAAAAGCCTTGGTAGACCCCTAGACTTGAAAGCGTGTGGTCACGTGTTCAAACCCCGGGCCCGTACCAATGAGCTCTCTGGAGCTTATGTACGGATTTCATACCACTGGCTTTTCGGCGAAGGAAAACATCGTGAGGAAACCTGCGTACGTACGGAGAAGGAATTCAATGTCGTATGTGAATCCACCAATCCGCACTGGGCCAGCGTGATAGATATGGCCCAATCTACCACGCTGGTAGATTGGCTGGTTTCGGGGGTAGGCTAAAAGTCCAGCAGTGGACTGCTTTTCTGTTATATATATAATACCTACTCCACTTTACTATTGGTCATTCCGATTTTAAGTAAACGATCATTTTGCGTCATTTCCTTCACGTTCACGTGAAGTCTCCATAGATTTCCGAATGAGTCATATTCTAAAAAATACCTACAATTCGTTATCGACGATAAAATTTTAATGGCCCTTACGATAAAACGTGTTTTTATTAAAAACATTAGCTCGGAACTGCGCACTGCCGCCGCGCCGTCAAGAGTTCTGTTTGACGGGTGCCCATAAAACTCTTTAAGAGCTCACTTAACTACCTAAAATAACTAAACAGTTAAAATCACTATGGCCTAGGTTATGACCTTTGCAGACTTGACGTTAAAGATTAAGTAACAGTTACGGGGTTCTATTTTTGTATCGCTCGTATGATTCCGCAAGTAAATATCATGCAAAATTTATGATTTTCTATTGATAGAAAGCAAATTCGAATGATTCAAACCACTGGTTGCGTTAGTGATATGATAAAGCGGGCTACTGCCTTTATTATATAAACAAAATACAAGCTAGCACAACACTGCAAAAGCAGTTAGACTGCCCATAGAAAGACTATGACTACCCAGCATGCTGGCGGCATTACCACGCTGAATGGCAATGCTTATGCGTTGAGCCAGAAACAAATTTTTAAAACGTATTCATCTCCATAGATGGAAAGTTGATTTGCATTCAAGAAAACTGCATCAGTCGACGCATCGCTGTTTTACTGCACTTAGACGCGTGGGCAACGTGTGACAAGAGTAGCCATACTGCTGGCTTTACGTGGATAAACGTAGAGTATCAGACTTAGGCTTGTCCATCAATAGCGACACGTCAGAGAATGAAATAAAAAGTTTTAGAGCATTATAGAGATCGTTCTTAGAATTTTAGTCTCGAATAATTTTACAAATTTTTTAGATAGATATATAAACTCTTTATTGTTCACACCACAAATTTCATAAACACGATAAAACAGCTTAAAAACTAGTGCAACAATCGGCGGCCTTATCGCTAAGAGCGATCTCTTCCAGGCAACCTTAGGATGAAGAGGATTTATACAGGAGGTAGAAGGCGGGGCGTGCAATATTGAATAATGTGATAGTTATAATATAAACCGTACATTATAATAACAATACATACTAATATTTATATTAGGGGGCGTCCATTAATTACGTGAGGTGTTTGGGGGGTAGGAGGGTAGTGTCGAATCTCACCCAATCTCACGTGGGGGGCGGGGGTGTTGTCGACAAATATCACGTAATTTTTTTTCCGCAACAAAGAGTTAAAAGTTTCGAGAAACTGGGTAAAATGAAGTAAAACATGTTTATCCATGCACTAAAATATGGCTAAATCCTACACAACGTATTACAGATAATGTATTTACACTATAAAACGCATTTAGAAAAATCTCACGTGAGATAAAGGGGTAGGGGAGGGGGTCAAGCCAAATCTCACGACATGTCACCAACGGGGGGTCGAAAAATCGCCAATATCACCTCACGTAATTAATGGACGCCCCTTACTTAAAATTACGATAATATACTAATACATGAAATATAAAATTTATTAATATGTGTAGTTAAATAAACAACAACAGCGTCAACAAGGTGGCAACTGCGACAAATAAAATTGCTTTACACGGTCTTTATAAACAGCGAGCTATTTTTAGGTTTTACCCGAATGGTAAAAACGGGACCCTATTACTAAGCCTACGATGTCTGTATGTTTGTCCGTCCGTCCGCCTGTCCCACATATTAACAGCTGTATCTTTCGAACCGTAACAGATGGATGACCAGTTGAATTTTTTCAAAATATGCGGATTAACTAAGTTTTTTGTTTTTTAATTAAAAACGAAAGGGGGCTTCCCATACAACAAACGTATTTTTAACGTTTTTTTTTTTTTGTATTAGCTCTAATGTAAAAACGGTAATACGTACAAGCGTCAAACTTGGCATGATTATAGTACACAGTGTGTACTATAATCATACCGTGTAGGTACTACACACTCTAAAGTATAACAACAAATATTAAATAATGGCCAAGTGCGAGTCGCGTCTGTCTGTCTGTCTGTATGACCGTTAACTCCTCCCAAACCACGGATTTTGATACGGTTTTCACCATCAGTTAGATATTTTTTCACGGGTGGTTTATATATATAACTAGCGACCCGCCCCGGCTTCGCACGTAAATCGCCCACCCGTGCGAAGACGGGGCGGGTCGCTAGTAAATAATAAATCATTACGAATACCCCAAAGTCTCACATTCCACAAGTCCCATGGTAACCATAAGTGCGTGCGACTCACGCGATCTTGACCCGATTGTTGACTTGCACTGCGGTATGAATTATTTACTCGCTCCACTCACTCACGCCAGTTACTGGCGTCACTCGCACGCTAACAATTCTTGGTTACAGCTGTATCTACACACCCAACATCGGTAGCGTGCGTTTCTCTGGAACTGTACCAACTACAAATTCGTACAACAAATTGCAGCACTATAGAAAAGTCCAATACTAGTATTTTTACTAGTAATGTCCCAAAATTTTTTTTTTTTTTTTTTACCCTGACAAAAGAGCTGATAATCTTCGAAGGTTTGAACAGATTTTCATGGATCACATGACTAAGAACATTCTCGATCAAGTGACCTTTCAAACAAACAAAAAAATACTGAATCAAATTCGGTTCGGCCGTTTTTAAATATAAATAAATTTTCGGGACACACGATCATCTGACCCCAAACCACCCAAACTAAGCAAAGCTTGTGATATGGCTGCCAGAGACTGATATACATACATAGGTATATATTTTTAAATAAATACTTAAATAATTATATATTAACACCCAGATATAGAACAAACATAAAGAGCAGAAGGTAGGTTCACTTCCAACTGGGCCACCGGGTTTTATTTTTGTAGTTTTATATGACCCCCTATTTGAGAGAAGGCCTCCTCCAGTTTCTTCCAATTCTCCCTGTCCAGGTACTGTGGTACTGGTGGAATGAAAACTACCTAAACCGTTTAATTAAATTAATATTAGGCTTGCGTTTGACCGCCATCTCGCCTGATGCGGTCTACGTGCTCCATGCACGCTTGCCTAGAAGAAACCGATTCACTCGTGATTTGAAGACACCCATGATTGTAACTACCAGGGAACACCATTCAGGCAGCGCATTCCACAGACTAGCATGTGCGCACAAAAAAAGTGGAATTCACCATAACCATTTCCATTCAGCGTGGTAATGCCGCCAGCATGCTGGGTACGCTGCCAACTGGTAGTGGGCTTGACCATTTGGATTGTCTTTAGACCTTCAACGGTCTATGGGCAGTCTAACTGTATTTGTAGTGTTAGGATTAGCTTGTATTTTGTTTAGTTAATAAAGGCAATTGCCCAGTAAAAAAACATAACCTAACTCTATCTGTATAATTTGTAGTGTTAGTGTATTTTGTTCAGTTTAAAAGTCACTTGCCCAGTTATAAAAAAAAAAAAAACTAACTCCGTGTTCTCTTCTATTCCAGCCAAAAGAACTACACGTCTCCGTGGTCGTGGACGACGGTGACGGCGACGGGCGACTGACCTCGGGCCCCGCGCGGGCCGCCACCGCCGCCCGCGCACCCGCACTGAGCGCGCCGGGGGAGCTGATAAGCTGGCAGGGGAGCTGGAACATTACTGGGGAGCTGCTACTGCAAGCTAACTGGGGAGGTTTCTGTACACTGCGTGAGGCTATGTGCTAGTGTCAAAGTTTCTGTGTACGTACTATTCAGGTTTCTATTGACTTGAGGTTTTTATGGATTTGATACAGGGCTACGCAGAAAGGATGCATTAAGCCGAAAGGGGTCCATCATACACATTATTATAAACAAATTTTACCATGAGACCAAATCGCAAATAAATTAGCAGCTGTTCCATACATTTTGGCGAGTGTGAATCACCGTTTTATATAGGACAGCTATTTTTTCGCGATTTCAGACTTGCTCTCATAGTAAAAGTTAATGATGGGTACTATGACCTCCTTTCGGCTAAGTACACCCTTTCCGCGAAACCCAGTAAATTGTAGGGGTTTTTATCAACTGTAGAAATGTCTATATGTTAAGGAGGTTTTTTTTACTGTGAAGATTTTATAGACTAGAAGTATCAATAGACGTCGATTCTGTCATACCACTCATTAAACTAAACCAATCTGACAGGACTAAAATTATCTGCCTCTCTTTTCATTTTAATGTGTGAGAGAAGGATGGCAACAATTTTAGAGCTGTCAAATTTAGTTTAGTTTAGAGTACATCAGAATCGATGCCAATTCTATTGACCATAGAGTCCATAGAGACTTCTAACAAATTATATTTTTATGGAATATAGATATTTCTATTGGTTGTATAACTGTACATAGAGATTTCTATTGGTTGTATGTAGAGGTTTCTATGGACTGTAGGTATTTCTCAATGACATAAACTGCGTTTGCAATAGCTTATAGGTATAGTATGCATCTTATGTTATAACAGAAAACTGTTTAACATAATCACAGAGCAACTTTCATTCTATTTTGTCTTGAAATCTGTTCTATCTTAGAATGTTTTAACACCCACCGTAATAATCACTTATTCATAATACGTCGTCGGTGCGGCTTTAATCTTTACCACTATTATTAATTAATTACGTTTTAAAACCTAACGGGGGTTTAACAAGCGTAGCGGGATGAGCAGTAATTATACAAATGAATTTAACAAATGAATTATGAGTCAATGGCTTCGTAATATTTTTTTCATATTAACTTAAGACAATTCCCATTCCATTTTTTTATATTTAACTAGTGACCCGCCCCGGCTTCGCACGGTTGTAAGTTTTATTAGGTATATATATAAATCTTCCGAGAAAAATGATCTGTCTGACGGTGAAAACCGCATCAAAATCCGTTGCGTAGTTTAGGAGTTAGCGGATAGACAGACAGACAGACGCGGAAAGCGACTTTATCTTATACTGTAAGGAATTAGTGGTTTGTTTCATAACACAGAAAAGCAAAAAAAATATCTTTTCTGTTTTATACTTTTTGATTTACTATTTAACTGTTATAGACAATAAATAAAATTACGACAGGCAGAATTCGAAGCCGCGCCATCGTAGTGCGTTTAAAGCGCGTTTAATTTTTGCACTTCGTCAAAGTTTTTAATTGTCTATGGCATTTTTACACATAAAGCATTGCAAGTACCGTTCTTTATCGATCGTCTAATTCGATAAAATGCCATAGAATTGATCTAAGCTAGTACTGATCAAATAAAGTTTTATCGAATTTGTCGATCTCAAATGTCAAATTTGACGATCAATAAAGAACGGTACTTGCGCTGCTGATTTGTTTACGCCGTACTAAATCAATACGTACCTACATTACTTCTGTAATAAATTCCTTTAGAAATAGTTATCTTCTGGGTCAACGTGCCCGAGATTGACTCCGCATAATGTTACAAATCAAACCTAAGTCTATCCATCTTCTTAATTTCAAAAAGCCAGATGTCCCTTAATAAAAGTGCACCATTTGATTATTTTTATGGTAGTCAGGTTAGGCTTTGACCACAGCCTAATGTTAGGTGACGATCGGAGATGGTAAACACACCTACTCTGGAATGGGAAATGGCTTTGCAAGACACATCGTTCGACACAGGTTCAATTTAAGGGTGTTCCAAAGTCGTGTAATAAATAGTACCTACCTATCCTATCATACGCTACGGTTTTCTCGTGGCGGTTTTCTTTCACTTCAGCTCAAGCTTATTCTTGGAACAACAGATTTGAACCCTCGGCTGCGACGTGGAAATCGATCGCGTCAGACATTGCTTAAAGCTGTCGTCGCTACAAATTGTTTTGTATTACGTAACCTATCCCACTACGTCTGTTCTAAGCTATTATAAGTATGCTTCCTGACGTACCTAATGTTTGTTTTCTTGCTTTGTAATAAACTTGATAGTCAATATTTTGTTAGAGTCTGGCTAGTGAAAGTAGATTTTTTTCGATTTTTTTCCTCGCGAACCGCTTATCTTCGCACATAGGTTATCATCCGCCTGCATTTGTCCGGACATGCCCGGTCTTTTAGACTTTTGTCTGGACTTTATCCGGCTTTGCAATTTGTCCGGTTTTTTTAACTTGGGGGATGTATTACCACTGTAACGATGTGCGGCTTGAATATTGTAACTAAAATGTCAGAAATTTTATTGAAATATCCGGCTATAGATCAGGACTTTAATTTTTTTTATATGGTAACCCTTATCGCATTTATCTGGTGGATACGCAGCCTTAACCTTTCTTCAATCATAACAAGTATAGTTTTAACCTTTCTTTAAATCTAAAAACTTTTTAATAACGAATAGGTACTACTCTTTTATTGAGTACTTATTTATAGAGACTTCAAAACCTAACAAAGCCAAGTTTGTTTCTAATAGCCTGAAGTGGTAACACCGCTGCTTAAATATTTTGTTTTCAAAGTGCATCGTGATTCGTGACGTATCCTAGCCAAGGCGCCACCTCTGTTGACACTTGCCACGATAACCTGTTGCCTGCATGCAAAGTGGCTTTTACCACACACTATTGGAAAATATACTTTATAACGAGTATGCCACTTGTGCACAAAGGGCCAAAGGTCTATGAAACTTTGACAGTTGCGTTTAGTAAATATGCTAATAATAGCCGCTTATTAAAATAAATTATTCCTAATTAACAACGCAACGGTTTCTGTGTCAAATGTCATAGGTAACTTTATTTACCTTTCATGATAGGTTCTTAATTGTGTAAAACATTTTAAGATAGATGTTAAGTACACCACTAATTGTATGCTAAAACTTACTTTACCCCAAATCATCAAATACTAAACTTGTATTTAATTACGACCAACTTGGTAACAGTAGGTGGCCAAATGCGAGAACAAAAAAAAAACCAAGAGAGACTAATCAGTTTTGTTTATGAAAATACGATCGTGGCTCTCCAAAGTTACATTGGTCCCATATAGTCTTAAAATGTTGCTTCAACAGAAACCTCGGTAGGCCCCAAAGGTGAACGAATTGATCCGTCCGAAGTTGTTAGCCCCCGCGTCGCGCGTCACTGCGGCCGTCCCTGTGGACGTCCAGGGCCAAATTTAGAGGTACCAAATCTTGACGGTGATACTGTCAAATATCATTGGCACCTTCGGAATTTGTTACCCTCTCGACATGGATATGAAATGGTCTGTGTAGCTGCAGTCTTGTTACAAAACGGGAATTAAAAATATAGAGGGGGGAAAATGGAAAAGATGGCGTAAGTCCAACATGGTGACTATAGAAAACTTACCTGTTTAAAACTAAGTTTTAATACCCTATCACAAGGCCAACCATTAGATTTACTTGCTGACCTTGCCTTACTTTTTCTAATGCTGCATACAGACTGGTGCAATATAACAATGATCTGTAAATTCCCAGTTGTTACATGTTACCACAGCTTTACAATCATGTTTCACTGTACCTAGTAGTTCAATAAATACTTCAATATCCCTTTCGTCTCTAGTGACTATGGCAGTCGAATTTCACCTTAAGGCTCTGTATCTCTGTGGTATAAGAACCGTTCGTATCGATCGACAAATTTGACAGTTGAAATCGACAAATTCGATTTTTTTTATAGAATAGGTATATTTCAACTGTCAAATTTGTCGATCAATAAAGAACTGTCTGATTCGAGTTGTTAGGACACTGAGACAAACTGGAGTATGTGTGTCAAAATTTCGAGCTTGCCAGAATTTAGCCCCATGGTTTCTTAGCCTAATTATTATATTTCCTCTAATCTCGTTTTATAACAAGACCGCCAAACATTATTCTTATGATGCCGGTATGGTGGAATACACAGAGCTTTAACGTGTAGCCTAAATACTGATAAGTACACAGTAAATACCTATGCATGTGAATTGCCCACCGGAGCATCCGCCGTTTTGGATCTGGTACGCTGTCTTTATCATAAGTATTAGCATAAACTGTCATTATACCAACACATTTTTAACAAGGCGTAATATTGTAGAGGATTAGGAAACTTCAACTGTATAATTATGTTACTATATATAAGTTATTTTTAAGGCTCTGACTGAAATATCTACTCTTTTTAACCGACTTCAAAAAAGGAGGTCCTTAGATCAACTGTATTTTTGTGTGTATGTAAATTACGCGATTTCTCCGCCGATTGTAACCGATTTCCGTTCTTCTTTTTATTATTATGTATTATATAATATATAGTGAAAGCTGTCCAGGTGGTCTTATAATGATTTCAATTAATTTGGCTCAGTAGTTTTTTTTAGGTTTGTTCCAATCTGTTAGATTACTTAGTTCTATTGATCTAAGAGTTTGGAAAAGACATTCCAAACTTTTAGATGGTCGTATTTATTTCTGTGGATCTAACACTAAGTACCTACTTATTTATCGTTTTACCTTTTGAAGACGCTGTCTTTGTAATAGTGTTTTCACTAAAGCCACGGCAGAACCACATATTATTTTTGTTTAGCAATAAATTAATTTATTGGACTCAACCATTCCACAACATTTAGATTATTAACCATTTAATATTAATGAATTTTTGTTCAAGTTTTATTTATATGGCAATATATAAAAAAATGAGCACAATTTTTGAAGTCGGTTTTTTAAAGACAATTACGTTTTTATTATTTAAGGTGTCAAGTCAACCTTTCACAAGCATGTTTAGATTTATAATCTATTATTGCCTAATTCAAGCTAAATGTAAGACGGTTTTGATTGAAAATATCTTTGTTAAGTTGTTTTTGTGTCTGGACTTCGTCGTTATCATCGTATCAAGCAGGACGTGGATGCTCTAAATACCATATCCTAAATTATAAGGCGGTGCGTGTTAATCTGGTACAGTGGCATGTTGGCCAGTCTGTATTGGTCCAGAAACTTTGCCCAATATTTTCATATAAATTAGTATGATTCAACTTGCCAAATGTTTGATGACATTAGACGAACCAACAGTGCAAGTACCGTTCTTTATCGATCATCAAATTTGACAGTTGAGACCGTCAAATTCGATAAAATGGCAGTTGATCAGTTACTCGCTATGATCGATTCTATGGCATTTTATCGAATGTGACGATCGATAAAGAACAGTACTTGCACTGCAAGTATTAATTTTTTTTGAGAAATCTTTTGCATTTGCGTGTAAAAATGCTTGTATACGATTCGATTTCAGCCAAAGTTATTTTGGACCAATGTTAACTTGCCAATGTAGTAGAGCATAATTTCTATTTAGTTGTGATATTTTATGACAAGCGCATGCGTGCGCGATCCCGCATGTGGATTTTAAAGCTCTTAACACACTGCGATTATTACAGGCGAAAAATATCCTGCATTTTCGAAGTTGAGTCGCTCACAAGGTTGTACATCACATACCACCAATTTATGAGTACACACTACTGTAGAGTATGTTCTAGTTTAATTTAGAACGAATTCTACACTCTAGTAGGGTATGCTAATAACGCATTCGCGCCCAAATTCGAAATTAATGTAATTTTTTTAAAGTATTATGCCGCCAGTCGCTTACAGGCATATTTTAGGTGCACTTGTTCACTAGTGTGAGGTCTCTTTATAAATCTAGATATATTATGTGAGATACAGTACTCTGACGCTACAGAATACCCTTATCGCCTGCAGTGTCGCAGTGTGTGAACGCCTTTGCGTTGGACTTGTATATTATCGTAGTTAGATACGTTACGTGGAGATACGATGCATTTAATTTATGTATGTGGGCGACACAGGCCGGATTTGAAATTTAAATGGAAACGTTTCCGGGTGTTTTTTAAAGCTACGTGTGTGCATCAAATTCATCACTTTTTGCAGCGCATATTTTTTGTTCAATTTACCGAATGATTGAGATTCCGCGTTGTGCACGTAAAATACGGCTTCTTGTAGTTAGCTTAAATTAGAAAAAAATAAGATAATTCAGTAAGTACGTATAAGCCTCTATCGGGGAGATGAGAGCAAATTTTTATTTATTTATTACTTCTTAAATTTCAAATCCCGTCTGCAACAGCCGCTGTATTTATGAACAATGTGACAACGACAGCTACTCGCCTATACAGTCGAGCTGTGGTTGCGACAATTCTGGTTAAAATGAGAGTTGTTCAAGGGTGATCTCTTTCTTATTTGTAACACGTAGTTTTACACTGAACTATATTATATTTACTTGTTCTTAATCTAAGTAATAGTTGTTAAAAGGATATATCAGCTACATCTCGAAATTAAGTTTGATATTATTGCAAATTCGTTAGCTCAGAATTTTTGTTATTCTTTGTCCTAGAACAGTACTATGGATCACCTAATTTCATAAATATAGTATAGTTGAGTATTATTCTCATTTTAGCCAGCAAAAGTCTGTGTTAATTAATGTCTATCATAATTATTTTGAATAAAGTCTTTATGACTTCAACAATATTTATATAAGATTAATAATAATAAATCCGTCAACAATTGTTACATAAAATACATTTTTCATAATAAGTGTCCTATATAGTTATCAATAAGTATTTATGCATGTCATAAGGACGCAAATTCGGTGTTTAACATTTTTATTACGAAAAAGGCTATTTATTTCGTTGTTTTTTAAGTTTTCGATGATTTTAATTGTTCTCGTTAATTTTCTTGGGAATTTTTATCGATGTAGTTTTAGTGAGTACAATTTTTATCTCAGTGTATAAAACGGGGATGGAAGACGTATTTTCAATATAAAACAAAAACTTTCAACTTGATTTGTATTACTATTAAAATACATGTTTTGTACATAATATAGTAGCCTAAACTGTGACTTAAATTTTCGCAAAAATGCAAGTTCTTATATAAATACGGAAATAGTACAGTAAACGTTAATAATTAAGTTAATCCATGCTTAAAATTTCCTGTCTCGTTTCCACGCGTTACAATTTCCTGTAGCAAGAAGTTGACAGTACCGTTTAAAGCATAATATGTGTACGGGTGTAAGGGAACACACCCCCGAAGCCAAAACGCTATTATTATACGTACTACCTAACCACCATCGAATATGTACCTACAATAACCATTTGCCTTGTACTAACTTGTTGTTTTTGTGAATTAGAATTTTGCAAACCAGCAATGTAAAGCGTACAAGCTTGAGCGCGGCGCAGGTAGTCCGTTGACCTCTAATGTCAGCTGACAATTTATATGCATCACATTGCGGTTTTTTTAATTTAAAAAAATTGTGGTGTATCAGCAAATTCAGCAATCACTGCACTATAACCAGTTATCGTTTTCGAGACCGTTTCTCTTATACCCTGTATTAACTTATCTAACCTTTCTAAAGCCGTTAATGTACCTACAACGATGGTGTTATATCACGTTGTTACTATAGTTCCATTTTCGACTTTTTCTTTAAAATTAACACATACCTCGGTAAAAAATTCAAGAAATAGAACTAACCTGTTAATCTGTAAAGGACAGAGTGAAATCAAAATGTCTAATGAGGTGATATTGTGTTTTAAATGTTAAAAATTAACAACAAATCGGACTGTCTCTACTGAAGAGTGTTCAAAATCTTACAAGCCGTTTCAGTGTGGAATTTATTTACGATACAGCAGTGCAAGTACCGTTCTTTATCGATCGTCAAATTCGATAAAATGCCATAGAATCGATCATGGCAAGTACTGATCAAATGGAATTTTATCGAATTTGACGATCTCAGCTGTTAAATTTGACGATCGATAGAGAACGGTATTTGCACTGCTGATGTCCTTTTTATTTACTATATTTTTCTGTCAAGTTGCACAATCTGAGAAAACACTAAAATCACTACCTATGTGTGAAGTTTCCAGTAGGTTTAAGAGACGTTTACTACCGTGTCAAGGTTTTTTAAGATGTTCAAGATATAGTTTGTTTAAGTTTTTGTCTTATTTATTACGTTTGAGTATGATAGACAAGATTGTCCAAAATTAGTTTATATAAAAAAGACACACGACAGAAGTGAAAACTTCTGAAGTATATCTATCTCGCTCCCTTAGTCGACTCGAGCAGACTTTACCCGAACGTGTATCTGAGCGTGACGGTCACGCGAGCTCAGTGCTTGTTCCACAACCCAAAGTGCCTAAAGAAGTTTTCACTTTAAAAAAAACTGCGAAAAGTTGGAATTTAAATTTCACCATTATGCATTAACGTGTACAAAACAAAGTTCCGACTGTATCAATGTACATTCCATTTGATATGTTCATATTCTTTCCATCCCCGGTGCGATCAGTGTTGTCCTTATTGTCGCATAACTAGAAACGTTTCCTGAACTAATAAAAAAAATGAAATTACGCTTCTAAAGTGTACTGTTACGTATGTAAATATAGGACGAACTAACCTATTATAATAGTAAATGTTGTAATTTGTATATAAGTAATGAAAATTAAATTTTAAATACATAGATAATCATTGTGTGTATTCATTTATTTTTCCACATTCTCATCGCGACCTAGCATGAACGCCGCGAGAAAACTTGTCGACTTTTTTAAATGAGTCGAGAAAACTTGTCGACTTTTATGTGTAAATGAGACTACGATTGTGTACCTATCTACGTCTCTTTATCGCCCGACAAATTTTGTCGCGGCGCGCAAATAAACCAGAAACCAGTATCTAAATAGTCTGTGCAAAATGAGAACCGTCGTCATAGGATTGAGGGCGTGCGTGTACTAATTAGCTAAATAAAACAACCCTCTTTTTGCGTCGGGGGTTAAAACGTATATAATGGCGTCGATTCTGTCATACCACTCACTGAACTAAATCAATAAAAATTGGATGCCTCCAAATTAATTAAACTTGGGTACATCGTCACTTGGCCACCACAATACGGGCCATGCCATGAGCCTAGTGACCCTTGTTAAAGTCGACATCTTAATAGTTATTTACAACACATTTGCTCAAAAAGTGCACTTACGAAGCCCGTATACATCGTTCGAAAGTTAAACATTACGGATCATACAACGGATTATACACACTCTAAAGTATAAGAACAAATAATACCAAATGGCCAAGTGCGAGTCGGTGACAAATTTGTTGCCATACAACATGGGAATGCTGCCAGCATTTTGGGAACGCTGCCCACTGGTAGCGGCTTATTAGAATAGTTTTAGTTATACATTATAATAGTTATTATTATATTTGTCATTTTTATTTAATGAATTGTTATTAAATTGAAAAAAATAATTATAATAGAAAGTATCAACAAAACTGAGTTTGCTATGGGTTCTAAAGGCTCATCGGAACAGTATTAAAACAACTGTTAAAAATAATTATACAGATATATTATGACAATGATACATTCATTATTATACACTTCGTAAGATACATCAATATTACACAATTAGAGACGACACGGCTTCGTTATTATTAAACGGGACGTAATTAAGTCACAATATTTTGTATTATTTAATGTAATTTTCTCAAACATGCTCGGATATTCGTTCACGGAGTATTTCCGTAAAAACCTCGCTGTCCAAAGAAAGTAACATACAATCCTTGACAAGAACAAGACATTGATAGACGATAGAATTGGATGGACGTTGTGTGCCTCGGCTTCGCCACTACTCACATACGCTTCTCCATCGAACGCCTTTTTTGCCTGCTTCGCCAATAACAATATGTACTTTAAATGAATCGTTTTAAAAATAAGTCACCCACCCTTATTTGAAACTTAATAAAACATACATAAGTACATTTGTAAATAATTATTAAAGATACATTTTGGCCTCTAGCCTACCTTAATGAATATTCGGGACATTTTTGCACACACGGTCATCTGATCATTTTCTTATAATTTGACGTGGTCGCGGTTTCTTTCTTGATAAAACTCTGTGGTCGTCGTGGTGTTAAATAGCTACTTAATGCAAATAGTATACAGTTTAGTGAAAAATGCAAGTTTAGCGTCGATATTAAATTACCATTGAGATCAAAAATGCGAAAGATTGCGCTTACTTTGTGAACGATCTTAAAAACCTCTATCTGTCAAATTTAGGATGATAATTTTGGCAGGTCACGCCCATGAAGTTTCGTATCGTTTCCAGTAAAATGGACTACAAATAATGTCGTACTGCATTGACGGCTACCGCCCACTTAGTGAAGTGCCATGCATAATGAACAACCACAGGCTATCGAAAATCGGTTTTGAAATAAAATATATAAAAACAAATAAAAATTTATCGATGGGTAACTATATTATATATTGTAAATATTAAAGTTATTTGTAACTATCTATCCTGCAATAACTTAATTGTAAAAAAACTATTACTTACCTTATGGATGATTTATTTTTTTCAACATAACCATGATGAACTATCGATTCTAAGTTCTATGAGAATAATATCAATGATCGAATAGGTTCATTAACGATTATACACTACCTCATCCTTACTGTGAGCTGTCAAAATTATCATCCTATATTTGACAAAGCATGGTTAATTTGCTTGTAATGTGAATCAATCTCTTTTTTAAGCAAGAATGCAACAAACACTAGTTCTATACACGTTTATATTACCTACGAAATATGTTTTTTTTTTAAATCATTAATAGGTGTGCGTTTGACTGCCGCTTGATGCTAAGCGATGATGCGGTCTACCGTAGAGTATGTTTGCCTAGAAGAAAACGGTACACTCGCGATTTGAAGACTGTAACTATCGGGAACATAAACAAGCAGCGCATTACACATTAAAAATGGAATCAAAGTGCATGTTTACAAAAATAAATACTTTAAAATCAGCTTAAGGGCTTACCTCGGCGTCTAGTTACACAATTTCGACACAAGGCCGTAGGCAGGGGGAGTGTGGGGTTAATTAATATACCATTGTGTTTTGTCATCAAAAATATGCTTTTCACATTTTGACGTGTCAAATAAGTGTGAAAATTAGACACTGGGGTAAGCCCTTAAACACGTTTTTCTGTTTTTAAGTTAAGAGCCAACAAAAGTAAAATAATTTGCATCCTTTTTTATTACTATACGTGAAAAGAGGAAGATAATAAATTTAGGAATTGTCAAATTCAAATTAGTTAACAGTACCTAGTGCAAGTACCGTTCTTTATCGATCGTCAAATTTGACAGTTGATATCATCAAATTCGATAAAATGCCTTTTAATCAGCAGTGCAAGTACCGGTCTTTATCGATCGTCAAATTTGACAGTTGAGGTCGTCAAATTCGATAAAATGCCTTTTAATCAGCAGTGCAAGTACCGTTGTTTATCGATCGTTAAATTTGACAGTTGAGATCGTCAAATTTGATAAAATGCCTTTTGATCAGCAGTGCAAGTACCGTTCTTTATCGATCGTCAAATTTGACCGTCGAGATCGTCAAATTTGATAAAATGCCTTTTGATCAGCAGTGCAAGTACCGTTCTTTATCGATCGTCAAATTTGACAGTTGAGATCGTCAAATTCGATAAAATGCCATTTGATCGGTACTCGCTATGATCGCATGATGGCACTTTATCAAATTTTACGATCGATAAAGAACGGTACTTAGACTGCAGATTCGACATCAATATCTATACTAATATTATAAAGAGGAAAGATTTGATTGTTTGTTTGTTTGCATTGAATAGGCTCCGAAACTACTGAACCGATTTGAAAAATTCTTTCACTGTTAGGAAGCTACACTATCCCCGGGTGACATAGGCTATAATCTATACCCGTGCGAAGCCGGGGCGGACCGCTAGTTATTATATAATCACAGTAAGGGATCTAAGTATATTATACATGTGTCGTATGCACCATAGTGTGATTAGGATAGACGATGTGATGATGGAAGTGTTTGAACAATGTAAAGACTCTATAATCTACATATCTTCTATATATATATATAAAAGAAAGTCGTGTTAGTTACACTATTTATAACTCAAGAACGGCTGAACCGATTTGGCTGAACATTGGTGGGGAGGTAGCTTAGAACCAGGAGACGAACATAGGCTTTTCATCAGCATCGTCACCATTTTTCATTACTACGCGTGTGAAACCGCGGGGCGCAGCTAGTTATTAATATATTAAAGCTCATAAATGACGTTGTAATGATAGATAGAGAAGTTTTTAAAAGAATTTTACCTTTCTGAATACAAGTATATAAAATTATAAAGTTATGGTGCTTAATAGGTAAAATTTTGAGAAAAAATCGAAAAATAACACTTTTTCTTTTGTTAATTTGTTTTTTCAGCAACTTAGCAGAGCCCCGATTCTACTAAACAAATTGTTTTAAATTGTAATTGTTTCAATTTTAATTTTTAAATTATTGCCTCAAAATTGAGTATTTAATTTTTTTTATACTAGAAAAATACCACCACCTAATATTATAACTTAATATATAAAAAACTGTCAATTTTGAGGATATTATAAAAAAAAAAAAAAAAAAAAAAAAAAAAAAAAACAATTACAATTTAAAAACAATTTGTTTAGTAGAATCGGGGCCCAGATACAAGTACAGTGACAGCCAATAGCGCCCTTCCTGAAAGATCTTTGTTGAATGGAAAAAATAACATTAATGTTATGTATATCATCATAATTAATATTTAACTCGATTATATTATCTAACAATACTTACACAAATCACAATTCCATTGGGACTTTACAACTCTCACGCGTTCCGAATCACGCCAACAGCGCCAATGAAAACAAATAAAGCAAGAAGAAAATATATTTATACGATGTTGGTTCTCATGGGCGCTATTGGCGTGGATTCAAAACGCGTCCCTAACACTAAACTTATAAAAAAAGGAAAAAGTATCACAACATTTTAAATACATAATTATGCACCTACATAATTTGAAACAGTAAAAATACATTTTAATGATCAAAACTTAGTGTAAAAATACGAACCATGTATCTTAATTTGACTAAATAATTAAAACATTTAGGCCCACATTTACCAAAATTTAACAGGATTATTTTTAACCGTCTGTTTATTGTGTATGTTTAACTTATGGAATAATAGTCACAAACAGGTGGTTAAACATTATTTCCGTGTTAAGTTTCTGTAAAGTACGGCCCTTAGTCTCGATTAATCGTATAGGAATCGATATAATGTAATTAGAATCGATACTTTTCTTATTGCACAAGTAACTAACTCTAAAACATGTTTATTGCTGTAAAACTCTACCAATATATTAACAGTAAAGGTCTATTCACACAACAGTTATTCCATTCTTCTCTAATTAAGGGCCAGAATACCGGATGTGGCGATATTGCTCGCGCATTTGTTGTTTATTTTTACATATAAAATTACTATACTTTTGGAAAAAGAGCTTCGATCCTATTACAACGTTAATATTTCAAAATATTTAGACCAATTTTTTTATTTAATATTTTTTATAATCGTTCTTGTAGTGGACGTCCTGAAGATGGACAGACGACCTAAAAGAGACCGCAGGGAAACGCTGAATGCAGGCCGCTTTCAACCGGCCCTTTTGGAGATCGATGGGGGAGGCCTATGTCCAGCAGTGGACGTCCTATGGCTGAAATGATGATGATGATTATTTTAAATGACCAGAATAATTGGGAAAACTGTTTATCGTATTTTTTTTAGTCATAATAAAAAATATTTAACAAAATTTGTTCTACATATTATTATTATATATTATTATAATTAAAGTTGTAAAATGACCGTAGCACATTTTTCAAAAGTAGAGTCATTTTAAATCTCAAATATACTTTTATAATATAATTTTTTATATTAAAACAAGCTTTTTCGTATTCTTGTCAGCAAACCCTTTCATTTGATACACATATCATGATTGTATATAAGAACATATTGTCCGCCATCTTGGGGCATCCGCCATATTGAATTTATCATTTAGTACCAAAGTACTTGGGAAGACAAATCCAACGCACCCAAACTCGTCGGGGTTACGTCGTTTCGTTTACGAGTTCCTATAGCCACCTTCGGTCTCCATCATCAAACCTGGGTTCCGATTCTACTAAACAAATTGTTTTTAAATTGTAATTGTTTCAATTTTAATTTGTAAAAAAAATTACAAAAAAATTGCCTCAAAATTGTCAGTTTTAGTATTTTTTTTTTTATACTAAGTTATAATATTAGGTGGCGGTATTTTTCTAGTATTAAAAAAAACTGTCCATTTTGAGACAATTTTTAAGTAATTTTTTTTCTGGGCAAGTGCCTTTATTTACTAAACAAAATAATTCGGCAGAGCAACACAAGCGACGCAAATGATGCTAACCTCGGCAGTGGTTACATATTTGAGGCGTTTGGGGTCGAGACATTGGGCCCTTGGGGACCGGGAGCTCACCTCATTTTCAAAAATCTTTCAGAGCGCCTGGTTAATGCGACGCTTGACCAAAATGCTGGCGTGTGTCTGGCTCAACGCATAAGCATTGCTATTCAACGTGGTAATGCCACCAGTTGGCAGCGTACCCAACATGCTGGCCAAATACTTTGCCAATTATTTAAATATTAAAATTGAAACAATTACAATTTAAAAACAATTGGTTTAGTAGAATCGGGGCCCAGCTCGATGATACCATAACATTGAATTGTTACCGAATTTAGATAAGTATGCCAAATGTCAGCTCAATCGGTTGAGGATTGATCTAAAGTTCAGCTACAAGATTTGTCCCACACATACCGCGAACGTACATAGATAGGCACTTCTACAGTACAGGGTAAGTTGAATAAAAGCCTGTAAAAAGCATCAAATGTACAAGTGAGTTAGCGCCGCGCCATCTTCTGGACCTTAAAAGAATTAATCAGTTACAAAATGTTCAAGATTAGAGATCTAGTCTAGATCTAGTGTTGTTTCCAAAACTCCATAGAAGCCTCTTGTAAAGCCTCCACCACTTTACAGGGGCATGAGTTTGACTTGACCGTGACTTACTTTGCTTGACTCTGACTGTGACTATGACTTGTTTGACGCTATTTAAGACTATGTAAACTTGTTTTTATATTACGACTGAAGGACTTTGTATCAATGTTCATGAAAAACTATAACATAGCACTAGCGACGCTGTCAACTGAACAGCTAAGATGGTGGGCCTGGGGGGTCTAGACAAGAGCCAGTTTCTGTTAGCGTTAACGCCTGCGGAAAGATGAAATTGTATGAACCTGACATTGACAATGACATTAGCTTGAGAAAAGTTCTCTCTAGCTAATGTCATTGTCAATGTCATTTTCATACAATTTCATCTTTCCGCAGGCGTTAACACTAACAGAAAGTGGCTCTTGTCTAGACCCCTGTACAGTACACTAACTTTACATGACACCAATCTCAAATCAAACTGTTGCATGAATTTTCGGTTATTTCGGATTAAATATTAAGACTATGCCTTCACTATCAATACACGCGTTTTCTTGTTACTTCACTATTTAATAATTACTGGAATAGTAAACTTACATACAGTATAAAATTTACAAGGCAGTAGTAGGTATTTAAAATAAAAGAAAAGAAGCGATGCGTGCTTCGAGATACAATACATATAGAGTCAAAATCAGGCCAAATAAAAAGATGTTTATAATGTATGACAATCTACAAGATAATATTTGTATGTATAAAACCTGTCGTAAATATTTGTTAAAAGACTTTTGTAAATTTTATACAGAAATAATTAAATGACCGTCCACTAATCACGTGAGGCTTGAAATTGAAATTGGAAGGGGGTTTAGCAAAAATCATGAAATATCACAATCAATGCACAATCAATAGTCTTAAACCTCACCAGGTTTAAAATGCAAAAAAAAAAACATCACGTGATTAATGGACGGCCCCTAAAGGCGGATACAATATCGGGGCAAACATTTCATAAATAGCTGGCAAAAGTGTCAAGAGATTTTTTTTAATAGCTTTTTTTTTGACTAATGGTTTTTCACCTAATATTTGCTAGAAAGTTTTTTTTTTTTTTGTTTAATTATAACGGCTGTCAAGGCATTTTTGTAAGAAATTTGTTGTATCCAGTTGCACCCATATAAACGAAACGTCAGTGATTCGAAATCAGTTAGCAACTGTGATGCGGAGTTCGACGCGTTTATCTAAATAAGAATGTTCAATCAAGGTTCACTCATAATGCCTGATAACAGATTTTCCTTCTCATTTCCGTTCTATTTTTTAATTTTTATTTTAACGGTTACAAATATTTAGATACTCGAAACACTTCCCAGCCGTTTTAAAAGCTCATTTGTATAATATAACTATATACATAAACCCGATCGTACAGTACAACCGTTTGTCATCTATTTATACATTATTCGTACATAATTAAACTATATAAATATTTACCTAAACATTAGGCGAGTCTTCTTTTGGTTGGACGCTGTCGCAGTGTTAATTTACTAATGAGATCTGAAATAAAAGAAAAAAAAAAATTGAAAACATGTTCACGTAAAGTAAATAGCGTGTAGTTTTTAGAGTTCCGTGCCCAAAGGGTAAAAACGGGACCCTATTACTGAGCGTACGATGTCTGTCTGTCCGTCTGTCCGTCCTGCCTTTAAACGGCTGTATCTTTCGAACCGTACTAGATATTCAGTTGACATTTTCACAGAATATGGTAATGCTACGGGGGATTAACAAAAAAATATCAAAAAGTAAATAACTAAAGGGGTTCGCCATTTATAACAAACGTTTTAAACGTATTTTTGTATTAGCTCTAATGTAATAACGGTAACACGTACAAGAGTCAAACTTCGCATGATTATAGTACACACTCTAAAGTATAACAAAAAATAATAAATAATGGCCAACTGTGAGTCGATGACAAATTTCTGTTCATTACCAAGTTATAACTGGTAATTCGGTTACTTGGCCTTATCATTTCTCTCACCGAATCGTAATGCCATATTTTAGTGCCGTATTTAGTGGTGGTACAGAACCCTAAGAGCGCAAGCCCGACTCGCACTTGACCAGTTTATTAGGTAACATAAGCTGTCTGATTCCATACGCTGTCAAAGTTCAATCGTATTAAATGAAAATGCATCCGTCGAAATATTAATCTTGAATCTAAATATGTATTGATATTATAAGTATGTCTGTATCATTTGAGTTGTATGCTTACGCCACGTTTTGCATGGCAGCATATGGAACACTTTTTATCCCGGAATCGATTCATAAATCAATAGTTTTCAGAGATGAAACGCGCCGAAATAAAATTTTGACCCTGATTAAAGGTTGGGCCGACCCTGTTTAGTACTCTACCAATGCTGTCTATATTGTTACAGGGGGCTTAGTCCCAGATTTGATAGTTTTCCAAAAACTTTTTTCGTTTACGTTTTGTTCCATACATTACTGGGCTGAAAGGTATTCGAAAACTTTTTTCGTATTAGAGTGAAGCAATCTATACCGCCGATTTCAGTTCGTCCGCGTTTCCGCTGGAGGCGCTTTACTAAAATGTATGGAACAATACGTAAACGAAAATAGTTTTCGTTAACTATCAAATCTGGGACTAAGCCCGGTATAATTATTTGGTGTAAAAATAAGTGTCATTTGCGGAATTTGCCTTTTTAATTTAAAAAAATCTGCAGCTAAGGCGCTTCGATTGCTCGTAGAAAGTCCTCAAAGGTAGGCAACGCACTGACAATGCCCCGGGTATTGTAGGTGTCTATAGACAGTGGTGACCACTTACCATCAGGTGGCCCGTTGCTTGTTTGCCACTTATTTTATAAAATATATATATATAATGAGGCTGCGCCTTGATTGTGGTGAGTGGTTTCAAAAGTTTAAAAACGGTGATTTTGTAGTAATCTGTATAGGGTACTTATACAGATTGCTGTAACCGTGTACAGCAGGTTTAGGAGATAAACTGACCGGCTACTTGTCCAGTAAGGAGAGCCGCAGCGCCTCGTCTAGCGCGCGCTGCTCGGCCTCCATCTGTTTGTCGAAGGCCGCCTGCTCCTGCGCCGACATCGCCAGCGCCGCCGCGAGCTCCGGGTCGGGCTCTGACTCGGCCGGCGACTCCGCTCCCGACTCGACGCCGCCCGCGCCGCCCAGCGTCAGGCTCGCGAGGGACGCCTCGATAGCTCTGTTGGACAACTAGCGGTCAACTAGCTGCTAGCGATACGTGCTCACACTTGTACATTACAGTGTATTATACATATTTAAATAAAATAAAATAAGTACAAATATTTCAGGACATTTCGCACACACGGTCATCTGACCCCAAACTAAGCAAAGCTTGTGATATGGCTGCCAGATACTGATATACATACATACATATATAGTTTTAAATACATGCTTAAATAGATATTAGCAACCAGATATAGAACAAACACAAATGTTCATCACATTAATGTTTGTCCTAGGCGGGAATCAAACCCACGCCCCCAAAGCTCAGACACTACCAACTGGACCAACGGGCTATCAATTTACAGACTGAAATGATAGATGCTTTAATAACTAAAGAACAAAGATAATATAACCACTTGATCGCGCATGTAGTCAAAATTCCCTTTTGCAAAATGATGCCACGTCGGTCGCGGGGGGCAGCTTGTGATTGGTGAATCAAGTCATTCATTCAATTCGCGCCTAGGATTGGCCCCGCTCGAAATAGTTTAGGTTGACATGTTAGAACCTTTGGCTTATGCAGGGTAAAGGATGACCAGTCAAGTGGTTATATTGTCATTGGTAAAGAAGAATATTCATTTGTTAGCTTTTCTATCGAACGTTTTAAGGAAGTGGGTGAAAAATAAAAGTGCAAGAATAATTACACATTTTAATGTAACAAAAACTAGCAGTAACTAAAAACTAGCCTCTACGTACAGTGAGACATAAACGTAGAAACGGAATTACCCAAAGAGTACTTTTTAATATAGGAAAGAATTACCATTGTTATCTGTCAAACGTCAGAGTCAAATCCACAAATATCTGTAATGCGCTGGTATGTTATGTTTGAAGCGCTTAAAATAAAGAATCCATCGGATTTTCTACTGAACCGTGTTCAATGTACGTCATAAGCTGTTATAGTGTGGCGTTTAATTTTTTTTCTACTATTTTGTCCCACTGTAACAGTACTTGAAATTACAAACGCAATTTTGTAATATTCAGAGTAATTAATTTCTTTGGTAGCTTATAATGACTACTGACAATTATTGTCTACTTGATTCTTTTATTTCACTATCAAGTTAAGTATATGGTGGACCAAGTCCATATACATAGGACTACCCCATAAAAAGTCCATATGATGCGCATTGTCGTAGTTTGAATCGATGACATAAGAGTCCACTACATTCCGCAATCGATGCTGAAGAGTTCGAACGACGCGGGGAGTCGACACTTTGTCATTTTCAGCATAGATCAGAGCTACTGGCATGGTCACTCTTTCCAGATCATACTCTGGGGGTGACTGGGAGTTATATTTCTCAACATTTGTGTCATTCCCGTAGTCAAATTGAGCAATTTTTTTGCTCTCCAATATTTGAACGATATGCATTGCGTTCTTCTTTGAAGTCCCAGCAGGGTAGTGGCCTGCAAGACGGGGTTGAAACTCGGTGTCCATCTCCGAGTACTCAGCGTTACCGGATAGAGCAGATATGAATATACTACACAATTTATAAATCATTTCTGTTTGGATTGCGCAGAAGGATTTGAACATGATCATAAACGATGTTTCCCTTCCGAACAGCTCCTCTTGCTGTAAACTGCTGAGTGCTAAACGCAGGATTGGAGCAATCAAATGGTAACTATGCCCTGGTGGAGCCGCTAGAGGCGCCATTGCTACCAATAGCTTGATTTTGTCATTGTATTCGGGACGTATCGATCCCATAACTAAGAAACTAGTAGCTCCTTCATCATGCGCGATCGCTTGGAGACTCGCCTGTTTTGTTCGAGTCAAAATATAATCGATGATAGCTGGAAGGTCGAAGCGTGCGAACTCGTCCATGCTAAAGTCCCAAAACATCGAATCGTAAGGGCTAATGTATTCATGGTGTCGGGAGTAGAAATTTCCTCGTAAATTCGCGACCCAGACATCGCATCCGCGGACTTTGGACAGGGCAAAGACGAGAGAAGATGCGCCGCGGAGTATATAAGAATCACTGGAGTCTAGGAATCCTGGGACTAGCAGCACAAGGCACTGCGGGTTACCCGGCACTTGAAAAAGTTTCAGCACGTATCTATCTTCTGTGACGACGTCGTGTTCAACACATTTCATGTCGTGCGCTCGCGCAAGTCCCGGAAATGTTATTTGTCCCTCGATCGGCACTTGCGACAGATTTTTCGCCGATTCCCTAATTTCGTCCGTATCTAGCATGGATAATAGTTCGTTTCTTGCTGTCACTACTGCTATATTTAAAGCAGTTATAATAACTGCGAATAACTTATTTAGTTCCATTCCGAGTTTTGGAACTGTACTAAGTATGTAAGTAAGCGGTAGTTGAATTTATGAGATTGTATTGCGAGAAATGATATCAGCGATTACGCATATTCTTGCATACACAACTGGCATTCAATAAAATTTGCAAATGAATAAATTCGCAATGGTTTATTTGGAGCAACTAAAGTGCGTCTATATCTGTGTATTGTTTATTAATTTCAATGCCAATGTGAAGAAATGTATTTGAATATGTAATGATTTCTTAGGTTTTCGCAATGATTACACACTGAAACGGGTTTAATTTTATCTAATATAATGAAAAACTTTATTCAGAACGAAACCACTGTATTACAGCACTCAGCAAATAATCACTTGCACTAAAGCTAAAACACTAGAACTTAAAAAAAACTAATTATAAGTACTTTTGAAGAATCTCAACTACTTGCGGATACAAATACTTGTGAACATTCTCTCCCCAAAGGTAGGCGGTATGTTGAAACTTCCTTTTATGAACTACACGACGCTCCACGACATTTGGCATCTCGTTCCTCAACACCTCGACGTCCTTCCACGATGAGATTTCGTCATTTCGAGCGACAAACATAGCAACTTTCATGGATACTTTAGACAAGTCGTATCGAGGCGGATCAGGGGAACCATACACAAACATGTTTTGGAAAAATCCGTAATCGTATTGCGAGAAGCTTTTCCTTAGAAATAACTGCGTCATATGCCTCAAATTCTTTATAGACGTGCCCGCTGGATAATGCGCTGACAGCAAAGGAAGGAAATCCAATTTAACTTCCTCTGAATTTCCTTTTAGTAAGTAGCCATGGAAGCACCTTTCGGTATCAACGAAACCGTATGAGCATAATCGTTTCATGATTTTGGCGAATTGAAAATAACTGCCGAAGATTTCTGTTTTCCCTAAGCTACTTAGTATGATATTCAGGACCGTGTCAGCGAACATGAAGCTGGGCAACGGTGTTTTTAAGTGGTCTAGATGACATATGGGAGCCATTAACACCAGGAAATTGATTTTATTGCTGTATTCGGGTAGCGTCGAGCACATTGCGAAGAAGGCAGTCGACCCTTGCGAATAGGAGACGACTTGCAAGTGTGTTTGCTCTGTCACGTTCAGCACAAAGTCTATTGCAGAAGGGAGGTCATAAACCCCATGTTCATGGAAACTAAAGCCCCAAAAAGACGTGTCAGTATCAGGGTTCAAAGTTACATGTTTGCGGGAGTACTTGTTCCCGCGAAAATTCACGATCCATACATCCCGCCCGGCCGTTTGCAAAGCCCCTACCAAGGAGTTGGAACTTCTTAGTATGAACGTATCTGCGGAGTCTAAAAATCCATGAACCAGCAACACTGGTAGTGCATTCGTTGATCCTTTTACACGGAAAATCTTCAGTAGATACTCATCTTGGGTTGCAACTTCATATTCGACGCAATCATACCCGAGATTAACTGCCATTTGTGTGAAGTTCAAGTTTACTTCAATATTCGAAATGTTTTCATCCTTTATTGTGAAATTTCTCATAACTGGAGAACTAATCTTCTCTTCTAGCTCCTCAAAATCCGTCACAGACTGGACAGGAGTTTCAAATCCAAGCACTGGTTCAGAAGTGGGATTATCGTCCACCCATTCGTCCACATCATATTGGTCATCTTCAATGTTGATTCTATCAAGTGATCGTAAGTATAAACACAAAGTAGTAGCTACTACGGTTATGAAAACAACTAGACTCGAACAGAAGACCACAGACGTCCTCACAGCTCTCATGGTTACCAAACTTAGCCGAATTTTACTATACAAACATAGTTATAAAACAACTGTACCAATTGCGCTTTCTCAATGTTTGTGTAGTATTGTGTGAATCATACTAATATTAATTATAGGAAGGTTTGTGTGTGTTTGTTACTGAGCTCCGTAACGGCTAAACGAGTATGGTAAGAAATTGGTGTGAAGATTAAAAAAATATGGCTGACAGGCTAGTCTTTTGACAACAGCTTACGTTTTTTTTGTTGTTGTTTTTTTTATAAATAATAGGCTTGCGTTTGACCACCATCTTACCTGATGTGAAGCGATGATGCGTTCTACGTTGGGGCACGCTTGCGTTTACGTGATGTTAAATGACGGTGTGGTCGAAGATAGTAAACACGCCTAACCTGGAATGGGAACTAGGTCTCAAGTGAGGCTACCGGAATATACGGTTAAACGCTCCGTGCCAGATTTCAGAAGATATTAGTGTCCTTACCATGATGGTATGGTTGCATCACGATGTTTTCATTCATCGGCAACTCAAGCTTATTATTGGGATTTGAATCCACACCCTGCGGTGTAGAATTCGAAAGCGCCAACCACTGAGCTATTGTCGCTACAACGACACACATCGATTGTATCTTTATTCAGAATAATTTTTATTTAGAGACAAAAAAAATTTTTTTATCCCTGCGCTAAAAGAACTAATAATCTTAAACGGCTGAACAGGGGCCTTACGGACAACAGCTAATTGCGGCACCTAATCCGCTCAGTTGGAAAATCACGCGAACGTGTACCTTATCGCGCCCAGATACGGTTTTCCAACTGAGCGGATTAGGTGCCGCAATTAGCTGTTGTCCGAAAGGCCCCAGTTTAACACTCTCGATTAAGTCACACTTCAAATAAATAAATAAATAAATACTAAATCAAAATCAGTTCAGTCGTTTGAAAGCTACGATGCCACATACAGATACACAAACACATAGATACACAGCCACACAGATACATACGTTAAACGTGTAACACCTTTATTTTTGCATCGGGGGTTTAAAACGAGATAAACTATAAATAGAGGGTGAAACCGCGAGGCGCAGCTAGTTAATTGAATTGAATGAAAAACAAAAAGATTTATATATTTACTTTACTTTTCGATGTAAATTGAATAGGTACCCATTTTACAAACCACCTGAGGGACCCAAACAATGCTACGCCTGTATATTGATGTCCAAAGAGAATTTAATATACGGAAGTAGAGTCCTTTTCATGAAAGAAGTCCCACGGCAAACAGCGGAACAAAATTTCCATGTTGTAGTTGTCAGATGTTGTTACTGTGTTTGGACGCTAGTGAGATTGTACGATGCCAATAGTTGTTAAAGTTCTACTCGAGAAATGATACTGATAGTGATTGATACGCGACGACAGCGCCGCGTCTGGGGGACTTCAAACATGAAAATCACTCTATCGCGCACGTTTACCTTTACCTTAGCGTTTTTTTTTCAAATTCTTTCTTCTATGAAAATTTTGGCATCGCCCTTTTTGTGCATTTGCCCACTGGAATTTGCCAATGGGAAAAAAAACATGTCACTTCATTGTGTTATTCTCCTAAACTTATATTATTTCGACTGTTAATTTATAATAGAATAGTTAATAAAGAGTATAATAGTCATAGAGTATAATAAAGTTGAAGTGTTATTTATGAAGTGTTTGTGAAGGTGTTCGATTGTAGGATAGTAATATAACTTTAAAATGGCTTTTCGTTTTTTTTTCAAAAGTCCATAGAAACGTCCAGTAAAGTCTCCATCACTTTACTAGGACATGACCTGTGACTTGCTTTGATTAACTCTGACTATGACTTTTTTTTTTCAATGTTTTTTTTTTCACGCTGGTTTTCGCCAAGTTATTGCAAATATCAATTTAAAATCAGTTTGAGTAGTGATATATTAACTCGTAGGTATTAGGTACTCGTAGCCTTTTCTTTTTTCTCAAGGTAGTGATGAAAAATAGGGTATAAAAAAATATTTCGGACCCAAAATATTTTTGTCTCGAGCGGCGTATATTGAATTCCTCGCTACGCTCAGGATTCTACTTGAGTATCCTTCGCTTCGCTCTGACTGCAAAATAACGGCCTCGACATACAAAATATTACTTTATCCCGCCCTTGTAACACAAATAACTATTACTACACATGCGTTGATAAATGCGGTTATATTCCATACAGAAAATAATATGTGGTAATTAAATACTGATTACAAGTGAAATGTAAAAAGCGCACACAAACGTCTACTAAAATCTACCAGAGCGACGCCAAAACGATCTGAAATCAACGTTATGCGACTTAAGTACTTTTTGCAGCTTGATTTTTGTTTTTAACAGTACCCTTAGTACAAGTTTTGATAGTTTTCGAAAACTTTTTTCGTTTACGTTTTGTTCCACACATTGCTGGGCTGAAAGGTATTCGAAAACTTTTTTCGTATTAGAGTGAAGCAATCTATACCGCCGATTACTACCGATTTTAGTTACTCCGCGTTTCCGCTGGAGTCGCTTTACTAAAATGTATGGAACAATACGTAAACGAAAAAAGTTTTCGAAAACTATCAAATCTGGGACTAAGCGTACTGTTAAAGCTTGTAAAAAGGAATACGTGACGCCGATATTGCACTATTCCTGTTTGGTCATTGTCCAAATTTTCTGACCTTGCAATTTTCTCTAAAATGTTTTTTATATATATTTAAGATGATATTTTTTTTAAATGCGATGACGTCACCATCGGCGTTATATTAGTTCGTGTAGATGCTTACTGATGTCATATTTTCATCTGTCAATGTCATTAGTTGCAAAGTGGTTTAGTTTTTTGTTTGTTTGTGTTTGTCTAAGATAAATTTCAACATAACGCCAACACTGACGTCATTCAAGGGTAAATGAAGGTCAATCATATTTAATCAAAAATATTCGTCATCAACGCTTATTTTTTAATAAAAAATTATCTATAGTGATCAGCTCGAAATCTATGTGAGTCTATTGCTCGAAATGGTTTTGTAATTACAATCTATAAAAGAATATGAACAATCCCCATGAGTCGCTGGCATCCATCGGATGTAAAGGTAGGCTGTCGTTCAGTGTGGAAGTTCGTCAGCGTCAGCGTCGTCAGCGTTCAGTGTGGGGAGGCCTATGTTCAGCAGTGGATGTCTTCTGGCTGATGATGATGATGAATTCCTTTTTTTTTTTCTTTTTTTTTTATGCAACTCCAGGGACACTAGGTTCCGTGACTTTTATTATACTTGACTACAATTTTGTTAACTTAAACGAATTTACTTAGTAATTCACAATACAGGGAGAGGAAAGTTAGTTATATCTTAATCTAAGGTTAAAACAATTCGGTACCAGTGTTGCGTATATACCGCGAGCAGACCAGCGACCCGCAAGCAGCACCCGATCACGAGTATCATGAATCCCCATTGAACCATTTGTCCGGCCCCACTGCTTGGTGGGTGGACACCCCGCCGGTGGTACGTACCTCTGCAGCTGCCGCTCCTCGTGCGCCAGCAGGTCGCGCGGCTCGCTGGTGAGCGGCCGCGGCGGCGTGGGCGTCACGGGCCGCGCACCGCGCAGCGCCTCCCACACGTCCACCTGCCGGACCATCACATAGCTACATTATACTCCTCCATTATACTTCCACGGTTGCCTAGAAGAGATCGCTTATAGCGAGAAGGCCGCCTGTTAAAAGCCTAGATAATATTTTTTATTGTAATGTTTATGTTATCCTTGTTTTGTGGTATTTTAATAAAGAGAGAGAGTTATTGGCATCGATTCTGATGTACTCTAAACTAAACTAAATTTGACAGCTCCAAAATTGTTGCCAGCCTTCTCTCACATATTAAAATGAAAAGAGAGGCAGATAATTTTTGTCCTGTCAGATTGGTTTGGTTTAGTTTAGTGAGTAGTATGACAGAATCGACGCCATTGTATTGTATTGTATTGTACTCTACAGGTTTTGAAGTGAAAATTTCTTTAGGCACGTTGGGTTTAGGATGGGAAAAGGCACTGTAAATAAAAATAAATAAACAAATAAAATAAATAAGGGAGCGAGAGATATAGTTTTTTTTTTTGTTTTGTTAAAAAATAGCTGTGGTAGCCTATTTGAGAGACCGCTAGACTTGAAAGCGTGAGGTCGCGGGTTCAAACCCCGAGCCCATACCAATGAGCTCTTTGGAGTTTATGTGCGAATATTCATACCACTGGCTTTTCGGTGAAGGAAAACATCGTGAGGAAACCTGCATACGTACGGAGAAGGAATTCAATGGCGTATGTGAATCCACCAGCCCGCACTGGGCCAGCGCGGTGGATATGGCCCAATCTACCTTTAGGTAGGCTAAAAGTCCAGCAGCGGACTGTTAAAATGCTGATTATGAATTTTGTTTAGGCTTGCGTTTGACCACCACCTGCCCTGATGTTAAGCGATGATGCGGTCTACGATGGAGCACACTTGCAAAAGAAACCGATTCACTCTCAACTGGAAACACCCAGATTGTAACTAACGAGGAATACCCATTCAGGCAGCAAGCACAGACTAGCAGTTTGCACAATAAATGTGGAATCAAAGCGCTTCGTACGGGTTTTCAGAATATCATACTAATATTATAAATGCGAAAAGTTTGTTGGTTTGTTTGTTCCTCTTTCACGCAGCAACAGAGCAACGGACTAACCCTATTTGCATGGGTATATTTCAGGGGCTGGAGAGTGACATAGGCCACTTTTCATCATCATCATCACTGCGCGGGTGAAACCGCGGGGCGCAGCTAGTCAACCATAAAGCGGTGTCGATTTTTCGTGCCCGCTGTGGCACTAGTACTGTGACCGGCTTAGGGAGCGTTCAAGTATTACGTAAAGCAATTTGGGGGGGGAGGGGGTCTCGTAAAACGTTACGATGCGTTACAGGGGCGGGAGGGGGTCTTTCTCACAACACGTTACGTAACATTGTTTCTAAAAAATTTGGGAATTAAAACTCACAAACTGGCAACCCTTTTCATTTACGTTACGGGGAATCCCTCGATTGTATTAGTCTGGTCATCTTTTTTAAACTTTTTACAACTTTAGGGTAAAAATTATCACTTAAGTGTTACGTAACGTTTAGAGAGGGGGAGGGGAGGAGGAGGAGGAACGCTCCCTTAGCCAGTAGTAGTAAGTTTTTTTTATTTATCTCATTTATCTCATATGATTTAACTGTACTATACTTATTTATTTAAGTTAACCTGGTCGTCGTGCGTGCCGGCCTCCATGAGGCTCTGCTGTATCGCGTACTGCAGCAGGCCTTCCTCGCCGTCCTCGCAGTTGACGCGGTCGTCGCTGCCCGCCTCCCGGTACCCTCTGCAATACATATCATCGTCATTATCAGCCTCACTAGTGGTTTCTCACTATTGGCCTCATAAGCAAGCTCAAAGTCGCACAAAGAGCTATGGAGAGGGCTATGCTCGGGGTTTCTCTACGAGATCGAATCCGAAATGAGGAGATCCGTAGACGAACGAAAGTCACCGACATAGCCCACCGGATTAGCAAGTTGAAGTGGCAGTGGGCAGGGCACATATCACGCAGAGCAGATGACCGATGGGGTTGAGTTAATTATAGATTAGTATCAAGTATATGTGTGTAGTATGGAGTACCGTCCGATAGCGAAGCACTGGTCGTCGACGACGCAGGAGAGCCGGTCGCCCTCCTGGATGTGCCCCACGTGCGGCACCGCACTCTCCATGCCGAATATGTTGCCGAACGTGATCCGAGCGTTCAGCACGTGGAACAGCGGGATTTCTAAGATTAAGATTAAGATTTAAGATTAAGATTTTTTTATTTCTTAAAAAAGTAACACCTTAAAAATAATAATTTACTGTTGGTCCCCACACTAGGACAAAGCCTGTCTCGTGGAGGCCATAAAACAAATACAAACAATTCATCATTTGTCATAAATTATTTATATTTCCACACATACATCCCGACGGCACTGCAGCCGTCAGTCTGCACTCCTTTAAGTCACGTCTTAAAAAATTACTGATCGAGCAATATTTCTACACGCTTGACGAATTTTATCATTACATAGTATAAAACAAAGTCGCTTCCCGCTGTCTGTCCGTCCCTATGTATGCTTAGATCTGTAAAACTACGCAACGGATTTTGATGCGATTTTCACCATCAGTTGATAAATTTACCACGAGACGTCGCAAATTGATAAATTTGGCCGTAAAATAATACAATTTATCTCTCGTTTAGAATCCTACGAAAGTTTATAAATTTCCTAGCAAATTTATTAATTTGCGGATCTTGTTATCTTCCGGTGACATATATATACATATATATATTATAATTTATTTACACTGATGCCAGTGTTATGGGCACTTTTGCACAAGGAACAATCCGGGGCGGGCTGTTTGACTAGATTAGTTTTTTTTTTTTATAATTACAATTAAGTAGTTTGTGAAATTGTGACGTATTCATCATCATCATCATTTCAGCCGTAGGACGTCCACTGCTGGACATAGGCCTCCCCCATCGATCTCCAAAAGGGCCGGTTGGAAGCGGCCTGCATCCAGCGTTTCCCTGCGGTCTCTTTTAGGTCGTCTGTCCATCTTGTGGGTGGACGTCCTACGCTGCGCTTACCAGTCCGTGGTCTCCATTCCAGAACCTTTCGGCCCCATCGGCCATCTGTTCTGCGTGATATGTGCCCTGCCCACTGCCATTTCAACTTACTAATCCGGTGGGCTATGTCGGTGACTTTCGTTCGTCTACGGATCTCCTCATTTCGGATTCGATCTCGTAGATAAACCCCGAGCATAGCCCTCTCCATAGCTCGTTGTGCGACTTTGAGCTTGCTTATGAGGCCCATAGTGAGAGACCACGTTTCAGTGCCGTATGTCATCACTGGTAACACACACTGGTCGAAGACTTTCGTCTTAAGGCACTGAGGTATTTTGGACGAGAAGACGTTGCGTAGTTTACCGAACGCTGCCCAGCCGAGTTGGATTCGCCGATTGACCTCTTTCTTGAAGTTGGACCTACCTAGTTCGACGGTTTGTCCTAGGTAGACGTACGCGTCAACAGCTTCAAGAACTGAGTTCCCAACTGATACTGGGGCGGGCACAACATGGATATTTGACATAACCTTTGTCTTGTCCATGTTCATTTTAAGGCCCACCTGTTGGGAGACTCGATTGAGGCCTTCGAGCATCATGCTGAGATCTTCCATCGATTCTGCCATGACCACAATATCGTCGGCAAACCGAAGGTGAGTGATGTACTCGCCGTTGATGTTGATGCCGAGTCCTTGCCATTCCAGGAGCTTGAAAGCATCTTCCATTGTGGCAGTGAACAGTTTCGGAGAGATAACGTCTCCCTGTCTCACGCCTCTTCGCAATGGAATTGCCTTCGAACTCTGCTCCTGTACTCGGACCGACATGGTGGCGTTATTGTACAAACACTTCAACACTTCGACATACCGATAGTCAATACGGCATCGCTGGAGAGACTCTAGCACCGCCCATGTCTCGACCGAATCAAAGGCTTTCTCATAGTCCACAAACGCTAAACATAGTGGCAAGTTATATTCTTCGGTCTTCTGTATAACTTGGCGTAGCGTGTGGATGTGGTCTATGGTACTATAGCCTTTTCGGAAACCGGCTTGTTCGATAGGCTGGAAGTCATCGAACCTGCGATCGAGACGATTCGTGATGACCCTCGAAAACAGCTTATAAACATGGCTCAGAAGCGAGATGGGTCTGTAGTTCTTCAGCAAGGTTTTGTCACCTTTCTTAAAGAACAGCACCACCACGCCTCTGTTCCATGCTTCTGGCGTTATACCTTCGAGTAAGACAGAATTAAAGAGCTTCTGAAGGACTCTGAGTACCGGTGTTCCACCCGCTTTCAGAAGCTCTGATGTGATTCCATCGTCCCCCGGCGCCTTGTTGTTCTTGAGCTGTTTCAGGGCCATCCTAATCTCGTACAGGCTGATGTCCGGGATATCTTCAGTATAGTGTCGGCTCAGCTTGGCTCTTGGGTCTTTGGCCGAGCTGCTTTGTGACGTATTAATTGTATAATATTAATAATATATATTAATTGACAAATAAATCAAAATTTATAAAGTGTGATACAACATTAAATTGTCTGTTTACACTGTTTGGGATATGTTTTATTGTATTTGTTATTTCAACATTAACTGTACTGGACTGTATCTCTATTATTTGTGAAAACTTTTGAGGCTTGTTTTTTTCTTATTTTTCTTGCTGTTTCATGTTTTTAAAGCTATTTGTTTTCTATCTCAAAAACACGAAACGGGCACGAAAAATCGTCGCTGCTTTTTGGGTTGATATTCTGAAAACCTGTACGAAGTGCTTTGATTCCACATTTATTGTGCGGACTGCTAGTCTGTGTTCCCCGATAGTTACAATCTGGGTGTCTTCAAATCACGAGTGAATCGGTTTCTTCTAGGCAAGCGTGCTCCAACGTAGACCGCATCATCGCTTATTATTATTGTATAAAAAAATGTTATACAAAATTTCCCAATACTCCAAGAGCTTGTCATCAAGCAGCGCTTATTTTCGATAGTGCAGTCTCGGATACGTTTCAAGACGAGATTATCAGTCTATAGAACGCCTCGTTGTCCAGGGAAAGGTGGAAGGCACTAGACCGCGCGGGAGGTCACCCAGGCGATGGACCGACCAGATCAAGTCTGCAGTGGGCGGTCCACGAATACAGCAGCAGGATGACCTCCAGCAGAGAGATGGCGAGACATCGTGAAGCGCATCCTATCTGCCCCGTCCAATACTACATGACGACCACGACCGCTCTGCCAAGAGCTAAACGACTGAGAAGAACATTGTGCTTACCTATTTTGACGGGGAATCCAGCGGGCAGCTGCATTTGGACAAAGTCTTTTAACTTCGCGAAGTGTGGTGAGGATATCGCCGTCATCAGGTCGAGGATCGGCATGATCTGTTCTTGGAGCTGTCAACAGAAGCACGGCAAATGTCAATGGAACATTATGACTTATCTGTTCAACTCTATATAATTCCGCCGTCAAGATACAATACCTAAAGTCCTATAGGTATATATCAATACCTACAATCGTGCCAAAAATTTCCGACATTGCTCAACAACGGTGAAGGAAAACATCGTGAGGAAACCGGAATTCAAAGACGTATGACATGCACTGGGCCAGCATGGTGGATTAGGGCTCGTCCTCTTTCTCTGAGAGAAGAAGATGATAGGATGAAACTTTTTAGATCGATTTAAAATACTAGCGGTCCGCCCCAGCTTCGCCCGGGTATAGATTATAGCCTATGTCACCCGGGGATAGTGTAGCTTCCCAACAGTGAAAGAATTTTTCAAATCGGTCCAGTACTTTTTGGACCAATTCGTTACAAACATACATACAAATCTTTCCTCTTTATAATATTAGTATAGACTAGCTACTCCACGCGGCTTCACCCGCATGGACATTCCCTTGGGCATCACACTCCTGCCTTTTAAACAAGCACCTTTTCAAAATTGGGATTACAGACAGTCCACTATGTAGAGGGTGCATGGAGACTGAAGAAACGGCCGCGAATTTGAAACATAACTCGACAATAGTAAACTTGTGTTTATGTTCATAAATTTAAGATAAAGTATCGACATCTCTCTCGAACTTGTTGTAAATTACTTATTCTGCTCTTGCTTATGCACGTGTACGTGTATCCATGACATTGATGACGTAGTTGCGGGACGCCCACGTGATATATTTTCTCGGAGCGCTATACCTGGCGGAGTATATTATTATACCATGATTTTAACCTATTATCTCCAAGTGCCGAGCGCAGGGTTACTGCACGGAGTTTTGATTTGCTGCAGTTCTAAATTCTAGATGGCACTGAATTGTTATGGTCAAGCGCGACGCTTACCATTACGCGAGCGATATGCTCACCTCGTCACTTAGTCGCATAAAAACCAGTTCACATGTAAACCAGGTCACTATATGACACTAACCTCTAATGGATAATCCTCACATAGCCACAGCGTAGCTCTGAACTTCTGCACCTTTGTGGCGACCTCTCTCGCCCGACCGACGTCCTTATCCAGCGGCTCTTCGGAGAAATACTCCTGCCAGGTCACAGGCGCCGAGGGGACTAGGTTCTCGGTAGAACTGCTGCGGGAACGGCTTTCCTGGAAAAATATCATCACTTTGATGAAGAGCCGTGAAACTTTTTGGGGATCCGGGACCCTATTACCAAGCCTACGCTGTCTGTCCCTACCTTTTAACGGTTTTTGAACCATAATAGCCAGTTGAAATTTTCACAGAATATATGATGATTATCATCATTATCATCATTTCAGCCATAGGACGTCCACTGCTGGACATAGGCCTCCCCCATCCATCTCCAAAAAGGCCGGTTGGAAGCGGCCTGCATCCAGCGTTTCCCTGCGGTTTCTTTTAGATCGTCTATCCATTTTGTGGGTGGACGTCCTACGCTGCGCTTACCGGTCCGTGGTCTCCATTCCAGAACCTTTCGGCTCCATCGGCCATCTGTTCTGCGTGCTATGTGCCCTGCCCACTGCCACTTCAACTTGCTAATCCGGTGGGCTATGTCGGTAACTTTCGTTCGTCTACGGATCTCCTCATTTCTGATTCGATCTCGTAGAGAAACCCCGAGCATAGCCCTCTCCATAGCTCGTTGTGCGTCTTTGAGCTAATTATCATCATCATCATCATTAGTCAGAAGACGTTCACTGCTAACCTCCACACTGAACGACAGCCTGCCTTTTGCATCCACTGGATGCCAGCGACTCTCACTATGTCGTAATTATACGGCGGATTAACTAAGAAATAATAAAACGAAACAATTTTTTTAATATTTTGTCTTTGCTCTAGTGAAACAAGAATTTTTTTTTAAACCCATTGACAAAGACATTCATATCGTCTCACCAGGGTTTCCGAGCCAAATGTTTCTTAAAATATTACATTGTATAAGAAGACAGGTTTAAATTTCCGGATTCCAGATAAAGTCTTTCTAGCTTTATTATCAGAATTTGAATTTTGCTATCTACAAATTATTTACCGTGTCCGGGGTAAGAAGCGGCGAGGATGGCGTGGTGGGTTCACTGTCCGCCAGCGCCAGCAACCCAGCCAAGGGAGCCTTCTGCACCATGTTCCTCTTCTCTTTAGGCAGGTGCTCCGTGCGAGTCTTGGACACCAGCTCCACGTTGTTAGCGCTGAAAACCTTGCATTCGTAGCCGTTCACGTTTTCTGTCTTGTCTTGACGCCAGCCCCAAATACCGCTTTTGTTTCTGTCGAAATTTTGTTCAAGTAATGAGTTAGGTAACGTAAGACCTATTCGATTAAGAGTTGATATGTCGTCAATCAATCAAACTTAAATCAATTTGCGCGATTATGGCAAACAGTACCAAATTCATATTTTGGTTATAAATAAGTTTTATGTTATTTTAGTAACATGATTGGGTGAAACTTTTGTCAATACAATAAATTCGCAAAAATAGGCCTTAAACGTGTTTTTAGCTATTTATTCGAATTTTGAAGTTTTTCCAATTTGTTTTTTCTAATGGCCATTTATGTAATTAAATTTAATGTAAATTCGTTTTATTTTTAATTAAAATGGTTCTGGAGTATTCTGATGTTTTATCAATTGTCTGGAGGCGGGCGCCGACTCGTGCGTATCTCTACCTGCGTGCGTAGATTGTATATATTTGTCACTGTTTCGCGCAGAAGCAAAGAGTATCGACTTATAATAGACATGTATCATAATGTTTAATTAATCACAAATAACAGGCTCAGCGATGAAAATAACTAGGTGGGGATAGAGAGGGGATACTCTGTCCCTTTCTCGCAAAGCGTGTGTTAGTATAGCATTTGTATGGCACGCCTGAGGCGTGACGTCATAGCTTAGTAGAGTGCGCTCTCTGTCTAGCATGAAATTAAAATACTTATAACTTATTTAATTTTGAACTAATTTAAATTTTGTTTTCGTTGATGGGCTCTATATATGATCAGCTTTTTTGTGAGGTAATAAAAAAAGATAAGTCATCATGCCTATTGATAATACAACTCACCGCTCGAAGCTGATCTTGTCAGTGTCCAGGTAGTTGATGGCCAGCGGCGCGGCGAGGCGCTGGTGCAGCGCGTGCGCCGCGGGCGGGGGCGCGGGCCGACTCGCCTCCGTCGCCTCCACGTACTCGCACCAGGAAGTACCCGCCTCGTGGTCGAGCTCTACCATACTTGCTGTTCGACCTACCGGGACAAAACGGTCTTTGTAAGATATAATAAATAAATATTCGGGACATTTTTGCACACACGGTCAGGCATAAGCGAGCCGCTGGCTTTCCTGGAGGAGACCGGGTGGCTGAATTAGCTGCAGCCGGGTGACGCAAAATGGGCCACTGAATGGCCTAGTTGCGGAAAATGCCCACTACACAAGTAACAAGTAAGTAAGCACACACGGTCATCTGACCCCAAACTAAGCAAAGCTTGTGATTGCCAGAGACTGTACACCATATACATATACATACATATATAGATTTAAATACATACTTAAATAGATATTAACAACCAGGTATAGAAAAAACACACAAAATCATAGAAATCGGTATACAGGTAAAATCTTCACACAAATCAATGATTAATACGGGAAGGTCTACCACGCATTTCGAACAGTTGAGTGGTTGGCTTTTGAGGAATGCAATAGGCATGTATCCTATTTATATTTTCCTAGCGGTCCGCCCCAGCTTTGCACGGGTATTATTGGAGTTTTAGTAAGGATCACAATTATTTTTGAAAATATAATATAGACTATGTCACCCGGGGATAGTGTAGCTTCCCAAAAGTGAAAGAATTTTTCAAATCGGTTCAGTAGTTTCGGAGCCTATTCAATGCAAACAAACAAACAAACAATCAAATCTTTCCTCTTTATAATATTAGTATAGATAACCTTATAATATTTTTTCTTTTATATAAAAAATAAATATTTTAAATGTATGCTCGACGGAGAGAAAATATCAAGTTATGACGTCAAAGCTTGCGCGCGCCATACAAATGCTATACTAACACATGCTTTGCGGAAAAGGGACAAAGCATCGGATCCTCTTAACCCCACCAAAAACTTTCAACGCTTATATCTCAGAAAATTATCGTCCAATTTAAATTATATTTTCAGTATGTATTTAATTATATATCGTCGTTAAGCCAGCTATTTGTAATAAATGAAACACCAGTCAACTTGCCTATTGAGCCTGAAGCGGAAGTCGATGCTAGCTTTACTTTTTGGTTTTTGTGGACATTAGACTACCTCAATTTTTGATATCATTATTTATTTTAAAATGCCCAAAAGAACAAACAAAATGTTCACTGTTTGAAACAGATACACCTTGAATTAATATTAATAAATATTTGTTTCGTAATACTACTAATACTTTAAAAAAATCTTATAACATTAACTTCGATGGGTATTTTATCCCACTTCTGAAAGTTGATCCTTCGAGCCGAAAGTGACACAGTAAATCAAGAATAACAGTGTGTTTACTCACCCTGTCCCCGAAAGATGTATGTTCTGTCTCCCCTCTGCCACTTGTTGTTTTCGAATCCGACTAGAGTGGTGTCGACACGAACGTTGCCGCCGCGTTTGTACACTTTGTACGTGTCGAATGGACACATCCGTGATACTAGGGGCACTGGAAATGAATTAAATATACTTATTACTTATTAGGTAGGATTTTCCTCTTTAATAATTATTCATGTCTTCAAATCAGGAGTGAATCGGTTTCTTCTATAAGCACTGAAACACTGCTGAGGCTGTGCGGTGCACATACAAGTGTATAAAACGCGGTGTATACGTTTGAGCCTGGTTGCCGATCGTCCCATTGAAAACGAGTTCGTAAATCAACAGTTTGATAATAATATGGATGTATAACTACAGGGCAATCGCGCTAAAAAATTACAGACGAATCGTTGATGAATCGCAACCGCTCCACAACTTTTGGTCGATTTCGTTCGATTTTGTGTCGATTTGGTCGACACTTTTTAAAACATTAAGACTTAAATCTGCCTAATTTTGCAGTTCCAAGAACAACCCAGCCCAACCCAACCAACCCAGTACAACATTTTTCTTTCGACTGTTAGAATTGTTAAGTTTGAATCTTTTTAATTACGTAATAGATTTTTCCTTCAATTGTAGTGTCGTTCGATACTATCGAAACTAGTTTATCAATACCGAATAAAAAAAATGTGGGGATAGGGGGATGGATGGGGATGAATGAGGTTATAAATAATATAACAATCTCAATCTGAGTTTGAACTTTTCATATTGAACAGTATCATGTTAACATTAACTGCTTCCACATGTCGAAATGCGTAATTATATATGAGTCGCATAAAAAAAATACGCGTTAGAGCATCCCCCTAGCTCACACATAACCATTATTTTTATGGAATAATATTTAAACTGACCTCATTGATAATTCTATTTTCAAATGTTTACATTGCAACAATCACACTAGTCACATCTGTCAAAAAGAACAATATTGGACAAAATATAACTCCAGTTTCTTTAGAGTTGAAGCTGAAACTCACCCCAGCTAGTGAACTGCCACTTCATCTCAACATAGAAGTCTGGTGCGAGGCTCAGTCGGTTCAGTAAGTCCGGTATGCCGCCGGCTCGGACCGCGTGACGTTGGTGGTCTCGTTGAGACAGCACCAGCGTGAGGAGTTCTATGTCGCCAGTCGCTGTCGCTTCTTGTACCGCTAGAATTAACAATATTGACAATTTTAAACCTCAAAAGCTGTCACCACTGCACTGGACAGATGGATAAGAATGTAAAAGATAATCTTAATAGATCATCATCGTCATCATCAGCCAGAAGATGTCCACTGCTGAACATAGGCCTCCCCCTTTAACCTCCACACTGAACGACAGCCTGCTTTTTGCATCCACTGGATGCCCGCGACTCTCACAATGTCGTTGGTCCATCTAGTGTGAGGCCTACCTATGTTGCGTCTTCCGGTTCGTGGTCTCCACTCAAGAACCTTCCTTCCCCATCGGTTATCGGTTCTTCGAGCGATGCAAATTTTAACAGCATGTCGGTGACTCTGGTTCTTTGGTGAATACCCACGTTTATCTTAATAGATAAAGAGATCTATCTCTGAAGAGAAGGCCTATATCCCAGCAATGGGAACATGATAGGCTTATAATGATGATGATGAGGAATAAGTCCTGTCTAAGGAACCTGTCTACCCGACCTACTCGGTGATAAATTGTTATATCTAACCTGTCCAGCCGTCTTTCTCGCAGTTGACGTCAGCGCCCGCCTCGAGCAGTACTCTAACACATTCCGTATGTCCAAGGGTGACGGCCAGGAGCAGCGGGGTTCTGCCTCGGTTGTCTTTATATTCTATATCTTCAGCCGTATACTGAAAAACGTAATTAACTCTTTTAGTATAGGCTCAGAAGAAGTGTCAGGCCTGTAGTGCTTTATTTTCAGATTGGCTGACCTTGAAAACTTGATATTTTTAGGATTCTGCAGTCCTACAAGGAAACCTTATAAGTTTGTTCTGTCCTTCCGTTTGTCTGTCCGTCGCGCGTCGATCCTAATTCTTTGGAACCTTCATACATCTATAGTTATTAGAATAAGTGCATGAAACTCAATTAAGAGTTTTAGTATAGATCTCAATTTTAAAGGTATAAAAAATACATCATTTTGCCTTTTTTAAATTCAATTGGGGGACTCAAGTACATGTGAAATAGGCATTAAAAATTCAAGGGAAGCTTTCCTGGAATTTAATCCGAGATACTTGCGCAGATTTTTGGATCTAAAAGTGACAAACTCCGGCAAATTGTAGGGTTTGTCACAAGTTAAACAAACGTCTTTCTAAAATTGGGGTTACAGACAGTCCCTTGTGTAGAGGGGAGACTGAATAAACGGCCGCACATTTGCTGCTGGAGTGCAGCAGCGTGGCAGAACAACGAAACCCTATCCTCGGATCACCAAGGATGTTCTGGGAAGCCTGCGCGGGTATATAAGCTGCTCGCTTTCCTGGAGGAGACCGGGTGGCTCAACTAGCTGCAGTCGGGTGACACAAAATGGGCCAATGAATGGCCTAATTGCTGAAAATGCCAAACTACACAAGTAACAAGTAAGTAAGTAGTTCCACATAAGGCTATAAATTCAGAATAATAATTATTATTACTAATTTTTTTATATTAAAATATAATATTTTAATTATATTTTTCAGTATTTTTTTTTTTTTTTTTTAATCGCAGGATAAACAGCAAGACTCGGGAAACTAAATTTGACGAGGTTTTTGTAATTCCAAACCAATTCAAATCATCCCTATTTTAGTGGATCGGATATTTATATTTGATAGTGCTAACCAAAACAAGTGACAACCACATAATCTGATAAAAAGTTATTCGGTGAACTTAACCAAAGCCTTGGATTGCTTGTATGGTTTCAACACAAATGGGATTATTTTTCACTTGGCTTCGGGCTTCTTTGATTAAAGCCTGACATTTAACTGTTAATGAATATTCATGAAGAAGAAAAATAGTCGAACAGCAAAATTATATGTCACATTTTCCACTGATTTGTAAGTTTTTATTTATCTGAGCCTGTTAGTTAGTATGTACGTATGTATGTATGGGACAAATATTTCAATTGACCAGTTATCCTCAACCGATTGAGCTGAAATTTTGCATCGCAACTGTGCCAGCGCCCCAAAGCCTCACTCTGATATTTCAAGGCGTTGGGTTGGCTCGGGTAGGTGCTGGTAGGGGGAAATGCACAATACACCCCAAGCAGGACGTCAGTGCAGGACTTATTGCCCCCATCTCGAAGAAGAATACGAACCATTGTCATTATGTCATTATTTCAAAAAGCATTCATGTGATGAACTTTTGTGTTTGTTCTATATCTGGTTGTTAATCATCATCATCATCAGCCAGAAGACGTCCACTGCTGAACATAGGCCTCCCCCTTTAACCACCACACTGAATGACAGCCTGCCTTTTGCATCCACTGGATGCCAGCGACTCTCACTATGTCGTCGGTCCATCTAGTGGAAGGCCTACCATAGGCCTACCTGGCCTGGTTGTTAATATCTATTTGAAAATAATATATATATATATGTATGTATATCAGTTTCTGGCAGCCATATTATAAAAATATGTTATTCACATACATATATTTTCCTTTTTATTATGACAAAGATTATTGTTTATTTTCCCATTGTTTTAAAGAAGAATGAATAACTAAGCATGCAATAATGCATTGTAAGATTAGAAACTCTTGAGAATATTGTATCAATAATTTATTGAATACCTACATGCATAAAAAAAATATTCCATGCACTAAACATAGCGTCGAACTGACAATAGGGTGTTGTTTGGCACCTGGGCACATGAGGTGTCTAAACTTTTGTATAAAGAAATAGTAATGGAACATATAAAATTTTTGATGAAAAATATAGTGCAAATTTCTAGAATATTTGCATATCTGATTATTGTTATCCAGATACTTTTATATGCTGACCAGTAGTTGATTGAATCAGGCGTTACTTTGCGGAAGTCCATTTTTAATGTGTATATGAATTTCTAGTGTAATTCCGCTTCTACGTCGTTTTGAGTACAATAAAGATTTGGGACAAACTATTTTACTCTACTATATCTCTATTATTTTTTTTGAGGAAACGGGTATAATTGTTTACTTCATTTATATTTCAACAATAGAATTGAATAATATTTATAGTAATTTTATAATAGATTTAAAAATTTAGAGTTTATTTCAATTAAATAATATTTACAGTAAATTCATGTAAATTTCAGTATTTATTGTTAAATTTTTCATTTACATTTCAATTAAATATAGTAATTTCAAGATTAACAAATATTTAAAAATTAATATCATTAGTACAAATTGTTAAAACGAATTTTTTGTTACAGATTTAATTACAATTTGTTTCAGATTTTACTTTTTTATGTAATTAATATTTATGTCAGGTTAGGTTTAAATTAGCATCACAAATATCTATAGAGTAAAATAGTTTGTCCCAAATCTTTATTGTACTCAAAACGAGGTAGAAGCGGAATTACACTAGAAATTCATATACACATTAAAAATGCTGACCAGTAGACATTCACTGTGTGACCAGCAGGGGGTGACCAGTTGGAGTTACATCATTGGAGAAGTAGTTTGGAGATATCAGGGTTGCCGTGCCCTCCCCCCGGGCCTTTTCGTCTAGTCGCCGACCAGCATGATGGTGCATCCGGATTTTTTTGAGGAGCGAGGTGAGTATCAAGAGGCTAGCCCACTACTTGGGCCCCCTACTGACTGTGGTCAACTAGTGCCTCGTATCCTGCTACCCTCCGAGACTAGTTACCCAATGCAGCATGACAGCATATAGCTGGACAGTCTTGCAGCACTGAAGCAACTTTTTCAACCATTTTTGCCTAACGGTGTCAACAGACAACATGCTAGAACTCGGCAAGGACAATTGGCGGCATGGCTTTGTCCAGTGGATGGTCACTAGCCTGGAGGAAACAATTGTCACCTAATTGCTAATTAGCACCACACAAGGATCATGTGTTGCTTGGTTTACGAATTGCCTTCACACAGGTGCCTTCCCATAGACAAAGGTGACTTGGCCCCCAAAAGTCTGCATTGTGTCTAGGCCAATAGTTCACCAGGTCGTCCAGGGCAAGGTGTTAGACAAATAAAGTATATCCAGTGAGACCAGTTTACTGCATGAGTGCATCAAAAGAGCCAATCACAGACCCCTTGTTCTGCAACCGGGTTCGGGTTCTTGTTAACGGATCCTTCTCTCGCTCTAACTTGCTCAGAAATTTTCCAGCAGGAACATAGACACTCTACAAGGCTAGCGGAGTAAAAGAACTTCTTTGTGAAGCTTAAGAGCATAACAACTAAGAATTCTAACTATATTTTCAGAACACTGGGTTCAGGAAAAATTGAATTTGTAGAATTACTAGCTAAGTATAATGACTCACTGTGAGTCACAGATAAAAGTAGGATAAAGAAACATTAGGATAGGTACCCAAGTGTTAAGTAGAATTATATTATTTCCACATAAATGTAATGATGGAAAAAGCTTTTATTATTTTATTACACACATAAGAGTATTAAGATGCTAATTAAGTAGTCAACATTGAGATTTATTACGAGAAGCAGTATGTAATGCAACAGCCATTGGAGATGGCTTTATGTGGTACCCACACAGACCATTGCATACGTGTAATATCGATGCATAGAAGTGCAAGTAAATTAATTACACTGTTTTGATCTTACCTTGTTGGCTTCGAAGCCCGACTTCAGAGCTTCGTGTTCATTATGCCATACCAACCAATGGATAGGATAGCGGCGGCTCACTTCGTCAGCTTCTAACGCCATATCGCTAAATACACTGCGTATTTTCACTGTCCCGCTAGCTTTCTTTATTCTAAAGGCATAGCACTGCTTAATTAACGGTACTTAGACTTTACACACTAATTAATTCCAAATAAAATTCTAAAACAAAAATTCGGCTCGACCCATTAATAATCATTGCAGGAAAAATGATAATTGTCAAAGAATGACAAGAACGCGTTCCAAATCATATCAATGCTCAATAGCAACATAACACAAAGAAATACTTCGAGGGCTCGATTTTTGAATCGCTCGTATGATCTCACACGACAATATCATGCGAAATGAAAGATTTTTTATTAATAGAAAGCAACGTTTGTTTGAACCATATGATAAGACTAGATTTTTTTTGGTATTAGAATTAAGTAGTTTGTGACATTTTATTTTATTTAAGTTAAAATGCTTGCTGTGCTTGTCATGTGTGATGTACATCATGTACATGTATTAATTGTTTGATATTAATAATATGTATTGAGAAATTTAAATGAATAAAATGATATCTTAACTAAAAAAAAAAAGAATACTAATATTATAAATGCGAAAGTGTGTTTGTTTGTTGGTTTCCTCTTTCACGCTGCAACGGAACAACGGATTGAACTGATTTTTTTACATGGGCATAGTTCAAGAGCCAGAGAGTGACATAGGCTACTTTTCATCATCATCATCATCATCATCATCACCATTTTTCATCACTACGCGGGTGAAACCGTGGGGCGCAGCTAGTTAGTAATAAGTAATAATTAAGGCTTTTTTATTTTCTTTGTTTGATATACCTACCTTTGTACTTAAATAAATAAATTAAATTATTTAGTAAATAAACAAAATTCAAGCTAATACTAATACCACAAGTACAGTTAATATTATCATATCAAAAATTCAACTTTTCTTTGGTATTTCGTTCGAAAGTCAGCACAGTTGAAAATCAGTAATTTCACACGATATTTTCGTGTGAAATATCAAAATCATACGAGCGATTCAAAAATCCAGCCCCAGTTATTGGGTTGTTGGGTCTATTTGGCATTGATGGATTCGGAACATGTTGATGCTAGGAACATACATTTGGTTGTCAAATCATGTGTCACTGTCACCAACGGAGTGGAATTTTCACAGCGAGCCATAGAAGAGTTTTGGCGCTAACGTGAAAAATGTACTATGGTTGTCTAATAGTGCTAACAGACGCTCGAACGCGGCTGACCTCAACCGCCGTCTGACCAATGGGAGAGAAAGAGAGGAAAATATGATATTCTCACTCTTTCTCGCCCGTTGGTTGGACGGCGGTCCGTCAGCCGCGTTCGAGCGTCTGTTACAACTATAATGGGTATAAATATGTCGTCTATTGTATTATTTTCATAGCCTCTTGTAAATTTTTGGGATATGAATTTGACATGACCATGACTTAATTTTATTGACTCAGACTTGTTTGATGCATTATTAATAAACTTGTATAATATTACGACAGAAGGACTCTGTACATAGCGTCACGAAAAAATAAATAAAAAAATACACTGGGATGTGTCATGTCAAATGTCAAACAAAATCAAAATAAAAATAAAAGTTTACGTAATTGTTTGAATTTGTTTGTGTTTCGAAATCGAAATCGAATATAAAATAAGTACCTACTCAAAGATTTCCTATACTACGTTATAATTATCAATGTACCTAGTATTTATAATTGTATAAAGCAAGCAATATGAACAAATCTGTTCTATATATAACTCAATTGAACCGTGCTACAAATGGAAATAAATACTCTCATGCAATATTCGCAAGAAAAGTTTCCAATAACTCTACCGAAAAAAACGTTGAAGTAAGTTATTTATTGCCACCTAGACTAGCATTTTACTTGAACTTTACAAACTTGGACATAATAAAATAAAAATAAATACCAGGTATAGTAAAAAACTATATTAATAATTCCACAGGAATGTTACAATATCCTCGATATACCACTAGACTCCGAGCAAGATGTGGTCCGCAGGGCATTCCTGGACCTTGCCAAGAAATACCACCCGGACTCAGGTTCGCCCGAAGCTAATATGGACATGTTCATAGCTATAGAGGGAGCTTTTAGGACCCTGAGTAGACATAACACGGGGAAGAGCAATAAGGAAGAAGTGGAGAAAATAGTTTATGATATAAAGGCAAGTATCACATTATTTTTTTGGACATTTTTTACACACACGGTCATCTGACCCCAAACTAAGCAAAGCTTGTGATATGGCTGCCAGAGATACATACATATATTTTTTTAAATACATACATATATGTACTTATACAGATATTAACACCTAGATATAATTATTTTTAAACTTTCGTGATTTGAGCACATGTTTTAAATGTTTATCGAGACTTATCACGTCATCGTCGTCGAAACGTCTAGTGAAAGGTTCCTATTTTTACCTAAATAAAATAATACATGATAAGTCCCAGTAAATATTTAAAACCCAGAAATAAAATAAAGACACAAGCTAAGAACTACTTTAACTTAGTTAAGAAATGCATGGGGGGTACTGATTGCCACTCTGTTCTTGCCATATTTTGCATAGGATATACTTGATAAATAACTGACCAAGAGTGTGTCGAGACACGCATAAAGCAGGGTTCCGTGGCCGAAGCTATGTAATTGTGGTTATTATTCATAGTTCAGAAATTGGCAGATACAGAAAAATTCTAACGAACGAAGCTGGCCTTCAAATAAGTACCTTCTAGGTCTACATGCTCCATCTTCCGCCTCAACATTGCTTTCCATCAGGTGAATTAGAGGTCAAAAGAAGACCTATTTTACATAATTAAAGTAAACGCCATTAAGTTGAGTCGAAAACAAACTAACTTTATTACTATAATGTGGGTACCCTCATCACAATATTAAAACATACAAAATACCGAAGGTAAACACTAGTATATAACATATCTTCACACATAATTTAACATCATATACCGATGATTTCCGGCCACAAGCTAGAGTCTGGTATTTCAGGAAGCACCTGTTCTGGAGATGCTTGATCCATACCTATATCTGGACAATCCCAAGATAACCGTCTTTGATCTATCGGTCCAGGTGTTGTCTCTTCCTTTGTAGCTCGCGCCAGCATTTGGTCCGCGTGTCGGCGATGCAATTCTCCACCTTCCGTCCTCACCCTGTACGCACTCGGGCCTTCTATAGCTTCCACTGTGCCTCTCTGCCATTTCCTGCCGGGTCCGTACATATGTATCAAAACAGGTTGCCTAAGCTGAAAATGCCTAGCCGGTGGCTTTTGTGCCCCTGCTTCTAATTGAGCATCTGCCCGTGTTGGCAAGTTTTCTGGGTGCAGCCTTGATATGGCCGTTCTGTACTTTCGTCCATTTAGCATCTCTGCGGGACTTTTATTGGTGACGCTATTAGGCACTGTCCTTAGGTGAAACAAAACCTTTGACATCTTCTCACTCCATGGCATCTGTGAGCTTTCCAACTTCTTCAGTTTATTCTTAAAAGTTTGTATTGCTCTCTCCACCTGGCCATTTGTCGCGGGATGGTAGGGGGGAGAGTACAAATGTTTTATTCCATTTTTTTTTAGAAAATTATTAAATTCCGCTGAACTAAATGCTCTGCCATTGTCAGAAACCAACACCTCTGGCAGGCCTTGAGACGCAAATATCTTTCTTAGCATTGTGATTACAGTTCCACTACTCACAGACGGCACAATTTCAGCTTCTAGCCACTTGCTATGGCTGTCCACCACAACAAAGAAAGTCTTTCCTTGAAATGGCCCAGCAAAATCCACATGCACCCGACTCCAAGGCTTTTCGGTGGCTATCCATACCTGCGGGTCTTTCGGAGGGTTGTTCCTTACCATCTGGCATTGTTCACATTCTGCTACAATTCTTTCAATCTGTTTGTCCATGTCCACCCACCATACATATCCTCTAGCGTACGCTTTAGTTTGGACTACCCCTGCATGTGGGGCATGCAACAGTGCTAGCACCTCCGGTTGGAGGGATGTGGGCACGATGACCCTGTTGCACCACAATAAGCAATCCTTACTCTGTGAAAGGGCCTCCCTTCGAGTCCAATACTGCTGTAGCTCTGGATCAGAATTGTGTCGTGGCCACCCATGCAGAACATGGAACATAACCTTCTGTAGCACTAGATCCTTTTTGGTTTCTGTTGCAATCTTAGTAGCATCCATCTCCCATCCATTTGGTCGATCCTCCAGCAACAGTACTTCTTTTAAAGGCTCTTCACAGGTTCCTGGTGTCGTAGGTTCAGTCCACCTACTCAGAGCATCTGCGTTACCTATCAACTTTCCAGATCTGTACTTTATCGTATAGTTGTAACACCCCAACTTTAATGACCATCTTAGCATCCTTGGGGAAATTTGGTCTGGAATAGGTTTCACAGGATTAAACAATCCCACTAATGGTTTGTGATCCGTGACAATACCGAATTTCCGACCCGACAAGAAGTCATGAAACTTGGTAAGCCCAAACATAATGGCTAATGCCTCTTTGTCAATCTGACCATACCGCCTCTCATGGGGTTGCATTGTTCGGGATGCCATCATCACCGGTCGTTCCACCCCATCATCCATCACATGAGCAATAATTGCCCCCAAACCATACTCCGAAGAATCGCAAATCAGCAGCAGTTCTCTATTCAAATCATATCCTACCAATGTTAGGTCAGACGATATCCATTTCTTGGCCATTTCAAATGCTTTTTGCTCCTTCTCAGTCCACACCCACTGCCTTTTTGCTTCGAGTAGCCGGTACAACGGTTCCAACCATGATGCTTTGTCAGGTAAAAACTTTTCATAAAAGTTATATAGGCCCAGAAAGGCACGTAAAGTCTCCTTGTTTGTAGGGGCCGGTTTCTCTTTTATCTCCTTGACCTTTGCCGGGGATGGATGCAATCCTTCAGCGTCTATCATATGACCCAGGAAGGTTATACTCTCTGATGCAAAAATGCATTTCTTTACATTTAGTGTAAATCCCATTTGATTCAATTTGAACAGTACATTCCGAAGTCTTTGATTATGTTCCTCCATATTATTTCCCATAATGGCAACATCGTCTAACAGGCAAGCTACACCATCCATATCTGCGAACGCTGCAGACATAACTCGTTGGAATATTCCTGGCGCTGCACTCACACCGAAGGCAAGACGGTTCATCCTCATCAATCCGAGTGGAGTATTGAGTGTGAGCAGCTCTGCTGTCTCCTTGTCAACTTTTAGCTGAGTATACGCTTGTTTCAAGTCTACTTTACTGAAAACACGCCCTCCGCTTAACTTCACAAATGCTTCTACCGAAGTAGGGAGTGGATATGTGTCCACATCAATAGCAGCGTTCACAGTAGCTCGATAATCACCACAAATCCGGAGTGACCCATCATCTTTTTTAACCACCCTTATCGGTGTAGCCCATTTTGAATACTTGACTGGAGTCAACACTCCATTTTCAATCATCCGCTTCAACTCTTCATTGACCTGTTGCTTCTGTGGAAATGGCACTGGACGTGCTTTGAAATATCTTGGTACCGCATCTGCACGAACATGTAGCGACACCTCTGGACCATTGTATTTCCCGAGCCCTTCTTTAAATAGCTCTGGAAACTCCTGCATCAGCGGTGCCACTCTGTCTTGAGCCCAACACAGCCCAGCTACCGATATGTTGAGAGTGTTGAACCAATTTCTTCCCAGCAAGCTTGGAGTACTCCGTGCCACCACCAGAAGTTCACACTGTGCTTCTTTCTCACCAAGTACCACACGTACATGTAACAATCCCAGGACTTTCAATGCTTCTCGAGTCACTGTTACCAACTTGATATTGGTCGGGGTCAACGAAGGTGGTACCGACCACAGTTTTAAGTATGTCGATTCCGATATAATAGATCTCGATGCTCCTGAATCTATTTCCATGGCTAATTTTGCTCCGTTAATGGTTACATCGGTTAATATTGGAGGTAGATAATCTCCCACCCCGCACATATATAACCCCATCATTCCATTTTCCGTTTCTCTCAGTTTGGAATCATCTGAGCAGCTCCCCTCATTTTCTTCCACTTGATGCATTTTTGAAGCCTTCTTCTTGCATGCAGCTGCTATATGCCCCGCCTTCTTGCAAAAAAAACATTTTGCCGCCGCAAATCGGCAACGTTCATCAGCCTTATGTTGCCGACCACAATGGTTACACGACACCGATTTAATTTTGCTAATCTCCATAGGCTCGGCAACACCCGAGTGAGTTTGCTTAGACTCGACTGCCTCCGGGTACAGGTCGGGAAATATTGCTTGATAATTCAGACACATCTGTAGCGTCAGCTCATAGGTTAAATCCTTCGTCTTCAGCAAATCCCTCCTTAAACGCTCATCACGCACCCCTAGCACCAGCCGGTCTCTCAACTGACGCTCTAAATCCACGAATTTGCACTTGGCACCGAGTGTACTTATAGCTCCTACAAAGTCTTGCACGCATTCTCCTTGCAACTGTGAGCGTCTATGAAACTTTCCCGCTTGCAAAATCTCGCTAACTTCCGGTTCGTAGAATTGATCCAAAACTGCGATAATTCTCGCCAACGGCACTGCTGTAGGGCGGGCAGGAACCAGCAACGACGCGATAAGAGCGAAAGTCTCCTTTCCACATTGCGACAGGAACAAAGATCGCGCCTTGTTCACCGTGACGTCGGAAAAACCCGCCGCGTCGAGTGCACACAACATAAGTTCTTTGTAATCGCACCATTTGTCGGTTTTTGGGTTAAACTGCCCAGGGAACACAATATTTGCCACATTAGATGCCATTTCTTCGCCGAAATCAATTAATTATCCAAGTCGCCATTAAAGTAAACGCCATTAAGTTGAGTCGAAAACAAACTAACTTTATTACTATAATGTGGGTACCCTCATCACAATATTAAAACATACAAAATACCGAAGGTAAACACTAGTATATAACAATAATAATAGAAAAAAACAGCCCTTTTGTACTTATTTTAATTTTAGTCAGTTTCAGTTTAGTAACATTGTATAATTCAGTATTTTAAGTTTAATTGTCTATTTCAGCACACAGCACCACAGCACCGCCAATACCTCAGTTACGAGGGTGTTGGCATCGGCACTCCTTACCAACGGCAAAAACAGTGGGCTCAAGTACGAGCCCAAAAGGCTGCCTCCAACGTCTTGGAGCACCGCATGTCCAAAGCTCTCGCATCCGAGAATACACTTATGAAAAAAGGGCAATATGGAAAGAAACACGATATCAAAACTAAGTACGGTTTCGACAGACTGGTGGAAGACTTGATACAAGAGTCCATGTCTAAAGGAGAGTTTGATAACTTGAGCGGGAAAGGAAAGCCATTAAAAGATCAAAATGCTAATCCTTATGTTGATTTTACAACACACAAATTAAATGAGGTACAGGAATTTCTTCATTTTACTTTATTCTTAAAAGCTATAAGCTATAATATAGCCTATGTTAACCACTAACTATGATAGTGTAGCTTCCCAACAGTGAAAGAATTTTTCAAATCGGTTCAGTAGTTTCGGACCCTATTCAATGCAAACAAACAAACAAACAATCAAATCTTTCCTCTTTATAATATTAGTATAGATAAGAAATATAAAGCAGAATAAGAAATAATCCTAAGGCAATGTGTGTATGCCAGGCTGATAAGCGCAGCCTTGTATGTCCACCCACAAGATGGATGAACGACCTAAGAGACCACAGGTAACAGGTGTATATATGTATGTATGGAGTCCAAATTGGCTGGATCGATTTTGACGTGACTTTCACTGGTAGATAGATGATGATATAAGGAGTAATCCACACAGATGAAAACGCAGCAAGCAAGTTATTTATATTACCAAAATTTCGTCTTTCATTCACTTTCACTTTGAATTTTCTATCTGATTCTAACACGGCAATATATTCAGTGTTATTTGATTGATAGCATTATAATTCGTGCATATTTTAATCTTGTTACAGGTTCTAATAAACAATGGCTTCACCCCAGAATGGATAACAATGACCAAGGAGATAGATCAAGACATACAATTCTTGAAAAAGGATATAAAAACCGACAGAAGCTACTTAGGACCATACCCTTTAAATGAATCAGATGCAGAGAAGTGGAACAAAATATATGACGAAAATAAATACTTAGCAGGCACTATAAACCAGAAGATTAATAAGTACAATTTAATAGTGCCTCTAATTAATAAGCAAAAACTACATGTGCCCTTTGACTTAATATGTGAAGACATTTTGAAAAACGGTGATCATTCTGTGATGAAAAAGGTAGTGGAACCGCAAGTAAAAGAACAAGAAATGTATGTTGACACCAGCGGAGATTTGTTTAGTATGTTATTCAAAGGCGTAGAGGATTTTTTCGCGTTCACAAAAAAAAAGAAGCTTAAAAGCAAGGATATTTAAAACTTTGGAAATTGAGTCAACTCTGATATGTCTGAAATAGACTAAAACGTTAATAACTATTGGGGTGATAATTTAGTCTACATTTTAGGTATTGTTATAACGTCATAGGAATTAAATTGATTTGTTGGTATTTCTAAAAATATGTCAACTTAGGACATTCTTTTCATGAGTTTTGTAGTAAACCCAACATCCAATACATCCATGTGTTTGTAAATCAATGCAGAAAGGCTAGATTGTTTAAAAATATCCGGCCTAAAACCCTATGACATTGGTGCTGTTTCTGTTGTACCCGTCTCTAAACTAATCTGACAGGAATAAAAATCCACTCTTTTTGTTCCTATACATTTTATATTTAGTTATCCCCTAGTGAGCTGAATTTTTGCATACTCGTTTAGTTCGGATGACAATGCCTTCAAAATCGGCCCCATTTTAGCTGTGACGTCATTCTATATCCAATATGGCGAAATTCCTAAGATGGCGGCCACCCAAAAATGGCAGACCAGTTATTTCTTTTAGTTATTTATTTGCACGCCCATGATATAAGTATCAAATAAAAAGGGTTTGCTGGGATAAATAAAACGACGTCACACTAAATTCAATATGGCGGACGCCTCAAAGATTATTTTTAAATTAATAATATTATATTTAGAATAGATTAGGTTAAGGAGCATCCAATAATCAAACGGGCGGGTCAGTACGGGCGCATATAAAAACGTCGCGATCATTCGGATCACATTGTCCAAAACCTCAAAAATTATCACGAAGCTTTAGGGGATCAAAAATTGCTACCAAAAAGTGATTTAAAGACGACACCTTATCAATGTCACACTGTGATTTAAATTCTTCGTCATAATAGAGTACAACTCTATTTTTTTACTTGTCTGTGATAAATATCTAGGAGGTATGTCATGTAGGATTTAAAAAATGTATTATTAAAACACTGTTTTAAACTATCACGGTTGTTCACTAAAGTTATATGATTATTTACGGGATATTTACCGTATTCTTGAGTCTTCCCGTGAACATGGTGCATGTAACTGCGCCGAAATATCGGGAGCTCATTCCACAACCTTACCACGGTAAATATCCCGTAAATAATCATATAACTTTAAATGTATTTTAGTAAATAAAACATGATGTAACATACAAACACTTTTTATTTGTATAAAAAAACATCTACAACTATCATTATAACAATGTTTCATAATTTTAACACAGGTAGAAAACTTGTAAAATGCTTTATTGCTTGATAGAAACTGACTTAGGGAATGTTTACAAAAAACAGATTAAATTTTTATAGCTTAAAATATAGTAAATCTAACAACGTAAATATTTACAAGAGTTATTCGAGAAAGTTTGTTATATTCGAGTTGTAAATCGCACATCTGGTATAAAAAAAGGTCCATTAAGGTAGGCCAACTCAGGACTAATTTTCACTTTTATTTTATTTTATATATACATATATGTATATATAGAATAGATCGTTAACTAAACTCATACGACTTGTATATGGCAATTGCATCAATCATGCGGAGCCAAAAGCCCCAACACGGGGAAGAAGAAAAAAAAGAATAGATCGTTGTTCGGCCACCACTCGCCTGATGGCAAACGACGGTGTGGTCAAAGATGAACATAAATATTAATATTAATTAGTTATAACTGGTTTCAAATAATGAAAGGCAAGCCATTAACTCAATGACAATATAACCACTTGACTGCTCATCCTTTACCCCGCATAAGCCAAAGGTTCTAACATGTCAACCTAAACTATTGCGAGCGGGGCCAATCCTAGGCGCGAATTGAATTAATGTCTTTTGATTTTGACTTTTTATATTATCTTTGCATTAACTAAAATAAACAAATATTAGAGTTAAAATTACTCTGCATATATTAAAATTAATTTTCACTAAACAGCATGTTCCTTATTATGTCAGTTGCGTGAAAATTAGACATCGAGATAAGCCAAGTAAATACACAGTATAACATATTACTGATTATTTATATTGCACTGAAACGCCAATGAGAAATCAAAAATATATTGTTCCAAACAGTTCACAGGTTGGTCCCATATTAGAATTTAGATTAATTTACTTACTAGCTAGTGTATCAATCTTTAAATACATCTAATAAAACTACCTACAATATCTAGCTAGGATAAAATTAATGGCAGTATTCCGCCTTTCGTAACAAGTACAATAATGAATAAAAATAAGATATATTTATTAAGATATATTCTTATTCTTATTATTCATAATGAAAACAAGTGCTGCATTAATATTTTTATTACTAGTCGATGTATATCTTCATGGTAGGTAGGAAAACTATGGACCGGCTACGCGCATTTGTAATGGTGTACAATTTCAAGATGGCTGCCAGTCATTGATGTCCGAATAATTTTGCCCGCCCGCTACCTGCACTACTCCAAGCTCTAATATAGGTGTGGATAAAATAGTAAAATGGCAACTCTTGACAGTTCCCAAAACCATACAAATTAAATGAAAGCAGCCGCTCCAATCTTCCTACCTACTATGTATTTAGAATATATCATTCAAACTTCATCAGTGATGTAATTGTTGTAAAGTATTTCTTAATAGTATTTTATCATTGAAAAAAGACTCCTAAAGATTTTTGATTAAGCGTTAATATCGTTTATTTTGAGTGGAGCATTCATAGGCTATCGGACAGGTTCATGATTTGTTAAAAATAACAGGCTTAGTAAAAATATAATTAAAATACATTTTCGAAAGAAATTATTTTTAAAATAAATTTGAATGAAAAGGAAAACTATTTAAATTGGCTAATAAAGTTCTGATATAAGCAGTTTTTGTTCCGATCAGGAAGGGATGCTCCGTCTCTTTTGTGCAAGGTCAGTATGGAGTTTGTATGGCGTACTTACAAGTGACGTCACCCGTAAGTTTAGTGCGCCCTCTGTTTATCAACACATTGAAAAGCTTATATCTTCCTTAATTTTGAACACATTTCAATTTTGTTTTCGGTGTTCGGCTCACTTATGGTCAGCTTTTTTATAACAATAAATAAAATCCGATAGCCTGTTCTTAATTTATTCGATAATTGCATTGGTCATTGTTTGTTGTATGTACAGGTGGGAACTACATTCGTCGCAGACGGGGAGAAATACCACGAATCGGGTAGCCATAGACTTCTCCGCTTGCTTTGAAGTAGCCCCCATTTGTTCCTACTATGACTTGTACTATCTTTTACTTCATGCCATCCGAGTATAGTTCTAGTTCGCTTGGGTGCCGGTCGGCTTGGCGCGGCCGGTGGCGAGCAGGCGTAGAGCGCGAGGGTAAGCGCGGTGCTCAGCTTGTAGGATGCGCGCTGCGAGGGAGTCTGCGGTGTCTCCGGGGACGACTGGCACACGCTCCTGGACGATGATGGGGCCTGTGTCCATGCCCTCCTGAGAAAATAAGTTAGTTATGTCATCCTATTGTGAAAAGTTTCTCAAAAAAAAAATCGGTTCAGAAGTTTGGTCTTCAAATAAATATTCAGGACATTCGGGGCATTTTTGCACTCACAGTCATCTGACTCCAAACTAAGCAAAGCTGCCAGAGACTGATATACATACATATATATGTTTAAATACATTCTTAAATAGATATTAACACCCAGATTTAGAACAAACACAATGTTCATCACATTAATGTTTGTCCTAGGTGGGAGTCGAATCCGCGCCCCCTAGCGCAGAAGGCAGGTTCACTACCAACTGAACCAACGGGGCTATCAAATCAAAAATAAAATAACTTGAAAAAATATATCATTTTGAATTTTTTGTGTAATTCCGCTTCTACGTCGTTTCGAGTACAATAAGGATTTTGGGATAAACAATTTTTCTCTATAGATATTTGTGATGCTAATTTAAACCTAACATGTTTTTTTAATTTTTCATTGATAATAAAGTTAGTTAAGTTAATAAAGGGGCCCATTGATTTTTTTTTACTTACATCAACAAAATGCACTGTGCAACCGCTCTCTTGATCCCCCGCGTCAATACATTGCTGCTGCGCCTTGAGCCCCGGGTGTCGCGGGAGTAGCGACGGGTGGATGTTGAGCATGCGTCCGAACCATCTGCAATGCAAAACATTAATACGTGAAAATAATGAATTTCATAATTTTCCTCTAGTGTGAAGTCGTAAATAACAAAATATGTATCACCAATGAGGTTTGTTATCAAGTTGGCCTAGTTGTGTCATCGGGAGGGAAAACTTCCCTTTGGCACAACAGGCAGTGCTTAAAGGAATATCAGTTGCCCTTGGCACAACAGGTAGTGCTAAAGGGAAAGTGCCCAACGTGCGTGAAGAAACTTCACTTCAAAATTGTTTTATTTCATTATTGAGTCCCAATATCAGTTTTTACCAAGTTTGTCCAAGATGCCACATTGCCTAAAGACAAGGGTCTTTAACCAGTGTGTGCTGTCAGTGATCACATATGGTACTGAGACGTCTGGCGTTCTAGAAAACTCAGTCATACAGCAGGCAATGGAGAGAGCTATGATAGAATCCGGAACGATGAACGACGGATATTCGCCAAAGAACCAGAGTCACCAACATAGCTGTTAAAATTTGCAAGTTGAAGTGGGTTAAAGGGGGCGGCCTATGTTCAGCAGTGGACGTCTTCTGATTGATGATGATGAATATCAGTTTTTTTCCTAATATGTATTTCAACATTTCTAGTGGTTGGCCAATTTGATAATTGGGAATTTGTAGTCAGATAGAAATTATAAAAAAAATTATTATCACCTGTTTTTATTGAAAAGATAGCCGAAAAATAAGAGATACGCATTTTTAGGGTTCCTTAGTACCACGGAACTATTCTGCGTGACACGTCCCAGTTCTTGGTTCGTGGCAAAAGGAAAAGAGAACAGCCGAGCCATATTTCATTTAGTCTCAGTTAAATCTAAGTTCTACAGCTTTTATTGGAATAAATTTTCCTAACAAGAATGCTTACTTTTTGACAAACTCCGAGGAGAGTATTCTCATGTACCCCGCGAGGCACACAATCTCTATTTTATGCTCCTCTAATGTAGCTGAGATGGCGCGGTCGAACTCTTCGCGGGACGCGTAGTTTTTGTTATTGAACACCTGAAAGGACAGTGGAATCGTTTAGTAGCAGCTACTTTATTCTAACAGCTAGTAAGTATTGTGGGGATTATAATGTGGGTAGACTTAAGTCATATTCATGATAGCAGTCAGTTGTCAACCTCGGCCTTTCATTGACGTCACATTGGCGACGAGGATGGGATTTCACGCGTGATTTTATTGTGTTTTACCGAATGATAAGGTGTAAAAGAGACCGCAGGGAAACGCTGGATGCAGGCCGCTTCCAACCGGCCCTTTTGGAGATCGATGGGGGAGGCCTATGTCCAGCAGTGGACGTCCTACGGCTGAAATGATGATGATGAAGGTGTTTATAATGCCCATCGGGAAGCTAGAAGCATTTCACTTAAGTTCAAAACAATGGCCCGCGTATGTGCGTCGCGTAAAACAATATATTCTCTTGAACGAGATCAAGAAAGAATTGTGCGCTTAGACATTATTATCGCACGCATCCAAAATAGCACAATTATTTATGTAATGGACTTACTTTGTTTATAATGTCGTTGTGTCTGGTGGTGGGTTATATGTCTATACTTAAGTGTTTATTGTTAGCTAATATTTTAGAGGTACTTATTATGTTTTCCTTATATATTTACTTGATTTCTTTATTATATATTAATATCAATACTCAATATCAAACCACCCACCCACACACACACACACACACACACACACACACTCACACACACTCCCCTCCCCATTTATCTGATTCTTAAATTATTGTGTATACCAAACATTATATTCCAAATTATAAAAAAAAAAAATCTCACATTTAGTATTTTCATATTCCGTAAGTTTTTGTCTTATAATATTTAATCGTGACTATAATATAATATTATGTATATTGTCCGGCGGAGGGTATTGTTACGCCATAACACAGGTTAATTCCTAGCTTGGGTAACAAGGCTCCTCCATCATGGATTATTTATTTAAGGAACAAACTATTGTAAAAAAAAATATGATCGACAACGTTTGTAAACACCAAATATATATTTTCATTTTTTTTTCATTTTTCATATAGTTACTGATTTAAGGGGGAAAGATGTGGGGATTATAATGTGGGCAGTCAGTTGTCAACCTCGGCCTTTCATTGACGTCACAAGTATGACGAATGAGTAGCGATAGGAAGAAAGAGTTGTGAGTAATTTTGAGGCCTTTCTCTTTTCTCACTTTTAGCAACGTTGCTAATATTATGTTTGTCCACTTTCATGTTAAGCTTAAAATAATATATAACTAATTTTTAGAAAAAATAAACGATAACCGACTTTTAGAGCTTAGCCCTTCGATAGCTACGCCACTGGTACCATCTTCGACCACACCGTCACATTGGAGACCAAACGTAGATCTATTCGAGGCGAGTTGGAGACAAAGAGAAATTCTATCAAAGATAAATCGCGATTTCCGTCCCATAGTAGGTAATAGTTGTTCGTAATGATGAGTAAAGTCCGTTTCATGAAAGAAGTCCCACGGCAAACAGCGGAACTAAATTTCCATGTTGTAGTTGTCAGGTGTTGTTACTGTGTTTGGACGCTAGTGAGATTTTTATTAATTTTCCATCGTTAAAGAGTCGTGTACGATGCCAAAAGTTGTTAAAGTTCTACTCGAGAAATGATACTGATAGTGATTGATACGCGATGACAGCGCCGCGTCTTGGGGACTTCTTTCATGAAAAGCACTCTATAAGGGACCCTGCTCCTCCCTCCACTCCTTCCACGTTGCATTGAAGATAGACAAACCAGCCAAGTGCGAGTCGGGCTCACGCACTGAGGGATCCGTACCACCACAAAATACATTTAAAAAAAATAAAATTTGGTATTTCGATTCGGTGAAAGAAATGATCCAAGTAACCGAATTACCAGTCATAACTTGGTAATGAACAGAATTTGTCACCGACTCACACTTGGCCATTATGTAATGTTATACTTTAGAGTGTGTACTATAATCATGCCAAGTTTGACGCTTGTAGTATTACCGTTTTTACATTAGAGCTAATACAAAAATACGTTTGATGTATGGGGGGGGCCGTTTTTAAATTAAAATAAATATAAATTCGTCGCTTAGCAACAGGCCAGTTGGTGGTCAAACGCGTACTTATCCGCGTTAAAAAAAACTATTAAAAAGGGTTTGTTTGTTGAACCCCCCTTTCGTTTTTAATTTTTGACTTTTTTAAATATTTCTTAGTTAATCCGGCGTAACATTACATATTCTGTGAAAATTTCAATTGGCTATTACGGTTCGAAAGATACAGCCGTTAAAAGGTAGGACACAATCGGACACAGCGTAGGCTTAGTAATAGATTGATTGATTAACTTTTTATTGTTCACACCATTAAATTAGATACAGAGGACAAAAAACTCTTAAAAACTAGTGTAACAATCGGCCTTATCGCTAAAAGCGATCTCTTCCAGGCAACCTTAGGATGGAAAGGATTTATAGAAGACGGGGTGTGCAATAGAGGATCGACTTTGAAATTTTTACTTATACCATACACATAATAGGAACGGAACCATAAAACGAAGAAAAAAAAGCCACAGAATATTGTTTGGAGCCATTGTGTAGCGCCGGCGTTATAATTATGCACATACCTTAGTGGGCACGCCGGCTGCTTCTGCCCGTCTGAGCGCGTACGCGTCCTTCTTGTTAGATATAACGAGTGATACTTCTGCACACATGCACTGTGTCACGTCCCGCGTCGCGTCTAACAGAGCCTGGAGGTTGGACCCGTTACCTGACACTAGCACTGCCACCTGACGGAAAACAGTAAAGCATTTTAATATTATGCTGTTGAATGTCACGAGCAAAGATAATAATAACCTCTAACACAGAAAATAGTATTGACGTGATAACGTCATATAAATCGATGAACGCCGGCTGCACGCACGAAAAATTGTCACATTCCGCCTGAGCCGCGCGTGTAAGGAGAGCGCGGAACAAGCGATAGAGAGGCACGATCGGCCTAAGCGTTATCACGTAAAATTATCGTCCGTAAACCGACTTTACAGACAACCCCCCTTTTTTTGTGTAAATTAGAACGGCTGTCGAGGCATTTTTGTAAGAAATTTGTTGTAGCCAGTTGCACCCATATAAACGAAACGTCAGTCATTCGAAAGCAGTTAGCAACTGTGATGCGGAGTTCGACGCGTTGATCTAAATTAAAATGTTCAATCAAGGTTCACTCATAATGCCTGGAGACAAATTTTCCTTCTCATTTCCGTTCTATTTACTTCTCTTTTCTGTGACCTCTAACGCTGAAGAGCGGCTTACTATGGCTGAAATGCTGATGACGATGATTGAAGTTGTGTACTCGTACCTTCTTGCTGGGCAGGAGCGGCATGCGGCGAGTGAAGTCCACGGCGGAGGCGAAGTTGTCCACAAGCACTCTAGCGCCGGCCGGCGGGCGCGCCTGTATGCTGCCGATCACCATCGCACCGAACGAACGGGTCAGGTTCATAACCTACAAAGCAAATCATCATAAAACAAAAAAATAACAGCCTACTTTAAAAAAAAAATGCAGATCGCGGTCAAACGTTAACCTAGTCCGACATAAAAAAGGGGATTCTCAAAATCTGTATTTTTTTTAATGTTTGTTACCTCAGAACTCCGTTATTATTAACCGATTTGAAAGAATACACATTCAGATTGGTCCCATTTCATCAAAATCGGTTTAGTCGTTTGTTTTTAAATCGAAATAACTGGAAAAAATATGTCATCCAAATAAACAAAATTGCGTATTTACAAATTTTTATGTCGTTTATTTCTCTAGCGTTGACGATGTTATCGCATGTTCCCACACATTACAGCTGAACAGATTTCAATGAAATTTGGCAGGAAGGTAGCTTATGACCTGGATAAACCAGGCTATTTTAACCGACTTCAAAAAGGGAGCTAGTTTCTCAATTCGATCCGTATTTGTTATGCATTTATCCCGGAAAGATGACCACTTGTATATACAAAACGGAGGGCACGGGACTCCGGACTTTTACTTTTGAACAGCTAGTAGTAGCCATGTGTAACTCAATAGGTATTTGTGAGCTGCAGCTCAGCTCACGGCTCACGCACTCAGAGTCAGATCACGGGTCTGACTCCTAGAACAGCTCACCTCTCAATCAACTCGGTACTACCTGTATGGAGCTGTATGGTTAGCGCGCTCTTTCTCTCTCTCTCTCACTCTCTCTCTCTCTGTCTCACTCACGCGCTATCTATCGCTCTGTTTTTGTCACGCACGCTCGGATTTGCATCACCTAGCTAGGGGGTTAGACAAGACCCACTTTATGTTAGCGTTAACGCCTGCGGAAAGATGAAATTGTATGAAAATGACATTGACAATGACATTAGCTTGAGAGATGTTATCTCAAGCTAATGTCATTTTCATACAATTTCATCTTTCCGCAGGCGTGAACGCTAACAGAAAGTGGGTCTTGTCTAACCCCCCTATTTAACATGTGAGCTGTGACTCAATGAGTCAATCACAAGGGATCTGCATCTTTGAATCAGGTAGGTAATACTCACATCGGCCTGGTGTTCGGGGGCTACCACCAGGATCATCCCGATGCCGCAGTTGAAGGTGCGCAGCATCTCCTCGTCGGACACCGAGCCGGCGTCCGCGATCCACGCGAACACCTGCACAACACACCATCTTTCGTAAACGGTCTGGACATGACGCGACGGGACAAACTTGCTTTAAACTGCTCTCAAAACCGCAATTAACCGAAAAGTTTTTTTTGTTTGTTTAAATTAGAACGGATGTCAAGGCATTTTTGTAAGAAAGTTGTAGCCAGCACCCATATATACGAAACGTCAGTCATTCGAAATCAGTTAGCAACTGTGATGCGGAGTTAGACGCGTTGATCTAAATAAGAATGTTCGATCAAGGTTCACTCATAATGCCTGGTAACAGATTTTCCTTCTCATTTCCGTTCTATTTACTTCTCTTTTCTGTGCCGCAATTAGATGCCATCGCTCAAACACGGTGAAGGAAAACATCGTGAGGAAACAGGCGTTATGTCCAAGATCCTCAAAAAAGAATCAGTCGAAATACTGCACGACAGAAGTGAAAACTTAAGTAGTAATTCACCTATTCCACAAGAGATGGCGCTGTATTCAAAAATTACGAATACATTTACCTGAGGGTGCGCGTAAGCACGCGCATATTTAATTTTGTAACCCGATGAGACTGGGCGACCAAGATACAGGTTTTGCCTAGTTTGGGGCCCATCGGTTACCGCACATAATGTGTTTTAGTAATATATTTTATCAACCTAACCTAACCTATGGATCATTTTTTGACGTGATAACGTCTTATAAATCGACGAACGCTGGCTGAACGCAGGAAAAATTGTCCCGTTCCATCTGAGCTGCGCGTGCAAGCGAGAGCACGGAACAAGCGATAGAGAGGCACGATCGGCATAAGCGTTATCACGTAAAATTATCGTCTGGAAACCGACTTTACAGACAATACCTTTTTACGAATACACGAATAAATCCTCGTTTGACCTTCAACTCGTAAGCGACGATGTGGTCGAAGATGAAGCTTTCGGCTTAGTACAATCTTACCATGTAACCGTGTAGAATAATATATTACCGGGTGCACGTGCCACCAGTGGGCGTTGAGGCGCGCGCGCACGGAGTCTGGCACCACGCGCGGGATGTTCTCCAGCAGGCCGCCGCCCGTGATGTGCGCGACTGCCTTCACGCGGCCGGACTGCAGCGCCGGCAGCACGCTGCTCACGTAGATACGGGTCGGCTTTATCAGCTCCTCGCCTGGACGTGCGAAGTTGGTGTCATAACAATCATAATAATCATCGACATCGCGGTCATCCTTGACACGGCAAGCATTGTCAGGAGGATCCTCACTCTGCAGCCCTAACCACCGGTAGCTTGGACCCTGCCCCGATGCCGGCGGCACCCTAGTTTATATCTTTACTAATATTATAAAGAGGAAATATTTGATTGTTTGTTTGTTTGTTTGCATTGAATAGGCGCCGAAACTACTGAACCGATTAGAAAAATTCTTTCACTGTTGGGAAGCTACACTATCCCCGGGTGACATAGGCTATATTATATTTTCAAAAAAATAGGGATCCTTACTAAAACTCCAATAATGTAACCCAAGGTGTAAAAAAATAAGATTTACAATTTTGATTTTGCGTTTTTGACAGTTCTAAGACAGGACAACGTCTGTCAGGTCAGCTAGAATATAATGTAAAAAATATGACTGCCGTATGTCATCACTGGCAAAGTGGCAACACACCCGTATCTCAGCGTGTCTCACTCATTCACTGAATAGTGCTTTATCTCGCTCTTTTCCACAGACACAAAAAGAGAAGAAAAGAAAGTACAACTATTTTTATCCCTTACCCAGGGTGTGTCCCTCTTTGCTGAACGGTGCCTTGTCCGACAGGGTAAGTCCTGACTTCTTCATGAGCTTGTGGATTAAACTGAAACCGTTGCTGTGCACGCCGTTCGATGGCAGGCCTATTATGATGTCGCCAACCTAAAAAAAGACATAATTTAATGCTTTTAAAGCTCAATTTACATTACCCAAGACGGACCCAATCAAAAGCAGAACAGCCAAATTTTTCAATGAGACAGTTTGAAAGTTTGCCTCCTATATATGTATGTATATCAGTCTCTGGCAGCCATATCACAAGCTTTGCTTAGTTTGGGGTCAGATGACCGTGTGTGCAAAAATGTCCCGAATATTTATTTATTTTATTTTATTTACCTTTTTACAAGCTTGTTATGTTATTTTTATTTGTTTAGGTCAAGCTGCAAGCTGAATTACATTATTACAACCAGTCCGTCCTAACCGATTTTGTTGGATTTTGGATCTTTAGTTTTGGTGACAATACAACCAAAAAGTCTGCGCGATTCGTAGCGTGCGCCGAGTTTTGGTTCGGACTATATATGTATTGTATCTCAATGCGTCAATTTTTTTTAAATACGCGAGCGAGATAGATGACGCAAAAAAAAATCAATTTTAATAATATTGAGGAGATCAAAGCTTTTCAATGTTTAACTTTGGCTGTCCAATATCCATCCAATACATTTAAATTTTCCACCTTATTCGTAAGAGACAAGACTCACATTGATGTCGATATCCATCCAATACATTTTAATTTTCAACCTTATTCCTAAGAGACAAGACTCACATTGATGTAGATATCTATCCAATACATTTAAATTTTCAACCTTATTCGTAAGAGACATAAGACTCACATTGATGTCGTTAATCTTGGGCAGTATATGGCTGCGCTCCACAACGCCGAGCGCGAACCCAGCTATATCGTACACTCCTCGCTCGTACATTCCCGGCATCTCCGCAGTTTCACCACCTGCAGGTAAAAGCCGCACTCAACTTTCAACCATAATAACTTTAGTAATAGAGTTTGATTTACCTAAAGTAGATGCAAGGACTTTCCGCGCGTCTAGTATATTATTAGAAACACGTATTCAACCACAGACCGCAGGATAGACGCCGCGGGTTCACCTACTTTGCATGTCTGAGACCTGTCTTAAATTACGTTGTCTAGCACGTTCCATAATTCAGTTCGATCTCAGTTGTCTCGGCAGTAGAATCAGATTTCAAAAAAAAAAAACTATCTCTAAATAGGCTAGTTGTATGGTGTTTCATTTATTACAAGTAACATTCTTAGCAAAAGATACAATTAAATACCTTATACATACTGAGAAAATAATTTTATTGGCTAATAAATTGCTGAAATATATTATGCGTTTCAACTTTTTGGTGGGGATTGAGAGGGGGTGCTGTCCCTTTCCCACAAAGCGACTGTTGCGCGTGCGGCTTGACTTCATAACTTGTCATAGTGCGCTCTCCGTCTAGCATGAAATTAAAAAACTCTTTACTTATATGTTTTTAAATTTAAAAAAAATTGTTTTCATTGTTAGGCTCTATTTATGATCACCTTTTTATGGACAATGCCTATTGCTCTCGTGTCGTCATAGAAGGTATAAAAATGCGGCACGCTGGGTTTTCATACAAATTGACGTATTTTTAGTGTCTAACCAGACAAAAATATGTCGCCTGTGTCTTTCACATTTGCAGAGGAACTTGAACTTTACCTTGGGACTGCTGAAACATGTTTATTCTCGAGTAAAGTGCTTTATATCCATAGCATTATCAACCTTACGCAAAACGAAACAAGGTTAAAATTACCAATCAAAGAGGCCGTCGCCTGCCTACTTTACCGTCGCACTGCTGAAACATGTTTATTCACGGGTAAAGTGATTTATATTCAGAGCATTATCAACCTTACGCAAAACGAAACAAGGTTAAAATTACCAATCAAAGCGGCCGTCGCCTGCCTGCAGCCCTCCGCGACTCCGGCGACCACGTTCCTCGCGACGTTCACATCCAGAGAGCCGCACGCGAAGTAGTCTAGGAAGGTGAGCGGCGCGGCTCCGTTGCAGAGGATGTCGTTGACGCACATCGCGACGAGGTCCACGCCGATCGTGCTGTGGTGGTTGATCTTCTGGGCGATCTTCAGTTTGGTGCCGACTCCATCTGCAGCCAGCACTAGCACTGGGTCCTGGAGGAGGGACTATGTCTTAATGATGGCTAAAATATTGTTTTCTCTTTCTTTAGTTATAGCTTTTGTTAATTTCGAGAACTCCAATGAACAATCTGAACTGCAAAAATCATGTCTATGTAACTAAGTACTGATTGGGGCTTAAGGGGCCTGTATACCGTCTGCAGCTCTCTCGCTCGCACATTTTCACATTATTGAAGATATAAAATCAATGAGTGTGAATTTCCAAAAAGTAACAAAACCATGTCTTGGGGTCTATCGTAACATTACAAACAAAGAAATTGACAATTTGACATATTTTAATTTGACGCAGTAAAATGGTAACAAGTGATTTTTATTTCTCGTGTCATGTTATTCCGTCAAATTACAAGATATCGAAACAAACATTTCTATGTTTGTAATGTTACGATAGAAACCAAGGCATGATTTTGTTACTTTTTGGAAATTCACACTCATTGATTTTATATCTTCAATAATGTGAAAATGTGCGAGAGAGCTGCATACGGTATACAGGCCCCTTAAACGCGGAATGTTATAAATGCATAAAGTCAAACACGCAAAATGACAAAAGACAGTAAGGTTTCGCCAATTGCCACAGATCTACTACCTATAGATTTTCAATGAGCGTGGCTAGCTCAGTGCCTCTCGCTTCAACAAGGTGTGCTGCCACATTAAAATGATTTGCTATAAGTTAGGGTAATTTACCTACTATGATGGGTAGTGAATCTTCAATGAGTAATTTTGGAAACAATACTACCTTTTAAATATTTATATTTTATACACTATCTGCTGCAACCCGCGGAGCTACCTGCAATGTTCTGTGAAGAAAAGTACGTTGTCTGTCCTCATGACATACCCTATCGTCCTGACAAAATTTGACTTAGCCCATGATCTAAGAAAACAAGGTCTAGCAATTTGAGAGTGGTCCCGCAATGACGTCACTGTCCAGTTGCCACTTTATTCAATCAGCTGTTACGTGGTGTATCGTCATCTCTCTCGAACCTGTTGTAAATTGACATCATGACATCATTGCGGGACGCCCACGTAAACATTTTTTCTCGGATTGCTATACCTGGCGGAGTATATTATTATACCATGACTTAGCCATTTCCTCGTAAAAACAGACAGAAAGTTACTTGCGTTTTTATTATAATTATTTGTTAGGATTAGAATATAGTACTAGAAAAAAGGTTGTAAAGTAACCATAGCATGATTTTTTATAATTAATAAAATATAATAAAAAAGTCAGAGTTAAAACGGAACGGGGGTCCCTCATGCAACAAACGTTAAACGTATTTTTGGATTTGTTCTAGTGTAAAAACGGTAATCCGTACAAGCGTCAAATTTAGCGGATTATAGTGAACATAAGTAAAACAACAAATAATAAACGCTGGCCAAGTGCGAGTCAGTGACAAATTTCTGTTTACCACTAAGCTAAGCAACATCGGGCGCGGTCGGTACTTGGATGGGTGACAGCCTGAGCGTGATGTTGTCTTTTTGCACAACTTTTTGTATTTTGTGATTGTAAAGAACTCTCAGCACGCGAGCCCGACTCGCGCTCGGTCAGTTTAGTTTTTTCATGAATGGAATTATGTATAACATTCCAAATAATTAGATAAATAGACTCTTTAATGTTTACAGTACAAATTTCACGAACAGCGCGTAGCTTTTTGAATCGGTTCGCCGAAATCGCCTTTTGCTTTACCAGCTTCATAACTGTGGCCTCATTAATATATATTTAATATTAACATTCACCATATTCATATGGGCATAAAAGGGTCGGTATTTTGCACTTCTTGCAATGTGCCAGCTTTTTTCAGCAATGTGACAGGATCAGTTGGAAACCTGCAGAACGAATAATTTATGTTAGTTGCGGTGGGTAATTTCTTTCATAAACTGGCAACATTCATAATTTATTTTCTAAGTGAATAATTTGATAAAATTCATAGAATTAGACCACAAATCGACCTAAAAACTGACTAATTATGAATAAAATATTTGCGAATTGATATCCTGAATTTATTTAGGTGATCGTTACAAGCTTTATATGTTTACTTACGTGTGAAATGATATTTCATCGTATTTTCGCTCACTGCGCTTCTTGCAGCCCAAAATGCTACAACCAACCATTGTAAAATATCTTTTACAATTATTTCTCAGAGGAAACACGCATTTATCACATTAAATCACCAAAAAAAGGCAATAAATATAATTCAGACCCGTTTTGTTGTCACTGATTATTACAGATTTTGACACTTGAGGTACCAAAAACAGGTCACGCCGATAAGGACAACAAAAACTATTTATGTCCTTTTCGTACTTGTGCTGAGCCATATCAAGTTGTCTCTTTCACTAAAATATATTGCCGATCTGGTTGTGTATATCTGTGCCAATTGCGAAATAAGCACAATGTCAAACATTCAAAACGTCAAATACACAGAAGCAATAAGACAAAGTAAGTAGGGGGGGGGGTGGGTACCTTGTAGTCTTGTTCGACAGCCTTCAGTTGGAAGCAGCCGCCGAATCCTCCGAGACCTCCCAACACTCCAGACCGAGTCGTAGATCTGCATTCGTTTACATTAATAAATAAATATGCGTGACATTCTAACATGCACAGCCAAGAACGGCTTAAAACAAAAGCCTTTTTTTCTTTTTACAATACTGTGGAAACGAAGTCAGTGGAATAATGTCATATAATCATTTTCCTTAGATGTTCTATAGGGTTATTTAAAACTATTTGCGATAGTGGCGCCCTTGTTAGTTTCTACTCCTTTTTCCAAGCTGTATGTTAACGTGAGCCAGGAAAATGGTATTCATCATCATCATCAGTCTATCATGTTCGAGCTTGCCCATTTATGTTACATAACCGTTTTTTTTCTTTCAGTTTTAAGGTATATGATTTTTCATATAATTATTGTGTGTCTCTTACTGGTGACAATAATAAACATTTACCTATCTAATAAAATTAAATGTATGTGAAATTTTTAACCAGGGAGACTGTAGCCGAGATGATCTCAAACGCGCAAAAATAGCGTCTCTGGCCTCGTCATCAGCATGAGAATATAAAACGAGCTGTTCCAGTGATTTTGAACTTATCTCCGTGTGCAAAAAAGCACTCTAAATCCTTAAGTAGCATTTCCGTGTAAGCCCAACTGATTATTGAGACCGCTCGTTTACTAGCTACATAATATGCCAAAGTCAGTGTTTTTTTTTTACATCAGATTGTAGATCCTTGTCCCGAGCTGTCTACAAAAAACGAGAACGTAGAGCATGTATTTTTTTTTTTGGGTTTTTTTCTGGCTACATAGGCCTTTGGACCATGTCTTTATTTTGAGTCACGGCACTTTATATTTTTGTCATAGTGTTCGTAGAGCATGTCCTACTGCAGGGCCACAGAAAACATAAGATTAAGGTCGGGACTCCTTAAAGAAACTCAACAACAAATCTCCAATACCACAACACCTGGCGTAATAGGGGTAGAACAGTTTATTCAGCGACCCAAAGCCGTGCTCTGTTATTTTAAAGAGCAAGCACTCTGGCAAGCAAATGCACAATACACCCCAAGCGGGATGTCAGTGCAGGTCTTATCACCCCCACTTTGAATAGGCATGTGTCCTTATGTTTAATTTATTACAAATAACCTTAGGCTTAGCGAGGAATATAACTAAATACATTACACATACTGAAAAAATTATTTAAATTGGCCGATAAATCTTTGAGATATGAGCGTTTAAATTTTTAGGTGGGGATAGGGAGGGGATGCTCTATCCCTTTCTCACAAATTGTGTGTTAGTATAGCATTTGTATAGCGCTCTTGTGCCGTGACGTCACGGCTCAGTATAGTGCGCTCTCTGTCTAGCATGAAATTTAAATGCTTATATCTGCTTATATCTTATTTATTTTTGAACTAATTTTAGTTTTGTTTTCGTTGATGGGGTCTATTTATGATCAGCTAATTTATGAGGTAATAAAAAAATATTTGTCATCATGCCTATTAGAATTAGACCTTATTCTCACCTAGCTAAGGGTTTGATCATGCTAACGAGCGAGTCCCCCGCCTCGATGTCCACGCCGCTGTCCTTGTAAGAGAGGGATTTGAGCGGCGCGCGTTCGCCAGCAACGTATGGCGAAGTCAATGGCTCCATCGCTTCTTTGAAATTATCTACCACCACTTGGTGCCCTCCTGAAAATAAATAAAATACTAACCTTCGTAATCATCAGCCCGGAGTCACCCACTGCTGGGCATAGGTCTCCCAGTGTTTGTTAAAGCACTAACAAAAATAATATAGTAAGGGAATCACTACAAAATAAATGAAGATTCTTTTTCAGAAGAGGGATTTTAAAAGTTTTGACATGCGTAGTCAAAGATGGACTATCTTTTTAAATTAAGTACTGACATCCGCCTTCGCTTAAGTACACAGAAAACTTTACACAGATAAATTTTGTAATATTAGGATGTATGAGCATTTAGATATATGCTTTTGCTGTACCAAAGTGAACAAACAAACAACCCAAAGACATTAAGAACGCGGGTTATTTCTTTAGCAATTCAACGCGGGAATGCAGCCAGCGTTCTTGGCACTTTACCACACGGATAACATCTTATTTTTGATTATATTAGTGATAATTAGTATATAATAATTAGTATTAGTGATAATAATTAAGGCTTTTTTATTTTCTTTGATTGATATACTCAATTATTCTTGAATTAAGAACGCTCAAATATTTCCGAACCTAAAGTAAACTATTATGTGTGTGCATTATCTGTGCATTAAGATTATATATGTTTCAAGCTAAATTAGACAGATTTAAATTAGTTTGTTATGTAAATTTGCGTAGAAAAAGTTTCTTTAATTTTGTATTAAACTTAACTCGCCTTACTTAAATTTTTTACTTAAGTTAAACAGTGCTTAAGATTGCTCCGTCTAATTCTCGCTGAAGTAAATTGTCACACGCAAAAATGAGACAGCAATTTTAAGCGTTGATTAACTTAAGAAATGTTAAAGTTAAATGATTATTTACGGGATATTTACCGTGGTAAATAATCATATTAGTGAACAACCGTGATAGTTTAAAACAGTGTTTTAAGAAATGTTTTTAAGTAAGGCTAAACATCTGTGTGTTTGTAAATCAATGATCACAAACATAAAGACGAGACGAAACAAACAGTTTTTTTGTGCCGTAGATGGCAAACAAGCTGACGGGCCACCTGATGGTAAGCGACCACCGCCACCTATGGATACCTGCAACACTAGGGCATCACAGATACGTTGCCGACCCTCAAAAACTCTATTAATAGCCCTTTTGAAGAACCCCGTGTTATAGTTACTCGGAAACGCCACAGATTCCACAAATTGCAGGTGAGGAAAAAAAAAAAAAACACGGAAAACGCACAGTGTATAGGTGTACATTAGTTATGCGAATCATACGCACTTGACCCACCTTCCCTGCTCATGTCTTCGACCGCGCCCACCACGGCGACCCCCTCCACTATCTCCAGCAGCTCTGACACGTAAGAAGCGTCGGCTATGAGCACCATACCGACGCCGCAGTTGAACGTGCGGAGCATTTCAAAGTCGGACACTAGACCTGAAAGACGAACACCCATATAACTATTAATTTAAAAAACCAACTTCACACAAAATTTGTGAAATACGCAATTTCGGTTGGTGACAATGACATATGTGAGTGAATGTCAATATGGTCATCCAAGTTATTTTGATTTTAAAGACAAACGAATAAATCTATTTTAATGAAATTTATTTGGGACCAAACCAAAAGTACTTACATGCTTTTTTTTTTTTCAAATATTTATAGCGTTTTTTAATCAGCTTTATTATGATAGTGATAAAAACGACTCTAAAACTGACGAGGAATATCTTTGATACGGTTCCTGTCTAACTGCCCTGCTTAAACATTTTTGATTTATATCGTCCCTTCTGTCATCAGTAGAATAAGTCATAGTTAGTATGTAATAACAGAATACTATGTAGTTGTAATTTACTAGGCCTTAAATCAGCCTTTTTTCATCAGCTCACTGACATAAATACCTAGCTTCAAAAACCTTCACATACCTTTAGCTTGCAGCCATCCGAAAATCGGCTTTATCTTGAATTTGGTAGCGTCTAAAGTCACTTTGACACTGGTGGGCAGGATTCTTGGTATGTTCTCCAACAAACCACCTCCAGTGATATGCGCCAGGCCCTTGATTAGCCCTTTCTTGATGGCTGGTAGCAGTTCTTTGACATAAATACCGGTCGGTACTAGGAACTCTTCCCCGAATGACTTGTTTGTGGTGCTGAATGGAGCTTTTTCTGCGTACCTATGATACAATGTGATGATGATGTGATAAATAACTTTTTAAGAAATTGAATTCTTGCATACTTATTCAGGGTTACGCGGAAAGGGTGTACTAAGCCGAAAAGGGTCCATAGTACCACCGTAATGGTTCTAGTATATATTTATCTATGATAGTACCCATCATTATGAACAACTTTTACTATGAGAGCAATTCTGGACTCGCGAAAAAATATCAGCTGTTCCAAACATTATGTCGAATGTGCAGTGCAAGTACCGTTCTTTATCGATCGTCAAATTCTCTAAAATACCATAGAATCGATCACAGCGAGTACTGAAAAAATGGCATATTATCGAATTTGACGACCTCAACTGTCAATTTGACGATCGCTAAAAGAACGGTACTTGCACCCCTGAATAGCAGCTTTCTATGGAACAGCTGATGTATTTTTTTTTTGCGATATCCTTGGTGGTCTCATAGTAAAAGTTGTTCAAAATGATGTACATGGACCCCTTTCGGCATAACCCAGTAGATAGATATATAGATACTATTGCCCATACAGAAATTACATAACCTATGTATGCAATGAAAGACTTAAAAAACTAGTGCAACACGCGGAGGCCCTACTGCTAAGAGCGATCTCTTCCAGGCAACCGTAAGGTGGAGAGGATTCATAGAGGAAGTAGAAAGCGGGGCGTGCAATAGTCAAAAAATTTGCTAAGTACACTTGCCACCAGTAAAAAGTTGAATGAAATACGGTTACCCGTTTTGAAGCGATTCTGTTCAGGTAATTGCGAAAAGTTGCGCAAGCGCAAACCATATCTCGGCGCGTTAAGATTCACGTTTGCGTGATTTTCCGCACTGCGCTGTTTCGAACTACGTTAAGAGGTAGCCGTGAGGCTGTGATATATTAATCATGTTTTTAATTCGGCTTTTAACAATGTCTTTGCAGTGAAATCGCGGGGCCTATCTAGATAGGGGTCTATGCTTTTCATATTATGTAGCTTTCCGAATAATTACCTGTGTCCACCTTCAGCCATAATCTTCTGCACCAGACTGTATCCGTTGCTGTGCACGCCAGTAGAAGGCAGCGCCAGCACCACGTCTCCCGCCTTGATCTCGTTAGAACGCGGCAGCTGCTTCAGGTTATCTACCACCCCCACCGCGAACCCGGCGAGGTCGTACTTGCCTATCTCATACATTGAAGGCATTTCGGCTGTTTCGCCGCCTGAAGAATGGAAAAACCATAATGAAATGTAATGACGATTACAGGGTTACGCAGAAATGGTGTAATAATCCGAAAGGAGGTCATTATACTTACTATTATGAACAACTTTTACTGTGAAGCCGACCCTGAAATCGTGAAAAAGCTGGTATTCCATACATTTTGTCAAGTGTGACTGGCACTTTTCTACGATTTTTTTTCTCTAGATTTCTGAATCGGCCCCATATTAAGAATTGTTCAAAATAATAATAATGTATTGTTGTTTTTGTTTGTTTTGTTTTGTTTGTTGTTGTTGAATTGTTTGTTTGTTGTTGTTTGTTGTTGTTTTATAGAAGTAGTTTTAAATAGATTTTCATCATCATCAGCCCTGAATGACCCACTGTTTGTTTATACCACTCTCCCCGGTCTCTCGTTAGAGACTTCAATGTTTTTAGGGTTTCGTACTTCAAAAGGAAAAAACGGAACCCTTATAGGATCACTTCGTTGTCCGTCTGTCTATCCGTCTGTCAAGACCCTTTGTCTCAAGAACGCGTAAAGGTATCAAGTTGAAATTTATACTAAATACTTGGGTCTACGGATTCTTTACGCTGTAAAAAAATAAAAGTTGTAAGTGAACGCAATCAAAAGATATGAACGTTTATGTCGCATATTTTACTATTTCACAGGGGAATCAAAACCTATAGGGTACTTCCCGTTGACCTAGAATCATGAAATTTGGCAAAAGGCAAGGTCTCATAGCACATATATAGGAATAAATCCGAAAGTTATAAATTTGAAGTTAAATCATTTAAAAATAATTATTTTGCTATTACAAACTTACATTTTGTAGATGGAATGTATGGAAGAACCTTATAGTCAACTACAAAGTTAAGTTTGTCTTTCAATATTTCAACTTCAGTTAGTTTTTTTTAGACTCGCGCTCTGAGGGTTCTGTCCAACGGAACCCTCAGAGCACGAGTTCTACTCGTACTTGTCCGGTTTTTTTTTTAACTTACAGATATTTATTATTCATAATTTTAAAATGTTATTGCACCTGTCAAAGTTAAAAATAATTTGGACTGAGTATAAACACTGTAAATTCTATCAATAAAAGGCCTATATCATACGTCTAACTATGAAGCAGTGCTGCAGTATTTTCTGTACGTACCGAGCAGAGCGCATCCAGAAAGCAAGCAAGCATCAGCGATCCCCCTCACGATAGTACAAGCAACGTCAACTTGAAGTCTTCCGCACGCCATGTAGTCCAAAAACGCAAACGGTTCAGCGCCCGCGCATAGAATGTCGTTCACGCACATAGCTACTAGATCCTGACCTATTGTATCGTATTTTGTCATTATTTCTGCTATCTGAAAAATAGAAACAAAGAACTGTTAATGACGTTGAATAAATGTTTATGCTTTATTGATATGAAGATTGTGGGGTAGACAAGTAGCTAGCTTTCAATAAAAATATCAGAATTGGTGTCTCAGTTTAATGATGCTTTAAAATGTAGAATAGGTAGGTACCATCATCATCATCATCAGCCGGAAGACGTCCACTGTTGAACATATGCCTCCCTCTTTAACCTCCACACTGAACGACAGCCTGCCATCTCCATTATATTTTGTACCTTCCTCAGTCCCATGTTTATCTTAGTGAGAATGGTGTTGAATTCGGTATGTAAAGTTTTTTTTTGTATTTTTTTTAATGTTTTTATTTCGTACATAATGCTATTTTAAGAAACTAATTTCAATATTTTTGTTTTCTATTCAGTAGTTATTTTATAATATTTTATTGAAAATTGAAATTTAGTGACGTCACCATATAGCACAAAATGTCGTTGCGTTCAGAAGCCAAAAAAAGCACGCGAGTAAAAAAAAAAGACATTAGAACATACTTTGACAGTGACAATGACATCCAATGTCTGCTTGTTTGTTTATGGAAACCTTAGGGTTACTACTAGCTCACTGATTTGCAAACAACAATTTTATTGATGTTGCTTCCTGTAAAAACGTTCTAGATCGGATATTTATTTCCCCGAAAAAACCATTCCACGTGATTTTTCCCTACGTTTAGGGAAAAACACCCCATGTTGGCAACCCTGAAAAGAACTAGACTGTCAAACCACAGATATTAAAAATTATGTGTGACGAACAGTGTGAAATGAATTATATGTTTTATTCTTAAAAGGCACAGATAATAAAATGCTACACCGTGACGTCATTTAGAGGTCAATGAAAGTCGAATGATTTCTTAGTTTTATGTTAAAATAAATGGCATCTTATCGTTTTAAAAGGTCAGAGTAGAAAAATAAGGTTTGCTAACATAAAATAAGGGTTGGTAAAATAAAATCTCGAAATGGTTTCGGAACTGGCATAGGTTAATTTTTTTAGCATACCGAATTCTTAATACTTATTACCCGAATAAGCTATACATTTTTTTTACCTTAATTAATACTACAGAAACAACTAAACTACCCTTCATCAGCCAGAAGACGTCCACCGCTGAACATAGGCCTCCCCTTTAACGTCCACACTGAACAGCCTGCCTTTTGCATCCACTGGATGCCCGCAATGTCATCGGTCCATCTAGTGGGAGGCCTACCTACGCTGTGTCTTCCGGTTCGTGGTCTCCACCCAAGAACCTTTCTTCCCCATCGGTTATCGGTTCTTCGAGCGATGTGGCCTACCCATCGCCACTTCAACTTGCAAATTTTAACAGCTATGTCGGTGACTCTGTTCTGTGGCAAATCCACGTTCCGGATTTCATCGCGCAAAGAAACTCCGAGCATAGCTCTCTCCATCGCCCGCTGTGTGACTGAGGTAGGTATAGGATGACCTAAATCTCATAAGCTAAAAAAACAACTATTTTGACATAAATGGCCATGTAAACTTGTCAAAATACGCACAGACTGTAACTTGTCTTATAGATATTTTTTGTATGTTAGACTTTGCAAAAAAAATATTTCTATCATATTGGTCCTTAATACCTTGAGTTTAGTTCCAACGCCGTCAGTTCCTTGCACCAAAACAGGGTCTTTAAGGCTAGGGTCCATGGCCGACAACTGGAAGAGGCCGCTGAAGCAGCCCAGTCTGCCCAAAATGCCGCGTCTGTGCGTTGCCGTAGCGATAGGCTCGATTTGGCGGACTAACGTGGCAGCCGCATCGATGTCTACACCGCTTTGGAGGTATGACAGACCGTTGAGCCTGCAAAAATTCTTAATTGTTCAGTTTGTGCTAATAAGTACTATTTTTATGAATCTACTTTACTGCCTTTTGTACCTATTTTTAACTTATTATCCGCGTGTAATGTTATTTTTGAAGTATCTATAAAGTGGTATTGTATTATTAAGGCGATTTTTTTTACCTCAGAGGGACAGCGGCAGCAAGGCGATGACCACGTCGGTTTAATTTATATCGTGGTGGGTAAGAAGACTGTGGAGTTGCTGGTGGATTTTATAGCTGTCAAGAGTGGCCATTTCGCTATCTTATTCTTAGCTATTTTGGTAGTTACTACCGTGGGCGAGTGAAAATTATTCGGACTTCAAGAACTGGCAGCAATTATTGCGCGCTAATTGTACACCGGTTATACATAGGTACAGCAGCTCCATAGTCTTACTACCTACCATCTAGGTATATCTATATGATATGAGTATATACACTGACTAACTTATATAAGGTTTAAAAGTTGAGCTTAAGCCTCTGATCTAAGACATTTGTAGGGTTTATTACTTGTGATGCGACCCCACTATTGCCAGAATGTCATCCAAGACAGTTCCATACAAAACAAATGAGATCATTGCCTCTCTGCTGCTATCGCTGCGCTGACGTCAAAATCGCAACTTGATTGTTATTTATTCTAGTGTGCGTGAGTTAATAACTCTCTTTTTAGTTACTCATGAATTCTTAAATTGAATAAATGATAGCTAATAATAATACACTTGAGTTTTAAATGATAGAAATTATTAATGACAAACAACTAATGCAAGCTTGGTGTAGTTTTTATCAACTTAATATGGGAAAAATTAGTGAAACCCAAAATTACACACAACAATGTTTATTTTAAAAAAAACATGGTAACGTTAATAATGACAATAATCTTACCAGTCTAATGATGTCCATAAAAAAGTAAGCTACAAATGTAAAAAATATTTTTTTGTTAAAATATACTAGTAAAAAAGTACAGATAGGTATTGGATAGCAAAATGACGTTTATGGGAACCCGGTTATATGCCCATGGAATCACATGCTGAAACAAAACGTGGATACTGTTATGATACAACAAAGCATAAGGTAACAAATACTAATCCACCACAAACGCAAAACTGTTCAGAAACAAGGTCATGCGATCAACTTTAAAAAAAACCTTTTTATTCATTTCAATCGACCTAATTCAAGGCCAAGGAGTTTTATGCCCTGTAATATACATTTTATGACCCGACCACACTAATATTTTTTTAAATATAATGACATCAACATATTATTGTAAAACATTCATGGCAAACACCCTGTAAATTCCGCATCAAACGTAAAACACACTCCCAAATTTACATTTACACTACTACACATTTACAAATTGTCAAGCCTGTTAATGATGGTGTGATTGATTGAATATGTACACACAATATTGGAATTTGATACTCCTTAACTATGTGAGTACATCACATCACATAACATCAGTCGTGGTAGCGGTCAAACGCAAGTCAATTATAACAACAACAAAAAAAAAACAAACAATATGTATGTAATAAACAATATGTAAGAATCTTAGAACAAAATAAAATTTGGAATTGGCTTTTTACTCACTTGGAAAACGCCCTATGCGCTATATCTTTCCTATACTGCGCACCAGGAAAGTCTATAACAGAGGCCGCCGCAGTGGCCGCCGCCGCCGCCGCACGCAGAGATCCCGCCCGCGCGCACACTAGGAGCACTCGGCCTCCCCATGTTACGAGCGTGCCGTTAGCACCGCGAGCTACTCCACTGTGGAACACTACTAGTCCGGGATTCGACTGAACTTGAGATAGACCTGGGGGAACGGATTTTTGTTTAGTGAAAAACAGGTGAATCGTCTTTTCAGAATATAGAATTACTGGACAAACGTGCTCCATCTTCGACGGCATTATAGCTTTCCATCAGGCGAGATCGCGATCAAATGTTAGCTTAGTCCGAAAAAAAAAAGTGGCAAACAGGCGACAGGCCACTTGATGGTAAGTGGTCACCGCCGCATATAGACACCTACAATACCCGGGCATTATGTCAGTGCGTTGCCTACCTACTCTATTCACCCCTTGTTTGTAGCAGTCCAAATTATACTTCGGAGGAAAAACCGAAGGTAGTAAGCCATTCCACTTACAACGTCGTCTGATTAAATTATAGTAAGTGGTAGTGAATGACAGTGGTAATGACATTGAAAACATTAAAGGCGTTGTGTGGTGTTGTCGATTTCTGTCTGATGTTACAGAGGGAACGGACGTTCCACATAACCAATGGTCACTCGCCGAAGGTTTTTTGCTGGGATACAACTTGAGGCACTTTAAGAAATAAAGTCTATGAAGAGTACCGGTAATGCAATAAATACGAATTTTGTTCACCAACATTGATGTAGGTTCCACCTATTAGCAAATACTACTACTACCAATATAAAACTTCCCTTATCATCCCTTAAGCCCTTTCTTATAATGTTTTTAGAGTACTTTAAGTATATTTATTATTAAATAACCACCACATACCTAATTAATCAAGTTTGCTAACATTTGAACCACTTTAATCTGCGTTACAAACGTATACTTGGATGATCTGATATTTATACTTACCGCTAATAACGCAGCCCTTAGTGGATGTTTCAGGGTATCCTTTAGATGCAATGATAACACCAACAGAGGACAGCTTGGTGTTCCATGTCACTTGGAGAGATTTGAGGTTTCCTTCTACACAAGCCTGAAAAATAAAAGATACTTGCAAAATAACTAAAAATAATCATTGGGACTGATGACTGACACCTGATGTCAAGTGACAAACATGGTAGATGTAGAATTGAAACAAATTGATCTTTATTTTAGAGAAAGTGGTTAGTAACAGCTGTAACAGATGACGTTAAATATTTCGAGTATGACCTTTGCGATACCAATATCAGAGACAGGTTATTGTCATCTAAATATAAGATAATAGATAGTGGCTAGTTGGTCGGCATACAATGTGAAAGGTCTACGAAAATAGCCAGAAGTGTAAGAATACTGATAACAGGTCAATAGCATTGTCTAATCTGTTTCGAAAAATTACTCATTTTGGATAAAATTTCGTCACTGGAAACGAATATTTTGTAGTGGTGTACTGTATGTGTGCCTGTACCGAGACGTCACCAAACGGCTCCAACGGAAGACCAGCGCTGGTTAACAGCCGGCATTATGCTGAGTTGGGGCCGATTTGTGACCTTATAACTTGTGTCTTTAAGCTATTTTAAAAAACTTAATTTGGTCACAAATAAACTTTTTTTTTTTTTTTTTTTTCATTCTTTCTAAACACAGATCAAATATGCAAATAATTATTCTCAAGTACCTACACTGCGAAACGACGAGTTCCTGCTCTGGCAATAATGCACACAAGAAAGGTACAAATATTGCTAGTCTATGTTAATATTGGTAGTTAACATTTTCTTTGAGAAAACTTACCTGCATAACATTGTAAAGGTCTGATTCGAGCAGCGTCATCAACACTTGAGTTTCCGGGTCTCCGAAGCGGCAGTTAAACTCCAGGGTCATGGGGCCGGACTTGGTCACCATCATACCCGCATACAGCACACCTAGAAAAGAAAATTATGATATACTTGCTAAGGTTTTACACGTTTTACTGCATTCTTTATAAAAGATTTTACAAGTATTAGCTGTGAGTCTAAATATTATACAGAAATTTAATCTTAAGGTTTAAAGGGTTGGTTTTTGTTAAATATTTGCCATCTAGATCATATAAACGAAGTGACAGAAATGCCAACAAACAAGGTTCAGATCAAAAGCCATTAATATTTGTAATGCCTAGAATGTAGGATTGTTGTATATGTATTGTAAAGCAGCTAACAGACTTGGCTGACGGACCGCCGTCCAACCAACGGAAGATTTTTTTTTTCTCTTTCCCTTCCATTGGTTGGACGATGGTCCGTCAGCCAAATTCACACGTCTGTTAATACTATAACATTACCATACATAACGTACAAATTGGACCGCCACGTTAATGTTTGACGATAACAGTGTTCAATGTTTGATGGTGGTACGAGCGTGCAAAGCTGTTGCGTATCATGTAACACAACATAATATTTGTTCGTACGTGCGTAACGGCTTTACAGTAGTCAGTTTTCAGTTACCATAGTCGTAACACACCAAAACTATGTATTTAGTCAGCACGCACCTTCGTTATCTCACCCGTGTAATATACGCAATTTACAAATACTCTTCATATTTTACTTAAAACTATCACGGTTGTTCACTACACTCACAGAAAAGAAAAGAAAATGTTAATATTAGAACGGCTGTCAACGCATTTTTGTAAGAAATTTGTTGTATCCAGTTGCACCCATATAAACGAAACGTCAGTGATTCGAAATCAGTTAGCAACTGTGATGCGGAGTTCGACGCGTTGATCTAAATAAGAATGTTCAATCAAGGTTCACTCATAAAGCCTGGTAACAGATTTTCCTTCTCATTTCCGTTCTATTTACTTCTCTTTTCTGTGACTACACTACACTACAGTTCAGTACAACCTTACCACGGTAAATATCTCGTTAATAATCATATAACTGTAGTAAAAATAATTAGCATAACAAGTAAGCTGCGCTGATCGAAGCTAATCATGTTTATCTGTTTACTAGGAGACCAATACGCAATGTGACATAACAATTGCAGGTTATTTGTTGAGCTTAGGTCAAGTGATAATCGGAATAATAGCAGAATTATTGCTAGGGTGTTCGCTGATGTTAACATGATTTTAATGTATGGAATCTGTCATTGATTCACAATCTAGTAAGTCTATGGGCAGTCTAAATGTATTTGTAGTGTTAGTATTGGCTTGTATTTTGTTTAGTTAATAAAGGCACTTTTTTATGCCATAGGTGCCACCCACGAGTTGGACAGACGACCGTAAAGAGACCGCAGGGAAACGCTGGATACAGGCCGCTTCCAACCGGCTCTTTTGGAGATCGACGGGGAGGCCTATGTCCAGCAGTGGACATCCTACAGCTGAAATGATGATGATAGGTGGCAAACAAGCAGATGGACTGCCAGATGGTAAGCAGTCACCGTCGCCTATGGATACTTGTAACACCAGAGGCGTCATAAATACGTTGCCGACCCTTGAGGACGCGATTAACTCGCCTTTTGAAGAACCCCATGTTGTAGCTTCTCGGAAACACCGTGGAAAGTAGCACTTGCCCATTAAAACTCTAGTAGGTACATGAATCACGTAAAAAGTGTCCAGGGCCCCGATTCAACTAAAGAAATTGTCTTTAAATTGTAATTGTTGCGATTTTAATTGTTAAATAACTGCCTCAAAATCGATTTTTAAATATTTTTTTATACTAGAAAATTACAACTACCTAATATAACACAGTATAAAAAAAAAATTAAACTGTCAATTTTGAGACAGTTATTTAACAATTAAAATCGCAACAATTATAATTTAAAGACAATTTCTTTAGTAGAATCGGGGGGCAGAGTTTACGTATAACAATTTAGATACATTTTAGAAATACCAACAAACACATTAAAACCGTGTTTTTTTTTTTTAAAAACAATAGAGACAATCTGTTTTACATTTTGTCAACATTTTCGTCTGAAATGTCAAAGGAGAATTTAAAAATATGTGTAATGCGGTGATATTTTGATTTCTAAAATGAATAACCCTTTGATTTGCTACTGATGAGTGTTCATTACGGCTCAAGCTTTATTTATTAATGCCATAGGTGACAAACAAGCTGTCAGGCCGCCTGATGGTAAGCGATCATCGTCGCCTATGGAAACCCGCAACACCAAGGGAGGCATTACAGATACGTTGAGAGAGAGAGAGACCTGTTTCAAACTGTTTCAGAGTGGAAGTTATTTGCGATAGTGGCGCCGATTCCGATAAAACTTTATCAAGGTTTAAACGAAGTAAACGCAATCGGAACGCTGAAGGCGGCTGTTAGGGCCGGCGCTTACAGGCGGCGAGCCACGGTACGGTACGGCAACTGAATTTTTGTTGGCAAATAATTTTCAACCTATTGAATTATTTATTTTTTAATGAATTAAGCACTGACATTCCCTTATTTCAACACGAATAGGCCGAAACGTCTCACGTGATGCCGCGAAATGCCGCAGCACGTCGCGTCATTCCCAGGGATGCTTAGGCACGTAGCGTCATTCCCAGGGATGCTTAGGCACATCGCGACATTCTAAGAGATGCCGCGGCGCGCCGCTGCATCACGTCTGACGCTTAGGTAACTTCATATCGTTAAAGGAATGTGAGTGCTAAGTAATTGAAACAAGGTTGAAGCTAGCTTTCGTCACGTGGGATGCCACAAGATCCTTCGGCATCTATCGGCATTCTTCGGCATGCCGAAGCATGTCGTACCGCACCGTGCCGCGCTTCGGTGTCTGGGAGCGCCGGCAGTAAAATGCATTAGGATTAAAAAAACTCGTTTCTACAACGAAAAGCAACTAAATAGATCATTTGACAGATTCAGTTTAACATAAGACACGCCACTAGCAACGCCAATACCTTGTTAAAGAACCAGATAACGGTTATATATTAGTCTCCAAAAAAGCGATTGCACTATTTCTTCCTCACGCGGCATATTCCACCTTATCACCTTTACAACACGGTTCATTTTACTAGCTCCCAAGTTTGGAGACCTCGTGTTTGTTTCAACATTATCACCGTTAATATAGATTATAGTAAATAAGTAAACAGAATCGGGTCAGGGGTCAATGACATACGTAATAGTAGCAAGCGTGTGACGTAAAGTTGGTAAGAAGTTAGCTTATGAAACAATCTATGTTCGTTAGCGAGATAAACTTATTTACTATTGGTGTAACTGCTAAATATCTCGCTGATGTACCTACTCTTCAAATGGGTAACAAAACAAGTAATGTTCGGAAGAACTATTCAATCTGATGCCGGAGTCGCGGTTTTGTCATCGCACTAGCCGCCATCGTCTGAAAGCTCATGAAATTCAAAATTCAATTTCTTTGTTGGTCATATTTTTTCGTTTTACAGGGTTTCGTCAAACTGTATTAGGAGAGACCGCTCTTTTGTGCGTATCCACATATCTTAGGTCTGTGGAAACGCACACTGCGTTTTAGGTGATCTTTTTTGCCTTTAAGGTTGTTCGTAGTTCGTAGAAGTTCGTCTACGTATCTCCGCATTTCCGAAATGTATCCGATAAAAAACCGACAGAGTCGAGTGAGGGAGATATTACAGTGTCAACATCAACACCTATTGAAATGTATCCGATAAAAAACCGACAGAGTCGTTTGAGGGAGATATTACAGTGTCAACATCAACACCTATTGAAATGTATCCGATAAAAAACCGACAGAGTCGAGTGAGGGAGATATTACAGTGTCAACATCAACACCTATTGAAATGTATCCGATAAAAAACCGACAGAGTCGAGTGAGGGAGATATTACAGTATCAACATCAACACCTATTGAAATGTATCCGATAAAAAACCGACAGAGTCGTTTGAGGGAGATATTACAGTGTCAACATCAACACCTATTGAAATGTATCCGATAAAAAACCGACAGAGTCGAGTGAGGGAGATATTACAGTGTCAACATCAACACCTATTGAAATGTATCCGATAAAAAACCGACAGGGGCGAGTGAGGGAGATATTACAGTGTCAACATCAACACCTATTGAAATGTATCCGATAAAAAACCGACAGAGTCGAGTGAGGGAGATATTACAGTGTCAACATCAACACCTATTGAAATGTATCCGATAAAAAACCGACAGAGTCGAGTGAGGGAGATATTACAGTGTCAACATCAACACCTATTGAAATTTTTTAGTTCCTTCATTTGGCACACTATACGTATAAGTCGTCGGTCCATCTAGTGGGAGGCCTACCTACGCTGCGTCTTCCGGTTCGTGGTCTCCACTCAAGAACCTTTCTTCCCCATCGGTTATCGGTTCTCCGAGCGATGTGGCCTGCCCATTGCCACTTCAACTTGCAAATTTTAACAGCTATGTCGGTGACTTTGGTTCTTTGGCGAATATCCACGTTTCGGATTCTATCGCGCAAAGAAACTCCGAGCATAGCTCTATCCATTGCCCGCTGTGTGACTCTGAGTTTTTCCAAAAGGCCAACAGTTAAGGACCACGTCTCAGTACCATATGTCATCACTGGCAACACACACTGGTCAAAGACCCTTGTCTTTAGGCACTGTGGTATCTTGGATGTGAAGAGTCGCTGGCATCCAGTGGATGCAAAAGGCAGGCTGTCGTTCAGTGTGGAGGTTAAAGGGGAAGGCCTATGTTCAGCAGTGGACGTCTTCTGGCTGATGATGATGATGATGACGTATAAGTTGGTCGGTCTGCAAGTCAGATACGAGATGCGTAGGTTATGGGCACCAGACATCACGGACTCTGGCTCCAATTTGTCATGTTACTATCTCCAACATACATTTACAAAGACAACTAGACGAACAATACATTAAAGGATCTACACAAGCAATATCGACAAATTCTCAAGAAACTTGATAGCAAATATTGTTGCAAATGTGTGCCTACCCGCAATTTATTATGTTTGAGAACACTATTTCAAACTATCACGGATATTCACTACATTTATATGATTATTTACAGGATATTTACCGTGATTAGTTTGGGATTGGAGCTCCCGATACAGCAACCTAATCAAGGTAAATAATAATTTATAGGTATATAATAATAATTTAACTGCATTGTTTGAAGTTCACTATTTCCGTAATAGCACAAAAGTCGACCTTATGACCTTTCAATAGAGATACGACCTGTGCGTTGATAGAGGTTGCCAGATAGCGGTACACGCGTTAAATAATATCACTTTCGTTGAACTATGAAAGGTTAAACCAAGATGGCGGTTGGAGAAAACTGCAATATTGCAGATTGAGGCTGTTTCCAATGCAGATAATTATAAGTATTTGCTACTAGGATCACTAGGGTCGGAGTCGGTAACCAGCAGGGATTGAGAAAAGAGACTATTAATTAATTTGTTAGCTATCATTATCACTAGATGGCGTTAGTGCTGAATTTTTCAATATTTCAACGGTTTTGCGTACCCGTACCCTGTAAATTCATATTGACTATGGTATGTTTTGTTTTGTATGGTGGAGCGATGGTGGCCGAGCGATAGCATGTGCACTTTACAATCTGACAGCACCGGTTCGATTCTCGGCTTTGCTTACTAATTCAGTACTGATATAAATCATGTGCAGTATTGATGTCATATCTTGATGATGATTCATGATTTTATATCTTTATTTAAGACATAATATTTAATTTTTAAATACTGGAAGAAGCCACTGGCTTCCGAAACACAGTTTTTTACTATTTCGGAGCCAGTGGATTCAATTGTTTTGTTTCTATTTTTCCTTGTGCCAAATAAAGATTATGATTATCACTGAAAAACAGTGAAGGTAAACATCGTGAAGAAACCAGTATGACCAAGAATTACAAAAGGTCTATGACATATGTTGGCGTTTACCATTAGGTGGGTCGCGACCGGTACCGGGCCACAGCAGTGGGAAGGGAACCTGATAAGCCATGATGATGATGATGATGGTACGTTTGAAGCTTTGTTTGAAACATATTTTATTGATACAGACAGTTTGAGCTGGAATTGGAATTAACGAAACTCTTGCAACACCCATATCTTTAACTATACAATAGCACCTAGCACCTCTGACCCTACAAGGAAATTTCCTAAATACAATAAAAATCGATAATGCTCGTCGATCGTGTTTGGCACAATAACAGGGCGATAAGTCCAATGTCAATGTCAAAATAAGACGAAAGTTACCGCGCATATTGCGCACTAACTAAATAGTCTATTTTCTCAAAATCTAAACCAAGATTTGATGTTGAACTGAATAGTTATCAACACCTATCTTCTTTGTCCAGCTCCGCTCCTATCTCCTGTCAGAGGTCCGGCAAGAGTAGGAAAACGGACGGAAAACTTTAGAGGTGGTGATGCAGCACCACTTCCTCAGGTTTTTAACCAGGAGTACCCCATCTGCCGACTTTTCTTTTCAAAACTTATGATGTAACATATTCATAGATTAAGTAAAGTTTAAGCACACATGATTAGTATCCGTCGGTCTGGAATACTATTATTTTTTATTTATAAATAATAGGCTTGCGTTTGACCACCATCACGCCTGATGTTAAGCGATGATGCGGTCTACGTTGGAGCACGCGTGCCTATTAGAAACTGATTCACTAGTGATTTGAAGATACCCAGATTTGCGAAGTAACTAATGTTTTATCTGTTTCACCTATACTCCTTTTACTAATCTTAGATATTTTACGTTTTTTTTTTTTTTGTTAAAATCTTCATGAGCGTGGATTCAATGTCCTTTACTCGAAATATTAAACAGTTTACTTTGTCTTAATAGCGTCAAACAAGTCATAGTCACAGTCAGAGTCAAGCTAAGTAAGTCACGGTCAAGTCGAACTCATGCCCCTGTAAAGTGGTGAAGACTTTACAAGAGGCTCATATGGAGTTTTGGAAACAACACGAAAAGACACGTTTCACCTCGTTATATCACTTGCCCACACTCAAGCACGTTTACGAGCACTTAATGAATAATAATTCACCATTTAGTACACATTAACAATCGAAAATACACAAGTTTAGGAAAATAATCCAACGAGCCGACACGTTTTTTCCGCGTTGGCGCCAAAAAAAAAAGAAAAAAAAAAAAACAGATTTTTTATGTAAACAGATGGGTTACCAGTGCAAAAAATATCTTTCATAATGGTAGTTTACGATATTTGACCAAAAAATATGTTATTACGTTTTTCTAGTCGTAATATGAACAATTATAAAATAAAAATCTTTTTGTACTATTTATTTTAACGTAATATCTTTTCTATAGAATGTTATGATAAAAAATAAATTTTTGATAGAAAATATTTTATTATACTGGTAGGAGAGTAGGGGTTCTAAACATTTCTGGCCACCGTTTGATTTGACCTCTATTTCCTCTAAAATAATAGTCAACGCCTCTATAATCAACGCCATCTACTACAATCTTTTAATAATGTTTTTTTTTTTTTGAACTATTAGAATATCCCCCATCGTACTGCGCGAGAGCAAAGCCGAGGGAAATAGAGAGTAAAATATTTTTCAAAAGTCAAAAATGTTTTGAGCAACTGGCATGTCACTTTGACAGTGACTTTTCGTGACATTTCTTTGTTTACATAAAATATCTAAGATTTCTAAACGGAGTATCGCGATGCGACCGACAAGTGTACGTTGTACGTCCCTAGGTCATCTTTTCTAACTCACCAACATATTTGATCCCCTCCGCCTTGAGTCCGTCCACAGCTCTTTGCAGCACTTGATCTTTCACATCGGCCAGCTGGTCGGGTGTGATGAGAGGGCAGGGGCAGTACGCCCCCATGCCGCCTGTGTTCGGCCCTGTGTCACCGTCCCCAATGCGCTTGTGGTCTTGCGCGGGAGGCATCATTGACACTGTGCTGCCATCCGTGAACGCTAGGACCTGTGGATTGTTATACGGGGGATGATTTTCTGTGCCTGGACTGTTATATCTCTGACCAAGGGTGAATAGAGCTGTCTCGACAAGTGTTGTGTACACTTGCCGAGAGCTCTATTCACCCTCCGTACTCCTCGCAAGGGTCATCACAGGAAAGTTTCGAAACGAAGTTAATATTATGGAGGATGAGAAAAATATGAATTGTAGGTACAGTCAAGTTTTGACGTGCGGGTTTCAGTCTAGTTTTGACGTGCGGGTTTCAGTCGAGTTTTGACGTGCGGGTTTCAGTCGAGTTTTGACGTGCGGGATTTATCGGCAAAGCAAGACAATTGCACGGCCTTAGGACTTTGGTTTATTTGCAGTTGGCTACATTTTTTTTATCTCTAGGGGGGGGGGGGGCAGCTGACTGTCCCTGCCCCCCCTTGGCGACGCCCTTGTATAGGCGTCAGAAGAACTGATTACGATGAATATCCAGACACCAGCCAAAGACACCGAGAACGCTTCAGGAGGCCTGCACCAGCGTCAACAAGCTGCTGGCATTCTTGGACACCGGGAGGCTGGACTAGCTTCACATGAACCACGCACAAAGCGCCATTTAACAGCCTGGGTGCGCAGAAGGCCCACTCATCAAGTAAGTAACCTCCAACTAGAAGATGGTTAGTGAAATCACCATATGACTTGAAAATAGTTTTTAGACATCTGGCATATATAGGCCATTATCTTTAGTTTTCAGTCTGCCTAAAGACTGTTAGCTAGGACATAAGCTAAACCTAAAGAAATATAATAACCTCTAGAAAAGATTAATTTTAAATTAGAAGTAATTTTTTTGGTATAGTGTATTGTGTTTTTTTGCCACTAAAAAATTATGTCTAAGAGTCTATGATGGCTATGACTATGTATAAAGTGTTATCAATAACTAGCTGTTGCTCGCGACTTCGTACGCGAAGACTTTGATATAAACTTTCAACATCCTTTTGACGAACTAAGGGGTAGTTCGTCCCTTTCGCAAAATCCTTTCTTAGTGGACTTTTACAACCTCGAAATCTACCTATCGAATTTCAGTTTTGTTAGCCAGTAATTTTCGAAATTTCATGATGTCTGTCAGTCAGTCAGTCACAGATTGGGTGATATTTAGCATTTCATATGTAAATTTATTTATTTATAATTTTCGAAGACCAGCAAAAAAAATCTATGTAGAAATCCTTATCAAGGGACCCCAGCGAACGCAATATTTTAGATAACTGCACAATACGCCCTGACTTCCTGACCCGCGATATCATTACCAAAGATACTTTGAATGAGATAAACATAATAATTATGTTATTTACTTGCCTTTTACTAATAATGTAGCTAGGTAAGTTACAATAATACTTCTATAGATAAAGTATGGAAAGCAATAACCTTTGATAATATTGTAGGTACCCAGGGAGGAATGGACATGATTATTTTTAAAACTGACTAAAATCATACTAATACTATAAATGCGTCAGTGTGTATGTTGGTTTATTTGTTTGTTCTTTTTTTTACGCAGCAACAGAGCAACGGTTCGAGTTATTTAGGTTTATAGACATTGGCGTCGATTCTGTCATCACTCAATTATCAGCCTCTCTTTTCATTTTAATATGTGAAAGAAGGATGGCAACAATTTTAGAGCAGCAATTTTTTTTTTTTTGAGTTTAGTTTAGAGTACATCAGAATCGATGCCATTTATTCTCATATATGATACTTCATTCTCATAGATGTAACATAGATGATAAATATATCATAGATGTTAAATGTATCTTATCTTATCAGTTCCATGAGAACACTACAAAATCTTTTTTTTTTTACTGACTTCAAAAAAGTAATAGGTTCTCAATTCGACTGTATGTTTTTTTTTGCGTGTTTGTTACGCAGTTATTCCGCCAATTATGAATTGATTTTGATGATTATTTTGGTAGGTCATACTTCAGAGGTGGTCCCATATAAATTTCAACGAAATTGATTAAGCACTTTTTGAAAAAAAAAAAATATATATATATATTATATACACAGATGACGTTTTGATTTGTGGTTCCCTTCAACAAAAGTTTTGATGAAAACTTTCAATCTATGTTCAAACAGTAATTTTTCCACGTTTTAATTTAAGTTTGTACGTGCATGTTGAAGTCACATTTTTTTTCTAAAAATTAACTTCATTCACAGATATAGTTGGAACTGAGTAATATAGGATACTTTTTATCCTGCAAAAATTAAGTTCCTGAAGGAATATTCACGTGGATGAAACCGCGGGGCGCAACTAGTTGGAAATAAATTATTTAAAGAACATCATCATCAGCATTTTACTGTCCTCTACTGGACATAGGCCTCTCGTAATGCATTTGAAGACGCAACTTTCCAATTTCCATACAATGTTGTAGATAACAAATATTTCTAAGATCATCAAGATATCTTCCGCATGTCACCCTTTCACCCTACCGCTAGCATCTCAGCGGGTGTGACGCGGGGTGAGTTGTTGAGGTGTAGACAGGGACATGTGCTTACCGAAACTTCGTCCCCCTCCAACAGCTCCTCAATGACCACTGTCTGTCCAGCCGATCCATATTTGGCATCGGTCAGAATCTCATCTACCGCTTGGCAAGCCTCTTCCTTGCTGGACGCCACAACCACACCCTTGCCAGCTGCGAGGCCTGAGGCTTTCACTACTAGGGCGGGGAATGGAGCGCTGTGGGAAAGAGAGAAACTTTGTACTGCACTGTTTAAACTACCATGGTTGTTCCCTACTTATATGATTCTTTTCCACCAAACAGAACTATGTACCAAGGCTGGTAAAGGAAACTATTAAGATCTCAAAATGCCAGAATTTACAGAAGAAATTATTTAAATCGGTGTATAAAATTTTGAGATATAAGCGTTTAAACTTTTTGGGTGGATTAGGAAAGGATGCTCTGTCCCTTTCCCACAAAGTGTCAGTATGGCATCCTTACAAGTAATGTCATTAATGCGCTCTCTGTCTAGCAAGTCATTAATAATAATAATATAATAATATATAACTTTATTATACTTACACCGAAATAAAAAATTACAAAAGTAGGTAACTTAAAAATAATGCAAAATCGGCAGTATAATGGGCGGCCTTATCGCCTTAAGCGATTTCTTCCAGGCAATATAATAATAATAATATGCTTATAATTTCCTTAAATATCAATACGTTTTTTTTATGGTGATTGGCTGTGTTTGTTCATAGTGAGAAAACTACTCTGCTTTAAAAAAGTCAATATAAGTACCTAGTTAATGTAGAACTAAGAAAAACAATCTCAAGGATGCTCCAAATTCAAAATAATAAATATAAATAAAAATCTTATTAAAAATAGCCAGACATTGAGACAAGAACCGACATTGTCCTACATTATAAGAACGTCAATTAATTGCAGTGCATCATTGATAACACTGCATGACAGAATAGCCCGTTTTCTTGAGAAAGAATTAATTGACATGAACATTCATAATATGAGAACATGCAAAGATTATGTGTATATATTTGGAAAAACTTGTGAATATTTTTTTAACCCATGAGTTTATTCCTAATATCCCACTTCTGAAAAAATTTGAACTGTATGGTGGTGATAGCAAGAACTTTTTCATGACCAAAAAGCTGGTGTTTCTGGCTCAATGCATAAGCATTGCTATTCAGCGTAGTAATGCCGCCAGCATGCTGGGTACGCTGCCAACTGGTAGTGGGCTTGAGCATTTGGATAGTCTTTAGACCTTCAACGTTTTATGGGTAGTCTAAATGTTTTTGTAGTCTTAATGATAGCTTGTAGTTTGTTTCTGAGACTCTTGACATAATAAAAATTGAGTACAGGGAAAGCTTGTTAAAAATATACATAGCTAAAATTCAACATAACCTTTTTTTATATTATGTATTACATATATATTAAACTTTTTCTTAACAGTACTTTTCTGTATGTCTCGTTAGCAGTTGTACTAGAAAGACCTGTAGACAGCTGCTAAAATTATCATGTCTTACGAATGTTTGAAATTTTACCTCAAGTTAATAACAATAACTTACTTAAAACACTGTTTTAAACTATTACGGTTGTTCACTAAAGTTATATGATTATTTCCGGGATATATACCGTGGTAAGGTTGTGGAATGAGCTCCCGATATTTCGGCGCAGTTACATGCACCATTTTCACGGGAAGACTGAAGAATGCGGGTGATTGGTCGAATAGTTAAAAAGTTAATATCCCGTAAATAATCATATAACTTTAATAACTTACTTGTTTATAAAATCTTTAGCAGCAGCGGCATCTTTGAAGGATTTATGCCTGGCCGTCGGGATCTGATACTTGTTCATGAAGGTCTTGGCGAAGTCTTTATTAGCTTCAATCTGGGCTCCTGCCTTGTCGGGGCCGAAACACCGGACACCAAGAAGCGTGAGGCCATCTACGATGCCGTCGGCGAGTGGGTCTTCCGGGCCGATGACTACCAGGTCGATGTTGTGCTCTTTGCACCATTTTGCGATGGCCTGTTGATGAGAATTATGAGACTATCTTATGGCTTTGTTTTGGACCTCAGCAGGACAGAAGCGAAGGGTGGTTTTCTGCGGCTCAGAGACATATTTAATATTATTAGCATTTCTCTATATTAGGAATTTAATAAGCAATTCAGGATTGTAGAGAGTGCACTAGTGAACCAGCTTAGGACAACTAGGACAGGCAACAGAAATGCGCTAGCAAAGTTATAGCGACATTTATAAGTAAGTGGATGTGCATGAGCAAAACAAGCATTAATTTTTTTTGACTATAAGCCGATGAGGTGAAGGCTTTTTAATGTGGAGGCGCTAGTTTCAGTGGCGCTAGCTCTTTCTTTTGCACAGTCAGTTTATCTGACTATTCTGTTCGAAGATGTTCTGCCTCTTTTTGAGCTTTTTTGGGGTATACATTTCAGGGATAGTGAGTTGTCCCGCAAGCTAATTCGAGTGTTTTTCTAGTCTGTAGTTGGCTCCATGAATAACTGGGCAAAAGTGGGCCATGGTCACAAAAGAAGTTACACAACTTTACACTTGGAGGACGTTCATTTTATAATTTATATTTTATAACATTTTATAACAATTCAAAGTCCAAATAAAACAATCCTCAATTACACAATCTGTTTACATTTATACTCTATTCATGTTAACAAATGAATTATATTCCAGACGATCTGTATTATCTCTGGGAGAGGTTATCAGTGCAGTATGTAGACATTAATCTAGGTATCTATGCAGCATAGCATTCGCCTCTAGTGAAATTGTACAACTATTGAAGCTCTAATAAATTTTCAATGGAACCAACTTGTGTTGAAACTTCTAGATATTTATAGAGAATCTTTGTTTTAAGTATCACACATTCATCCATGCAGAGAAATCTGCGGCATATTCACTGAGCACTGGGGCCATACGGACACCTGTTTTAAGCTATTCATTTGAGTAACAGTAAAAATTTGCGCACCCGCAAACCGTATCTAGGCTCATTATGGTTCACGCTAAACCGAATCGCTTAAAATAGGTGACAGTATGGCCCCACTGCACTTGCACTGGACACTACAGTGATTGACAATAGAATTTGTATTAATGAATTTGTCTTTCCTTTCTTTGTAATAATTTTACCGACTTCTGTTGTAATTTTTTTCTTTTCTTTGTTACCTCAGAAATCCTTCATATATAAACCGATTTCGTTTTTTTTTTTATTTGAATTCAGTTTGGTCTCATAAAAATTTCATCAAAATCGGTTCAGTAGTTTAGATTTTAAACCAATATAACTGCAAAAAATGTGTCATCCAGGTAAGCAAAATTGTGTATTTTGCTTTCCTGTGACTTTTTACGTAGGTTTTTTATACTGATTGTGTTTTGTGATTTTAATGGTGCAGTGTTCTGTGCACAAAATATTTTCTTTCCTTTTTAACTTACATTGTTTTCTAGCTGACGCAAACTCCTGACGCAAAAGAGGGTGTTATGTATTTGTGTGTCTGTCTGTGGTGTCATACGGCTCCCAAACGGTTGAACCGTTAACAACCGGTTTTGTTGTTTGAAAGACGACTCAATCGAAATTTATAATTTAAGAAAATCTGTTTTGCCGTTTGAATATAATCCGTTCTTTTAAAAATGTTAATTTATACTTGTTAGTGTTATTGAAGCAGTCAGGGCGAAAAAAATTGGACAGAGTACAGTACCATTGTTGAATATTTTAATCTATAGTACTAAGTCACAACAGGGTTCCTAGGTAAATTAAATAGTAATGGGAACAAAAAACAGTGGATTTTTCATTTGAGTCTAGCAATTAAGAGGCAGCTAACTAGTTTTTCAGCTAGTCTTTAAAATTTTGTGATTTTGATTTTTGAATGCATAAATTATAACGATCCTAATACATAAATAAGGAAAACAGGTAGGTAGGTACCTTTCTATTATTTTAAATATACCTTAATTTAAGATGAAAAATTCAGAATTCTTTGGTAAAAACATTAATCCTGATTAAGTAACTTACGGGATAGTCCTTGATGTTGATATCAACACATTCCACTTTGTTTGTGGTCGCGATCCCGACGCTCCCGGGCGCGCAGTAGATTTGCTTCACGAACGGAGAGTCCGCCAGCTTCCAGCATAGCGCGTGCTCCCGACCACCACCTCCGATCACCAGAACTTTGCCTTCTTTCATTTTATTACTTCAAATTCGCAAACACTAAAAATACTTGTTATGTTCACGTGTCCACAACTTTAGATTTCTTGCAAGAACTTACCGTAACTCTAATGCTCTATGTATAATTTATTATCGTGCGAATATCGTAATACTTAACTTAAATAATATTAATTATTACTATAAATATATAAGATTTATTTTTTTATTTATTATTTGTTTGTAACGCAACAACACGTATCACGCGTAAACTTTGAAATGAAATGACGTTTGTAATGTTGCCATTGCTAGTACTGGTCAGCCAGATAAGCTGGGTATGAAAGGGTTAAACTCGGGTGGGGTCAAAGAAGACTATGCACAATCAGTTTTTTTGAGTCGTGCGAAATTATTGGTTATCTAAAAAGACAAGAAAACTTTTGGCAAATATCGCATTTTTATACGTAGGTACATTTCACAGCCTAGGGCTCGAAGAGTCAACACGTCCTGAAGCCAAACACGTACCGACAAAGTGCATTGAGGGAACGGGTCTGTTTGTTTATTTCAATATAAAAAAATATTATTTATATTCATTGCACATTTTTTTCTGAGAGTTCAATTTTTTTAATAAAATCATTTATAATATTATCATCGAGCTTTTTGTGTATGAATTAATTCATTTTTGTTTCAGGCTAGGTTGATTTACGTTTTTAGTAAGTAATAAATTTTTATTTCATGATTATCAAAAATAAAACTGGAAACATTATTTGTTATTATTTCACAAAAAGGTCAATAAACTTTGAGCTAGAACATCTTGAATTTACAGTAGGTACAGTAATATCGCTGTAATTTAATCAGATATCTCTTAATCAGATAATGTTCGAAATAATTTTGAATTAAGGCTTTAAAAATATATTATGACCTATCAGTATAGGGTATTTGACTACTTTTGGACAACTATTGCACATTATTGCCTGATATAATTTAATGTATTCTGCATTTATATTTTCTGGTTATCAGTCGTATTTGCGATATAAATCGATGTTAAAGTTTGAATAAAAAAATATCGCGCCAAAACGCAGACTGCGTCATAGCTCCAGTCGAGCGACTCATTGACGTCACACAGATCTAAACAACTGCAGCCAGGCAGCAAAAGTTTGATAATCACTAAATTTCTAATAGAAGTAGGTAATGGTTTATAAATTGTGTAGTGCTACAATGTACAAATACTTCCATAAAGACACCGGAAAAACTATTCGTTCCTGTTCCAATGGACCCCAAAACTCGCAAAAAGTGGTTGGAACTAAGTAGCTCGTAGAGAACTCAAAAGTATTGGAGCTAATTCAAGTGTTTCTGTGTGCAAAGATCATTTTGAGGTACATATTTGAGTCTATATATTTCTATTATAATTTGTGTTTTTATTGCATTACTATTTTATGTACTACTTTCTTTTTAAACATTGTAAAGCTTGACATAACCTAACAAAATAGTGATATCCACCTACTACAACATACTTTTTGTACGAATGTTTTGCTTGGAGAACAATTAAAAATTAATACTTACAGCTTGGCAAAAAAAGTCTTGAAACGTAAACAGTTTTTTTTATTCTGTCAATACTGTGGAAAACACGTCAGTGAAAGGATTTCATCCAATCATCTTCCACAGATGTACTGTAGGGTTGCTAGTATTTGGAACTATTTGCGATAGTGGCGACCCAATTAATTTCTACTCTTTTTTGCTAAGCTGTACATTGTAGTTTTTACGTTTTGAGTTCTGCAGCGTAGAAACAATGACGTAGATTATTATTGAAGAAATATGCAACCATAAATACATTCATTTTGGGTAAGTTACAACGCATTATATGGCAATGTAAATAAATAAATAGAAATATAAAATATAAGTTACTGCTGTCTGCTTGCACAAAATGTTTCTCCATTCTTCTCACATTAACCTCCGGACTGTTTTTGGTGAAAATTTCTGGATAAATCACTCTCAGAATAGCTTTACAACATTAAATTCGCAAATATCAATACAAAATCTGTTTATTTAGATCTGTGTTACGTCACTAGAGATAAAGCCAATTACAGACCGTTTTCGATCACGTGATCAAATGTCGAAAATAAGGTTATTTTATTCGCGTTTTTTACAAAAAACAAGCATATTTTTATTAAAAAATCAATGAAATATGCTTTTACATTATGTCATGTTTATGGATGATGTCAATTGGCATAATATTTTCAATACAGTCAAATACCCTATTGTAAGTAATGAGTTTCTGTCTAATAATTTACAATTCCCCTACATTTCTACATGGCAACTTTTTGCCACTTAGGCGAGCCATATTTCGTAAAGGTTAGACTTGATAAAAGGAAACCTTACCTCAGATTTATTCAACGATACCACACACGAGGGGCTGCCACAACGATAAAACACAGTGAAAAAATAATTTCATCCCCATTTCACGTGTAATAGTGTTAACACACTTATGGATTTGGTTGACCTCAACCGCCGTCTGACCAACGGGAGAGAAAGAGAGGGAAATATGATATTCTTACTCTTTCTGTCCCGTTAATTGGACGGTGGTCCGTCAACTAAATCCATACGTGTGTTAACACTATAACAGAGCCACTCTTTTAGTGCAATATCATTATGTTTATACTTTTTAAATTGAGATTCTATCTGCCTGACTATTCCTGAGATAATGTCCACGCAGGTGAAACCATGGGCACAGCTAGTGTATAAACTCGTGTTCTTATCACCTTAATAAGAATCTTTGGTAATATCAACCTTAAGTTGTAGCATGTAATAAAGTTACAATAGTTATTTATGATACAAGTGCGGTAAGTTGGTTATTACAAACGAGTAGACGAATGTAAGCCCGAGACGAAGTCGAGGGCTTACCATAGTCACGAGTTTGTAATAACCAATCCGCACGTGTGCCATACAACGTTTTACAACACATTTGCGAGAAAAAATCAAAAAATGGAAATTAAAAAAATACCGTAAAGTACACGCACGGTGCTATACAACGGAGCGTGCGGTAAAATTCATTACCGCACGCTCCGTTGTATGATGCGTTTCATTAACGCACGCTCCGTTGTATGATCCGTAATGTTTAACTTTCGAAAGATGTATACAGGCTTCGTAAGTGCACTTTTTGAGCAAATGTGTTGTAAATTATATTATAATATACAAATATGTTTATTATAAAATATTATAATAAACATAAAGGAGAAAGCTTGGATCTTTTTGTGAGACATTGCCATCAGTCGTAGTCTATCGGGTCGGTGCCTCAGCGAGCCTTCCTCGGTGCAGTGTGCTGTGCTGTGATACCGAAATATATTGGCTCACTCGCACCGATCAGGACATGTGGACCGACTTCAGTCATCGTGGATTGCACCACTATAGGAAATCGGTCCGATAACTCACAGAAAAGAGAAGTAAATAGAACGGAAATGAGAAGGAAAATCTGTTACCAGGCATTATGAGTGAATCTTGATTGTACATTCTTATTTAGATCAACGCATCGAACTCCGCATCACAGTTGCTAACTGATTTCGAATGACTGACGTTTCGTTTATATGGGTGCAACATGCTACAACAAATTTCTTACAAAAATGCCTTGACAGCCGTTCTAATTTTATCAAAAACACTAAAGTTATATGATTATAAATCAGTGCGATAACTATTACGATCCGAAAAAACCACCCATCTTTATTACCACTACTATTATCTTTATTTTTTTTCTTCTTGACTTTCTAGTTCCTACAGCAGCCGCAACCCACGTGCAGTATTGCTGCCTCAGCAGTACCATGCCGTGCGTTACGCGTGCTCTATACTTATGGAATGCCTTGTGCTTGTATACTCAAAAGTGGCATATTATTAATCTGCGATAGCAACTTAATAAAAAAAATGGCAGCCCTGAATAATGTTTTGACAATGAAATCTCGACTCGACGCAATCTGACAGAAGCACGAGTGATGGATAAATAAATCGATACCGTGAGTTCCTTCCAAATCACTCAAATGGTCACAGCAAATGGTACTTAATTTACTTTCGAATCATGACATTATTCATTGATTCAAGATCTTCATTATTTTCCTTGTCATTATTTATATCTAGGTCCACCACAGATAGTAGATCTGTGAGGTCCACATTATAAACCATACATGAAAAAGCAAGCAACATTTATACAGAAAATTATTCGATTCTGATGCCACCATTCATTTCTTTAAGGCTCACTTACACAGATATTAGGTAGTAGATCTGTGCTCACTTAATTTCTTTGGGCTCACCTCTATTTTGTGCGTTCCGATTCGCGTAACTAAAAATTAAAGTAAAGTAAAGTTTTATTGCATAAAATTGTGTACAATAAGTAAGGTAACAACTGGTGGAGTAAGTTAAGGTAGTCTCAACAGTTAATCCTCGCGGAAGTATGTACGTTAAATATTTCTAAAATTTCTTAATGATTTTCATTTTACATAATTAAATTAATATAAAAAAAAGTTTAAAAGGTTAATCGATTTTTGAATTGTGTTCACGACGCGATCGTTAAACCGGAACGTAAGGTAATATAAATAAAAATGACGAATATTTGTTCGTTCATTCATGTCATTTTACTGTGAATGTGATGCTTGCTCGTTGTTCAAAAACTTGAATTTAGTTAAAATATAAAATGGCTGACACTGGTTCACGTATGAATTTTGCTGCTCTTAAGAGGGCAGATCCATACGCAAAAGAAATAATCGACAGTGCTACCCACGTCGCACTTTATACATTTGAAGAAAGCGAATGGGAGAAAACCAATATCGAAGGTGCTTTGTTTGTGTACAGTAGAAATGGGGAACCGTACCACAGTCTAGTGATTATGAACAGATTGAGTACGAACAACCTCATTGAGCCAGTTTCGAAAGGAATAGAGCTACAGTTGAAGGAGCCCTTTCTGCTGTATCGTAACGCCCGGTGCCGCATTTACGGCATATGGTTCTACGATAAGGACGAGTGTGCAAGAGTAGCGGCGAAACTCAGTGGCCTGATAAAGGATTGCAATAAGCAGCCTGGCGGAGAGAACATGACTCAGCCTCCAGGGTTTGGACCGGCGCCTGCGAGCGCGCCCGTCGACATCTTCGGCATGCTCAGCAAGGCGCAGGACGACTTTAACTCCAACAAGGGCGTTGTGGCGGGCAAAAACGAAGCTACGCTTGCCCGCGCGCCCGATATGACATCTCAGAGTGTTATGGACTTCTTCGCGAAGGCTGGAGGCGGTGCGGCGGTGCAGATGCCTGCTGTGTCTTCACTCCCATCGCCCGGCATCTTCGGCCCGCGACCTACGGATGCCCGCGAAGTCCCGCAGCTCCTACAGAGGCTCATGAGCAACCCTGCACATACAGTCGAGCACATAGAAAAGCAACAACGCTCCGTCACACCCCAGGAGCTTCAAAATTCTAATGGCAACATCTCACTAGACAATGTGATGAGACAAACTTGTGGTTTTCAATTGAAATCTACACCTATCGAGAAACAGAATCCTCATAGGGTACAGGGCTTGAAGATGAACAATTTAGATCATTGTGAACCTAATGGCCTATCTCATATGGAAAGTGAATTGAATATGATGCATATATCGTCTCCAAAACCTACTTCACCATTGGCCACATATTTGAATCAGTCGCAGGATATCAACCATACGGTAAGTATCACTCATCTCATCATCATCAGCCTCTAACTGTTCACTGCTGGACATAGGCTTCTCCCAATGCACGTCACTGAGCTCGGTTGGCAGTTCTTTGCATCCTGTTTTTACCCGCCGTTTTACGCAGGTCGCCACTCCACCTGGCCACAGGGCGTCCTACACTACGTTTGCCTAAATGTGGTCTCCACTCCAGAACTCGTCTGCCCCATCGGTTATCGGTTCTTCGGGCAATGTGGCCGGCCCACTGCCACTTCAGCTTGCTAATCCTTTGAGCTATGTCGATAACTTTGGTTCTCAAAGGTGGTGATGTGGTGTTGGTTTGTTCTTTGGTGGTTGGTTCACTTATCTAATTTTACCAAATTGCATAAGACAAGAAATTATTTTATCAATGTAAATCAAATGAAACTTGAATTGTTCAACAGAAACCAGCCCTGATGCCGCCGACGATGTTTACGACCACATCAGGCAATGATCTGCAGCAGAACCCCGAGCCCCTCACTAGGAACCAGCTGCTCCAGGCCTTCAATTACTTACTCAAGCATGACGCTGAGTTCGTAAACAAACTACATGAGGCATATGTCAAATCTTTTTCAGAAAAAGCTTTCTCTGTGTCATAAAAATTCATTCTCAGGACCGGCGCTCGACTGCCAGCCGCTCTTTATGTACAGTTCTAATTCGAAGTATAAAATCCCATAAAGAATGTTGTGTAGACTAGACCTTACAGTTTTGTAGTGACTCTTAATTTTGACAGTGTTTTAAACTAAGTTTTAAACCCTTGACTGTATAATTTAAACCTGTAGAGAATGAATTTTTAGTATTTTGTTGTACGATTTAAAAATACTGTGTCCTTAAGCATTGATTTGTGATATTTGTATGTATTGGCTGCAGCTTAAGGGATAACTGCACATACACCTGTAAAATTTATCTTTAAAGATTAGATGTTTCTATTGTTAAGTTCATTGCAAGTCTGAAAGAATGTTAAAAAGACAATACATACCGTTTTCTAAACATATTTTGTCTCTCAGAGATGTATATTTCAGAGGTGTATACTAATTTAATGCAATGGACTTTGAAATAAGTTAATAAAAAATAGACATTTGTTTGTAATATTTTAAGGACTGCAAAATTTTGCTATTTCTTTACAAGTATAGTTTCTTATCGTACAGAGTAGGCATCAGTTTTTTTTAGTTATATTGTAAACATTTGTAGGAACTTTAAATTTTTTCAGTCGGACTTTGAAGTTAGGATTTTTCAATTAAATTCCTAGTTTACATATTGAATATGATACTACCCTTGAAAGACTAATGCTAATGTACAGGGGAATCAAATGACAACTGGTTGTAAACCTATTCCTTCGGGAATAATAATTTATTAGTCGTTTGTGTATTGAGAACATAATTTCTTAAGTTTTACATACATTTCTCTTAAGAATCAACTTTTTATCTATGTATGTCAGTGCAAGTCCAATAATGCACTGCAATGGGAATGTAACATCTATTTATGCCCATGTTTACTTGTTAATGTTAAAACGGTCAAAGTAAGACCACTGTATTGAAATTTGTAGTGCTAGGTGAATTCTAATATCTGCCCAGTTTCATTTTCAGTAAAACATAACACAATCCTGTTTTTTTAATACACATGTGTACGTATTAGACCATTATTGAATTGTATAAATATGGGAGTTTTACTTATGCATACTTTTGACACATCAAGACCTTGTAGTCTTGTAATCGCTTAAAGCTCCCTCCCATACAAGATAATTATAATTGTAAATTGATTTTGGCCACCACTGATTTGACATTCTGTTAGAAGTTATCATCAAAATAGTCTCAAATTAAAAGGTTCATTGAAGAATTTCTGTATTTTATTTATACTGAGATCTACTGAGATATTTTTTTTGTTTCACTTAGAGCATAGCAGTGACTAAACAATATACGGTGAAAGCTTAAAAAAAATTTGTTAAGTAGCTAAGAGATATTTCTGTAAATCAATTTCAATAAGGTAGTTTGGATTTTTTGACTTTTGTCCAATGACTTCTTACATCAATGCCTTTGTCCGCTTTTTTAGCTTAGGCGATGTGTAAAGTAGCTAACAGACGTTGACTTGGTTGACGGACTGCCGTCCAACCAACGGGAGAGAAAGAGAAAAATTTCTCTTTCTCCCGTTGTTCGGACAGCGCTCCGACCAAATCCACACGTCTATTAGCACTATACGAATTTTTGAATAACGTCTCCCTAAACACAAAACATAACCTTTTAACAATTAACTGACACTAAAAAGTCTGGACTTATATAAGTATATCAAAGAAATACTTATATTGTAATATCCGCGGTGTGCGCAGTTAAGATGCACATTAGTGTGTAGTGGTTCTTACAGTTGCGCAGCCGCTGCTTTTGATCTGTGGAAGCCTTCAAAATTTTAGTAATCAAGTCAAAACACTAACTGTAATCAAGGGAGAGTAAACCAATAAAAACACCAAAATTATCTCAACTATTTGGTTTAAAAAAGATTTATTTCTTTCCTTTAGAAACAATTCAATAAACTAATATAATACACACGATCTCAATGGGTATAAACTAATTAAGTTTGTAGTCTCCGCATCAAAATGTGACAAGTTTCTTTATAACTAACATTTTAGTGTTTTGTTTACTAAAGACGCTTCATCTAAGAATTTACTTTCAAATAAGATTTTCAGCTATAAATAATTCCATTACCTATTTTTTTTTTTTCATATTACATCGAGATACAATACATATACAGTCACAATCGTGCCAAAAAATGTCCGAACCAAGACTCGGCGCACGCTACGAATTGCGCCGACTTTTTGGTTAGTTACAAGGTAACTGCGGTCCGACTACAACGCCGCGCGATGCCAGAGCTACGATGACATAGTGGACAAGTAATGTTGAACACTATGCAAGCGACATAACGTCTAAATTGGAGTAAATGTGGCATTGTGAACTATATAATTGATACAATGTATGTACGACGCTCGGACGTTTCTTGACTATAGTAATTGTATCTCGATGGCTAACCACTTTTAATTTTCCTACTGTATAGAGGAGCGTCCGCGTAAGATCACATGCAGGTGGTCTAATGCAGCTCTAAGTATAGCCCAAAGAGGAAGTGATCACAACGTTTCAGTTATATCCATGGTGTATAATAATAGCTGCAACCGGGAGACGCAAAATGGGCCAATGAGTGGCCTAGTTGCGGAAAATGCCCGCTACACAAGTAAGTAAGTGTATAATAATATACTCCGCCAGGTATGCTATTCCGAGACACAAAGATCACGTGGGTGACACAAGCCTACGTCATCGACGCTGTGTTACCAGAAGCTGAAATCATAACTCCCCAATCTACGTGTATTACCTGTGGGAATCCGATAAAACTATGTTATCACCAAAAAATATATAAAAAAATTACTATGACAATTTGCGCGGTGAAATCGTACCACAACAAATCAGAAAAGCAGCATAAGAGTTATGGTGTGACATTCCACAGGTAATCCATTAATTTTCTTGCATAAATCGTTTAAAATACCAATCGAAACGTAAGCTACAAAGCGAATTTGTAGCTTACGTTTTGAGAAGGCGTTGTTTGGAAACTTACCTTCTCTGAGTAGTTATTCTAAGTACTTTAGTTAATTTTGCACAACTGTTACAATGATGCGCATTTTAGTAAACAAAACAGTTAACTGGTTTCAGTATAAATTTTGTAGATGATAGTTATGTACCGTACGTCATTATTACCCTATTGTCATTGAAAGTTTCACAGCACGTGTGTTCGGCGCATTCGTGCCACAATCTATATTACCACAGATAAGAGTAGTAAACAGGGGGCTTAGTCCCAGATTTGATACTTTTCGAAAACTTTTTTCGTTTACGTATTGTTCCATACATTTTAGTAAAGCGCCTCCAGCGGAAACGCGGAGGAACTAAAATAGGCGGTATATATTGCTTCACTCTAATACGAAACAAGTTTTCGAATACCTTTCAGCCCAGCAATGTGTGGAACAAAACGTAAACGAAATAAGTTTTCGAAAACTATCAAATCTGGGACTAAGCCCCCCAGAACGGAAACGAGAAGGAAAATCTGTCGCCAGGCATTATGACAGAAACTTGATTGAACATTCTTATTTATGTCAACGCGTCAAACTCCCCATCCAAAGAACTTGGGCGTTACCTTTTTGGGTTAGGTCTCAAAGTTCTTTGTCCCCATCACAGTTGCTAACTGATTTCGAATGACTGACGTTTCGTTTATATGAGTGCAACTGGCTACAAAAATGCCTTGACAGCAGTTCTAATTTAAACAAAAAAAAAAACTTTTCTGTGGTTATTACAGTGTAAATGCACCTTAAGTGATTTGCCGATTTTTAAATGAAAACATTAATGAAATTTTACTGTTCTTGACAGGATAAGTCTTATAACTATTGTATTAATATAAATATTGCGTTTATGCATACAAGCCCTTCTATGAAGCAAAAGAAAATTAAACTAAAGAGATCAAAATATTAAGCATGTTCAAAAATAGGCAAACCACTCGGACTATCCATTAAAAATTATAGTCATAAAATATTTACACAAAATTGTTCATTTGGAAAATATTAGTTAGTATGTACCAGTATCAACCGTGAATATAAATTTATATGTGTGTTAGACACATACTATATCAAACAAAAAGTATTCATTTGTATTCAGATAACAAAAAGGTAGGTACAAAATTCAGTTATAAAAGTGTCAGAGTCACTGTACTGATTATGGTCTATTCAAAAATAAGAGACATTGCCAAATATTAAGTTCAAGGTATATCAGAATCAAGTGAAAATACTGTAATATCTACCCAGAAACATGTATCCTACACCCTAGTAAAAATATATTAGTTATTTAACTCAGATTACAGAGGTTTCCTACTAAATATCACATATCAGTCGCGCTACACAAATTACATAGTTAGCTTTGGAGCAACTATGCCAGCGCCCCAGAGCCTCACTCCGATATTTCAAAGAGTTGGGTTGGCTCGGGTAGGTGCTGGTAGGGGGAAATGCACAATACACCTCAAGCGGGACGTCAGTGCAGGACTTATCGCTCCCATCTTGAATAAGAATAGTTAGCTTTCATAGTATTAATAACATAGTTAGTTAGCTTTCAAATAAAGTCGAAAATTTCATATTCAAATGGACAAAATTGAATGTCTAAAACAGAGGTCCCCAAACTTTTTTGAATCAGACCACCTTCTGTTGTTGGTGGACCTCTGATTTTTATTGGCTTGCCTAGGTCGTTTTAAAAGGAATGGTGTAACACAGAGGGGTCGGGCGGGTCAGAAAGTGCACATACTGCGTTGCGGTCTATTTACTGACAATTTTGTGGGTACACTGATCACTTGATTTATGAAAATAGGATCCAATTTTGTCCAAACAATTTTAGTTCACAGACTACTAAATATTTTCCCGCCGCCATTAAACCCTTGAAGGTTGAAAATGGACCCTTGGGGGTCGATATAGACCACTTTGGGAACCTGTCTTAACCTTATTTTTTACTTTATATGCATACAAACGCATGTAATTTGTACAATGCGATCCAATTGAAGTCGAATCCAGTTGGAAGATTCACCAATAGTGAAATACGCATAAGTACTCGGATGAGTACTTATGACGGCCTGATGGTAAGTGGTAACCTCCGCCTATGGATACCTGCAACACTAGCGGTGTTGAAAACAGCGTTAACCTGAATAAGCCTTTACAGGGTATAAGATACACATTTTTCTGGGGTGTTTCAACATTCGTCTTCTGGGTGACATATAATCTAGATACATCGTGAAAGCTGTGGAAGTAAATAATGGTGGTAAATAATCAGAAAACTACATGTTATCTAAAAATAATCCGGTGTAATTCAGAGGAATTAAAATCAATTACAACTGTAATTCAATACATATTTTAAACTCGAGCACTGTACCACAATATCGTGATACAGCTCTAAAAAAATATTGATGTCACTGCAAACAATAGCTGTACTGGTCAATTTTACTATTAAGTCTACATTAGATTCTGTAGTTGGCACCAATAGCCGTACTACGCGGCCAACTACTCATCTGTGCAGTTGCGGGAGTCACATTATATTTTTTGGACCAAACTGGCAACCACTCGTCGATCTAGAAACCCATGGAATTTGGATCAGCGCTCTTAAATGTCCAAACCAAGGGTAGGGTAAAATAAATAAAGATTTAAAAAATATTCGAATCTTCACATGGTGAATAATTGTATTGTTATCATGACATGATTTAAATAATAAAGTTTGTTGGTATTTCTACACGGTTACCCGGAAAGGGTGTGCTAAGCCGAAAGGGGTTCGTTATACTCATCATTATGAACAACTTTTACTATGGGACCAACCCTGAAATCGCATTAAAAATATCAGCTTTTCCATACATTTTGTCGAAAGTCAATGACAGTTTTTATGCAACAGATGTGTTTTTTGTACACTGGGTACATAATTTTTATCTAAGTTTAGATACGTTCACATATCACACATTTTTTTTCTTGAATTTTATACAAGACCCAAGTTTATCCAACATCTATGTTTTTGTAGATGTACCCATTAAATATTTGGTTTAAGGTTGGTGGTCAAACTCTTCTGTCCAACGAGTTGGACCACGGGCTAGTGGTGGTCCAACGATTTACTGGAGCTGGACCACCAACCCTTACTGGCTTGTGGTCCAACTTGTTAGAAGAGTTAAAGCATTAGCCCTAAAGGTTTTTAGATCTGTCAGTTGGCCATCTCCACAAACAAACTATGTAAGATCATAAGTTTGTAGAGGTGGCCAAATGAAAGTGTAATTTCAGAGCTGCCTGATAAGTGCTACCAACTGGATGTCTCGACATTTCACACAAGCAGCTATGGTATTATGGATGTCCGTTCGTGATTCGGATTGTGATCACGGTCGCGTGCCATCTCACTCACGCGCGTGGTGCGAGTAAGTTGATGCGAACGGGACGGCATGCAACCTCGATCACAATCAAACTTTTATAATGAGCCCGCTGGTCTGGCGAACTCCGCATTTTAGGTATGAAGCTACGAGTGGTGTGAACCGTCGAGACGAAACTGCCGCCTGCTGCCGCGCGATAGAGAGGCAACTTCAGCGTCCTGAATTACACTTTATTGCGTAGTAGCAAGAGTCGCCACTTATTTAAATGATTTTGCGGAGTGAATCTTCTGTACTTGTATATAATGTCTTCTGTGATAAAAGCGCCATCTACAGACTGAAAATGGGAAACTATTGTTTTGAAATAAGCGTAAGTAGAGCGGCGTTTAGATTTGGTGGGTCCATGGGTTGGTTACAGTACTACATTACATTATTCATACATAAATAATAATTCAACTAAGCTGGCCAGTTTGGGCCAAATGTGAACCAATTTGAGTTTCTTGAGAAACTGACATCACTAGCTGGTGCCACTGTCTTCATTCGCTGTCAAACTGCATTATTGACAGTTTGACAGGATTATTAGTGCCTTATTAGACTGCCACAAAGAAACAACCAATTCAAAATCTAATTAGCCTACACATTGCAATCATAAAAATATATATAAAAGATATGAGGCAGCCTTTTAAATAAGCGTACTTTTGACAGCCCTTTGTTGCGTGTATAATTGTAAACAAAATAGGTACGCATTTGTTAAGCTTTGGCCACACTGAAAGCGACAAGAAAATATGCAAACATAATTTCAGATGTCAATATGAAAAAAAGTTTCAATAAGTGACACCATTATGTCACACACAAATCAAGTAAAATGGCAAAATTATATTGCCAACGAATAATATTTTATTTTATTGTCATGGAAATACTCAATTGTTCTTATTGAAATACAATTTTACAACGTTGTGTAATATAGGAACTATCCCAATATCATTAGAATAACGAAAATCGCTCAGTGAGGCCACACCTTTACTTCATCGTACATTGTTCTGCACTTATTTATTTCACAAGATATGGGGGATGTTTCAAAAACCTTTCAACTTCCTACATTTGTAGGTAATTACACATATACACATAGTCTATGTAAATTGGGCGATTCAGAAGTGGGATATGCCAAGAACAGTGTTCAGTATTTTTATACAAGTTTAATTTTACAATTAGACAATGTTTCAACGGTCACGTAGATCTTACGGAGTTTTAGTTTAGTTCTAAATTGTAATGAACCATATCTCAATATTGTAAGGTGCAAATTAGAACATAACTAATATTGCGATTTCCAGTAATCAAGTCGTAGAAATTTGTGAGTCCCATTGTCAATTTAGGTAATGTCTATTTACATACTTGAACAAAAACGTTATTTCTAACTATAAAATGCATATAGAGTAACCACTGTTGGTTTGTTATCTATATTAGAGGGACTATAATAATATATATAGATTAACCGAGCTTCAATTCAGTCATTAAAATTGTTAAAGTTCGAGGAAAATCACATACCTGGTGACTGGTTGATTGGTCTCATTTTGAAATCTATTTTCTGTTAATAGAAATTATTTAAAATTGTTATGTACAAATATCCAAAGACCTCATTGGCTATTGTAACCAAGACTTGCGCATCTAGTTTTAATAGAGCAATATTGATGTAAAGGCCTTTGTACAGTTTCTGAACAGTTCATTTTCGGCATAATCTTTATCGGAATCACCCATACAATTAATTATACTTTACAATTACGTTAAAACAAAACTTAAAAAAAAAATTACTCAACTATAATTAAACTATATGTATATTTAGAATACAAGCGCTGAACGGCTTAACGAGTGAAAAATATATAATAAATAAGTTCAGGAGGTCTGCGGCGTCCTATTTTTGTACAAAAGCCGGTTGTTCACCTGAAACAATATGGAATATACTGTAAGGAATTTATTTTATGAAAAAATGCAGACGTTGGCCGTCTTACCACAAAAGATTTAAGCACGCTTTAGACAAGTGTTTAGCATAATTTTCGCAGTGAAACAATTGCTAAACACTTGTCTAAAGCGTGCTTAAATCTTTTGTGGTAAGAGGGTGAGTTTTTTTTTGTTGTTTTTTTTTTACTTCGGACTAGGCTAACATTTGACGGCGATCTCGCATGATGGAAAGCGATGATGCGGTCGGAGGTGGTTAGAGGTGTATTAAAACAGGTGGAAGTAAGTTAATATCAAGCTAATACATTGCCTTTATTGCTTGGGCATTGAATAAATGGCAACACAAAATAATGGACTCGAACTCTGTTTTTGGCGTCAACGAGACAAAACACGTCGGCTCGTTGTATTGTTTTCTAAGCTTGTGTATTTTCGAGTGTTAATGTGTACTAAATGGTAAATTATTATTCATTAAGTGCTCGTAAACTCGTGCTCGAGTGTGGGAAAGTGATATGACGAGGTGAAACCCGTCTTTTCGTGTTGTTTCCAAAACTCCATAGAAGCTTCTTGTAAAGCCTCCACTACTTTACAGGGGCATTAGTTTGACTTGACAGTGACTTACTTTACTTGACTCTGACTGTGTCTATGACTTATTTGTCGCTATTTAAGACTATGTCAACTTGATTGATATTACGACCGAAGGACTCTGCATCCATGGTCGTGATTAAAACTAACAACAACGAATTGAACTCTTTGAAAGTTGTTTCTACCTAAAGCTCTATTAAAAAAGCAAAAGCCTCAAAATTCAGCAGTACATGCTGGATTGTGTGGATGTGTGTAGATACCATTATATTATTTTCTTTTTCTTTTAGTTCAGTATTTTCGTAGACTTAGTCCACCCTCGTCCGTGTGAAACCACCCGTTCCGAAACCCCACATAGTCCCCGGGTGGTGCCAATCAGGTGACGTCGTACCTGTGGTAGGCTTCAGTCGTTGCTAGTCCACACACTGGACAAAGCCATGCCGCCAAACGGGCTAGCCGTGTTCGGCATGTTGTTCGATGACGCCGTAAGAGAAAACGGGTCGGGTAGTTGCTTCAATGATGCAATACAGTATTTTTTTAAACCCGTACGAAAAGCAAAGAAAAAAAAAGACAGTTCAATTATTCTGATTCAAATTCAAGAGTCTCATTTGTTCAAGCAGTTCGATATATCAAGAAGTTTGTGATGATTTTATCAAAACAAAACTCTACATAGGCTTAATTCTTTACTCTTTTATTTAAATACGTACGCGTGGGCTACCAGAGGCGGTGCAGGTGCAGGTTGCGCGAGAGCACGGAGCGCACGTCGTGCGTGAACCGGAGCGCGTCCAGCACTGGGAGTAGGTTGAGGAGCGCCACATCCAGCGGGTCAGAGAACCACGACTTTATCGGGATCGCATTATCTGGAACAAGGCAAGACGGTTAAATACATCAAGCATTTTTATTTTATTTGTTTATCACGCCTGATGGTAAGCAAAGATGGAGCGTGCTCGCCAATGATATAACCTCTTGACTGGTCATCCTTTACCCCGCCGTAAGTCGAAGTTGAGTGGAGACCACGAACCGGAAGACGCAGCGTGGGTAGGCCTCCCACTAGATGGACCGACGACATTGTGAGAGTCGAAGGCATCCAGTGGATGCAGATGGCAGGCTGTCGTTCTGTGTGGAGGTTAAAGGGGGAGGCTTATGTTCAGCCGTGGACGTCTTCTGGCTGATGATGATGATGAAGTCAAAGTTACACTTTTTCAGCTTATCGTTTTTCGAGTGGGCCAATCCTAGGCGCGAAATGAATGAATGACTTTTGAGTCTCCAATCACAAGCGCCATACGATACTATCCCCGCGACCGACGCGACTGACATCTTGCACAAGCAAATTATGACTCGTGCGCGATCAAGTGGTTATATTTTCTTTGGTGCTCGCCAACCGATTCACTCATGATTTTAAGTCGCAAATAAATCAGTTTCTTTTATGGTCTTTGGTGGTTTTATGATGTTACTTGATACGATTTGGGTAGATTTCAACCATCAGCAGAACACCTATTCAGGCAGCGCTTGCCAGAATTTAGCAGTACGCACAATAAATGTAGAACAAAATCTGCTCAACCGGGAATCGAACCGGGACCTTCTGGTCACGAGGCATACATGTTAATCAGCGAGCCATACCGGTCGTCCAGTCAGTTGTGTAGAAATTTTTCACATTCACTTGAAGTTGTGTGTAAAGGTCCACAGACGAGTAGATTTGGCTGACGGACCCCCGTCCAACCAACGGGAGGGAAAGAGAAAATTTTACTCTTTCTCTCCCGTTGGTTGAACGGCGGTCCGTCAACCAAGTCCGTCTCGTCTGTTAGCTACATTAGTTGTGATATAAAAAAAGGGTTATCTGTAAAGTTGGTTTCCAGACGATAATTTTACGTGATAACGCTTAAGCCCATCGTGCCTCTCTATCGCTTGTTCCGCACCCTCGCTTGCACGCGCGGCTCAGGCGGAACATGACATGCGTGCAGCCGGCGTTCATCGATTTATAAGACGTTATCACGTCAAAAATGTGGTCGTACCTGGAAAGTCCCGGTAGGCGCCGGGCGAGTTGTCCAATATGAACACCCTGTTGAGATCGTCGCATATCGACGACAGGTTTTTGGTGTACGAGCCGTGCTCTGCCGTGCAGTGTTGTCTGCAAATAAAAGTAAAGCATTGATTACATCGGGAAAGCTACTTTGGAAGCAGATATTTCTTTTGGACAAAGTCACTATTTGAAACTAGGTTTGTAGCAAGGAGAATATAATGGCTAACGCTAAAGATGTGGGACTTCCATAACCAAATTACGAAATAAAATTTTCAAGCAAAAGTATTGAAAAAAAGCTTTATTACAATGTAGCTTGAGCTCTATTTATTTAAATATCACTGTCGTCTATACACATACTATTATTTTATTATGTGGTTATGTGGCAGTCGCCAGTAGAAGCCAATAAAACGTTTTATTTGATAGTTTCATCAACATAAGTTCTCTTTTATTTGAAGGTTCTTCCAAAACCGACCTTGAAACTTTCCTTTGAAATTCAAGTAGAGTAGACTTGTTAGGTCGATAGTAATATGATTCTTGTAGCATTTACAACTGAGTTATATTGAATTCAATTCTCAGGGCATGACAGAGAGAGAGAGAGAATTTTTTTTAGTCGCAGCTTATTATGTATAAATAAATAAATAAATATTCGGGACATTTTTGCACACACGGTCATCTGACCCCAAACTAAGCAAAGCTTGTGATATGGCTGCCAGAGACTGATATACATACATATATATAGTTTTAAATACATATTAACAACCAGATATAGAACAAACACAAATGTTTGTCCTAGATGGGAATCGAACCCACGCCCCCAAGCTCAGAAGGCAGGTTCACTACCAACTAGACCAACGGGCTATAGGGTAATACGAAAGACTACTGATATAAAGATTCCCTACTCATGAACATTTTCAATAATCGCGAGGGATGTCAAGTGTTGTGTTTTAATGATTTTAGGGTTCCGTACCCAAAGGGTGAAAACAGGGTATAAAAAAATATTTTCTGCGTTGTATAATATTCCAAAGCTTTACCTGCAAATGGTATGTAAAGACAACCTGTTGAATTAGACGGTATTTAAAGTTACCTGTAGAGGAAGACGGAATGTAAAGTTACCTGTAGTGGAAGACGGAATGTAAAGTTACCTGTAGTGGAAGATAGAATGTAAAGTTACCCGTAGTGGAAGACAGAATGTAAAGTTACCTGTAGTGGAAGACGGAATGTAGTTACCTGTAGAACCGGCGGCGCAGGATGCCGCGCCCGTTGTCCAGCTTGTCAGCGACCGCCGCGCCGTAGATCTCCATCGACGCTGTGAACACTACCAGCTCGTACCACTGTGACACCTGAGGACATGACCATTAAGGTTTCTTGAGATTTTATGGACAGTTCGTAGAGGCTGGAATCAAAAAATTGGGTTACTGAGACAGGCATATATCCAGCAGTGGACTGATGATGCTTTTTAATACTGAGGGGCTCGGTGATTGACCACAGCGTAGGACAGATAGACAGAAACAGATAACGTAGGCTCAGTAATAAGGTCCCGTTTAAACCCTTTGGGTACGGAACCCTAAAAAGTATTCTGACTCATGATGCATATTACTTATGTGACAAATTATTATCAAGATTTGTTTTTCAACAAGCTGTGTATTTGTGAAAAGGCAAAAAACAAACACCCCAAAGGGACCCAGAGTAACGGACAAACAAAGTAACTTTAGCATATCAAAAAAATATTAGTGACATACTTATTAACAATTCTAGGGCAATTATTCCCTTTATTTGAAATCATTCTCGGGTCTAGCCCGGACATTTGGTAGGCGTTGGTGGGGCCAAAACCAACACCAAGAGGCCCTGTTGAGTAAAAAATACAATTATTGGATGTATGTGAATGGAAATATGAAACTATTGCACAGTACGGGTAATAAGAAAAACTGGGCTATTATGATGAACTGTTAATGGTGGTGAGCTGGTCTATGGTATGAGGTACGGCACCTGCCAATTATGCCTCATTTCAAAATACTTAGGCAGGTGATGACTTGCCCACAAAATGGGCCCCCCATAATGGCTGCCGCATATTGGCACCGGAGGGGCAACATTGGCGTGGGTGGTTTAGGGTGTCGAGAGGTGTGCTGCACTTTCACTAAGAGCTAATCGCGGCGTTATGTAGGGCAATTATTATTAATATTATTACCTAGTATTTATACAACAATGTTTTCCTTCTATGTAGTGTAATAATAATGCTTGTAATAATAAATAACTTCAATATAGTATACATTTAAACTACCTGTTGTGTACCATAGAATAGAATTTTATTTGTACTCTTAGTTTATATTTTATGGGTCATTTACGTGCCTGAAATAAATGTTTTTTTTTTATAGAATCTAAATTGATTAATGCCTATGCCACAAAGAGACATAATCTGCAAAAACTTGTAACTTTTTTATTAATATTATGTACTGTTTATAATATTGCTGATTCACCCTGACTAACTAATGTTATTTATGATGATAACCAGTTTTTTTTTATTGCGTATAAATCCGCTTTTGACCATAACTTGCCTGTTGGCAAGCGACGATGTGGTCGAAAATTTTACATGCAGACTTAGACATACCTATTCACTCAAGGGCCTTACGGCTACCTATTTTAAGCGATTCTGTTTAGGTGATGATAAAAGTTGTGCGACCGAAAACCGTATCTCGGCGCGTTTAACGTTCACGTTCGCGTGATTTTTCAAACTGCGTTGTTTTAGCGCTAATTCGAGTCCGCGTCAAGAGTTAGCCTTTCAAGAGACCGAGATGATACAGTAAAACATATTTCAAATCAAAATTAAGTCTAAATAGATAAGAACTCTTTATAGTGCACAACAGAAATAAAAATTATATACAGATTTCAAATCAAATTCAAATGATATACATAGATAATTTTGCTTCGGACACAATTAAGCCAAACACATGTCTACCTAATTAATACTATGTCTAAATGTCTATCCCACTATGTCTATCTATCAACGATGGAGCCCGGGATTTTAAGAATGCACTCGACTCGTACTTGGCCGGTTTTTTTTGGTGCTAAAATCATGATTTTTCTTAGGTAATCTGTTACATTACTTAATCTGTGAAAATTTCAACTGGCTGACTAATTAAGAAATAATAAAAAAGTCTAAAATTAATAACAAAAGGGGGGTCCCAAAACAACAAACCTACTTTTTACCAATTCTTGTAATAGGCATGATGACTAATATTTTTTTATTACCTCATAAAAAAGCTGATCATAAATAGAGTACATCAACAAAAACAAAATTAAAATTAGTTCAAAAATAAATAAGATATAAGCATTTAAATATAATTTAATTTCATGCTAGACAGAGAGCGCACTATACTGAGCCGTGACGTCACGGCTCAGGAGCGCCATACAAATGCTATACTAACACACGCTTTGTGAGAAAGGGATAGAGCATCCCCTCCCTATCCCCACCTAAAACTTTAAACGCTCATATCTTAGAGATTTATCAGCCAATATAAATTATTTTTTCAGTATGTGTAATGTATTTAGTTATATTTCTCGCTAGGCCGGTTATTTGTAATAAATTAAACATGAGGACACATGCCTATTGCTCTGATGTCTAAACGGTAATACGTACGCGAGCCCGACTCGCACTTGGCCGGTTTTTCACCCAACTATGCTAAGGAAATGGGAAGGAATTGTTTAAGGGGTTTGCGTGTATGTTGCCTGCACCTCAGTCACTTCTGTATTGTTTCTCTAGCGAAAATGCGTATAAGGATCCTTCACTGCGAGTGCAGTGTTGACGAAAGAGAAGTGGAACACATCTTTCGAATGCCTTAAACTTAAGTCGTTCACTGTATATATATCTTTCCTTCTTATACCCCTCGTCCTACCGCTTCGAAATGCCTGTTATCCCTTATCTTTATCTCATTTATAAATAATAATATGTTTAATAATAGTAGATGGTAAATTATGTACTGTTCTTTTTTAACTAATAATAATTCTAAATTTATACCAAAGTATAATTATTTATCTATCCTACTAACTTTGTTTATCCTCTCTGCTTTAGATTTATCAAAAGAAGAGATGTGGATTGTTCACTGAGCATTTTTTTTTCGAGTTTTAATACCATTTACGAAGCCATCATGAAATGAGCAATGGCAGAATAGGCTGGTTGACTGGCGTTTCATACAAATAACAGGCTTAGCGAAGTATATAATTAAATACATTTACATATACTGAAAAAATAAGTTTAATAGGCTGATACTTTCCTGAGATAATAATAATTAAAAATTATAAGTCTTGGTGGGGATTGAGAGGGAACGCTTTGTCCCGAGAATAGGAACCTGAAGGACCTGGGTATGTCCTCAAACTGCGACTAGAACCACCCTCCGGTGGATAGGCAGCAGCATCTTATTATGGTAACACCCACTCTAATAGTTCGTAGACCTTCGTTCAGCAGTGGACATTTACTGGCTAGATGTAATGTGTACTCTGACCCTTTCCCGCAAAGCTTGTTAGTATAGCATTTGTATGGCGCGCGTGAGGGTACACGTCATAACGTGTTATAATGCACTCTCTGTCTAGCATGAATTCAAAATACTTTAACTTTTAAAATTTTGAACCAATTTCAATTTTGTTTTCATTCTATTTATGATCAGCTTTTTTATAGGGTAATAAAAAATCGCCGCAGCAATAAAAAAGACGCAGCGTAGGGAGGCCTCCCACTAGATGGACCGACGACATTGTGAGAGTCGCGGGCATCCAGTGGATGCAAAAGGCAGGCTGTCGTTCAGTGTGGAGGTTAAAAGGGGAGGCCTATGTTCAGCAGTGGACGTCTTCCGGCTGATGACGATGATGATGATGAATAAAAAATAATTAGTCAACACGCTTATTGTGACACAGAGGCCACACATTCAAGAAGTCATGTGTTTTTTTTTAATATAGTAATAGGCTTGCATTTGACCACCAACTCGCCTGATGTTAAGCGATGATGCGGTCTACGTTGGAGCATGCTTGCCTAGAAGAAACCGATTCACTCGTGATTTGAAGACACCCAGATTGTAACTATCTGAGAACACCCATTCAGGCAGCGCATTCTACAGACTAGTAGTTCGCACAATAAAAGTGGAATCAAAGCTCTTTGTACAGGTTTTCATGTATGCATGCAATGTGCATGTTTCCACCTGTAGCCTCACTTGAACCGATCTGATAGTGTCTCTATGCCCTTTTGTAATAAATCAAGCCAGGCGTTATTGTGAACGGTTATACTGTCAACAGTTATCGGTCACCAGAGAAACAGTCTATGAAGTACTTACAACGTCCAGAAAGTAGTCCACATGTGGCCTCTTGTGCACAAAGAATCTGACCGGATGCTTGTCTATTGTGACCTTCAGCACAAAGTCAGGCGGCGTCCCCGGCTTCACGGTTGGCCGCAGCATCGCATCATGGTGCGAGTGGATTAAAGTCTCGTCTAGATCTAGTACCAGCATTTTTCTTTTTACTAGACCTGAAATTTAAGATAGTTATTGAGTAATATCAAACTACAACATTGTGACATCTGACGACATTGTGAGAGTTGCGGGCATCCAGTGGATGCAGATGGCAGGCTGTCGTTCAGTGTGGAGGTTAAAGGGGGAAGCGTATGTTCAGCAGTGGACGTCTTCTGGCTGATAATGATGATCAAACTACAAAATAAAACCCTTATTTCAAAAAGAATATTGGCTTATTCAAGTTTTTCAAAGAGCCACCAAAACTATACACTTTTCATCGCAAGCCCTATGAAGATCATCAGCCTATGCTGCTAAAGTGCTCACCCATCATCAAAATGATATATTTTTGTTAAAATCACTCGTAAATTATCATGTTGGTTACTACCTGACATCTATACTAATATTATAAAGAGGAAAGATTTGATTGTTTGCACTGAATAGGCACCGAAACTACTAAACCGATTTGAAAAATTCTTTCACTGTTGGGAAGCTACACTATCTCCGGGTGACCTCAGAGCAAATATTATTTGACAGCGGGTGACATAGGCTATATTTTTTTTTATAGGGATCCTTACTTAAACCCCAATAATGTAACCCAAGGTGTAAAAAAATAAGACTTACACCCGTGCGAAGCCGGGATGCGTTGCTAGTATATTATAAAAATAAATCCCTATTTACCTTGGTCATGCCATAACTTGAGAACGACTGTACCGATTTCATTCTACTTTTTTTAAAGTTGTCTAATACTTTGTAGAAGGTTCTTATGGAAATAAAAATTAAGAAAATTGTGCAGAAAATTGGAAAATTTCAGAAAACTTAACTACGATTTTAACTTCTCATGTTTGACAGTTCTAAGACAGGACAACGACTGTCGGGTCAGCTAGTAATTCTATTAAAGCTCATGTAACATGTTCAGTCTGAATATTGGATGGTTCAGTTACTAGTGAATATAATATTCTAATCTATTAAGCCTAGCGAGCTATTTAGGTGTAAGAGTGAGTCAAGATCTGCGGGCTTTACTAGAAATAGGTGAATAAGTTATACAGCATGTAAACCGTGATCATGGTCATTCAGGAAAGTTTTTATACAAACATAGAGAATCATAAAATGCTTGAGGCAGTGAGAAAGGCTTAGGGTATCTCTCAGGACATGACAAATATTTTTCCACGATAACATACAATCTAGCTCGTGCAGATAAATACGGCAGGCGGAATCAATCCGCGATAAACAAAACAGATAAATACTCACTCAGCCTGTGTCTAGATACGGGGGAAAGTGGGTACCTCTCATATTTGACAGATTGATATTGAGCCAACTGAAAATAAAACAACACGTGAGATTTAAATATGACTGCGTAAATACACGTAACAAAACACAGTAATCACGAAGTTTATCATATTTACCGCTCGATATTGCTTCTTAAACATATAACAAAAACAACTCCATACTTTAGATGCGATAAGCATGAACGTGCGAAGTCCCATTTGCAGACGTTTCAGCATTTGAATAGATTAAGAAAAGATCACCGACACACAAGTAAGCTTAGTATTAAACAAAAGTGTTTGAAACGAGATCATTTACAACGTAATTCAATAAAAATTCTGTGAAACTAACTGCCGAAAACATCTAACCCGCCATGACATAATCGACCCAATTCATCAACCAAAGACAAAAAATATTTTTTCTCTTTTTGCAGGGTAGCCAAGTCTGATTTTTTATTTGCTTTATTTTGAATATTTTCCCCCATAGTGATACTTAGAAAACTAATATTTTTGGACGAAACACAGTCATCAAGAATAATAACATATTATATTAAAAATGGATGGAGACGTTACATATGGCATCAGATCTATGATTGTGGTCAGATTGACGTTATTGTAACCATCGTTTTATCGTAATTATTACGTTTAGGAAAAAATCTATCGGACCGTGTGTATGTGGATGATGCTAAGAGTTTCTGCTTAAGAATTCTCGAGGCGAGAATTCTCGGGAAATTTGTCTATAAGTCGAGACGGGAAAAAATACTCAACGCTTCGAGAACCCGAGAAATCAATTCCGTGCGGTAGATAACTGAAAAATACGCATATACACATGACGAGTTTATAGTATCGCATCGATCTCACCCCGCCGTCCGCACAGACTTCGCCAATCATGCGAACTTTGACAAAATACACATAGAAAGCACAATGCGTAGAAAATTATAAACAAAAAACGTCCGCAGTTTCATATTTAGACATGGATAAATACAATTTACGTCGAAACAAAATTATTTTACCAATACCAACCACATAATTATTCATTTTACGGCTCAGTTCTCTAATGTAAGTTTGATTCGTACAACATCGTCAAAACTTTTCAACCGTCATTGATCAAGTGAGATGGCGATTATGTCTGAATCGCAAGTGGGAAAGAAATGGAGTATTTGTTTTATGTTTGCGGTGAAAAAGCGATCGTCTTGCTTGAAACGTGTGTGAAAGAGAATGCTGCGTGATCAAAATACTGTTGTTGACTTAATTTGTTTTTATTTAACTTAAGACTGTTGTTTATTTCGGAACTGGGATAGGGTAGGGATAATAATTATAAAAAAGTTAAGTCCTACCCAACTATTATTTATTATAGAAACCAGCCGAGTAAAGTTTGCTGTTGATTTGTTAATTAATAATTAATTGTTTATTAATTAATTGATATCATATAATATTATCAGTTTATTTTATTTATATTACACGGAACTTACTCACGTAAGATTAAGCCGGTCACTCCTACTAAACCACCGACCGACCAACCGACCAACCCGACCGACCGACCGACTTTATTATAAGTCTAATTTGTAATAAAGTAAAAATTTAAAAATAACATCGTGTTTTCTTAAAAAAACAACATTTCTCTAGATACTCGAGAAATCCTGGTCGAAAATTCTCGTGCCTCGAGAAATAAAAAAAGGTCGAGAAACTAGAAACCCTAATGGTGCTTCAACCTTTACGGAAATCAGCTTGTTTGGGAGACTGGCAGTAACCAAACCTGTTTTCGAAACGGTTGGTAATCACTCTGGTCATGTACACATGGACTCAGAAGTAAGATGGGTCTATAGTTCTTCATTATGGTGATATCAAGCCACAAGCTGTTATTTTTTTAAGGTCACGTCAACTTTCTTGTGCAATTCTTCTGGTGTATGACCTTCGAGTATGAAGGAATTAAATAACTTCTGGCGGACTAAAAGTATCGGTTTTCTACCAGTAAGCTTAGTCCCAGATTTGATAGTTTTCAAAACTTTTTTCGTTTACGTATTGTTCCATACATTTTAGTAAAGCGCCTCTATCGGAAACGTGGAGGAACTAAAATTGCGGCGGTATAGATTACTTCACTCTAATACGAAAAAAGTTTTCGAATACCTTTTAGCCCAGCAATATATGGAACAATACGAAAACGAAATAAGTTTTCGAATACTATCGAAACTTGTACTAAGGGTACAGCTCAGTAATTCTGTCGTAATTCTTTCAACACCCAGCGCCTTCTGGTTGTAAGTAGTTTTAGAGCTATTATAATTTACTTTATGCTGAGCACAAGGCTGTATCGGGTAGTACTAGGCTGGTACCAGGGTGCTGAAAAAAAAGGTGTGTGCATAAGACATTGGCCTAAGACCACACGACAGAAGTGAAAACTTCATCAAGATTAACATTAATTATTACAATAAATACCTACTCTTTGACATAAATCTCTCTCGCTCTCTTAGTCGACTCGAGCTGACTTTTCTTTATCGGCTATCTGAGTATGACGGTCACAGGGTAGATCTGTGGTCACAGGAGTTCAGTGCTTTTTTCCCCATCCCAAAAAGTGTTTAACGTGCCAATAGAAGTTTTCACTTCAAAAATCCGATGAAACTAATCTCTCAAATATCCCCGAAATAGTTGTTTTAATTTTTCCCTAAAAATGGTTGCAACTCGAGACTTGGCAGCCCTGTCTTTCTATCACATCTCGTTGTCTGTGGAACAGAGTTGCCCTATAAAATAAACTTTGGCTGACTTTGGTTGCGGAGTTGCTGTTCGACTACCTCAGAAAAAAAATTACGACTTTTTTGTCGCTTTTGTTTAGATACTATGATAAGGTAGGAAAGACGGACAGACGGTTTCCTTGTATGAACAACAAACTTTGTTGAAATGCAAACAAACCTCACTTTTTTTGCGCCAACTTATATCGATGTCGCCTCATATTCACCTCATTGTATTTTCCTAAAGTTTTGTATTATTTGAGTGATCATGTGTAATTTTAGTAGATGTAAAATCTCGACTTTACTATGGCATGGCTTGGACTGGACCGCGTCCCTTTGCTTGGCTCTGACTTGTTTAGCAATATTTAGGAAAACTTGAAGATATTTCAATACTTGACACTGGCAACTGCATGAGACTAGCGAAGCCAAACTCCTCTAGTCGCAGAGGCCATTAACCCAAGAAGTCAAGTCAAGTCTCTTAAGAGCACAGATCTACTACCTATAGATTTTCAATGAGCGTGGCTAGCTCAGTGCCTCTCGCTCATCATCGTATTTTCGCTCACTGCGCTTCTTGCAGCCCAAAATGCTACAACCAACCATTGTAAAATATCTTTTACAATTATTTCTCAGAGGAAACACGCATTTATCACATTAAATCACCAAAAAAAGGCAATAAATATAATTCAGACCCGTTTTGTTTGTCACTGATTATTACAGATTTTGACACTTGAGGTACCAAAAACAGGTCACGCCGATAAGGACAACAAAATCTATTTATGTCCTTTTCGTACTTGTGCTGAGCCATATCAAGTTGTCTCTTTCACTAAAATATATTGCCGATCTGGTTGTGTATATCTGTGCTTAAGAGGTAAAAAACCTTACATTTCTCTGTCAACTAACTGTCAATGAAAGCTGTCCGATGAATACAGTGCTACTAGTACCAGCAATGTTATAAATTGCTAAAAGTAGCGATGTTCATCAGAATGAGTGGGCCGTTGTCAAAATACTATTGGCGTTTTTGTACACAGTTGAAAAAGTGGTTGGTAAAGGAGTGCTTCTATGAAATGGAGGAGTTCCTAAAGAAAATGTCATGTCGTTTTTATGCTTATGATTTGGCTTGTTGATGGATTTATAGTGTTTAAATGGTGTTTAATTAATTGTTGGTGTAAGTTCTTTCACATAATTTGTAAATTAATGCAATTTTGCACGCCCTTGCCCTTAGGGCTGTTAATGGATGAACGTGTAATATTTAAGACCTTTTATACCCATTGGCAAGCAAATAAAAACTTTGACTTTGACTTTGACTAAGTTCCTGCAAACTGCTAATTATGAATGAAACAAATAACTAAACTAAACTAAGTAGAATGCGTAATCCACCTGTCATTCCATTAATGAATATCAGTACAACCGAAAATTACGCGGTACCTACCTAACATAAATTGCGCATGGACTCTCATGGAGTTTAAATACAAAAGATTGTGTCGGTGTATGTGTATGTTTCACGGACTAAGAAAGAGGTGGAATGGTAAATAAATAGTGTTGGCACCACTGTCGCCAAACACATGTAACTTTAACCATTATTTTGCACACAAATAATTAATTCTTGATGTCATTGGGTTTTTATATTGAGACGATTTATAATAGTGCTAACAGACGCTCGAACGCGGCTGACGGACCGCCATCCAACCAACTGGAGAGAAAGAGTGAGAATATCATATTTCCCTCTCTTTCTCTCCCATTGGTCAGACGGCGGTTGAGGTCAGCCGCGTTCGAGCGTCTGTTTTTTGCACTATAAGCCTAGAAGATAGGCCATTTATTTTTAAATATGCCTTAACTTGCCACTCATCTTCCTAAAGTGTACCTACTCTGCCCCCAATCCCCATATTATATACCTATCAGTACATATATTTTACGACTATGAAGGGGTTATTATGAGTCATTTATAGTATATTTTATAGTCATTGATAGTACTATCAATGAGTTATGAGTCAAGCAAGTATGAGTTTTGAGTTTTGAAAGATTAAACGCGAATTAACGCGATCGTTACTAATCTTGGTTGGATTGAATTAGATCTTGGCTGCAATGTTATTACTTAGTTAGGCTATTGGCTAACGTTTAACGATTAGTTTAGCTTTTGGCAACACTTGGGTATTGACGTTTCATTTTTGGGGGCGGTTGCGGACTTGCGGATTCTCATTTTTACATTTTGTTTTATAGACAATTCGATTAGGTGTCACACATTGACGATATATTTATCAATGGTGATCCTTCCTACTCCATGCTCAAGCTAAAAACGCGACAGGTAAGTCTAAATTCTAGTATATTTAGTTGCAATGATTTCATAAATTCGGGCATAACATCGGCTCTGATTGACCGTATCCCCATATCCTGTCGTATTGATTTACGGTCTTATTAAAGTGCGAGGAATATATGCACTCGTCATCAACTCTTCGTAGATAGCCAGGATTCCGATAAAAATCAGTTTGTCATCCAAGTTCATTTTGCACTGCGATTTTCTGGGAGGTAGAATGTATACCTACCTACATTCGAACAGTTCTTGAAAACTTCCTTCTCTATAATACCTCTTAAAACCAATTAATATCAATGCTAGATACTTCTCTCAATTTGTGTCTAATAAGGTCTTTGCTCATCAAATGAATTTGTGATAGATGAAGATGATAGTGAATTTGTGAGGATGTGTGGTTAGAAAAAAGTTAATTTGTAGGGTTCTGTAGCAAAATAGTACAAGATAACCCTGAGAAGGCCTTCAACCGGGTCTGGCACTAACGACCTGGGACCTGGGACCAACACCCTATTTATGGCCATTAAATGAAGCCTGGTTATTTTACTGTACCGGCTTTGCAATATGATAGGAATGGATGGTGTCACGGGCATGCAGTGGATGCAGATGGCAGGCTGTTATTCAGTGTGGAGGTCTAAGGGGGAGGCCTCTGTTCAGCAGTAGACGTCCTCTGGCTGATGATGATTATGATGATGATGGGGAATGGAATGCTCAGCCAGCGGGAATTGGACTTTTCAGAGGTTCATTAAAAAAATCGTTGTCTAGCCCCTTGTTTACTTATTGTGTATTTTTTTTATAATCTGTGTTTCCTGCAGGCCTAAATCAAAATGATCGGAGGCCTGTTTGTGTACAACCACAAGGGCGAAGTGCTGATATCGCGCGTCTACCGAGATGACATCGGTCGGAATGCTGTGGATGCATTCCGTGTCAACGTCATCCATGCACGGCAGCAGGTCCGCTCGCCTGTCACCAATATCGCCAGGACCTCGTTCTTCCACATCAAGGTATACAGAGCTTTTTAAATCTTTGGAACTATGCAGCCTGATTCTATTAGCAAATCAATAGTTATCATGCCGTCACTCAGTTTGTGAAAATCATCAAACGGCTGAATAGGTTTTCTTGAATCATAGCTAAGAACACTCGATCGAGTCACCTTTCAAACAAACAAACTGGCCAATTGCGAGTCGGGCTCGCACTTCGCATTCAAACAAATCGAATCGAATCGGGCATTCGATTTGATTCACCTGAATCAAATCGAAAAGTTGATTCTATCCATGATCCTTGGTCGAATGTATGGAATCGCTAGGTGTTTTGATCCTGCTGGATCCGCCAATGGGGGGGGGGGGGAGCACTTTCGTTTTTATTATTTGACTTTTTTATTATTTGTTAATCAATCCGCCGTAACATCACATAATCTGTGAAAATTTCAACTGGCTATCTATTACGGTTCGAAAGATACAGCCGTTAATAGGTAGGACAGACAGACAGACAGACGGACGGACGAACAGACAGACAGATGGACATACATCGTAGGCTTAGTAATAGGGTCCCGTTTTTACCCTTTGGATACGGAACCCTAAAAACTATATCAAAATCTGTTCAGCCATATGGGAGCAAAGATGCCAGTTGCCACAGATAGACCTGACAGACCAGACACAGATCTACACCTTAAATAACCAAGGTACAGTCTCGCTTAACATAATTTATCATGTTACCTGCAGAGAGCCAACATCTGGCTAGCAGCAGTGACGAAGCAGAATGTGAACGCCGCCATGGTGTTCGAATTCCTGCTGAAGATCATCGACGTCATGCAGTCGTACTTCGGCAAGATCTCGGAAGAAAACATTAAGAATAACTTTGTGCTCATCTACGAGTTGCTTGATGGTAAATATAGTTATTATCATCATCATCATCTTCAGCCTGTATCGACACTGCTGGGTATAGGCCTATCCTTTGCATAGGGTTGGCAACATTTTTTTTTGGAAAATACTTATGTATGTACCTCTCTGACGAGTATAAAAAATTTATGTGAAAAAATAAAAAAAACGAGCTTTCAAATTTATTTATCTAAATGTTTGAAAAAATATTTTCTTATGCTCTTAGCACAAGCATAGTAAAATCTTACAACAAGAATATTGTAATCTATCTTATAATAATCTGCTGGGCTAGCTTTACTCAGGTCCAAGTTTATTTTAAATCTGACAGCTGCTATAAATTGTAAAAAGTAGAATGCAAACTGTAAACTCTGATCACTTTGAACATAAGATTTTAGCTGGTCGCAGATATATTACAGTGAAATAATGAAAGAAAACGTTTTCAGTCAGATTTTTACAATGTACAGTCAAGTGACGACAAACTTTAAAAAACAAAACCTTTAACAAAAGCCAAAAAAAAATTGGGCCAAATAATTTTTCTTTCTCGTGAGCTCAATTCTAATGAACTGCTAATAACTGGAATGCTGAAATGAACTGCCTCAATCGGTATTCCCCGATAGTTACAATTTGGGTTTCTTCAAATCAGGAGTGAAGCGGTTTCTTCTAGGCAATAGCACTCCATCATAGACCGCATAATCGCTTAACATCAGGCGAGACGGCAATCAAAACTAGCTGACAGCTGATGTTTTGTAATTGTTACAGAGATCCTCGACTTCGGGTACCCTCAGAACTCAGACACAGGTGTTCTGAAGACCTTCATCACTCAGCAAGGCATCAAGTCTGCCTCCAAGGAGGAGCAGGCTCAGATCACTTCACAGGTAAGATAAGATAAAGATAATTTATTTGCACTGCTTATGCGTTGAGCTAGAAACACGCATTTTGGTCACGCGTCGCATTAACCAGACGATATGAAAGATTTTTGAAAATAAGATGAGCGTCCGGTCCGCAACGGCCCAGTGTCTCGACCCCAAATGCCTCAAATATGTAACCACTGCCGAGGTTAGCATATTTTCGAGGCTTATAATTATAATAGTTATAATTTGGTAAGTGAAATTAGTTGTTAGCAACAAAAAACTCAAGTTTAGTAACAAGAAAATAAAAAACATCTGTTTCTATATGAATTGTACTTAGTTGCCCTTGTATTAACAGGTGACGGGACAAATCGGGTGGCGCCGGGAAGGCATCAAGTACAGACGCAACGAACTGTTCTTGGATGTGTTGGAGTATGTCAACTTACTGATGTCGCCACAAGGTAATATACAGGGTTACGCATTTATCCTGTACTAAGCCGAAAGGTCATTCCTACTCATCATTATGAAAAACTTTTACCATGAGACTAACCCTGCAGTGCAAGTACCATTCTTTATCGGTACCATATTCTTAAAATGCCATAGAATCGAACATAACGAGTACTGATCTAATGACATTTTATCGAATTTGACAATCTCAACTGTTAAATTTGACGATCGATAAAGAACGGTATTTGAACTGCTGAATCGCGAAAAAAAAACAGCCTTTCTATAAATTTTGTCAAGTGTCAATGACCGTTTTCTATGGAACAGCTGTTTTTTTTTCGCGATTTCAATCACACAGCTACACACACTCACACGCACGCGCACACGTACATACATTTGCATTTTTATGAAGTTATAAGCTTAGTTTGGGGTCAGATGACCGTGTGTACAAAAGATTTAAAAAATATCTTACCGATAACCAGTTGTCTGGATAAATCTAACATAGATTTTAAGACAACTTACTAACTTGAAATGTAAAGGACTATGTGTTTTAAATAAAAAAAAAAAAAAAAAAAAAAACATGTCCCGAATATTTATTTATTTTAAGTAAAATTGAAACAGTGAACTAAGTATGATCTCCACAGGGCAAGTGCTATCAGCTCACGTGGCCGGCAAGGTGGTGATGAAGTCATACCTCTCAGGCATGCCGGAGTGCAAGTTTGGCATCAACGATAAGATTGTCATGGAGGCCAAGGGAAAAGGAAATGGTAAGCCATCTGTTTTGTGTTTTTATTCGCTTTTATAACAGTGTGGTTACCTTAGAAATACAATTTAGACTTCTTCAAGGGTAGAGTGAATAGATTTTTTCTAGAATTTCTAGATCGACATGCTCCATCCACATCCGTCGCTTACCATCAGGCAAGTCAGTGGACAAACGCAAGCCCATTTCTAACCCCTGATGCAAAAAGACCTATTAACGTGTTAACCTAGTTTAACGTGTGTATCAGTATCGGCATCGTAGCTCCCAAACAGCTGAACCGATTTTAATATAGTTTTTAGGGTTCCGTACACAAAGGGTAAAAACGGGACCCTATTACTAAGCCTACGATGTCTGTCTGTCCCTCTGTCTGTCTGTCTGTCTGTCTGTCTGTCTGTCTGTCTGTCTGTCTGTCTGTAATAATAAATAATAAATAATGGCCAAGTGCGAGTCGGTGACAAGTTTTTGTTCATTACCAAGTTATAACTGGTAATTTCGTTTTTGAATTTTGTGGTGGTACGGGACCCCCAGTGCGCGAGCCCGACTCGCATTTGGCCGGTTTATTTGTTTGTAAGGTGACTTGATCTAGTGTTCATAGCTATGATTCAAGAAAATCAGCCGTTTGATGATTAGCAGCTCTTTTATCTGTTCTTGATAATGTATCTGTTTTTGAATATTTTAAATTTATACTTACGCATAAAAAACCTCCCAAAACATGTCAGCGCTCAGTTGTAAATGCGTATCACGGTCAGCGGTCACCCATCCAAGGGCATATACTCATGAAAGCGTGCAGTGTTCTCAGGGGGAATATCGGGCAACAACGACAGCGACCCCGCGCGTGCCGGCAAGCCGGTGGTGGTGATTGACGACTGTCAGTTCCACCAGTGCGTCAAGCTCAGCAAGTTCGAGACTGAACACTCCATCTCGTTCATACCGCCTGATGGGGAATTTGAGCTGATGAGGTGAGTAAATAATATTATTGTTTATTTTTTATGCCATTAACGGGCTGCCTGATGGTAAGCGGTCGTCCTGGGCGAGATATTTTTTTTTTTTTACGGCGCAACCCCCCCTCCCCCCGTCCCCAACCTGCCATTCAAACCAAAAAAAAAGGCAAAGAATAGATTTGTTTTAAATACATGATGCGGCCCTTTATAGGCGCCTGGGGCGCCCCTTTATATCTGGCGCCCTGGGCGGTCGCCCAACCGCGCCCTACCCTCACGCCGGTACTGACCAGGGGCAACGTTGCCGACCTTTAAATACTATTTATTGACAGCTCTTTTGAAGTTATTTAGTAGTTAATAATATCCCAGACAATAATATTCCGTTTTTTTTTGCACACATGGTCATCCGACCCCAAGCAAATATATATTAACACCCAGATATAAAACAAACTCAAATGTTTGTCCTAGGTGGGAATCTAACCCACACCCAAAGCTCAGAAGGTAGGTTCACTACCAACTGGACCAACGGGCTATCTAAAGTTAATGATAGTATGAAGTTATTGAAGTTTGTTGTTTGTTTGAAGCGCCCCAGAGCCTCACTCTGATATTTCAAAGAGTTGGGCTGGCTCGGGTATATGCTGGTAGGGGGAAATGCACAATACATCCCAAGCGGGAAGTCAGTGCAGAGCTTATCGTCCCTATCTTGAATAAGAATAACAGTAAATCATTATAAGCCAGAAGGTGTCCACTGCTGAATTTAGACTTCCCCTTAACACTCCATATGGAACGAAAGCCTACACTATGCTTATTGGTCACATTGGGGGAGAGGTGGGGTAGGTTTGCCATAATCTCCACGCTTGGCAGTCGGCTTGGAGATCGCAGAGTTCACCGTGGAGTAAGAGGATGCTGCTGCCCATCCTCTGGTGGTTCTCGTTGCAGTTTTAGGACATGAAAACAGTTAACGTGATAACAATACTTTAAAATTTCAGATACCGCACAACAAAAGACATCTCGCTGCCATTCCGCGTGATCCCGCTAGTCCGCGAGGTGGGCCGCACCAAGATGGAAGTGAAGGTGGTCCTGAAGAGCAACTTCAAGCCGTCCCTGCTGGGCCAGAAGATAGAGGTGAAGATACCGACCCCGCTCAACACCAGCGGCGTGCAGCTCATCTGCCTGAAAGGCAAGGCCAAGTACAAGGCGTCCGAGAACGCTATCGTTTGGAAGTGAGTCACTGCTCCATATTTTATTAGTATTTTTTTTATAATTAATAGATGCGTTAGACTACCATCACGCCTGATGTTAAGCGATGATGCGGTCTAAGTTGGAGCACGCTTGCCTAGAAGAAACCGATTCACTCGTTATTTGAAGACACCCAGATTGTAACCATTGGAACACCCATTCAGGCAGCGCATTCCACAGACTAGCAGTTCGCACAATAAATGTCCGAATGTAGTTAAACTACCGAGGCTTCACTATCACTACATAGTATGAAATAAAGTCGCTGTCGCTGTCTGTCCGTCCCTATGTATGCTTAAATCTTTAAAACTACGCAACGGATTTTGAAGCGTTTTTTTTTAATAGAGTAATTCAAGAGGAAGGTTTATATGTATAACTAGCGACCCGCCCCAGCTTCGCACGTAAATTACACCCGTGCGAAGCCGGGCGGGCGGGTCGCTAGTATTTCCTAATAAGGCTTGTTAAGGCTCGTGTCCTAATTTCTAGGGTTCCGTAAAGATAATTGCGGCGCACTTATAAAGAGGATTAAAAACTCATGACTGCCCGCTAAAAGTTTCACCAAAAACACCACATTTGGGTGCACTTATAGGCGAACTAAGTCTTCCTTTTCGAATAGATGGGATGAAAAAACAATTTATACATGTTTGAACTCTGTTGAAAATGGTAATTATAAAATAAATATTCGGGACATTTTTTTTTTTTTTTTTTCACACACTTTCATCGGACCCCAAACTAAGCAAAGCTTGTGCTATGGCTGCCAGAGACTGTGATACTTAAATAGATATTAACAACCAGATATAGAACAAACACAAATGTTCATCACACAAATGTTTGTCCTAGATGGGAATCGAACCCACGCCCCCAAGCTCAGAAGGCAGGTTCACTACCAACTGGACCAACGGGCTATCTATTTGTTTCTGTTTGAAGGATTAAACGAATGGCGGGCATGAAGGAGACCCAGCTGTCTGCTGAAATCGAACTACTCGAGACTGATACAAAGAAGAAATGGACTCGCCCGCCCATCTCCATGGGCTTCGAGGTGCCTTTCGCACCTTCCGGCTTCAAGGTAACCACAACGATACAATTTTAGTTATTTACTGTTTGTGGTTGTACCACCTGTTTAACACCACTCCCCCATCCCCTTCGTCATAGTATTTCTGTGTGTGCAGGTCCGCTACTTGAAAGTGTTCGAGCCCAAGTTGAACTACTCCGATCATGATGTGATCAAATGGGTGCGCTACATCGGACGCTCTGGACTCTACGAGACGCGATGCTAGGTGAACTCTACACGGTGAATTGTGTAAGTAATTATTTATACCTTTGTTATCTATACTAATATTATAAAGAGGAAAGATTTGATTATTTGTTTCTTTCTTTAAATAAATAATATTCGGGACATTTTTTTTGCACTCACGGTCATCTGACCCCAAACTAAGCAAAGCTTGTGATATGGCTGCCAGAGACTGATATACATACATATATAGTTTTAAATACATACTTAAATAGATATTTACAACCAGATATAGAACAAACACAAATGTTCATCGCATAAATGTTTGTCCTAGGTGGGAATCGAACCCACGCCCCAAGCTCAGAAGTTAGATTCACTACCAACTAGACCAACTAGGCTATCTAAAGTTGGTCAAGTTTGTTTGTTTGCATTGAATAGGGTCCAAAACTACTGAACCGATTTGAAAAATTATTTCACTGTTGGGAAGCTACATTATCCCCGGGTGACATAGGCTATATTATATATATTTTTTAATAGGGGATTCTTACTAAAACTCCAATAATGTAACCCAAGGTGTAAAAAATAAGATTTACACCTGTGCAAAGCCGGGGTGCGTTGCTAGTACACTAATAAACAGGTATGTTTGTAAAGCGATGGTGGCCGGGCAACATGTGCGCTTTACAATCTGACGACACCCGGTTCGATACTCGGCCCTGCAATGACTTATTTATTACTAAAAAAAATGATGTGCAGTTTCGATGCCATCCCTTAACCGGTGAAGGAACCTATCGTGAGGATGCCCAAGAAACTTAAAAGTTCAAAGACAATGACATTCATCAACATGCACTGGGCCAGCATGGTGGATTAGGGCCTATTCTCTCTCTGAGAGAAGGCCCGTGTCCCAGCAGTGGGAAAATGATAGGCTGAAATTATGATTATGAAGGCGTCCAATGTGATGTGACAAATTGTTCTAACAACAACAACAAAATCTATACTCTATACTAATATTATAAAGAGGAAAGGTTTGTTTGTTTGTTTGCATTGAATAGGCTCCAAAACTACTGAACCGATTTGAAAAATTCTTTCACTGTTGGAAAGCTACACTATCCCCGGGTGACATAGGCTATATTATTAGCTATACCCGTGCGAAGCCGGGGCGGACCGCTAGTTTCTAAATAAAACAAAGGCTACAGTAAAAAAACACTGGAAACGGATCTTGCGTCCTTATTCAATGTTTAATCATGCTGATCTATTAAGATCGGCTAGTAGAGCTTCTCCAGGAGGGTTACAATTTTTATTATGTGAAAAGAGACCTAAACTGCTGAGTAAATTTGTTTTCTTTTTCAGATTTGCTTGATGATACTGCGATAAGGAAGGACATTGCAGGACAAAGCCGGTTAAAACAATTTAATTTTTTGTATATAATTTCATAATGCTTGGTCATGTTATTAGATATTTTTATTACTGTTATATTACATAATATGTTATTTATTTACACGAAAAATATTTAAAACACAGATATTTAAAACCTACAACTAATACTACCAAACATTTAAAAAAAAAAAATTATATAACATAACAAAGATTTAGTTGCAAATGTTTGGAAAATCGTTTGGTGTGTCTGACAGTTAATTTATTTTTTATTAATTGTGTAATTTTTGCTTCGAATCTCACTATCACAATAACCCAACAGTTATTTTGTAAAATATTTGTATATTTTGGGCGCAAAATGGCCAAAGAAAACAATGGATGTTGGTGGATATAGCTTGATTTATTTAATACTAGCAGACCTGACAGACGTTGTCCTGTCTTAGAAATGTCAAACACGCAAAGTCAAAATTGAAAATCTTATTTTTTTACACCTTGGGTTACATTATTGGAGTTTGAGTAAAATTATCCCTATTAAAAAAATAAAATATAATATAGCCTATGTTACCCGGGAATAGTGTAGCTTCCCAACAGTGAAAGAATTTTTCAAATCGGTTCAGTAGTTTCGGAGCCTATTCAATGCAAACAAACAAACAAACAAACAAACAAACAAACAAACAAACAATCAAATCTTTCCTCTTTATAATATTAGTATAGAAGTCACTTTGAGCTGTCAAACTGGTGAGAATAATGGCTGATATTTGATATTGAAGATGATTTTTGGCTATAACTTATTAACCGACTTCAAAAAGGAGGAGGTTATCAATTCGACTGTTTTTTTTTTTTTTTGTCATGAACAATCAATAAGAGAAAAATTACTCAACACGAATTCGGATAAAAGCATACAACTTTTACACGGCTGGGCAGACATATAAACATATCTAAGGACCACCGCAATGAAAACTGCATTGAAATCGGTCAGACCGTTTGGAATAAATTTAACAAACGCATATCCGTGCCGTCGTGGGTGAAAATAGGTCATAGACAAAAATCGCAATCAGGGATTTCGAAAACGATTTTCCATTGGTCAATTTCCATGTCCAATTGGCTCAGCATACAGTTTCTATGGACATTGGCCCTCAATCAAACGATAAGAAAAACTCTGAAATTAGTATATTTTCACTTTGTTATTTCAGTTTATGGTGTCGATTCTGTTGTACCATTCTTTAAACTAAACTTAATTTGACAGCTCTAAAATTGTTGCCATCCTTTTCTGACGTATTAAATTAAAAAGAGACGCCGATAATTTTAGTCCTGTCAATTTAGTTTAGTTTAGAAAATGGTACAACAGAATTGACACCATTATCATAAATTTTTAAATTTAGCTTAAAAATTCCGTTTTTTTTCCCATAAAATAATATAAAACACATCTTAGTACATAAGGTTTCCTACCCCTAATTTTAGAGCTAACCATTCCTTTAGAATTTTATAGCATTATAAACTCGTTTCACAAATGTATGTATATTAGATATATACCACGATATATATGTATTTATGTTTAAATATCACCATAGTTACAATGTTACGTCAAAGTTAGATAATATATTGAAGATAAGTATTAAAATTAGTGCTTTAAGGTCCATGAACGAAAAATGCAAATAGTAAGACCAAATGTCGCTGTTATAAGAAAACTAAAATGTAAGGTAGCGTCAAATTAAATGCGGCACAAAGGTTTAATCTTTACCCTTTGGGAATATTTTAAATTCGTGATTAATTTAGAATACAAGGCCAACAGGAAAACGGTTCTAGCTCATTTGATATAAAGGATATCATGTTAGTAGTTTATGTTTGGGAGAAACACGAGTTTTCAATGAGTAAAGTACGTACAGAAATTCATACAAATTTGAAATTCATACGATTCATACGAATTTGAAATGAAAATTCTCTGGAATTCGATGCGTATTTTACGCATCGAATACTCGTACTTCGCCCTCTGTTGGCTAAAAGTAAATCGAATCTTGGCGGTGGTCGAATTGTCTATATCCATTTTTTATCGCGTTCATTTTGGAGAATGTGCACAAGAGCTGTTCAAGCTGATCCCGTCAACCAATTTTCGCCATAGGTCGTCGAGGCGGACATTCCATCCTTACGTCGTGAACTTTGGTAAAGTCCGCACGCAGCGTTTTCAAAATTCCTTCCTAATACGAACTGCACAGGAATGAAATGCGCTTCCTGCCTCGGTGTTCCCTACAAAGTACAACCTGGGTCTCTTCAAGACAAGAGTGAATAGGCACCTCATGGGCAAGCGTGCTCCATCTTAGACTGCATCGTCGCTTACCATCAGGTGAGTTGTGGTCAAACGCTTGCCCATTTTATCATTAAAAAAAAAAAAAAAAACATTTTGAGTAAAAAGCTAAACGTGGAAACATTTAAAAATGATAGATAGATAGATAGATAGAAACTCTTTATTGTGTACACCAGAAATAAAAATTACAACACGATAGAAAACACTTACGAGCTAGTGCCACAAGTGGCGGCCTTATCGCTAAAAGCGATCTCTTCCAGGCAACCATTGACTAACGGCAACAAATGACTACTCAATCTCAAATTACTTCTCAATATGCTTAATTTGAAAAGAGCGTTTTGTTTCACTGCTACTGTTGAACATTACTTAAGTCAATCAATGCTTTAAATTGCCGTCTCATTTTCGTGTGGGACAATTTCCTTCAGAGAGTAGACAGAACAATTTTAAGCATCGTTCAACGTTACGTTTTTAAGTAAGGCCATTAAAGTCCTCATTTTGGAATAGGTTTTATCTTAGGCAGTTGTATCTACGTCGGTGTCGCATTTTGTGTGACGAAACCTTTATGGTTTGTGGACCCTATAGCTTGGAATAAAATATGGTATCGATGGAAATAGTATGGTATCTTTGCGTGCACAAAAACAGGTTTTCTATATAACTACCAGTGAAAAAAGTCTTTTTCACCAAGGGTAATATTTAAAAAAAAACTGCTTGGAATTGTTCTGTTTTTTCACGCAAATTTAATATACTTAATTATGTGAATTTGTGTATGCTGTTTTAGAGAATGCTTATACTTTTGTATCGTGTTACAAAACATTGTACAATAAAATACCTATCTAGTTAAAATAATGTTTGATTTCACCCTTTTCGAACCCGTGTTATACCATTCAACCACAGCTCACTTGGTGCAAAGTTGCAAAGTGATGGTGCGGTCGTAGACTAAACACACTGCGACACTGATAGAAAGTGGTTAAAACTAGAACTACATTCGTCTCATTTTCCCTTTTGTGTTTTTTTTATTTTATTTATTTAGATACACAAAACAGATGACAATCAATTCATTCCTTAAATAAATACCTCCTTATAAAAATTGTCACCCCAAAGATGTGGGTACAAAAAAATATATGAGCCAAAGGTGATGAAAGTTCCCATCCGCATAGCAATGAGCTTGCTGATGGGCACCTCCAAGATGGCAAAACATTTTTACTAAAAACGAAAACAAACGAATAAAAGCAACTAACCATGAGATTTAAGACTAAGATGGAGGATATCCTTTACGATTCTTACGTAACTACTAAACTTAGGATTAATTAATATATCTAAATCAGTTAAAGAGAGACAAATTTAGAAACATCCATAGTTTACTTCATGAGAAAGTTTGTGTGTATGTGTTGTGTATGTATATTTTTCCCCTCTACTCCGCATTATAATTGGATGAAATTTGGTATGTAGGTAGCTTAAACCCTTAACCACTTGACTGCTCATCCTTTACCCCGCATAAGCCAAAGGTTCTAACATGTCAACCTAAACTATTTCGAGCGGGGCCAATCCTAGGCGCGAATTGAATGAATGACGTTTGATTCTCCAATCACAAGCGTCGAGTCGCGTCGAGTCGCCAATCACAAGCTGCCACCCGCGACCGACGTGGCATCATTTTGCAAAAAGGAATTTTGACTGCATGCGCGATCAAGTGGTTAGTATGCTACCGGTATTTGTTCCGGCAGCGCTGGCCCTGTGGTAGCCCACTGGTGGCCCAGCATACCAGTTATAAATAATAATACCTGGATTAATAATGGATCAAGTAAATACCTAGATAAATATCTGAATAATGGACTGATGATATCAAAACTGTACTGTCGGGAACGTGTGGATGCGACTAGCGAGAGACCGGGGAGAGTGGCATAAACAAAAAGAGGCCTATACCCAGCAGTGGGTCATCCATGGCTGATGATGATGATGATGAAATAAATGCAATATGTGGAATGAGCTCCATGCGGTATTTCTGCGTTACTCAGTGCCTCCAGTCAAAAAGAGCATAACTTTAGCTATGCCTTTTTGTTTTTATTCATCATATTTCAGATGTAGGACGTCCACTGCTGGATATAGGCCTCCCCATCGATCTCCAAAAGGGCCGGTTGGAAGCGGCCTGCATCCAGCGTTTCTCTGCGGTCTGTCCATATCGTGGGTCCTACGCTGCGCTTACCGGTCCGTGGTCTCCATTCTAGAACGTTTCGGCCCCATCGGCCATCTGTTCTGCGTGCCCTGCCCACTGCCACTTCAACTTGCTAATCCGGTGGGCTATGTCGGTAACATTCGTTCGTCTACGGATCTCCTCATTTCTGATTCGATCTCGTCGTGATTCGATTTGATTTGCACCATTGTAATCTACGTGTTCTCTTGCATAAAACATCAAAAAGAGAGTTCTAGCTGAACTCTAGATGTATAAGAATTATATTTAAACTTGAAAATTTGGACAGTTTGCGTGACATATTTAAAAATAATAATATCCTGACACTCACTTGCATTTATATTTATGAAATCTGCATATTTGTAAAAAATAACGAAAACTATTTTTTTAAAACAAAATCGAGTCGTACTGATATTTTACGAACTAAACAAAAATATAATATTTTCATGCCACAAATTAACAATAGTATGTACCATAATAGTCCATATGTAATGGCACTCAAGATTTATAATAAGTTACCTACTGATATGAAAATGTTATGCGATAACAAATTCAAAACAAAATTAAAATCATGGCTTGTTTCCAAAGGATATTACAATTTAAAGGAATATTTTGGTGGCTAATTAAATTTTTATTGTTAATATTATAATTACAATTTTATTACAATTTTTATTTGCTTAGTTTGGGGTCAGATGAGCGTGTGTGCGGGAATGTCCCGAATATTTATTTATTTATTTATTATTATGATTAGAATAATAACTTTATAAACCAGTTATTTTAAGTTAGCATAATACCTACTAGCTTTAAGTTATTGTACGCTCGCAAAGGGCAGACTGTTGATACTACAATGTTTTTACCATCTTTTGTACACAGTTTTTACAATTAAATGATTTCTGATTCTGATTCTGATTCTGATTCTGATTTCTAACCTACTTTTTAATTACGTCAAAGGCCTAACTCTAGTTCGACTGACACAAAAGGCACATCCATCGTATTCGTAGCACGTGCGCTTTACTATCTGACGGGACCCGGTTGGATCATCGGCCATGCACAAATCACTTATTTAGTAGTACTTATAAATAGGTAGGTACATTCTGTGCAGTTTCGATGCCATCGCAAAAACAGCGAAAGATAATTTAATTTTCATTTTCATTTCATCGTGAGGAAACCAGTATGGCCAAGTTCCTCAAAAGTTCAGACATGTCTTTGAATTTTTGAGGTTATTGGACAGCATGCACTGGGCCAGCATGGTGGCCATCCTCATTCCCGAGGGAAGGCGTGTGTTCAAGCATTGGTAACATGACGGGCTAATGGTGATGATGATGATGTTAAATGAAGTGATGTACACCAACTAAACATCCGATAACAGACATAAGGACAGACAAAGTATTGCTTTTATTACATTTAGTCATCGTGATACAATTCCTACGATGCATTTAGTGAATTTACCTACCTTTTACTACATTACTGTGATTCGGCAAACATTTCAGTTCAGATGAAAAAAAAGCAATCCCATCCTCTCGGCCAGAAATATCAATTTAATAATGATGTAACAAGATGGAAGTATAAAACTTAGTAATGCAATCAACTAGAAAATCTGGCTATTCGCTGATCCCACCGGAGAGGTTTTCAAATGAATAAAAACAAAAAACTAACGAGAAATCTTGAGACTTAATGGCGGGCACTGAGATAGTGCTGGGTTCTGTAGCTAGGTATTTTCTAATTTCCTACACACATTATTTTACTTACATTATTTTATTCTTTATTTTTTGTGAGCATGTTTTTGTAATTAATTTAATTCCTTTCTTATTTATTATTGATATGCGTAATTATTAATTTGTGGGTTACTAATGTAATTGGCTTGGCCGTGTTAAATCTCAATGAATACAATTTTATTTTATTTACTAAGATATTTCGCAGTTTTTTTCCTATCGTCGTCGTCTAATAAGGATTAGATTATATTATAGTTTTATGAATGTTAGGGGATATCCCCTTTGTAAACCAATTTTTAAGACTCTAATTTTATTCACATTACCTACTCCTGGTGCCGCTTCCAACCGGCCCTTTTGGAGATCGATGAGGGAGGCCTATGTCCAGCAGTGCACGTCCTATGGCTGAAATTATGACCTACTCCACGTATATGTGTACCTACCTATGTCTACCTACTTAACTTCGAAGTTGTCCCATATTTATCTAAACAATGTTTAGAATCATTGCATGTGTCTGTCAAATGAAATCACATAACGGTTGCACATTGTTGTATCTAAAAATAATTACAATGAAAGTTTTAAATTCAGGGAACCCTAAAAATAATATGCAATTCGGCATTCCATCATGTTGCAATCTCCACAATAATGGATCCGTTTTAATCTTCGGTCTGGGATGGCGAGCGCCCACCGCTGACTGCGTCTTTTATCGACTGCTAGTGATGTACCTGCAGTATATCCGAGATATCGATAAATATCGGTGTAGCTATATCGGGCTAGGGTTTCGGGTCAGCAAAGCGCACTCCAGAAAGTCTAGTCCTCCCCCCCGGAAAAGCCTATCGTCTATTCTGCAAAATTGACCCAAATTTAAGAGAATTGGATGTAAAAGCGCTTTATTAAACATACCTCACAAAAATAGGTACCAAAACACGTAAAATGTTAACATACATATTTTTGCTTCTATTTATGTAACTAATATTTTTGACGTAGCATATCTTGACCTTCCAAACCAAAAAGTTAACTTTTTTGAAGACTTTTTTAAAATCATGACCAATTTTTTAATACAAAATACCCACTGGCGTATCAAATTATATTATAATATTTAAAAAAATGTATGGCAGAATGACTAACGCAACATTACTGTCAGGGGCAACCGAAATCATAGCTTGAATTAATTAAATATGTATGTATGTCAAATAAAGATACTTGTTGCTGTAGTGTGCTATATCATTTGTTTTTAAGAACCTTTATCTTCCTTGAATTCAACATAATTATTATGAAAACAGGTGAACTAAAGTTTTATTAGTAAGTGCTTAACTACAGAATACATTTTTTTTAAACTGTAAAACACTGTTTTAAACTATCACGGTTGTTCACTAAAGTCATAGACTAAGAAAGAGGGTAGATCGTTATGTCTGCACCTAACTATTTAACTGTTCTCCAACCATCCGCATTCTTCAGTCTTCCCGTGAACATGGTGCATGTAACTGCGCCGAAATATCGGGAGCTCATTCCACAACCTTACCACGGTAAATATCCCGTAAATAATCATATAACTTTAAATTGTACTTTAACTGAATTTTACGGTTTTTAATATTAATCTTTACACATTATACGTACCTAGATTTAAAATTTCCTGATACACTTATAGAAGAGTATAGGTACCTAGGTTAGCGATACTTTCACCCCAGCACTACGAGTCGATACCGGCAACCGAAATCGATGATCGAACACCTGTTAAGTGCTCTCGATCGCAGTTACTCGACTTATTTGCACTTTCCGACAATTCCCGTTCGCGCTTTTATCCAACTTTAGCGATTTTATTTCATGAAATTACAAACAATGTATTTGCATTTTCGTTTTGTTGAAACTATGATTGGACATTTAACAATGAAGTCCAGGATTTCAAAATAGGTACGATATGAGCAACATCCCTCACATAATGGTAAGCGCCACTATAGACTTTAGCAGTTGCATTAACATTCAGAATTTGGAAATTTTGGGCAAATATACAAAAAAATGTGTGGCTTGTTAATGTGTAATTTAAGCTCCTAGTTTATAAGTTTGTTTGTTGTAATTTGCCTTAAGTTTATGTAAATAAAAAAATAAACTAGTTTTCACCTTCGTGGGATTCATTTCCTTAGTATTTTTTAGCTTTTTGACATTTTATTTGTTATTTTTATAAATTTATTCATTTTTATGATGCTATCGCTCAACAACGGTGAAGGAACACATCGTGAGGAAACCGGTAACCGGCATGTTCGAAAACCTCAAAGGTTCAATAGATATGACATTCACCAACATGCATTGTGCCAGCATGGTGGATAATGGCCCATTCTCTCTCTGAGAGAAAGCCTGTGTCCCAGCAGTGGGAACATGATAGGCTGATAATAGTCATGATTTAAAAGAGAACTCTACAAAGTGTTGCGAGCGACTCAAATCAATACAACATCGTAAATGCATCTTTGTTGATACGTAGGTAGTTCTCGTCGGAAGAGCGACCCGGCAACTTGGACGCCCCGACGATTCGCTTTGAAAACTTGTGCTTGACAACGCTTCGGCGTTTTGTTCCAATTTAAATGGGTAGCTTTTGGAATACGTTTTAATTTTCATATTATGTGGCTGCAAACCCGAATAGGATCATTGCAGTCATAATTATGAACAACTTTTACTATGGAACGTAAATCCTTTATTATGCACAACTTAAAATACAGAAAATTTACGAAAACTTAAATAAATAACTAAAAACTAAAACTTAAAATAAAAACTAAAAACTTAAACTAAAAGACTATTAGTGGACGTTGTGAGTATTGCCACGTTGAATGGAAATGCTCAATTTCCGGGTGAAATATAAAGCAGCATTCTGGACACCCGACGCCTCCACTAATCGCCTGGCTAAGACTCGATACAGCCCCAAAGCGGCCGGCCCCACGGATCGTCTCCAGCCACGATTGATAAATTTCTTACTTTTCAAAGAAAATGCTAGAGGAAATGCACCCGCAATTTTTTTTCTTAGCTTTTATGAATGACGGGATAAGTCAACTTTTTTTTCCTGCTATATACCTAATCTCTGCAATGCAAGTGAGCCAAAGATTTCATATAATCATATAATCTTAGAAGTGAGCATTAAATCTGTTTTATGGTTTTAAACTATCACGGTTGTTTATTACATACGATGCAATGATTATTAACGGGATATTTAGCGTGATTGTTATGAAGATTGCGGTATTCTAAGACAATCATGGAAAAAATACGAGAAAGGGTGTCTTCGTAGGACTATCTATAACTTAAACTTGACTAAAACGGGCTTAGTTGAATCTCAGTATGTTGTCGGTGTAAGGTTTAGTTGAAGTCGTAGCAGACATGAGCTTCGTCGTACGGGTTTGATCATTTATTCACAAAGCTTGCTCCGCTGCTGAATTCTGAATTCCATTAATGAATCCGGACTTGGATCGAAAGGTTTCGTGACGTTGATCCAGTAGATAAAGTATTCACTGGATTAAATGCAAAATAAACCGGCTAAGTGCGAGTTGAGCTCGCGCACTCGAGAGTTCCGTACCACCACATAAATAGGCATGTGTCTTAATGTTTAAGTTATAACAAATAACAGGCTTACATTTGGTTGCACAAAGCTCATTATTAAAACTAAAATTCATTAAGTAATGGACCATTAACGCTTATAAATTCTTTATTTGAATAATGTTGCACCAAACAACTTTAAACTTATTTCTTGGATCATTAACTAAAGGCGACGTTAAATAATGTTGCCAAAACAAATAGTAAAACAATGACAATAGGTAGGAATACCTACAAAATGAAATAAATAAATGCTTGCTGGGATTCAAAGATCTTATATTATATACCCTAAAGAGACTGAGATTAGACTTCAAATTTGATATTTCTGACATCTTCTGTCATTAAATAAACACACTTGACGTATGAGCTTTTGGCTTCGCGCGATTGACGCATTTACCATGATAGTATTGTATATAAATATTTCGTTATTTGCTTTATTTAATTTTTTTTTTCCAGTGATTATTGTTGTTTTCTTACCGTTTATATATTAAAACATAAAACATTACGTTTAAAAAAAGTTTGTTGTATGGGAACACCTCCTTTTAGCTTTAAATTTTTGACTTTATTATTATTTCTCAGTTAATTCGCTGAAACATTACATATTCTGTGAAATCTTCAACTGGCTATCTATATGGTTCGAAAGATACAGCAGTTAAAAGGTAGGATGTACGGACAGACAGCGTAGGCTTAGTAATATGGTTCCGATTACACCCTTTTTGAGTACGGAACCCTAAATACAGACATTGATTCGAAGACAATCCTGAATACAGCTTTACATTGATGTTAGAAACTGTTTACTAATTGTATTTATTTATTTTATTTTCGTAAGAAAATTTAAGTATCAAAGGTACAAAATTAGGTAAAAATTTATAAAAATAGAAAGCTAATTAATTTTTCATAAATAGTAAGAAAAATAGATAATAACACTGTAAAAGACGGACTCGCACGAAAATACACAATAACAAGAAATCTAACTTTAAATACATAATTCTTGTTTGTAAAAAAAAAAGCAAGGTATACCTAATACTAGACACGATTTTATTGGATTCACTTTTACTTGAAGAGGGTCTGATGATGGAACCGGAAGGAACTCTTCAATAGCTGTCAGAGCAAATATGTAAATGCGTGGAGCGAGATTTAGTATATTTTTTTATAACAAGTTTGCGCTTGGTCGCCATCTCGCCGCGATGATTCACTCTCGACTTGAAGACACCCAGATTGAAGACGAGGAACACCCATTCAGGCAGCAAACACAGACTAGCAGTTCGCACAACAAATGTGTAATCAAAGCGCTCTGTACGTGTTTTCGGAATATCAACCATAAAGCGGTGTCGATTTTGAAGTTGTGAACAAGCTAGCTTCCTACACAAGTTCCAACACACGTATTGTTAGAGCTAGATACCATCAGTGATTACAAGTTACCGTGTCGAGTGATGCTTAGTTCTGCTGTTTTTGTGCACTGCTGCAGCGAAAGTAAACTAGTTGTTTATTCATGAAGATTTCGCTGAAAAAGTTCATTTCCAGTCCTGATCAAGAGCCCGTGTTTGAACATGAATAATAACAGTTTTGAATCTGAATCACGTACTTTTACTTCGTTCACTTGCTTCTTTTCTAGAGATGAGTAAATAAAAACGTTCTTAACATGCTTTTATTAAGTATTATTATGGAAACTGACGTGGTTTTAATACATTAAGTGAAACAACATCAACATTCAATATTGAGTGATTTTTTTTATTTTATTAAGTACTCTTTTAACTACGTTAACAAATATTCTGCGTCACATTTTCAAACATCTTTCAGAGCGTCTGGTTAATGCGACACGTGACCAAAATGCTGGCGTGTTTCTGGCTCAACGCATAAGCATTGCTATTCAGCGTGGTAATGCCGCCAGCAGGCTGAGTACACTGCCAACTGGTAGTAGGATTGAGCATTTAGATTGTCACGATCTATGTGCAGTCTAACTGTTTTTGTAGTGTTAGTTTTGGCTAGGATATTATTTAATTAATAAATGCACGCGTTTGGAGAATGGTACAACAGAATTAACACAATTGTGATATTAATGTGATCTATGAAGGCTGCTCATTTATTGAAATTCAAAGAAAAAGTTTATGCCAGACCTAATAATTAAGCGCTCGTTTTCATTGGTCTGAAATATTCTTTTGATCTTCCCTCTCATAAATAATATACTTTCTCAAAAGTAAAAAAAGCGAGAAACTTTCTCACTTGCTTAACAGTCTCACATTTCACGCAGACCTCAAAGTTTTCCCCCATTTAGGGGGAGGTTACAAACCCTATTAGTTTTTAAACGAGGCTAAAGTACTGGTAATTTTAATATTTCAGCTCAGGTTTTCGCTGGCTAGATTAGAACGTGCGGAGTCAGGATCGTGCTTTACTCCTTGTAGAAGCGAAGCAATTTTCATTGAACTGCAAGGAGCTTTGCTAATTGGGATGAGGAAATTTGGTATTCAGAGTTCTAGGAAGTCTTTGGACGTATGAACTTTTAAATTGAGTTATTATATATATTTATATATCACTTTTATACTGTCAGTTTAGGATCTGCTTATCACTTTTGGGAATACTGTCAGTTTAGGATCTGCTTATCACTTTTGGGAATATTGTCAGTTTTAGGATCTGCTTATCACTTTTGGGAATACTGTCAGTTTAGGATCTGCTTATCATTTTTGGGAATACTGTCAGTTTAGGATCTGCTTATCACTTTTGGGAATACTGTCAGTTTAGGATCTGCTTATCACTTTTGTGATTAGTCACTTTTATTTATACAAGTTATTACAATAAACATAAAATGTGAACTAAATTTAAATCCTAAAACTACTTACTTTAAAATAAATATACAGAAAACGAAACTAAAAATCTGATCTAAGAGTACACAATTTTGGGAATTGGATGTAGAGGTAAGAATAGACATTCGGTAAATGGTCATAATCAGACCAACAAGAGAGATATGGTAAGGTGCCGTGGCGGGCGAGCCTGGCGTGAATCAGGCTTGATGCCTTTAATCGAACTCACCCAGCAGACGACTATGCCGCACTTTTTTTGCTGAATATTAAGTCAGTTCATTGGTGTCGCTACGATAACTGTACTAAAGCATATCTCTCTTGTTTGTCTGATCTGAGGACGTAATAGATCTGAACCGTTTCTTGGCTTCTCAGAAACGATTGAATTTTTAAATTTAACTAGAGCTCTATAAAAAAGCAAAGATACATCCAAGATGGAGCTCTCAGTGGATGTTAGATTAGATTTTTCTTGGTTATGAGCAAATTAATATTTTAATTCTTTGAACAAGCAATAATTAGGTATGGGTATAGTCAGGTTTGGTTATGCTTGCCTGGAAGAGATCGCAATTTGCGATAAGGCCCCCACTTGTGGCGCTAGCTCGTAAGTGTTTTCTATGTTTGTAGTTTTTATTTCTGGTGAAGAGTTTTTATCTATCTATCTGATAGCCCGTTGGCCCAGTTGGTAGTGAACCTACTACCTTCTGAGCTTGGGGGCGTGGGTTCGATTCCCACCTAGGACAAACATTTATGTGAGGAACATTTGTGTTTGTTCTATATCTGGTTGTTAATATCTATTTAAGTATGTATTTAAAACTATATATGTATGTATATCAGTCTCTGGCAGCCATATCACAAGCTTTGCTTAGTTTGGGGTCAAATGACCGTGTGTGCAAAAATGTCCTGACTATTTATTTATTTATTTACTTAGTTTAGTAATTTCTGTAACTACAATTTTGTCGTATTCTGAGTGAATAGGATACTTAATTCATCCTTGAACCGTGTTTTGCTACAGTTTAATAACGTGTGACAGTAGAGCATCTGTTTTTTCAATTAGATTAGAACCAGCTTCGTCAGGGTAATACTTATTTCTCAGTGGAATTGCTTGGGAAAGCTTTCTGCTAACTGACTTGGCCGGCATTTCAGGTAGTGAATAGTCTAAGTGTGTTGCATATAATTTAGTGTGCAACTGAGATGGGTGATTAGATCTACAGGTGTTAAAGAGGAGTTAACGGATACGTCAGAGGCGCCTTGCCGTCTGGGTAGACAAAGGTTTGTTTTCGCGCGATCTTCGGCCCAGTGACCGAGTGCGAGCGATCGACTTGCCTACGCCTGCGCCGAGCCGCCCGCCCGCCCTCAGTCTGTACCCGCGCCGCGCCCAGGTCGCGCGCCTCACGACTCACAACACAACTATTTGTTTACAACGACTCAACATCACGTGCTGTGATCTGTGTAATGGCCGACGCGAGATACACGTGATTCCATCTACGTTCTACTCGACAACTGTAAGTAACAGCATAATTTACTTCCACTCTAACTCGATCAGCTATCGACTCACGTCATGTCAGTCCACGTGTCAAATAAACGTCGAGAATGTGCGAGATATTCGGACTAACTTTGAGCTAATTCCATAATAATAAGCTGGGGATTGTTAGCGAGCTGCTGTCAGATAGGAAATAGTTTTTAGGTCGAACACAACTCGAGGAAACGCTGGCTTCGTTGAGTCAATGTACATTTGGTTTTCTAAGCAACTTGAGCGGATGATATTGAAAAAAATCAGCCATGAAATAGAGCTCCGTTGTGGTAATGTCTAGCTTTATTACATTTAATATTAATGTATGCTTTTCCGGAATAAAAATGCCCTATGTAATTAATCAAGTACTTAGTCCCTAAAACAACGAATTTCTTCATGCAAATTGCTTAGAATAAAATTAAAATAGAAGTTCCTTTAGCTTAATTCGTCTTGAATAATCGAAATAAAAGTCGATCATCTCCTAAAATATAAAACAAACGTAGTTTTAAAATAAGTTTTACAAACATTACAGTAAAACGCTAAAAAGAAATTGTTATAATGTTTGAACAGACCTCTCGAAGTCATATTCTGCAAACCCACAAGTTTTGAGTTCGTCGTCCCTTCTACGGATTAACATTCTTTAGACGTTTCGCCGCGACTTCAATGTACATAATTTAATATTACACAAGCTACGCGCGCGACTACGCCCACGTACTGAACAGAATAAACCATATTTAGTTACTAAGGGCAAAGTTATAGTTTTTTTACCATGAAAAAAAAGGAATCAGTCCATTGATCTATATTATGTACTACGTAATCAGTCCAATACTTTTTTTTTACAATAAACAACACAAAAAAGTTTACCACCTTTAAACCCTCCTTTCCTTACCTTTTTTCTTATTATTAGTGTTGTCTAGTAGCACCGCGTGGATTTACTCAATATGCGTTATTTCGGCATAAAAAGTAGATATGGTACCCATTACTTAATACCTGTAACATCTGCATACAATTTAATCTAAAGCCGTTGAACCGTTATGAAATTGAGTGAAAAAGAATCTCATAGGTATATGTACCTAACTGAAATAAAAAATGGTGCCTTGAAATATTTTGAAGGTCTCCGGCGGTGCTTCATTTTTTGGGTAAAAAGAATTAAATAAAACAGTTGTATCAGTTTCATTAGGCGAGATGGCTGTCAAATACAAGCCTATACTTATTTTAATAAACCGATCAAGTGCGAGTCAGGCTCGCGCACTGAGGGTTTCGTACCACCACAAAATTCAATAACGAAATATCCAGTTATAACTTGGTAATGAACTGAAACTTATCACCGACTCGCACTTGACCATTATTTATTATTTGTTGTAAAATTTTAGAATGTGTACTATAATCATGCCAATTTTGACGTTTGTACAATTTTTTCACATTAGAGCTAATACAAAAATACGTCTAAAAAAACACGTTTGTTGTTGTCCTTTTCGTTTATACATTATGGCTTTTTAATAATTTTTCAGTTAATCCGCTGGTATATTTAATATTCTGTATAAATTTCAACTGGCTATCTATTACGGTTTGAAAGATACAGCCGTTTAAAGGTAGGACAGACAGGCAGACAGACATCGTAGGCTTAGTAATAGGGTCCCGTTTTTCCCCTTTGGGTACGGAGCTCTAAGAATGGTGTAACCGTACAATAGCAGTGTAAGCATTAGTTTTAATACCCATTCTAAAATATTAGTTATCTCGGGTCGTCGCACTCTATCCACCGTGCTCTATCTATAATCGTTTGTCTAATTGCTATTTGTCGAGCCATCTGATAACGTTCTGCGTCAATTGTTGTACAGGTAACAGCAAAATTAAATGATTGAGATCAAGATAATTTTCTAGTATCACAAGCTTCGACAAAATAAAATGAATGGACGGGCCCAGAAGAAGTGCATTTTTGAAGATTACAAAATGAGCGCCGGCGCTTACTTCGTTTCAGTCAGACTCTACCCGTAGGAAGTGCGACACGCGTCTATCGTTACATGATAATGAAACATCTGACAAAGTTATGCCTACGTGTGCTTTCCCGAAGTGTACACATAAAAAAAAAGCTATCTATTTTTTGTAGCAAATTTATTGTAAATAATAATTATTATATGTTGAAGTAAATGTCCAACGGTTTTGCCTCGTTTTTACTAAGCAAGTTCAATGGTTATGGCCCGTCCATTCACTTTATTTTGGTCGAAGATCACAAGTATAAATTACTAAATTTAAAAACCCTGTCAATAGATGATCTTCAAGCGGCTGATTTATTGAATCATAGCTAAGAAAGTAAGCACACTCTCGATCAAGTCACCTTTCAAACAAAAAACTGTATTAAAATTGGTTCAGCCGTTTGGGAGCTATGATGCCACAAAGAGACATACAAATACATAGATACGCACGTTAAACTTATAACATCCCTCTGTTTGCATCAGTGGTAAAAAAATGGTACTAAAAATAAGCATTTTTCATTATTTTGTCTACTTACTTATTATGGGGGAGGCCTATGTTCCGCAGTGGACGTCTTCTGGCCGATGATGATGATTATTTTGTCTGAGTCAATCTATAAAATTCCTGTAACGAAAAAGACAATTTAAGTTGACCACACGTTTAATTGACGTTATAAGTATGACCGTATGAAACCTAAAGTAATTTTTAGTAATCAAAAAAAATATAAAAAATATTCGGGTCATTTTTGTACACACGGTCATCTGACCCCAAACTAAGCAAAGCTTGTGATATGGCTGCCAGAGACTGATATACACACATATATAGTTTTAAATACATACTTAAATAGAAATTAACAACCAGATATAGAACAAACACAAATGTTCATCACACAAATGTTTGTCCTACGTGGGAATCGAACCCACGCCCTCAGGCTCAGAAGGTAGGTTCACTACCAACTGGACCAACGGGCTATCTAATTACATCCCTCGTTTGTCTGTACTGTCTGTTTGTTACTCTAACAGCTCAACTAACCTTGTGGAAATTTAGAGTGCTAAATGCGCACGTACTCACAAAATAAAAAATGTCATAATTTTCAGAGAAACATGCTTTTACTTAAAAATATTTTTAAAAAGAACATATCTTTTTTGCTTTCATATTGGCTAGCCACTGTTCAAATCTACACTATAGATCATCTTCAACATCATGTTCCTACTGCTGGGCGACAGGCCAGCTGTCTTCTCTTCTGTCTTCTCTTTTTTATATATATTTATTATTGTATATTAAAATATCAAAAATAAATTATAATAACATTGACGATTGTCTCTGTACATTTTTTTCTATAAATACATTTTATTGTATTGTCATCTGGATTACATAACTATACTAGCAACATTTCAAATTGATACGACAATAATTAGTAGGTGAAAATCAACTTCCATGATCAGTGTTACAAGTGAAGGTCATAACAGGGTGTGAATAAAAATGATAATCAACAAATATTTCTATCAGAAAAAAAAACATTATCTTCATAGGTAACTTGGACAACACCCGTCTTATGAAACCTCTTCTCTAGCACCTACATCAAAGATGCCAAGATGCCACAATGGGACGGTTTTCTTTGTCGCTACGTACTAGTGCTACGCTGTAGCACCGCTACGCAGCCACAAGATGCTACGAATCATCTCACCTTGGATTATGGTTTGATGTAAAACCTACCTACGTTTGTCTGTTTTGTTTTAAAGTGACTTGCATACATCAGGCAATGATTTAACTGAGATGATAAGAAAAATAAATAAAGATAATACAGCTGAGATACGCACACGTACGTTCTAAGATTTGCCGATGTGTCATTGTTAAAAACGGCGCACTGTAACAACTATTTAATAAAAATGTTTGAATTCGTAAATATAAAAAAAAAAAAAAAAAAAAATTGCAAAATTATTGCAATTATTGTATTGTAAAATTGCGATATCACGTTAGGTGTCATCAAATCTTTACAAAGATATAAATAGTTGATAAGTATAGAATGAATAAGACTGAACTGATACATTATTACATTATTATAGGAAGATTGCTAGGATGTGAAAAACGCAAGGACATGTTAAGCAAAGTACTTTTTAGGGTTCCGTACCCAAAGGGTGAAAACAGGACCCTATTACTAAGCCTACGATGTCTGTCTGTCTGTATGTGTGTCCGTCCGTCTGTCCTACCTATTAATAGCTGTTTTTTTCCCAGAAAATTTCACAGAATATGTAATGTTCATCATCATCATCAGCCAGAAGACGTCCACTGCTGAACATAGGCCTCCCCCTTTAACCTACACACTGAATATGTAATGTTACGGCGGATTAAATAAGAAATAATAAAAAAGTTCCCATACAACAAACGTATTTTTTACGTATTTTTGTATTAGCTCTAATGTAAAAACGATAATACTTACAAGCGTCAAACTTGGCATGATTATAGTACGCACTCTAAAGTATAAAAACAAATAATAAATAATATTGTAATATTGTAGCGAAATTGTAGGCGCTCGAGCAAAACTATCCGTATTATTCGAGCTGGTTTAAAAACTACTAAGCCAAAAGTAATGAAATTTTTATGGGACCACCTCTAGACTTTCTCCTACACGATAAAAAAAGAAACACGCAAATTGGTATACAGATGACGTAATGAAAAAAACAAGGTGAGATGAAAAATAAAAAGACCAAAACACGTCAAAGATATATCAATATAGAGACTCTCAAGCCTATGCCGAAAAATCACTTAAGTGCACAGATAAAAAAGCAAAATGAACAGATAACATACCGAAGTAACTTCCTATCGTAAGTACGTGATACCTAGGTAAGTAGGTACTGATGGGTCAATCGCATGTCAGCTAGCAGTCAGCGTTCTAGGAAGTCTAGAATTCTGGGTTAGATTTAAATAAACCGTTTGACGCCAACTGGCGCGAAATACTGCTAGGAAAAAAGTTTGAAATAAGTTTCGGCATTTGTGGGGCTGATGTTTGGACGATTACGGTTATTTGAGTTCTAGTTTTTAGTTATGACATTGTCTTATTCGCAATTTTTATTTTGCCGTTTTTGTAGTTGTTAAAAATATGTATGTACCCGTGCCGGTAGTCATTGGGAACGATACTCTCGAAGTTGTTGATCATTATTTATTTATTGAATAATAATAAGAACGGCTAACGCCACTTACACTTAGTATCTAATTTACATAATTACAAATTATAAAATTAGTCCAATATATACAATGCTTATGTAAATTATTATAAATATTACAATAAGTTAAAATAGTATTCTTACATTTAACGGTCATATAAAACGTTGTTCACAAAAAGTCAAAATAGATTTCAGAATAGCAGGCAACTTATCACAAAAAATGTCACATTATACCTATAAAACACTGTTTTAAACTATCACGGTTGTTCACTAAAGTTATATGATTATTTACGGGATATTTACCATGGTACCGTGGTATTCCACAACTTTATCACGGTAAATATCTCGTAAGTAATCATATAATCATTATACCTATCTTGGACAGATTGTTCAGGTAAGTACTTAAGGAAAGGGGTCACCCGTAGAATCCAACTCGGATGGGCACCGTTCGGGAAACTACGTGAAATCTTCTCGTGAAATCTTCTCTCAACAACCTGCCAGCTTCCTTGTTTCCTGAGAGATATAACCTGGGCCTTTTCAAGGCCAGAGTGAATAGGTATCTTCTAAGTCTGCGTGCTTCATCTTCGACCACATCGTCGCTTACCAACAGGCGAGTTGGTGGTCAAACGCGGACTTATCTGCGTTAAAAAAAAAAAAAAAAAAAAAAAAATATGCCACAGTGTCTGAATGGGCGTAGCTAGGTTTTAATTCGACTAGCCCGTTAGTCCAGTTGGTAGTGAACCTGCCTTCTGAGCTTGGGGGCGTGGGTTCGATTCCCACCTAGGGCAAACATTTATGTGATGAACATTTGTGTTTGTTCTATATCTGGGTGTTAATATCTATTTATGTATGTATTTAAAAATATATATGTATGTATATCAGTCTCTGGCAGCCATATCACAAGCTTTGCTTAGTTTGGGGTCAGATGACCGTGTATGCAAAAAAAATGTCCCGAATATTTATTTATTTAATAAGGTTGAGCAAAAAAAAAATCAGGAAATCTGATCCGGATCGAAAATTTCTATATTATAAACAATTAGCGACCCGCCCGCCTGGCTTCGCGCGGGTGTAATTTACGTGCGAAGCCGGGGCGGGTCGCTAGTTGTATATATAAACCTTCCGTGAATAATTCTTTAACTGATGATGAAAACTGCATCAAAATCCGTTGAGTGGCTTAGGAGGAGTCAGTGGCCATACAGAAACACAGACAGACAGACGCGGAAAGTAACTTTAATTTATACTATGTAGAGATAGAGATAATCATAGAAACATTGATCGTAACCAAGTTTGGTGTAATCATTGTAATCATTAAAGCCTGTTTTTTGGGATTTCCTAAAAAGCCGGCAACACATTCATGCTTGAGGCTATATAAGTACAAAGAATATTAACGAAAGAAACGAAAACCTTCCTATAAGCATGAGGTGCTGAAAATTTTAAAATATCGGTCAACTCAGAGTTCCTGGCAGGGCCAACCAGGGTGGGGCAAGCGCCCTACCCTGCCTCAACGTGGCTACGCCCATGGCCTAAAGACAAGGGTCATTGATCAGTGTGTGTTGCCAGTGATGACTATCGTGCTGAAACGTGGTCCTTAACTGGCGTTTTGGAAAACTCAGAGTCACACAACGGGCAATGGAGAAAGCTATGCTCGGAGTTTCTTTCCTCGATAAAATCCGGAACGAGGATATTTTCCGAAGAACCAGTCACCGCCATAGCTATTAAAATGTGCAAGTTGAAGTTGCAACGGGCAGGCCTCATTGTTCGAAGAACCGATAACCGATGAGGAGGAAAAGTTCTTGAGTGGAGACCACGAACCGGAAGACGCAGCGTAGGTAGGCCTCCCACTAGATGGACCGACGACATTGTGAGAGTCGCGGGCATCCAGTGGATGCAAATAGCAGGCTGTCGATCTGTGTGGAATTCTAAGGGGGGTGAGCTACGTTCAGCAGTGGACGTCTGCTGGCTGATGGTAATGAAACTGTATGAACTTGTTGAAAGCATTTGGCCGTGATAATGAATTTTTAGATACTACTAAGATGCTTTCGTGACATCGTCATAGTAGATATAAGCAGCGGCACGCTGGGTTTTTAATAAAACTTAACGTACCGTACGTTCTATGCTTAAAAAAAACTGTGATTTTACTTATTTCCAACCAAAACGTTCCTTTTAAAAAAACAAAAAAAAAAAAAGTCAAAGCAAGTTCGACAAACATAAAATTAATTAACAATAACAGCTGACAGGCGCCTCCAGCCACAGTAATTCCATACATATTACTTACGTAATAAAATTCAATTTGAACCCTTAATCAACACGTCATAAAACACATTTTCCTTTATCCCCACTGAAAGTTTAAGTTTGCGATACCTCAAAATCTCCAGTTTAAAATAACATACGTGACTATGGTAATCGTTCTGCTAGAGAGGTCTTGTTAAGATGGTTATATTTTGACCTAGCCCTGACCAGCCGAAATAGGCACATTGCGTGATAAATTTAATAGTTCTAGAGAGTTTGGGCACAGTGAAAAAACAGTAAGTTCAGTCAAAAGAAAATTATTGCGCTGCCTGAATGGTATTGAGCCTGGCCTGGGAGGGAGTATTGAGTGTTCCCTGATAGTTAACAATCTTGTCTTCAAACCATGAGTGAATCGCATCATCGCTTGACATCAGGCGAGGTGGCGGTTAAACGCAAGCCTATTATTTAATAATAATAAAATTATCAGTAAAAATTAAATCTCTAAACGGTTTACAGTCGGAAAAGATATCGCGTAAAAACAGTCAAATTGTGAACCTCCCTTTTCTGTGTCCTTTTTAGAAGTCAGTTGACGACCAAACTACGTTTGGTCAATGCTTCCATACAAAAAAAACCGTTTTAGTCAATGTTTCTTTGTTTGTTATAATTCTCAATTTCATTATATTTTTCTTTCAATTACTTGAAATCATTTAAGAAAGTTGTCCTCTGTTAAAATTCACTGTGGCAAGATTCACCGCGAGATGGCGGAGTTCATAAAATTATGAAAGAGTTTAAACGTATGAGAAACAGCGTTTTATCGCGTGTTCGGCCAAATTAAAATTATGAATTGGATTATACATTATGCAATACAATTTTTGAACGCGAATACGAGCTACTTGCCTTAATAGAATTAAGTAAGTTCCTTAATTTGAGGAAATGAAAGACGTTTGGATTCAACTGAAAAGGCTTTTATGACAAGAAACCTTTAAATTTTTACGTAACTGCCCAAGGAGGGTGATTTTTGGGCTTACCTATGTACCTATGTACCAAGATACCACAGTGCTTCAAGACGAGGGTCTTTGACCGGTGTGTGTTGCCGGTGACGACATATGGTACTGCGACGTGGTCCTTAACTGTTTGCCTTTTAGAAAAACTCAGAGTCACACAGCGGGCAATGGAGAGAGCTATGCTCGGAGTTTCTTTGCGCGATAGAATCCGAAACGTGGATATTCGCCAAAGAACAAAGTCACCGACATAGCTGTTAAAATTTGCAAGTTGAAGTGGCAATGGGCAGGCCACATCGCTCGAAGAATCGAGAAAGAAAGGTTCTGGAGCGGAAGACGCAGCGTAGGTAGGCCTCCCACTAGATGGACCGACGACATTGTGAGAGTCGCGGGCATCCAGTGGATGCAAAAGGCAGGCTGTCGTTCAGTGTGGAGGTTAAAGGGGGAGGCCTATGTTCAGCAGTGGACGTGTTCTGGCTGATGATGTAGGTATATATTTTTGCATGTATAAAAAAAGTATATTAATTCCTATAGCCTAAACTATAGGCTTGACTGTTTGGTCATATCATTTGGATTAATTTCGTGCAGTTGTTTTTATGTTTTTTTTTGTTCATGTTTATGTTTATTTGATAAACAATTTAACTTTTCTACATGCCGGTAGTCTATCCTTATAACAATCGATAAATAATATCCGAGGACTTTATGCAATCTGATACTAATCTCTTATCATATACTAATTTACCTTCTTTTACAAATCGTCTAGAAAGAGATATTCTGGGAGAGTTTGATAAGTCTGGACTCACTGTCCCATCATTATGGGGACCAACCCCAAGTGCAAGTGCGAGTCAGTGACAAGTTTCTGTTCATTACCAAGTTATAACTGGTAATTTAGTTATTTTTAACCTAAAACTCTATAAGTAACTTTATTCAATAAAAATTACATGTAAAATAAAACTTAATCTTAAATATAAATTTATAACTAAAACAAAAACTATTTATTTATTAAATTTTGTGGTGGTCCGAAACCCTCATTGCGCGAGCCCGACTCGCACTTTGACGGTTTATTTATATTTTTTATTTTCTCTTTTATTTCTTTCTTATCTTTTTTCTTTCTTTTTCTCTTTTCTTTCTTTCTTACCTTTTTTTCTTTCTAGTTGTTACCACCATCCAGTTGATAATCTGTCGTTAATCACCTACCAATATGTTCAAGCAGCATCACTTGAGAGCCAGTTCCCATTCCAGGCTACGCGTGCTCATCATATTCGACCACACCGGAGCTGCGTGGTTAACCATAAAAATCATTAAATACGACGTGGTAGGCTTTGACCATCAAGTGTGGCTTAATTAAGTAAATTGGATTAACTAGTCTGATACACACGTTCTACAAATTGCGTAGGTCAAAGGTAGGGGTTATTGACTGAAGATAAGAGAAAATTTACATAACACTGGCTGAATATAGGCTAAATAACTATAATGTAAAAAAAAAAAAATGAAAGTAAGAAACAGACGAATGAAAGTTACCGACATAGTTCACCGGATTAGCTAGTTGAAGTGGCAGTGGGCAGGGCACATAGCAATCAGAACAGATGCCGTTGGGGATGAATGATTCTCGAATGGAGACAACGGACCGCTAAGCGCAGCGTAGGACTTCCTTCTTCAAGTGGCTTCTTGCCATTGAATGCTATATAGAAGTGAGGTGTCGTATTTACTATAATAGCAGTCATGTAAATATTTGACTTAGTAAAAATATAATATTATTATAATATTTATACTGAAGAAATTATTAAAAATGGCTTAAAAATTCTGAGATTTAAGCGTTTAAAGTTTTTAGCTAGATTAAGAAGGGATGACCTGTCCCTTTCCCGCAAAGTGGAAAAAAAAAAAAATGTACAGATGGCCGATGGGGCTGAATGGTTCTGGAATGGAGCCCACGGACCGGTAAGCGCAGCGTAGGACGTGCACCCACAAGATGGACAGACGACCTAAAAGAGACCGCAGGAAAACGCTGGCTGCAGGCCGCTTCCAACCGGCCCTTTTGGAGATCGATGGGGAAGCCTATGTCCAGCAGTGGACGTCCTATAGCTGAAATGATGATGATGAGAAAATAGAAAGATAATTGTATACTTAAACCCCAAAAAACAACTCCAAAACATCCCTATAATAAAACCATAGAAAGAAGAGAGCAACGTAAAAATGCTAACGGTTTACTTGAAGATGGAACATAAAGAAAAAGTGCGGAGCGGAAAAACACCTGACGAGAAAAAAAACATTCCCAAGATTTTCCGAGATTCCGAGATAAATATTTTTGTATAGGTTTTATGCTTTTCGTAGAAATGTTTAGCAGTTCAATGCTAAACGTAATGAACTCGTACCGAAAAATAGCGGAATAACATAATAATGTTTGAATAACACAAATAATAGTTGGACGGCGCGCCATTCAGCTAGGCTCGCTTGCTTGGCTGCTGCCATGGATTGAAAACCGGTAGTATACCGGATTTTTTACCGGTTCCGATTTTTAGATATTTTTTTTGAAATCTGGTACTTATGTGATTATTTACGGGATATTTACCGTGGTAAGGTTGTGGTAAGTTTAAAACAGTGTTCTGGTACTTATATTCAAACAATGCATCACTTTTCTTAGCTAAATTGACGATAGATACATTTGACCTGTGTTTCATCTCAAAATTTTACTATATGTAGACAAAACATTTATTTTTTTCTTAAATATTAGAATCGATAATTATTTGTGTAGATATTTTTTCATCGCGGTCACGTTTCGGTCAAAGTTTGAAAATCCAAACTCGAAATAGATTTTAATATAAACGTGCCTTGTTTGAAAGGGAATGCGTCCACATAGCTTGTCACTTTACTTCACCAGATGCACAGTAATATAATTATAGGGGTTGTATGCATCGAAGGATTGAGATTGTAAGATTTTAAGTCCAAAATGAAAATGCAAAAAAGTATCGCAAGAATTATCTACAAATAAAGAGTATTTTTGTTGATAATAGGCATGATGACTAATCTGTTTTATTACCTCATATTAAAAGCTGATTATAAATAGAGCCCATCAACGAAATAATAAATAAGTTATAAGTATTTTTATTTCATGCTAGACAGAGAGCCCACTATATTGAGTTATGGCGGCACGCCTCAGGCGCGCCATACAAATGCTATACTAACATACGCTTAGCGAGAAAGGGACAGAATATCCCCTCTCTATCCCCACATAAAACTTTAAACGCTCATATCTCAGAGATTTATCAGCCCTTTTTTTTCCAGTATTTGTCATGTATTTAGTTACATTTATCGCTGAGCTTGTTATCTATATCTATACTAATATTATAAAGAGGAAAGATTTGATTGTTTGATTGTTTGTTTGCATTGAATAGGCTCCGAAACTACTGAACCAATTTGAAAAATTCTTTCACTGTTGGGAAGCCAAACTATCCCCGTGTGACATAAGCTATAATCTATACCCGTGCGAAGCTGAGGCGGACCGCTAGTTTGTAATAAATTAAACATTAGGACACAAGCTTATTCTTGCGATACCGACTTTTTTAGGTTACGTAGTCCTCTCCACAATCTGCTCACATTTTGTGCAGTAGGAACGGCCATGCTAATGTAATTGACTTTTTTTAGTTTTCCCCTTTTAAAATGAGAGAAACTGTATGCTATTGAGGTTGGTGGTGGCAGCGTGGTTTTTTCTGTTGCAAAATATATTTGAATTAGATATTTCAAACGTTGCAGCACACAAATGTTACGGTGAATGTTGGTATAAACCTTGAAAGAACTAGGTTTAATCAAACCTGGTGGTTTTGAAAATAAAATATGTTTTACTTTACAGTTCTAATGCAAGTAGATATGTAGATAGATGGAAATTCTTTATTGTGTCCACCAGAAATAAAAATTACAAACAGAAAATACTGACATCCAGTCGCTGGCATCCAGTGGATGCAAAAGGCAGGCTGCCGTTCAGTGTGGAGGTTAAAGGCCTATGTTCAGCAGTGGACGTCTTCTGGCTGATGATGATGGAGTTTTTCACTAAGCTTGTTATTTTTACTAAATCAAACACCAGCCCGATAGCACATTGATGGAAAAACCACATCACTAACAAAAATACAATTGAATTGAGAACGAAGTTATGCAATTTTTCCATCGATTGTTAACCGATTGACATGATTCTTTTTTGTTGTATAGGTTACACATCTGATGTGTTCCTATATGTTTTATTTACATCAGTCTAGGCTAACGTTTGACCGCGATCTCACCTGTTGGAAAGCGATGATGCGGTCGAAGATGGAGCACGTTTACCTAGTAATAACCTATTAAACCTAAACTTGAACACCCCAAGATTGTAATGCTGCGGAAACTCAGACCTCAGGCGTTCTATTGTTTTGCTGAAAAAAAAATCTTTCTAAATTTCATGCGTCAGGGATTTTCTTTTTATGTGACACCAAACGTAAGTTTTTTTGGTCTCCTCGTATACTATAGCCTAGCGTGTGCCTAGCGTAAATATTTTGATGGAATGTGTGACTATAATCACCCATTCAATTGGACTTGTTTCTATTGCAATCGCAAATGTTATGCATTTCTGTGCAAACGACATCTATATTTTAACACGCCATGCGTTTTTGTGAATGAAAACGGGGTTAATAATACATAGTATTTAGTCGGTTGTTATTAATAATTGCTTTTTTAGATTTTTAGGATTCGGGAATATTTCAAGAAATTGTATTTTAAATTTGGCACTTACTTTTTAATCAGGATGTTTTATAAAAATGCAACTCGGTTTTTTTGCAAGCCATTACGATATCGGTGAACTATATTTTCATTATCATTATCAGCCTATTATATTCCTACTGCTGCATGGGGCAGGCTGGGGCACAGGCCTTTTCTCAAAGAGAGAGGAGAGAGAGGGAGAGAGAGTATGCATGGGCCCTAATCCACCAAGCCGGCCTAGTGCATGTTGGCGAATAACATACATCTTTGAACTTTTAAGGTTCTTGAACACACCGGTTTCCTCACGATGTTTTGCTTCGTCGTTGTTGAGTGTTTTTTTTCAAAACTACATATAATTTATTTTAGTACAATAAATTAGTCATTGGTGCAAGACTGAGGATCGAACCAGGTGCCGTCAGATTGTAATGCGCACATGCTACCGCCCGACTACCATCGCTCCAACTATAGTTTCAATTGGTTATCTATACTAATATTATAAAGAGGAAAGATTTGATTGTTTGTTTGTTTGTTTGCATTGAATAGGCTCCGAAACTACTCAACCGATTTGAATAATTCTTTCACTGTTGGGAAGCTACACTATCCCCGGGTGACATAGGCTATAATCTATACCCGTGCGAAGCTGGGACGGACCGCTAGTACCTAATTAAAATTAAAAATATTTTATTAAAGACAACTAAAAATCCATTGGGTCTAATATTATGCTTAGAATAAATAGTTTTCAGTCGATATTCAATCTGTCTTATTACCGAAGTTGCAAATGTCACAATTTAATATTGAAAACGACTTGAAGGAATAGAAACTTGTTCAAGAATACCGAGTTTAATGGCGGTCGCGGTAAATCTTGGGATTTACCGGCAAATGTGGCTATTTCCAGACATTTTCCGAGGGTTTCTCAAAATGTACTGAATAATGCCTAGTTATTACTTTACTCGGTAAAAAAAACTTGTAAGTAATAATCGTAAAGGTAAATCGGCTGCACTTGTATTTATATCATTTGATATATTAAAAATTTACTATAAGTTACGGAAGGATCTGCGGCACTGGACTGCGCAATGATATGCATGAATATGTTCACCTTAGAGTAACTACAAAAAGAAACCAAGTACATTCGAAAAAATTAAGCCATTCAAATGGTGTCATATATGGCTCCAAAAAAAATATTACTATGACAATTTGCGTGGTGAAATCGTACTACAACAAATCAGAAAAGTAGCATAAGAGTTATGGTGTGACATTCCAAAATATCCATTAATTTTCTTGCTTAAATCGTTTAAAATACCAATCGAAACGTAAGCTACAAAGCGAATTTGTAGCTTACGTTTTGAGAAGGCGTTGTTTGGAAACTTACCTTCTCTGAGTAGTTATTCTAAGATGTTCACCAATATTTTCAATCTGTTTGTCTTCAAATCGCGAGTGAATCGGTTTCGTCTAGGCAAGCGTGCTCCTTCGTAGACCACATGAACGCGAGGTGGTGGTCAAGCGCAAGCCTATTTATCAATAAAAAACATTGTACTCATCATTATGAACAACTTTGTCTATAGGACTAACCTTGAAATCAAGAAAAAAAAACATGGATCATTTTCATTCACACTAGACGAAATGTATGGAACACGTACACCTCAAATTTTTTACGCGATTTCAGTTTAGGTTTCATTTCCATAGTAAAATTTGTTCGTAATGTTGATTACAATAACCCCCTTTCGGATTAGTACCACCATGCCGTGTTACCCTTATGAACATACACGATTATTTCGATTTGCGCTTCATTTCGAATAACATCAGCCACCGTGGGGCCGTCCATACGGTCCCTGTGGCCATCGTATGCACGTAGATACTGCAATATTTGCACATCGTTTTGTGTCAAATCCGATAAAAGTGCAGGGAAAAAGGGTTATTGATTTAACTGGTGTAGATCACAACCAACAACTGATATTAAATTTTATTATGCACGACTTAAAAAACGGAAAATTTGCGAAAACTAAAAATAATAATTAAAAACGAAAACTAAATAAAAACTAAAAAGTTAAATTAAAAGACCATAAGTCCCCAGAATGCTGGCGGCATTGCCATGTTGAATGGAAATGCTCAATTTCTGTGTGAAATACAAGCCAGCATTCTGGACACCCGACGCCTCCACCAATACAATTTATGTTCTACGTTTGTTTTTATTTATGTTTTTGTATTTATGTTGTTCAATTTAGTTTTTTATCATTTTCTCTCATTAAAAAAAATACGACACAATATCAGCCTATCAAGTTCCCACTGCTAGGCATTTAGTCAGTTATTATTAACCCTGTACAATAACCAATCATGCAAGAACCCAAAACAAGGTGTTATACCTGAGATGAGCCAAACAAATGATTCATTAAATATTTTATGATCTATTCTAACATTCCTCTAACAATTTTAGCAACAATTTGTATCAAATAACAGCTGTTTATTGCTTACAACAGCTACAACATGTAGTGTAATTAAAATAAAAGCCATCAAAGTCCCGAGTCACGATTGGCCACATTTCGCACACAGCGACCCACAAACTGTAACACTAACTTAGATTACTTACGCATAACTTACACTCAATGGGGTTGAGTACTTAAGCTCTGTACCTGTAGAGAAGTGATGGACTATAAAATAACTAGTTGTTCCTCGTATTGACCTCTGTATCTAAGTGGAAGTAAATGTCCATTTGTCCCAACCAGTAGAGATAGGAGCAACGTCTGGTCCAAAATACCTCAGTGCCTTAAGACGACAGTCTTCGACCAGTGTGTGTTATCAGTGATAACATACGGCACTGGAACGTGGTCTCTCACAATGGGCCTCATAAGCAAGCTCAAAGTCGCACAATGAGCTATGGAGAGGGCTATATTTGGGGTTTCTCTACGAGATCGAATCAGAAATGAGGAGATCCGTAGACGAACGAAATTCACCGACATAGCCTACCGGATCAGCAAGTTGAAGTGGCAGTGGGCAGGGCACATATCACGCAGAACAGATGGCCGATGGGGAAAATTTCTCGAATGGAGACCACGGACCGGTAAGCGCAGCGTAGGACGTCCACCCACAAGATGGATAGACGACCTAAAAGAGACAGCAAGAAAACGCTGGCTGCAGGCCGCTTCTAACCGGCCCTTTTGGAGATTGATGGGGATGGTCTAGAAGTAGATGTCCTTTGGCTGAAATGATAATGAGTAGAGATAGGTGGACAAATATTCCACTCTCTCCCCTAGGGGGATACGATGGAATAGCCTGTACCGTCACAACCCCTAGATCGTAATCAAACTCATTTTTTTTATTGAAATGCATTCCTGCCTATACCTACATAATTTCATGAATATCGGAACAACGGTACGCAGGCTATCGTCAAGAAAGAATCCAACTCGGATGGGCAGTGTTCGAGAAATCACGTGACATCTCGTCAAAAATATCACAGTACCTAAAAACAAGGGTCTTTAACCAGTGTGTGTTGCCAGTGATGACATAATTATGGTAATGAAACGTGGTCTTTAACTGCTGGGCTTTTTGAAAAAGTCGGAATTGCACAGCAGGCAATGGCGAGAGGTATGCTCGGAGTTTCTTTGCTCGATAAAATCCGGAAAGAAGATATTCGCCAAAGAACCATGGTCACCGATATAGCTGCTAAGAATTGCAAGTTGAAGTGGCAATGGGCAGGCCACTTCACTCGAAAAACCAATAATCGATAGGAAACAAAGGTTCTTGAGTGGAAATCACGAACCAGAAGACGCAGCATTGCCTACCTACGCTGCGTCTTTTGGTTTATTTTAGATTTTTAACATATTTTTGTCGTAGATTTAGTCTAATAAACCGGCCAAGTGCGAGTCGGGCTCGCGCACTGAGGGTTCCGTACCACCACAAAATAGAATAATTATCAATTTTAATAAACGACTTCAATATTAGTAAGCTGATGGATCGCTTCGGTGAAAGATATGATAAGGAGGTCATCCAAGTAATGAAATTACCAGTTATAACTTGGTAATGAACAGAAATTTGCCACGGACTCGCATTTAGCCATATTTTTTTATAACTTACAGTGTGTATAGGTAATAAAAGTCATGCCAAGTTTAACGCTTGTACGTATTACCGTTTTTACTTCAGAGCAATTACAAAAATACGTAATAAAATCATTTGTTGTATGGGATTTTAATTTTAGCTTTATAACTTTTTATTATTTTTTAGTTAATCCGCCGTAATATTGCATATTCTGTGAAAATTTCAACTGGCTATCTATTACGGTTTGAAAGATACAGCCGTTAATAGGTAGAACGGACGGACGGACGGACAAACAGATATACAGAGAGACATCGTAGGCTTAGTTATAGGGTCCCGTGTTTACCATTTGGGTACGGAACCCTAAAAACGGTAATACCTATAAGCGTCAAACTTAGCAAGATTATAGAACACACTCCAAAGTAAAACAACAAAATAACAAACACTGGCCAAGTGCGAGTTTCTTTCTGCTCCTAGGAAGCCTAGTAACTGTACTCCTCATACACGGCGTCTTAGACGGGTTGTAATATAATGGATGTGGCGAGCGAATCCGAAAATACCCGAACATTAGACCGTGATAAATGATGATCGGATGTACGAGATTACCCGTAATTTGTTACGTGATGAAAAAGTGGCTAAGTATTGATTCACGTATGCTTGAAGGTTGGTGATCATCGTGAGGAAGGAAAGGTTATCAATAATAGCAACAAAAGTATTTAAATTGATGCATTAGTAAACAAACCAGGTACATATTAGGCAGGGCGCAAACCGTGGACACTTTTGTGTATTGTGTCGGATCATCATCATCATCAGCCAGAAGACGTCCACTGCTGAACATAGGCTTCCCCCTTTAACCTCCACACTAACAGCCGGCCTTTTGCATCCATTGGATGCCCGTGACTCTCACAATGTTGGATATAAGTTACCAATGAATATTTGATTTCTATATCATCATCATCAGCCAGAAGACGTCCACTGCTGAACATAGGCCTCCCCCTTTAACCTCCACACTGAACGACAGCCTGCCTTTTGCATCCACTGGATGCCAGCGACTCTTACTATGTCGTCGGTCCATCTAGTGGGAGGCCTACCTACGCTGCGTCTTCCGGTTCGTGGTCTCCACTCAAGAACCTTTCTTCCCCATCGGTTATCGGTAATCATGTCCAATGTCCATGTTGAACCCGTGCCGGTAGTCGTTGGGAACGATACTCTCGAAGTTGTTGACCATTACACCTATCTTGGACAGATTGTTCAGTTAGGTAAGTCCAACTTAGGCAAAGAGGTCGCCCGAAGAATCCAACTCGGATGGGCAGCGTTCGGGAAATTGCGTGACATCTTCTCGTCCAAGATACCACAGTGCCTAAAGACAAGGGTCTTTGACCAGTGTGTGTTGCCAGTGATGACATATGGTACTGAGACGTGGTCCTTAACTGTTGGCCTTTTGGAAAAACTCAGAGTCACACAGCGGGCAATGGAGAGAGCTATGCTCGGAGTTTCTTTGCGCGATAGAATCCGAAACGTGGATATTCGCCAAAGAACCAAAGTCACCGACATAGCTGTTAAAATTTGCAAGTTGAAGTGGCAATGGGCAGGCCACATCGCTCGGAGAACCGATTTCTATATAAACAGTATGAAACCAGCCACTCTATGCGCAGACTTTGTGTCCAGTTGCTTCCACTTGATTGTCTACGTTTGGCAGCGTCCCCCTACCCTTGCCTACCCCGGTGGCCTAGTTGGTAGTGAATCTGCCTTCTGCGCTTGGGGGCGTGGGTTTGGTTCCCACCTAGGAAAAACATTCCTGCGTGATGAACATTTGTGTTTGTTCTATATCTGGGTGTTTATTTCTATTTAAGTATGTATTCAAACATATATTATGTATGTATATCAGTCTCTGGCACCCATAGTACAAGCTTTGTTTAGTTTGGGGTCAGTTGACGGCGTCGATTCTGTCATACCACTCACTAAACTAAAACCAATCTGACAGGACTAAAACTATCTGCGTCTCTTTTCATTTCAAGCTGTACGAGAAGTTAAGCAATTTTTTTCAACGTGTTAAATTTAGTTTAGTTTAGATAATAGTACAACAGAATCGACACCAATGTGTGTAAAATGTCCTGAATATTTATTATTCATCATCATCATCATCAGCCTGTAAACGTCCACTGCTGAACAAAGGCCTCCCTCGTAGAGAGGGGTGTTGCCATAATCCCCACGCTTATTAATTTATTATTATTAACTAGTAATTTTATTTTGTTATAGGTATATATCCTTCACTAGATGCTGCAAGTTATTACTACTAATTTGCTACTAAGTACGAAGTAAGCAGACGCTAAAAGCCATGCAAATCGGCTGTCCGAGACGATCGTGCCGTATAGTTTCTCGTATAGTTCCGTATAGTTAGTCGGTTAATAAATTGTTTTATTTTTATTTTTTTATCTTTATTCGAGACCAACAGCACAAAAATATATACATAAGTATTAAATAGTTATTTTAAAATACAGCCATTAATAGGTCAGTAATAGTGTTAGTAACAATGTCGAAAATCACTACAAAAAATCATATATGTGTTGCATACTAAGCGCTAAATAACTCGCTATAACAATAATATTAAAATAGCAGGGGCGGCTTTATGGCGAGCCGTCGGTGAGTGGCGACACCGCGTACCCCGATTCCATGGGTCTAAAGCCCCAGAGACCCAGACCCCTGGCTTGCCTTAACCGGCCGTCTGGGGGTGGAAACCGCAAGAGCTAAAAACCTAAGCTCCAGGGTGGAAGTGTTAAAGGGCATAACGCCGCTAGTAGCTCGTAGTGAAAGTGCAGCACACCTCTCGACACCCTAAGCCACCCACGTCAATGTTGCCCTTCCGGTGCCAATATGCGGCAGCCATTATGGGGGCCCATTTAGTGAGTGGCAAGTCATCACCTGCCTAAGTATTTTGAAATGAGGCATAATTGGCAGGTGCCGTACCTCATACCATAGATCTGTTATCCCATCCACAATTTGTTCACCTCAATAGCCTAGACGTTTTATATCCTATACTGTACAATAGTTTTATAATCCATTTTATACACATTCAATAATATTGTATTTTATATTCAACGGGGCCTCTTGGTGTTGGCTTCGGCCCCACCAATGCCTATCAAAGGTCCGGGCTAGACCCGTGTTTATATTGATATTAATAATAACGCTAATAAAGGTAATTAACAAAATTAAGCACATTTATACATAAGTAGCACATAAAAACCAATACTAGTTAAAAATTATGGTTAGGTATCATAATTATAAAAAGTGCTGGTAATAACAATTTTTCTAATGTCATTGGTCAAAAGCAGTGTAGGAAAACATCGTATTGAAACCGGTATACCCAAGAACCATACAATTATAATGACATCAGCGAACACTGGGCCAGAATGGTGGCCCATCCTTTCTCTCACTGAGAGGTCCTGTGTCCCAATAGTAGTAGTGTACTAGATAGTTGCTATTATATTGCCATCTATCGAATAAACTGGAATTATTTGACTTTTTTGTGAATCGACATTCTTTTGAAAAGCGTTAATTATATCTGTAATATAATTGTTTTGTTGCTTGTTTTGAGCACTACGGAAATAAGTATCTAAGTTTAGTCGGTAGCCGCAGTATTAGAAAATTAACATACTGTGGGCCGGACTATCTACTATTAACGAAGAAAAAATAACGATCTCCTTTGAATTGTTTCTTTTTTTTTTCTTGATATCAAAACATTTTTTATTCTTTATCTTTGTTTTTCATTACAATTTTTTTATCTATTTAATACTCTAATTAACCAACACTAAGTTCGTGTTTTTCGGTATCAAGAGTGTTTTTATTTCACATTTCTTGTTAGAAAGCAAGCTCAAACATGCGGGCGTACTATCGGTGCTCTTCTACGGCGCAAATATAACCGTTATCCTAGAAAACAACTTTTAAATTTCAAACTGCTTTTAAAGTGAAGGTTTCGTTTTCCTGATTAGCTTTTATTCGAAGTTAGCTTTCAAGTTAGAACTTAGTTTAATTGTAACCCAAATAAGATTTGTCAAATGTAAAATTTAAAAAGGATAAGCTAAAGGGAATCGAAAACGGAAAAAGTTAGAAAAAGGAAACCGACACGAAAGGTACCAATCAGACAATAAAATTATTAGCAGAAGGAAATGCTCATTTTGGTTCTATGGAGTAAATATAGATTTTTTGGATAGTAAAATAATAAGACAAAGGCCTACTCAGCGGTAGCGTTGGTGACAAAGTAACCCAAATTATTTTTGCAAAAATCGCTTATAAATCTGACTATAAAATAAATAAATAAAAAGTATTTGGAAAAATTGGTAAAACTTTCAATTAAAAACACTTAGTTTTTTTAATGTAACACGGGAATAACTCACCTAGGTAATCAAAGTTCAAGTCAAAGCCATTGGTTCGGCAAAGAATCAGAGTCACCGACATAGCTGTTAAAATTTGCAAGTTGAGGGGCAAAGGGTAGGCCACATCGCTCGAAGAACCGATAACCGTTGGAGACCACGAACCGGAAGACGCAGCGTAGGCAAGCCACTATAGATGGACCGACGACATTGTGAGAGTCGCTGTGGATGCAAAAGGCAGGCTGTCGTTCAGTGTGGAGGTTAAAGGGGGATGCCTATGTTCAGCAGTGGACGTCTTCTGGCTAATGACTAATGATAATTAAGCCGAAAAAAATAACCACGGCAGTTTCCATAATAATACTTTAGAATAATGTTTCTAAAACGAGATAAAATATTATATTGTCTTAGGTTTTTACGGAAATAAATATTAAGAAAATTTGAAAATTTCACAAAACTTAACGACGATTTTAACTTTGCGCGTTTAACAGTTCTAAGACAGGACAACGTCTGTCGGGTCAGCTGGTATAATATATATCAATCAATCGGTTTCAAGGCTGAGTCGCTTCTAAAACGTAAAAATCGAGGTATCTTTACAAGGTGTCCGACTAGCCTAGACAGTCTAACGTACACCAACCAGACGGGAAAATAATTCAGTTTCACCCCAAATTAAATTCACCACTTTTTGAAAGTTTAACATAATTTTATCATCGCTCAAACATGACCGAATTTCCTTTATAAATAAAGGTGAAAATATGCTGTTCCCCTTACGTCCGCCCGATTCCACCCTCTTTTACGAGCCAAGTCGTAAACCGGGTTGCGATGGCGAAATTCTATTTTTGAAGTTTATATAACTCCGGAGCCGGCACTCCGGCCCGGACCGGCCCGGCCACGCATTCAAATCCGGATTCTCTTTGTTTAGAAATACGTTACGCCAAATTAAGTGTTGTTCTTTTCTTGCGGACGCCTTGAGGGTCAAATATTTGGGCGCGAGGCGTAAACGGAAGACCTTTTTGGGGCCGATAGCGGTGTACAGTCATCGTTTGAGTAATAAATTACGGTAAATTGACAGGAGAAAATGCGTGTTTCAAAGCCCTATTCTGCGGTGACGTGCTTTATCTATTATACTGTAAAAAGCTACGGCCTTTGATGTACAGCTGAGCTTTTATTAAAAATTTAAAATGAAGACAAAGTTTTAATTTTTTACTGTTATTTACTGTGAGAGGTACGAACTACACGCTTACCTATATCAATGTTTTTGTAATAACTAGGTAATGGCAGAGTTTTTTGCTAACTATCGACATTTTGATGAGAGTTAATGGACAAGGACAATAAGGACATACCTAGAGTTTTATGATTATTAACGGGATATTTACCGTGGTAAGGTTGTGGATGGAGCTCCCGAAGAACATACCTATGTTAGGTGTTATAATTGTTTTCAGGCGAGAGTCCAAGTGTTAGTCTATTTTTATAAAAAAAAAAAAAAAAAATGTAGTCATCATTATGATCAACTTTTCCATGGGACTAGGACATGGGACATGGGACCATATAATTACAAAAAAACATCAGTAAATGCAAGCCGCGTTTTGTTATAAAATATAAACGTTACTTAACTTAAACATTGCTTAAAATTGCTCTGTCTCGTTTTCATGTGTGATAATTTTCGTTAGCGAGAAGTGAACACAGGAATTTTAAGCATTGCAAATAAGACCGCATATGACTGCAAAAAATTATAATTAAATAGTTTGAAAACTAAAAAAACCAGCTCAAAACTAAAAGACACACTTCAAAATCGCTAATAATGGGACAAACTATTTAAATTATTGCATTGTCATCGGTCCTTGATAAGAGTGCAAATCGCGAAAGTTAAAACTTACTAAGTGTGCAAAATTTCAAATAAATCCGACGATGTGAAGGGGTGAAAATCACGTTTAAAGATCCCTTTACATACAAACAAACATCATCATCATCAGCCAGAAGATGTCCACTGATGAACATAGGCCTCCCCCTTTAACCTCCACACTGAACGACAGTAATACATACATTACATTAAAAAGTCGAATAAATCCAGCTTATTCGATAGATGGCAATATAATCGCAACTATTTAGCATAATTTATAATATTGCGTTTAATTAGATATCATATAAAAAGTGTGATTCAGTTATTGTTATCTCGTAGGCTTTTCGTAGGTGTACGAGTGTGTATTGTATCAGTTTTTCTTATGAAGAAATGTGGGAAGAGTGTTGTACATTTTTGTGTTCTTGTCACGGTTGACGTACAGATGGAGTGATCTCTTTCCTTGCGTGTCTGTCTTTTATTTTGAGGTTGTATTATTTACTCAAGTTTTTGTTTCCTTAGCTTGGTTGACTTTTTTGGTTTTCTAAAAGCTATTTATTTTTATCATTTTTCCGTAATAAAATCCCTATCGAAAGTAATTTGACTGCCTTTATTAAACAAACAAAATAAAACAGTTAGACTGCCCATAGACCGTTTAAGGTCTAAAAACAATCCAAATGCTCAAGCCCACTACCAGTTGGCAGCGTACCCAGCATGCTGGTGGCATTACCACGCTGAATGGCAATGCTTATGCGTTGAGACAGAAACACGCCAGCATTTTGGTCACGCGTCACATTAACCAGCTCTGAAAGTTTAATTTGACTTAATTGTTTTAAGGGGAACATTTCCATATTACGTCAAGATACAAATAAATCTTAGACTGACCTCAAATAAAAAAGTTCAGCAGTATAATTGGCACAACGACCATCTCCAGCTCGGAAAGGCTCTATTTATTACATAATATCTATCATCTAGCGTTTAAATCCAGTCTTTTATTTAAAAAAAATATTTTTAGATCTGCATTGCCACCTCAACTTGCATTTTTTTTAAACCATGCAAATTATTGTTTTTTTTACTTGCAAGTTGAAGTGGCAATTGGTAAGCCACATCACTCTAAGGCCCGTATTCTAAAACAAGACTCAAGTATCGTTTGATCTTAGTTCACCTGATTATTACTTGAGCCTAGAATCGTTGCTTAAGTATTGTTCTTATTCCAAAACTGCCCTTAGACTCAACTCAGCTGAATCTAGATTTAAGTAGAGTTTCAAGCGGATATTCTTTTTGTCTATGAATCAGTCTGTTTTCGTTTACATTTTTATTTTAGTTTAACAATGTCGTTCCGCGTAACGCATAATTTAAAATGTTACAATAATTTAATTAATTAAATAAACAGTAATGTAGTTTGAAATTATTAAGTATTTAACTATTTAGGTAATGATCTACACTATATCATAAAGGTTTTATACATTTTTATGCTTAAAACCCTAGAATCTACTCAAAGCATTTTTCGTCAAATAATTTCAAGAAAAATTATGTAATACGGAGCGTCAACAATGTCAATGTATTGTGAAATGTCACATTAGTCTTGTTTATTTTTTCGCGATTTTCTTTGGAAATTTAATTCAATTCAAGTAAATCAAGGAAGTAAAGAACTGTGCTACGAAATAGTAGTATCTTATCCTGCCTTTATTTGGATATTTTTAGGATTTCCCCTTCAGTTTGGAAAGAAAAATGTCTATAAAAAAATATTTGTAATATTATATTATTATGATATTACTATTCCTAGTAATTAAAATGATTATAAATAAAAGACTGACCTTATTATTTAGTAGTTTTGTTTAATTTTTATATTCATTTAAAAGCTATATGATTAACAAATGAGTTAATTAATACAGACAGTTTTTTTAACCAATTTGTTAAAGTTGTATAGGAGACCATGCTTCAGTCAATCAAAACTGCTAATAATGGAAGCTCTAACTGCAAACCCATCAGATGTTCCTGCGATAGCGCATTTTAAAATTATTTGCATCCATTGCATACGGATCTTCAGCATCTCTCAAGTGTCGCATTGGAATGCTAACAGTGATCTGTCTATTCACTCGGAAAATTTGATCATAATATTCGATATCTTCAGAAATATCCATTGTGCAAAGCAAATAATAACAAGTTTAATAACAACCAAACCAAGTACACTACACAGAAATCTCTGCTCAAGCGTGATACAGACGTCACTTGCGTGATCGCAGATCATATGTCAACTTGAGTACAGATTGGCAACTGAGTGACGTTTTAGAATACAGGTGAACTACGATCGTAGAATCTTGACTCAAGTTTAGTTCTAGAATAAAATCTCTACTTAAAACTAGTTTTAAGTAGAGAATCTTGACTGAGCGTCGTTTTGGAATACGGGCCTAAGAACCGATAACCGATGGGGAAGAAAGTGGAGACCACGAACCGGAAGACGCAGCGTAGGACGAGATGGACAGACGACATTTTGAGAGTCGCTGGCATCCAGTGGATGCAAAAGGAAGGCTGTCGTTCAGTGTGGAAGTTAAAGGGGGAGGCCTATGTTCAGCAGTGGACGTCTTCTGGCTGATGATGATGATGATGAAGCCTGCATTTGCAAGTATCTTAATAACTACAGTGAGTATTTTTGGTCCGTGCATTACCTATACTTAAAATACCGTTTCAACACAAAAATACTTGGAAAATATAGTAAGTTTTTTTTTTGTACAGGGCAAGTGCCTTTAATAACTAAACAAAATACAAGCTAAAACTAACACTACAAATACAGTCAGAAATTGATTTGCATTCACAAATTGTTACAAGTTACTTAGTCCTACATTAACAACATTCGTATTTCATCCACTTTCATTTGAAACTGTTTTCGACCCGGATGCATAGATTTTGAGCTATAGCTTTTGGCACAAATCCACACTTTCAATCGAGTCAACCTTGTATGTACATAGACAATATGACTATAAATTGTAATACTTATGCTAAAACATCTTACTTAGTCTTTCCTATAAGACTGTTAGCGTTTTATGGGCTACAGTTAAAAACTATTCACAGTTTTACAACTTCCAATATTCTGTTTCAACCGCAGTTTCATATTATCTCCATTTTCTCTGGATAAAAAGTACAACAGAATTTTATCTTATACTTACTTGGTTCAAACTTATTGTAGCACTGACAGTTGCAGTAACATTGTAAAAAGTCGAATAAAAACATTTGATTAAATCTCATTAGTATAGTATGATGGTAAATCATTATCATTAGTATATAAATTACAATCTTACGTACAAAAACCTAGCAAGAGTGATCAAAATTGTTGTTATGTTTGATTGTTGTTGTTTGTTGTATCGTTGTTGTTGTATTTTGTTGTACTGTTGTTGTGTGTAGTTTGATTCAGAAAAATCTGACATTAGGCACAGCAGGCTAATAAACTTATATAATATTGTTGCTTATTACTATCGCGGGTCGAACCTGGGGCCTTTCGGACAACAGCTAATTGCGGCACCTAATCCGCTCAGTTAGAAAATCACGCGACCGCAAACCGTATCTGGGCGCGATAAGGTTCATGTTCGTTTGATTTTCCAACTGAGCGGATTAGGTGCCGCAATTAGCTGTTGTCCGTAAGGCCCCTGGACTCGATTAGCACAGGACCGAGACAGATGGCATAGCAAGAGAGAGGCCTATACCCAGCAGCGGGATATGGAAGGCTGTGGATGCTGATGATGATGATATTGTTGCTTCAGAAATGCAATACAATTGATGATTTTCAAATGATACATTTTTTTTAACGACATTTTTTTTTGTTACTTATGTCTGTAGGTTTGCTGACATGTTTATTGGCACCGGCTACTGGCAAGGTAGCATTACTACTATTCAATGGCAGTACCCTACCACGAGCACTGTGGCGGTCGAGTATCGCGCGCATTACTCCGACCGTTAAAAATAAAAAGGTGCTCCTCGGCGAGGTGCAAACAAATGACCCACCTGCATCATCTTTTCATTACTCCGACCCCGTATTACGGAAACTCAGATTTTGGTTTTACTCCTAAAGACACGTGGTTTTTATTATAGCACACTACCTACTACTAGCTTCAAGGCTTCATCCATAATGCCAGTTTTCCTCGTTTTCGGAATGAAAAGTATTTCATCCTCTTTTTGGGTACTTCTTTGATTATTTAATACAGGCAGGGCCATTCACAGTTCTTTTGCATTTATGATTGACCGAGCGGAGCGAATGCCTCAGTCTACAGAGACAGATGGTTGTTTGTGTGTATGTTTGTATATTTGTTCGATGACAACTTGCGTGCCATTGATCCGACGTTCATGAACCACAGCTTAGCGGAAAGAGTGCTTGGGGCTTTCTCCCTCTACGGCTTGGGGCGTAAACCTGGATAAGGCAGGTTCAAATCCTACCGTAAACATTTTGTTTGCCGTTTTGTCAAAACGGTGGTTAAATTTTTGATTTACATATTATAAGCTTTTATTTTAATCACGCTATGGTACTTATCCAATACTATACTGGGTTACGCAGAAAAAGTTCACTGAGTCGAAAGGGGTCCGTTAAACTCATAATTATGAACAACTTTTAGAGCCAACTCTGAAATAGCGAAAAAAATATCAGCTGTTCCATACATTTTGTCGAGGTCAGTGACCGTTTTCAATGGAATAACTGATATTTTTGGGAGATTTCAGAGTTGCTCCCATATAATATAAGTTTTTATTTTATTTTTATTTATTAAGAAACAGTAAACAGCCATAATAATAAATTTACAATAATGTGGATAGATTAATAAACTTAATAATAATATAGCCAACAGCACTATTCACAGATTACTTACAAAATTATATAAATTTACCGCTAGGAGTAGCTGATATTTTTTAATATGTAAATTTAATATTCGGGATTTTTTTGCACACTCGGTCATCGGGCCCCAAACTAAGCAAAGCTTGTGATATGGCTGCCAGAGACTGATGTTATACATACATATATAGTTTTTAAATACATAGTGAAATAAGACTTAAATAGATATTAACACCCAGATATACAATAAACACAAATGTTCATCACATAAATGTTTGTCCTACGTGGGAATCGAACCCACGTCCCCAGGCGCAGAAGGCAGGTTCACTACCAACTAGACCAACGGGCTATGCATTCAAATATGGTTTAAAATCAGCCCTAAAAACACAAAAATTAAAAAGCAGTTCGTAATGATGGGTACGTACTATGGACCCCTTTCGGCTTAGTACACCCTTTCCGCATAACCCTGTACCCTTTCCGTGTAATCTCCGGCTAGTCCAGTTTAGTAGCTAACAATAAAGCTAGAAAAACATGAATCATATTACTCATAAGAAAACGCTAAAACTGTTCGAGACCTAAATACATAACAACCCCCCCCCCGCCCCTCGTGAAGAGGGGCTGAAATTACAAGTTTCTCCGGCGGTGTTTGTTGTATGGCTTAATAAGATACGAACAAACATTAACTAGAGAAAGAAAGCCTACAGCTTAGCGAGGAGCGAGGAAACTCCGGAGATACATCAGTGAAATGTCACAGAATTGTAGGGTAATAAACTGACAGACTGACATCGTAAGCTTAGTAATAGGGTCCCGTTTTTGCCCTTTGAGTACGGAACCGTAAAAAAACGTACAGACGGACTGGCAGACATACATACAGACGGGTGGACAGAACGAATTTATAAAGGTTTTTATCGAGCTACGGAACCCTCATAAATGATGTGCATTTATTTTCGATCCATCACTCAAAAACGGTGAAGGTAAACATCGTGAGGAAACCAGTACGTCCAAGAACCTCAGAACCTAAAAAAAAGTACATGAGGGCCAGCATCAGCGAAAGCCAGCATGGTGGATTAGGGCCAACCCTCTCTCTATGAGAGTAGGCCTGTGTCCCAGCAGTGGGACCATAATAGGCTGATACTGTTGTTCAATTTTGATAACAGCGTAACTGTGATGTAACAGTAAATCATGCAAATATTATAAATGCGAAAAGTTTGTTGGTTTGTATGTTCCTCTTTTACGCAGCAACAGAGCAACGGATAGACCTGATTTTTGCTTTTCATCATCATTATCATCACCTTTTTCCATCACTACGCGGGTGAAACCGCGGGACGGATTAAATATTATTATTCACACATTTATTTTTCTTCTGAAATTAAAGTTTTTTTTTACAATATCTATACAAAAACAAAATATTATAAAAAAACTTAAATCTAGAGTGCCGCCGGCAGCGGGGCAGGGCCCAAGCTACCGGTGGTTAGGGCTGCAGAGTGAGGAACCTCCTGACAATACGTGCCGTGTCCAGGATTACCGCCTTCTGCATCTGACCCTTGACCATCTATCTAGCGAGTATATAATAATAATTATTACAATTATTATATACCTAAGTATTGTATAATTATGGTTCATCCGTTTGACCATGGTTTGACCCTCGAATTCTGTGGTTTGACCCTATACCCAAGGAAAACTGAATAGGTTATTGAATTAGGCAGTTCACGTTGTTTTCTCATTGGTTATATCTAGATATAGGTATACTTTATAGCTAAGTTTCAGTAGGGTCATTAACCGGCGAGTTGTTTGTTTGGTGATATTTGCCCATTTGCGGGAACGCGAAATGAGGGCGTCTTCATTATTATAATAGTAAACGATAACATTATGTGGAATCCTTATGTATTCAGTTCGTTTTAGGTAGGTAGAGGTTGTAGGAGGGTTCCGTTGGACGGAACCCTCAGAGCACGAGTCCTACTCGTACATGTCCAATTTTTTTGGGATAAATAGTATTCCTTTTTAATTCTCGACGCAAAAAGAGCGGTGTTTAAGTTTAACGTGTGGATCTGTATGTTTGTCTGTGTCCTCGTAGCTCCCAGCGGCTGAACTGATTTTGATTCAGTTTTTTTTTGTTTGAAAGGTGACTTTATTGAAAGTTTTCTTAGCTATGAGTCATGAAAATTTGTTAAGCCGTTTTAAGATTAACAACTCTTTTAACGGGGTTTTTTATTTTACTTGATAGCAGTCGGTTGTAAACATGTTATTTCTAAAAATAAACAGAAGTCGGTAAAACAGCTAAGGTACTGTTTTACCGACGTCAAACTTAGACGAGCTAAGATAACGAAGAGCCGTATGTTAATTTGTCTGTGCAAACATCTAATCTTGTTTGTGCTGTACGTCAGAGTTTTTGTCAGTCAGCTTGCTAAGTTTATAAACATCTGGTAATTAAGTGATTAAGAAAGTTCGAATGTTTTGTTACTTAATTGCGTCAACGACTAAATCCAAGGAAATATTATAAATATTAGCGTGAGCCATCAACATAGCCGTAATCATAGACAATATTAGGTTACCGGCTATTGGCTTTTTATTGTCTTGTAAAAAAACTGATCATAAATAGTCGTCAATTAAAACAGAATTAAGATGTGTTTAAAATAATAAAATAAAGGGATATATAAGCATTTTAAAGACTTGCTAGATAGAATTTCAAATGACGTCTCTTTTAAGTCTTTATCATCATCATAATTTCAGCCATAGGACGTCCACTGCTGGACATAGGCCTCCCCCATCGATCTCCAAAAGGGCCGGTTGGAAGCGGCCTGTATCCAGCGTTTCCCTGCGGTCTCTTTTAGGTCGTCTATCCATCTTGTGGGTGGACGTCCTATGCTGCGCTTACCGGTCCGTGGTCTCCATTCCAGAACCTTTCGGCCCCATCGGCCATCTGTTCTGCGTGATATGTGCCCTGCCCACTGCCATTTCAACATGCTAATCTGGTGGGCTATGTCGGTGGTCACTTTTAAGTACACCATTCAAACTCCATTCAGACACTCACTTTGCGGGAAAGGGACAGATCATTCCTTCTTATTCCAGCTAAAAAAAATTAACGCTTAAATCTCAGAATTTTTAAGCCAATTTTATCAATTTCTTCAGTATAAATATTATAATAATATTATATTTTTACTAAGTCAAATATTTACATGACTGCTATTGTAGTAAATACGACACCTCACTTCTATATAGCATTCAATGGCAAGAAGCCACTTGAAGATAGCCAAGAGACAGCCTGAAGTTTGTACAGCTCCAGTCGCAGGCTCCACTTGGTGCCTTTGGATTCTTCAAGGTTGATGGGATTTCATACAAACATATATTATACTCTTTTTCATGCCACTCTTAATATGAATAGGTATTTGTTTGTAAAGCCAAATGGATCAGATTTTTTAAATTGGCAATGTTATACAACTTCTCAAAGACATTTATCTGTAAAAATCATGATTTGTAACGTAGGAACAGCTTCACCATCAAATTAAAAATTATATCAATAGCAAAATTTCTCGAATAAAATCCCAAAATTACTCAAACGGTTTTTACTCAAAGACTTGACTGTACGTAAAAAAGGCAATTTCCTTGAGTTTCACATCAAAGGCTGTGTGTTTGGATCACAAAGACTTGTTATAATTAAATTTGTTTCGAGAGTAGGTATTAATAGGTGAGAGCGACGCGACCACTCGGGGGCACAGAAAATTTAAAAAAAATTAATCAACTATGACGGCCCCATTGATATAAAGTATTGGAAATTTTTGAACGGCCCTGTATCTAAAATAATTTTACACGTTTATTTTTTTTATAAAAACAAAGTAGGCAAGTAGGTACACTAGCTACCTGTTTTTTCTAGAATTATCGCTCGCAGGTTTTCTAAATAACTGACTAAATATTTAAAAAAAAATACCAGGATTTTTAATGATAAAATTACAAATGTTTGAAATCAGTTTGTATAACGAGGTTTTTTTGGAAGGGAAAGGAAAATAACTAGTTTTTAGATTATTTTTCCTTGTCCTTCGCTAAAATAGAAAACAATAAAATATCATCATGCAAATTACTTTTGACAAAAGTAGGTACTTTTTATAAAATATCCTATGAAAACCTAATTTAGCAACTCTCACAAAAAGTAAAAAAGTAAAGTCCTAAATACAAACGACGAAATTAAAACCTCAACGCGGAAATGGAAAAAAAAGGTCGGGCCACCAAAAGTTGCCCGACACAGATGCCAGAGTGCCATTACAATGCATAGGCTTCCATTGGAAAGGTATTTAGGACGACACAGCCCCGATTGTACAATAATAAGTTCAAAAGTTAATAGGTATGGCAACCTACTTTCTAACCGTTTGTAACCTTCATAGTCTAGTTACATTTATACTCTGTGATGCTTACGTAGTGCAAAGTAAATGTAGATGGAGTTTTGGCGCGTGAAAAAAACATGTCGCCTCATTATATTATTTTCTTACACGTGGGTATTTTTGACTGTTAATTTATAATGATGCTGGATTATTATTTATTTCGTGAACGAGCTCAAGTGTGAGGGTGATATAAAGAGGTGAAACCAAGTAAAAATATTTTAAGGCGAAACATGGGGGCATATCTTTTCGTGATAAAAATAACGTTTATAAAAACGTTATTTTTGATGTTTCCAAAAGTCCACAAGAAACCTCTATTAGTTCATGACATCTCTATAACATGACTTTTACTCAGCTGTTGCCTACTTTGCTTAAATCTAACTGTGACTATAACTTGTTTGACGATATCTGGCAAATCTTGAAAATAATTCAACACTTGACACTGGCAAATGCAGAAGACGTGCGACGCCAAAATACTCTTAAGAGGAAATAATAAAAAAAGGAAATGTGGATGAAAACGCTGTTACAACGTTAAGGCACTAAGGCTCAACGCTCATGTTAGATTCATAACACTAACGCATACATCATTTTGTATTTTCTTAACATTGTACCATCAATATTATATTTTTCAATTTATTTTATTTTAAGTATATTCCGTTTTGTAAGTTTAAAAAAAACCTGCGTGCCCGATAAAATGTTTATAATACATTGCACTGTACTACCAGGATCCATGTACACTGATAATTGGACACATCTGTTAAGTACACCTATGATTAATAAAGATATTTTAAAATATGAAATTGAATCACTGGACATTCGAGACGGCGCTTGCTGCGTACAAGTAGCTGCGGAAAAGTCAACTCTTTCAGTAGACGCTTGCTCCAATATTGTATGTACCTTATTTACTAGTATAAACCAGCTGAGGCGCAATAGAAGCGCAACGCAAGGTGAAAGTGCTACTGGAAAATTTGAACCTACGGTATACGGGATAGAGACGACTTTTCCAAAACAGCTTGTACTCGTATGGCATGACGCCGCACCGCCTCGACTCTACAGTGGGCAGCTGTAGTATTTTGACGACGTACATTATAAGTCTTGTCACTGTTAAAATTTGTTCTCTGATTGCTTCCGAATAGTGTCTACAGGTCTACAGCTTAGTCTGTCCTTTGGGTTCAGGGTTATTAGCTAAAGAACCCTACTTTAGAATCGTTCGCCAGATGCCATGTTTATAAACTAGGCTTCACACACTTGGCACACTTCTGTCGTTTAGTTCGTAGAATTAGGTTTTATATTCAGACCCAATTTCTTTTTAAAGGTCACCATTGAAATTTGTACAAAACTAGCTTTGCTCTACATTTTAATGTACCATTTTTTTTCGTCTTTGGGTTCAGGTAAGCTTAATTAATGATACCTGAGAGGCTACCGTAACCTCAAAAACATTTCTAGTATCTAATCTTACAATGGTGTCGATTCTTTTGTACCATTCTTTAAACTAAACTAAATTTGACAGGTCTAAAATCGTTGCCATCCTATTCTGACGTATTAAATTAAAAAGAGATGCCGATAATTTTTGTTTTTTCAAGTTAGTTTAGTTAAGAGAATGGTACAACAGAATTGACACGATTGTATTTTGACTTTGCTCGCTAGTGTATGGTATAGTAAAAAAAAAATTGCCAACTGCGAACATTATTTGCTTTAGTATAAGTGACCGGAAAACATTTTGAGCAAACAACGGCGTAGTGGGAAAAAGTTGGTGCACGCCACTCGCGAGTCAAGCGGTCGAAATTTCTCGAAATACATAGATTCCATAGAGTCAGTCTGAATCTATGATAAATTCAGTATATTGCTTTCTCCCTCTACGTCGAAATACCTTCGTTCTGCCAAAGAGACATAAAATCGACCATTGCGCGCTTTAAATATATTTGCCGGCCATTGTACACACAGAAAAGAGAACGAATTTTTTTTCTCTTCTGTGATTATACACATATTATATTTTTCGTTGCTGAATATTCTAAGATATAATTATAATATTCTAACTGAAAGGCATGATTAGCCTTTTAATAGTTCGCTAGTTTGACTTCGAGGAAGCACCGCTGCTTAGGCCTATATACCCCCGAAAGGGCGATTGGGCCATATCCACCACGCTGGCCCAATTGCGGGTTGGTGGATTCATATAAGTATCCGAAAAGCCAGTGGTATGAAAATCTGTACATAAACTACGAACAGATCATTGCTCTGGGATTTAACCCCGGGACCACGCTTTCACGTCTACGCTTTTACGTCTACGCTTTCACGTCTACGCTTTCACGTCTAGCGGTCTCCCAAATAAGCTACCATGGCTAGAATAGGGTATTTAAATGATTTTACGAAACTTATATTATCGTATATCGTTTATTAAATTAAAATAAAACCGTCTTGTGATTTAATCCTCATCAAAATTAAAATGATTAAGCTCCCCCGTAAACGTTGCCTTTGGCATCTATGAGGCCACGTGACATCAGTGACGTCACACATAAGCAAACGAGTTCTTCTCGCCATACAATTGTTGCCTCTATTTACTTTTGTGTGACGTCACAAGGACATTCGACCTACGTAGAGTGTTTGCAGTCCAGTCACGTGATCAATAAAAATCATATTTTATTTTGTAATGTTCTGAAAATCGGTACTTTACTTTTTAATTTTTATTTAAAAATACTTCTAGGATTAGGTATATTTACACCAGCATGAATTATATTTTTAATACAGAAATACCCTATTAGCAAACCCATTCTCATATGCCATTAAAATCACAAAAACGCATATGAGAAAGACAGATTAATAAACAATATTTACTTACTAATCTGCCTAAAGGGAACTGTACCTAAATTGAAATTAAACGACAGGATAAGTTCAAATCCCTTTCCGGCTAAACTTGGCTGAGATCGGCTAAACAACCATTTGTTGTCCAAATAAAGAAAATGTGAACTCGTTTTTAAAGATTACGTACTTATTTCATTTTAATTCTGCCCCGTTCTTGTTACAAAAAACATTTTAGGCCGGGCTTACGGAGCGAGCATTTGTTAGAGTTAGCAGGATTCAGGTTATCTGGCAATTTTAGCAGCTTTTTTTATCACGGCCGACACAGATATACACAACTAGATCTGTGACGGCCGATGATAGTGAAGATGACGTTAGTTATTGTAACAGTGATTTATGGATATACAAATGAAAATAGGTTTCAAACCACTAGACTGCGGCATGTGCATACTGAATGGATGTTCCCCAACAGTAACGATCCTGGGGCCATTGGGTATTTTCCCAGCTCTAGCAATTTTAGTCATTCTAGTTTTAGTGTGTTGACTTCCATGGTTAGCTTGCAATTATATGGGACTAGCTGCGCCCCGCGGTTTCACCCGCGTAGTGACGAAAAATGGTGATGATGATGATGAAAATGTCACTCTCCAGGCCTTGAACTATACCCGTGCAAAAAAAACAGGTCGACCCATTGCTCTGTTGCTGCGTGAAAGAGGAACAAACAAACCATAAAATTTTCACATTTATAATATTAGTATGATGGTAGGTACTAGGTATATCAAATTTTAATATTTTATCTAGGAAACCGTTAACGGTTATCCTTAATCCACATCCTTAATCTAACAACATTCGATTATGGATGTTTCGCTCGATAGAAAAAAAAAGTAACACTGTTTTGCGCTGTTCTCCCTGTTATTTTGGATTCATTTAAATACATTATTTACTAACTAAATGGTCTAAAATATTTTAATAATTATACAGATTTCATAATAACCGAAAGATACATTTTAAATTTCAGTTATACATTTCGAAAAATATATGAAAAATTTCAAAAATAGAAGTAGCGATTAGCAATTTTGCAATAAAATAGCACAAAAGACAGATTTTATAAGGCTGACAAAATTCGTTGTTAAAACGTTGTTACGGAAAATCTAAATAGAGGCGAGATGGAGGTCATACAAGATTTAAAAAAAAAGCTATTCCCTCTAATTTCATCCTTACTTTAAAACGTGCCAACTTTCAGAAGTGAAACCGACTTTATGTGTTTACACTTTAGTTATTATAAGTGCTTGCTTAGAGCAAATATTATCTCAAGTTTTCTGGTCAAAACTCTTTGTAAACAGTAAATATGTCCTCTCGGGCAACTTTGCCCATACGTTGTAAACAAACTTGTCAAGATTTCACAACTTGTGCCAGGGTTATTGAGTACTGAGTGTTACACTAAGTACTACTTTTGCTTCTGTAAAAATGTTGGTTCCATATTGTTGGGGTTTATTTTTCTGCGTTCTTTTTTCTCTTTGGTTAACTCAAGTCTGGTAAGCGTTTAAAGTTTTCGGTTGGATCAGGAAGGCATATTCTGTCTCTTTCCCGCAAAGTTAGTCTCAGTATGGTGTTTATATGGCGTACTTACCAGTGACATCATTTGTAAATATGGTGCGCACTTTGTCTAACAAGACAAAAATGCTCATAATCTTTCTTAATGTTAAACACATTTTAATTTTGTTTTCGGTGATCGACTCTATTTATTTGAAACATTATTAAACCTTTGTTTTAACAATCTTTATAAGAGTTTTTTTAGCGCCAACGTGTTTTTTTAATTTCATTGAGTTATTTTCCTAAACTTGTGTATTTTCGAGTGTTAATGTGTAATAATGGTGGATTATTATTTATTAAATGTTCGTGTATGTGCTGTAATATGAGTGTGGTATAATATATTATGTGCATATAAGGAAACTGATATAACGCGGTGAAACATATATTTTCGTGTTGTTTCCAAAGCTCCATAGAAGCCTCTTGAAAATTCTTCACCCCTTTACTAGGGCATTACTTTGCTTGACTCTGACTGTGAGTAAGACTTGCTTTACGATATTTCATTAACATTGAAAATATTTTAATACTTGATACAGGCAAATGCACAAGAAGTGCGAGGCCAAAATCCTCACATAGAAAAGAATTAAAAAAAAAAACAATAATACCCTGTGATAAAACCACACATCTAGATAAAACCATATTTCTACAAAAGACTGGCCGGCTACAAAAAAAGAAACCCCAACACAAAGGTCAGCAACAAGCATCCGACCTCTTTCAACAAACAGCGTTCGAACCGTCCTAATTTCGGCGGGAGATCGCGATAAGACGTGAAAGTCCGGGAAATACCGGGAAAGTGAGAAATCCCGGATCCCGGAGCGATTACAGGCAGGTGCGCGTGTTGGTAGATTAATGACACACCCCGCCTTTAAGAAAAAAGAAATGGACATTTTTTTAGCGGAACTTGGGGTTAAAACGTTTTATTTGGATGGGAATGGAAAAACAGATTGCGAACTTTCTTCCTAAGTACCTCTTTATAGTGTTAGCTACAAAGTAGGTACGACGCAATGGATATTTTTTAGGAAGATATTATTTACATAGTATATTTATTACTGTATTATCACTATGTACAATACACAATAAAAATTCACAATTCAAAATTATAACGTGCGCGTATATGTTTCCTCATAGTAAATTCAGTACAACTCTCGTTTTTGGGAGATGCCATCGCATTTTAGTTTTAGTGGGTCCGATCGTAAACCGTGTCTGGGGCAGACATGATACGTAGCGCGACCAACTTGTCTGTACGGCTGAATAGGGGAGCCACTTTGTAATTTTTCGAACAAAACTGGCAGCCATCCAATGTTATTTTTAGTTCCATCATTTGACCAACTGTACAGATAAGTTGGTCGGTCTGTAGTGCCTATATAGCTAGGTGTAGATATGATATTCATAAAGCTATAAGAGCGTTTCTGGGTTCAATGTTGGTCCATGAAAATCGCGGTTTTGTGGCTTTATTAGCACCAGTCTTTGAGGTTACTGGACGGTAGGTATATCATTTTGAGTATGATCAGCTATGATCATTAAACTAATAATACCTATACCAAATTAGAAGCTAATGGCACCGACTCTGATGCACTCTAAACTAAACTAAATTTGACAGCTCTAAAATTGTTGCCATCCTTCTCTGACATAATAAAATAAAAAGAGCGGCAGATAATAATTTTAGTCCTGTCAGATTCGTTTTGTTTAGTGAGTGGTATGACAGAATAGGCCTCATTGACTACCTCTATTAAATTAAATTAAATAATTTATTTATTTTGAATTGACTAGCTATTTTATCTAGAATGCTCGTCGGAAAACGTAACGTAGGATGATCTGGGAATTGATAGACAGACTATATGACGAAATTTCTTGATTAGGTATGTAATATAATTAGTATAAAAAAGATTGAATAAACCGGCCAAGTGCTAGTCGGGCTCGCGCACGGAGGGTTCCGTACCACCACAAAATTCAATAACGAAATTACCAGTTATAACTTGCTAATGAACAGATACTTGTCACCGCCAAATTTGACGCTTGTACGTATTACCATTTTTACATTAGAGCTAATACAAAAATACGTTTAAAAATACGTTTGTTGTATGGTCCCCCCTTTAGTTTTTACTTTTTGATTATCTTTCAGTAAATCCGCCGTAACATTACATATTCTGTGAAAATTTCAACTAGCTATCTATAACAGTTCGAAAGATAGAGCCATTTACAGTTTGGACAGACAGATAGACGGACAGACAGACATCGTAAGCCTAGTAATAAGGTGCCGTTTTTATTCTTTGGGTATGGAACCCAAAAAAAGGCATTTAAATTCTAGCGGCACAAAGTTATGTGAAAATTTCAAGGAGTTTTGACGTTCCTATGTAGGACGGTGTTTCAAATCTTTGCAATATACATACATAAATAGGTCGATACTGGTGGCCCTACATTTATTCCTATGCCATGGTCGTAAACCTTGCTCACGAACCGACATGGGTACTTAAGTGCTTATTATGCTTATTTCGAGCACTATGCCGCCAGACAGTTCATTCGATCAACTTCTTGCCAGCTTTATTGTAGCTATTCAATGAAAAACTGAAAAATAAATACAGAAATCATCATCCTTGCCTTGACATTTAACTCGAGCTGGCGCTAGTCGAGCAGGCGAGCATTACACGTTAGATATTAAAAGAGTTCGAGAGCAAAACATTGTTCTCCAAGTCTTTAATCTCTGACGTAGATGTAAAGTGTTTTAACAAAAATTTGGTTGTCTGTAAAGTCGGTTTACGGACGATAGTTTAATGTTTAATGTGACAACGATCGTGCCTTTCGCTCGCTCGTGTAGCCTCTCGCTCCGATCGTAACGTTACAATGAGCGTAACGGACAATGAGCGTAACGGGACAATGAGTCACCCTTTTTCGTGCGTGCAGCCGGCGTTCATCGATTTATTAAGACGTTGTCACGTCAAAATAAAAAATAAAAAAGGAATTACGCTATTTCGTTTAACTTGCATGACAATATTATAATAATATCATCCAAGTAACAAAATTTTCAGTTATTTTCATTTAAAAACCAAACTAATGAACTGGTTTTGATGAATTTTCCATGGTACCAATCTGAAAGAATAACTTTAAACAAAATAAAAAAAGAACATGATCTGTTTATAAATTAAGGAGTTCAAAGGTAAAAAAAAATAAAAAAATATTATGAACCTCCTTTTCTGAAGCTGGTTATAAAAAAAAATAGAACCTTTCCGAATAACAGACTCGGCTTACATTCAAAGAATCATAACAAAAACCATAAATATCAGATATGAAAGCTTCAAGTAAACAACAAAATAAGTACGGAAAGTCTGGACTAGTTTGCTAACAAAGTGGCTACGTTCACAGTTTTATAGTCGGTCAATTTTTACCAACTATTTGGTTACTAAGTTCGGACGGTATGTCTTTTTGAGTGGGATCAATGTGTAAGAATACTCCTTTTAGTTGGTAGGTACCGTTTTTATTTCACACTTTATACCTACATAAACTTAGAAGTCTTGTAGGTACTACGTATATTTATTTACTTGTACTTCGATAATTACAAATTACAATTTCAATAATTATAATGATTTTGTTAATCATAATTATTATCGTGAATTTAATTGTATTTTATAAAAAAAATCTAATAAATTTGTATGGAAGTCGATGAATCACAAGTCATTAAATATCTTACCTCTCTAATAGTAGTATTTAAAGTGTTTTTATTTAAGCTAGTTTGTTTTTATCTAGTTTTTAAAAGTAGTTTATAAGTCTGTTGACTAGATTGTACTTTGCTTTTCTCTGATTGGTCGGCCTCGACTAAAGGTTGAGAGGGGATTCTGATAGAGAGAGGATTTTCTGTCCCTTTCCCGCAAAGCGTGTGTTAGTCAATGACTGTTTTAAAAAGGGGGAAGACGCGTGTCATCCAATCATTGTACCCAATAAATATGGCTCTGTTTCGGCTTGAGTCAGCGGCGACGTTGACGTCTACACTGTAAACGTCAACTTCACTGCTCCATTAGACACTACACTAGACCATAAAAGTGACATTTAAAGAAAATTAAGTTAATTGTTTTTAAGTATTTACGAGTGAAAAGTAATGTCGCGAAACTTGTTTTTTGTCTTCGAACTGTTGGTGCACCCTGTGAAAACGCAGGAAGTAATTTTTGCTGCTTTATTTCACACAATTTTGACAAATAATTCACGTGCTATCATAACGACAGTTCGATTGTGACTGAAGTTGATTAGGCCCGCGAGCCCAATTTGTGCGGTCCACGTCAAGAAGTTCGTCCCGTATCTTCCCTCTATTTACTTACATCAATGGTGTTAGTATAACATTTTTGTTTGGCGCGCGCACGATTGGACATCATAACGTCATAGAGACGTCGTCAGAGTGCTCTCTGTCTAGCATGAATTTAAAACACAACTTTTTAATATTAATTTTGTTTTCTTTGATGGGCTCTTTTTATGATCAGCTTTTTTATGAGGTAATAAAAAAATAGGACACAGGCCTATTGTCAGTACAGCAGCATCCATTGGTCAGCTCACTTGCAGCTCTTGCCGAGGCACCTCGAGACAACGAGAACCCGAATGCAGAAGACCCTGTCGCTGATTCTGGCTCGATTTGCGCCATAGTTTGAAAGGATTCCGGAGACCCGAGACTAAGTATAAGCGGCATCACGTTCTTCTGCTGGTGTTTGGCTTCGTAATAGGTAGAAAAATCCAAAATTTTCAAGTAAATGAAGATTACTTGTTTTATCGACGTTGGTAATATATTGTTAACTTATTATACCTTTTTATACTTTTTTTTTCCATGGGGAAATCTTCTAAATATACCCGGGGCTGCATTGGGTTGCAGCCAGGTTATGTGGGATTATACCCACTAAAACCCCCCCGGTGACCAGCCATAGTGCTTGACAAGAGGGCTCCGGGATCTCCAGAGGAACGTAATTATCTATAACTAGAGACATATCACGCATTAAAACCGCGTGTTGCGAAAGTTTAAAAGTTTTTTATATAATATTAGGTGTAGCCATTTTCATTTAACAGGGACATTAATATAACTATAGTAACATAAAATAAATATAGGATGATAGGATCAAATCGAGTATTCCCGGATGCAATATCAGCAGAAAGACTAGTTGTGTACCAGCGCCGCCATCTTGACATGACCTGACACTATCAAGATGGCCGCTGCTCGCCAGTTTGTGCATCGCAAACGGTGCGAAAATTTCTAGTTGAGTATAATATCAAAGATTATGAAATATGTAGAGAAATAGCTGTAGGTGCACTACAGTCATATGTGCAGCAATGTGTCCTTCTTTCCTCCGTACGCATGACGTAGCCTTCAAGTTTTCTTTTTTTCTCTTGAGATTTTGGCATCGCACGTCTTGTGGATTTGCCAGAGTAAAGTGTGAGGTTTTTCCAAATATTATGAAATATCGTCAAAAAAGTCATAGTCCAGTCACGAGTCAATCAAAGTAAGTCACGGTCAAGTTCAAGTCATGCCTTAGTAAAGTGCTGGAACCTTTAATAGAGGCTTCAGTGAAGTTTTGGAAACATCACAGAAATACAATGATTCTCAATAATACAATTTAAAAAAAAATAAGTACAATAAGACATGTTTTATTACGTTGGCGCCAAAACTCCAATTTATCTAGTTTATCATATCAGAGGTTATGAGTATTGCACGCATAGCTACGCACGTGTTGAAGTATTAAAACCTCTTTGGACTACGTATTTATATTCTAGCATCTCCATAGTTATCTTCGCTCTTCAATCTGACTCGCGTCGCGATATACCACACAATAATTTTAGATAATATATATATATATTTCTATTTCAAGTAGGTATAATTATCATGTTATACTTTCGAACTTAAAAATACAATGGCAAAAAAAGTCAAATTAAAGACATCGAAACTAAAACTCTTTTATGATATTGCACTGATATCCTATACTATGATTATGTAGAAAAGCTTGTTTTTGTCACTAAATACACACTTAGTGGTTTTATATCTTAAGTAATAATATTGCGAAAATGCGCGAGCGAGAATACTGCCGTCGGATGATGATGCGATATAGTAACCTAAAATATACTTAGTTTAAAGATAAGTTTTGCGCTCTTATGAGTTTCTTCTCTGTACATTTTCCACTCGTTGGTAATATATCATAGTGAGTTTTACAGCCAGTCTGTGATAGGTGACAGTTTTGATATTTCAAATAAAGTATCCAGTGATAAATAAAGATGCCGAGTCGTTTGGCTTGATGCGCGGCGGATAAGCTACCTAAGAGAATAACTTACCGGGAAAACTGTTTAATCTCATCTATTTAGTGTTGTGCCTATTGTTTATCTAGTTTGTGTCTATAAAGAAGTGGAGACCACCTATGGACTAATGCGTAGTTATTAATAAAAAAAGGTGCAGCGTGCACGAAAGGCCTTAAGCTAGTCGCAGCGTTGATGAAAGGCATTGAGCTAGTCGCCCACAAGTTAGGCCTAACGTCACCTGCGTTTGACAACCGCCCGGTCAAACAGTGGAGGCCACCTGAGGACAAAAGCGTAGACATTCATTGGAATATATTATGTCGCAGCGTTGATGAAAGGCCTTGAGCTAGTCGCCCACAAGTTAGGCCTAACGTCACCTGCGTTTGACAACCACCTGGTCAAACAGTGGAGGCCACCTGAGGACAAAAGCGTAGTCATTCATAAAAAAATACTATGTCGCAGCGTGCACGAAAGGCCTTGAGCTAGTCGCCCACAAGTTAGGTCTAACGCCATCTGCGTTTGCCAACCGCCTGGTCAAGTTGTCGAGGCCATTTGAAGACAAAAACGTAGACATTCATACAAATATATTATGTCGTAGCGTGCATGAAAGGCCTTGAGCTAGTCGCCCACAAGTTAGGCCCAACGCCATATCTGCGTTTCCCAACCGCCCAGTTAAGCTGTCGAGGCCATCTGAAAACAAAAGCGTAGACATTCATACAAATATATTATGTCGTAGCGTGCATGAAAGGCCTTGAGCTAGTCGCCCACAAGTTAGGTCTAACGCCATCTGCGTTTGCCAACCGCCCGGTCAAGTTGTCGAGGCCATTTGAAGACAAAAGCGTAGACATTCATACAAATATATTATGTCGTAGCGTGCATGAAAGGCCTTGAGCTAGTCGCCCACAAGTTAGGTCTAACGCCATCTGCGTTTGCCAACCGCCCAGTCAAGCTGTCGAGGCCATCTGAAAACAAAAGCGTAGACATTCATTATAAGAAACGTCGCGGCGTGCATGAAAGTTTACATTGTAGACATAATTGGAAAATTGTTAACGAAAAACAAACAATTCTAAGCTTAATGGAACATATTCACACCTTTACAGCTTCCATATCAAAACTCAAACTCATTAATTGTCGAAATATTACACTGATGACATTTATGGTGTTAACATGTTATGGTCTTAACGTGTTAAAATATTACCTTTGTATCATGTAAACACATAATTTACGTCTACGGATACTGTAACGTAATGTAACATTTCCCATGAGGGGATCAGGTCGGCAGCCTTTTGTACTGAGTACTTGTAATTAGGACCAGAGACAATGTAGACTTTATCTTTATGTACTATAGAGATGAAAGTTGCCTGATTGCGTTACTGGAACCATACACACTTCACGCAGTATTCTATGAACAGGAGCAATAACACTAATAACTAAGTTTGTATACAAGGTCATCATCGCGATTTCAGGGTTGGTCCCGTTGTAAAAGTTGTTCATAATGATGAATAAAATTACCTCCTTTCGGCTTAGTACATTCTATATGCGTAACCCTGTATAGGGTTCACACAACACACGCATCCTCTTTATCAAGAAATATATCTATGATGGAAAACACGGTAAGAAGCGCACAGTTGACTGATAGCCCCATTGGTTCAGTTGGTAGTGAACCTGCCTTCGGAGCTTGGGCGCGTGGGTTCGATTCCCACCTAGGACAAACATTCATATGAGAAACATTTATGTTTGTTCTATATCTGGGTGTTATTATCTATTTAAGTACGTATTTCAAAAATATATATGCCGCCAGAGACTGATATATTATATCAGCCTCTGGCGGCCATATTACAAGCTTTACTTAGTTTGGGGTCAGAAGACCGTGTGTGCAAAAATGTCCCGAATATTTATAGTTGTCACTTGAAATCAGCCATAAGGAAGTTTTTTGCTTAACCTCACTGATCTATTGAGATCGCCTAGACATTATGATAGGGAGTTTGGAACTCACGACGTAAGAAAACAGCCATCCTCGCCAAGAGGGCATTATGACTTATTTATCATCTGACCCCAAAACTTCGGGAAGTGGCACAGATATTGTACAAGCCAATTCGATAGGGTTACCCTTTTTACGAAAAATTTGGGATAAGCTAGGCTACCCTCATAGGTTTAACCAACATTCACCACTAGCCTTTTTATAAACTTTCTGATATGTTGATGAAATTTACCCGACTTTATTGGAACTTTATTTTGGTTCCGTAGCATGTTTGATGTTCCAGTTCTCTCTTCCGTCTATGAATCTCACATGGTGGTGGGGTCAGTCTTTTTTACTATTCTCTTCTACTTTCAGGTAGTAAGCACCATAATATCTTATTTCCAGAAAAGAACACACTCTGGTTGATGAATATAAAGTAGGTAGGTACGTATATAGATATTCGGTACTGACAAATAGGTAATATTTTTGGTCTGGCTTTCAGAGACCTAATTATAAAAATGTACAGTAGGTATATTTGTTACAAAAAATAGATCCCGGTTTTATTTGTGTATTTACACTTCCGGAAAGCATATGAATGCATAATTTTGTCAGATGTTTCGTTATCGCGTAACAATAGACACGTGTTGCACTTCCTACGGCTAGAGACTGACTGAAACGAAAAGAGAGCCGGCGCTCATTTTGTTATCTTCAAAAGTGCGTTTCTACTGGGCCTGTCTATTCATTTTATTTTAGTCGAAGGTCATACTGGATAAACTCATCGAGTGTTCCGTAAACAGTGCTATGTTTCTATGTAAACAATGTCGTAGCTCGTGTAGCTCGTCACGGCTCGATGTCGTTTTGGCAACTGCTCTACCCATCAACGAGAGTACCTACAAAGTACCTCTACTTTTTACCCGATGACACGGTTAAGCCAAAGGAAGCGTGCTTAAGGTGTATGTATGTTTGTATGGTTCCACCTACAGTCTCAACGCTTTAATAAATTTTGACGATATGAGGCGTCGATAGATCCGTGTATATCTAAGCTATTGAAAACTATAAATGTCTTTGGGGTAGGTGCAAATCACATTCAGACTTCAGATAAAGGGTATACTAGGTATTGTATGTTGCAAGCAGTGTACCGTTCGCAACATTATGATCCATCAATATTGATAACTTCTTTGTGCGTCTCCATGGGTTTCGTAGCTGCTTGTCATGAGCTGTTATGGACTATCGTTGTTTTTTATCGGAACTGGAAATTCTAAAATTTCGCGCATCATGCTTAAACAAAGGTTTAGTTACAGTACCTCGATGCAGCTGCGATTAATCATTCGCTTTTATTAAGACCCTTATTTTCAGTCTCACATGAAGTTCCTTGCCGAAAACGCGTCACGTCATAACATGAAAATGTAACTAAAATGAACTCTGTGCCCTTAGTCTCTATGAACACATAAACTCGTAACGCGCCGCGTTACGTTATCTGGAATTGGAAATATCAGGCAATGTTAAGTTTGATAACACGATGAGGTGTTCACGCGTTCTTTTGAACTGTTAAAATGACGTAGAGCAACCTAGCATGTTAGGTTACGTGCGCGTTATTCAAGAAAATTTTGTATCCAATCGTGTATATCTGTGGTCCAGGTGGTAGTTTTCATCAAACAATGAAGATGACCAGTGACTAATTTCTTACAATATGTAAAAAATATATCAATTTCATCATACGTATTCGCTACCGTGTTAATTTGACGCAAATGTAGGGAGCACTTACCAACCATGTATCCCAGTTTCTTAACCCAGTACTTCACTCAACAAAAACAAACAGCCTTTCCTTGACACTGGCTCTAACAAATGATGCTACCCTGGTACCTGACATCGGAGACAAAAACATCGTACCAAGATGTATTGTCCGTTCTTATCGACAATGCCTAGGTATTAGGCATTTAGGACAATCCATTTGGGGTTTATCTAAATGATGGAGAAGGTTGGAGAATGAATAATTGGGTTAGCTCAATGGTTTGATTTATTTCTTACTGGAGCAAGTGCCTTTATACTAAACAAAATACAAGCTAATACTACCAATAAAGTTAAGATGCACATATACCGACCCAGAGCACAGAAAATCTGAGAATTTGGGGTCTTCAAGTTGACGGAGACCCTAGACCGCATCATCTCTTTACATCAGGCGAGATGGCGGCCAAGCGCAAGCCTAACTATTTTATTTTTTTTAAACTGATTAACAGGAACCCTGTATATACTATTGCAAGCCTAGTCTAGTCCGGTTCCAAGCTCAAACGCCAGCAAGGTAACCACATGTTGTCCCAGGAATCCGAGACACTAAAAGTCCCGGAAGTTTCAGGAATCCCAGTTATTTCGGCACCGAAGGAGGAATGCCGGAGTCGGCATACCGGCGTTTTATTGCTTTCATATATATCGTTTGTGACAAAGGAAAGTGACGACCCGGTTTTTTATTTGTTTTTATGTCCCCAGAATATAGAAAGTTTATGTCTTAACGTTTTTCAATTGCGCAGCTCGTAAAAGGGATCGTTTCTGTTTTAAGAAAGCATGTGAATAGATATTGGGATATTTTTTACATTGACGTTGAAAAAATGTAGTTATTTAGTTTTTCTATAAACCTAGTGTATTTCACAGGTTTTATAGAAAAACTTGTGATGACTTGACTTTTATGAAGTTTTGACAACAACAAAAAAAGACACCTCGCTTCGTTATTTCACTTGCCTACATTCGTCTCTTTTCGGCTCTTTAACTATATCGATGCAAAAAAAGACATCGATCCATTGTTCTGTTTCTGCGTGAATTATTATTATAATATAATATTATGCTTTATTTTATAATTAAAACAGAACCACCAATAACTTTTAAAACCATACCGCTACTCGATTAGAGTCCTTTTCATGAAAGAAGTCCCACGGCAAACAGCGGAACTAAATATCCATGTTGTAGTTGTCAGGTGTTGTTACTGTGTTTGGACGCTAGTGAGATTCTTATTAATTTTCCATCGTTAGAGTCGTGTACGATACCAAACGAGAAATGATACTGATAGTGATTGATACGCGATGACAGCGCCGCGTCTGGGGGACTTCTTTCATGAAAAGCACTCTAGGATGTCATTTTCATGTATCGCTAAATTACGTAATAAACTACGAAACTAATATCGGTACAGGTAAATAGTTTAAATCCATCCTTGATTCCCATAGGCCCATAATATTAGTCTTTCAGTCTTTAGGATCCATTATATTATAATATAAGTATGCAGAACACATTTTGTTGAACAATGTAGGTAATGTAGCAACATGATTGTTTCACGAAGGCGCCAAATCTTCAAAACTTATTTCGAGAACCAAAGTATGTTGTCTAATATTATGTCAATACTATCTAGTCAAAATACGGGCCATATTCTCTTTCATATTCCACATACCAATCATTACTAAAAGTAGGTCATTCCTATCAAAAGAAATGAGAGCCACGATTCGAAATTAAACCTAGCGTTGGTCGATGTTTTATTGTATTTGGCTCAATTTAATTTGAATTATCCGTGTTTATGTTAATTAATTTTGGCAATTAAACTGCACCTGATACTGCTAAAATGGGTAATTAATCGTCCAGTAATGAGTTTTATTGATTAGTCATTAGTGAGCACCGTGTTATTAAAATAAATACAGTTTTTGTCTTTTTCCGTTTGAATTATTTTTGGCGTCACACGTATAAGTACATTTACCAGTATCAAATAATTAAATATTTTGAAGAATTTGTAATATATCGTTAAACGTCCAATTCATGACCTAGTAAAGTGGTGAATATACTATATGATTTTTTCACGTTGCTGTCATCGCCAAAAGTTTAATAAATAACTAAAGAATTTTCATTTAGTGCGAAAGCGTTGACGATAAGACAAATAAGTAAGAAGCCCTAAATAAATTTGTGAATTTATAGTATCCATACAACAATCGATTACTAACTACGTATGTCTTTATCTAAGTATTCATAGCATTGATTTAATATTCAGAAGAATCAGAATTCTTACAATCTGCATGACAAAACTTGCTAGAAATTCAGTAAATTGGACGGAATGAGAGTGGACGTTCGTGGGAAATCCGCAGAATATTGTACGTCCAGGGAAATGTACTAGGACTAGACATTCAAGGATATGCACATTGTGAAGAAAGGAAATTATTGCTTGTACGACCCTGTATCAGCCTGTAATATGTTACTTCATTGATACTTTACCATGTTCTGACAAATTAATAAATATATATAATTTATAATTGAATTTGAATTCTTCTAGAGACAGCATTGAGATACAATATCTACAGAATCACAATCTCTAAGTGAAAACAGTCAAAAAGTACTTGAGCGTCATTGTACATACTTAGACATCTCGCAATGCCACATCCAATTTAGTCGTTATGTCGCTTGTTAAGTATTAAATGTATATTAAGTTGCTGATGAAATGTAATTAAACAAGCCAGTCACAGTCAGAGTCAAGCAAAGTAAGTCACGGTCAAGTCGAAGTCATGCCGTAGTAATGTGGTGGAGACTTTACAAGAGGCTTCCATGGAGCTTTGGAAACAACACGAAAATACATGTTTCACCTCGTTATATCACTTTCCCACACTCGAGCACGAACACTTATCAATATAAATAATAGTCTACCATTAATACGCATTAACACTCGAAAATACACAAGTTTAGGAAAATAATATAACGAGCCGACATGTTTTTTCCACGTTGGCGCCAATAACAAAAACTCCTTGGTTGGAAAAAAACTTTGTTTTTTCTAAAATTTTCATGACCGTGGATTCAATGTCCTTTAGTCGTAATCTTAAACAGTTTTCATAGTCTTAATAGCGTCAAACGTGTAAGACGAAAGTCTTCGACCAGTGTGTGTTACCAGTGATGACATATGGCACTGAAACGTGGTCTCTCACTATGGGCCTCATAAGCAAGCTCAAAGTCGCACAACGAGCTATGGAGAGGGCTATGCTCGGGGTTTCTCTACGAGATCAAATCCGAAATAAGGAGATCCGTAGACGAATGAAAGTCACCGACATAGCCCACCGGATTAGTAAGTTGAAATGACAGTGGGCAGGGCACATATCACGCAGAACAGATGGCCGATGGGGACGAAAGGTTCTGGAATGGAGACTACGGACTGGTAAGCGCAGCGTAGGACGTCCACCCACAAGATGGACAGACGACCTAAACTCGAAAATACACAAGTTTAGGAAAATAATCCAACGAGCCGACATGTTTTTTTTTCACGTTGGCGCAAAAAACAAAAACTCCTTGGTTGGAAAAAACTGAAAGAGAGTGTTGCCAACTCTATATCAGCTAATTGGACTGCTAACTAAATCGACTTTAAAAAGAGCTAGATTAGCCTAAATACTTATGCAGAAACAGTTGATTGAATCAGGCGTTACTTTGCAGAAGTCCATTTTTTATTTGTATATGACGAATTTCTAGTGTAATTCCGCTTCTACGTTGTTTCGAGTACCATGAGGAATTAGGAATAAACAATTTTTCGCTATAGATATTTAGTTTAGTTTATTTATTAGTTCAATATAACTTAGTGACTAAATACATAGTAATTATGTATGCATTTAAAATGAAATGATGCAAATTTAAACCGAACCTGAAATAAAATATTAATTACATAAAAAAATAAAAATTTACTTAACCTAAAACAAAAATTAATCAAATCTGTAACAAAAAATTCGCTAAAACAATTTGTACTACTGATATTATTTTTAGATAAAATATTTCTAAATATTTCTGTTTATGCAAAAACGTCTTGATTGATAAATAATAATCCACCATTATTATGCACTTCGACCATGATAAAATAAATGGACGGGCCCAGAAGAAGAGCATTTTTGAAGATTACAAAATGAGCGCCGGCTCTCACTTCGTTTCAGTCGGTCTCCAGCCGTAGGAAGTGCAACACGTGACTATTGTTACATAATAACGAAACATGTGACAAAATTATGCCTTCGTGTGCAGTGCGTGTTTCCCGAAGTATAAATACACAACAAAAACCGCTATTTATATTTTATAACATATATACTGTACATACCTAGTTATAATTAGGTGTTGAAGTATATCTCCGACGGTTTTGACTCGTTTTTACTGAGCAAGTTCAATAAAAAAAAAAAACATTATTATATAGTAAATCGGCGTGGACTAAAACTCCATAATTATGGCATTACTAATAAACCTTAGTGGTTTTTAAATGCCTTATTAATATCCTATTTGTATACTTTTCTTTTTTAAATAATAAATAAATGAAAAAAATAAAAAAATGTTTTGGCCCGTCCATTCATTTTATTTTGGTCGCAGATTATGCATTAACACTCGAAAATACACAAGTTTAGTATAATAATACAATGAGACGACATATTTTTTTCATATTGGCGCTAAAACTCCCTTAACTGCTCTTACTAATAATGTATTGTGGCTAGGGACCCTAGTAGGCAGTCTAAAACAAGGTCCGAGTTGTACAATTCCGAGGTACAAATCACATACAACCTCACCGCTTGATTTCCCAAGATACCATGTTTTTGGAGGAACTAGGACCAAAAGTGTTCCCTGTTAACATGCCACGTTTCGAATCACTACCAGCGACATGATTCATACGTATACTAGTAGAGAGGCCAAACTAAACAGAGCTTGTACCACAGCTTGTACACAGAAAATCACCGAAAATTCTACTCTCTCAATTAATATTTAGGTACCTAATTATTGACTTTCTGGAACGGTGCTCGATACTTTGTAGTCAGTTGACTCAATAACAGGTATGTTTAGCATACTGCTAAATTGTAAATTTTGTACTCCCGCGAGGACAAACATTTTCTATGGAAATCCGTAATTTTGTTTGACTGATTGGATCCTCTTTCACGCAAAATCAGAGCAACGGATCGACGTTAACATTTTGTTTGGATTATACTTGAAGAGCTGGATCGGCACATAAACTACTATTTATGCCAGAAAATTGTACAGTTCCTGAGGGAATGACCACGCGAGTGAAACAGCGAGGCGCAAAGAAGCGCAGCGGCGTTAAGGAGGAACAAACAAACACACTTTTAACTAATAATCTTTAATATAATGATCGTCATACATATCAACAAATTTACTTTATAAAATAATGTTAACTCCGTTCTTGGAACCAACCTACTAGGACACTTTTCCTTCTGACGCAAATTGCACCTTAAAAATTAACTTTATCAAGATAAAAAAGTAAAAATCTTGTTATCAACAAACATATTTTCATTCGGTCGTCACCCGTGTTGTTTAATTGTTATCTGATAAAGGCTTGATGACCTACTATCAGTTAGTTTTGTGTTGCGTTGCGGCAACATAAACGTAACGTCGCGCAAAAATAGTGTTCGAAAATCTTCTTAGTGTAGTGTTTGTGCAATAGATGGAGTAACATCGTCTAGAACAAACCTGCTAAGGTTTGCCCCGGTGTCACGCCCTTTAACGTTGCTTAATCTGGTCTGAGAAGCTACAGATATTTTTACTTGTAGCCTGGCAGAGTTCACAGAAACGGCGCACAACATTATTTTGTTAAAAGTATGCTTTCAGTGACATCTAGGTATTGTTGACGCAAAAAAGTTGGTAAAATTAATATTTTAGTATTTTCAAATTATAATAGTTTAAATTTGTGTAAGTTGTAGCATCGCTTTGATGTATCTGTAATGGTGTTAATAATTAACAAATAAATAAACACCAGCCGGACTAAAGAACAATTAGTTATTGTGCAATATTTTGAACGAAAAGATATTATTAGTTAGATAATACAGCCGTGTTACCTTGCCAAGGTCCATCATAGGTGTGAAGTGTCTGTAAATAGATCGGTAAAAGGAGGATTTTGCAAAAAGGTTTGTGGACTCCTTATTAAAATCTCTTTGTGTACGTCTCAACTTATACAGGGGTAAAAAAAAACCCTGATGAAGCTGTAATGGCACCGAAACCAGTCGAGAATCGTCTCGGCCGATAATTATAACCATTTGTCAAAGTTTATAATGAATCCTCAAGTAAGTTTTGATGAAATGTGTACAGGGTTATTGGATAGCTTCCTTACAAATCATACTTAGCAAATTTTGTTCGTTGACTTTTCACAATAACACCAATATTGTAAACGCAAACGTTTCTGTCTTTGTTATTTCTTTACGGTAAAACGACTGAACAGATTTGCATTAAATTTTGAACAAAGATTGTTTATACCCGGTTTTAATACATATACTACTTTTTATCGCAAAAAATAACGGTTTCTGTGGGATAGCGGGTGAAACCACAAGGCACGGTTAGTACTTAATATATTCACAAAACAAAAAACTATTTACTTTTGTAATACTAAAGTTCACTAAAGTTATATAATTATTTACGAGATATTTACCGTGGTAAGATTGTAGAAATAATAATCAAGTAAATAATCATGTAACTTTAGTGAACAACCGTGATAGCTTAAAACAGTGACACTACACTAAACTAAAGAACTAAACTAAGAAATAAAGTTCAGTTCTGTATTTTGCAGATACAAGAGTTGATTCCTAAGCTTTACCTGCATTATCGCTCATTTGAAATCACGTAAAGTTAACCATATACAGCTTTTAAGAAAAAATCTTGTCACGGAACTAAATTGGTTAGGTTTGATAAAGGAAAGCCGCCTGTGAAAGGTTGTTAGCTATTTATCTATAACCCTGTATAAAGAAGTAGGACACCCTTAACATTATTTACCTACATACGTATGATAAGCTAATCTAGTCTACATCTCGCTGATGATAAATGTCACACGTGAAAAAAAGATACAATATTACACGAAATTAAAAGATACAGTATTCACAATCACACGAATCTTGATCAAGAAAAACTTAAGTATATTGGAAAACTTAAAAAAAACATATAAAAGAGCTAATAATCTTCAAACAACTGAACAGATTTTGTTTGAATCGTAGCTAAGAACACTCCTTATCTTTATAGCCCGTTGGTTTAGTTGGTAGTAAACCTGCCTTCTGCGCTTGGGGGCGTGGGTTCGATTCCCACCTAGGACGAACATTCATAATAATGAAAATTTGTGTTTGTTCTATATCTGGGTGTTAATATCTATTTGAGTATGTATTTGTATGTATATCAGTCTTTGGCAGCCATATCACAAGCTTTGCTTAGTTTGGGGTCAGATGACCGTGAGTTCAAAAATGTCCCGGATATTTATTTAAAAAAAAAAAAAAAACTGAACAGATTTTCTTGAATCATAAGAACAGTCTTGGTCAAGTCACCTTTTAAACAAAACCTAATTGAAACCTTTACGAAACCTTTGAAAAATTCTCAATGGCTTCTACAACTATCCCGACATACATGCCATCTACTCACTAAAAGATTACACAAGAGAAAGCAGACGTCACAATACCCTACTGTGGCCTGCACCATCACAGACCAACCCTGCTCACCACATCCTCAGCGACAGACTCGTTTTCAATTGGAACAGGGTACCTGAGGATGTGGTCGCATCGAAATCAATAAATGCGTTTAAAACAAACTAGACAGATGGATAAGATTGAAGCACATAATCGTAACAGATAAATACATAATTTTGACTGTGTGATATAAGGCACATCAGCATGTGCTGCTCGTCTATCATCAAATAAATAAATAAACAAACTAAATTTAAAGTTACGTTAAAGTTACGATGTCACAGACAGGCATACATATACACAGACATGCAGATCATCATCATCATCAGCCAGAAGACGTCCATTTCACCACCTTTAGACGTCCACCTTTTGCATCCACTGGATGCCAGCGACTCTCACAATGTCGTTGGTCCATCTAGTGGGAGGGAGGCCTACCTATGCTGCGTCTTCCTACACCCACAGATACACAGGTTAAATGATCATCATCAGCCTTTACCTGTCCACTGCTGGACATAATATATGCCTCTCCTAATGCACGCCACTGAGCTCGGTCGGCAGTTCTTTGCATCCAGTTTTAACAATTTTTCCGTTAAATTAACCCATCTTTTTATGTCGGGAGCAAAGATTTCATAATATAGGTCGGGAGCTTTGACAAAATATACGTATCGTCGGGAGTTTAAAAATTACGAATATTAATGTTATGTAAACGGGATGACATATAAAACACGCAGAGTGGCGACTACTTCATTTATTCAGCAATCGAAATGAACAGAGAGAGAGTTAGCTTTTTTTTTTTATATTGACTTGTACTGTTGGCCTTTTGGCCTCTACAGCTTGACCGGACTAGTTAGCGAACGCAGAGTGCGTTCGGCATAACTTGGTGGTTAAGTTTATAGGCGACTAGCACAAGGGCACCTCGAAGGTACGAACCTCGGCTTGAGCCGTCGCCGGGAGTGGGAATCAGACTTGCCCAGGCACCCCAGAGGGGGTGTGCCCTGGAGCCCTAACGGTTTGTTGAACTGATTGATTATTTGGAGAGAATCTAACCGATCTTCTAACAGATCCTGTGGTTCTACGATCCTGCCGGCGGAATCGCTGTGTGTGTGTGTGCCTCTGGTGACCGACGCCTGTACCAAAAACTGAATATTTCCTATTGCTAGGAGCAGTCGGATCGGGCGAGCCCAGCGCCGCCGCGGTGACGACGGCGATGGGGTCGTCCGGGTCGCCCAAGATGTTTCTAGGGCGTCTACGGAGAGGAAGAGAGAGTTAGCTGGCAGGCTGGCTTATATATACACTCCCCTCAAAGGCTTGGCGAGCTTGACAGTGGCATGGCGTGAGAGAGGGGGTGTGTCATGGCGGCTGGCTGGTTGTCATTCGTAGTTTCGCAGGCAACGTCACGTCCGTTTTGTTACAGTTACGAAAGTAAATAATGCCCTACTTTTGACTACAGTCACATTGTTATATAAACCGGAAGACTATAGTTTATATAAATGCATAAATAGCAGAACTACGTAGTAATAACCCCATTAATAACCCTTCAATCGATTGTTACATTCCAGCAAGTGAATTGCATTTTCATTATTATTCAATACCGAACGTCCTTGACGTGAGACGTCAGTTGTCAACTCGGGGCTGCCATTAAAATAAATTGTGTTCAGTGCTGCCACATTGACTATCGTAATCACATCGTTATTAATTTGTAAATCGATACACTTTATTGTTTACAGGTGTAAAAAATTTGTAGCTATTTTGAGGTGGAAATTAAATTACTCAAAGTACTTATTACTAAAATTTTGACTTGTAAAAACCGGAGAGTACAGCTTTTTTGTTTTATTACAATTTTATTTGTATACTAGCTGCGCATTGCGGCTTCGCGCACAAGGTGATGAAAAATGGTGATGATGATGATGATGATGATGAAAAGTAGCCTACGTAATTCTCTACGCGAACTATACCCAAACAAAAAATCAGGTCGATGCATTACTCTGTTGCTGCGTGAATGAGGAACAAACAAACCAACAAACAAACACACTCTCGCATTTATCATATTAGTATGATGACGAATCTCTAATTCCGCTTCTACGTCGCTTCGAGTACAATAAGGATTTTGGGATAATTTATTTTTCTCTATAGGTTAACTAACCTAAAATTAAATATTAATTACATAAAAGAGAAAAACCAAAAACCTTACCTGAAACATAATTTAACTAAATCTGAAACAAAAATTCGTTATAATAAATTGTAATAATGATATTAATTTTAAAATAAAATATTTGAAAGTTCTCAAATGGATAGAAATGTATTCATCCAACAGCTCTGATTTTTTATCCTAGAACATCAAAATGTTTGTTACTATTTTTAGCATTCAGGCAGTAATAAAACTGCGTAATGATTTGAAATGAAATTGGGGGGCAGGATAGTTTGGACTTTAAGTATATATATTACTTACAACGCATCCCGGCTTTGCACGGGCGTAAGTCTTATTTTTATACACCTTGGGTTACATTATTGGAGTTTTAGTAAGGATCCATATTCAAAAAAATATAGCCTATGTCACGGGGATAATGTAGCTTCCCAACAGTGAAAGAATTTTTCAAATTGGTTCAGTAGTTTCGGAGCCTATTCAATGAAAACAAATAAACAAACAATCAAATCTTTCCTCTTTATAATATTAGTATAGATGAGCATAATGTTAAGCAATTTTTGTGGGAAAATAAAAAAGAGCCACTTTTGCCAAGATTCTTTATCTAAATATTGATGTCAAAGGCTATGAATTTCGTTACATCCACTGCCAATACACATTTCCCCTCATCCAAAATCAAGCTACCGATAAACGAGCCTATCCCGAACCAAAAGGCGTACAGTCCATTACTATAACAATAATTTTCAAATGATAGCTCTAGTAAATACTTCTTAATGTACGAGAGACCCATGTGGGGACGAACTCAGGACGTATCTCCACAGGGCCGAATTCATGCTAAGAAAATAAGGAGTACCTGGCGGAAGAGCTTCAGCATGTCAAGGAGTAAAATGTTCATTCATTGCTTTAATTTAGGTTTAAGTTTTTTTACATTTGTCCTCTGTCCCTATCACTAATACAATTCCAGGTGTAAGGTAAACGCTCCCGAAGCCTAAACGCCATTCATAAGTTATCTAAAAAAGGCGAGTACCAATATAATTTTGCCAATTGTAGTTTTAGTGGTAGTAGAAAAGTGGGAAAAGAGAGCCTTAAATCGATTTCATTCATATTATGTGGCTTGGACGCACTGAGATTGTAATTTAATCGAGTTTGTTAGTTCTAGATGGCAGGGGGAGTGGGGGATGCGCTCCAATAAACCGTCCTAGTTACGTCCAGTTCCGTAGTAGGTGGAAGGTCTGTGTGCGTACCGTCAGCCAATCACGTAGTGGCAACAAAACACGGTTATCTAATATGCATTTTATTGTCGAGTGAGCACAGGGCGACGAAAACTCTCTGGAATTCCGCCTCCCTGGAATATTGTAGATAGCGTTGGCAGAAAAGTTTTAATTTAATAAGAACACAATACATCTGTTCACTTCTCTATTGATCTTCAAACAAGCTTCAGAAAATAACCGTAAAAATAAAAATAAATTATACTTACTGGCTGCACCCGTGGTTTTACTTGCGTTAATATTATCTTAGGAACCGTTTATATTTTTGAGATAAATAGTATCCTGTGTCACTTTAAAAAGACAAAAATAAGTCAAATTAAATAGGTATTTTTTTTTACTTATCATCCCTCCATTGCCACTTCAACTTGCTAATCCGGTGGGCTATGTCAGTAACTTTCGTTAGTCTACGGATCTCCTCATTTATGATTCGATCTTGTAGAGAAACCCCGAGCATAACCCTCTTCATAGTTCGTTGTGCGACTTTGAGCTTGTTTATGAGGCCCATAGTGAGAGACCACGTTTCAGTGCCGTATGTCATTTGGCAACACACACTGGTCGAAGACCTTCGTCTTAAGGCACTGAGGTATTTTAAAGATAAAGTTACTCACCTAAATTCAAATAACAGGTTGTACTATACCAGAGGGTCACCTTGCCATTAATCATTAAAAGTTGGAAGCCAGATTGGAGGCGATAACAAAATCAGAACATCCGATGACTTTAATTGCTATCTATAAAGATAAATGATAACATCTGTTACGATAACAAGCGAGAAAAATAGAATTAAAAACGCGGCTTCAAGGCTGTTTTGCATTATAATTTGATATTGCTTCACGTGTCAGCTTAGTCATGTACTAGAGTTTTACACGTTTTTGCTGAGATATTTACCTACTATGTGTTTTTCGGGCTCGTTATTATTGACAGGCTTGGTAGTTGATCTAAGTCAAAACCATAGTCAAAGATACACAACCTAGTCTGGAAAAGTATATTTGGAATGGTAACAAACTTCATCAAAACTCGCGGGAGGATTCATTATAAAATTATTATGACACCGACTTGTAGTCACGATGGTGTTATCGGTCGAGACGATCGACCGGTTTTGGAGCCATTAGAGCCCCTTCCTCAGGGAATATGCGCGATTCTTGATACGGTCACCCGCGTACTGGCGATACCAAGGCCGATAAAATATCATTGTGAGTGCAAGCCGGTGTTATAATAATTTTGGTAACAAACTTATCTAAATTAAAACAAATATCGAAATTAATTGGTTGTTGAGGCCAAAAAGCTCTTTTCTGATAGGGTACAGGCTCAAAGAAAAGGGACTCCCGCTCCGGCTCATTCTTGGTGCAAACGTTAGCCATTGCCATCCAAAACGGTAATGCAGCGAGTATTTTGGGTACCTTTGCGCCGGTAGGTGGTGGGTTAGATTCAGATTCAGATTCAGATTTTTATTAGCCTTATAACAATGACTCGTTATACTAGGTAGGTCAAATACATTAGTCTTAAAAACAAATTATACACAGTTAAAATAATTTACAAAGTTAATATAAAATAAATAAAATATAGGTGCACAATACAATAAAAAAATTTAAATGTCATTTCGTTAGAGCAATGTAATAACATAACCTAGCTGGATTAAACTTTGTTATAACATGAACGTTTGTTAACATTAACGTTTGTTATAACTTTGTCTTTGTTATTTGACGAAGTACTTAAGTTATTGGTGACTAATTTATCTGTTAATTCATTAGATTAATTAATCTTCTATACATATAATAAAATCGAGATATCAACAAAAAATCACACAGGGCGTCTTATAATAAGCAGCTGATACGTCATGACTGTTTTTAGAATTTTTGTCCGTTTGTTTTTGCACGTACATCTCCTAAACTACTGGACGGATTTAAATGCGGTTTTCATGAATATGCTTAGCTATGACCAAATTGAAGTACATGCTATATTATGTCGCAGGAAATAGCTAATCTGTAGTAAATATAAACAAATTAGAAAAAAAAAGAAAAAAAAAATGTGCTACTTCCTCTATATCTCTGGACGTTCATCACATAAACAAAATGTTTTACTAAGTGTTATTCCAAACACTAAAAATGAGGCAGGTATTGTTGAAAGCTAAAGTTAAATTATTGTCAGAATTGTTTGTCAATCAGTACACAACAAGTGTCTGGGCGGGCGGCGCCGGCGTAGGCCGCAAGTCGTAGCCGCGTAGAGGCCTACGAAGCTACGAAGCTGCTACGAGGCTACGAGCTTGCAACTTTGATGAGAGTATATCCGCCACATGCCACCGGCTTATTTGTTCTTTTAAGTTTGCCGCCTCGCGTTACACATTACACACGTAGGATTAGGATACATATTTTTTGTTTATTTGCGTATGACTACTCGGTACTTTTTAAAGTGCGTACATGTTTAAACGCAATCAGTATCGTTACTGGTACTTGTTTCATAGATTTCCCCCATATATTTTGGTAATTTATATTTTTTAGGGTTCCGTACCTCAAAAGGAAATAATGGAACCTATAGGATCACTTTATTGTCCGTCTGTCCGTTTGTCCGTCGGTCAAGACCCTTTTTCTCAAGAGCACGTAAAAGTAACAAGTTGAAATTTATATCAAATACTCGGGCTTCAAATACTTCGGCTTTCTTTCAGTTGTGAAAAAAAAAACTTTTAAGTCAACGCGATCAAAAGATATGACCATATATTATGTCGCATACTTTGCGATTTAACAAAGAAATCACACAAAGAAACACTTACAGGGTACTTCCCGTTGACCTAGAATCATGAAATTTGGCAAGAGGCAAGGTCTCACAGCACATATAAAGGGGAAAAATCCGAAAGTTGTTAATTTGAAGATGACATATCTTCAACATATAAAAAAATTGTTTTGCAATTACAAACTTACAGTTTGTAGTTGGTATGGAAGTTGGTATGGTTTGAAGAACCTTATTGTTGACTACTAAGTTAAGTTTGTCTTTCAATATTTCAACTTTTTTGTTGTTTTTTTTGTTTGGTCCGTCCAACGGAACCCTCATAGCGCGAGTCCTACTCGTACTTGTCCGGTTTTTTGTATTATATGAGACTGGCCAGCCAAAAAAGGTAAAAGTAGGAGGTCCGGTAACTAATAAAGGAACCCTCCTCTATCAGTTACTGGGTGAGTGACGCTTGGGGAGCGCAGGCGCGTTTTAGGTAAAACGCAAACAGCTTAGTTTTTCGATACTAATTTAAATTAATTATGTGTATATATATGAAATAAATGAATTAAAAAAAAAAAAAAGGTAAAGTTATTTTAAAACTATTGTTCTAAAAAGGCTACTTAATTACTTGGCTAAATAACTAACTAATGGTGGAGCCTGGCTGTGGATCCAAGTGACCGGACGGACAAAAACGATTGGTTTTCCCATATACCGTTGAAGGTGTACCTACAGACAATCCAAATGCTCGCGCTCTCTACCAGTTGGCAGCGTACATGCTGTTGGCATTATGTACGGCTGTATGGCTGAATTCATGGTGTATTTGTTCCAGGTGCCAGGCCCCGGTTTGTGCGATGGAGAGCGCATAAGCAGTCACCGTGGCGGGCTACGGGCGGCATGCGTACGCCGCGGGCGCGTACCACGCGCGTGCGACCGCCGTACCGCTCAACGCAAGTCAGTATACGTGTAGCTTTATTTAATACTTCTTGCGCCCTTTATTTAGCTCACTCTTTTCGATATATTTGAAGACATAATTAAAATTGATCAATAAAAAAAATCTACGGAAACTGACGTGGTTTTCACATATTTTAATTTAATAAAATATATAGTCGGAGTAACAGGCTTAATTATACGTGAGTAATTCCCGTGTCATATAAACAAAAAGAAATAATTTTCGTATTTATATAATTATATATATTTGTATATTGTATGTATATATTAGTATAGTAGTATATATTAGTAGTAAATACTATATTAGTATTTTGCATTACTATCATTATAAATTAGTACTTTCCAAATTTTTTTTACATTTTTTAAAATCTTTTTTGCATTCTTAAAAAGAAAAAAGAAAACCTTACCTTGAAAGTATAAACTACAAGTACAGATAAAAGACAGAAAACGAAAATAAATTTCCTAAAACCCTAAAAGGCATATTGCTAGCAATATGTTACTATAGCCTAAACGAATATTTAGAAGACAATTCAATTATGGAACAAATAGATTCGCTCCGCACTATATTGCCATACCCAATCAGGGTTATTATGTGATACCTATCTTAAACATGCTACCTAAGGCCGTATGTAAATTTCATAATATGCAATAACTTATCGAGTATTGAGCAAAACAGGTTACTAGTTAAGTATGCTCCATTCTCCACGTCTTTTCTTAGCATGAGACATAAATTGGACAAACAAGCCTACCATGTCATGCAGAAACGTGCCATACGGCATGCTTGGAGTCTCTGATGACGTCTGAATAAATCTATTTGAAATTATTATTTACTAGCTGCGCCCCGCAGTTTCACCCGCGTAGCGATGAAAAATGGCGATGGTGACGATGATGATGAAAAGTAGCCTATATCACTTTCCAGCCCTTGTAATATACCCATGCAAAAAACCAGGTCCATCAGTTGCTCTGTTGCTGCGTGAAAGAGGAACAAACAAACCAACAAACTAAGAAACCAACAAAAAAACACTTTCGCATTTATAATATTAGTCTGATAAAAAAATTATACAATTTTACATTTATTATATAAGCACTGAATTCAATGTACTTAATTATAACACAGAATTTTTTGAATTTTTTTTTTTGCCATGTAACATTGGTGTTATTAAAAAATATTTGTATTTGTGTTCAAGATGTTTAAAAAAAAGTTTCCGAATGTGTGATACAAAACCTCGTTTTATGTTCTTTGTAACAATAATTCCACCATATAACTCGGCCAAGCTGCTTCTCATTTGCGCCAGAGCCTACACAAAAGCAGTATCAAACGTTCATTGTACTATTGTTGTGGCGTTCCGTTATAGTTAAGTTATTATGGGTATGACAACGGTATTTTGCAATTATACTGGTTATTATACCGTCATGTGATCTCTATTCATTAACGAGTGCTCCGGTATTTCATATTGTGGTAGGTTGAAGCTTGCAGCCTATGGTATTGACTCAAATCTGACAAACAAGGGAGATATCACCATCATTATCAGTCTATTATGTTCCCACTGCTGGGACACAGGTTTTCTCTCAGAAAGAGAAAGAACGCCATGGACGGCCGGATCATGCTGGCTCAGTGTATGTTGGTGAATGAACTTTCACCTTTTTGATATGATAACGTCTTATAAATCGATGAACGCTGGCTGCAAGCATGAAAAATTGTCACGTTCCGCCTGAGAAGCGCGTGTAAGGAGAGCGCGGAACAAGCGATAGAGAGGCACGATCGGCCTAAGCATTATCACGTAAAATTATCGTCCGTAAACCGATTTTACAGACAACCCCTTTTTTGAGGTTCTTTGTTAGTTTAGGACAAGTGAAACTAAATAAAAGCTCGTAAATAATTACGTCAAGATACCTAATTATTTCGACTTTATTTCAATGGTATTTCACCTTGACGTTCTAAAAGTAACCCGGATATTTTCCGCGATGCTACAGGGAGCGGGAAAAACGACAAAAGGGGTAAGAGATAAAGGGGTCGCGCGGTGAGCGGGCGGCGGCTAACTCCCCACGTGACCCCTTTGACGTCTTGCCCTAGCGTCGCGGCCGATATCTGTGTTATGCTGGTGTTTAAATTTATTTAGTAGTGGTTTTTCTGGTATCTTACTACTTATTACATTTCAACTTAATTATACTTACTGGGGTGTCGCGATGACCCCCAAAGTGGAACTTCATCTTTTCAGCCCATGTGCCCTTGCTGAACTTCAGGCCTTCTCTCCGAGCGAGATAGGATGGCCCTAATCCACATGTTGGCCCAGTTGGTGAATGGCGTATGTCTTTGAACTCTAGAGGTTCTTGGACATATTTTTTTTTATAGTAGATAGGCTTGCGCTTGGCCGCCATCTCGCCTGATATTAAACGACGATGCGGTCTACTATGGAGCACGCTTGCCTAGAAGAAACCGATTCACTCTCGACTTGAAGACACCCACATTGTAACTGACGGGGAAAACCAATTCAGGCAGCGAATTCCACAGACTAGCAGTTCTTCCGATACCAGTTTCTTCACGATGTTTATCGAAAAAGCAAATAATTTAATAAATTCATTTAATGAAAATCTTTGCGTACGAATTCAGGGGCATCAGCTAGTAGATTATGTTACTCGTCACATAAAAAAATCTGATACTTACTCGTATGTTATAATTTAAACTGATCCATCTAGTTTAAGTAGCTAAATGCGTATTTGGGAACGACTGGACGTTATCACTACGTCGCTCGGTAGGGAGTTCCAAATACTGCCGTGGAAACCATTCTGCGTGAGCTCTAACTACCCGATTGGCATGAAGTCACGCAGTGCCGTGAGGAGTGACATTTTTATTATCGGAGGGCAAGATCCACTTCAGAATAGAAATGGTGGCCGAGCATGTGTATTTTACAATCTGACGGCCCCCTTTTCAATCTTTGGCCCTGCACCAATGATTTATTTGATAGCCCGTTGTTCTAGTAAGCCTAGTTGGTAGTGATCCTGCCTTCTGAGCCAAGCCACCTAGGACAAATATTCATGTGATGAACATTTCTTTAGAACTTCAATGGTCTATGGGCAGTCTAATTGTATTTGTAGTGTTAAGTTTAGCTTGTATTTTGTTTAGTTAGTAAAGGCACTGGCCCCAGTGAAAAAAATGAACATTTGTGTTTGTTTTATATCTGGGTGTATCTATTTAAGTATGTTTTTATTGGCACCCATATTACAAGCTTTGCTTAGTTTAGGGTCAGATGACTGTGTGTGCAAAAAATGTCCCGAATATTTATTGACTACCTAAATAAACTATGTGCAGTTTCTAGGCCATCGCTCTAAAATTATAAAAAGGAGAACATCGTGAGGAAACCGATATGTCCAAGAACCTCTAACGTTCATAAAAAGACACATGACATTTACCATTATGCACTGGGCCAGCATGGTGGATTATATATAATGTATAGTATTATTATTATGATGGTAGATAAGAAAATGTTGATCGCCATCTTGGGGCGTCCGCCATATTGAATTTAGTGTGACGTCATTTGAGTAATCATATATCCAAACTAAACGTGTATGCAAAATTTCAGCTTAACCAATTCCCCGATAACTGTTTTAAAATTTAGTTGAAAGAATTGTCTCAAACTATAAAAATACAAGGTAAAAATTAAAAAGCTTGTAAAAAGCATTCGAATAATTTTTTAAGTAGGTTGATAATCTAGTTCAAATCGAGAACACTGGCACAGCTTATTACGATTTCATAAGTGACACGTCAACAAAGCCCTGTCATTGGTTCACCGGGTCACGCCCGGCGGTTGACGTCCCATGTCAAGCGTGACACACATCACCCACATGGAATTACAACTGAGAGATGGGATTACGAACTATCTCTCTAATCATTCGAATCATTTCGTTGTTCGATCTTTTAGCTGAAAATATATTGTTTGTCGAGGTTCTACAGGAAATTAATGAAAACAACGAAAAAGAATCAAAATATCGACTGGCTGGTGAAGCATCGACAACACCACTTCTGCTGCAGGTGTCAGGTGGCAATTACCGCTTACCATGAGGGTCCCAATTCTACTAAAGAAATTGTTTTTAAATTGTAAATGTTGCGATTTTAATTGTTAAATAATTGGCTCAAAATTGACAGTTTTAAATATATTTTTATACTAGAAAAATACAACTACTTAATATTATAACTTAGTGTAAAAAAATAATTACAACTGTCAATTTTGAGGCAATTATTTAAAAATTAAAATCGCAACATTTACAATTTGAAGACAATTTGTTTAGTAGAATCGGGGGGCAGGTGGATCAAATGCCTGATTGCCGCTCTACTTATTATATAAATAAAAACATTTATATGAGTTTTTATATCAAGTAAGTACATGTCTTAGTAAGCTCGTTTTCTATATTGCGTTTGAAGTTTTGTCCAAAAGTAGATAAATTTATAATTTGCTAAAGGGTAAATTTTTTGGGCTAAATCTATTTTATCAAATCAAGTCATCACCTACCTAAATGTGTTTTAAGATGAGACAGGATAAGGCAGGTGCCGCTTCTCATCGTGTAGATCAGTTCTCTTATCCCAAGTTGTTCATCTCAATAACCCAGGTTTTTTCAATCTTTACAATAGTTTCAAATTCCATTTTATAACCATTCCATAATTGTATTTTTATATTCAACGGGGCCTCTTGGTGTTGGCTTTGGCCCCACCAATGCCTATCAAATGTCCAGGCTAGAACCGATAATGTTTTGAAATAAATACACATAAATATTTTTTTATGCCATAGGTGGCAAACAAGCAGACGGGCTGCCTGATGGTAAGCAGTCACCGTCGCCTATGGAAACTTGTAACACTAGAGGCATTACAAATACGTTGCTGACCCTTTAGGACTCGATTCACTCGCCGTTTGAAGAACCCCATGTTGTAGCTTCTCGGAAACACCGTGGAAGGTAGCTCATTCCACATTTTGCAGGTATGAGGATAGCACTGTTCAACTCAACTAACAATCCGGATATCAAATCGTTCGATTGTTCAGCGATTTAAATTTTTCGAATGATGTAGTTATTCTATTAGCCCATCTCTAGCGGTAACTACACGGGCCAGCCGTGACGATGTGCCGTCGAACCACACGCCACGGTCTAAACGCTAGATAACGTTAAACATGCCGTCTGTTACTCTGTTTACCTAATGAACAAATGGCTTTATTTATTTTTAACCGACCTCTGGTGGAAGGTTCTCTATTCGGTCAGTGCGCTGCCTATGTGCTGAATATATTCAGTAAAAATATGACAAGAAACTGGTAGTCTTGTAGTATTTATAGTAGAAGTAACTGCGTTAAACATTTGTGAGTAACTCCCGTGTCATATAAATATAATTGGTACTACCACTTTATTTTAAAACAGCCTTATTATAAAATGTACAATAATGTGGATAGATTAATAAACTTAGTATTAATACAGCCAACAGCACTATTCACAGATTACTTACAGAATTATATAAATTTACCGCTAGGAGTAGCTTGCAAAAAATTATATTTAAATATACATATGTTTTTTGTATTTCATAACCCCCTCTTTGATAGTTTAAAATTAGTAGAGAAAAACCTCACAGGCTTTAAGGCTGGCTGGCTGGCTTTACTGAGTGGCAATTCCGTACCCAAAGGGTGTAAACAGGACTCTATTACTAAGCCTACGCTGTCTGTCTGTCTGTGCGTCTATCGGAACGGTACGGAACTCACAGTGCACCAGCCCGACTCGCACTTGGCCGGTTTCATTAGTGTCAAATCAGCTTGTTTGACCAACACAAGTTCTTTGTCATCGTCATTGCAAGCGGAAGTATGACGTCACTCAGGTCAGTGTCCACACAAAGACCCAACAAAAAGCCTTGTGTGCCTAAAAACATAGGTAGAGGCTTAGTACTTGTCGCAGTGGCACAATAAACCTTAATCCATTGACATAAAGTAACAGCTTATCCAGGAAATGAAAGCTATTGAATGACATCACAGTGTCATAGAAGGACGATCAAAGTACCAAGGGTTACATGATTTTTACAAGCTTTTATTAAACTTAATGTTTGTTTGTTTAGGTCAATACTATATACTACTAGCGACCCGCCCGCCTGGCTTCGTACGGGTGTAATTCACGTGCGAAGCCGGGGCGGGTCGCTAGTCATTATATATAAACCTTCCGTGAAAATGTATCTAACTGATGGGGAAAACCGCATCAAAATCCGTTGCGTGATTTAGGAGGAGTAAGCGGCCATACAGACATACATACTATCTTAGTACGTAGTACGTAGCCGTAGAGATACCATCTTGCCTGTCTGAATCAAAATCATAATCAGATAACATTTATTGAGCATCCGATAACTTTGATAACCGAGAGTGGAGTGAGGTGGAATAGAGTGGGGGGAGTGGAGTGGAGTAGAGAGCAGTGGTGGTAGTGTACAGTTGTCCGATAACTGGATTTCTGTCCTCCAGAGCAAAACTATTTAACAGCCAATTTTAAACAGCACGACCAACATTATTATTTTTATCTTTGGATTAATTTTAATTGTCTTAATACACTGTTCTAACTGTTGTAACCACGTGGTGGGCGAGACTAGGTTGGCGGACCCAGGCCGACCGAGGATGAGGTGGACTGACGACATTAAAAGTACTGTCGGGAACGAGTGGATGCGACTAACGAGAGACCGGGGAGAGTGGCATAAACAAAGGGGGGCTTATACCCAGCAGTGGGTCACTCAGGGCTGATGATGATGATGACTGTTCTATGGGTTATAATTAATCTGAAATACACGAGTTGATTATAATTTAAAAAAATACTCGAAACACCAAACATGGCGTCCGGCAATAACAACAAAATGTAGATACGTTTAGTGCCCAACGGAGGCGACCTCGGCGTTTGAAACTGACCCAGGGGTCGTCAACTCGAGGTCAGGGGTGATATCAAGGGTCAGGGGTGGTACCAAGTTCGCTTTTCGCTTCACATTGGTTCTTAAGTAGCGGAGATTTAACGCAAAGCCCTGAAGCCTGGAGTCAGTAGAAAGCTACCGACTTAACTGTTGCTGGCCAAATGTTAGAACTAAAATTTTCTACGCAAAGTTAGTCACTTTGTTCAGAAAATGCGATAGTGGCTCCCTTTCAACTTCACAGATAGGTTGGTAGCACTGAGTTTTGATAAATGTTTCACGTGGAAGCTCGTCTCTACTTAGTACGTCTAGGCGAAGATGAAATAAGCACATTACGAGTTAAGTTTTATTTAGCTCGCGTACTTATTTAGACTTGTGTCCTAATGTATCATTTAATTACTCGGCGAGGCGGCAACTAAACAGTGAGTTTTTCCTATCAGACGGTCAACAATCGTAAAATGTCGGGCTTATATTATGTGTATTTTATTTTTAATTATTGCCTACTACCTTGTTATTCTTATTTTATCTATACATTTATTGTTTTTTTTTTTGTTACCTAAATTTTTCTTAGTGTTTGCACATCTACATAATCTATATCTACTCTTGAGAACCTGTAATTGGCTTCCCATCGCTTTTCCATTGTATACTTTAGTGTAAAAAGCTGCTGGTTTTCCAATAAATAAATAAATTATTACAAATAACAAGCTCAGTGAAGGATATAATTAAATACATTCTGAGATATTATAAGTAATGAGATTGTATATATATAACATCATTTGGATATAAGCGTTTAACGTTTTTGGTGGGGATAGAGAGCGGGTGCGTTGTCCCTCTACCACAAAGTGTGTCTAAATCATATAATTATAAGTAGCATAGAAGTAATGCCAATTTAGCATAAACGAATTAAACATGCTACATTCTTTACTCATATGCAAAATTGTTGTTACCAGAACGAAACAGATATATTTTTAACAGGAAGGCAAATTACAGGGTTGTACACTATTTAATATGAAAGGGATCTGTAAAAGGCTCCAAAGGCTACAGTACTACTGACAGACGGCCTTGTACGCTTTGTAAAACACGTGACGGATTCTATGCTCTTTATTATTCTGTGATGTTAGAATAGCATTTGTAGGTATGGCGCGCTAACAGATTGACGTCATAACGTTTTATTCGTGCACTCTCTGTCTGGATGAAATTAAAATTCTTATAACTTATTTATTTTTGAAAGAAATTCAATGTTGTTTTCGTCTTTAATTAAGATCAGCTTTTGAGGAACTACCTAATAAAAAAATTAGGACACATAATGTTGAAAAACTTAAATCGGTAAGTATAAATATAATGTATGTGTGTATGTATATCAGTCTCTGGCAGCCATATCACACGCTTTGCTTAGTTGGGGGTCAGATGACCGTGTGTGTAAAAATGTCCCGAAAATTGTTTTACAATTACAAACTTACGTTTTGTAATTGTTATGTATGGAAGAAGTTTGTCTTTCAATATTTCAACTTCAGTTAGTTGCTTTTTTGGACTCGTGCTCTGAGGGTTCCGTTAGATGCGAGTCCTACTCGTACTTGTCAGGTTTTTTTATCTATACTAATATTATAAAGAGGAAAGATTTGATTGTTTGTTTGTTTGTTTGCATTGAATAGGCTCCGAAACTACTGAACCGATTTGAAAAATTCTTTCACTGTTGGGAAGCTACACTATCCCCGGGTAACATAGGCTATAATCTATACCCGTGCGAAGCTGGGGCGGACCGCTAGTATTTTATAATTGAGATCTACTTTTGGCCACCAACTAGGTATGTCAAAAGAATATACGATACAGGTGTTGTTAGTATTATAAAGACGCTTCTACATGAAAGCATCTGTTATATTTAATTTACCTGCACGTCTCTGAAACTAATCACGAAATATATTCCGTCGAGGCTCATGCAAATTTATGTTAACGCTACATCGGCCAAACAATTTTCTTAATGAAAAATTTACCTAGCTGAAGAGATCAGGGCCTTATCTTCGACGGGAATGAATTCAAGCAGCTTTCCTTACTTAGAAGTAATTTGCACCTCTTGAATATTAAGGGATCGCCGTTATTTCGGTGATGCGACTTTTGATCACCTTTAGAGTTTGATGAGCTTGTGATGAAATGAATGTAGCTGTAGGTAATTTAACTGTTTTTTTACTCTAGGGCAAATGCCTTTATTAACTAAACAAAATACAAGCTAATACTAACACTACAAATACAGTTAGACTGCCCATAGACCGTTGAAGGTCTAAAGATAATCTAAATGCTCAAGCCCACTACCAGTTGGCAGCGTACCCAGCATGCTGGCGGCATTACCACGCTGAATGGCAATGCTTATGCGTTGAGCCAGAAACACGCCAGCATTTTGGTAACGCGTCGCATTATCCAGGCGCTCTGAAAGATTTTAATTATACTTATACCTACTAATAGTTCGCACCGAACCGTGACCTCGCGACCCATAAATCTTCGGAACCCTTAAATCGATTTTGACCATATTCGAATTGAATTGAACTACTTACCTGCAAAGTTTCATGAAGATCGGACCAACGGTACGCAAGATATCTGTGTCAGCTCCACATAAAAAACTTAGTAATGAATAATGAATGATCTACTTTCGGCTTAGTACACCAACTCTTCGTAACCCTGTCGAGTGACATAGGATACAATTTTTATCTGACTTCAAAAAGAAGGAGGATCTCAATTAGTTTTTTTATGTTTATCTCAGAACTCAGTCATCTATAAACCGATTTAATAAATATTTTTTTCAATTGAAAGGACATACTTTTTGATTTGCCCCACACAATTTCATCCAATTCAGTTCAGTAGTTTAGTTTTATAATCAAAATAACTGCAAAATGTCACCCAAGTAAACGAAATTGCGTATTTACTAATATTGAAGTCGGTTTTAAACATTACTAGCTTAACCTCGCGGTTTCACCCGCGTAGTGATGAAAACTGGTGATGGTGGTGATGATGATGTTGATGATGATGAAAAGGATGATGAAAAGTTGTCTATGCCACTCTGCGGCCTTTAAACTATACCCATGCAAAAAATCAGGTCGATCAGATGCTCTGTTGCTGCGTGAAAGAGGAACAAACAAACCAACAAACTAACAATGTTTTCACATTTATAATATTAAGTATGATGATTGATGATTATGTTAGACGCTTTTTAGCTAGATTATAGATTTTAAGAGTGCCTAAGAAAGCCATCTTCATTTCGTTCCGAGTATCAAATACGACGCGAAAGCCTCTTATCTCTGTCGTCAGACGATTACGTCATAAAAAATAATGGGCCATACAAACGCAGCAAGGAACTAAACATTTGGCAGCACGAGACAAGAGGGGTACGGAATTACTGTTGGAGGAATAAACCTATGGACATGACACTCGGTCTTCAAATCGAGAGTGAAACACACTAAAGTGTTTGTCATTCAATTCCGTAACAGTGGAACACATTTTAATGAAACTTGGTACGGAGGTAGCTGATGTGCATTAGAGATAAATACATTTACATGATTTTGTAAAGAATAATAATCAATTTGCGCAAACACCATGATCGTTTACAATAATTACCCGGCCTAGCTATAAGGACAAGAAAACTGTTTGAAATTTGAATTTCCCGCCATAGATAGGTAGATAGATAATATAATTATGTTTTAAACGTTTATCGGGACTAATCACGTATTATTTAATTTAGGTAAAAATATGTACCTTTCGCTCGACGTTTCGACCATGTTACAATGGCCGTGGTCACGAGCTGACTGAAAACTGCGGGTGAGTCCGGCGAGAAGAGCGGGTATTTTGTTAATTTGATTTTGAAAAATCGCAGGGTTGTCACTACGACATACAACACTGACTGTATCGGTATATGTCCTAGTACCTACACAGCGGTTTGTACACTTGCTTACTATGGGATTCCACGACGCCGCTAACTTAAATTCATCTTCCCGGTTGAAATTGCATTGTAAACATTTAAAACATGTGTTCAAATCGCGAAAGTTTAAAAATTACTGATAGGTAGATAAACTCTTATTGTTCATACCACAAATTTCATACACACGATAAAACAGCTTAAAAATTAGTGCAACAATCGGCGGCCTTATCGCTAAGAGCGATCTCTTCCAGGCAACCTTAGGATGGAGAGGATTTATACAGGAGGTAGAAGGCGGGGCGTGTAATATAGTACATACTTAGGTGAAACGTACCACCTTAATTCGTTCAGCTTACAGTCGTTGCATGTCCCATAAGTTATTCGTGGAAGGAATTACTCTTTACGGAAGGTTGATCTAGTGGGCTGCTTCCAGCTTCTTAACTGCTGCGTAGCGCCTCGCAGTGACAGAGTGGCTGTTCTGCTGTTTTTGCTAAGTTACTCTCGCAATTTCTCCGATGAGTCTGTTGTTCTTCGAGTTTTTAGCTTGAAATTTATTATCTATCTTATTACATAGTATTGTTTTGGTTTTGGCGCTGCGTCTCCTTTCTGACAGTGTGTAGTGCAAATGTGCGATGTACTGCTGCTGGATATTACAGAAATACAGAAATGTTTATTTTGTAATAATGAAATTTAAAGACAAACACAATTATCCAAATATGAGTACGTACATTATCACAAAAACCGGCCCCAACTCAGCATGTTGCTGGTTGTACACAACCAGCGCTGGTATTCTGTTGGGCCCGGCAAGTGACGTCACGCTCAATACCTGAGCGTGCGCGCGCGTACAAATACATACAATAAAATATACATACAAATCGAATAATAAACACTAGAACAACAATTTTATACAGAACAACAATAACATACAGAAAAACAATTATGTACATAACCAGAATTACATACTGGCCCACGATCAGAGACAGACAAATATATGGAGTTGGAGCCTAATACTAAATTGCACTGGTGTAATTTTTTTGACTTACCTCGCCTTTTTGATGCATAAAAATAAAAATCTTTAGTTTATTTCTGAAGCCACAAATACTTTGCAGGTTCCTTATAGGCGGTGGAATATTATTCCAACCCTGTCGCAGCGTATCGGAAACTGCCTCTGAAGGCAGCTGAGCTATGTCGCTCTGTCCTGAGCTGCAACAACTTGGAGCAAGTGCGGGCCAAGTGAGGGTTATCACTTGACTTCCAAGAGAACTTATCGTACAGATACTTCGGAGTTTTGTAATTAACGACACCAAACAGAAGACACGCCAAGTGGAGCTTACGGCGATGCATCATCTTCAAGAGGAAATATTTGTTTAAATATGGTTATATATACTAAGTATTTTAAAACCTAAAGGTAGCATTCCGATCTTGCCAACCGCAACCGGCGGCAACGGCCGCATCGCGCGACCCACTGGGAGTGCTAAACAATACAAGCGAAAACGATTCGCGACTCGACTCGCATAAAGTTTAGGAAAATAAAACAAAGAGACAACATGCTTTTTTCACGTAACCTCCAAATTTTTTTTATGATATATAAAACTTATATAATACTTATTTAAACTATTATCCCTACCCATGTTTCTAACTCACCTAGCTGACCCGACAGACGTTATCCTGTCTAAGAACAGTCAAACGCGCGAAATTAAAATCGTTGTTTAGTTTTCTGAAATTTTCCGTTTTTCTGCGTAATTTTCTTATTTTTCCTTTCCGTAAGAACCTTCTACAAAGGATTAGAAATCTTTAGAAAACGAGATAAACGAAATCGGTTAAGTCATTTTCAAGTTATGGCATGACCAGGGTAAATAGGGATTCATTTTATATAAATATATGATATATATCTATATATATATAGAATATATATAGATAAGGGACATAACATTATACTCTACAGTACTACAGTGTAAGCGACATGACAAATTTTATCAACCGAGCAAAATTTTTCTGTAAAACTCAAATGGAAAGTTCCAAAGCTAACACGCACGAAATCTGAAAAGGTTTAATTCCAAAAAGGCCAACCCTAAACATAATCCCATTCATAAACCGAAAAGTTGTGTTCGAAATTCAAAAGAGGACCCGACGCTGTGTCAACACGCTTTTGGAGGCAATAGATATACTGAACGAGCTATAAATCAAACTAATATTAGGCGCATTATTAAATCCTCTCCCTGAAAACAAACATCAATAACCACCCTAAAATAAGCCCTAAGTACAGCCGTGAATAGCTCAAAATCCCATGGCGGGATAATGCTCTTTATACCTTTTTACCTACAATGTTGAAGTGACCAAATATTTTTCTTGACTCTTTACCTCCAGTCGGCTTCGAAAAATGGGACGCGTATTTCATTATTGTTTGTGGAAAAAGGAACATTGTTTTTTAGATGTTAAAGCTGATAATTGATTGGAGTTAAATGTGAATTGCTGTGATAATAATGCTTTTATTTGAGGCCTTATTCATCGATATAAATAATATATCGATGCTTCCGTTAAATAATAAAGTGATTTGCTTTTCACTAATTTTGTTTCGTGATTCAAATTAGCTAGCGACTTTTTAGGGTTCCGTACTCTAAGGGTAAAAACGGTACCCTATTACTAAGCCTACGATGTCTGTCTGTCTGTCCGTCCTACCTTTATACGGCTGTATCTGTCGAACCGCAATAGATAGACAGTTTAAATTTTCACAGAATATGTAATGTTACGGCGGATTAACTAACAAATAACAAAAAACAGAGAAGTCCCCATACAACAAACGTATTTTTTTAACTTATTTTTGTATTAGCTCTAATGTAAAAACGGTAATACGTACAAGCGTCAAACTTGGTACGATTATAGTAGTAATAAATAATGGCCAAGTGCTAGTCGGTGACAAATTTCTGTTCATTACCAAGTTATACCGAGCGTCACTTACAAAGTATTAGCTATGTGACGGCGTAACAATTGCTAGGCTATTTTGGTAGGCGTTAAGTCGGATCAAACAGTTTTTTTAAATTGATATAAGTATATTGTATTTTGTGGTGGTACGAAACCACCTCGCAATTGGCCGGTTTATATAAAATCTTATCTTACTAATATTATAAATGTGAAAGTGTGTATGTTTGGCTGGACTCAACGCCGAAACTACTCAACCGATTTTGATGAAATTTGGTATGGATTTAGCTTATACCCTGGATTAACACATAGGCTACTTTTTATCCCGAAAAACATCATCATCATTTCATCATTTTCATGTTCATCATCATCATCATCACCATATTTCATCACAATGCGGGTGAAACCGCGGGGCTCAGTTAGTTTATTAATATTTTGCTTTTTGCTTTTCTCTCGATATTTAGGTAGGCACTTCACCGTTTTTGAACGGCATTGGCATTGCAACTGCACATAACTAATTTAGGTATACCAAAAAGTGATTGGTGCAGGGCTGAGTATCGAACCATATGCCGTCAGTTTGTAACGTGCATACCTCACTGCTCAGTCACCATTGCTCAAATGTTGGAGTAATAACAAACAATTGATTGAACTTGAAATTGGAATTGATTGAACTTTGAATTTGGAATTGTTTGACATTTGTATTATTATTGTTATTTTTTTATATTTTTTTTCATTCCTTATTTTTGTAATCTAATTAATTAATATGTTTGTATTTCAATCAATTAATTATTATTTTATTATTTATTATATTCTTTCTTAAGTTAAAACTGTATTGACGTGTAAATTGCCATTTTATTAATAAATTTACTTATGACTTACTTACTTAATAAGCGTAAGGACTCAAAAACCCCGATAAAACATAGATCGAACTGAGAACTCAACCTCCTGCGCAGTCAGTTTAATATTAGCTTCTTTAGATGCAGTTACGAGTACTTGTAGGCACTCCTGCAAATCTGCGATGAAAGTTCCCGCTGCATCGCTCCGCGCTCAGATATATAGTAGTAACATCCCAGGTGTCGCGGAATGGTACAAGTATATAGAAAGGTCGTTAGATTCACGCGTCGAGCCGGAATAATTCAATTATCGAGCTAGATATACACACATACAGAACTAAAGATCTGACACTTTTGGAAGGTGTTCTTTTTTGGCTTGCGTTTGGCCGCCATCTCGCCTGATGTTCAGCGACGATGCGGTCTACGATAGAGCACGCTTGCCTAGAAGCCGACCGATTCACTCTTCATTCACTCCGATTCATTCACTCTCGACTTGAAGACACCCAGATTGTAACTGACGGGGAAAACCCATTCAGGCAGCGAATTCCATAGCAGTTCGCACAATAAACGTGGAATCAAAGCGCTTCGTACGGGGTTTCGGAGTATCAATCATAAAACGATGTCGAAGATCTAAGGAAATGGCTGTTGGCTGATGGAAGTGCCTGCGTAGCGTGCCTTATCTATACCTTTTGAGAGGACGTTATCTCCACAGTTAGGAAAGGCACGTCATTTCAACACTTCCAGCCAGAAAACGGATAATTCTTTAGATCTTCCAAAAGTGCTGATCGTAAAGTTATCCTCGTTCTAAAAAATAAATGTTAGCTAAGTATTTGTCGCATTATTATGTGCGGAAAATATCTGTAAGAATAGAATTATACACTTTTATCGGATTTATCGAATTTGTTTTATCGGTTTTGTTTTTTCTATTTTTTATAGACTTCCGTCATGTAGGCTCTATGTGACCATGGATAGTACAAAGTGTTAGAAATGCCAGAAATTAAAATAATGTAAAATACACGCAATAAAATCCTTTCAAATGTTTAATTTCAATTTGTTTTATTAGTGAAAACCTAATTCCTTTTTATGTGCGATAAAATTATGCATAAAGAACGTAAAATATACCTGAGATTAATTTCGTAGTGCTTCTAATATACAGAAAAATCTTTTCATAGACAGCTTAATGTATTAATAAAGTTTAATTTTTATTTTGTAAGTTTGTAGGTTAAGAGTTGGCTACATTTTTTCGCTTTCCTTCTGATTTGCGGCCGTGTAAAGTTTGTCATCTAGAGACCTAACTATATTTTGAATAGACAAAAATATTATAAAGAATCGTTAAAATATTGAAATTAAACGCTGTAATGACTTTAATCTAGAAAAAAAAAATTCAATATAAGTGTTAGAAATGAAACTCATAGAATTAAAGTGGCTTGTTATAACGAACAGAAGTTATCCTCATGAGGTTGTTTGCATCTTATCAATAACCCAGTAATAATGAAATAAAATGCTTAGGTACTGTCTCTCAATTATACGACGTTAGACCACGGATGTGAATATGACATCCATGCAACGAAACTTCAGGCAAAAACAACTCTTATTGCACTAGAATGTCCACAAGATCCAAGCAATAATTGCTTGAGTGAATACGTGGCCAATATTCTGCAATAACATATCTGCAATAACATATTTCCAATAGAGTGGATTATTCTATTATTGATTCGAAAAGTTATAAGAAGTGGTACATTTTTATAAGCGAGCGGATAAGAATTTTATTGTTCTTTCATATAGGGTTATATATCTTTGACTTTTTACTCGACTTCAAAAAAGGAGGAACGTTCTCAATTCCATCAGTATTTGTATTGTCGAAATTCTCGCCTTGTCTTATTTAAATAGATACGTGAATAACTACAGAAATAAATATCACTACCATTTCAATAAAGAAATCATAACTTTTAAACTGCTGGACCTCAGAATAACTACACATAGAAACCAAGTACATTAGCAAAATTTAAGCCATTCAAATGGTGTCATATATGACACCAAAAAATATACAAAAATTTTACTATGACAATTTGCGCGGTGAAATCGTACCACAACAAATCAGAAAAGCAGCATAAAAGTTATGGTGTGACATTCCACAGGTAATCCATTAATTTTCTTGCTTAAATCATTTAAAATACCAATCGAAACGTAAGCTTGTAGCTTACGTTTTGAGAAGGCGTTGTTTGGAAACTTACCTATTCTAAGTGCTGGACAGATTTTTCATAAAAATATAGCGAATAGCGATAACTTTAGAAATTCGTCATTATCACCCTATGATTTTCCCACTGCTGGGACATAGACTTTCTCTCAGAGAGAAAGGATAGTAATCCACCATGCATCCCATCCATCTAATCCACCATGCTGGCCCAGTGCATGTTGGTGATTGTTGTGCCTTTTTTTGAACATTAGAGGTTCTTAGACATACCGGTTTCCTCACGATGTTTTCCTTCACCGTTGTTGAAGCGTCGAAAATAAACATAATTAAGTGATTGGTGCAGGGCCGAGGAACGAACCGGGTGCCGTCAGATTGTAAAGCGCACAATGACATGTTACCGTTTGGACAGCAATTTTAGAAAATAGAGCAATTTAAATTTTATATAATATTTTTTTTTTTTTTATAAGTAATTTGATTCTTATTCTTATTTGAGATGGGGGCGACAAGTCCTGCACTAACGTCCCTATTGTGCATTTCCTCCTACCAGAATTTACCCGAGCCAACCCAACTCCTTGAAATATAGGAGTGAGGCTCTGGGGCGCTGGCACACACGCTCCAGTGGCGTAGATGGTAGTGCAATGTAAATAATGATGAAAAGCAGTCTAGCTGTTGTGGTGACGTGGATGAAGAAGGCAATGTTGCCTCATGCAACCCGGTAGCGATTCTAGTTTCTTCTGTGGCTTCACAATGCCACAGCCATGCTCAACAGTTTCGTTCTCTTTCATGCAGCCAAGATACAGTGGACTGTCCGCGAATCCTAGCTTATACAAGTGACTATTCAAGTTGCAATGACCGGTTATAAGGCCTACTATCAGGCGAAGGTCCTGTCGTTGCAACTTCATTAGGTTGTTGGTGGTCTTCCTGTTAAGAATTGGGAAAGCGGCTTTAGCATGCTTACAGTCATCTTTCTTGTCCCACAGATTCTGTTGTTATTTTTCGGTGTGACGACGCAGTAGCTCTCGCACTCCCATCGCTGATGGTTTGCAGAGGCCTACTGCGTCATGGCTTACCTGTTTCCTAGCACCCTCCTTAGCAAGAGTGTGTAATTTGAATGTTATAAGATTCTTAAATCTACTGACTTTGAAATAGTCTGTTAAAAAGTGAACAAATATTGTTGAAAAGCATTTCCAAGTGTTCAAACCTTCAACCTCCATATTATTCGTATGACAAAACAGTCTTCAGTGGGAATTTATATCCCTGCGAGTAAAGAACCTACCTCCATACGAGACGTGACCTGCATCACAACCTGGAAGCCAGCGCTTGTCTCTGTAAATGGCTCTAAGATTGGATATATAAATGGGCTTAACATGAAAATTACAAATGGGTTTAAGAGTGGTTTGAAATGAAAAATGTAGTTGAGTGTGATTTAAGAGCTCGTTCCCCTTCCGTAGTATCTTTTTCACCCCTTTTGATACATTCTTATAGATGAAAAAGAAGTGTTTATTAAAAGAAACCGATTGGATATTTTATCTTTAGAACAATATTAATTTTTTATTCCTAGCTGACGCGAAAGACTTTCCTACCCCATATTTAATATAGGTATTTGTTAAAATTGAAATCTTACATTTTTACATTAATTTATAATATTTTCATCAAGGACGTTGTCTACCTTTAATAACTAAACAAAATACAAGCTAAAACTAACACTACAAATACAGTATATTTGTTTGAGTTATAGTTTACAATCCCATAAAAAAAAGCACTTTACAAGAAATTTTGTGTTGTTTACAATTTTATTGTTAATAAATAATTAAGTTACTCCAGTTATTTTTAAGTTAGCTTAATACTTGCTTTATGTTATTGTTAGCTCGTATACGGCAGACTGTTGATACCACGATGCCACTATGTTTTTAGTTGTTTACCATCAGTACAAGCAAACCTAGACGCAAGTAGATAGCTCTACGATAGTGGATAATAGAGATTATTTTTCCCATTTTTCTGACTCTACCTAGCTGGAACCAATTCTGCTAGAGTCAGGCAAAGTCGGGCAAACTTATTGTTATGGTAATGAAGCCTCGATAAATCCATTTTTATCGCCCACTCTATCCCCGCTTTGGTGGCTACATACAGCCCTACATAGGTAGTATTATTATATACAGATTTGTGGTTTAATACAGCTAGTTTAAAACAAAATATGGGGTATAGTTGACATAATGAGTATTTTGTAAAAAAAATTGGCTAAACTAAGTAGATAAGTGCTTAGGTAGGTACTTATTATGGCAGACTTGAGCCTACATTATATAGGTAACATTCTGTATTAAAAAAAAGATACTGTCTACATTAATATAATATTCAAATTAGGTAGTTACTTCTAATAAATTTAAGAAGAATGTGAAATGGATCCCTATTAATATGAAACTCATAAATAGGTAGGCCAAATAAAATCCAATTGTTTTTTTTTTATAGCGCCATCTTTTTTAAATTCATACAATCACCCGTTTGTCTGCTTTACCGACAATGTCACTACGCATGCGCAGACCGGTTCGAGGCCACGGCCACAACTACATTCACGCGATTCACGCACACTGGCGCCACCGCTGTCGCTTGTCAAACGCGTTATTTATCATCCGAGTAAATAATGCAATATTTTTAGTGTTATTGACTGTTTACCTACGGAAATAACAACAAAATGTAAGTATTTAATTTGTTTCTTACTAAATTATTTAATTTTTGGTGCTGGAATCTGAAATCTTGTATCCAAATAACCTCTCACAAGTCTTACATCAGTGCGCATGTCTTTTTATCGGTTTTATCTTGTCATCGTCTATGTTTTTCAAGTACATAATTTTAATTATTAACATAATTAATGATAATTAGGTAATTAAATAGCTTTGACTTGTCTAATTGTCTGTTTACTTCTTTAGGGCTAACGAGTAACATCCGATATGGTCTAGTGGCTAGGATACCTGGCTCTCACCCAGGAGGCTCGGGTTCGATTCCCGGTATCGGAATTATATTTTTGTACTCAAATTTTATAATTTTTGTTTCAGAACCAAAATGAACATAAAAGCGTCTTTGGCCATTTCTATGGTCTTCATCGGTTGCTGTTCCAATGTTGTGTTCCTCGAACTATTGGTGAAAGAGGACCCGGGAGCGGGCAACTTAGCAACGTTCCTGCAGTTCCTGTTTATTGCCACCATCGGATTCTGTACTGTCGGCAAATTCGGAACCGCCGAGCGCAACATACCGTTCAAACAGTACCTGTTACTCGTTGGTTTCTTTTGGACCAGCAGCGTTGCGAATAATTATGCCTTCGACTTTAACATCTCCATGCCACTACACATGATCTTTCGCGCCGGATCCCTCATGGCAAACATGGCCATGGGAGTCTGGATCTTGAAGAAACAATACCCACCGCTGAAATACTTGTCCATATTCATGATATCAGCTGGAATCGCAATCTGCACCATACAGTCGAGCGGAGACGTCAAAGCGCCGAGAGAAACACACGAGGATGCTGCTGAGGAAGAGAAGCTCAAGTTCGTTGACTGGCTCTGGTGGTGCTTAGGAATCGCCATTCTGACGTTTGCTCTATTCGTATCCGCGCGAATGGGCATCTTCCAAGAGTCACTATACGCTAAACATGGCAAGCATCCGTGGGAAGCCTTATACTTCACCCACTTATTACCTCTTGTCATATGGCTGCCGACCGCGCCAAATCTCATAAACCACGTTAAAATCGCCACTGAGACGCCGGCTGTGGAATTCCTAGGCGTAATTTTCCCCAGACAAGTGCTGTATTTGATCTTGTATGTTCTGACACAAGGGCTTTGCATCAGTGCCGTGTACGTTTTAACCACTGAATGTGCGTCTCTCACAGTCACGCTTACAGTGACCTTGAGGAAGTTTGTGTCACTACTTTTCTCAATAGTTTACTTTAAGAATCCGTTCACTGCCGGTCACTGGATTGGGACTTTCCTGGTGTTCTTAGGTACGATGATATTTACTGAGCTTCTGCAGAAGACTGTAGCACTATTTTTACCTGCTCCTAAAGTAGACAAAAAGAAAGAGTAAGTAGACAAATCATTTTTTGTTTGTTTACAAATTATTTGTCGTCACATGGGACGGAGACGGTTTAAACGTTATTTAAGATAGCCCGTTGGTCCAGTTGGTAGTGAACCTGCCTTCTGAGCTTGGGGGCGTGGGTTTGATTCCCACCTAGGACAAACATTTATGTGATGAACATTTGTGCTTGTTCAATATCTGGGTGTTAATATCTATTTAAGCATGTATTTAAAACTATATTATATGTATGTATAAATAATAAAAAGCTTGGAAATACTAAAACACTGACATATGGCATTTATAAATTGGTTGTGAGCGAATTGTATTTAAACATATATATGTATATCAGTGTATATCAGTCTCTGGCAGCCATATCACAAGCTTTGCTTAGTTTAGGGTCAGATGACCGTGAGTGCAAAAATGTCCCGAATATTATTTATTTATTTATTGTTGGGGAATGATTTAGGATATTTTTCGGAGATCATTGGTAAGGTTTATGGTTGTGTGTTTGAGCTTACGACGTATTATTTAGGTACGTTTATATATATTTTTCCACAAAAACTACTAAATTGTTTTGTATCTGATTTTTTATTTGAATCGTTTTAATCATAATGATTTCAGACGTAAGGTCGTACTCAACGCCAGCTTTGAATTTTTTGTAATGTTACTAATTTTGTTAGTTAAATTAAAACAGTTACAAAGAAAGCTTGATATTGCATAATTGGGGCTATATTTTAACGAAGAAGGATATTTTTTTCGAAATGTTCCGGATGATGCAATGTAATGTATATAGATAGCTTCTTACAAAGTACGTAGATAATTAAGGATGATGTAAGCCATTATAAGCAGTATTTTGTACATGATAATGGTGATAATAACGCGGTAGTCACTATCAGTTCCTTGTGTACCAGTATCTAATGTAAGAATGATAGTCAATATGTGTGAACAAAGTGCAAGTCATTCGAGTGAATCTTAAAATTTATATGATCGTTTTAAAGTAGTGGAGTCATTCTTTAGCTGTAATGTTGAGTCAGTGACTATAATAATATATGAAAAGTATTTCTACAGGGTTATAAAGAAAGGGCATTGTAACCCGAAAAGACGTCATTGTACACATAACTATGTTTTTTTTTACTATGAGACAATATCTGAAATCGTGAAATAAATATCTGCTGTTCCTCAGAAAACGGTCTTATGGAAAAACCGAAATTTAATTTGCAATTTCAAGGTTGGTCCCATATTAAAAGTTGTTCACGATTATGGGTATTATGTACCCCTTTCGGCTTAGTACAGCCTTCCCGCGTAACCCTGTATAATGTCCAAGTTTTTTTAGCTCTACAGTAGTAACGTTATGAAAAGCCGAATAAAAACATTTTCATATGTACAGACTTATGCGGAAAGCGTGTACTAACATCCTTTTAGCCAAAATACTAATACCGCAATACTAAAGCTAATATTTTTTTTTGTTATTTCAGGTTTGATCCCACAGTAAAAGTTGTTTATAATGACTCGTATTATGGACTAATTTCGTGCTTAGTACACCCTTTTCGTTTAACCCTGTACAATCGGCTACAAAATGAAATGAAAAATTTAATATTTATTAATAACAAAGCTACAGGTCGGTAAAAATATTGTTAAATTCGTTTCAAACAAATAAATGTTTGTAAATTAACTAATTCATAAATAAATTGAAATACCAGCTATCCTTACGTTTAAAAATCTAGTAAAAGAGGTCAGTGTACGGTTTTTATTCAGCTTTTTAAAATCTACTGACGCTGTCAGAGTTAAAAAGCTTAGACTGAGTATAGTAAATTTTTAATAATGGGGAGACACACTGCTTATTTATCACGCCAGGTGGCGCATTATCGCTGGTGTTGTTTCACTGTCAAGTGTCAAATATCAACAGATAATTTTAGTAATTACACAATAAATATCGTCTGGTATTAAAACTTGCCTCTGTGTAATGCATTTCAGTGTAAAAATAGAGATACACACCGTTTTCCTTCCGATGAGAAAAAATAATATTGATAATTTTATTGCACACCTTGCCAAAAGATTCGCTTTTTTACCAGCTAAGGAAGCATTAACTCTTTTTTGAGATTCGCCACTGTCATCAGAGAAACATTTAACTGTTTAAAAGCTAAGTTTATTTTTATTGTTTCATTCAAGAGCAATGTTTATAACCTCAAATAAACCACAAATGACAGCACCAGCGAAGGTGGCGCCATCTGAGATAAGTTTTGCCTGTGGCTTCTCATTGTGACGAGACGAGAAAGTATCTCGCCTGATGGTAAGCGTCACGGTTGTCCATAGCAGTTTCAGTGCCACCCAGCAGCACTGCACTAACTGTATATTTTGTTATTAAGAATATGATATATCGTTAGGAATTGAATTGAAAATATTTTTTTATGTTGACCATTGTAAGCATAATAAACAATGGAATTTAAGTATATATATACCATATTAATAAAAAAGTACACCTATTTGATCAGTAGTCTATTTTCTATCTACCTATCTATCTTCTTCTATACCTACATAATTATAATGTATGCTCGTATGGAAACCGAAACGGTTGGACCGATTTTGATAAAATTACAAGCAATCTTTAAATTAGACCAGCGAGTGATTCTGTGGAGTTTGGTAGCGATAGGATCAACAGTTTTTTGGTGTTTAACAATTTTCCTACAAAAAAACAAGACCAAGAATTCCATGGAGTCTATATACCTATTGACATAAAATATAATTATGTACATACTTAATAAATAAAGATATTGGCGCCGATTCTGTCATACCACTCACTAAACTAATCTGGCAGGACTAAAATTATCTGCCTCTCTTTTCATTTTAATATGTGAGAGAAGGATGGCAATGATTTTAGAGCTGTCAAATTTAGTTTAGTTTAGAGCACATCAGAAAATGTATTGAATTTACAATGTCATCTAAGACAAAGGAGGTTGCTGTCGCTTCTCCGCTCCGCTTCGACCGAGTCACCTTAGGTTTGTGAACGCTGCACAAATAACAATAAAATTAACATTGATTTGCCAAGAATATGAAAAAAATTATGAAATTAAGAACTTATGATAGATATTAATGAAAATCCAAATTATGTAATGTATATCTTGATTAGAGAAATAAAATAATGATATCTATTTATTGAATAGGTAGATACTAAATACAAAATTACGCGGAAAGAGGTTCCTTATACCATCCATCGGGTATCAAGGCGTCATTAGGGGTTCGAAGTGCCATAGTAAAAGTTAGTCATAATGATGGCATTTTGAATCTTTTACTATAGGGCCAACCCTAAAATCGCGTAAAAAATATCACCTGCTCCATGTATTTTGTTGAGTTTTCTATGGAACAGCTGAAATTTTTCACGATTTCAGAGTTGGTCTCATAGAAAAAGTTGTACATAATGATGGGTACTATAGACCTCTATGGGCTTAGGACTCCCTTTCCGCGTAACCCAGTCTATAATATAATATTATTATTCATCGACTTTTGAACAATCTGACAAGGCAATTTAGTTAATAATTTTAAGGGCAATTAACAAAGTAAATGAGAAATTATAATTTTCATGTGAACGCTTTGTTTTATTCCTACCTATGCTAAAATACGGGTTCATACCTAATTAATCATCATCAGCATGTTTGATTGTTGCGATGTTTGTTAACTTTTTCTTTGCGCACCTATATCTACCAATGATGTGAGTGATTTCATTTATGCTTACCAGCAGTGCAAGTACCGTTCTTTTATCGATCGTCAAATTGACAGTTGAGGTCGTCAAATTCGATAATATGCCATTTTTTCAGTACTCGCTGTGATCGATTCTATGGCATTTTAGCGAATTTGACGATCGATAAAGAACGGTACTTGTACTGCTGGCTCGAAATCATCAGTTATAAATAAAACTATGGTTTGGATATTGAGTTCATATAATTACTTACTCCAATCAAACAAGCAGCCACTCAAAGTAGGTCTATTATAGGTCTCTGACACAAGAACAGAAAAGTTTTTAAAAAATTTAAATTAGTACGGCTGTCAAGGCATTTTTGTAAGAAGTTTGTTGTAGCCTTGTAGCCAGTTGCACCCATATAAACAAAACGTCATTCATCATTCGAAATCAAATAGCAACTGCGATGCAGAGTTCGACGCGTTGATCTAAATAAGAATTTTCAATCAAGGTTCACTCATAATGCCTGGTAACAGATTTTCCTTCTCATTTCTGTTCTATTTACTTCTCTTTTCTGTGGACGCATGCGAACGCCATCGTCTTGCGTACTTTCTCTCTCGCCAGTCGCAGCTTGGAGAACTCGGGCAAGTCCGTCCACGGCATTTTTTCAGCGATATCTGGAAATTTTCCAGCGATATCTAGGCCGGGCGACAGGTTGTCGGCCTGCGGGAACCAAGATACGCCTTCTTGACATAGCGAGGATTGAGATTGCACCATGAAGCGTAGACTGAGTTCCGTGAAGCCAAGACTGACTCGTAAAGTCCAGGCTGACTTTCGTGAAGCCGAGTCTGATTTTCGTGAAGCCCATACTGACTTTCGTAAAGCCCAGACTGACTTTCGTGAATCTGAGTGTGGGTTTCCTGAAGACAAATGCCATTACCAAAAAGTTACGTAATAAGGCTGCGGAGCATCATCATCATCATCATATCTTTAAAGGTCTAAAGTCTATTGTGAATTTCATTTTCACTACGATAAAATAACTACTTATCAAGTTATCATTAACACCTGTTAGTTACATTTAGTAGACATGACGATAACTGATGAACATCTCATATTATTTTGGGTACTACTTATTTATTATACTTGATCCGTTATTTTTTATTCCATTTTACAACGAACAAACAAGGGTGGTCACACGATGTCAAACGATAGTCACTTGTGGTGTGTCACACATCCGAACAGATCCCTGGCTGCGTCCAAATAGGGTTCAACCAAGTGCCAAGCGAGACGCAGCCGCGCGCGCGCATTCACCTTGAAAAAGACTGCCTAATGCGGTTGAAACTATAGTCGGAGTGACCGGCTTAATCTTACGTGAGTAATTCCCGTGTAATATAAATAAAAAGGGTTCAACCAGTAGTCCGTTAAACTGACGCACATCTAAGAATTCGTACTAAGAGGCGTGTTTTGAAAGAATACAAATAGGCATGATGACTAATATTTTTTTATTACCTCATAATAAAGCTGATCATAAATAAGGCACATCAACTAAAACAAAATTAAAATTATTTCAAAAATAAATAAGATATAAGCATTTTAATTTCATGCTAGACAGAGAGCGCACTATACTGAGCCGTGACGTCACGCCTCAGGTGCGCCATACAAATGCTATACCAACACACGCTTTGCGAGAAAGGGATAGAACATCCCCTCTCTATCCCCACCTAAAACTCCTCCTACAGGGTTCATCATCATCGTCATCATTTCAGCCGTAGGACGTCCACTGCTGGACATACCTAGACCTCCCCCATCGATCTCCAAAAGGGCCGGTTGGAAGCGCCCTGCATCCAGCGTTTCCCTGCGTTCTCTTTTAGGTTGTCTGTCCATCTCGTGGGTGGACGTCCTACGCTGCGCTTACCGGTCCGTGGTCTCCATTCGAGAACCTTGCGGCCCATCGGCCATCTCTTCTGCGTGCTATGTGCCCTGCCCACTGCCATTTCAACATGCTAATCCGGTGGGCTGTGTCGGTAACCTTCGTTCGTCTACGAATCTCCTCATTTCTGATTCGATCTCGTAGAATCAACCTATGGTTGCTGTGGTCAAATACTGCAATAGGACCTAATACATTTTTGAATCATCGAAACGACGTAGAAGAAGAATATGTATTTACGTGAAGTTAATCATCTGATACCGAATTAAGAATAGAGGTATACCTACTTAGCAAAGAAGCCTTAAAATTAACCAACACAAAATATTTAAAGTTTCATGAATAAAACAAGCTTTACATAATTTATAAGCCAAGAGCAACCACAGCATTGTAAAGCTCTAAATGTTACTGTAAAAATATTTCACAAACAAGGGATGTAGCGACCACATCGTAAACATGCCCCTTTCAACAAAATACGTATAAATAAATTGCTCACAAGTAGATAAAAAGCAGAAAAATGTGCCTCACATTATCCAGTGGAAGCGATTGGCTGCAGAATTAGTGCGCGCCCGACCGAAAGTTAGCTACGAATTTCCTTCCAAATTCCTCGCCAAATCCACAACACACTAAAATAAACTCAATTCCCGCGACGCAAGACTCAAGAATATGGACCTAGAGTCGTTAAATTTGGCGACGTCGAGCGAACGGAGACGGAATTTCAACAAGTTGGCGGTACGTTTTATAAATGTCGCAAGTTTGTTCTTATTGCGTTGTCGAAAGGTTGATTTTGCAATGTTGGGGTTGTGGGTCCGTGCAAGGTGCTTAGCCAGCGGTGCATTCTTGACGAATGCTGCCAAAAACTCGCAGTTTTCACCTCGTAAGGCTGGAGTTTATTGTTTTACCGGCGGTAAGGGTTTATTGGACGGTTCTGAAGGAAACGAGCTTGAAAGTGAGATCATTTACAGTTTTTGAAGTATTCGGGAATAGGAACCCTTGTCTTTAAATATGTTTGGTAATGTGTCTTTTAAGTTATAAATAACACGAATAGGTTTTAAAATATATCTTCGGGTGTTCTACATCATCATTTTAGCCATAGGACGTCCACTGTTGGACATAGGCCTCCCCCATCGATCTCCAAAAGGGCCGGTTGGAAGCGGCCTGCTTCTAGCGTTAGCGTAGTGTTCCTGCGGTCGCTCTTTTTGGTCGTCTGTCTATCTTATGGGTGCACATCTTACGCTGCACTGACCGGTCCGTGGTCTCCATTCAAGAACCTTTTGACCCCATCGGCGATCTGTTCTGTGCCCACTGCCACTTCAACTTGCTAATCCGTAACTTTCGTTTATCTGATCTCCTCATTTCTGATTCGATCTCGTAGAGAAACACTTCGGATGTTTGGTGAGTTATACTCGTTTTTATTTCAGTTAGTTTATTTCAGTTAACCGAAAAAGAGTGACAAAATTTGGTCAGTTTATTTTATGATTAAAATATATTAATTAATTCTTCCACATACACAATTATTTAATTAACCAAGATTCATTTAGACTTATAATACTTCTAATACCTACAACCAGAGGTAGTTTAGGTATCAGGGTTATTAACTTATATTTTAAACTAAGTAGACATATATTCATTCTATTTAGTAACAGATCACATCATATCTATCTTAAAAACGATCTACTCTATTTTCTTGTAATATTTTGGCGTTAACGCGAGAAAAGTTATACCTTTCTGTATCACTTCAGTAAATATTAAAGTCCCCATAAACACAAGAAAAGCACCAATCCGGTGTCCAAGAGTGAACGGATTTTCAAAGTACCAGATAGAAATCACTAAAGAAACGATCTTCCTCAAAGTGAGTGTTAAAGTTACGGTTAAAGAAGTGCATTCACTCGTGAAAACATATACAGCGCTGGTGCATATCGCTGTACTTATAATAAATAGAATAAGATACAGCACTTGTCTAGGCATTACGATTCCCAAACATTCGACAGCCGGCGTTTTAGTTGCAATGCTAACATGGTTAATGAGATTTGGTATGCTCGGTAGCCAAAGCACTAGCGGTAACATGTGCGTGTAGTACAAGACTTCCCATGGATGCCTACCGTGTTGAAAATATAATGTTTCTTGAAATATGCTTAGCCTTGCTTGCAAGAACAGGGTAAAGGTCAGAATGGCGATTCCTAAACACCACCAGAGCCAGTCAACGAACTTCAGCTTCTCTTTCTCAGCAGCGTCATCGTGTGTTTCTCTCGGCGCTTTGACGTCACCGCTCGACTGTATGGTGCAGATTGCGATTCCAGTTGATATCATGAATATGGACAAGTATTTCAGCGGCGGGTATTGTTTCTTCAAGATTAAGACTCCCATGGCCATGTTCGCCATGAGGGATCCGGCGCCAAAGATCATGTGTAGAGGCATGGTGATGTTAAAGATGAAGGCGTAACTACTTGCAACGGTGCTCGTCCAAGACAATCCAACGTATATCAGATATTTTTTAAATGGTATCTCACGCTTTACGGTGCCGAATTTGCCGACTGTACAGAATCCAACCACAGCAATGAACGCGAACCGTAGGAAAGTTACTAAGTTTCCTGCTCCCGGGTCCTCTTTCAACACCAATTCAAACAGGAAGTAAGTGGAACAGCAGCTAAAGAATACCACAAATACGGCAAGTGCCGATTTGTTATATATGTTGAGCCTGAAATCAAAAATCACATAATCAATAATGTGCTTTGAAAACTATTTGCTAACTATTTTGCCAGGTTTACTGGTTGATTATAGCGTATAGTATTTTACAACAGTTATATGATTTTTTCGTCCAGTCGAAGATTTCTGCATGCTCTAAGCGCAAGTCTCACCATCGTCACCTCAGGTGGAGTACTGCTCTCTTCTTCTTTTTTTCTGCTGCTCTTCTATCGCAAAATAAACATTACTGTATTTTTGTTTTTTTTCTGTATTTCTGTATCTTTGGAATGGTGTACCCAAGTATCTACAGTTACTTGAACCCGCATTACAGCGTAAGCTGTGAGAATTGTCGAACTAAACTCGCCGAAAACCTAGAGCCACTCAGCATGCGTAGGGACATTGGATCTCTACGTATCTCTTATCACATCTACAACGGAAAGTTTTCCGAAAAACTGTTTGACCTCAGACCGGCTTCGAGGTTTTATCACTGCACTACATAGTGCCAGTGAGCTCATTCTCATATAATTAATTTATGAAAATCACACACTGTGCAATGCACACGGTTCTTTCCTTCATCATCATCAGCCAGAAGACGTCCACTGCTGAACATAGGCCTCCCCCTTTAACCTCCACACTGAACGACAGCCTGCCTTTTGCATCAACCGGATGCCCGTGACTCTAACAATCTAGTGGGAAGCCTACCTACGCGGCGTATTCCGGTTCGTGGTCTCCACTCCAGGACCTTTCTTTTCCATCGGTTATCGGTTCTTCGAGCGATGCGGCCTGCCCATTGCCACTTTAACTTGCACATTTTAACAGCTATGTCGGTGACTCTGGTTCTTTGGCGAATATCTACGTTCCGGATTCTATCGCGCAAAGAAACTCCGAGCATAGCTTTCTCCATTGCTCTTTCTTTGCAAAAAGTGGAATGACCTACTTTACACGGTATTTACGACAAGCTACAACATCTTCTTCAAAAGGCGAGTTAATAGAGTCTTTAAAGACCAGCAACGTATTTGAGATGCATCTGGTATTACAGGCATCCTTAGGTGACGGTGACTGCTAACTATTAGGCAGCCCATCTGCTTATTTCCCACATATTATTATGGCATTATAAATGCTGGATTTCACGATGCGTTTAATGCACTACGGCGTGTGCTTATGGAACCAATTTATAAATGCCATATGCTAGTATTTTAGTATTTCCAAGCTGTTCTAAGCATCGAAGTTGTAATATGCGCTATCAAGAAAATTCTTAACCGTTTACTAATGATGGTTATACGAATTATAATTGAATTAAGTAATGACAAAATAATGTTTAATTGCTTAAGAGCAATAAAGAATTAAATCGTTTTCAAATTATGACAAACAAAATGACCGAGTTAAAAAAAAGGATAGATCAACATTTGACCACAAACTCGCCCGATGGTAAGCGTTGTTGTGGCCGAAAATGTAGCAAGTAGATTTAGAAGAAATCTATTCACTCTAGCTTTTGACTATCTAGGCAAGATTGTAATCCTCAGGAAACTAGGTAGACGGAAGGTAGTTCCATTTTCGGGCAGTACACAACTGGAATGTGGCAACAAATTGTAGTTAAAATCACCAGTTAAGATGAGGGGCCTTACAGACAACTGCTATTACAGGCGCCTAATCCACTCAGTTGGAAAATCACGCGACCGCAAACCTTATCGCGCCCAGATACGGTTTGCGGTCGCGTGATTTTCCAACTGAGTGGATTAGGTGCCTGTAATAGCAGTTGTCTGTAAGGCCCCAGGTGAAGTGGCGGTCAAACGCAAGCCAATATAAAAAAATCGTTGGGAATTTTTTGGGATTTCCACGAGGAACGGCTGGTACTGTAAAGTCCTTCTACTTGTCCTGTAGTAAAAAGGAAAGTAGCATATGGTCATGAAGCTCAAAAAAGACAAAACGACTAAGCAAACTGCTCCATATTCGACCGCATCATCGCTCTCCATCAGGCGAGATCGAGGTCAAAAGTTAGTATAGTCCGATGTAAAAAAACTACGGTGCTTGAGCGCAATAGTTTTTGCCAGATAGTTTGTCTTAATTTTGTTTTACTGTACAGTAATTTGCCAATGATGCTAATGTAACCTAATATCTGCTCAAAGAATACTTGTGATTAAAAGAAAATAAAAAAAGGGTTAAAAAAATATAATCACGTAAATTGGTTCACTAAATGTCGATAAAAATAAACAGATAAAGAAACTGACGAATGGCTTATTCCCAAAGTACTCTAGTTATTTAAAGTTATATGATTATTTACAGGATGTTTACCGTGGTTAGGTTGTGGAATGAGCTCATATAACTTTAGTGAACAACCGTGATAGTTTAAAACAGTGCTCTAATTAATTGTCTAAATAACTATAATCCAGTAAAAAATATAATTCAAATTATAAGGCTATTTTGGACTAATATAGTTTAATTTATGCTTCGTTTATTACTTCAAAAATACTATAAATTAAATTTAAGAAATATATAATTCATAAATATTTCCAAACTAGCGACCCGCCCGCCCGGCTTCGCACGGGTGTAATTTACGTACAAAGTCGGGGCGGGTCGCTAGTTATATATATAAACCTTCCTTGAAAATGTATCTAACTGATGATGAAAACCGCATCAGAATCCGTTGCGTCGTTTAGGAGGAGTTAGCGGCCATACAGACAGACAGACGCAGAAAGCGACTTCAATTTATACTATGTAGAGATAGAGAAGATAGAGATAGAGAAGAGAAGAGAGAGATAGAGAAGAACAGCACATACAATTTCTTTCAAATTTAAAAAGATTTACATAATATTTATTTAAAAAATTTGCGGTGGGACCCAAACTAGGAACTAATTGCATAGACACTCACATTTTATGTATTTGTTTTCTTAGTGTCCATCACATAAACATGTCAAATTTATTTTTACTATGAGTAACCATAATAGTATCTAGCTAGAGATACTGAGTCACTGAGGTTATCACAAGGTCACTTGGCAAACTAACGATTTATTACATTGTAAAAATATTACAAACAAAAACACGACTCCGGCGGAAATTTCAATCTTGCAGAATTGTCCTTAGGCGAATGGTTGTCTTGCTAGCTTCCACGACAATGACAAAAAACTTCACGTGAAAGAGAAAACAATACTGTTGATAGTGGAATTGACATTATTAGACTAATAGCACATACATTAAAACAAGTTGCCGGTTTTTTAAACCTGTTATCAAGGACGGCAGAAACTTGAATCTCAAGTTGGTAATTATGATTGGTAATTCGGTGAATGAAAACATCGTGAGGAAACCTGCATACGTACGAAGAAGAAATTCAATGGCGTATGTGCATCCACCACCCCGCATCTGGGCCAGTGTGGTGAATATGGCCCAATCGCTCTTTCGGGATAGGCCTAAGTCCAGCAGTGGACTATTAAAAGGCTAAAGTTATATGATTATTTACGGGATATTTACCGTGGTAAGGTTGTGGAATGAGCTCCCGATATTTCGGCGCAGTTACATGCACCATGTTCACGGGAAGACTGAAGAATGCGGGTGGTTGGAGAACAGTTAAAAAGTTAGGTGCAGACATAACAACCGTGATAGTTTAAAACAGTGTTTTATTAAAAGGCTGATTATCAGTGGTGTAACTAAATCGTGAGGCCCGTGGCAAGTCCATCGGACTCCTTAATGTAAAGAAGCTCAAACAACGTTGTCGTTTCTTTTCAATTCAAATTCAAATTTCAAATTCAAATTAATTTATTTCAGGCAATAAAATAACCCTTACAATTCAATTAATAGGTACATCAAAAAATATATAAATAAATGAAGGTAATAAAATCTAAATAATTAAGTGACACAATACAATTCTAAAGTAAAAAAGTAATAAGCAATGTCCAATAGAATAATATGTCAAAATAATAATAATAGTTCAGTTAATTTAGTCAATCATTAAATCAATACAAAAATCAAACAAAAATACAAAAATACACCACTCAATAAACCACTGCATAAATTACATAGATTATTGTGTTCATTTTTCGTCAATATTCTAGTAACTTTTAATTCAAAGAATGTTGTCATCATCATCATCAGCATCATCAGCAAGAAGACGTCCACTGCTGAACATAGGCCTCCTCCTTTAACCTCCACACTGAACGAAAGCCTGCCATCTGCAATCTGTTTTTCAAAAATATTTGAAAAAGTTATCTATGATAGACTTGCATCGTTTTTTAACCAGAACAACACAATAAATACTAATCAATATGGTTTTCAAAAGGGAAAAAACACTTCTTCGGCAGTATTTAAAATGTTAAAGCAATTAAGTGAGGACATTAACCTAAAGAAACCAGGTATTGCTATTTTTTTGGACTTATCCAAAGCTTTTGATTGCGTAGTACATGATACACTATTAAATAAATTAGAAAATGTGGGTATAAGAGGTAATGCCCTAAAACTCATAGAGTCGTATCTACATAATAGAGCCCAATCAGTAGTATTGGATGTCTATAATAAATCTACCAAGACAATAGAACAAGTGGCTTCAAATCCTGAAATCATGACTACAGGCGTACCACAGGGAAGTATTCTAGGGCCAATATTATTTTTACCTTACGTTAACGAGTTACCCCAAATTGCAAAACACTTATGTATAATGTTCGCAGACGACGCAACCATATATATACCCAACCGCAATAATAGCAAACATGAATATGAAATAGAAATAAATAATACACTAAATACAGTAGGTACATGGTTAGAAAATTTAAACTTAAAATTAAACGTTGATAAAACAAAACTAATTCAATTTAGAAATTATAAACAACAGCCACTAAAACTTAACATCTCATATAGAGACAGTAATATTAATACAGTAGAAGAAACTAATTTCCTTGGTGTCTGCATAGACACACACTTGAATTGGAAATCACATATTAGTAAAGTAAATAATAGATTAGCTCAATACTGTTACGTTTTGTCTATACTAAGAAACATATCGTCTAAAAAAATTGCATTAAACGCCTATTATGGTTATGTTTACCCTCAGTTAAGTTACGGTGTGATATTCTGGGGGGCTTCCGTTGAACTTGAATCAACCTTCATTTTACAAAAAAGATGTATAAGAATTATATTTAAACTTGAAAATTTGGACAGTTTGCGTGACATATTTAAAAATAATAATATCCTGACACTCACTTGCATTTATATTTATGAAATCTGCATATTTGTAAAAAATAACGAAAACTATTTTTTTAAAACAAAATCGAGTCGTACTGATATTTTACGAACTAAACAAAAATATAATATTTTCATGCCACAAATTAACAATAGTATGTACCATAATAGTCCATATGTAATGGCACTCAAGATTTATAATAAGTTACCTACTGATATGAAAATGTTATGCGATAACAAATTCAAAACAAAATTAAAATCATGGCTTGTTTCCAAAGGATATTACAATTTAAAGGAATATTTTGGTGGCTAATTAAATTTTTATTGTTAATATTATAATTACAATTTTATTACAATTTTTATTTGCTTAGTTTGGGGTCAGATGAGCGTGTGTGCGGGAATGTCCCGAATATTTATTTATTTATTTATTATTATGATTAGAATAATAACTTTATAAACCAGTTATTTTAAGTTAGCATAATACCTACTAGCTTTAAGTTATTGTACGCTCGCAAAGGGCAGACTGTTGATACTACAATGTTTTTACCATCTTTTGTACACAGTTTTTACAATTAAATGATTTCTGATTCTGATTCTGATTCTGATTCTGATTCTGCATCCACTGGATGCCCACGACTCTCACAATGTCGTTGGTCCATCTAGTGGAAGGCCTACCTACGCTGCGTCTTCAGGTTCGTGGTGTCCACTCAAGAACCTTTCTTCACCGAGTCCTCGGAGTCTTCCGAGTATATCTCTGCGATGTGCTCTTTTTGGAGTTTTTGTTGAGAAAAAGTTCAAGACATCATTAAAGTTCAATTTCCGGGCCTTGGAAGGTTCGATGGGTAAAATTATAAGTTGCGTTACTTTTCTTGTTCCGTAGAATTTAAAAAAATTTATGGTTTTATGTTTGACATGTTTTTTTTTACAAATGCGTACAAATCTTGGTATTTTTTTTTATTTAAAATATGTATGGTATTTTAGTAGGTAACTTAATTAATTCAAAACTATTATTTTCAAAAAAATAATTATAATGTTAGGAAGATGTGAGTTTTTAACCTATACTGTATCTCTTTGTTGTCAGATGGCGAGCCAATCAAACTCCCCGAGAACCTGGAGAGCTTGCCTCGGGCAGAGCACTTCGCAGCGCAGAGGCATCGCTGGAACACCAACGAGGTAAGTCAGTGGGTGCTATTTCAGAAAGTTCAGAAAAATACCTACACATTTTATTTTCATTCGACACCCAGAAAATTGATGAAAAGTGCAGAAATTATTAAGAATATTTAAAAGTGGAGATATGGATTTATTATCTAACGCAAGTGGCAGTAAAAATGTAAGTTATGCTATAAATGAATATTTTCTTCGGAAAAACAATTTTTATTATGTTTTCCATTTTATTTACCCTTACGAGTCCTCCTCTTTTGTTTCGTTTGCTCAATGCTGAGCGTAATGATGCTCCCGATCTTTTGTCATTTGGCGACAACCTGCTTCCATCTCTGACCGTCACCGACCTAGTACATCGCGTAGAAATGTTCGTGCCGAGCTCTTTTGACACTTGGTCGGTCCATCTTGTTGGGCTACGCCCCCGGGGTCTTTTTCCTTCCATGTTTTCGGTCACTATTCGTTTCTCCAGGTTGTCGGAGGTCTTTCGGAAGCCCTTGAACCCATACGAGTAATTACTTGTTTATTTTCTGCTAAGCATTTAAATTATAATTACCTAAATACAAGGAAATATTTAAATTACTCGTACATTCGCAATTAGCATTTATATTACAAATACAACAAAATATTTCAACTTGAACGGCAATGATATGCGCGAACACCTACTTAATATCAAATGTTGCCATGGTGCTATTTAAAAATAAATTAATGTTTCTCTTAAAATTTGCCGAAAGAATAACTGTCAAAACTATTGACAAACTTTCGAAAACAAACCATGCACTATTATTCTAGAATAGCGTAATATAATAGCGAGAATTTTATTTACGGTTTTATTTCCCCACGCAATAGAATTCAATGTCTTTTAATGGCGAAACTTTATCCACTAAACATGCTGGTAAAAATATTGAACATTGGACATTTTTATAGACTGTCGAAGGAAATACAACGCAACTAAAAGTAAAGTTTTTGTGTGCCAATGCTGTTATTGCACTTGTCTTGTTATTTAATCGCAATATATTTGTGTACTCGTAATATAATAGATAATAGAAACTCTTTATTGTACACACCAGAAATAAAAGTAACAGATAACCTAGTGCTACAAACTGGCGGCCTTATCAATTAAAGCGATCTCTTCCTGGCAACCATTGAATGGATGTAATTTACGATATGTTTACCTACTTAATAAGTAATAAAAAAAAACAGATAGTATGTTTAGTTAAAATTCCGTTTATAAATTCAAAATAGCAACTAAATACGTTATCTATTGATAGCAATACCATAGAAAACCCTTTCCCGGAAGTGTACCTTTAATTGGTATAAAACAAATTCTTAAATTTTTCCACAATTGATTTTCCATGAAAAAACGCAACTTATGAAGTGATTTTTTTCATTTTTTTCTCTCAAAAATCAGATGTAACTAATTTAAAGATAATTATCACTAAAATTATTGAGCCCCTTCTCACCTCAGGAGGACAATTCAAAAGGCTGGAGCCGCGGAGGAAGCCGCAGAAGACGCCAAGCGGCGCAAGTATGCATCACTTTCAAGTGAATATATATTTGTGCCGCTGGGCGTCGAAACTTTTGGTACTTGGGGTCCGTGTACCAAAAAGTAAAAAAAAAATATCGTTACATTTACTCGACGCCGCTGGTGATAAGAGAGCTGGCTCATTCCTCGCGCAGAGAATTTCTTTGGCAATTCAACGCGGGAATGCAGCCAGCATTCTTGGCACTTTACCACACGGACAACATTTTGTTTTTGATTTTTGATTATTAATAATTTTAGTGATTTATCTAGTAATAACTAAGGCATTTTTATTTTCCGCGTTTGATAATCCTTTGTACTTAAATAAATAAATAAAAATATATAAATATTCAGGACATTTCGCACACACGGTCATCTGACCCCAAACTAAGCAAAGCTTGTGATATGGCTGCCAGAGACTGATATACATACATATATAGTTTTAAATACATACTTAAATAGATATTAACAACTAGATATAGAACAAACACAAATGTTCATCACATAAATGTTTGTCCTAGGTGGGAATCGAACCCCCGCCCCCAAGCTCAGAAGGTAGGTTCACTACCAACAGGACCAACGGGCTATCCTACCTTCATTTAATTACCTTCATTATATAACTTTAAATTAACAATTTAAAGGTATTTTTGGTTTTATTGTGTTATGATGTATTTTAATTTTGATGTATTTTTAATTTCTTTACTGATATGGGTTAATCCTGATATAAATGAATTTTGAATTTTGAATTTGAATTTGGACAAAATTAGCAAACATTAGTAAAGCAAACGTCATAATTCCGTAGAGGTGGATAAACTGCAAGCTGATTCATGTATTATTCAAACAGACACTAGTGTCTCATATCTAGCACAGCAATGTTTTAGCCTACTCACCTGCACTAGATTAGGTTTTGGCTAACCAATGGCAGGTGAAAATTTACTGTAAACTGCTATCGAGTTTTAAGTTCTCAATTTGACTGTTTTTAAGGTTCCGTACCTCAAAAGGACAAAACGGAACCCTTATAGGATCACTTCGTTGTCCGTCTGTCCGTCTGTCAAGACCCTTTTTCTCAAGAACGCGTCAAGATATCAAGTTGAAATTTATACTAAATACTTAAATCTATAGTTTCTTTCGGCTGCGAAAAAATAAAACTTGTAAGTCAACACAATCAAAAGATATGACCGTTTATGTCGCATATTTTGCGATTTCACAAGAAAATCAAAACCTATAGGGTACTTTCCGTTGACCTAGAATCATGAAACTTGGCAAGAGGTAAGGTCTTATAGCCCATATAAAGGGATACATCCGAAAGTCATAAATTTGAAATTATATCATAAAAAAATAATTGTTTTGCTATTACAAACTTACATTTTGTAATTGGAATGTATGGAAGAACCTTATTTTCCACTACAAAGTTAAGTTTGTCCTACAATATTTCAACTTTTTTGTTGTTTTTTTTGTTTGGACTCGGTCTTTGAGAGTTCCATCTAAAGGAACTACTCGTACCAGTCTGTTTTTTTTTAAATCGTGAATAACGCCGCGTTTGACCGCCAACGTCAAACATAGCAAGAAAAATATGAACCAACAAACCTAAAAAATTTCACAAATAAAAGAGTGATACGGTCCAGTTCCGTTCCTTTTTGTCTCACTTCTTATGTGAACGAGTTTATATACCTAGTTTTCTAGTCACTAAAAACTCGAACGTACCGGGGACTACAGTACCTACCCCACTGGCTTAGATTAGCTGGGCTAATGAAATGCGTTGGGTGTAAATTAACCCCAGCGCGGGGCATGCGTGTAACGGTTATTATGTTAATGGCTCCATGAGGAAGGCATATGTTAGGCCAGACGGTTCGTTTCTGGCCTGGGGTCTGTGACGTAACCACAGCTGTGTTAACACCCAGTAAGGTAGGTATATAAAGTTTCATGATCATCATTATCATTTTAGCCATAGGACGTCCACTGCTGGACATAGGCCTCCACCATCATCGATCTCCAAAAGGGCCGGTTGGAAGCGGCCTGCGTCTAGCGTTTCCCTGCGGTCTCTTTTAGGTGGTCTGTCCATCTTGTGGGTGGACGTTCTAAGCTGCGCTTACCGGTCCGTGGTCTCCATTCCAGAACCCTTCAGCCCCATCAGCCATCTGTTCTGCGTGATATGTGCCTTGCCTACTGCCACTTCAACTTGCAAATCCGGTGGGCTGTGTCGGTAACCTTCGTTCGTCTACGGATCTCCTCATTTCGGATTCGATCTCGTAGAGAAATACCGAGCATAACCCTCACCATAGCTCGTTGTGCGACTTTGAGCTTGCTTATGAGGCTCATAGTGAGTGACCACGTTTCACTGCTGGCATAATTATAAAGTTTGATACTGACATATTAACATTTTTAGGGTTCTGTAACACAAAAGCAAAAAAGGAACCCTTATGGGATCACTTTGATGTCCGTCTGTCTCTCTGTCCGTCTGTCCCGCCTGTCTATGCCGATAGCACGCAGAACAGATGGCCGATGAGGTCGAAACGTTCTTGAATGGATACAACGGACCGTTAAGCGCAGTGTAGGACATCCACCCACAAGATGGACTGATGACCTAAAAGAGACCGCAGGAAAAACGCAGGATACAGGCCGCTTCCAACCGGCCCTTTTGGAGATCAATGGGGGAGGCCTATGTCTAGCAGTGGACGTCTCATGGCTGAAATAATAATACATACCTACAAGTTGGGCGAATCTCGCTATGTTAGGTAGATTAAGAAGTCAGTTCCTTCCCAGATCGCGTTCGTTTGCTACGGCGTTACATTAGAAATACATTAAACACACGACTAATATAACTTTAATTATATAAACGTTACATATTTAAAGGTAGCTAGCTAACGAGCGCGAGCGTGTGTTAACATAGCCCCTTAATTTCCAGACTAATTGCCTCCATTTACACAAGTATCTATTCAAACCAAAACATATTTTATTCACGGCAATAATTCAAATGATTGTGAGCTCGTTAAATTAGCATACCTACCTCATCAGAGAGTACGACATATACAGACGTACAGATAGACTGCATGATTCAATATCTCGCTGCAGGCAGCGTGATGCGATTCCTAGTCACAATCTCTCAGTGAAAACAGTCAAAAAACGTCCGAGCGTCATTCAATTCAATTCAATCCAACTAACCAAAAAGTCGGCGCAATTCGTAGCGTGCGTCGAGTTTCGGTTCGGATTTTTTTGGCACGATTGTGACTCTATATGTTTTGTATCTCGATGACTGCAGGCGAGGTCATTTATACTAATATTATAAAGAGGAAAGATTTGTATGTAAGTATGTTTGTAACGAATTGGCTCAAAAAGTACTGGACGATTTAAAAAATTCTTTCACTGTTGGGAAGCTACACTATCCCCGGGTGACATAGGCTATAATCTATACCCGTGCGAAGCCGGGGCGGACCGCTAGTAAATTATATTTTGCCAAGTGATGTGCCCCGTAAAGTACGCGCTAACGATAATAATTCCGTGGTGAGTCATTCTCACGCGCTTACTTACTACAATTACCTAATGACTCACTTTAACAAAGATATTAACAGTTCGTTTTTAGTTTTTTTTATTCATTAATTTTTGTACTTATGAATGTGAATGTTTTTATTGTCAGAAGTCATTATCTTCTTATGTGGAATGTTTATTAAAAAAAAATGTTTGTATAATGTTTGCTTGATACCAATTATTATACTAAGAGTAGATTAACCCGTTGAATGCGAGCGAAGGAGTTTTTTTTTTGGCTAAAATGGAGAATTTCACCTCTCAATCAGATTTAAAAAAAAGTATAAAATACGTGCATAAGTATTATATATACTGGTATTGGTATTGTTTATAAATCTTCTTACACACAATACGAGCGTCGGAGCACTTTTCGCTGACGCCGACATGTGGTGCGTAACGCATTTGGGGAGGTTAAACCAAATTGTTTTTTTATTTATTTTTTATTTCGTACTTGTTGATAATATTACGAAACGGGTGCTGTACGTCACTACGTGTTGCCAAAGACTGTAAGTGCGAGTGAGCGTGCAATATACACCTTTCTGCTGACACGTTTTACTGCACTATAGGTGTTCAAATACAAGCGCATAGATTGTGCGTCCTTCATATTCATAAACGATATTTATTTATTTGAAACTCACTGTGCTTTTTTGACCGATCTGCCACTGCACTGGGCCAAACCATAATTATACTATAACAGTATCACATTTTTTTTTTTTTTGTATTTATATTGATATGAAACAAATACTAAACATCTGCTAAAGGCTAAAGGATACGCTATTCCACCGCCAATGCCGCAGCTGTCTTGCCGAACCGAGTGGTCTTGCGCGTGACGATGGAAAGAGGCCTGACGGTATGACACTTGTGCCCTGAAGGTTGGGGCGGCCCCTTGTATGTGACGCAACTTGTGTCGTTACTTTGGCGCCGTCACATCTTCCTGAGACACAAGGTAGGGCTGGCGTGGCTGCCAATTCGGCAGAGCAGCACAAGCGACGCAAATATGCTAACCTCGGCAGTGGTTACATATTTGAGGCGTTTGGGGTCGAGACATTGGGCCCTTGAGGACCGGGAGCTCACCTCATTTTCAAAAATCTATCAGAGCGTCTGGTTAATGCGACGCGTGACCAAAATGCTGGCGTGTTTCTGGCTCAACGCATTAGCATTGCCATTCAACGTGGTAATGCCGCCAGCATGTTGGGTATGCGGCCAACTGGTAGTGGGCTTGAGCATTTGGATTGTCTTTAGATCTTCAACGGTCTATGGGCAGTCTAACTGTATTTGTAGTGTTAGTTTTAGCTTGTATTTTGTTTAGTTAATAAATGAATAAATAAATATACACTTAGTAATTATACCTCTGATCATTTTCTACTCTATGCCTACATCCCAAAACGGGGTCATGTTAACGGAGGGGTAATGGTAACGGGGTAATATTAACGGAAGGGTATTACCGAGAGGTGTAGGGAGTCTCAGGGGATTCCTCTTTGATTGTACTCCTGTTTGAGGTAACCGCAAGTTTGTAAACCAGGCTCAGAGTTGTAGCCCTTGTATTTATATAGGGTAAGATGTTGATTATTATATTGGTAAATTTATGGTACCTTTGAGAGTATAGATTTGAAATGCGTACTACATAAGCTTCATTAAGATTTGCACAGTGCGGGTAGACAGTTGAAAATCAGTTTAGTACCTACTAAAGTTGCAAAATTTGTAAGTTGAAGTGGCAATGGGCTGGCCATATCGTTTGAAGAACCGATAACCGATGGGGAAGAATGGTTCTTGAGTGGAGACCGCGAACCGGAAGACGCAGCGTAGGTAGGCCTCCCACTAGATGGACCGACGACATCGTGAGAGTCGCGGGCATCCAGTGGACGCAGATGGCAGGCTGTCGTTCAGTGTGGTGTTTAAAGGGGGATGCCTATGTTTAGCAGTGGATAATGATTAAAGTTGTGATAGAGTAGATTTAGTGGTTAAAGATCAGCTTTTATAGTCACGCTAAGCCTCATTCGAGATTAGCGTCATCAGCTTTGATTCGCTGTTGCTTAGCATCAGATATTCCGTGTACACTGTTTTCTGCTGGACGGAGGCTTCTCAGGCACGACACAGCGAGGTCTTCAAACGAGCTGACTTTTTGAATTAATTCTATTTATATATTTAATGGCATTTTATTTATGATGACATACTTGATTTATTGGTAGGATTGTTTGTTTATGGTACTAACTTTTTTAACATGCCTTGTCAGTTTGGGTCAAATCTGGCAACCGAATTTAAAAACAGTTATCCCTAACCGATAGAGTTGTAATTTTGCATACACGTTTAGTTTGGATATCATTCTTTAAACTATACTAAATTTGACAGCTCTAAAATGATTGCCGTCCTTTTCTGACATACTGAAATGAAATGCGACACCGATAACTTTAGTCCTGTCAGAGTAGTTTAGAGAATGGTACAACAGAATTGACGCCATTGCATGATAAGTAAATAAATACAAAATAATATTAAAAACTATGTTTTTGTGACCTAATTAATTAGTTACCTATGCTGTGTCGCTGTATATGCTTTTTACCTAAAATTAATGATTGTTATTTTTTTTTATTAAACTTGCGTTATATACTACTTATAAACTATCTATCTTCATATAATATCATGGTACACACACTCTTGTGAAGTTCCCCAGCTGAGGTAGACCTGTATGTGTCATCAAGTTAAGTTGACAATATGAATGTACACGTTTGACCTATATCAAAGAGTATAAAGTTGAGAAAAATTGGGTGTATTTTCGAGCAAAACAGTACACTTATGAAGATAACCGTGTATTCGAGCAAACTGTGTACAAATTCAATAACAGTTCGTGAGATGTCGGAAATTAAAATAGGTAAACATGGTCGGAGGTGCGCGAGCAATAAGTGAGAGTGCTTGCAACGGCGAGGTTATTCGAAACTGAAACGACGCTGGATTTCTATTGGTATTTGGTACGATGCGCTATATACCGTTTGTTTGTTTGAAATTTAAGAAGATCTTTCACAAAAAAAAACAAAACTTAAAAGTCAGTAGACACGTGGTTGGTATTGATATTACGTACTAAAAGGCGCTCGAACAAAAATATTAGATAGAAAAATCCAGACCAAAGATCGGTTTTTATCGGATACATTTCGGAAAGTGTGCATCAGCTGGTGATGAAAGAGATTCAGCCTTTTAAGGCTTTTAAAAGAGACTCGACAAATTTTTAGTGACTGACAACTAGACTGAGTCTTTTAACCGTCAAGTCTTGAGTCATCAGACTAAAACTGAAAACGAATTTGAGTCGAAGTCTTTTAATCTCATGCCTATAAAACTGAGTCGTTACTTAAAAGACTTAAATGACTAAACAGGGCTCGCGCCTTATCGCTAAAGAGTCGCGAGTTGTGAGTCGTGTTCGTATATAATTCAATAACATTTCTACAATAATTCAATTATAACTTGATTATTATGTAATGTAAATAAAAACATGATTATATATACTACATACTACGTATTTTTATGTACCTACAGGCTTCGGCGTTAAAAAGATAACAAATGTTGTAGTTAGTCTTTTTAGTTTAAGAGCTGTTTTAAATATCTTGCACGACTCAGGCGCGAGTCGTTTGAGAACAACTCGAGTCGTTTAAGTCTTTTAGTATAAAGACCGAGTCTTATTAATAAAAGCCCTAACCCCAGGTCTTTATTTTAGTGTCGAGTCCTGTAAAATGGAGCGAGTCTTTTTAATGGGCCTTAAAAGACTGAGTCTATATCATCACTAGCATCAGCTTGTGCTTTTATTGTGCGAACCGCTAGACTGTGAACTATTATGCTGCTCAACGTGTGTTCCACGATAGTTACAATCTGGGCATCTTCGCGTCACGAGTGAATCGGTTTCTTCTAGACAAGCTATCGAAGACCACATCATTGTTTTACATCAGGCGAGATAACGATTAAACGCAAGCTTATTTTCAGTAAAAAAATACTCAAATTGATCCAAACATAAAATATAATTAACAATACACTTAAAACACAATAACTAGTGTAACTATTAGGCCCATAGCATACTTATTAGGGCTCCTACAAAATATTCGTAGAGCTTTTATAAAGAAAGATACGTTGCCAACGTTCATAACATGGGATCGATGGCAAATTGGATGAATTGAATTATTTGACACCTATGTAACAGTTTCTTAGACGCATTTCTACTGTATATTCTCTTAAAAAAGGAACACCTTATTCAATTAAATACATAATATATGTATACGTGACTACTACATAATACCAGGTTTCAAAAAACAAAAAAAAAATTATACGTATTGGAAAAATTGCGACTAAGGTCTTTTCGATCTTAGACTTTTTTTGTAGAAAGATACAGAAAGATGTGAGATACTAATCTAAAAGTCATAGATACTAAACTCTAACAAGTTTTAACTATGATAAAACTGTTTTCACTCACGTTATGTGTATCGGTTGAGACTTTTTGTCATAGTCGTAATGGATCCTCACACGAAATCTAACAAGTTTCTTTAAATATGTAATGAGACAACCAAGTCGTTTGCCTGATGGTAAACCTGCCTGAAGGTGACTGCTAGTCTGTGGAATGCGCTGCCTGAATTAGTGTTCCCTATAATTACAATCTGGGTGTCTTCAAATCACGAGTGAATCGATTTCTTCAAGGCAAGCGTGCTCCACCGTAAACCGCATCATCGCTTAACATCAGCCAAGTTGGCAGTCAAACGCAACCCTATTATTAAATAAATATATAAAAATAAAATAAACGCTGAACTTTACACAGAACTCTGAACCCAAAACAGTATTTCAGTTTGAATCTACTGACGTATCTTCTAATATAAATTTATCAACGTCCCAATTCTACGCACTAGCACGCAATCCCGTAATGATTTTGTTCTAAGTAGAGGTTTATTGTTTCTTGCCCATTGATTTGGAACTTTTTCATTTAGTTCGAGAACTTTGAATTGAGGTTTCGTTTTCTGTTATTGCCTTTTGATTGTGAATGTAGTGTAAAGCGCGACTCATATTGCGAACGAAACTAACTTAGGTTTTGTCTTCTTCGTTTTTTTATTTTTTTTTTATTTAAAACACGTCGTACTTTACATTTCAAGTTAGTAAGTTGTCTTAAAATCTATGTTAGATTTATCCAGACAACTGGTACTCGGTAAGATATTTTTTAAATCTAATTAATCTATATAATCTAAATACCTACATTGCATAAAATGAAGCGCGCGAACACACCAGACTGCTGTTGTTGTAGGCATAAGTGCATTTTGGCAACAACGAAAGAAAGAAAGAAAACATTTATTTATTTATTTTGCGGTTTCTTCTAGGCAAGCGTGCTCCAACGTAGATCGCATCATCGCTTAATATCAGGCGTGACGGTGGTCAAACGCAAGCCTATTATTTATTTTAAAAAACATTACAACATCAACATTACAAAACAGAAACAACAAAATAATAATATAATACATGTTAAGTTGTCGTTGTAGTGTCCAGTGTGACAAAAAGGGCAGTGCTCAGCGATAATGCTACAGATTTCTCTGCAGCGCTGATTTTCAGCACTGACCTCCTGAGACGCACGGAACTACAAATAAAGTTAAAAAAAAAACGTTCGTAGAATGAAGTACATTACAATAAACACACAAATAACAAGAAAACATCCGAAAATATAAAAAAAAACATGAGGGGAAGTATATTGTGTATATAAGCACGTGGAGAAAGATAAACTGCATCAAGAACACTGCAACACTGCATCCGCGTTCTGTATTTTAGCACCGTGAGAGTCGCGGGCATCCAGTGGTTCAGAATGTTCAGAAGTGGACGTTTTCTCTCTGATGGTGTGGAAAAGAAAAAGGTGTCTTCAGATCGTGATTAAACCGGTTTCTTTTAGGTATGCGTGTGCCTATTAGACCGTACAACAGGCTTGGTGATCAAACACAAGCCTATGATTTAATATTAAAAATAAGTGAAAGGTAATTTGGTACTTTTATTTGCGTTTGAGTAGTGTCTGAAAAGAGAATAAGAGATGTAAGTCAGGAATCGAGTTACATAAAATATTTATCATCATCATCATCAGCCAGAAGACGTCCACTGCTGAATATAGGCCTCCTCCTTTAACCTCCACACTGAACGACAGCCTACCTTTTGCATCCACTGGATGCCCACGACTCTCACAATGTCGTTGCTCCATCTAGTGGATCACGCTGCGTCTTCCGTCATAAAATATTCAATAGAAAAACAAACCGTCTCTCTCGAGTGTACTCAAAGACCCTGATGAGCGAGGCAAGGTAAAGTGGTTAGCTTAGCTCGCAATGTGAATAGCGCCAAATGGAACTTCGCCTTGATTTCATTGTAGGTGGCATTTAAGAGAATGGTAATTATAAGCGTATTTGTAGTTAATTTTGTTAATGAAACCGGCAATATAAATACTTGGTTGCATGAAACGGTCATACTAAGAACAACTTTTACGATGGGATTAATCCCGAAATCGTCAAATAAACCGGCAAAACGCGAGTCGGGCTCACACTGAGGGTTCCGTATCACCACATAAATTGTTAATAATGTACAAAAAAGTAGTGCAATAAGACATCATGCCCAGCTTGGGCAGCCCAGGCGGTCACCAATCCAAGTACTGAGCGCACCCGACGTTGCTTAACTTTGGTGAACTCAAATTTGTCACCAGGTCGCATTTGGCCAGTATTTATAATATTTTTGTTTCACTTTAGATTGTGTACTATTCTCTTACTAAGTTTGACGCTTGTACGAATTACCGTTTTTACACCAAAGCAAATACAAAAATAATTTTTTTAAACGTTTGTGTACGTTTTATATGGGGTTCATGTTTACTTTTTGACTTTATTATTATTCACTATTTTAAGCTATCACGGTTGTTCACTAAAGGACAAAGAAGACTAAGAAAGAGGGTAGATCGTTATGGCTGCACCTAACTTTTTAACTATTCTACCAACCACCCGCATTCTTCAGTCTTCCCGTGAACATGGTGCATGTAACTGCGCCGAAATATCGGGAGCTCATTCCACAACCTTACCACGGTAAATATCCCGTAAATAATCATATAACTTTATTATTATTTCTTAGTTAATCCGCCATAACATTACATATTCTGTGAAAATATGTGTCTATGTGATGCCTCTGGTGTTACAAGTATCCATAGACGACGGTGACTGCTTACCATCAGGCAGCCCGTCTGCTTGTTTGCCACCGATGGCATAAAAAAATTAAAAAAACAACCGCCTATCTATTATACGGTTCGAAAGATACAGCCGTTAAAAGGTTGGATGAACGGACGGACGGATAGAAGATATATATAAGATATTTATTGGCAAAAAACAAAACAATGGACATTATAGAAAGCGTTGGCAATAGAGTCCCGTTTACACGCTTTGAGTACGGAACCCTAAAAGCAATTTTCCAACTTCTAAATGGAAATAGCCACAAACAGGCATAATCATTTCCTAAACAATACGATGACTGATACGATTACACACAGATTCTTTCAAAATGAACAGTTGCCGGAATAAGACGTATTATTATCCGTATTTAGAAAACAAACAATATTACTTCCAAAATACATATTCTCATATATTTTCTCGCATTTAATTAGTTTCCGAGAACAGAGAATCTTTGCTGAGAACAGCCTCATTTCCCAAAACTGATTTGTTGGACATTTACAGAATAACATCGAGATACAATACATATAGAGTCATAATCGTGCAGTCAAGGTAATCGCGATCCGACTACAACGCCGCGCGATGCCAGTGCTACGATGACATAGCGGACAACTAACGTTGAACACTATGCAAGCGACATAATGTCTAAATTGGAGTAAACAAGTAACAAAAAAAGTAATTGTGGCATTGTGAACGATATAATTAATACATTGCAAGTACAATAACGCTCGGAAATTTGACTGTTTTCACCACAGAAAAGAAAAGTAAAGTTTTTTTTGCACACACCGTCACCTGACCCCAAACCAAGCAAAGCTTGTGATATGGCTGCCAAAGAGTGATAAACATACTTATATATTTTTAAATACATACTTAGATAGATATTAATACCCAGATATAGAATAAACACAAATAAATGTTTATCACATGAATTTTTGTCCTAGATGGGAATCGAACCCACGTCCTCAAGCTTAGAAGGCAGGTTCACTACCAACTGGACCAACGGGATATAAATAGAACGGAAATGAGAAGGCAAATCTGTCGTCAGGCATTATGAGTGAACCTTGATTGAACATTCTTATTTAGATCAACGCGTCGAACTCCGCATCCAAAGAACTTGGACCTTACCTTTTTGAGTTAGGTCTCAAAGTTCTTTGTCCGTATCACAGTTGCAAACTGATTTCAAATGACTGACGTTTCGTTAATTGGGTGCAACTGACTACAATAAATTTCTTACAACATTTCCTTGACAACCGTTCTAATTTAAACAAAAAATAATAATCTTCTGTGGTTTTCACTGAGAGATTATGACTCTCTAGGAATTGTATGTCGATGTAGAATAATAAGGAAAATGTAGGAACCTGTTTCCCCTAAACGTGAATGGATAACATATTTCCCCTTCATTACGTCGGGGCTAACAATGGTATTGTGATTGTGATGGAATTGCTATCGTAATAAGATATAAGTAATAATAATGGCTAGCATTGTTTGTTTGTGAGAGGTATTTGTGGAGAGTTACGGTAGAGTTGGTTTATTTTTAGGGCTTCGTACCAAAGGAGTAAATATGTACCCTTTTACTAAGCCTACGATGCCTGTAAAAACAAAAGGGGGTCCCATACAACAAACGTATTTTTGTATTAGCTCTAATGTAAAAACGGTAATACGTAAAGCGTCAAACTTGGCATGATTATAGTACACACTCTAAAGTATAACAACAAATAATAAATATTGGCCAAGTGCGATTCGGTGAAAAATTTCTGTTCACCATCGGTTCTCGTACGATCACCGAAATGAAGCAACGTTAAGGGCGCTAATGGGATGTTGTCTTTTTGCAGACTGATAGACAATGTAGGTTTAGTAATAGGATCTCGTTTTTACCCTATGGGTACGGAACCCTAAAAACGATTTCACGTTAAAATTACGCAAAATATTTCATTAGTTAATAATTTTAACGCAAATTGCGCACATCTTTCTATCCGTACTATTCCGTACATCAAGCTTGCGTACATAAGTAGACGGAGCGCCGCCGAGTGATGGCGGATCAATCGGGATCCCGGATATGGCCGGATAGAGGCGGTTTGGCGTGACAGCCGCCATTAATACGAGTACACTGGCAAAACATGCCGGATTTGTTTTGGCGCTTTGAATGCGCGATTAATTGATTTTCAACACGCCATCACCTACGGCGTTTCGAGGGTAGATATGTGGCTAAAAGTTGACTGATTTACATCATGTTTTCTTAGTGGATAATGATTGGTTTTGGGAAACTATTAGGTATAAGTACGTTCTCGGGAGAAGGGCCTCGATCCACGATCGGGTTGGTTCCTGGCACAGCGGATTTCTCTCGCAATTCAGCGTATTGGGGACTTTCGGTCAGGGCTCGGTCCGCGGAGGACTTTTCGAGTAGGTAATTAGTATTAATTGACAATTTATTGTATATTGTTTTGATATTATCTAGATAAATATATATTCCTCATTCGAAATCTTATGACGGTACGTTCTTGTAAAGTTTTCAGACCGCATTCCCGCCCAGAGTTTCCTCTTTCGCACATTTTCAATATTCAAGATGTCAATTGGTGAATTGGTAATTCGGTATGCTAAAAAAAATTAACCTATGCCAATTCCAAAACCATTTCGAGATTTTATCTTACCAACCCTTATTTTTCTACTCTGACCTTTTAAAACGATAAGATGCCATTTATTTTAACATAAAACTAAGAAATCATTCGACTTTCATTGTCCTCTAAATGACGTCACATTGTAGCATTTTATTTTCTGTGCCTTTTAAGAATAAAAATATTATACATTTGACACACTGTTCGTCACACAGAATAGAATATTTTTTCATTTCTGTGGTTTGACTGTCTGGTTTTTTTCAGGGCTGCCAATATGGGGTGCTTATTTAGGCTTCTCAACGCAACGAAATTTTGTGCTATTGGTGACGTCACATAATTTCAATTTTCAAAAAAATATTGTAAAATAACTACTCAATAGAAAACAAAAATATTGAAATTAGTTTCTTAAAATAGCCTTATCTACGAAATAAAAATATAAAAAAAATACCAAAAAAAACCTTTACATATCGAATTGGTGAAGGTAATAAAAGTAGAAATCTAATTATATTTTTGCATTGAAATATTTTTAAAACGCTGGGTAATATCGGCACCTACAATTCACAATCGAGTTTTTTTAACAAACTTCGTATAAACATGACGTTTTCATAACTAAGACACTAATGTCATCCCATAATAGCCGAGGAAATATCGGGAGCTGATGAACGGTGCCAGTTTAGTTCAAGGTCAAGGGTGTAAGCGCACTTTGTATGTTCTTGTTTTGTGTGTTCTTTGTATGTTTATTATTGTGTATGTTCGGTCCATTGTGGATTTTCCATGGATACGTACCAAACGTTTCGAATCCACGTTTCTAATCCGTGCGGCCAAGGATTGGAACAACCTGCCTGCTTCCTTGTTTCCTGAGAGATATAATCTGGGCCTTTTCAAGGCCAGAGTGAATAGGTATCATCCGAGTCTGCGTGCTTCATCTTCGACCACATCGTCGCTTACCAACAGGCGAGTTGGTGGTAAAACGCGGACTTATCCGCGTAAAAAAAAAACTTATCGAATATCAAATCACAATTTTTTGCAGTTTTACTTCTTCTTTCATCTTTCGAGAGTATTTTGGCGTCGCACTTCTTGTGCATTTGCCAGTGTCAAGTATTAGCGTTAAATGACATTAGCTTGAGATAACATCTCTCAAGCTAATGTCATTGTCAATGTCATTTTCATATAATTTCATCTTTCCGCAGGCGTTAACGCTAACAGAAAGTGGGTCTTGTCTAACCCCCGTATTACGAACTCAAAGAAGCGTGTCGTATGCTCCCACAGTGCGCCCCGGCTGATTCGCACCCCTCAGTTCAAGGGTAAATGGCATTCGTCACTGAACACCGCTCGCGCTGAAGGTCGAAAGTATTGGAAAATAGGCAGGTTTATTGTTACAAACCTCGAGACGAGATGATTTTGTTGCAGACTTTTGAGAGGAAATATTTTTTTGATGTTTTTACTTAAATACTGAGACATGACTATTGTAGTTGTCACTATTTGCTTGTACTCAATTTTTTTTTTTAGATTTGTCACGATTCGTTTTGGATGATACTTTTTGGGGCCGAAAAGTTCTGGAATGGAGACCACGGACCGGTAAGCGCAGCGTAGGACGTCCACCCAAAAGATGGACAGACGACCTAAAAGAGACCGCAGGGAAACGCTGGATGCAGGCCGCTTCCAACCGGCCCTTTTGGAGATCGATGGGGGAGGCCTATGTCCAGCAGTGGACGTCCTATGGCTAAAATGATGATGATGATACTTTTAAGTCAGAATCTATTTTTTGAAGATTTTGTGGTGGTGCAGATATTATTAGTAGTAGGTCAATTTTGTAGTAGGCATTATGTAGAAATTAAAACATAAAAAAAACAGGAACAAAATACAAATAAGAAAAAAAAAAAAAAACATTAAAAACTAATATAATTATTATCTATACTATCTATATTAATATTATAAGGAGGAAAGATTTGATTGTTTGTTTGCATTGAATAGGATCCGAAACTCCTGAACCGATTTGAAAAATTCTTTCACTGTTGGGAAGCTACACTATCCCCGATTGTTGGGAAGCTACACTATCCCCGATTGACATAGGCTATAATAATCTATACCCGTGCGAAGCTGGGGCGGACCGCTAGTATATTTTAAAAATAAATCCGTATTGACCTTGGTCACGCCATAACTTGAGAACGACTTAACCTCTTTTTATTTAAAGTTAAGTTATACTTTGTAGAAGGTTCTTACGAAAAGAAAAAATTAGAAAATTGAGCAGGAAATTGAAAATTTTCAGAAAACATAACGACGATTTTAACTCGCAGATGAACCGCGGAGCGTCACTAGTAAATGAATAAATAATAGCATGAAAAATAATTAAACATAAAAAACTAATAAATAAATAAAATAAACTGATTGAAATAAATTAACATTGTGCGTTTTACCTGTCATGACTTAGTACGGTGCTGAAACTTGGACAGTTATACAGTTGGAGCGGTCCACAAGTTTAATGTCGCTTAGCGAGCTATGGAGAGAGATAGAGTCTGGCTAGTGAAAGTTGAGACTGAAAACACCCGCCAAATTTAAAAAGATCCGCATTGCAACCCCAAAATTAATATGAAATGCAAACATTACTGTGTTCTGACTGTGTTACAATAAAAATTAATAACTTACAAGTACCAAGTGAGATTATTCCAGGCATTTCATACAAATTTTTGGGGTTTCAATGCTGATATTTTTATATTTGCCGCGCTTTTTCAGTCTCTACTTTAATCAGCCAGACTCTAATATGATCGGTGTTTCTCTGAGGAATCGTATCCAGAACAAAGTTATTCACCAGAGAACGAAAGTCATCGACATAGCTCAGGATAATAGGAAGCTGAAGCGGTAGTACGCCGGTCATCACCACATCTGTCAGTAAACGTCCACTGCTGAACAAAGGCCCCTTAGAGAGGGGTAATGCAATAATCCCCACGCTTGGCAGGCGGCTTGGGGATCGCAGTACATTCACCGTGTACTGATAAGATGCTGCTGCCCATCCTTTTGTGATTCTGGTCGCAGTTTTATGACATACCCGGATTCATGATTGTCTTTAGACCTTTGATGGTCTATTTGGCAGTCCAACTGTTTTGTAGTGTTATTTACCTTGTACTTTGTTTGTGATGGGAAATCATAAAGAAACATGCAAGTAATAAAAAAGTACGCTTGTTAAAAATGCCAGAGCACTTCGTAAAACATACTAAACGGCCTCTGTTAAAATAATAGTTCAAACCTACGCCAATAAAACTGCCTATTTTAGCGTGTAACAGGCACTTTAAATATCAAAATTCTTGCCCATAAAACTTTGAATATACGTTCGGTTGTACATGAAAAATGATTTCCACGTTTGTCAGTCGGTCCGTCTGTACCCACTTATTAAATGGTAATGTGAAACGCAAATTTCACCCAAAATTAGTTTTCTGGCAGTTTTGCATGAACGAAGTATGATTAAATCTGGTGTTTTGTGGCTATTTGCACGTTTAGTGTTGAAATTGCAGTTTTATTGAAAATATGCATGGAAACCGGGCTGTGAGTTTTATTAAGGGTAGATGCCATAGAGCTAAATATCAAGAGAGCCGACCCGAAGATGGTAATTAATTTAAATGATTTTGCTATCTTAAGATATTCACAGTTGAGACCACCAATATACACTGACAAAGTCAATTGATTGTTTTTTTACAAGGGCAAGCCCTTATTCATAATTTTTTCATCATTTCAGCCATAGGACGTCCACTGTTGGACATAGGCCTCCCCCATCTATCTCCAAAAGGGCCGGTTGGAAGCCTTTATTAACTAAACAAAATACCTACTAGTTAACACTAACACTACAAAAACAGTTAGACTGCCCATAGATCGTTCTAAATCGTTAAAGTTCTAAAGATAATCCAAATGCTCAAACCCACCATTGATTTTTGTCATCCTAGAGGATATTACACCAACCACTGACTACACTCCATATAAAACTCCTCCGCGCCGCGCCGGTGCAGTAGTTTGCATTCAGTTACTCGTCACCTACCGCTGCGTAAATATCAGGTGCCACTATTTTCACAGTGCATGTCACAGAAGAGTTGTTTGAGTTGAAGAGTACATGTTTTTTTCGTTTACTTCTCTTTTCTGTGGTACATGTACAGTTTCAGAGAATAGTTTCATATGTCATTTCAATTTTAAATTCACCGAATTCGTATTTTTTTCAATCTTACCAATTCCTAGTAGATATGAAACTGGAAACCCTTGAAAGCCTTATTAGGCAATCCAAAATGTCAAGAACGTAGAGCACCCAGACGTCCACTTCACCAACAAGCGAAGACCACACGCAAACTAATCCACAGAATACTAAATTACAGCACCTTTTCCAACAAAAACACACTTAACTGCGCCGATATCCAACCTTTTTAGCTCCCAAAACAACGATCCCCAAAGTGGGAATAGAGACTGTCCCATTTTTAAAGTCTACCAAACAAAACGCTGTTACAGTTTTATGCCAAACGAAAATTCCGCCCCAGTTCTAGCTTTCACAAAAGTTGCGAAAACAACCTTTAGCTTTGTATCGATAAGGTACATAGTGGTTTGACAGAGGATGTCCTTTGACAAAAATGCTTTCGAGCATCGGAGCATTGCGCCTAATGAGCCGTATAGAAAAAAAAGTTTTTTTTTCTTTTCGGCCTTTTGCTGTCTTAAGGGAAAAAAGGTCGATTCAATATTAGCAGGGCTTAAGATACGCAATTTATTGAAATGCTTGTATGGAAACTGTGGAGTCAATGGAGAGTTAACGCATACGGAAGTATAAGATCATTGTGCGGGAGTCGTAAATATTTGAATTTGTATGGAAAAGGTAAGGAAAAAATATTTGAAAAGGAATAATATACACAAATGAATAAATCTGATCACGCATAAAACGACCGTGAAGATGATTTATCTAAATATATAAAAGCGAAATACACTCATCACGAAACCTTAAACACCACTTAACGTATGAAATTGAAATTTGGCAGATATATTTCTTATGGGTAAGAAATTGTTTTGTAAATGAGCCGAATTAATAGGGGAAAATGTTTATAAGGCAGTACGCGTACAAAGTTGCGGGCAACAGCTAATAAATAGATAAATTTCAACTCTATCGTTTAAAACTTGGAGTTGGTATCGAAATAGGTACATACTTTATAAACATGGATAAATGGACTGTTCAGCTGTTTGAAGATTTTAGAACTCTGTTACCGAGGGTCCTTAAAAAATTTCAATGTATACATAATAGTAACAGGACTGTTAACTGTATCGACATTGTTAATATATAATCGATATAATTTAACTTTGATACTCACTAATGTTGTCGAATAGTATCGATAGTATCCCCAACATCGACTATCGAGATTCAGTTCAATCGATGCTATTAGAATACAATTTAATATTATTTAATAGAACGCATAACGCGTAGAAAATTATAGTCAGAAAACGTCCGTAGTTTCATATATAAACACAGATATATACTATTTACATCTAAACAAAACTATTTTACCAAAACCAACCTTTTTCTACATTTACGGCTTAGTTCTCTAATATGAGTTCGAATCGTACAACATCGTCAAAACTCGTCAACCGCCGTTGAGAGACGACGATGTCCGAATCGCAAGCAATAGTCTTAGTGCGTGTGTGAAAGGGAATGCTGCGTAATCAAAATAATATAATTATGATGATAAAATTAGTGATTTATAGGGGTTTTTGTGACTGTTTGGATTATAAACAGTAATGTAAGTGTGTATGGAGTATTTACTTACGGATGATATGTTCCGCCATCTTTAAGTTTAGTTATTCTTGCAATTTTTGCCGGAGCACTTAACATAATTATTATGGCTTGTGCAGCTATCACGTGACTGTGGGTCCAAGTTGTTCCCGTATTCAATCGGTACCTACAAGTTGGGTATTGCCGAGATTAGCGCGTCATTATGGCATCTTAAAAAAAAAAAGTATTATCTATGAATTTTTTGACCAAAGACCACAAATTACATTAATTTCGAATTAGTAAACGTGTAAATTAACTATTAATATTCTGACTCCCTCAAAAAATTATATTTCACATTATTGAAGGTGACTTGTAATCAACACATTCCGTGCTATCGATATAATCGAATATCGGCTGTATCGATATATAGATAGTACAATCGAACAAATTTTGAAGTCAATTGATAACTAGTCTATCGACGATTTGGCATCACTAGTTGTATGTTTCATCTCTTTTAATGTATGTACCTACGTATGGCAAACTCCCTACATTCAAACAATATTTAGAAACAGCACAAAGCGCGAAGTAGGTAAACCATAATACTGGCATTAAAAAGCAAAATATAAGACAATAGAGAATACAATAACTGTAAAAATGGAAGCAAACAAGAAAGCGAGTGCAAAGTTCACGAATCACGAGTTAGCAAAACTAACGTAACGGTCGTTATTACGTATCGTTATATACGTAATGATGAGATAGAAATAATTACTCATTGAACCAAATTAATTCATTTGCTCACTTACAAATAAACATAAGTTAAAATTCTTATTCTTAACAGAATTTTTATTAAAAAGTATAGTTATTAACGTGTCAGAAAAAAATATTAAAATCTAAAAATGCTGTATCAGTTTAAAGAATGAAAACTAAACTAAGACTACGCCAACAGAGTCAACGACGCCGACTACGCTAATAAGAACAAGCAAAGAATGAAAAAATAAATTGATTCTTGATGGTTAGAAATTCTTAGTGATAAAAATGTTCTGATATGCTACGTAGACTATATAATTGACATATAATAAGATCGAGACTAGGAACTTAAAAATAATAACAACTAATATAATATAGGTAGTATTTAATTTTTTAATTTTTTTTAATTTGGTTACATATAAAATAAGTTATTTTGACAATACTCTAACATAGTCATATTGTTTTTACCTTGAACAAAAGTAATTAAAAAAAACCTCACACGCCGCACCTGGCAAGGACATAATTATATAGGATATAAGGACAGATATATTTCCATTTGTATGACCATGTATGGTACTTTGTATGTATGTGTAATTGTGTAGCTACCATGTTTTGACAAATAAATTATTTGATTTGATTTGAATAATCTTTTTATCTAGTATGGTCATGGATTGATTCTAGAAAAGCAAAAAAATATACATTGCATAAATATTGTAATCAAAAACGAACAACAACATAATTATTTAGATTATGGATTACTTGCAAAATTTTATTTAATAAATAGCTTGTCATTAGTTCTAGATAAATAATCTTGGCAAAGACATTACATTAATTTTATCAACTGAACCAACATTGCAATAGCAACACTTTCCTATAACGATGCCTAATGCAAGACATTAAACTGGTCAATTAGGTATTTAGTATGTAGGCCATCAGATTGCAGAACTTCGTATGAGTTTTGTTAATGTCCCACGGGCAGGCGAGGACCAAGCTGTGGGCGTACAAAGTTCACAAGATTTTTTGAAGTAAAACTTTTTTAATGCTTTAGATGGCATACAAGCACACGGGCCGCCTAATGGTAAGCAGTCACCATCGCCTATGGATACTTGTAACACCAGAGGCATCAAAAATACGTTGCCGACCCTTAAGGACTCTATTAACTCGCTTTTTGAGGAACCCCATGTTGTAGCTTCTCGGAAACACCACGTAAGGTTGCTCATTCCATATTTTGCAGGTGTGGGGCAAGAAAGATCGTGAGAATCGCACAGTGTGCGATTTCCACTTAATACACAACAAACACACAGACAAACAAGTACACGCATATAGGTAATAGTTGTCCAGGCGACGGTGACCGCTTATCATCTGGCGGCCCGTTAGCTTGTTTGCCACTTATAGCATTAAAAATGTATTTTGGTGGACCACGTTTTGCTAACGGTACACATGAACAAAAATGCATTATGGTGGACCACATTTTGCTAACAGTACACATGAACAAAAATGCATTATGGTGGACCACATTTTCTAACGGTACACATGAACAAAAATGCATTATGGTGGACCACATTTTGCTAACGGTACCTACACATGAACAAAAATGTATTATGGTGGACCACATTTTGCTAACGGTACCTACACATGAACAAAAATGCATTATGGTGGACCACATTTTGCTAACGGTACACATGAACAAAAATGCATTATGGTGGACCACATTTTGCTAACGGTACACATGAACAAAAATGATTGATGATCAAGCATTCATTTAAATGATACGGCACATAGTGAGTTTAATAGAATTTTTCATCACCACTATTATTATTTAGTTATCTTGTATTTATGACGTCACCTGTCCAGTGACCAGAGTTTATCAAAATCAGTCAAGGCGTTAAGACTTAAAATATTAAAATATTAGGTAAATATACAAACACCCAATTAGACATACCTTCTTTTTAGATTTAAGTCTAAGGTGAAAAAAGTAGGGAGATAATAGCTATCCAGACGTCTCGTAGATGTGACGGGTGACCAAAGAGTTGGCGCTTACCTTGAACAAATAACAAGTTAATTAGTCATTTTTTTAATATATATTTTTTGTGTTAAAATCTTTATGAGCTTGGATTTAATGTCCTTTACTCGTAATATTAAACAGTTTACTTTGTCTTAATAGCGTCAAACAAGTAATAGTCACAGTCAGAGTCAAGCCAAGTAAGTCACGGTCAAGTTGGAGTAGTCGGACTCATGCCCCTGTAAAGTGGTGGAGACTTTACAAGAGGCTCCTATGGAGTTTTGGAAACAACACGAAAAGACACGTTTCACCTCGTTATATCACTTACCCACACTCGAGCACGTTTACGAGCACTTAATGAATAATAATTCACCATTTAGTACACATTAACACTCGAAAATACACAAGTTTAGGAAAATAATCCAACGAGCCGACATGTTTTTTTTCACGTTGGCGCCAAAACTCCAATTAGCCATTCAACTTTTTAGTATTGCTAGCTTTTCGGCAATTTATCCGAAGACGTTTTTTGACTGTTTCCACCGAGAGATTGTGACTCTATAGGAATTGTATCGCGATGAGTAATTTATAATAAACTAGCAACCCGCCCGCCCGGCTTTGCACGGGTGTAATTTACGTGCGAAACCGGGGCGGCTCACTAGTTATATATATAAACCTTCCGTGAAAATGTATCTAACTGATGGAGAAAATCGCATCAAAATCCGTTGCGTGGTTTAGGAGGAGTTAGCGACCATACAGACAGACAGACGCGGTAAGTGACTTTAATTTATACTATGTAGAGAAGAGATAGAGATTCCCACGCGAGTTTTGATGTAAATATAACTTAATAGTTGTGGTCTAGATTTTCTTGCTGTGCCTCTCTCCTTACCTCTAATATGAAAGCGCGTTTGAGAAAAAGGCGTTACCGGCAATTCGACTTTGCGACCGTCGGCTTTCCATTGTTTAACCTTTAGGTATTGTTGTGATAAAATCTGGGACAATTCATGTTTCCTGCCTTTCTTGTTTAGTAGAAATGATTATAACTTCACATGTTGCTTTTTACGGGGTTTGTTAACGTTATTAAATTGTTGGTATAAAAGATTTAGTTACTGCAAATTGTGACTTCCATAGCTAACTTTCATTTTTGAAAATTTAACTAAATAGGCCCTAACACGTAGAACTTTTAGTAATTTGGAAATAAGATTTGTTGGTTTAAATTATTAATATACAAACATTGAAACACTTTTTTTTCGAAGTTCGACGCGTTGATCTTAATATAATGTTCAATCAAGGTTCACTCATAATGCCTGGTAACAGATTTTCCTTCTCATTTCCGTTCAATTAGCTGTTTTTTTATATATTTTTTTTTAATTATAAATAGTCTTGCGCTTCGCCGCCAATGTGGCCTACGATGGAGCACGCTTGCCTAGAAGAAACCTATTCACTCTCGACTTGAAGACACCCAGATTGTGACTATCGGGGAACACCCACTCAGGCAGCGAATTCCACGGACTAGCAGATCGCACAATAAATGTGGAATCAAAGCGCTTCGTACGGGTTCTCGGAATATCAACCATAAAGCGGTGTCGACTTCTCTTTCTACTCTTTTCTGTGGTTAAAACCTTGGGTTTGAGTTATTCATATCAAATGCGACTGAAACTTTACGATCCCCTACTTCATATCTGAAATATTAGCAAACAAATTTGTAATAACAAAAACGCTAAGCCCAGACAAATGGCAGGTTTTAAATTCTATAAAACTAATCCGTCAATACCGCAATCTAAATGTTAAATGGTATCAAAATCCGTTACCCAAAAGCTATTATGCAAAGCAAAACTGGGCTCAGCAAAAACTCCAAATGTTACTGTGCTTCCGCTACACAAAACGTTTCATATTCTAAGCCTTAAAACCTTTGACATACGGTTGCAGATACGACCAAAAAATTGGTGATACAATCAGAATTCATTTCATTTCTGTCCTTATTCCGTCTAACATACAGTCAAATTTGGTGAATGCCAGATTTCTTTGATATTATTTGGGGTGTATTCAACAAATGATACAAAACAAAGGTGGGCTAACCCCCGGGGCAAGGTGAGGTCGCGTCGATGTTTGTAGTATAGAAAAAAGGGATGCCCTTTATGTCGTTTCTCGACTTCCTGTAGAGGTCACCACGGTTAGGTTTTGTCAGTTGAACATGTTTAACGAAAATAGGCTGAAATGGTGATGATGATAATGAAATATCTAATTTAACCCATTTTTATATATTCACGGGTGATCAAAAGATACCAAATTGAAACAATAATTTGTATCGAGTCGCCTATGGTCACTTAGGTGCACAGGTGATCAAAGGGTACTCAATAATTTAAATGGAGTCCCCTATGGTCGACTAAAGAGACTACTTTTATCACCAGGTGATCAAAGTGGAATATACCAATTCACAGACTTATCCAGAAACTTGCGGTTTTTTAAAATGGGCTGAGGCAAAAGAATTAGCAACTAAGTTTAAAAAAAAAATTTGAAACACTATTTTCGTTTTACGTACACAAATCTTGGAAGTCTTTTTGAACCTATTTATAATTGGTTTAAACTGTTTTTTGTTTCTTCTTTTATAAAAGTACCTGTAAACAAGCATGCGGTCCACCTGATGGTAAGCAGAAACCTCTGCTTATGGACAGCTGCAACACGCACTAATATAAACAAATATCAAAATAAAATTTGCTATTGGCAGACACCATCTTATACTATTACTATATATATAATCTACACTAATATTATAAAGAGGTAAAGTTTGTAAGTTTGTTAGTAATATTATAAAGAGGAAAGATTTGTATGTAAGTATGTTTGTAACGAATTGGCTTAAAAAGAACTGGACCGATTTTAAAAATTCTTTCACTGTTGGAAATCTACGCTACCCCCGTGTACATAGGCTATAATCTATACCCAAGCGAAGCTGGGGCGGACCGCTAGTTTATCATGAATATTAAGTGAAAAAATCTACTTCAATTCTATTAATCTAAGATATTTAAATTCAATTTATAAAACTCTAGTGAAATATTAAGTTGGTGTCCAAGTATTTATAAGTTTACTTATGACACTAATTAAACAAATTAAGTTAGTACAAGAAAATTTGTAAATGCCCTTAGAATAACTACACAAAGAAACCAAGTACATTCGCAAAATTTAAGCCATTCAAATGGTGTCATATATGGCTCCAAAAAATATATTTGCGGGGTGAAATAGTACCACAACAAATCAGAAAAGCAGCATAAGAGTTATGGTGTGACATTCCACAGGTAATCCATAAATTTTCTTGCTTAAATCGTTTAAATAAATTAAAAAAATAGTAGCTTACGTTTTGAGAAGGCGTTGTTTGGAAACCTACCTTCTCTGAGTAGTTATTCTAAGTAAATGCCTTATAAATATTAATTTATACTAAACTGTTTTATTAAACTCACGGGAATATCTTAGTACAAACTTTAATGTTTTCTATCGCGATAACTTGGCTTAAACGACTTAATTTATATTTTGCTTAAAGGAGAACAAATAATTGTCTTGTTTATTTTTAGTATCCAGGTAATTAAAGCACAACATTAACTATTAAAACGAGAAACAGACAGGAACACGTACCAACTTAAATCACAAAGTTATGTAACGTTTGGACCACAGAAAAGAGAAGAAAATAGAACGGAAATGAGAAGGAAAATCTATTAGTGAACCTTGATTGAACATTCTTATTTAGATCAACGCGTCGAACTACGATCACAGTTGCTGATTTCGAATGACTGACGTTTCGTTTATATGGGTGCAACTAGCTACAACAAATAATCAGTCATGAGAGTCATGAGATGGGTGTGCCATGTTTTGGAGGAAATGTTAAACTCTTGATTCCAGTTATTCGAATAACAATCATTAGGCCGTATCCGAAGGTTTCCTAGAAGATTAAAGACAACGTTTGAAGTTAAAAGTAAAAACTACGATACAATGCTTTTTTATATATAAACTAGCTGTTGCCCGCGACTTCGTACGCGTAGACTTTCATATTATTTTTCAATCCCCTTTTGTCCCCCTTAATTCAGCCCTTTAGCAAAATCATTTCTTAGCGAACCTCTACACCCCATAAGGAATCTACCTGCCAAATTTCAGCTTCGTATGTCAAGTAAGTTTATGAGTTTTTGTGATAAGTGAGTGAATGAATTTAGTTTATATAATAATATATGTATGCCATATGTATGTGAACGTTTGAGGTTCTTGAATATTTTTTTATCCTAACTTTTATTCATTGTAATCTTTACGCTCATAAACATTAGCAAGAAACCCAGTGTCATATGCACTCGAGTCCACCTGACGGCCCTACCGCGGCCTAAACCCTTTTTCATTGAACACACCTGTTGGGAAAGGTAAATAAATAAAGTAGTAACGACCGTGGGATAAATGGAAGTACAAAATGTGTAGGTATTAGGAAGTTGGGGAAAGTCCTTCGTTTGTTTTGTTTCAGTTTGATTTTGTTAATGTCAATCAATGGTTATGTTATACTTCGACCAAAATAAAATGAATGGACGGGCCCAGAAGAAACGCTTTTTTGAAGGTTACAAAATGAGCACCAGCGCTCACTTCGTTTCAGTCGGTCTCTAGCCGTAAGAAGTGAAACACGAGTCTATTGTTACATGATAAAGAAACATCAGATAAAATTATGCCGTCGGGCCTTTCCTGAAGTGTAAATACACAATACACATCAAAAAACCGCTATCTATTTTTTTGTAACAAATTTACTGTACATGGTTATAATTAGGTTTTGAAGTAAGTATATGTCCAACGGTATTGCCTCGTTTTTACTGAGCAAGTTCAATGGTTATGGCCTGTCCATTCATTTTATTTTGGTCGAAGATGTTATAAGTATACAGAGTTACGCGGAAAGGGTGCACGAAACCGAAATGGGTCCATAGTACCCATCATAATGAAAATGAACAACTTTTACTATGGGAGCAACTCTAGTGCACCCTTTCCGCGTAATCCTGTACATCTACGCTTCATTAGAGGGAGTTACCTCGGGAGACCAATTTTCCACATCAATGAGTATTGATTTAGAAACAATTAGGTCTAGTACAAAATTTAAGAAAATAAATATTGTTTCTTCTAACGAGTTTATTTTATTCACTGAAAACAGTGATAAAAAGCACAATTTTAGTGTTTGAATTTAGAGCACACCAAAATATTCGACCTCCATGCAAAAAAAAAATACTCGATACTAACTCGTTAATTCTTCCTTTTTCTCATAGTCATAGGATAAAGTATAGTATGCAACTCTTGAATAAAACGGATTTATATCGAGGGCCATGAATCACTCGCGTCGCTCAGGATTCCAACACTTGATTCATGATGATTCAAGATCGTCAGTCGTCGGTCGTGATTCAGTCGTTAGAATCCTTCACTTGCTCGTGATCCATCTATGACTTTTGCTTTAAATCCGTCCTTTATTTACTACTTGCATAATATACTATTTAAACTATGACGGTTGTTCACTACAGTTTTATGAGTTATGTTATAGTTATAACAACCTTATCACGGTAAATATCCCGTTAAAAATCTAGCTATAGCCAAGAAACAATGTCACGAGTTTGCCTAATTTAGACACATTTTAGAAATACCGACAGACTTTTTATACTAGACCTTTATTAGCTAAACTTTATTTATTTAAAGGCTTGAATGAAAGAGGTTATAAGAAAAAACGATGATTTCAAACTATAAACGTTGGATCAAAAACCACCATTAGTTAAAATAGTCAAGCGCTTCGTAAATTATCCCTATGTCTAGATAGCATAAAATACAAATTCCTTAAATCGAATCCCAAACACTAAATTTCCCTTTAAATTTACATATTTTTCGTATAAATTGTTTGAAACAACCATTACCGACGCTACGTTTATCATTGGTAGTTCAAAACAGTTTTATTTTTCAAGCAACAGAGTAGAACAACCGTTAAAACAAATAAATACTATCCTGCTAAAAACTGGATATAAATTCAAACCCAAATTCATAGAAGTTACATCTCCCTATTCTCACCAGTCTTATCTAAAACTAGCTGACCTGACAGACGTTGTCCTGTCTTAGAACTGTCAAACACGTAAAGTCAAAATTGTAAATCTTATGTTTTTACACCTTGGGTTACATTATTGGAGTTTTAGTAAGGATCCCTATTTTTTTTTGAAAATATAATATAGCCTATGTTAACCGGGGATAGTGTAGCTTCCCAACAGTGAAGGAATTTTTCAAATCGGTTCAGTAGTTTCGGAGCCTATTCAATGCAAACAAACAAACAAACAATCAAATCTTTCCTCTTTATAATATTAGTATAGACAAAATCATAATAATGATTATTTTATTTTATCTTTAAAAGAGGCATAATTAGCAGGTGCCGTAGTGACGTAGGTACTCATACCCGTTACAATTGGAGCGAGAGCGCTACACGAGCGAGCGAAAGGCACGATCGTTGTCACGTTAAACTATCGTCCGTAAACGGACTTAACAAACAACCAATTTTTTTTTGTTTATATTAGAACGGCTGTCGAGGCATTTTTGTAAAATTTGTTGTAGCCAGTTGCACCCATATAAACGAAACGTCGGTCATTCGAAATCAGTTATCAGGGGGGGGGGGGTATGCACTTCTTTATAGTATACTAGCGGTCCGCCCCAGCTTTGCACGGGTATAGATTATAGCCTATGTCACCCGGGGATAGTGAAGCTTCCCAACAGTGAGAGAATTTTTCAAATCAGTTCAGTAGTTTCGGAGTCTATTCAATGCAAACAAACAATCAAATCTTACCTTTTCATAATATTAGTATAGATAAGTTTATCCAAACCCCTTTTTTAAAAGTTCGTAGCATGGATTTTGATGGGAAGTTTTATTGACTGAGCGAAGCGAAGGTTTCAAATTCTACGGAAACTGAGAAAGGCGTTTGTAAATTGGTTAAACTGTTCGTAGATAACTTGCGTTCCTTTAATTCGGTCTTCATAAAATATTTATTGTTAAGTAGTTCATTCCAATACCATTTTTAAATTTAAATAGGAACAAAATTTAGCCCAAGAACGGTTAAAATATACGGGTCGCCAGGTCACAGTTAATTTTAGAATTATATTCGTAGCTGCTTCTATGTAACTAGCGTAGCACAAAGCAACTATGTAATATGCGTGGAAATAAACACTACGCCAGCTGCTACGAAACTCGTCGTAGGTGCTACGAGGAATAATACAGCCAAGTTTCGGTCTTTGTGTTGTGTCTAAGTTTTAAATCTAATGACAGTTGTTTTATGATACATACTGCAAAAAAAAAGAGAGCGTCACACGCATTTCAAAGTTCTGGAATAGACAGCGAAATAATCTAGTTCGCTGGGAATAGATGCCTATTCGTTTTATACTCTTTGAAGTGGCTACCAATTTCAATTCCATCATAGATCAGTGGAAATCGCACACTGTTCGATTCACACGAACTTTCTTGCCTCATACCTGCAAAATGTGGAATGAGCTACCTTCCACGGTGTTTCTGACAATTTACAACATGGGATTCTTCAAAAGGCGAGTCAGCAACGTATTTGTGACGCCTCTGGTGTTACAAGTATCCATAGGCGACGGTGAATGCTTACCATCAGGCAGCCAGTCTGCAAGTTTGCCAAACCCTTTTTTCTTTTGTCGACTTCTAAATCTTCTGATGCATAAGTCCCGACAAAATCACCTTAAAAAAAACTAAATCAGATATACACACAGATACACAGATACCCTTCTTTTTGCGTCGGGGGATAAAAAAGAAACACTACATTGAAAATCTCGTAGTTTACGATTATGTACATTGAACAAAGTTACATATAAAGTTTTGGCCAATTTTGGCACAAAGATCTGTGTTATCATGTTGCGATATCGAGTACCAGTAACAATTCCTGCCTGATAAAGCTCGTTTTCGAAAAATATGGTTTAATAATGCCTCCAGCCCAAAATCCGCACCAAACAGTGACACGTTGTGGGTGCATTTCAAAGCATTGGAGGCCATTTTCCCGATGTGCTATTCCACACATAGCCCTATCCTGTGCAATTTCAGATTGAAAAAAATCGGTTTTCTATTTAATTCAAATCTTGCGTTAATTTTGGGACAGCCTATATAACAAATAAACAGTATTGTAGTAAAAAAGGAATAGCGAGTCCGTACAAAATCCACAAGTTACACAGAATACAAAGTTCTCACGACGCTATATCGTGATTTATGGCCGAGTACAACAATGTTTTTTCCGCTAAGAAAAACTGTTACTTTATCACATCTGTTACTCGTAGGTCTTGCGGCCGCGTTACTTTGTACAGTCAGCAGCAAAATGGAACTACAAACATAAATATATAGTTTCAACAGCAAGCTTATATTTAATATTTATTTCAATATAAACACGGGTCTAGCCCGGACATTTGGTAGGCATTGGTGGGGCCGAAGCCAACACCAAGAGGCCCCGTTGAATATAAAATACAATATTATTGAATGTGTATAAAATGGATTATAAAACTATTGTACAGTATAGGATATAAAACGTCTAGGCTATTGAGGTGAACAACTTGTGGATGGGATAACAACTAAACAAAATACAAGCTAAAGCTAACACTACAAATACAGTTAGACTGCCCATAGACCGTTGAACGTCTAAAGACAATCCAAATGCTCAAGCCCACTACCAGTTAGCAGCGTACACAACATACTGGCGGCATTACCACGTTGAATGGCAATGCTAATGCGTTGAGCCAGAAACACGCCAGCATTTTGGTGACGCATCGCATTAACCAGGCGCTCTGAAAGATTTTTGAAAATGAGGTGAGCTCCCGGTCCCCAAGGGCCCAATGTCTCGACCCCAAACGCCTCAAATATGTAACCACTGCCGAGGTTAGCATATTTGCGTCGCTTGTGCTGCTTTGCCGAATTGGCAGCCGCGCCAGCCTTACCTTGTATCTCAGGAAGATGTGACGGCGCCAAAGTAAAATAATTAAATAAAGGCTAAAATAAAGGCCAAGACCGAAGGTCGAGGCCTTTATTTTAGCTTGTCCAGCAAGGGCTGCAATGCTGACCGCTGCTGATGGCTTGGACCTGCGCTACGCTGCGCTACGCTGCGCTACGCTGCGCTTTCGGCCATCACGATCGCTGCCAGCAACGCGCTCATTACAGACAGCGGCAATAATGATGACAACTTTTGATGCTAGCTGTACTCGAGCTACTTTTTGATTTAGCGCCCTCTGTTATTATTTTATTCTGTGACTGTTGCGACCGTAATCCTACGGCGAAGTTATGAATTTGGCCTTAGTTCGTGATTTGATATGTGGGTGTTTGTATGCTTTATGTATGTTCATCGAGGATATGACTTGTAGGTTCCTTAGTAAACAATATTCGTGGCAAATATTTTCCTTTTGTGAGCTTCGTGGTTACACCTACGATTTACGAATTGCACAAATTTTCATGGAGTTAACCGTCTTAAAATCTAATATTAATCTAATACAATTAATATGTATGTATATCAGTCTCTGGCAGCCATATCACAAGCTTTGCTTAGTTTAGGGTCAAATGACCGTGTGTGCAAAAATATCCCGAATATTTATTTAATATTAAATTAATCTAATATATCGAAGACGATGCAATCAGTCGATTCGTACGTTAGGCGTCAGCTGCGCCACCGAAGACCATTAAAGAGTACAACCTGCTGATGGCCATCAGAGATCGGAACGCGGTGGTGATGGAGGCCCTGGCCGGGGAGGAGGCGATATAAATTGCAAAAAGAAAGCGTTTAGAAATAAGGGTTGTGTGTATGCCTCGAGCATTCATGCTCACCATCGAAGGCACCTTCTTGCGGCGGCGTCGTGTGTCGGGTCTCTTCCCTCAGATATGGTTGAGGAGGGCGATGGCTGGCACATGTGTCATACTCGTGACCGGGTGCTGCTTGCGGGTCGCTGGTCTGCTCGCGGTATATACACTACTCCAGTACCGAATTGTTTTAACCTTAGATTAAGATATAACTAACTTTCCTCTCCCTGTATTGTGAATGACTAAAGTAAATTCATTTAAGTTAACAAAATTATTGTAGTTAATTATAATAAATGTCACGGAGCCAGGTATCCGTGAAGTTGCATTAAAAAAAAAGAATACTCACCAAAGTAGCAACTTTGTAGATATCCCAAATACATATTTACGCAGACAAATTCCGAACAAAAGATGTTGTTACGTTATTTCCAATTTACAAGGAAATAGCTCCGAACTCCACTTGTTTTGTTTAAAGGAATGGTCAAGACCTTTCTGGATGTCCCAATAGATCTCCGCTCTGGATAACTGATAAATTAGTTTTTGGTATAGTGCTGGAAAAAGTTTCGATAGTTTGCATTTGTTGTACCGAAAATGAATAAATATATTTGAAGTCTAGTTGTACAAAATGACTCGATTAGTATCTCGTCACAATAGTAACTTATGACCTAAGGGAATAAAGCAGTGTCTTTCGTCGCGGGCGGCATATTGAACCCTGAGCGTAACGAGGGAGTTATAAATAGTCCTGAGTGAAGCGAGGGGTTCAAGCTGCCCAAGACGAAGACAGGCTTTATTCCAGAGGAGAATACTCTACTTTTCACACCTTCTGCGAGACAATAAAAAGCCAGGTTTCACTGAAAATCACAGCACCAAACATCGTCTTTTGTTTCACATTCTTTGTAAACGCACCTTTTTTTTGAGTTCTGCTTATGATGGCCAGTTCGATTTTTGAACAAACCTCTTTACAATGCCATATAGGCATTTTTTACTTAGAGTTTCCCGAGTTTTCACATGAATTTGACGTTCCAAATTCAAGTAACTTTATTCTCTAGGGAGTTTCATAAAACTTTATATCCCTTAAGAGATAATGCTTTACTTTACGTTGAGATTGCATGATATGTAATTGGACATTGTCGAGTAGGTGGTGTGAAAAAATATTTAAAAAGATGTAGCTACATTGAAAAAATTTTATTAGCTTTCCACATCTGTCTGTATGTCTGTCTGTATGACCGCTAACTCTTCCTAAATCATGTAACGGATTTTTATGCGGTTAACACCATCAGTTAGATAATTTTCACGGAAGGTTAATATATATATATATATAGGTACTTAACTAGCGACCCGCCCTGGCTTCGCACGTAAATTACACCCGTGCGAAGCCGGGGCGGGTCGCTAGTATATTATAATAACAACGTCTCGCGGATTTTTGATTTAATTGTACGGGAATACTCACTTAGTCAATTTCCACACCTATGTCCAAAAAATCATGCTTATAATTGTGGTGGATTTAAATTTTTAACAAATAAGTATGTTTTGTTTTGTTGGTTTTATCGATAAACCTTTTACAAGAGGCCATCCCTAGCATTCCAATTCCCGTTATGTCGACGTCTTGCCTCCTTACCGCCGGTTGACGACGCAGCCCGAATGTTTTATTGCTTACAGCTTCATCGGACAAATTGATTAAATTCTCCTCTATTGGTCAGTGTCACTTCAATTGGAGACGATTTGCTTAATTTCTGTTGCTTACATTGTAAAGCTGTAATATACTGTTAAAATTACAAGTTGAAGTGGCAATGGGCAGGCCACATCGCTTGAAGAACCGATAACCGATGGGGAAGAAAGGATCTTGAGTGGAGACCACAAACCGGAAGACGCAGCGTAGGTAGGCCTCCCACTAGATGGACCGACGACATCGTGAGAGTCGCTGGCATCCAGTGGATACAAAAGGCACGCTGTCGTTCAGTGTGGAGGTTAAAGGGGGAAGCTAATGTTCAGCAGTGGACGTCTTCTGGCTAATGATTATGATGATGACATTGTAAAGCTGAGTTTAGACTGAGAAGAACTCTTGCAGTTTATTGTACTTTGATATTATATGGCTAGAGCTGCGGGCTTATTCTGTGGCAATAAATACTATTTACAGGTCACTTATGATCGAAATGGGTGATCAGTACAGCGATATGTGGGCTACTATAGAATCAGCTCAAGTTACGGAAGTTTATTTGCCACGATAAAAAAGATTCTACCATGGAAACGGCAATTGTTTGTTTTATCGTATTGTTTGAGAATCTAAATATTTATACGTATTCACATTTCTTTTGTGTCCACGTTTGTTGTTTGCCTTGTATTTTTTTTACTGAATCAGGGCCTAGAGTGACAATAAAATTAATTGATCATTTACGGGATATTTACCGTGTTAAGGTTGTGAAATGAGCTCCCGATATTACCACGGTAAATGTACCGTAAATAATCATATATCTTTCGTGAACAACCGTGATAGTTTATTACAGTGTTTTAGAGTGACAATGATGTTGACTAAAACCACCTTAATGAACCACAGTATAATGTGTATGGGACCGATTATCGACAACACTATACTGATTTTTATGGGATCTAAAACCGAGTCTATTTAAGATAAAACGAAAAGGAACTGTTAGTCGAGAAATGTTATTACAAAGTTAGTGATTCTATAAATGATAAATTTTAGTAATGACTGCAGTAGGTCAATTTGTTTATCATACAATTATAGTAATGTCTATCTGTTAACTATTTAAATTAATAACATAATATCTTAACCATTGAAATTGTTTCGACAGTTAATCGTCAGTCAGTCAGTTAATATAACTAATACATTTTTTAATAAATAATATTTACGGTATTTTTATTCCATCTCTCTAGATTTGTACGGTTATAAACTAGGCAAAACATGATACAAAGTGACAAATATTTTAACCCACCTATTGTGCATGCGTTTTTAAATGTGTGTATGATTTACTCGTGTTTCGTAAAAATAAATTATCATTATCTTTTAAAAAAACACAGTAAGCAGCTACTGATGAGACAGTGCATGAATGTACCTGTTTACTGCTTCCTGATCTATCCCGAGTCCCGAGTCAGAGCCGATAGCCCGTTGGTCCAGTTAGTAGTGAACCTACCTTCTGAGCTTGGGGGCGTGGGTTCGCTTCCCATCTAGGACAAACATTTATGTGATGAACATTTGTGTTTGTTCTATATCTGGTTGTTAATATCTATTTAAGTATGTATTTAAAACTATATATGTATATCAGTCTCTAGCTGCCATATCACAAGCTTTGCTTAGTTTGGGGTCAGATGACTGTGTGTGCAATAATGTCCCGAATATTTATTATTTATTTTATTATTTAGAGAACAATAAAGTCGCAACAATATCAGTGCAGCCGTTATCTCCGACTTAGGAACTACACCGTCGCATTTCGCTGGCGCCGCTGAAAACTTGCAGAAAGTTCTAGAACTTCTGCAAAGTTCTCGGAAGTTCCACCAAGTTTGTCGGCTCAATGTTGAAAGGGAAAATGAGATAGCCAAGCGATATTGCTATTTATTACCAAGTGATTCTGTGGGTGTCATGTGTTAGATTAGATTAGCTGATTTATGATTATATACTCATATATATAAAGGTTTATAATGGCAATAGTTAGACAAGTTTGGCTGATTGTATGGGCTGAATTTATAATCTCACAGTTTCTGTCTCCGTCACTTCCATGTTCATTTGAAAGACAGTATCATGTAACTGAAACTCTAAGCCCATTAATTATGATACACGTGACCAAAATGCTGACGTTTGTCAAGCTCAACATATTACTAAAGCGATGTCATTCGGCGTGGTGATACCGCCAGGATGCTAGTTAGTTTGGATAGTAATATCATAAGTAAACCAACAGTTAGGAAAACCAATATACTGGCTAAGTGTGAGTCGGGCTCACGCAATGAGGGTTCCGTACCACTACAAAATATAATAAGGTCGTCCAAGTAACCGAATTACCAGCTGTTATAATGCCTTCCAATATAATTATATAGTCGAAGCAATTCGTAGCCACAGTTAATTATTTTGCTTCAGGCGCTCGAGTATAACACAATTATAACTTGGTAATGAACAGAAATTCATCACCCACTCACACTTGGCCATTATTTATAATTTTTTGTTATACTTTTGAGTGTATACTATACTCATGACAAATTAGACGCTTGTACGTATTACCGTTTTTACATTAGAGCTAATACAAAAATACGTAAAAAAACCGTGAGGGACCCATCACGGTTTTTACTTTTTGCCTTTTTTATTATTTTTTAGTTAATCCGCTGTAACATTACATATTCTTTATAAATGTCAACTGGCTATCTATTACGGTTCGAAAGATATAGCCGTTAATAGGTAGGACAGAATGACAGACTGACAGACAGACAGACCGACAGACGGACAGACGGACAGACATCGTAGGTTTAGTAATAGGGTCCTGTTTTTACCCTTTGGGTACGGAACCCTAAAAACTAGGGCTGACAACTAAGCCTTTGAAAAGCTAGATCATTTTTCTCTCAATTTCCCGAGCTGTGAACGAGTGAGGCAGCCGCCATGGGCCCGAGATAGCCACTCGAACACGTGCCTAAAGAGATGTGCTTTGATTATCACGTGAAAGCGACGTTTAGCCGACAAAGTGAGCCCTTCAACTTTTTAAGCGCACTTTTTATTTTTAGCCATTAAGTCTGTGTAATTAACGAAATTTGATACGTGTTTGCTTCAGAATGAGTTTGTTTATTTGATCAGATCAAACAGTGTTGATCAAATCGTATCTAGTTATTGAACGAGTATGTTTTCTATTGGAAAATATATATTTTCTGAGGACATCGGCAAAGTTTTTTTATTTTTGAGACAAAACTACAAGTAGGTACTTTTTGGAAACTGCTGATTTACATTAATATAGAAAATTATTTTTAAATTGTCTATATGAGTTTCTAATAAGTATGATTAGCTGTTTTTAAATCCGATTTATTTTTCAGATCAAAAAAAGAGGAAAAGAATAAAAAGTTTCATCAAAATCAGAGCACTGTTTAAAAAAATATTATTATAATTCGCGTGACCAAAATGCTGGCGTGTTTCTGGCTCAACGCATTAGCATTGCCATTCAACGTGGTAATGCCGCCAGCATGTTGGGTACGCTGCCAACTGGTAGTGGGCTTGAGCATTTGGATTGTCTTTAGACCTTCAACGGTCTATGGGCAGTCTAACTGTATTTGTAGTGATAGTTTTAGCTTGTATTTTGTTTAGTTATTATAATTATGTATTATCTCGTAAGGTATAGGTAATTTGAACAAATAACAAACATTGATATTGATACAAATAACAAGGTGCACTGAGGAAACGGGTATAATTGTTTACTTCATTTATATTTCAACAATAGAATTGAATAATATTTATAGAAATTTCATAAAAGAATCAAAAATTTAGAGTTCATTTCAATTAAATAATATTTACAGTAAATTCATGTTAATTTCAGTATTTATTGTTAAATTTTTCATTTACATTTCAATTAAATAAAGTTTATAGTAATTTCAAGATTAACAAATTTTTTAAAATTAATATCATTAGTACAAATTGTTAAAACGAATTTTTTGTTACAGATTTAATTAAAATTTGTTTCAGGTTAGGTTAATTTTACTTTTTTATGTAATTAATATTTATGTCAGGTTAGGTTTAAATTAGCATCACAAATATCTATAGAGTAAAATAGTTTGTCCCAAATCTTTATTGTACTCAAAACGACGTAGAAGCGGAATTACACTAGAAATTCATATACACATTTACAAATAACAACGTTTATTGCGTATAGTCTGTTATTTTCATCCGAGGATTTTTTACTGCTCCCGTTTTTTATTTTATTTCAAGTACGATAATGTTAGAAAATACTGTTTATTGCTGTCTACTTTGACGTATAGTTGTCGTTATTACCGACATAGCTGTTAAAATTTGCAAGTTGAAGTGGCAATGGGCAGGCCACATCGCTCGAAGAACCGATAACCGACGGGGAAGAAAGGTTTTTGAGTGGAGACCACGAACCGGAAGATGCAGCGTAGGTAGGCCTCCAACTAGATAGACCGACGACATTGTGAGAGTCGCTGGCATCCAGTGGATGCAGGCTTTCGTTCTGACGGGGAGGCATATGTTCAGCAGTAGACGTCTTCTGGTTGATGATGATGATGAATGATGGCGTTATTTAGAGGTAATTGTGATGCTACATAGAGTATTTTATTTATATTACACGGGAATTACGTAAGATTAAGCCGGTCACTCCGACTATAGTTTCAACCGCATTAGGCAGTCTTTTTCAAAGTGAATGCGCGCGCGCGGCTGCGTCTCGTTTGACTACATACAGTACATAGAGTATTTAATTGTATGGACAACAAGATAAACCAACGAACTGCTAAATGGTAGTGGGCTTGAGCATTTGGATTGTCTTTAGACCTTCAACGGTCTATGGGCAGTCTAACTGTATTTGTAGTGTTAGTTTTTTCTTGTATTTTGTTTAGTTATTAAAGGCACTTGCCCAGTAAAAAAAGATAAACCAACCAAAGTCAAGTAATTTCGACGTTTTAGGCAGTTTGTCGTTAAATTGAGTGTCGGTCGCTATATAGAGTTATATACTAAAATATCGTCGTTAGGTTTCACAATTTGACTAAAAGAAAGGCCTTGTAACATAAGGTAAGGTAACATAAGGTAAGAAAAATTTGGTATGTTTTTCTTACCTTATGTTACCTTACCTTATTTTGAAATTTCATAGCTAACAAGGATACCAATTTAGAGCCTAAATTCTAAGCCGTAATATTTCACAGCAGTTACGTATAATCCTTCGTAACTGCATTCAAGCGTGTCTGAATAAAGCCGGTGCTCCACTGGAAGCGAGGCTATTGTTCTCCTAATGCTAACTGCAGGCACTTGAGGAATTTAACTGGGCTGTAACTTACAGGATTGAGGTAGATTCTGTGGGAAAGTGTTAATTTGCCCGACAGGTACATTTTGTTCGTGGATTCTGTGTTCTAGAATGTTTTCATGGAGTATTTGTACAATCAATTTAAAGTTTATTTTGTATTCTGTATACTGGGTTACGCGGAAAGGGTGTACTGAGCCAAAAGAGGGCTATATTTTCTCCCGAGAAAATGCAGTGGACTTGTTCGCTAGTGGCGTGGGTAGGTTCAAACTATTTATTCGTAGTAAACTACCAAACTGCTATAATAAGTAATGGTTTTTTTTTCGAAGTTTCTTTTATTCAGTCAACAATTTGTGTAATGTATGTATAATACTATTTTAAACTATCACGGTTGTTCACTAAAGAAGATTAAGAAAGAGGGTAGATCGTTATGTCTGCACCTAACTTTTTAACTGTTCTCCAACCACCCGCATTCTTCAGTCTTCCCGTGAACATAGTGCATGTAACTGCGCCGAAATATCGGGAGCTCATTCCACAACCTTACCACGGTAAATATCCCGTAAATAATCATATAACTTTATGTATGTATAATAGTAATTTTTTAACTTTCGCGATTTGAACACATGTTTTAAACGTTTATCGGGACTTATCACGTATTATTTAATATAGGTAAAAAACCTTAAAAACCTAAAACCTTAAAAACCTTTAAACCTTTTAAACCTTTTTTACCTATATTAAATAATACGTGATAAGTCCCGATAAACGTTTAAAACATGTATGTATAATGTATTACAATCAATCAATTATTTATTTATTTATCGGAATCAAAGTATCGGTAAATTTTATATATTGAAGCGTCTGTTTCCCGAACTAGTTTGCACTGTATTTCGGGATCCAGCATCTTCTCCCCTATTACGTAATGTATTACTAATTTTTCAAAACTTGCTCTCGTTTTTTAATAGCATGTAGTCTGCACCTATAATTGTGGTGGCGTTTAGTTTACTTCTTGTGCCTTGTCTCCGTCATGTAAAGCAAGGACGTACCATGTTGGTGTTCATTAATAAAATAAAAAATAAAAAAATGCCCGTCATTATGAACAGCTTTTACTATGGACCAACCCTGAAATCGCGAAAAAAATATCAGCTGTTCCATACAAAACGGACATTCACACTCGACAAAATGTATGGAACACCTGATATTTTTTTGCAATTTCCTGGTTGGTCCATATTAAAATGTTGTTTATAATGATGAATATATGGTACCCCTTTCGGCTTAGAACACCCTATCCGCGTAACCCTATAGATAGTGGGATGATTCATTATGAAAAAGACGTCGTTTAGGGCGTATTTTCATCGAGTTTTCGTTTCGTACTTTTCTAAATGTTCTCTTTTTTTTTTATAAATACGAAACATTTAGATTACTTCGTTCTATTTAGCCTACAATCATTATATTCATAAAAATACATTTAAATAAAACTCTTTAAATCGTTGCAATGCAAATCGTTTTATCATAATGGAACTTGACGCCCGTAACGGTTTAAATTAAGCTTAGCTCGAGATAACGGCGTTAAACGGAAGTCCATCACGCCGGAAGTGGAGATTAACGTTATCTGACAACTTCAGCATGACATAAAGTAACAAAGGCATAAAATGACAACGGCGTTCACTTAAATGTATATACATTTCTTATTTACCAGAAATACATTTTTTATTTAAATTTTAAACCACAATAAAAAACAAAAAATAATTTTATATTAAAAAAAAAGTCTTCGAAATTAGTTAAATAAGTAATTTCGTTAGTTAGATGACATACTTACAATTTTTTTTTGTTAGGTATTTTAATTTAAAAACCAAACAACTGGACTTATTCTGATGAAATTTCTGGTCCCATAGAAATTTCATTATCATAAGCCATCTGAAAGTCATCATTGAAAGCCTCCCTTTTAGACCTCCACACTGAACGACAGCTCGCCATCCGCATCCACTGGTTGCCCGCGACTCTCACGATGTCGTCGGTCCATCCATTGGGAGGCAGCTACACTGCGTCTTTCAATTTGTGGTCTCCACTCAAGAACCTTTCTTCTCTATCGGTTATTGGTTCTTCGAGCGATGTGGCCTGCTTATTTCTATTTCAACTTGCAAATCTAAGCAGCTATGTCAGTGACTGTGGTTCTTTGGCAAATATACTCGTTTCGTATTCTATCGCGAAACCCCGAGCATAGCTCTCTCCATTGCCCGCTATGCGACTCTGAGTTTTTCCGAAAAGCTAGCAGTTGAGAACCACGTGTAAATATCATAAGCCATCTTATTCTTATTCGAGATGGGGACGATAAGTACTGCACTGACGTCCCGCTTAGGGATGTGCATTTCCCCCTACCAGCACCTACCCGAGCCAACCCAACTCCTTGAAATATCGGAGTGAGGCTCTGGGGCGCTGGCACAGTTGCTCCAATGGCGTAGATGGTAGTGTAAGTAATGATGAAAAGCAGTCTAGCTGTTGTGGTGACGTGGATGAAAAAGGAAATGGTGCCCCATGCAACCCCGTAGCAAGTCTAGTTTCTTCTGTGGCTTCACAATGTCACAGAACATGCCCTACAGTTTCGTTCTCCTTCATGCAGCCACGACATAGTGGACTGTCCGTGGCTACCAGCTTATACAAGTGACTATTCAAGTTGCAATGACCGGTTATGAGGCTCTACTATCAGGCGAAGGTCCTGTCGTTGCAACTTCAATACCATAAGCCATCTATATTGTCTATTGTTTTTTAATCTTTCGAAGAACCCCAAGTACAGACCCCTCTAATTCGCTAACGCGTGTTGTAATAAGCATTTGTTTATCAGATACTCTCACAAAACAGGCCCGTCGGTCACGAGGCGGGACTCTTATTATTATTTTAGATGCGAATCTGCCTCGCCGCGTCACGTGATTCGCTTTACAATCTGACCAGCCGCGTGCCGCCTGCTTCCGGTGACTATATTTTTCCATGCTTTTATTCAACTTGCCCTGTTAGTATGTACCTATGTATATATATGTAGTATATGTTCGCGGGAAAAATCTTGCAACAGAATTTTAGACCAGTTATCCTCAATTGAGCTGAAATTTGGCATACTTATGTAAGTTCAGTGATAATGCAATATTATGGTACCATCGAGATAGTCTGATGATGGAGACAGAAGGTGGACATAAGTGCTCCTAAACGAAACCACGTAACCCCGCCGAGTTTGGGTTCGTCGGATTTGTCTTCCCAAGCACTTTGGTCCTAGATGATTTTTATTTTATTTATTTAACAAAATCCACAGCCCTTTAAAAACAAAACAATAAACTACGAACTTAACTTACGGCCAATAATGGATTTACATTATATTACTAATCTAATAAATACCTACAGTCGTATACTATAATAAATGTATGTGTACATGTGTGTGGCTATGTGTGCGTGTGTAGGAGACGGAGTGTATGTGGGGTGATAGTGTGCATGAGGGTGTGTGTGTGTGTGTGTGTGTGAGTGAGTGGATATTTAACTTGCATTTTTGTCATGTATAATTTCAAAGACATCACTTTTAAAAACTTGCTTTTTAGAGTGGAAGATGTCAATTAAATGATTAAATTTCATGTTGTAAGTTCTATGTAGACGACTAATAATTGAATTCTGCGCGATAAATTCAATAATTATAGCGGACGCTAGCTCCAAGATGGCGGACAAAATGTTCTTATCTACCATCATGATATGGGTATCAAATGAAAGGGTTCACTGAGAAGAATACGTAAAAGTATTTTTTAAATGAATAATAAAGTTTATTATACGCTTTTAATAGTATGTGTCAAATCTTGCAAACCGTTATCTCCATCCGATTGAGCTGAACATTTGCTTACACGTTTAGTTTGGATGACAATGCATGGTTAGCGGTGACGTCATTCTAAATCTAATATGGCGTACTCCCAAAGATAGCGGTCCAGTAATTTTTTTATGCCGCATAATTATGAGTATCAAATTTAATTAAACTGTTTGCTTTAAAAAAAAAAACATAAAACATTTTACCTTCTACTATTAGGTGATCAAAATTTAATAATATTTGTTTGGGAGTTTACTTTTCACCATTGACATAGTGTGTAACCTAAAATAGTAGGTACTATGAAGCAATATGTCTTTTTCCATGTTAGCGCCCACAGACTTGGTAAAGCCCATATTCTTTGTTGGCGCCAAAGCTCCTTCATAAACTTGTAAAAATATATTTTGAAAGTTTTTTTTACTTTGCACTAAGCTACCTTTTGACCACAGTCACCTCACCTGAAGATTATCAACTAATCATAAAAAAAAAAAAAAAAATTGCCTCTAACATTTCCGAGATAAACATTTCATCGCGTTGAGTACCAGAAAGAAAAAAGGCAATTTTTATTCTGAAATTAGTTTCCTTAGCTCTGTCTTAAAACCCCAAGCTCTAAAGGCTAACCTTCACAAATAGGCATCTAACTTTTCAAGTCAACGGCCTTTTCTGAAAGTCATTATAAAGAGATCTTTCCCGATAAAAGCGATAAGCGCCATTATTTCTTTTAACGCCCTTCGGGAATTTCCGCCGTTGTTCGGCAATATTCGGCTGTGATCAGGCCAATTTGGGGCATCCTTCGGGGATGATCGATGATCGTGCGTTATCGAAATTAATAGCGGTTGTAAAGTATCCACCGGACTAGATACCTAGTAAAGATAATATCTTTACATGGCGAGTTACATTGTATTAAAGCAATCGAGGTTTTTCCACTTTTAAGCAATGCTTGTTACTACGGATAACTATAAGGCTTAACGTATTGTATTAAAGTCACATTTAGCGGAGCAAAACCACAGAAAAGAGAAGTAAATAGAACGGAAATGAGAAAGAAAATCTGTCGCCAGGCATTATGACAGAACCTTAATTGAACATTCTTATTTTTGTCAACGCGTCTAACTCCCCATCCAAAGAACTTGGGCGTTACCTTTTTGGGTTAGGTCGCAAAGTTCTTTGTCCGCATCACAGTTGCTAACTGATTTCGAATGACTAACGTTTCGGTTATATGGGTGCAACTGGCTACAACAAATTGACATCCGTTCTAATTTTAACAAAAAAAAAAAAAACTTTTCAATGAGAAAAACCATGGTGCGTATACACAGTCCTGCGTTTCGCAACTTTTTTTAGGAGGTTTTTCTCATATTTTTCTAAAAGTAGCTGTAGTGTAAAATGTGCCTTTACGATTCCTTCCATAATAATGAAATCTGTATATTAAGATATCGTTGACATTATTTAGTAAATAGGTATTTGAAGAACCAATCAGTGTTACTTTTTTTCTATCGACCGAAACGTGCTTAATCGTGTTTTGGTGTTTACGGCATCCTAGATAAAACAATTAATTTTAATATGAAACCATTTATATAATTTTAAACTAAACACGGAAGTTGACAAACTAAAACTAGCACGACCAAAATTGCCAAAAGTGTGAAAAGAGGGCCTTAAATACAGTCCGGCTGCTGGGAATATGCGGCTGATAACTGCAAAAAGCGAATGTAAGCACTTTTTTTAATCTATGATCTTACGATCAAAAGTTAGTAAAAGTCGTTCATCATCATCAGCCCGCAAACGTCCACCGCTGAACAAAGGCCTCCCTCGTAGAGAGGGGTGTTGCCATAATCCCCACGCTTGGCAGGCGGCTTGGGGATCGCAGTACGTTCACCGTGTACTAATATAAATAATAGGAATAATTATAATAGGACGCTGCTGCCCATCCTCCGGTGGTTCTGGTCGCAGTTTTAGGACATACCCGGGTCCAAACGTCGTTCAGCTTTTCACAATGTTATGACAACTTTCAGACGCATTATTTCAGCAGTTTAGTTATTGCACAGATGCAGTCATTTGGTAAAATACGTCATATCATAAACGAGGTTTATCTGTAAGAGTTGAAGTGTAAGTGTAAGAGTAAGAAACTTGAAGCGACACCCATAAACTTACTCCACATGCGAAAAAGGGCAATCGGTATATCGGTTTCTTCTAGGCAAGCGTGCTCCACCGTAGACCGCATCATCGCTTTACATCAAGCGCGTTGGTGGACAACAGCAAGCCTATTATAAAAAAAAACGAATGTCGTCTGAGTAAAGGCATGAAATTTGATTTAGCCTTAGTAATTTAGAGCTGATGTGTTCGCACCCGCCACCACAGCCGCCACGCCACTTTACCATATCTCTCTTGTTTGTCTCATCTGAGGGTCTATATAAATTAAAACAGAAACTAACGGGTACAAACCGAGGCTATGGGATAACTGGGGGTTTTTTGGGCTCGAAATAGCGCAGTGCGGTAAATCGCGAACGTGAACCTTAACGCGCTGTGATACGGTTTGCGGTCGTTGATGATGAAATTTCGTAAAGAGAGTAGATACTTGCCTACAAACTGCTATGCAGTTTGGCAGAGTTGTGTAACAATAAAATGTATGTTAATCATTAACATAGATTTAAAAAAAAACTTTTGGTAATCCCCCAAAAGGCTAAAGGCCCCCCAGAGGGGATAAAAGCGGCGAGCGATATTTGAGCGCAATATCGATGTGATGTGGGTGTCTTTTTGGCATTATATCTCCATCCCAGTTTTACCACCGAATCAGCCACCATCGCCAGAAATGCCACCCACATATTATAGATGCGTGGAAGTCTCACACTGTTCGATTTAATCGACTGTTTCTGCTACGTACCTGTAAGTTGTGGAATGGCTTACCACCTTCGGTTTTTCCTCCGAAGTATAATTTGGACTGCTTCAAACGAGGGATGAATAGAGTCCTCAAAGGTAGAAAACGCACTGACAATGCCCCGGGTATTGTAGGTCTATAGACAGCGGTGACCACTTACCATCAAGTGGCCTGTAGTTTTTTGCCACTTATTCTATTAAAAAAAGTGTTAGCATCTCAGGCCCCACAGCTACTAACTTGAAAGTGTTTTTATTCGTCACCTAGCTACAAGATGGGCATTTACCTGACTTTTATTTCATCCTTACCTTATCCGTTGTATATTAAAAATATATTTTTTTATCTGAATCTTAGCTAGTGACGTCAGAAGACGGATTTCCATAGAATCCGGCTGCAAGTTAACGTACTTGGGGCAAGTTTCGGCTGTGATTAATGCCGTTTTGATGGCGTATTGTTTACGCCGGTTTGGGACTGATCTGTTTGTCGCAAGTGAGAAACATCTTTTTGAGAATAAAAACAATATGACTTCCTACAACAATATATTGCATTTAAAATATATAACAATTAATTGTATTGAAAACATGTCCCGCCTATACAAACACGGAAACTCTTTACGCCCAATGATTGCCATGACAATGTCTGTAGGTACTTTAGGTACTGTAGGTTTTATCGTAATGTTTATGTTAGCCTTGTTTTGTGGTATTTTAATAAAGAGTTATTGTATTGTGTATTGTATTGTACTTTATATCTACCAGGGTGAAGGAAAATACAGTACTCATTTAGAGTGATAATTAGAAATATGATCACCAATACAAACGATTCTTATTGGTCATATCAATATGACCACCTAGTATGACCACCAATAAACACCCGCCTAAACTGTTTTTTTATTTTTATTGGTTGTCCTGTTTCTCCGGTCACTCACTTATCACTTGTATGCTGCAATGCCGTCTCCATTCTCCAGTCAGTTATTTAAGGAAGAATTAGGAAAACAATTATCGTTATAACCAAGGCTCAAGTTTCCAAATGGCTAAATAACACGCTGGTTGTCAATTGAGACACGCGGCGTTAATATATCGGGATACAAAGCAAAGCGGCTAAATCTGAAGGTTGATATCACTTGATAAATGAGTCTAAACTCGGTCCAAGACTTTATTTGCTCTGACAGCTGCAATAACATTGTAAAAAGCTAAATAAAAACCACTTTCGCTAGGTTTCTGAACGTAAGACGGTACCCGACATAAGTATACTTCAGTGATAATTGTATTAAAAGAAAATGTTTTTACTAAGCTTTTTTTTTCTGCCTGAATGGGTGGTCCTCGATAGTTACAACCTCGATAGTTGGGTGTCTTCAAATAACGAGTGAATCGGTTTCTTCTAGACAAGTGTGCTCTATCGTAGACCGCATCATCGCTTAACATCAAGCGTAGTTTCCCATAGCGTCGCGTCTGGTCGCGCACTTGATTCTCGCGATGTTTTATATCGATGCTCCCCGCACGGTGAAGCTAAATCACGCCCATCGCCATCGCCAACTATGATTTCTTTTCGAAACAGGGTCTTAAACGCAACCCTAATATTAATAGTAAAAAAATAGGAAATATCTTCTTGGACAGAGTTTAAAATAAGCAGAAGTTTTTTTAATTTTTTTTATAATTAATAGGCTTGCGTTTGACAACCTTCACGCCTGATGTTAAGCAATGATGCGGTCTACGTTGGAGCACGCTTGCCTAGAAGGAACCGATTCACTCGTGATTTGAAGACACCCAGATTGTAACTGACGGGGAACACCCATTCAGGCTGCGCATTCCACAGACTAGCAGTTCGCACAATAAATGTGGAATCAAAGCGCTTCGTACAGGTCAGAAGTACTAGGGTTAGTTAGTCAGAACTACTCCGATAATGGAGCCACACTATTATTTTGCTGATATAACTGTTATATATTTCCTAAATTATACGCATATCTTACTCCTTACATGGCGACGGTCATTAAATGTCCTTCCAACATCCTCCCCAAAGAATTTCATCACAGAATGTTCTAGGCCCCAGAATAAAGACGGCCGACAATAGCTATACATTAGGCCGCATTAATCATGTCTACAAAAGCGCCGCCTGGGACCGAAGTTTCGGAAATCTGTGTTAGAAACCCTTGAATGGGGTAATATATATTTATTTGCCACCTAATTGTGTGTGAAACGATAATGTATTGGTACTGGGAATGCTGAGCTGAGTATGCAGATGGTTTGTCAGCTCGTTTCTTTAGTCCTTCTTCTGAGGCTCATTCATTTGTTTGGAACTCTTTTGACCTAGTTAGTGAGTTAACCTCCTTTTGGAATGATTAACACAAAGGTCTATGAAAGCTGATGTACTTTTTTTTCTTTTCATCATCCGTGTATTGTGCCAGTTTTTTTGTTATTGAATAACAGGAATTGCGCCACGTGATGTTTACGATGGAGCATTTACATTTTGACTTTGTTTAATTTTTATTCTTGTGCTAATAGGCATGTGTCCTATGTGTCCCATGTTTAATTTATTACAAATAACCGGCTTAGCGATGAATATAATACATAATACATTACACATACTGAAAAAAAAAATTCACGGCTCAGTATAGTGCGCTCTCTGTCTAGCATGAAATTAAAATTCTTATATTATCTTATTTATTTTTGAACTAATTTAATTTCATTTTCGTTGATGACGATCAGCTTTTTTATGAGGTAATAAAAAAATATTAGTCATCATGCCTATTGAATGTTTCTAATTAGTTCTTTTTTTATGAATTTTGACTGTCTCAAAATTAAAATAAAACATAATATTGAATTTCCATTTTTAAATGATAAAGTTTACTTTGAATTTTTATGGTTGTTACTAAAAAATATTGCCATTCTCACTATTAACCTACCTACAAATTAATTTTATTATTATTGTATACTGATTCGTAAATTTTATTGTATTTTTTTATTGAATGACTCATAACACGCCTCGCGTAGCTGTAAGTGTGAAGAGTGTTTGTCTATAAATAAATAAATAGAGGAAACTAATACAAAAATAATTAATAAATAGATAGGAAAGGATGCGGTATTTTTGTTACTTTTTTACGACAAATAAACTGTCGACGTATTTGAAACAAGTACGAGTAGGACTCGTGCTATGAGGATTCCGTCCAGTGAAAAACTAATAATACTGAAGTTGAAATACTGAAAGACAAACTTAACTTTGTAGTTGACAATAAGGTTCTTCCAAACATTCCAACAACAAAATGTAAGTTTGTAATATCAAAATAATTATTTTTAAATGATATAACTTCAAATTTATGACTTTCGGATTTATTCCTATATATGTGCTATGAGACCTTGCCTCTTGCCAAATTTCATGATTCTAGGTCAACGGGAAGTACCCTATAGGTTTTGATTCCCTTGTGAAATCGCAAAATATACGACATAAACGTTCATATCTTTTGATTGCGTTGACTTACAACTTTATTTTTTTTACAACCAAAAGCAACCGTAGATCCAAGTATTTAGTATAAATTTCAATTTGATACCTTTACGCGTTTTTGAGAAAAAGGCTCTTTACAGACGGACAGTCGGACAGACAGACGGACAGACAGACGGACAACGAAGTGATCCTATAAGAATTCAGTTTTTTCCTTTTGAGGCACGGAACCCTAAAAAGGGGGAATAATACTATTGTTTTATGACTTTAATCCTTGTCTTACATTGGATGTTTAAGTTAATAAATAATAATCAAATAAAAACAACAAGCTAGCATTATGCGGGAATTTGTAAGCTTTCCTCAATTATTAAGACATTACTTTTTATATTACGACTTTACCTAGATACGAAATTGATATAAAAGCACACAATTTGAAGCTTATTCGTAAATTCGCTATAAATAGAATATATTAGAAGAAAAAGATAGGTGTAGATTTGGTTAGAACACCTACCTACAAAAGTAAAACAATTATGGGCTGTGAAAGAACCAAAAAATTTTAATTCGATACATTTCTTTACAACTTTCGATGGAGAATACAAAACAAAGACAGGAAAAAGTCAACGTTTAATTTCCGGTGCGTTACCATGGAAACGGAAACATTGACGCTTACACTGGACACATGGAGTAAAACACACGCACACATAGATCTAGATAATTATCTGTATTAAATTAAGTATTTCTAGTTCCTGTATATATTTGCACGTTTAGAATTATTTTGCAAAATGATATTTAAAAAATCTCAAGTAATCAATTTAATATTTTTTTTTTAATCAATCAATCAATTTAATTTTATAATTCTCTTCCAGGAGAAGTGGTAGATCTCCCATATGGGCGTTTTTGTACACAGTTGAAAAAGTGGTTGGTAAAGGAGTGCTTCTATGAAATGGAGGAGTTCCTAAAGAAAATGTCATGTCGTTTTTATGCTTATGATTTGGCTTGTTGATGGATTTATAGTGTTTAAATGGTGTTTAATTAATTATTGGTGTAAGTTCTTTGACATAATTTGTAAATTAATGCAATTTTGCACGCCCTTGCCCTTGGGGCTGTTAATGGATGTACGTGTGATATTTTAAGACCTTTTATACCCATTGGCAAGCAAATAAAAACTTTGACTTTGACTTTGACTTAAAAAAAGTTAATTTGAGTTATCCCTCTGCTGGATAAAGATCTCCCAAATCCTGCAATTTGTCTAGGCCTTGGGCAATGGTGATTGGTTATATTAACTTTGTCCTGGGTCAGTACGCACGGTCAAATATTTATTGAATCTCCCGAGCTCGTCACGCCATCGTGTATTGGGGCGACCTGGGGTGACCCAACAGTCGACACTATTCCACCCATTATGGAACCCATTTAGATACAATTTATCTTCTACCAATGTAACAACACTATAATAAAATATTGTCTAAATACACAAATCAGCGCTAAGTCAAAAAGTAAACAAAAAAAAAAGCAGTCATGGGGACTGCCGACAGAAGTGAAATAGTATATTATACAATACTAGCTGCGCCCCGCGGTTTCACCCGCATAGTGATGAAAAATGGTGATGGTGATGATGAAAGGCAGCCTATGTCACTCTCTGGCTCTTGAACTATACCCATGCAAAAAATCAGGTCGATCCGTTGTTCCGTTGCAGCGTGAAAGAGGAACAAACAAACCAATAAACCAACAAACAAACACACTTTCGCATATATAATATTAGTATGATACACAGACACCCACACATCTGTACGCACGCACGCACACACACATACACACACAAACAGACACATCTGTATATATAATATATCTGAGCATGACGATCACGAGAGTTCAGTGCTCCTGCAGGTCTAGCACGGGCCGTGGACAAATTGTCTTTCCACCATTTTTATCCCGCGAGAAAAAGACAAACGTATCCATATTCTAGCTTTGTCGCGTCCAGGCGTGGATAAAAACGGTGGAAAGACAATTTATTCACAGCCCATGCTAGGCCTGCAGCACATCTCTATGAATAAAAAAAATAAAAAAATACTTACTATTAAATATCGTAAAGCGGAAATCGTAGTAGCTTCAAAAAACCACAGTATAAATCAGTGTGACCACGTGACGGCCTGCGAGTGAAAAAGGTGATTAAGAACTATCGATTGTCGCGATAATCGAGTACGCAGGAAATGGGTCGCGGTGGGTCGATAACGCTTAATCGATTTACTTTGACAGTAATTATAGAGTTCTGCGTTCCGGTTTTATGATACTACTCATATCAAGTTAACAAAAATAAACTGTTTTTGGCGCCAACGTGGAAAAAACACGTAACCTTATTCCTGACCCTTTAACTAACCCTTTACTCTTCGTTTTTGTTTTCTTTTGTTAAACATAAGTTTTATACGTAAGTTTTTTCGTCTTTTGTTAACCCTTAGTTCATCATCATCATCAGCCAGAAGACGTCCACTGCTGAACATTAGGCCTCCCCCTTTAACGTCCACACTGAACGACAGCCTGCCTTTTGCATCCACTGGATGCCCGCGACTCTCACAATGTCGTCGGTCCATCTAGTGGGAGACCTACCTACGCTGCGTCTTCCGGTTCGTGGTCTCCACTCCAGAACCTCGCTTCCTATCGGTTATCGGTTCTTCGAGCGATGTGGCCTGCCCATTGCCACTTCAACTTGCAAATTTTACCAGCTATGTCGGTGACTCTGGTTCTTTGGCGAATATCTACGTTCCGGATTCTATCGCGCAAAAAAACTCCGGACACAGCTCTCTCCATTGCCCGCTGTGTGACTCTGAGTTTTTCCAAAAGGCCAACAGTTAAGGACCACGTCTCAGTACCACCAGAATTTTTTGCAATACTCTATCCGGCAAAAACTGAACCGCTCATCTCTGGCCCTTAATTAAGCAACAAAGAGGTAGGCAAGTTTGTTTCCTCAGGAACTAATGTCTAATTGCTTAGGTACAAATTACTTCCCTAATTATCTAAAGTTGGGCACCGAGAGTTCAAAGTTTAGATGGTTTAACACGCCGGTGATAAACTAGCTCTGCTTAGTACTGAGCTCAGAGATTTGGTTCTGTTGACGTTGTGAATATAACACTAAATGCACACTAAACTAACGCATAATAACACTAAAGCATAATAACACTAAACTAATATTGACACTAACGCATAAAACACCAACGTTTAAAAAATCTAACACATAATAACACTAACGCATCATAACACTAAAAGCATAATAAAATTAAACACATAATAACAATAACGCATAAAGACACGAACGCAAAATAACACCAACGCTTAATGACGCTCACACATAATAATGTTTTCGCTTAATATCCCTAACGCATAATAACACTAACTATTAATAACACTAAAAGCATAATAACTCTAACGCTTTACAACACTAAATGCACTAAACGAAACGCATAATTACACTAAGCACTTGTGCTTGTAAACCGTATAAGCTGAGAGGTTTACCCTAGTGTCAGTATTTACCAAAGTATCAGGCTAGTTGATTGAATCAGGCGTTAATTTGCGGAAGTCCTTTTTTAATTTGTTTATTACGAACCTCTATAGTAAACGCATTATCATCTGAGTCATCATGAGCTCATAAATTATTATCTGCCTACCTCACTCGCACTTACAGATATTAATCTGACTATCTCGCTCGCACTTGCAGGTCTTATGGTATAACGTTTATTGCTCGATGACTCAAATGAGCGTTTACTATAGTCTATCTCTTTCCTCAATTTCAGGGTTGGTCTCATAGTAAACGTTTTTCATAATGATAAGTACAACAACGTCTTATCGGATTAATACCATTATTTTGTGTAACTGTGTGTACCAGGAAATTGTCGAATATCATCGATAAAATGTGGAAATCTAATTTCGCCGCCTATAACTCAGTTTGTTTCCTCAAAACGTGTTTGTTAATCTCGTAACCTTTATTACTGACATTTACTTTTGTAACATAATAAACGAACGGAGAACAAGCAATATATTTTGAGCGTATACTATTAAATATCACGGGAGCGAATTATTTACATCCTAGTAAAATATACTTTCTTACACACACGTCTTTACTCTTCATAAATGCAAAAGTATATGTATGTTTGTACTTGCCCTATTTATAACCCTAAACCCTGCCCTTGCCCTTTTTTGCCCTATTGCCAAACATTGTATCTCATTATGTTTCTTATAGTATAATTATGTCCATTGTTTTTGCTTTTTTGGCAATAAATATATGTTATTCTTCTTATTCTTATACAGCGATGAATTCTAAGAAGTAATTTTATACCTTTCGACGCATAATGCCAAAATTAAAAGCTTTGGCGTTTTGCGTTAGTGATACAATATTTACCTACGCAAAATGCCATACGCACATAATGCCAGAAACGCAAAAAGCTAAGCTTTGGGGTTATGCGATAGTGAAAACTGGAACTAGAAGAACTTTTGACAAGTGTTACAACGAAAATGGGATGATTTGAAAATGCATCCCCTAAAAGGGCTGATTAAGTTGGAATGAAAATTTGTATGGAAGTTCGTCATTTTTGAAGGTAGAAACGTAGAAGTTGGTTCTTAGACTTTTGTTTCTAAGTAAAAGTTAGATGTATCATTGTTTAATGAAAATGTCTTATTCCCGTAAGGATGAATAAAGTTTAAAGTTTATATTAACGTTCGTTTTTTTTAGGGTTCCGTAGCCCAACAACGAACTTCGTTCTGTCCGTCTTTCCGTCCTAATTTTTTAGAACCTGTAAACGGGATGACATATAAAACACGCAGAGTGGCGACTACTTCATTTATTCAGCAATCGAAATGAACAGAGAGAGAGTTTTTTTTTTTTTTATGATTGACTTTTACTGTTGGCCTTTTGGCCTCTACAGCTTGACCGGACTAGAGAGAGAGAGTTAGCTGGCAGGCTGGCTTATATATCCACTCCCCTCAAAGGATTGGCGAGCTTGACAGTGGCATGGCGTGAGGGAGGGGGTGTGTCATGGCGGCTGGCTCGTTGTCATTCGTAGTTTCGCAGGCAACGTCACGTCCGTTTTGTTACACTCGACCATCCTGCAACAATTGCTCCCGCAATTGGGAACAAACAACAAGGTTTAGTTTCTAATAAATTAACAATGTGTTCAGTCTGAGGCCGACTACTGGCAATAATAATGGCTACGGGCAACATTAAGGGCTAGTATTAATATTAAAAGCCAATGGCAATATTAAGGTGAAACAGAAGAGAAATAAATATGCTCGCAGACAATTAACTTGATTTATTTCTCAGTTATCGGACAGAGTTTCGACTTATCTTCCTTAGAGCACCGTAAAATAATAATCGTCAAATGAGCTCTTGCACCATTTTAAAGGTTTACCGGTAGGTATAAATGGTAGGCCAGCCGGAAATGACGTCGCGGCCAATCAACAGCTGACTTTGCTGTCATTGAAGGACTTCCGCTGTGGCGGTATATTTGGAAGATCAGTCGAAGGCTTGGTTTGGCTTGGCGTGCCTTGGCTTGGCATGGCGTGGCTTGGATTGGCTTGGCTTGGCATGGCATGGCTTGGCTTGGCTTGGCTTGGCATGGCTTGGCTTGGCTTGGCTTGGCTTGGCTTTCCTAAGCTTGGCTTGGCGGGAATGGCGTTACAAAGGGCTACTGGAGATATTCCAACTATCAGTGATCGGTTCCATCAAACCTACAATTGCCTTCAAAGCTTTAGTTACCATCAAAGCTATAGTTACCATCAAAGCTATAGTTACCATCAAAGCTATAGTTTCCATCAAAGCTATAGTTACCATCAAAGCTATAGTTACCATCAAAGCTATAGTTTCCATCAAAGCTATAGTTACCATCAAAGCTATAGTTACCATCAAAGCTATAGTTACCATCAAAGCTATAGTTACAATCAAAACCATTGATTGCTTAAACTATTGAAGCCACCGAAACTATTTCTTAATAAAATTACCGAAGATGTTAAAACTACTGGCAGTTGCTACTGGCAAAGTTAGATCTACTGAATTATCAGAACTACTGGGTTATTAGAATAATGAGAGCTACTCGCACTATCAAACCTATAAGAATTAATTACTATCACCATCAGAACAATCGGCACTATCAGCAACATAATTTGAAACAAACTGAACTACTACTGCGCAATACTCTAATTTATCAGAGTTCGGTATCATTCTAATCAGAAGTACTTTACTGCATCACAGTACAGCGTTGTCACGTTTGGTATAATACCATATTTGAACTAGAATGTTTGTACCTGATATCCCCGAAACCTATGTAAGGAATTAAGGATTCGTTTACAGAGCAAATTCCTCTCGCTGCAATTCATACGAAGATACTACTTATTTGTAACTTGACCATAATATCAAAATATAGACAGAAACTAATGAATGGTAAGTACTAAGTTCATCTTTGGAGCAGTAAAGGTATAACAGCTATGCCTATCTAAAAAATATCACAATTCCGTGGCAAACATCAAATCTGACACACCTGTTACAGAATGAATATAAGGTACGTACTACGTAGGTACTTCAAGTGCTCATATAAATTTATAGCACTGACAGTCGTATATTTATTTTAAAGGTACATCATAACAACAACTAAACTAAAACGACGGCGTTAGGCCATTTATTAAGGTACCTACACCTTGCATATTAAGCACCAAATTAATTTTAAACTGGCAATGCTATTCCTATGCTATCAGCAAACTATTGCTATCAGTACCTAACCATTACTTTCGTGAGAATCAACCAACTCATAGTTTATACTCGAGTTGCGTTGCATCAATTTGCGCGGTTAAGTATGTCTAACAGTAACAAATTCATATTTTGGTTATTAATAGTTAATTGAGGACATAAACAAGTTTAATGTAATTTTGGAAACATGATTGAAACTTAAATGGTTCCTTAATAATCTACAGTTTTATTATTTGTTGCTTGCACTTATTTTTTTAGTTCTAAGGCGTGCGCCGACTCTTGCGTAATAATTCCTGCAGGCGCAGATCGCACGGATTTGTCACTGTTTCGTGCAGGGGCAAAACTTGGCTTTGAGCTGACGACGTGGTACCGAGTATCGACTCGGCATAGATTTGAAATAAGCTACCCCCATGTGTTTCAGTTTTAACTGTGGTTTTATCATGCTCAGTACTGGAAATGCAATATCCCTTTGCGTTAAGGTGTGCGTTATTTTAGGTACAGCTTCCAAGACTAGTATCGACTAAAGAATCCTTTGACATACTTCGTCAACAAGATTGAAACATACAACTTTATGTAAAATTTTCTAGTAAATAAAATCTATGTCGAAGGTTGTCATATCTCCTAGGCTCAGTAGAGATGTCATGACTAGGCTTTGCATTGCTATTTGCTAGGCTCACTATAGATTTATTTCCAGAAAATCAGGCTTCTTTCGCCAACTGAATAATTATCAGGTTTTTAATGACTAATTTTCTGTCTGTCATGATTCAATTAGTAACACCAGTCCAATTCACCAGTACCTAATCTGAATCACATTCCATCACAAATTACTATTTTGCAACGCGAGAAATTCCCCAGTCTACCCGCAGACATGACAATAAAAGTTATTTTCCATCCCACCCACAGACTCGACTTAGAAATAAAATGAGGTATCGAACTAACGAAGCTAGCACTTCCACAATGTAATTTTTCTAATCTACCTACAGGTTTCGTAGTTTCTCTGATCAAAAGTGTAAAAGTCAATTATAAATCTTTAGACAAACTCGGCATCGATAAAACTGGAGTGAATAGTTGTATCTAATCTATGTATGATATGTAAAGGCTGTTTAACCTAAATCTTACATGTTCATAAGCACGTACTATTGGGATTACCCTCAAGTTGTGCGTAAGGAGTGTGATTGCACGTCAATCTACCAACCATTGCAGTTTTATTTTATGATCACGGAAGAAAATTATCGAACTTTTGAGTGCATCTAATAAAAAATTTTTTTTGTTTCGTTTTGACCTACCAATGAGTAGTCACTAATAATATGCAAATTAGAAAGCAAAGCACGGGCCAAGACAATGATTTAGTTTTCGTCTTTTCTTCTGTACAGTCTAAATCACGTCTGTAGGTACAATCAAATCTATCGGAATTGGAACTAGGCAATTAGGTACGATAGTTACTTAGGAAATGTGCATGGTTTGCTCACTGCTATCAGTTAATGGTCATATTTTGAAGTCATATACTTGTAAATTTTCTAATACTAACTTGAATTAGTGGCAATAAGGTCAAAAATAGGTATATCTCATAAGCATAATGGCAAGTAGAAACAAACACACCTGGCTATTAGGCTAAGGCTCCTCGCTAGCTCCAACTGATGCAGGCTGGCCTCCGCTGCTTTAGGCCCTAGTTAGGTTAGGACCTCGCCCGGCTGCTACACGCCACACGGATGCAGGCCCCATGCTGGCAGGCAGACAGGCAGATTGGCACGCAGGCGGGCAGGCTGGTAGGCAGGTAGACAGTAGTATCTTGCCACGTGTCTTGCGGCCCGAGATGGAATCTTGAAATCTTCGATGTCACAGTTTTCGCACGCAGTGGGTAGTAAGGTCACGGGCAGAAAGTAGGGTTCGCCGTGTTTAAATGCCACGGAAGCGGCAACAAGTAATATCCTTATTTCTTCTTCTTGCTCAGTACGTGGCGTCGAATGATGAGAAAACAGGGTGGGTGGTGTTAGATCTTCATGATTGTGGCGACATTATTCTGCATTTTTACTTCGTTTTTCATCAGGCCAACTAAGTAGCACGATGCTTTAGCTTGGCAGAGTCAACCTTCTTGCAGTACATAATTACGTCATCGTAAATTCTTCTCAAGCAGTAACTTCGCCGTTATAGACAGGATTATATAGTCTTCTTCCAGGATCAGAATCAATTTGACCAAGCGCCATGAAGCCGCAGTGCGCGTAGATATTAAATTTTCTTCTTTATCCCTCTTCTGAATGTAAACGGGATGACATATAAAACACGCAGAGTGGCGACTACTTCATTTATTCAGCAATCGAAATGAACAGAGAGAGAGTTAGCTGGCAGGCTGGCTTATATATCCACTCCCCTCAAAGGATTGGCGAGCTTGACAGTGGCATGGCGTGAGGGAGGGGGTGTGTCATGGCGGCTGGCTCGTTGTCATTCGTAGTTTCGCAGGCAACGTCACGTCCGTTTTGTTACAAACCTAACTTCGATAGTTATTAAGGCAAGTGCTTGAAACTTTGCGCAATTACAGTTTCAGTATAGATCTCAATTTTAAAAGTATAATAAAAATATATTTTTTTGTTTTAGGGGTGTCTCTGGTACATGCGAAATGGGGATGAAATATTTTTTTTAATTTGTGCCTCTTCCGCGTGTCGTACGGGTCACGGCTCACGCCCGCCACGGTCTACCATAAATCATCCTTAATTTGTAAACTGAGACAAAGTCGCGAGGTAAAGTAAGTTACATTAATATGTACCTATTTATATGAGAGTAGTATTCTACTAAACGATGCTATAAAATTCATGACGTTTTTACTCCAGCAGAGCGAAGTTTCTCGCTTCTTGGAAGGAGATCGATGAACTCGAGGATTCCATCCTGGCTGTCGTACTTAGGTTTATAGGGACTAAAATTTCTATCTAGATACCTTCTTGGGTCATAATAAATATTTTGAGGTCAGTAACATTAAATCTGTGAAAGTTTGCGAAACAAATAAATCTATAGTTTTTTGCTATGTGATATATTATTTAACTCTATATAGTATAATTAAAAGTCGCTTTCTGCGTTTGTCTTTCTAACCGCTAACTCTTCCTAAACCACGCAACGGATTTTGGTGCAGTTTTCGGTTTTCACCATCAGTTAGATAATTTTTCTCGAAAGGCTTATATATATAACTACCGACCCCCCTCTGCTTAGCACGTAATTTATTCCCGTGCGAAGCTGGGGCGAGTCGCTCGTTTACTATAACAGAAAAAAATATCTATAGAGCAAACCAAAAACTAATATATTAAACCGCACACAAGCAAACAAAAAAGCCAAACCACCAAATCTTTATGACATTGACAGATGAAAATATGACAGACGTAAGTTTTTTTATAGACACCTACACGAACTAATTTAAAGCCGATGCTGACGTCATCACATAAAAAAAACATTTACTACCGTTAGGAAAACAAATATATTCAAATAAGTTTTTTTAAATAGTCTATATTTTAAGAAAATAACATAAAATTATAAGTCAGCAAATTAGGAAAATCCCCATTGGAGGCCCGGAGAGTTACATAGGACACTTTTTATCCCGGAAAAATATACGGGAATAACCTCGCGGGTCAAACCGCGGGGCGCAGTTAGTAAAGTATGATTAGTGTGATTACTAATATTTCACACTTCAAACTCCAAGCGGTCCGTCCGTCATTCACACAATTACCCCTAATTACAATGACAAGGGACTGTGACGTCAGTCGCTTTATGACGTCGCTCCTCTCTTTATGACGTCATTAGAGTTTCTGACAGGAGCTAGGGCTGTGCCAATAAAAGCCGGAATGAACTCACAGGGACGTTTGCATCTGCGATCGTTTGCCGAGGAGTGGTGATGGTGATAGGAGATAGCGAGAATTAAGAACCCTACCAAAAATCGCTTAACGCAGCTAAAGAAGTTTTCTCTTTAAAAATAGTCATTAAAAATTGGTTCACAATCGGCTCTAAAAGGCTGAACCGATTTTGACGGGATTTTTGTTCGCAGATAGCTGATGTTATAAAGATTTACTTAAGCTACTTTTATCAAGGGTATCCAAGCGGGTGAAACCGCGGGGCGCAGTTAGTACATACATAAAAGTATCATCATCATCAGCCATTAAACGTCCACTGCTGAACAAACGCCTCCCTCTTAGAGAAGGGTGCGTGGGGATTATGGCAACATAAAATTATACTCGATTTAAAATCCTCTTTTTTGAATTCGGTTGAAAATGCAAAAAGATTATTATAAAAAAACAATGAAAATTCGTCTGAATTTATGTTGTTATAATAATCTTTTGGATTGGTTGCAAATTAATAATTTTAGTCGGCCGACAGCGACCGTAGCTAGAGCAATATGGGTATTTACCCGGTTTGTTGTACTAGTTCAAATCTTGCCGGTTCTGGTATGGAGTTTTTAATTTGTCTGTAACATGGAGTAAGGTTATCTATAGCATCCCTTGATTGTTACAAACATTGTATTTGGTTTAGTTCTTTCTAAAATATTTTGTTGCCGACAAAAACCAACAGCCGACAAAAAGCTCTGTGCGATTGATTCGGTACTTTTTTTTAACGCGGATAAAGAAGTTGGGTTTAAAGAATTTATAAAGAATACTTCTTAGCATTTCATATGAAAAAAATGAAGTTTCAATGGTTTTTGATGCCACAGTATCGTTACCTAATTGACCTGAAGAAAAAGGTTGCCCCAAAAATTTAAATATTTTTGACCTTTTCAGCATTTCTTTGAGGGACTTACTTTTCACCCTATTTTAATTTGGTCGAAGATTTAAGTCCTTGACGAATGTCATCAGGCGATCAAAATCGCTGTCCTAAGCAATGAGTCCCGACCCTTATCGGTTATGGGCAAGGACGAGTGAATCTCTCGGGCGAGAATTCTAATGACCACCCCCTAATTTTCATTTATAAAAATTAAGGGCTAAAATTTGTTTGTGTAATGCCACATTTATAAGGTTAATGACTCCTGTTTTCGTGGTAATGTCCTTGGGCAAAGTGTTGGCCTGTTTTAAGAAGAAGTAATGTTATATTTTGATTTCATAAGTAGCTACGAGTATCTCGGACACAATAATATAATGAAAATTGTAACTTTTTTTTTTTTTTTTTTAATACTAAGCATATATTCTTCGTTTGGCAACCAACTCGCCTGATGAGCGACGGTTTGGCCGACGATGGAACACGTTGATCTAGAAGAAATCTATTCATTCCAGCCTTGAAGATGCCTAGATAGTCATCATCATCATCATCATCATCATCATCATCATCATCAGCCAGAAGACGTCCACTGCTGAACATAGGCCTCCCCCTTTAACCTCCACACTGAACGACAGCCTGCCTTTTGCATCCACTGGATGCCAGCGACTCTTGCTATGTCGTCGGTCCATCTAGTGGGAGGCCTACCTACGCTGCGTCTTCCGGTTCGTGGTCTCCACTCAAGAATCTAGCCAAACTATCATAAACAAAAAAAAACTTGTTCAAGGGCCTAGATAGTAGTTCTCAGGAAACGAGGAACAATATTATACAATTGACACATTACAATAGAATAAAAAATATAAACCGGCCAAGTGCAACTCGGGCTCGTGCACTGAGGGTTCCGTACCACCACAAAATACAATAATGATCAATTAAAAACGCGACTTAAAAATTAGTAAAATATGGCATTTCCATTCGGTGAAATGATAAGGAGGTCATCCAGGAAAGGAATTACCAGCTATAACTTGGTAATAAACAGATATTTTTCACCGACTCGCACTTGGCCATTTTTCAGTATTTGTTGTTATATTTTAGATCATGTACTATAATAATGCCAAGTTTGACGCTTGACGTCACCACCGTCTTCTACGTCTTCTATAAATCCTTTCCATCCTAAGGTTGCCTGGAAGAGATCGCTTTTAGCAATAAGGCCGCCAGTTGTTACACTAGTTTTTAAGAGTTTTTTGTCCTCTGTATCATATTTAATGGTGTGAACAATAAAGAGTTAATCAATCAATCAATCAATCACACTCTAAAATATAACAACAAATAATAAATAATGGTCATGTGCGAGCCGTTGACAAATTTCTGTTCACCACCAAGTTTAGAAACGTCAGATGCGGTTGATACTTGGATAGGGACAATATTTTTTGTTGTGGTGGTACGCACGCTTGGTGCGCGAGCCTAACTTGCACTTGGCCTGTTTTTATGCCATAGGTGGCAAACAAGCAGACGGGCTGCCTGATGGTAAGCAGTCACCGTCGCCTATGGATACTTTAACACCAGAGGCATCACAAATACGTTGCCAACCCTTATTATATAGTAGCCCCTTTTATTCGTTTACAAGCTGCGCCCCGCGGTTTCACCCGCGTAGTGATGAAAAATGGTGATGATGCTGATGAATAGTCTATGTTCGTCTTCTGGTTCTAAGCTACCTCCCCACCAATTTTCAGCCAAAACGGTTTAGCCATTCTTGAGTTATAAATAGTGTAACTAAAACGACTTTCTTTTATATAAAATATAATATAAATATATAGATTTATATAGTTACCTGTTTTGCGGAAATATGACACCTCTACCGTACTAAAAGTTATCGCCAAAAGAAGTAAATTATAATTGCCATTAAAAGTATTTCCCCGATACATACGAAAACATTGGAACCGAAAAAGTTACGAGGGCATAAAGTTTGTCCAATAAAAAAAATTAATAATCATACGTAATATTTTACGGCCCCAACAGAAAATATAAAAATCGTGTCCAATCAAAAAAAGAGACGAAACAAATTGCATTCGTAGGCATATATTACAATGTGAAAGTGTACAGGACTTGAATCGACATAGTGTACTAAACCTCACATAACATAATTTTTCTAAATTGTAGGTCGTAAATCTTTTCAAAATATTAAACAACTTTATTCTCACTAAAATCAAGTTAAAATAAACACTAAATGTAATTAAACTAGTAATATTAAAATCATATCAGTTTATTTTTTATAAGAAATCGACGAGAAAATTTTAAAATTATTTTGATAACAATGGGTACTAATTGAGGTCATTAAAATTTTAAAAATTTCAACAAAAAATATTAACTGGCCTTAGATGAAATATACGGATTTTTCTCCACGAATCCCGGGATCAGACTGAATTATCCTATCAGTAGGGATACCTTGGTAGGGATAAGTGTACCAGGCGGAATTTGCCACGGATCCCGGAGAGTTGTACCCATTGGTACCGTGATCAGTTTCCTTCAAATAAACAAATTAATAATAATTATACTAAAGTTATATGATTATTTACGGGATATTTACCGTGGTAAGGTTGTGGAATGAGCTCCCGATATAACTTAAACTAACTTAACTTAACTTATAACTTTAGTGAACAACCGTGATAGTTTAAAACAGTGTTTTAATAATATACTGTTAAATAATAGTACCATATACTTCGATTAATCAATTATTCTTCAATAAAGAATACAAATCTTGGAATAAGAATACAGTCTTGGTTTTAGGTAAGTATAAAGGTTTATATAATGAAATGATAATTATGCTAAACCAAAAAGGGCTCATAGTACTTATGATAGTTTTTTTTTGTATGGGACTAAACAAACGAATGCAATGAATTATTTTGGTTCTCACAACAAAAGTCTTGTACTTGGTAGCTCCTATCCCTACTAATATTATAAATGACAACACGTGTTTGTTGGTTGTGATCCGTGGCTACTAAAAAAAGTTTAATAACTAATAACTAGTTTAATAATTTACTATTTTTTATACGGGTTTGACTAAAACAATTTTATCTCAAATACATCCGCGTCGGTCCAAGTTTCAGACAGCACGTCCAGATTGTGTTATTCACGTACCTATGTACGTTATTTGCATGAATTTATTCGTAATGTTTATGAGATATCGCGACCATATGGGAGGTAGGACCGGGACACTTTACTGTTTGCAGAACGCTGCATGTTCTCAGAACATGTTCTGGGAAGAAACAGCTGCGACCAGACTTACTCGTACATAGTAAACTGAATACAATTTATTCTACAGAATAGGTATAAAATACCCAACATTTCTATGATGACTGTGATCATTGATTAACAAACACATAGATATTGGGTCTAGACAAGAACAATCTAGTAATAAAATAAAACGTATTAAATAATATATGGCAATAATTATTTAATTAATGAGGGTACTTAAATAATTAATTAAGAGTGATTTATATATGCATACGTGCATAGTTTAAATTATTAAATTGATAATTGATGTTACATAATTATATTTATATACAAAAGTAACAATTATTGTACACGATCTCAGGATATGACTAATGGAAGACACTAACTACCAAGACACAGGTTTCCAACACTCAATTTGGCAGTTAGAGGCAGTAACAAATTATAATGTACATTTCTTGAATAAATATTATTTTTAAATCTCCCGTCGGATTAATAAGGGAGATATGCCATATTACAACATAATTATGGTTCGTGTTAAATTGTCTATGTATTTCACCCACTTTTTTCAAGCAAGAATACTTTCTAAGAATACGAAACCACTCTTCTGTAATTAATTATACGCCAGGCATTCGCGGTTTACAGCGGGCTTTGTTCGAAGTTCTAGTGCAAACGGTCATTTTGTTTGGAACCATTTTGAAGTTCAAATTCCTAACTCTCTTACTAAAACACAAATGGTTTTCTCTTCTCTTTTTCTCTTCAAGCGGGGGTGGACCGCTAGTTTTATATAATACTAGCGGTCCGCCCCGGCTTCGAAAGGGTATAGCTAATTATATAGCCTATGTCACCCGGGGATAGTGTAGCTTTCCAACAGTGAAAGAATTTTTCAAATCGGTTTAGTAGTTTCGGAGCCTATTCAATGCAAACAAACAAACAAATAATCAAATCTTTCCTCTTTATAATATTAGTATAGATATAGATTCGATATCCTAAGTTACAATATAAAATGATATCAAAAATCTTATTACAAAAAATAAAATGACTTAACCACATCACTGCAGACTGTAATTAAATCGTATATTTCAAACACAAAAACGACATCAAAAATACTATTACTAAAATGAAATTTCTTTACCACATCACTGCAGACTGTAATTAAATCGTATATTTCATAGACAAAATGAAATCAAAAAATAAAATTTCATTACCACATCACTGCAGACTGTAATTAAATCGCATATTTCATAGACAAAATGACATTAAAAAATAAAATTTCTTTACCACATCACTGCAGACTGTAATTAAATCGTATATTTCATAGACAAAATGACATCAAAAAATAAAATTTCATTACCACATCACTGCAGACTGTAATTAAATCATATATTTCATAGACAAAATGACATTAAAAAATAAAATTTCTTTACCACATCACTGCAGACTGTAATTAAATCGTATATTTCATAGACAAAATAACATCAAAAAATAAAATTTCTTTACCACATCACTGCAGATTGTAATTAAATCGTATATTTCAAACAACCACCAAAACAAACAACATCCCACATATCCGAGCGATATTCATCAAGTCAAACGTCCAATTTATCACAATGCCGTCCCTTTCTAAAGGCACAAAGGCAATCCAAGTCCTAAAAACAGTCGTACCCCATTCGCAGTTTACAACATTCGCCAGAACCCCATACTCAATTAAAATAAGTCCGTCCTAAAAACGCTTCCGGGCCCCAATTTCATCGGGCGGCCCGACAAACATTTCCGCTTGTATATACAGTCACTTCTTTAACGAATTCTAGAGCAGGAATGGAGCTAGGGCAGGGGTAAGTCTAGTGGGAGTTTGTGAATAAATACATATTGAAGTTACTGTCAAGCGTGTTGCTCATGAACTTTTCTATACTAAGAAAATGATTTTTTTTTCTCGTCTGGTGTAAGCTGATTCCAAATTTTATTCGATTAAGAACAAAACGTTTCCGGCTCAACACAAGCATTGCCATTCAGCGTTGCATGCTGGGTACGCTGCCAACTGATAGTGGGCATGAGCATTTGGATTGTCTTTAGATATTTAACGGTCTAAGTGTTTTTGTAGTGTTAATGTTAGCTTGTATTTTGTTTAGGTAATAAAGTCATATTAAAAAATAAACAAATATTTAAATTTCATAAAACAACACAATGACACTGGTTTAATCTGTTTGTTCACAACTTAAATCAACTTTGTGCCCAAAGACAGACCAGTGACCAGTGATGACATATGGTACTGAGACATGGTTCTTAACTGTTGGCCTTTTGGAAAAACTCAGTCACACAGCGGGCAATGGAGAGAGCTATACTCGGAGTTTCTTTGCGCAATAGAATCCGAAACGTGGATATTCGCCAAAGAACCAGAGTCACCAACATGCTGTTAAAATTTGCAAGGTGAAGTGGCTATGGACAGGCCACATCGCTTGAAGAACCGATAACCGATGGCAAAGGTTCTTGAGTGGCGAAGCGTAGGTGGGCCTCCCACTAGATGGACCGACGACATTGTAAGAGTCACGGGCATCAAGTGGATGCAGATGGCAAGCTTTTGTTCAGTTTGGAGGTTAAAGGGGGTAGCCTACGTTCAGCAGTGGACGTTATCTGGCTGATGACGATAAACTTTGTGCCCAAAAATCTAAAACCTTTCTCCACCCCTGTTCCTTACTTGAGTATGCCTCACCCGAATCGGATTATGTCGGCAGCCATAAATCTATGGGCAATAGAGTCCCAATGCGTTTATATATTTAACAACGGCGTGTTTGGGCTCTCATTAAATAACTAGAAGTGTAATGGTATTACTTTCAACCCGCTGTCAATACTTTATAGGGTTGGGTCAACCGACTGATTTGATTCGAATGTGGGATGTCAATGCATAGTAAATTATGGGATCCGGTTGCACGGTTTGGCTTATTTCAACTATTTTATATATAAATGTCACGAATCTTTTTTATTTAGGAAAGTTTATAAACCTACCTAGAAAGTTAGATAGGTACTTGTTTTTTTTTATTTGATTTTTTTATGTTACTCTGTGATTGCATTTAATAGTTGTGTTAGTTGTGATTGTTTGTGGTTGTGTGCAAAAATGTCCCGATTTTTTTTTAAATTTAATTTAATCTAATACAGGTTCGATCTAGTCTATATAGTTATTTGATTTTTCCCTCTGACACACGAAAATATCAATAAACTAATTTAAACAGTGAATAGCAACTGCGGACTTTTTAATATCTAAACAATATTAAAAATGTAGCAGTATATTCTTTATTTATTGCAAATATGTACACTTTATTCTTCTAAAAACGAAGTTTTAGAGTACATTGCGTAATATATCCTGCATAAAGGGTGCAGCAATGTATATATTGTGGCTAGACACAAACAAGACCACAGACATTGAATATACTTAAATCTTATAGATACACTTATAATTAAGTCTATTATAATTATATCTATTACATAATGATTATCTACGAATAAAAAAGTTATTAAAAAAGAATTAAAAAATATTTTTTTGTTAAAAAATAGTTATTTATGATACAAGTGCGGAAAGTTGGTTATTACAAACGAGTAGACGAATGTAAGCCCGAGACGAAGTCGAGGGCTTACCATAGTCACGAGTTTGTAATAACCAATCCGTACGTGTGCCATACAACGTTTTACAACACATTTGCGAGAAAAAAAGGCTACAAATGAAACAATTTTTGTTTATAACTTAATATCAGTCACAACAATAGTTTCTATAATATAATAAGAAAATGGCGCGAACATGCAAATAGCGCCACTATCACGTGGTGAAAATTAGAACTACATCTTTCGTCTCATTTTCTCTTTAGTATTAAACTGAGACAAACGTATTGAGCAAAAGCGCTTCCAAGGAGGTTTGATCATTCAGCTTATTTATTCTCGTAATATGAAACTCTTTTGTGGAATTCTTATGTAATTATGATGGAAATTAAAAAAATACCGTAAATCACACGCACGGTGCTATACATCTGAGCGTGCGGACAAATTCATTTCCGCACGCTCCGTTGTATGATCCGTAATGTTTAACTTTCGAACGATGTATACAGGCTTCGTAAGTGCACTTTTTGAGCAAATGTGTTGTAAAATATTTTTTTTGTATTACTTATTGGAATCTATTGGTTTGGTTTACTGGAATCAACTAAGTTAGATTTATGATTCTATTTGATATCTTTAGTGATTCAGATTTATTTAATTTGGTAACCTTTTTATACAAGAGACAGATAAGCTAACTTTGAATTAGTTAACGTATTTCTTTACCTTCTAACCTTTCATATCAAGATCATTTATTTTTATTCCGGTAAATTAAAACCGCGGAGGCAACTTCGTTTAACTTTCATCTTGTTGCGTTTAATTTAATAATTTCTCATCTGAAGCCTTGCTGCTCTAGAGAGGAAAAATAACTTTTCGAGCTCTAGGGAGGAAAAAGGACGTTTTATGATTGCTTTTAAAGGTTGTTATTCAAATCGCGTCGCAAGCAAGTATTTGATTTATTTAGTTGAGAAACAAGATAAAGATTTAGGAAATCTTACGGTTTATTTAAGTCGGTCTTGACTTTTGTTGTAATTTATATTCGCACTGTCTTTTGTTTTTGTTTGTTGAAGATTATGTTTTGTTTTTCGCAAATCTATATGAATAAATGCTGTTCGTTGGTAAGTGCATCACTTGCGAAAGGCTGAACCGATATGGGTGATTTTTTTGAATTTTTATATTAAATAGACCGAAAAAGGTTTAAATGGAAATGTTAGCCAGAAAATTTGAATATTTGGGGGAAAAGTAAAGTGGTTTTGATGGGATTTTTGTATGAACTAAACACAATGATATGAATCTGTGTATTTGAGTGTCTGTCTGTGGCACTGTACCACAAAATTGTAGCTCCCAAACGACAGAACCGTTTTATTTAATGTGACTATCGAAGTGTTTAATTTTAATGCTTAATAATCCCTTAAAACTATGAAAACATTATCCGTCTTACCACAAAAGATTTAAGAACGCTTTATACAAGTGTTTAGCAATTGTTTCACTGCGAAAAATATTTAAACACTTGTCTAAAGCGTGCTTAAATCTTTTGTGGTAAGACGGTATAAAGCAAATTCAAATTTAAATTATTTATTTGTCAGTACATGGTAGGTGATGAAAGACTAGGCTTCAATCTCAGAAATAAAAGCAGGATTATTATGATATTTAAAGATTTATTCTTGTAATGTCCTACTTGCTTCGCAGCTCAATATCAAGTGTCAGCTTTTAAATCCAACTGATAATTGCGTAGAGGATAATTGTCTGTAGGTGACGAGCACCTGTCAATGTCAATGTTCAATTCAATTCAATTTCTTTTTCGTGGCTTCGTGCGGTATTGCCACAACTGGCCAATGTTGCCTTAATGCGTTTGGAACGTCACTACTATTGTACCTGTCAACAGTCAACAGATGATTGTCACCACAGAGCATAAATACAGAGACTTTTACATAAAGTACAAATTGATACTCGATACACAAGATTACCTATACTAATATTATAAAGAGGATAGATTGGATTGTTTGTTTGTTTGCATTGAATAGGCTCCGAAACTACTTAACCGATTTGAAAAATTCTTTCACTATTTGGAAGCTATACTATCCCCGGGTGACATAGGCTATATTATATTTTCCAAAATTAGGGATTCTTACTAAAACACCAATAATTAAAAAAAAGGTAAGAAAATAAGATTTACAATTTTGACTTTACGTGTTTGACAGTTCTAAGACAGGACAACGTCTGCCAGGTCAGCTAGTATACTAGTATTTATGGCAATGGTCTTACAGTACACATACATATGAAGTAGCATACATGGTCGTAAGAATGGAGACGTATCTCATGTTCTTGCCTGTTACAGCGTACAAATACACATTAGTTTTTTAAATGTATTTTAATTAGTTTTGTTAAAGTTATAAAAAATGATTTTATGCAAAAATGGTTAACGCCTTTTGCATGAAATCAACAATACCTCACCGAACAATAAGTTACTTTGCGCTCATCATTCATCACCTTAATTTAATGCAGGTCCATATTAAATTCATATATGCAAAATTCCTTTCGCCGGTCTGTTAGCTAGTGAAATATTATGTCTTTGCTAAGTGTAAATACACTGTATAAATCTCTCCTAGTACTATGTTTAGTAATTAATATGTACATAATAGATATATAGATAGAAACTCTTTATTGAGTACACCAGAAATAAAAATTATAAACAGAAAACGCTGGTAAGTGTTAGTAAAAAAAAAAATGAAATCGGTAAGTCGTTCTCAAGTTATGGCGTGACCAAGGTAAATAGGGATTCATCTATCTATCTTCTATCTAAATATATAAAAAAATCACAATTTTCTATTAATTTGTTGCAGGTTCTTACGGAAAGAAAAATTAAGAAAATCGCGCAGAAAATTGGAAAATTTCCGAAAACTTAACGACAATTTTAACTTTGTGTGTTCGACAGTTCTAAGACAGGGCAACGTCAGTCGGGTCAGCTAGTTTTTATATATATTACTAACGGCCCGCCCCGGCTTCGCACGGGTATAGCCTATATATAGGGATATATAGCCTATGTCACCCGGGGATAGTGTCCCAACAGTGAAAGAATTTTCCAAATCGGTTCAGTAGTTTCGGAGTCTATTCAATGCAAACAAACAAACAATTAAATTTTTCCTCTTAATAATCTAGTATAGATATATTATATATAGATGTTTACCTGCCATTCGTGCTTATATCGTTGTATAGGCCTTGCATTGTTGGTAAAACACATTACCTTTCCTACAATGTAAACTTTGAACAATACCAAGATAGTCATTTTTAAACGTTCGCGATTTGAACACATGTTTTAAATGTTTATCGGGACTTATCACTTTACGGCACTAGGACATTTACCGATACAGTCAGCGTTGTGTGTCGTAGTGACAACCCTGCGATTTTTCAAGATCTAGTGATATGAAGTGGGGTAGGAGAACAAAATACCCGCTCTTCTCGCCGGACTCACCCGCAGTTTTCAGTCAGCTCGTGACCACGGCCATTGTAACATGGTCGAAACGTCGAGCGAAAGGTACATATTTTTACCTAAATTAAATAATACGTGATAAGGCCCGATAAAAATTTAAAACAATACCAAGATAGTTTTTATGTTACCTGTAATTTTTACATTGAATAAACCGCAATAAAGAAAATTAGTACGAATAAACAACAAAAAAAAATATATATATATTACACGGGAATTACTCACGTAAGATTAAGCCGGCCACTCCAACTATAGTAAATAAAATGTATGAAAACCACGTCAGTTTCCATAATAAAATACCAAAATGTATAAACGAAACATGATAAGTAGTTTCTTTGAGAATAAAATACTAAACAGTTTTTAATGTTGTTTCAGGAAATCGCCGCAATTCTCATTAGTTTCGACAAGCACAGCGAATGGCAGTCCAAAGAAGTCAAAATCCGGTAAGTTGTCAAATAAATACATAAAATTATATTTTAATAATCAGCGTTTTAAAAATCTTTAATATTCGGCTTTTAACCGACTTAAAAAAGGAGGAAGTTTCTCAACTCGATCCGTTTTTTTAGATATTCTCTTACTTACTTACCTACAGTCCTACACCGTGCTACATCATAATATTTACATGATATTTCTGTTGTCTGTGATAATTCTGTTGTATTAACAAATTACACGATAGCCCATAAAAGGAGGCTTTGAGTTCATGTATGTCTGATATCTCACCTTTTTGGTACACGTTGTATATAACAATACAGGTACAATATTTTACTAGAAATAACCGTTAGAGTGGCAACGCAGCGCAATTTGAAACTAGTAGTGAGCTATTAGGAAATTTGTGTTTTATTTTCATGAAATTTAGCTTATTTACCCTTCAAATTGATCTAAATTGTATACTTCTGAACAATGACTATATAACTACTTGACTGATCATTCACTACCCCGCTGCAAGCCAAAGGTACTAAATTATCAGCATAATCTTTTTCGAGCGGGCCAATCCTAAGCGCGAATCGAATGAATGACTTGAGTCTCCAATCACAAGCGTGTCTCCAATCCCGCGACAAACGTAGCTCGTGCTCAAGCAAATTATGACTCGTGCGCGATCAAGTGGTTATATTATCTTTGCTCTTGGGTCTCTCACTAACTCTCGTCCAAGATCACACGAGGTAAGGTGCAAAATAGGTAAGCACATAAAACCAAATGAAAATCTAGGTATTGCTCTCGGCCTGTCTCGATTGGTCTCTGCAAGCCCAAATTAAATAATCAAACGAACTTACCTGAAGTGAAGTTCGATCTCAATGATCTTGTCTTCGTCGAAGAGATTTCCTATATATTTTACTATGTAGTGAACAAAAATTACGTGTTCAATTCCCTACTTTTAAACAAAATGTAGTCAAATAAAATTTATCGAAACCACAACAGAACTAGATTTACGAAATCCCCTTGCGCGAACAAAAAGTAACAAAAATACAGAGTAAAAAAATTTAAGTACCTACCCTCCAGTTGAAATAAAATTAGAGACTACACGCTCATGTACAATTCATGTCCTTTGTCTTGAAAAACTGAATCGTTTTTTAGGGTTCCGTGCCCAAAGGGTAAAAACGGGACCCTGTTACTAAGCCTGCGATGTCTGTCTCTCCGTTTGTCTGTCTGTCCTACCTATTAACGGCTGTATCTTTCGAACCGTAATAGATAGACAGTTGAAATTTTCACAGAATATGTAAAGTTACGATGGATTAACTAACAAATAATAAAAAAGTCTAAAAGTAAAAACAAAAGGGGGGGTACCCCATACAACAAACGTATGTTTTAACGTATTTTGTATTTGTTCTAATGTATAAACGGTAATATATATACGCGTTAAAATTGGCACAATTATAGTAAATATTCTAAAATATAACAACAAATAATAAATATTGGCCAAGTGCAAGTCGGTAATAAGTTTCTGTTTAAAACCAAGTTATAACTGGTAATTTCGTTATTGAATTTTGTGGTGGTACGGAACCCTCAGTGTGCGAGCCTGACTCGTACTTGGCCAGTTTATTTTAACTAAATTACAAACCGAATGCATAGAGTAAAAACTATTCCCTGCAAAACGGATTAAACTATCAGAAGACTGGTCGACATTACTTCTATACTTTTAGTCTGTGACTGTACCTAATTTGGCGGTCGCATGGGCCCCGTTCTAACTTGTAACAACTTTAAGCAAATTAAAACTTTCGCAGTGACTACTGCTCTCTTTGTGCGCGCTTCTGAAATATTAACTCTTTATGGGCAAGCGTTGTACTTGAACATTGTCGTTGCAGCGGTGTAGTCGTACCGTTAAAATTTAATATCGGGGATGATACGGGAAGTTTTTTCGTACGTGATCTAGTTAGCTAGATTTAGTAGTGTGATGAGGTTTCACTAAGTTTTATCAAGTTTCCTTGAAGTTGAAACTGAGGGTCACGTTTAAGTGAAGCGTGATTCGTACCATTCCTTCAAATAAACCGGCCAAGTGCTAGTCGGGCTCGCGCACTGAGGGTTCCGTACTACCACATATTGATAACTACTAAAGTACAAAAAAGTTGTGCAAAAAGCCAACATTACGCCCAGGTCACTCAATCAAGTACTGACCGCGTCCGACGTTGCATAACGTTGGGGAACTGAAATTTGACACCAATTCACACTTGGCCAGTATTTGTTATTTTAGAGTGTGTACTATAATCATGCCAAGTATGACTCTTGTGCGTATTACCGTTTTTACATTAGAGCAAATACAACAATACGTTTGTTGTATGGTTAGCGATTACTTTTTGATTTTATTATTATTTCTTTTTAACAATACATATTCTGTAAAAAAATCAACTAGCTATCTGTTACGGTTCGAAAGATACAGCCGTTAAAAGGTAGAATGGAAAGACAGACAAACAGACTGTATGTGTAGTAGTACTGTAGTCTCAGTAATAGGGGCTCGTTTACACTCTTTGGGTACAGAACCCTAAAAAGGAAGGTTTTTTTATATATATGACGCGATATTTTCGTGGATTGAGAATTTTTTTGAATAGGCTTTTATCGAAGTTAGCCCAATGGAATTTAAATTGGAACAAACTTTTCCACCTCTTAATTGTGCATTAAACGATTATTCGAGAAAACATGCCTAGCTCACCGATATTCCAGCTTCATAGCATAATCAGTCCTTTTAGTCTACTACTGGACTTAGGCCTACCCCTGAAAGGGAAACTGGGCAATATCCACCACGCTGGCCCAGTTGCGGGTTGGTGAAGATACGCCATTGAATTTTTTTTCCGTACGTATGCAGGTTTCCTCACGTTGTTTTCCTTCGCCGAAAAGCCAGTGGTATGAAAATCCGTACATAAATGGTACGCTCAATGGTACTGGGCCGGGTTTGAACCCGCGACCTCACGCTATCAAGTCCAGTGGTCTCCCAAATAAGCTACCATGGCTTTTATTTTTTGCTTTTTTTATTTTTTATTTGAAAATAGGCTTGCGTTTGACCGCTAACATGCCTGATGTAAAGCGGTGATGTGGTCTAAGATGGAGCACGCTTGCCTAAAAGAAAGCGATTCGCTCGTGTAGCAGTTCGAATAATAAAAGTGGAATCAAAGCGCTTCGTACGGGTTACGGGATGGCTTATTCGATTATACCGTTATCCTTTATAGTTCTCTGGTTTTCTGTCAGAGAGTATGTTTATTTAGATCATTTGCTTTATCAGATAAACAATTCGGATCCCGTTCTTGTGCAACACATCGGGTCGGGTGGCAGTTAGTGCGACGTCTCTAGATTTAGTGTGAAGGTCCATTCTAATGGCTTCACTTGATGTACAGTCGCCGTTACTACTGCGATGGTATTCAATGGAACTTAGAGCAGTTTGTGGTGGCAATAGATTGCTGGTCAGACGTCGTCTTAGTTGTTAATACTCGAACGTAGAGTACACCATCTTAAGCGGGAATATATTTCTAGATTGACATGCTCTATCCTCGGTCACTTTCAAAGACCATCAGGCACTATTTAGTCAGTTTTTTTTTCTTTTTAGGGTTCTGTAGGCACCTCAAAAGCAAAAAACGTAAAGGACCCTTATAGGATCACTTTGTTGTCCGTCTGTCCGTCTGTCCGTCTGTCAAGACCCTTTTTCTCAAGAACGCATAAAGCTATCAAGTTGAAATTTATACTAAATACTTGAGTCTATGGTTTCTTACGGCTGTGAAAAAATAAAAGTTGTAAGTCAACGCAATCAAAAGATATGACCGTTTATGTCGCTTATTTTGCGATTTTACAAGGGAATCAAAACTTATAGGGTACTACCCGTTGACCTAGACTTCGGCAAGAGGCAAGGTCTCACAGCACATATAAAGGAATAAATCCGAAAGTTGTTAACTTGAAGCTATATCATATAAAAAATATTGTTTTAAAATTACAAACTGACATTTTGTAGTTGTTATGTATGGATGAAGCTTATTGTCAAATACAAAGGTAAGTTTGTTTTTCAATATTTAATTTTTTTTGTTGTTTGTACTTGCGCTGTGGGGTTTCATCCAACGGAACCCTCAGAGCGTGAGTTTTACTCGTATTTGTCTGTTATTTTTTTTTTCTTTTGTTTTGTGAACGTGTTCGAGTTCCAAAACTCGGCGCACGCTACGAATTGCGCAGACATTTTGGTTAGTTACAAGGTAACCGCGATCCGACTACAACGCCGCGCGATGCCAGTCCTACGATGACATAGCGGACAACTAACGTTGAGCACTATGCAAGCGACATAACGTCTAAATTGGAGTAAATGTAGCATTGTGAAGTATCTAATTGATACAATGTATATTATACAATAACGCTCGTCATGACGTTTTTTTGACTGTTTTCACTGAGAGATTGTGACTCTATAGAAATTGTGTCTCGATGACTCATTTAGAAGTTTTTAGCTGTAAAGTCTCCGCCATTTTACTAGGGCATTACATGGACTTGACTTTGACTTTATTTGCTTGACTTTGATTGTGAATATGACTTGTTCGCCTATATTAAAAAAAAAAAAAAACTTTAAAATATTTCAATACTCGCCACTGGCAAATGCACAAGAAGTGCGACGCCACAATTATCTTAGGTAAGAGGAACAATAAGTGATTTTATCCATTTAGTACGACGTCATTCAAAGAACAAGATTAACTTATGGCGAGATAGCGAGTTTATTGAAATAACGTTATTCAACTGAACGAATTTGCAAAAAAGTAAGCGCAAAAAGTGTTTCAGTGCCTTAAGACGAAAGTCTTCGACCAGTGTGTGTTACCAGTGATGACATACGGCACTGAAACGTGGTCTCTCACTATGGGCCTCATAAGCAAGCTCAAAGTCGCACAACGAGCTATGGAGAGGGCTATGCTCGGGGTTTCTCTACGAGATCGAATCCGAAATGAGGAGATCCGTAGACGAACGAAAGTCACCGACATAGCCCACCGGATTAGTAAGTTGAAATGGCAGTGGGCAGGGCACATATCACGCAGAACAGATGGCCGATGGGGCCGAAAGGTTCTGGAATGGAGACCACGGACTGGTAAGCGCAGCGTAGGACGTCCACCCACAAGATGGACAGACGACCTAAAAGAGACCGCAGGGAAACGCTGGATGCAGGCCGCTTCCAACCGGCCCTTTTGGAGATCGATGGGGGAGGCCTATGTCCAGCAGTGGACGTCCTACGGCTGAAATGATGAAGCGCAAAAAACTTTTTTTTTGTTATGCAGCTCCACGGGCTTCGTGGTATGTGCTCTTTGTCAACATAAACTAACAACTATACCTACTTATCTATCTATATATTTATCTTCTATTTAAATAAAATTCGATGTGTGTATATATCTATTTATGTCCGAAACCAAATCAATCGTAACCGATTTTAACCGCGTTTTTGTTTTTGATTTGAATTATTGTTGTTTTTAATTATTTATTTATTGTTTAATTTGAATTTTTGTTGTTTTTAATAACCAAGCATCACAGATCTTAGAAAAAAAGTTGTCATTGAAGTAAATGGAGGTTGCTGTCTGCCAAGGAGGTTGCTTCTAGGAGGTTTATAACGCAGTTGAAACCGCGAAGCGCAGCAAGTATAAAATTAAATTAATAACCTTACAAGAAGGTCTTTATTAGGTTTAGGTATAAAGACCAAAAGGAACTCGGCAATTTGGGTCGCAAAGTTGCGAACTCTTTTGCTATTCCACCGCGAATCCCCATCGGGGTGACTTTATATAAATCATTGTAATTGTGGCCACAATGTTTGAATTTCCATGTAAAGTTGCAAGTAACGGTATTACAGAAGTTGGACTATTCAAGTTTTAAATTATGTCCGTAATTTATGATCTACAAACATTGTGAACCGTTCGTGTAGTTTTTGTTAATGATTGAGAACACGGTTGCGAACTTTTTAAACGTTGATAATAAAAGTTGTCTTTTTTTGCAAACTGCTAAATATTTCATTAGTAAGTTCCGTGGCCCTTTAAATGTGGTTTGTCACGTTATTATTCAATTTACATAGCCTTGAAGACGATGGAAAAATATGTCGTAATTTTGGCCTCGCTCTCTTATGCATTTGCCTCTGCCAAGAATTCAATTATAATCAAGTTTGACGAAATGAACTCAACAATCAGAGTCAAGCAAAGTAAGTCACGGTCAAGTCAAAATCATGCCTTAGTAAAGTGGTGGAGTCTTTACATGAGACTTCTATGGAGGCCACACTCGAGCACGTCCACAAACACTTATCAATAATCCACCATTATTACACATTACGACTAGAAAATACACAAGTTTCGGTAAATAATACAATGATATGACATGTTTTTTTCACTTTGGCGCTAAATCTCCCGTGACACCGTTGTGACGTTACTTTGTGTCACTATGACATTGACATTATGTCAAGAAAATGTTACCAATAAGTTATATCTAGGATGCCATTAAATAAGAGTTGAAGTTGAAGATATCTAGGGTCATTTACGGTATAATTTTAGTGCATTTGAACACAGAATAATAAAGAGCGTAGAATCCGTCACGTGATTTACAAAGCGTACAGGGCCGTCTGTTAAATAGTAGTAGCCTTTAAAGCCTTTTACCGTGTACATACTTGCAATTTGCCGTCCTGTCAAAAATATATCTGTTTCGTTCTGGTAACAACAATTTTGGCATATGAGTAAAGAATGTAACTTTGTTTAATTAGTTTTTGATTAGCACTACTTCTACTATGCTTTAGTACTTTTTCTGAGCATTTGAAGCAAAGAGAAGACTAAATCTTCTTGGAGAGGGAAGTCTCCCCAAACATTTTGATAGCAGACATTTTGATATCTTGTAAGTCGTACGCACTAGGCTGACCAAAAACAATATGAACAGGCTCACCTCGAGTTTCCTCGCTGATGAGGCCATGACGTCCTGGCACTGACAAAGAACGATAATTATGTCTTCGTACCAAAGAGCTTATGGAAGACTAATTAGTCTGAGCTTCGTACGCGGCACACTACAATCTCTTTTTGATGATAAATGTACATAAAATGATAAAAATGATAATATTGTCAGAGAACTTGATGGCTTTTGCAGTCAGAACTTGAAGAACGCTGTGCTAGTAGTGTGGTAATGTACTCATAGACGCGTTTTTTTGTCGATTGATTGTTATATCAGAATCATGGTATAATACATGGTATAACACCACCAGGTGTAGCGCTCCGAGACAAAATGTCACGTGGGTGTCCCGCAACTACGTCATCAATGTTATGGATACACGTACACGTGTATAAGCAAAAGCAGAATAAGTAATTTACAACAAGTTCGAGAGAGATGACGATACATGAAACGATAAGTACCGGAATTCCGGAGTTCCGGATTCTTTTATTGTGAATCTCACAAAAGCTTTTCAATCAGAACCGAACTACATCCAAAACAACAGTCGAAATAAATTAATACGTAAATAAAAAGCGCTAACTGTCGTGACGACGTTACTGCCGATTGCCGTCGGTTTATGGCGCCATAACGTCCAGATTTATGGCGCTTCCACCCGAGACCCGGGTATTCCGGTTAATATAATAGCTGTTTAACTTGTAGAGGGAGACGCAAGTGTCCGGCCAATTCGGCCTTTTAGTTTTGATATGATTTTGGTAGACATTAGCGTGACATTCGTTATCGTTTCTAAGAGATTGATATTATAGACGTTCCTAATAACATTTCTCATATCTACATACGATAAGACCGGTTAATACAGTACCTGTTTATCTTGTATATACCGGAATGTTGCTTATATTATTCAAGTTCAGGTGGAAGCTTGACCCCACGTTGACATTCCTGAAAAGAAGATTATGACTTCTGTTCACTTTTGCTGACGCCTTGTGCTGACGTCTTGACGTGCTGACCTTACTCATTTTCCGTTAAACTGCTTGTACAACAAGGATTGTAATATGAAACAACACACAAAAACTTGTCTCAAATTCAAATTCAAAAGATTTATTTTACAGAATCATGGGTACATTGTGATGATAAATAAAAGCAGATCGCTATGCTCTAACCGGTTTGGCGTAAAATTTGTAAGTTTGTTTACTGGAAGTAAATTTTTTAAAAACAATTAATAGTTACTTGGGATGTTTGGAAGGATTATTTTTGCCATAGGTGGCAAACAAATAGACGGTAAGCAGTCACCATCGTCTGTGGATACTTTTAATACCAGAGGCTTCACAACTACGTTGCCGACCTTTTAAGAATCTATTAACTCGCCTTTTGAAGACCTCTATGTTGTAGCTTCTCGGATACACCGCGGTATGTAGCTTATTCCACATTTTGCACGTGTGGGGCAAGTAAGATCGCGTGAATCGCACAGTGTGCAATTTTCACTGATCTACGTGGCAGCTAGTGCAATGGTAAAACCGCGACGCTGGCATCAGATCTGGGGGCTTAGTCCCAGATTTGATAGTTTTCGAAAACTTTTTTGTTTACGTTTTGTTCCATACGTTGCTGGGCTGAAAGGTATTCGAAAACTTTTTTCATATTAGAGTGAAGCAATCTATACCGCCGATTTTAGTTCGTCCGCGTTTCCGCTGGAGGCGCTTTACTAAACTGAAATGAACAATACGTAAACGAAAAAGTTTTCGTTAACTATCAAATCCGGGACTAAGCCTCCAGACAGTTCTTCAGAACAATGAATGTCCGCAAAGTAACGTCTGATTCAATATATTACTGAAATGATGTTTATGTCCGGCTAAATCACGACTTTTCACATCACTACCGCCATAATAATATCTGCTTAACTCCAAATGCCGGAGTTCTGAAATGTACGACAGTTTGAAATTTTTAACCTTGAAACTAGTTTAATTACCGACTCCGCCTGCTTTATGATCTGCCTTTACAACTATGTCCGATGTACTTTTGCATGGGTAAAGTTAAATTGGAATTGCTGTAATATAACATTCTGTGTTCTCACGGGTTTTATGGTCCTATAACAGCTGAGACTACGTTTTGTCAAGATTACGTTATCAAATGTTCATTATGATCAATTCATTTATTTATTTCGGGTCTTAGGTATAACTAATATACACTGGATATACACTAATATCATGGATTATTATCAAGGATCATTTGTGCTACTTCATTATGTTCCCACTGCTGGGACATAGGCCTTCTCTCAGAGAGAAGATGGGCCCTCCACTATGCTAGCCCAGTGCATGTTGGTGAATGTCATATATTATGTCCATTCTTCACGATGTTTTCCTTCATCGTTTTAAAAACGATGGCATCGAAAAAAATAGGTACCAAATAAGTCATTGGTGCTGGGCCGAGGATCGAACCGGGTGACATTAAATTGTAAAGCGCACATGCTACCACTCGGCCATCGCCCTTGTACAATATAATTATAACTTTAGGTAAGAATAACACAATTTTACCACAATGCTTCGTGCGTCCTCCATTAACGTTATTGAAAAAATAAAATAATTGTGAATTTGAAATTATTAGGAATCTATATTGTTCCACTGCCGGACCAAAGAATCGGCCAATTATTTTGTCCAGCTGTGGAACACTAGATTAACGTAAAATAAAACATTTACTAAACTTGTGAAACATTTAAGCAGGAAAACAAAATAACATTACAAAGTAAAATTTCAAGATTCATAAAAAAAGTTGACTTTTAACTCGCTCTCTTATCTGTCTGTTTGTCTGATGCCATTTTTAAATCGATTTAACTAATTTCCCAATGAGCCTGATGACCTAACTTCCCGATGTCTTGAGTTTTAGATATTGTTATATCCAGACCATGACAATGCAATATCTATATACTCGTATATAAAAATCGATGTGTATGTTCCGTATTGTCTCTAAAAGAGGGAAAACAAGAGGGCGCAGCTAGTTTGTTATAAATTTAAAACGTGGTATCACACCATCAGCCAGTAAACGTCCACTCCATAGGCCTCCTTCTTAGAGAGGGGTGTTGCCATAATCCCCACGCTTGACAGGCTTGGGGATTGCAGTATGTTCACCGTGTACTAATAGGATGCTGCTGCCCATCCTCCGGTGGTTCGGTGGACGCAGTTTTACGTTAAATTAATTTTAAAGTGGTAGAATATCCATATATCCATAGGCGACGGTGACAGCTTAGCACCAGGTGGCCCGCCTGCTTGTTTGGCAACTATAGCATTAAAAAAAAACAATTATTCTAAATAGATCTCTGGATCAGGCAAGCCTCACGGGACGCTTTACGGCTGAGGTGGGCACAGAAAAGAGCAAAAAAAAAAAAAACTTTTTTGTGGAGTTGGGCGTTTGATGTTGACTGCTTCATTAAGAACTCCGTGGTAAAGATTTTTTCGGTCCCGATAACAAAATGGCAAAAGCCAATTTGAAAGTCCGAAAACGCCACAGAATGCAATTTATTCGAACGATACTGCTGATAACGGGTTTGTCGTCTTTTTGGTTAGTGTCCCGGACCCGTACTCTAACATGGTGGAGACAGTAAAAATGAAGCAAAAATGAACTTTAGCAATAAAAATGAAGCCGAGAATAAACCGGCCAAGTGCGAGTTGGGCTCGCGTACTGAGGGTCCTGTACCACCGCAAAATTCAATAACGAAATTACCAGTTATAACTTGGTAATGAACAGAAACTTGTCACCGACTCGCATTTGGTCATTATTTATTATTTGTTGTTATACTTTAGAGTAATTTTGAAAGTAAATTTGTACTATATTGTGGTCATGGCAGAATCGATGGAAGATCTCAGCATGATGCTCGAAGGCCTCAATCGAGTCTCCCAACAGGTGGGCCTTAAAATGAACATGGACAAGACAAAGGTCATCTCAAATATCCATGTTGTGCCCACCCCAGTATCAGTTGGGAACTCAGTTCTTGAAGCTGTTGACGCGTACGTCTACCTAGGACAAACAGTCGAACTAGGTAGGTCCAACTTCAAGAAAGAGGTCAATCGGCGAATCCTACTCGGCTGGGCAGCGTTCGGTAAACTTCGCAACGTCTTCTCGTCCCAAAATACCTGTGCCTTAAGACGAAAGTCTTCGACCAGTGTGTGTTACCAGTGATGAAATAGCTAGTGTAATAACTGGCGGCCTTATCGGTATAAGCAATCTCTTCCAGGCAGGATTTTTTAAATTATTTTTACGTTGGTTTGAAACTTGGTTTCGAAAGTGGCCGAAACGGGTACGAATATTTAAATGGTCGTCGATCAAAACATAAAATAATTTATTTGAAAAATACACATGAAAAGCTGTTTCAAAATCACACTTTATTATTTTCTTATTAAGTTTGTGTAACAAAAACATCTGCCTACTTTTCTTTCCAATCAAATACTACAGGATCGATTAAACAGAACGGTTCACATGACTACCTAATACTAGATTAAATCATTCGATTAAATCTCTCGATACTTGTCCGACGTATTTATGGGATCGCTTACTGTGATGGAGATAGAAGATTCGAATTAATGCTGACGAATCGGGGTCTAACGCCTAACTCGATTGGCACTGATCGGGCAGTGTTCTCGGGACGGAATCTGGGACGAGAGGCGGCAAAGCAAACTATTTTAGCAATTAAAAATAATTGAAAAGCTTTGGAACAGGTTTAAGGGCTAAACTAAACGTCTAATTTTTACAACTAACCTAGCTTTCGACTCTATCTTCTAAGCAATTTTTTTTAAATCTTTATCTTCGTTACTAGCCATAAGACGTCCACTTCTGAACATAGACTAGGTGGCCAGCTTAGATAAGGGGGATATACCGTCTTAATGGAGTACTCCTTCAGCAAGGTACACCTTATCCGTTACTCCTTTAACGTAAGGCATGAAAGCCGGCTGAAGCTTGACGTCAGTCCCTCTCCTGTGACATTTGCGACATTATTTACCGATACAGTCAGTGTTGTGTGTCGTAGTGACAACCCTGCAATTTTTCAAGATCAAGTGAGGGTAGGAGAACAAAACAGCCGCTCTTCTCAACGGACTCACCCGCAGTTTTCAGTCAGCTCGTGACCACGGCCATTGTAACATGGTCGAAACGTCGAGCGAAAGGTACATATTTACCTAAATTAAATAATACGTGATAAGTCCCGATAAACATTTAAAACATATAAAAATATGTTGTTTCTTGTAACGTCAGCTCTTGAACTATGTACGCAATCCTTGTACGAGTGCAAATGTGACAAAGAGAAAGAAAGATGTGTGTGTGCTATTACTAGACAGGATCTAGATGTAAACCCGTTATCATGTAATTTGTTCGTATTGAGAGCTGATTAGTTTCCACCCACTGCTTGCCGCCTAACATAATTATGGGCTTCGACCAAAATAAAATGAAACGGGCCCAGAAGAAGCGCATTTTCGAAGATTACAAAATGAGCGCCGGCACTCACTTCGTTTCAGTCGGTCTCTAGCCGTAGGAAGTGCAACACGTGTCTATTGTTACATGATAACGAAACATGTGACAAAATTATGCCTTCGTGTGCTTTCCCGAAGTGTAAAAGCAACAAAAACCGCTATTTAGTTTTTGTAACTTTACTGTACCTACATGGTTATTAATTAGATGTTGAAGTATATGTCAACGGTTTTGACTCGTTTTTACTGAGCAAGTTCAATGGTTATGGCCCGTCCATTCATTGTATTTTGGTCGAAGATTATGAGTATGATGTCGTCAGATTTTCATGAATCATATATAATAATACTCGCTATCACGCTATTAATTCAGCTTTCAAACAAAAAAATAATTAATTCATTAATGGCGTCAATTCTGGCATACAGCATACTTGCCAGTATGCTAAGCTAAACCAATCTGACAGGACAAAAATTATCTGCCTCTCTTTTAATTTTAATATGTGAGAGAAGGATGGCAACAACTTTAGAGCTGTCAAATTTAGTTTAGTTTAGAGTGCATCAGAATCGATCTCATTGTTTGGGAGCTATGATGACAGAGACAGACAGATACATAAGTTAAACTTATAACATCGTTTTTGCGTCGGGGGTTAATCAGCGAAGATTTAGTAAAGATTACTGAAAACGGTCCAAAAAGATCTAATTCTATTAAATAAAATATAAATAAATATATTAAAAGACATTTTTGACACACGGTCATCTGACCCCAAACCATCGAGCTAGAAAAAACATGGAGACGCTGCATTTTTCTATACGTACCGTAGTGACAGCTGTAGGTAAGTGTCATGATAGCCATCTTGTGCGCTGAGTTTCGTGGTAGTTTTGAAATCAAATGGTTGTTTATTTTTTGTATTATTAAAATTTGCGAGATAATTACGAATAATTTAACGATAAAACTACGCCTGGATGTGGGAAAACTGCAATTCAACATGCCTGTGTGTGTTATTTTATGTCGCGTTAGCAATAGAAGCCATTTTGTGCGCGGTAATGAGTTGTAGGTATGCACCTTAGAATAACTACTCAGAGAAGGTAGGTTTCCAAACAACGCCTTCTCAAAACGTAAGCTACAAATTCGCTTTGTAGCTTACGTTTTGATTGGTATTTTAAACGAATTAAGCAAGAAAATTAATGGATTACCTGTGGAATGTCACACCATAACTTTTATGCTGCTTTTCTGATTTGTTGTGGTACGATTTCACCTCGCAAATTGTCATAGTATTTTTTTTTTATTGGAGCCATATATGACACCTTTTGAATGGCTTAAATTTTGCGAATGTACTTAGTTACTTTGTGTAGTTATTCTAAGGTATGCACCTTTTTATTGTAGATATTTCCAATCCATATACGTCAGTGCCCTTAACTAAACAAAGCTTGTCATATGGCTGCCAGTCTGATATACCATACATATATATTTTTAAATACATACTTAGAACAAACACAAATGTTCATCACATGAATGTTTGTCCTAGGTGGGAATCGAACGCACGCACTCAAGCGCAGAAGGCAGGTCACTACCAAGTAGACCAACGGGCTATCTATTGATGAAAATCTTGATAGAAATGAGTCCGCAAATATCGTGAACACTTACGTATTTAGTTTACTGACCCAGAATGACCACTTTGATAGATGGAGAGCCTTGATAGGTTCACTTCATGGGTTCACTCAGTTTTAGGCCTAGATAGATTGGTCGATAGCTTGCGTGGGTAGTGGAATTATCTAGGTAAATGTCTCCATGTCATCGGTTTCGTTGAATGGTGGGGTCAAGCTCGTCTGGTTGGCCCGATGTTGCGTCAGGAAGTTGGTCAAACCCAAGGGGTGTTATGTTGGGTGCTTCTGAGATAGTGAATTCAGTCTGGTGTCTATGATCTAATCAAGTCAAGTTTTGAATCTCCGACAGAAAAAGTAACAGTAGTTTCGGTAATGAACAGAAATTTGTCACCGACTCGCACTTGGCCATTTTTTATTATTTGTTGTTATACTTTAGAGTGTGTACTATCATGACTAGTTTATCGTTTATACTTATTACCGTTTCTACATTAGAGCTAATACAAAAATTCATAAAAAAATGCGTTGTAAAAAATCGTAAAAATACGTTGTAAAGAATCGTAAAAATATGTTTCCTTTTCGTTTTACTTTTTGACTTTATTATTTGTTAGGTAATCTGCCGTAACATTACATATTCTGTGAAATATTCAACTATCTATTTTGGTTCGAAAGATACAGCCGCAGACAGACAGACATCGTAGGCTTAGTAATAGGGCCCCGTTTTTACCGTTTGGGTACGGAACCTTAAAACAACGGCAGTCATGGGGACTGCCAACAGAAGAGAAAACCAATACGTCATAATATTAGCATGTCGGTGACTCGAACCCATAAGTTTTGCACCTACCAAATATCACTCAACGTGTCTAAAGAAGTTTTCACTTCAAAATGTTTCAAAAGAACAGTAGTGTCGACAGAAATTAAGCCCTGTCGTTAATGGCTAGCGTTAACTTAAAAAGTTAAAGAATACAGTCATCATCATCATCATCAGCCAGAAGACGTCCACTGCTGAACATAGGCCTTCCCCTTTAACCTCCACACTGAACGACAGCCTGCCTTTTGCATCGACTGAATGCCAGCGACTCTCACTATATCGTCGATCCATCTAGTGGACCTACGCTGCTAATTAAACATACAGAATAAAGTACAACCAAGATATTTCCAACTTTTTGATTGGAGCCGTGATTTTTCCGATCGCCAATCAATTAGAATACGAGCCAGATATTCCGCTGACACGATATCTCAAACAGATTGGAATTGTGTCAAAATTATAAAAGCAAATGGGGCGCGAGCGGTCGGAGCGATCGCAATTAAAAACTGACTCGCAAACCAAGTTTTTTCCTAGTGGTTTGTTGAAATGCCTACTTTGTGAAATTTAGACCAGTTTACGTTTGATATAACTAGTCTACCTAATCAAAGAACACTTACTACGTTAAGAAGCGTATTACAAAATGAACCGTTTAACTTTAAGTATTTGTATTTTCGGGCATAAAACGAATAAATAAAGCCGTAATTTTCAAGATAAATATAAAATAAGTAAACCATAACATAAAAATGTTTATTTTATGACAATTTAACGAAATCCATTCTTAAACTTTTCCTCCTAAAGTTTTACGAAAAACTACTTTTGTAAATTGGAGGTAACAAATGATTGAGTTTTATCAAAATCTGAAGCTGCTACATTCAATAAAAATATAGATCTATTTAATAATGCCACTGCATTTACTACGGATCTTATTAGTTGAAAGAAAAATTATACCAAAAATCCAGATTTCGATGCTTTTTTCGTTAAAAAATGTGATAGGTACGGTAATACGTTGGTCCAGGTAGTGAACCTACCTTCTGAGCTTGGGGGCGTGGGTTCAATTCCCATCTAGAACAAACATTTATGTGATGAACATTTGTGTTTGTTCTATATCTGGGTGTTAATATCTATTTAAGAATGTATTTAAAACTATATATGTATGTATATCAGTCTCTGGCAGCCATATCATAAGCTTTGCTTAGTTTGGGGTCAGATGACCGTGTGTGAAAAAATGTCCTGAATATTTATTTATTATCTTTAGTCAGAACGGTCAGGGAGGTAATGGTATTCATAAAATAAATATATCAACTCAACTATATTTGAACTCCTAAACAACTGGTTTTTTTTGTTTGATAGAATTCCTACTTTACGCCGATGGTAACATTCGACATTCAACAAAGAAGGTAATCATTAAAACTATCATAATTATAAGCTTCATATCCCATCACTGTCTGACACAATTAGCGATACAGTAACTGCTCCTGGAACCAGTAGCTCGTCACTATGAATGCTACTAGACCCACTAGCTCGCCACTATTTGCCGACGGTCGGCATCGTCGGATTATTTGCCAGTTCTGATTTATGTACAGTTTGCGTACTACAATAGATTGGTTTGTATTAATTCTGTCGGATCTATTAAAAGCTATTTGGGGTGAAGTTTTAATTAGAATTAGCATGGTGATGGGATTTAATTGAGATAAAGACGATGTTGCTGTCACAAAATATTGATTAAAGATATTATTATAGTCACGTAGCTATTAAAATTTGCAAATTGAGGTGGCAATATTGGGCACATAAATGTGACCACATCGCTCGAAGAACCGATAACCGATGGGGAAGAAAGGTGCCTGAGTGGAGACCACGAACCAGAAGACGCAGCGTAGGTAGGCCTCCCACTAGATGGATCGACGACATTGTGAGAGTCGCTGGCATCCAGTGGATGCAATTGGCAGGCTGTCGTTCACTGTAGGGGTCTAAAGGAGACGCCTATGTTCAGCAGTGGACGTCTTCTGGCTGATGAGGATGATGATTAAGGTCAGGTTCATCGGCTAGAGCCATCTTTCGCTCATTTTTAGGTTCAGATTAATTTTGACAGCTACAGGGGCCTCTTAATTTTTTTGTCATAGTATTCATGGATGCTTCAATAATATTTATTATAGTCTACCTGTGACACAAGCTAGGGCTGGTACGGTGGCCAATTCGGCAGGGTAGAACAAGTGGCGTAAATATGCTAACCTCGGCAGTGGTTACATATTTGATCCATTTGGGGTCGATAAATTGGACCCTAGGAGGCCAGAATCAGATAATCTCATTTTCAAAAATCTTTCTTTAGAGCACCTAGTTAATGCGAGGCGTCACCAAAATGCTGGCGTGTATGCATTTTGGTGCTCAACGCATAGGCATTTGCTTTTGCCATTCAGCATGATAATGCCGCCAGCATTCTGCGTACGCTGCCAACTGATAGTGGCCATAAGCATTTAGATTGTCTTTAGACCTTTACCTATGGTCAGCCTTACTGTTTTTGTAGGGCTAGTTAGCTTTAGTTAATAAAGGCACTTGCCATTAAAAACTATACATATTTCGTATTTTCTATGAAACTGCCATAAAAATCACTCATTCATTGAATAATTCTTCCTTTGCATGCAAAGCTCTATTTAAAGTCCACTAAAACCCAAACGTTTACAAAATCTCGTAAGCAATAAAAGGCGACATTTATCAAGGCGTTCCGACAAGGTCAAGGTTCTCAGCCGTAATCTGGAGGATTCCACTCGACACGGGCTAAACTTGACAGATTTCACAGGTTGGGACATTGCAAGGAGATAAGGTGCTGTGGTTGAAATTGTTTGTGGTAACACGGCTTGAGCGTTTTTAAGGAAATTTATGAAGTAGTTAGTTAAAGGCTTCAAGTAAAATTTAAATTAAAAACCCGCAAAACAGCTGATGATCTTAAATGGCAAACAGTTTTTATCAAATCATAGCTAAAGAACACACGGATTAAGTCGCTTTTCAAACAACGAAAAAAATGAAATCACAATCAGTCCATCCGTTTAAGAGGTACGATGACTCTTAACAAAAAGTACTCCAGCTCGCCCCAGGCGATGCGTAACACTCGTGCCACCACCACTCGTATGAGTTTACTGTGCATCGTCTATAATGAACTTTAATGGCTTATCCAGACCGTCCACGAGGCGACACGAGGGTATGCGAGTGCGAGAGTGAGGACGGTGCGCTCGTGTCTCCTCGTCTTCCCTAGCCTCGCCTCGCTGTCCCTCCGTTTTGTGTCGGTTTTTCGGACGCGAGTCAAAGGACACGAGGGGGTGGGGGGAATCAACCACACTCTCGCGTTTGTTCACTTGTTTTTAACCGCTCCAGAGTAAGGACGCGTGCGCTTTTTAAATACGATACGATGGAGTGGAGTAATGATTTGTGTACCACTTTTATGGAATGATAACAAATGGAACCAATAATTTGGAATCCAAAAAATGCACACCTCATGAATTCTCTGACCTCATTGGATAAAAATAAAGTGAACGGTGGTTAGGTGATAAATACGCAATACATTATAATATTGGTAGGCACATAAAGTAGCTAGCGCAGTCACTTTAATCACGTCCATCTTGTAGTAGACTTTGGGGGCAACTGAATAAATCGAGAGTGTGGATGGCTAGCACTCCTGCAGCCTCCACTCGCTAAGACTCGTGCAGAGAGCCTCTAGAAGGCGCCTCGCGAGAATCTGGATGGGCCATAAGAAGTTCCACTATGTACTTCTTGGCTCCATCATCAGATCAGCTCGACGGTACCAAATGTATGTACTGTCATCCGTATTACAACTTGCAAAGTTTCAAATCGATACGACAATTTAATTAGAAAGAGAATAAAATGGAAATCCAAAGTTTGTATACATAGTTCATTATTTACAAACAGAGCTTATATAAGCATGTAAAAAAATAACACGAACAATTTTATGAACATCCGAAGTCAAATCTAATTCTACGGCGCAAGTTGGATTGCCCCAATTTATCGGCGTGTGACGTCGATATCAGATACCAACGGATATCGGTTGCCCGTGGGACATTTATCAGCCCCTTTGTCCCGATAGTATGCCCATTGCCCAATTAGGTGAGGTGGAATTCAGAGGAAGCTTCAAGTAGTTTTATAAGTTCACATATAGTTTGAGCCAGCTCTGCGGTAGAGGCCACTCGCATGTGATCAGATATACCTTCATTATTACTTGATTTGAAAAGAAATAAACGGGTAAAGTGTGAGTCCGGCCCGCGCACTGAAGGCTCCGTACCACCACATAGTACAAAAAAGTAGTGCAACAAGACTACATTACGCCCAGGCGGTCACCCATCCAAGTATCGAGCGCGCTCGACGTTGCTTAACTTCAGTGATTGAATATTTGATTGATCTGATATTACATATTTAGTATTATTAGCTAAGCTATCATCACCTTACAAATATTATAATTATGGATAAATGTTTTTTTTTTGAAAAGTTTATTAAATAAATAAATAAATATTCGGGACATTTTTGCACACACACATACACATTGGTTTGATTGTTCCTCTTTAAATATAGCATTATCGGAATGCTATCTTTAAAGAGGAACAAGCAAAGAAAACGGACCAATCCCGCCGGTCATGGTTGCCAAGATCGGTATGCTACCTTAACACACAGAGCTACCAGTTGACGTAGTTTTTTGCATAGAGATATTTGAAGGATTTTAAGGAGTTATAACGGGTATTTTTCCGGCAAAATTCATGGTTTCTGTTGGAAAACCGATGAAACCGCGGGCGCTGCATGTAAACAATGAATAAACCAATTCACTTTTCCGATCAATACGCTTTTCCCACCAAATCACTCTTTCCACGAAACTTCCAGCCACCCAACTAAAGTTATTAAAATGCAGAGCGTGGCGAACACTTAGCCAGTGCAATTAAATTCGTGGCCCGAGCTCGTAGTAATTGAATTCGGATAGTGTAGAATACTAATGCGACTGTTTCCTTATAAATTCGATGAATTCGCACTATGGTTTTTTTCGGTAGAGCCGTCGACGTTTTGCTTTGTGGGTAGCTGTGGTTTTTGTGTTTTTATTTAAATTAATTATGTTGCCAGCGTTTTGAGAACAATTCCCACTGGTAGCGGACTAATCCATTAATAGTTTAGTATTTAGGTTTTAATTTACTGTTTTTTTTTTACTTATAAGCTTTCCTTGTAAGCGGCTTTTATGGTAAGTATAACATTATCGTCGAATAAAAATATTACTCAAGAAATAAATAAATAATTGGAACAATAACAACAATTGAAAATTCAACAACAATGTCATTTAACAACAACATATTTTGAGTAGTAAGTGACCATTAATTTGAGTGATCATCACTCAAATTAATGGTCACTTACTATCATGATCGGTATCATGTGGGCTTTGCAATCTGACGACACCCGCATTTTCGATGTCAACACTCAAAAATGGCGAAGGAAAATATCGTGAGGAAATTGGTGTCCAAGAAGGTGGAACTGGTGGAAACTGGTGTCCAAGAACCGCAAAAGTTCAAAGACATCATATTGACATTCACCAAGATGCACTGGGTCAGCAGCTTTCTCTCTCTGAGAGGAGCCAAGACCGAGAATCGAACCGGGTGCTGTCAGATTGTACAACAGCGCACACATACTATCTTTTAGCCACCATCATAAAAAAGATATCTCATTTAAAACACAATTTACGGGTTCTTTTCATTTCTTTCCTCCTTAGAGAAAGTATAAAAAGTACTAATTGTAAGAGTCAGCAAATTTTTCATAATTAAATCGGAATCAGAACGAAACAGAGTAATTGCAGGTGGTCGTGACTCGTGACTGGTGTAACAAACGACTTTCTTTGAATAATGATCTTACCTCACCAGGGTACCGTGAAGGCAAAACGGGTTTGTAAAGCAAGCGTACAAAAAATATGGACTTTTGTTTTCAATAGAGCTTTAAGAATTAGGACACAGCAGTGACACACAATGCCCCGGGTATTTTAGGTGTCTATTGGTAGCGGATACCTCTTACCATCAGGTGGCTTGTCGATTATACTTGATTTGAATTATTCTATTGAAAAAGTGAGTAAACGTGTAACAACCTTACGCGTTAACAAACAAAGCTAAATAAACTTTATTTTTTTAAATTAATTATTGATGTACTAAAGAACTTCTTAGATATTAGACGTTTTCAAACATATTTATAAACTTTTTCTTTGGCGAATCTTTATTTCCGCATTAACGTTGCATTAAGTTTAAATAAAACACTAATACGTTTGTATGGTTTTTACAGTGTTTTGATTGACTCGCTTTCTTTTCTGTCTGTCTGTCTGATATTGTCTGTTTGGCACTAATTTTGAAATTGATTTTTAGACTTGAAATAGATAAATATACAATATCGACTAAAAATTTAAATTTGATATACTAATAAAAAATTGTATAAAATAATATATTTTTTTGAATTAATTTAGTTGTTTGGCTCTTGACGGAGTTAAGTGCTCTTAAACTAAAAATATCATCAACTTTACTTAAAAATACATTCAAGGCAGTTGTACTACTAAAAAAGTGTTTCAAATTATAATTAATAGTAGGTATAAGATTAAATTCTGTTTACATATTTATTATTTATCTTAAGTAAAATTAATGGGTCAGTTTGCTTAATTGACATAATTTACTTAACAGTTTGTTTATGAAGATCAAACTACTTAAGTTACTTTTGATGTCTAATAATAGCTTAAAAGTCATATTAAATAAAATATTTAAATAGTTAATTTAAAGTGAACTTAAATCTTTTTCTTCAATCTTAGCAGGAACCTTCAACCTTTATTAGTTGTCACCCTTAACTAACTTTATTTCAATTTGTACTTCTTATTTGTTTTAAATCGTAGAGTTACGACATCGTAGGTGCTACGATATTGCTACGCCGTAGCAGATGTCGTAGAAGCAAAAAGTTACTACATTAATAATTATTATTAGTATATAAATATTTGTACCTTGACCTCATCATCATCATCATCATTTCAGCCGTAGGACGTCCACCGCTGGACATAGGCCTCCCCCATCGATCTCCAAAAGGGCCGGTTGGAAGCGGCCTGCATCCAGCGTTTCCCTGCGGTCTCTTTTAGGTCGTCTGTCCATCTTGTGGGTGGACGTCCTACGCTGCGCTTACCTTGACCTATTAAATAGTAATAGACCTTGTAGTCTGGGAAATGTTCACTGTACATTTGAGAATTAATTTTGAATAAATATTTATTATTTGTGTATTTAAGAGCATATACACATAATTCCTATGTATTATTATTGCGTGTTAAAATTAATGAATTACGAATGCTGTCTGAAGCAATTATCTTCCACCTTTTTAATATTTAACAGCTACCTGGGAGGTCGGCTCCTTTTGACAATTTTCAATAATTATCCTTTAAGGAAACTACTCGTCCGATTTTGATTTTGAAACTTGGTAAGAAAATTTATATGAACAAATATATTTCTAATATGACTTACTTTTTAACCAACTTCGAAAAGGGAGGAAGGTTCTCAATTCGGCCCGTATTTTTTTAAAGTTTGTACGTCGATTAGGCCGGTATCTGTAAACCAGTTTGCGTGTTTCTTTTTTTATCATGTAGAAGAAATTCTCGAGGTAGTCCCATAAAAATTTCATTAATTATGGCTCAGTAGTTTTTAAACCAGCCCAAATAATATAGATAATATTGTTAAAGCGCCTAAAAATTTTGCGATAGCAAATAACTATAACTACACTACTTTTGTTCAGGCGCTTTATTTGAGTCAAAATAAAGAGATACTCATGCATGGATGTGTAATCTTATCTATAAATGAACTAGTGGTTCACCCCGAATAGAGTCAAAGATGGTTTTAAGGCAGGGCTTCCACTATCATGGTCGTTGTTTCACAACAACTTCTGATATAAATAATCTTTTAAAAAAAAACAACTTCTATAAAACAGAAATATTCCAAGTTAATATACCAATACAGAGAACAAAATAATATTTTTACACGGATTTTGAAATCGGACAGGAACAACTACAAGTTTTGTCAAATTTCAATCTAAGTTTGATAATAAAATATAGTTCCTGCCACATAAAGATATAAATATGTAAAAATTATTTTACAACACATTTGCTCAAAAAGTGCACTTACGAAGCCTGTATACATCGTTCGAAAGTTAAACATTACGGATCATACAACGGAGCGTGCGGTAATGAATTTTACCGCACGCCTTTTTACGCACGTATGTATAGCACCGTGCATGTACTTTACGGTATTTTTTTAATTTCCATTTTTTGTTTTTTTGCTCGCAAATGTGTTGTAAAACGTTGTATGGCACACGTGCGGATTGGTTATTACAAGCTCGTGACTATGGTAAGCCCTCGACTTCGTCTCGGGCTTACATTCGTCTACTCGTTTGTAATAACCAACTTACCGCACTTGTATCATAAATAACTATTGTTATTTGTGTCGGTATAATCTTAGAATGTTTGTGTTTTGTGGCAGTTTGAATCCGTTTTTTTAAATATAACTTAATGATAAAATCAAGGCTCGTTTAAGACAACAGGGCACTGCTAGTAAAAACCTACAATAATCAAAGATGGCGATAAAACATATTTTTCTTTTAACTACGTAGTAATGTTATTTTTAATCACTATAAAACCGATCACAAAGGACATAATTTTTGCTTGGATGGTTCTAAACTAAACAGTGCAGAAATTTTATATGAAATCTCAATATTGCATAGTTTTTCTTTGTTGCACTGTTTTTATATAGTAAAACCGATAAATCTACAATAAACAAAGATGGCGATAAAACATAATTTTAAAGGCCTTAACCACAGTAACAATTTCATTAGTTGACACAATAATCAACCAGTTACAGTAGAGCCACGGCATTAGCCCCGGGTGACACGTGTAGAGTAATGGCTTATTAGCATGTGCTCGTTCGATATGATTAACCCCTTACTTAGTTCTAACTTGGAGTCTAGGTTTGACGCTGAGACTGGATAAATACCTATGGTTTTACCGGTAACTACGGCTGGTCATTATTATAATAAACTGAACTTTAGTACGTGTAAGTCCAAAATATGATTCAACTTCATATTTAAATTCATTCATGTTTGTTAAGGCCGTCTTTTCCGACGTTTAGACATTTTGGTCATTCTAGTTTTAGTGTCTACTTCCATGGTAAGCTTACATTTATTAAATAACTCATTATTATTAACTTTACATTATAAAAATGGTGTCATATACAAAATTTAATGTTTTATCTAGGAAACCGCAAAGACCGAAACACGACAAAGGACATTTCGCTCGATAGAAAAAATATATGAAAGTAACAGTTTTTTTTATTCATTCAAATAGGTAAGGACTTATTTACTAAATGATGTCTACCATATCTTAATATACAGATTTCATAATTATGAAGGAAACCGTAAAGTTACATTTTACCTTACAGCTATACTTTTCGAAAAATATGAGAAAATCCTCATAAAATAGAAGTAATGAATCGCACGACTGTGTGTAAGCTCCATGGTTGTGCTCCACTAAATGTGCAATATATTAAGCCATATGATCATCGGTACTAGTAAACGTTGCTTAAAAGTGGGATACCTCGCCTTAAGCTGTTAAATACGGATAAACAAACACTGTTACACAAATTTTGTTTATTAGCGTGATGATGGAGATCTTTATTTGAACGTATTTTTTTGTGTTATAATGTATTAACCTTAAGACGAGTACCTATATTGATAGATTTGTTAAAAAAAAATATTAAATTCATTTACTTCATATCTTATCTTATCTTATCTTCATAACTTCATACATCATATCTTATGATGATCTTATGATGATCTGAAAAGTTTCTTTAAATTATTTCTTAATGTTATGTTATTTGTTTTGTTTATCTAGTTTTTAATTACTTGTGAGCTCTTGTTGTAGTTTCGTCGAATATAAGTATATCTTTTTTGTTAATTTGTTTTATGGCCTCCACGAGACAGGCTTTGTCCTAGTGTGGGGACCAACAGTAAATTATTATTTTTAAGGTGCTACTTTTTAAGAAATAAAAATCTTTGAATCTATATATATATATATATATACATATACATAATTGATCTAAATTAGTATCGAAAAACTAAGCTATTTCTATCGATAAAAATAGACAATACAAATATTTAAATTAAAAGCAACTCTGCTGGTGGTGATTAGTAATTCCCAAAACTGAAGAAAAATGTTGTTTTATTTTATTATTTATTTTAATTTAATTCGTATCAAAGTGACGATGATGTATCGAAGCGATGTGTAGTATGATATGGATGATATAAAGGAGGTTTTAAAAATGTTTAAGTGTGTGAGCGAGATGCATGATTCGCGCGTTTACTACGCAGGAAAAAAATATAGATAACGTTTTCATTCATGGCAATAATTTTAAGATAGTCCCAACAAAAATTATACAAGTACTGAAACAAAATGTTTAAAAAAAAAATACGTTACCGGAGCATGCAGTCCCAGCTAGTTCAGAAATTAGGTCTATAAACTAGTCCGGAGAACGCCATAATCGGCTAGTTCGTATTTTTTCCTGACGAACTTTGCAATCAACTTTTTGGACTCTGCTTTCAGAGATCCGTAGGAAAACTGTGAAAGCGCTTTAATGTATTAAAGATAAATATAGTCTGTAGAATCATGAAAAAAATATTTTTATGTAAAATGTTTAGTCCTGCTAATTATAAAAACACTAAAAAAAAACATAAAAATATTTAGTGTGTTTATAATTTGAAGGGCTTCTACAAAAATTTGACTTTAAAGAAGAGATAAAAAATGCTGTAGCAACGGTCAAGCCGTTGCTAGACCAATTTTTATCTCATCTGCAGTGCAAGTACCACTTCTTTATCTATTGTCAACTTCGATAAAATGCCATAGAATCGATTATAGCGAGTACTGATCAAATGGCATTTAATCGAATTTGCCGATCTCATCAGTCAAATTTGACGATCGGTAAAGTCGGTACTTGCACTGCTGATTATATTGCATATGCATGCCATATTTCAATGCGCAAAGAGGTTTGATTACGTTTTCAACTAAAAAGAGGCCAATGCGCAGCTAGTTTTTTTGTCTTTTATCCTCGTTGGATTTTGACATCGCAAATTTTATGCATTTACCAGTAACAAGCATGAAAAAAAAAAGTTTTACCAGGTATTGCCAAACAAGGCCATAGTCACAGTCAGGCTCAAGTACGTCACGGTCAAGTCCAAATCATGTCCTACTGAAGAGGTCGAGACGTTAATGGAGGCTTCTATGGAGTTTTGGAAACAACACGAAAATATGTTTTATCACTTCCCCACAATCGAGAACGTTTACGAACACTTAATAAATAATGATCCAACATTATAAATAGTGTTAATACAATATAACTAGATTTTTAATTTTTAGATAGTTTAAAACTAATTGTTCGATTATGTATCTGATTTACAGTGTATTTCAATACAGTTTATACTCACAATGAACCCGTTCGTATTTTAGCTAGTTTCTCATCGCATGTTGAATGCAATTAAACTGTGCTATCTGCCGGCTTGGTGTCAGGCGGAGTGTGCCATTTTTTGGCGTTTGGTGTAAAATTAATACGATTCGTGATAGCTTTTGATTATTTATTAGTAAGTTTTTTAGCAAGTTGAATAGCAAGTTGAAATGGTAGTGGGCAGGGCATATAGCACGCAGAACGGATGGCCGATGGGGCCAAAAGGTTCTAGAATGGAGACCACGGACTGGTAAGCGCAGCGTAGGACGTCCACCCACAAGATGGACAGACGACATCGTGACAGTCGCCGGTGTCCAGTGGATGCAGATGGCAGGCTGTCGTTCAGGGTGGTGTGCTAAGGGGAAGCCCTATGTTGTTGTTTGAATGTTCAGCAGTTGACTTCTTATGACTAATGATAATTATGGCACTCATCTACTTACATACATTTTTACTCAAAAATGCTTGTAATGTGGTAATTATTTTGACAAACTTCTTAAAAGAAAGTTGACCTCTCCGCGATATTTGAATAAGCACCTGCAAAGTTGTGTGGAATTTCATTGCTGGAGCGTTTTAGCCACCAGCAAGTTTCTTTGTAAATCAATTTTTGTCTAGTTTTGTTTCAAAAATAGTCATGTGCAAAAAGTTTAACATGGAAATAACAATTACGATTACGATTATATAACAATAATTAATATAAACATTAAAATTAACATGAACATGATTTTGTTCAGAATTTGGCTAAGGTAAGTGGCTGTATAGGTAAGAGGAAATAGGAAGTACAAGCATCATTGCTAGCCCGTTGGTCTAGTTGGTAGTGAACCTAGGACAAACATTTATGTGATGAATATTGGTGTTTGTTCTATATCTGGTTGTTAATATCTATTTAAGCATGTATTTAAAACTATATATGTGCTATATATGTGTAACTGTATATCAGTCTGGCAGTCATATCACAAGCTTTGCTTAGTTTGGGGTCAGATGACCGTGTGTGCAAATTGTCCCGAATATTTATTTATTTTATTGCCTAATATAAAAAAAATCTTACTATACTAAGCTGGTTTTATTTAAATTACTCGCTTTGTTGGAGTGTAGCATTATACAAGTCTTGGTCCGCAATGACTGCGCTGCTGACCACGCTGTGATCGCCTGGATCTGCTCTACGCTGCGCTTTCGGTCATAATCATGGCTGGCAGCAACGCACTCAATTTAGACTGCGACAGTAATGTACTATTTATTGCACCAAGCTAAAAAAAAAACTTTTTATTGAACTTCGTGTACAGTCAGCATAACTCATCAACTTTATATTGAGTTATTTATTCACTCTTTAGCGAGTTTCCAAACTTAATGTTCACCCTTTAGCATTCAGGCGGCAGTTTAGGGAAATTAATATTGAACGAAAAATAGTTTTCGTTCAGATTTGGCCATTTATTCTGATAATTGGAGCATTTGCATAAATATGACGGGAAGGGGAAGGCACACATTTTTATAATAGCGGTTTCGAGACCGGAAAATTTTATGGTATAATTTAAGTGATTAACATTTTGATTTTACTAATTTTAAGTAATAAAAATAGCATTTTATTAACGCTACGCAGCAAATTCGCAAAATGCTTTCGAGCAATTGAATATTTCAAATTGCAACTAATATTTTTAAATAACAGCTTTTGCCTGTGTTGTCATACACGTGTTTTTTGCAACTTGCAACATCTATATACCCTTTTTTTTTTTTCTCCTGTGTGAAGATTTTGGCTTCGCACTTCGTGTTCATTTGCCAGTGTCAAGTTTTAAAATATTACCAAGTTCGATGAAATGTCATCAAACAAGGCACATTCAAGCAAAGAAAGTCACGGTTAAGTCAAAGTCATGCCCTAGTAATGTGGTGTAGAGGGTGTAGACTTTACAAGATGATTCTATGGAGCTTTGGAAACAACACGGAATTACCATGTTACGCCGCGTTATATCACTTACTCACACTCGAGCACGTCCACAAACACTTAATAAGCAATAATTCACCATTATTACGCATTAACACTCGAAAATACTCAGTTTTAGGAAAATAATACAATGAGACGACATATTTTTTTATGAAAACCCCGTACGAAGCGCTTTGATTTCATATTTATTATGCGATCTGCTAGTCTGCGCTGCCCGAATGTTCCTAAATAGTTACAATCTGGGTGTCTTCAAATCACGAGTGAATCGGTTTCTTCTAGGCAAGCGTGCTTCACCGTCGATAGCATGGCGGTAAAAAGTAAACCTATAAACTTTAGTCAGCGTATGATGCAATCATCACAGTAAAGTTCTATGGCATGAAAAACTTTACTGATAATAAAAATTAATGAAGTATACAATAGTTACCTCCCTTATTCATCACGAGCATAGCAAGCATAAGCATAGCTCACAAAAAACGGATTAACAACATCTCCGGGCTATAAAACGGCAATTATACCTCCAAACCACGCAGAAGTATCATAAAAACTCGAAGCAAACTCATAACTGAAGGCTCATGACGTCTAAACCTTGACTGGAAGATGAGAGATGGAGAACTTTCAACCTGTACAGTAAATTCATACAACCTTACTTAAAACCAGGTAGTCCCCGTGGACCAACTACTTTACACAACTAGTTGTAATATAGGTACATACTTAAAAAAAAATGTCCCCAAAAAAACAATATTATATACATTCACCAACATGCACTGGGCAAGCATGGTGGATTAGGGCCCTTCCTATTTCTCTGAGAAAAGACCTATGTCCCAGTAGTGGAAACGTAAGTACGTGGCTGATGATGATTAATTTGATAGTTATACAACCTAGAGTGTACTAAAAATATCCTTGTAATACTAATGCTACGAGTCACAAGTTTTATGATACATAATATTATGTAGGCTTGTCTATCTGAGTCTTTTTATTCTGTATGAAAACTTGGCAAAAATTACAGACATGCAAAACCAATCTGCATACTTCCGTGCGATAACCTGTCGTTAATAAATCATCACTTGTGGTAATTTCGAACGTATTTTCGCATAAACGTTTGTAGATCTGGGGTTTTATGCCTTTTGTGGCGGCGTTGATAAGTTTTCGCGTGCGTGTCATTATTTCATGAAGCCAAAAAGTGCAAATTGAATTTCATGTACGCTGCCCTAATTTCAGTCTTAAATACATAGATAAGCGCCTTGATTATGCGACGCGTGACCAAAATGCTGGCGTGCTTCTGGCTCAACGCATAAGCATTGCCATTCAGTGTGGTAATGCCGCCAACATGCTGGGTACGCTGCCAACTGGTAGTGGGCTGGAGCATTTTAGAGGATAATAATTACATAATTAAAACATTTATGCAAAAAAAAAAAAAAACACGTGAAGTACAATACATGGGATTCATTCCCTAATTGTCTAAACTTAGGTATAAAATATTTTCTTAAAATTTCAATGAGACCACCCTTATCCACTTGTGTAGTTCTGCTGACTACAGTAACCACGCATATATGGCTCTGGACAGCGCTGGACACTACAGTTACCAACCCGTCGCGCACGGTGGTCAAATCACCTTATCCTGTTTTTTCTTGAACAACTACGCATATGAAACTATTTCTATCCTATTCTACTTGAACTAAGGTACAAATTTAGATAGAGCAATCCTGCCAGAATTCAAGGTCTATGATTTTTTTTAAAAACGGCCGTACGAAAGTGACAGTCTGTGCTCCGACTGCTCCGGTGTCAGAGAGCCGTGAGGGGCCACAAATGCAAGTGGTTAAAAACGAATCATTCAAATATGATCATAATCGGCAAAGATATTATAACTGCAATAACATTGTAATAAACCGGCCAAGTGCAAGTCAGGCTCGCGCACTGTCGTGTTCCGTACCACAACATAAAATACAAAACTTTAACAAACAAAATTGTTTTTTAATTTCACAAAGAAATAAATACGACTTCTTTTAAGGCAATAATAGGCCATAAACTATTCAAAAACAAAAAAAAAAAAACAGTTGAAAAAGTCACCATAAAAACTGCCTGGTAAGACATTTGACTGTTAACATAATGATGGTATTGGTATACTGAGTCTTGCCAAATATGTATTTTATATATAATATGTATTTGTATTTTCCATCTCCTGTGCACCCATTTGTACGCAATAAACGAAATATGAATATCAAATAATACGATAAAGTAAGGAAATGTAATGTCTCGTAAATCAAATCTAATTCTACATACCTACGTGGGTCAACTTCACGACTAGAAAGTTCCCAACTCCCAACTCAAATTGACCGCTCTCCGAAACTTCGTAAAGCCGAACTAGAACCACTAACACCTATTCAAAACCTACTCCTGGCTTTTCCCTTTCGTCCACAGACTTTAGTTCCCAAATCCCGTGTGGGCTGAAAAATTATTTGGAAAACTGGTGAGCGCTTGACAAATCACTTGAGTGGAGACCCCTTTACAGTCGTCTATTTGTCTGCTTTACTGAGATTAAAATGCAGTGGAATTTGTTAGGGTCGGGACTTAGGCCGAGTGGCAGCGGGAGCGGGGAGAGGATTAGGGCTCTGGCCGCGTTTAGTAATGGACTTAAGCGCGGTAGTTGATGAATGCTTGATTTTGTGGGGCGGATTTTCGGTGTGACTTTTATGTGAAGCTGTGGTATTATTTTGCTTCAGAAATGATTAACCTTTTAAGTTTAGTGGCTTGGCTAGCGTCATAAGGAAATCGGGAATATTGAACCATGATAAAAAAAACATAACGTACCTAAAAATATTTTGATAATGTTAAAGACTTCTGCAAGTGGACTAAAATACAAAAATATAAATTCATTTATTGGGCATTGAGAAACGTTACGTTACGTTGAGCATTAAATTCAATAAACGTGATTTATCCCCTAATTTTCCACATTTAAAAGCGGAATATTTTCTTGTGTGTATTATTATTGTGGGCCATATTAAGGCCTTTTTTTAGCGGGGACTGTATATCAATACCCCTCTTCCTCTTTCGACTTCGCACATTCGAAAGCCTTTTCAAGCCACTGCAGTGAGAGTCGAGCGCTTGTCTTGTCATCTCTTTTAGAGACCTAACAAAATTTGGTGACCACATTGTTGTAATCTTGGCCCACAGATCTTCGGCAGATGTGGACGGCCCAATTCTACTTCAAACTTTTACCTTTTGCCTGACGTCTACAATTTTTGTTTTGGAGCGCACTATTGAAATGATGAGCTGAGCTGACGACCAATTTTACTCTGAGTACGCCACATAACTCCCTGGTAGACCTCGAATTTGGTCATTTCATCTTTAGTCAGAGACCAAGTCTGTGCACCGTAGTAGAATATAGAGAATGCGTTTGTTCATGGGCTTTTTCTTGAGTGACAGTGATAAATTACCTTGCATGAGATCTTTCATTGACCAATAAACTCATTTAAGGGCTTTCGGTGCTGAAAAAATTATCAATTAAAATAAAGTATTTCATTTTCATATATTTTAAACTAAATATATTTTAAGTTTCAAGTATCTAGTTCATTGCGAGGTTAGTTAAAATTCGATTTAAAATTGTACCGAACAAACAGATAGCACAAAACCTGGTGAAAAGATGTAATTTAAAATTTCAGTTTTACCAAGGCTTTACGCATTTTGAACATTCATATTTTTTCTTTCCTTTTGATTTTGGTATCGCACATCTTCTGTAAAAATTTGGCAGTGTCAGTTTTTTTTTTGTTTTTTTTTTTTTATATCCGCAAACATGTCATATTCACAGTCAGAGTCAAGCAAAGTAAGGCACGGCAAGTCCAAATAATGTGATGGAGATTTAATTTAATCGTTTTTCTATCAAAGTTCTTGCAACTGAACCGAACAATGCTTTGCAAAAACCGCATTTCCTGTGCACAATATTTCAGCCTTACAAGTGTCGGCCCAAAAGTCGCTATAAATTAATTTTACTGTTTCAAGATTAATTAATGTGTGTACGAGGATTTTTCGGTTTCAAAGCTGTCGAGAGCCGTTTATTATTCAGCATTTGGTTTACAAGTTGGCTCAAAGTGTTCTTTGGAAGTGCTAAAGTTGCCCGTTTTTGTGGCTTAAACACAGAAACTTTGGGTGTTTATGATTATGGCGGATACTTTTAACGGTTTATTTTTGAAATTTTATGTAATGGTTTTTATTTTGTTTAGTGAAACATTGATTTGGAATGCTGTAGATGTGTTCCGTTACAATTAAACTATGATAATAATTATGATTTTTTTACAGAACATATTTAGCTAAGCAGTTTTTAACGGAACTATTTGCTAAGATATGAATTTATCTATAGTGAGTTATGCAGAAAGGGTACTAAGCCGAAAGGGGTTCATGCGGTATCCATCATTATGAACAACTTTTACTATGAGAACAACTCTGAAATAGCGAAAAAAAATGGAACAACTGATATTTTTTCGTGATTTCAGGGTTGATATCATGGTTGAAACTTTTCATATTGATGCTCTTTCGGCTTAGTAACCCTTTCCACGTAACCCTGTAGATTGTTCTAAGGATGTTCTTGTCAACAATTTACAACAAAAAAAACAACAATATTTCAACATTTACAACCTGCCGTAAAATCACTGTAACTGATAACAAACTGTCATTTTCTAACTTTTCACAATCCTTGTTTCAGCTGATACTGTCAACACCTAAAACTTTTTACGTTTTTTCCACATACCAACTTTTTCCACACGGCCGACGACATGATCGTTACCCCTGACGGATAACCGCGTACTCTCAAAACAACGACAAATAATCTGAGCTAACATACATTGCACAGATTTATTAGTCGGTCAAAGATTTATTATCGGAGCGAGCCATGAATCGGCCGTGTTTTTGTCGCGACATAACGCGTGGGGATGACGTCACGCGATATATTGCATACGAAAATCGATTTTATTGGCGAATAAATAAATATGGGATCCAGTGAAATCTGCGTGGCAATGATATTTGTCAGTACTGTTTTTCGATTTTTCAAAATAATTCTGCTATACGAAACAGTATCGACCAACTTGGTGATGGTAACAAAAACTCTTTCTAAATTCATTTACAACGCACTGTCTAAGCCCCTGGTAGACCCAGTAGCTTAGCAGTGAAAATAAATTTGGCACAAGTAGGTACTTGTATTTCTTTTATAACGTAGGTAAACAGGATTCTTGAAAAATCGTCAGTGTTAAATTGGGGATAAAAGTCGGTATAGAAGTTTTTTTTTTTTAATTTATAGGCTTGCGTTTGACCACCGTCACGCCTGATGTTCAGCGATGATGCGGTCTACGTTGGAGCACGCTTGCCTAGAAGGAACCGATTCACTCGCGATTTGAAGACACCCTGATTGTAACCATCGGGGAACCAGACTAGCAGTTCGCACAATAAATGTGGAATCAAAGCGCTTCGTACGGATCGTCATAACGTTCGTATATTTGAAGATCGATTCACGAAAATTGGTAGGTAAGCTTATGTTTATAAGTAAAAGTTAGTTGTATCATCGTTTATAGAAACTCATCCTCTAAAAATGGTTAAAAAAGGAACGAAAGTTCCTATAGAAGTTCGTAATTTTTAAAATTATAACCGTGGAAATAGGCGTTTACGCTTCTATTTATAAGTAAAATTCAGTTGAATCATTCTTTTTGGAATATTACTTCCAGAACAGGTTAAATCAATGAAATATAGGCGTTTAGGCGTAAGAAAGTTCATCAGATTTTGCGTAAGGGCTGAATGAATGGGAGCCAAATGGAGATTGAAAGTTCAAATGAAAAATACGTACAAATAAACGATACGAAATAACAGATAAATAAACGTTTTATTGATTACACTACAAAAATTACTTAAATATACATGATATAAAAGATTAAAAAACTAGTAAAACTGACGGCCTTATTAGTAAGAACGATCTCTTCTAGGCAACCTTAGGCTGGAAGAGTCATAGAGGAGGTAGAAGACGGGGCGTGCAATAGTCAAAACTAGTAAACTGGTAGAATGTTCATTAATATCAGTAAAGTGGTTTATCTGTGGTTTATCTGTGGTTTATCTGTGGTTTATCTGTGGTTAACGTACGTAAAAGCAAATTTATTGAATCAGAACTCTCTTAAGCATTCCTCGAGGGAGTAATTATTGCATTCAGACAGGATAGTGCTAAAGTTTACCTGAAATTGCAGTTTTTTAGGGTTCCGTACCTCAAAAGGAACAAAATGGAACCCTTATCACCCTAGGATCACTTTGTTGTCCGTCTGTCACGGCCGTTTTTCTCAAGAACACGTAAAGGTATCAAGTTAAAATTTATATCAAATACTCAAATCTACGGTTTCTTTCAGCTGTGAAAAAATCAAACTTGTAAGTTTACGCAATCAAAAGATATGACCGTTTAAGTCGCATATTTTCGCATGTTTTGCGATTTCACAAGGAAATCAAAACCTATAGGATAGTTCCCGTTGACCTAGAATCATGAAATTTGGCAAGGAACAAGATCTTACAGCACATATAAAGGAATAAATCCTAAAGTAATAAATATGAAGTTATATCATTAAAAAAATATTGTTTTGCTATTACAAACTTACATTTTGTAGTTGGAATGTATCAAATAACCTTATTGTCCACTACAAAGTTGAGTTTGTCTTTTAATTTTTCAACATTTTTGTTGTTTTTTTTTTGTTTGGGTTCGCTCTGTCGGGGTTTCATCTAACGGAACCCTCAGAGCGCAAGTCCTACTCGTACTTGTCCGGTTTTTATTTTAGGTCTACTTATACTTAATTGTATATTCAGCATCTATTCACCATCATCAGGTGCATAAAAAATTACTGCAATTTTTTGGAGTCCGCCATATTGGATTTAGAATGACGTCGCGGGCATCCAGTGGATGAAAAAGGCAGGCTGTCGTTCAGTGTGGAGGTTAAAGGGGGATGCCTATGTTCAGCAGTGGACGTCTTTTGGCTGATGATGATGATGATGACTTCGTCCCATAACGCAGATTTGCACGGTGCTCGACGGATGTTAAAATAACATTGTTTAGAGCTTACTGTACCATCTTTTATACCTGCAACCTGTGGGTTGACTACACGCAAAAATCGTACAGTGCCCTTCGCGTCCAGTTCAACAACGCGTTCAGAATGATGTTGGGTCTTCCCCGGTACTGCAGTGCGTCGACAATGTTTGCTGAAGCCCGCGTACACTTTTATGCGACGATGCGGAAGAGAGGCACTTTGCTACTGAGGCAGGTGAGGGGGAACTCCAACAGCATGCTGGCTGCGCTCGCGGACAGACTGGACTGTCCCTATATTAACCAGTGTTCTCGATTGCATGTTCAACACCTATGTGTCTAACATGCAACTGACAACACTGTATTAGGGATTATTCAGATAGCCCGTTGGCCCAGTTGGTAGTGAACCTACCTTCTGAGCTTCGATTCTCACCTAGGACAAACATTTGTGTGATGAACATTTGTGTTTGTTCTATATCTGGTTGTTAATATCTATTTAAGTATGTATATAAAACTATGTATGTCGGCTTCTGGCGACCATAATTATCACAAACTTTGTATAGTTTGGGGCCAGATGATCGTGTGTGCGACAATGTCCCGAATATTTATTTATTTTAATATGTAAGAATTCAAATGTAATTTGACTATTTTAATAATGTTTGTGTACCTATGAGTCTTGTCACTTGAAATAAATTATTTATTATTATCTATACTTCTATACTAATATTATAAAGAGGAAAGATTTGCATGTAAGTATGTTTGTAACGAATAGGCTCAGAAACAACTGAACCGATTTGAAAAATTCTTTCACTGTTGGGAAGCTACACTATCTCCGGGTAACATAGGCTATAATTTATACCCGTGCGAAGCTGGGGCGGACCGCTAGTATTATTATATAACCTAAGTTGTAATCAAGGGTATTATAAGCTACTAGCTGACCTGACAGACGTTGTCCTGTCTTAGAACTGTCAAACACGCAAAGTCAAAATTGTAAATCTATTTTTTTTACACCTTGAGATACATTATTAGAGTTTTAGTAGGATCCCTATTTTTTTTTGAAAATATAATATAACCTATGTTACCCGTAGATAGTGTAGCTTCCCAACAGTGAAAGAATTTTTCAAATCGGTTCCGTAGTTTCGGAGCCTATTCAATGCAAACAAACAAACAAACAAATAATCACATCTTTCCTCTTTATAATATTAGTATAGAAGACACTAAATATCATTTCAATCCGTTCAGCTGACATTTATACACATTTCCACACAAAGAAATAAGAGAAGAGACACATGACGGAAAGTTCCAAAACAAACTGAAATTATTTTTGATAAAAAAATGTTATTACACAATAGACGAGTTTTTACAAGAAAAATCTTTCAATCTCATAAGTATTTTATGAACATTATTCTTAGTGTAATTTTAAGTAGAATAAGTAAAACCATTTACTGTTTGCAACACCCTATAAACAGGGTATAATGTGTATCAAGTGCATTTTAAATGTTACAACGCATTATATGGCAATGTAAATAAATAAATAAATAAAAAAAGTTTCGCGAGAAGCAGAGCGCAGTCTGCACGTGTATTGTGCATACGGCAGTGTTTTCATGCTTTACGTTCAGTGCCCATGAAAGTTGGCCCCGTCATCTGCACCAACAAGGCAGCCACTAAAACCTAACCGTTCCACCGGTGCCTGGAATAGCACTGAATATTCAGTTTAACTGAATATGTTGTAGTGATAATTGGAACAAAGAAAGTCTGAGCTTGAATAATTATTAAGGTTTGTTTTAAGAATTAAAGGTCTTTGGTAGATTATAGTAGTACGGCAAAAAACTACTTACTGTTGTTTATTTGTATATCACAAATTTCTAGTGTAATTCCGCTTCTACGTCGCTTCGAGTACAATAAGGATTTTGGGACAAATCATTTTTCTCTATAGATATTTGTTGATGCTAATTTTAACCTAACTTGAAATAAAATATTTATAACATAAAAAAGAAAAATTAATTAAATGTGTACCAATTAGTTTTAATTCATAAATTGACTTGCCCAGTGTTACGAGTGTTATAAGGCCAATAAATGATTATATTCTATTGATGGCTTAAGATTCTATTCTATTGATGGCTATGGCTTAAGATTCTATTCTATTGATGGCTATGGCTTAAGATTCTATTCTATTGATGGCTATGGCTTAAGATTCTATTCTATTGATGGCTAAGGCTTAAGCCATCAATATAATGGAATATAATCATATATTGGCCTTATAACATTCGCAACACTGGGCAAGTCAATTTATGTATTTTAACGAATTGTTACAGATTTAATTAATCAATTTACAGCAACTCAAATTACAATTCAATTTACACGGGCAAGTCAATTTACAGCAACGCTTAACTTAAAATATATTAAACAAATCAATAACATTTATAATAGTAAAATCAATAGACAATAAGTAGAATGAGCACAGGATAATAGGATTGGAAATAGGATTGGAAATAGAATATAATAAGACTAAAATGTCAATATTAAATTATTTATCAACAATTTTGGATTAACTAACGTAATTAATTGTTTGTTGTTGCAGGCCAAAAAGCGGCTCGATGCTGCTGTACAGCCGGAAGAAGGTCCGCTACAGACGCGACGGCTACTGCTGGAAGAAACGGAAGGATGGGAAGACCACCCGGGAGGATCACATGAAGCTCAAGGTCCAGGGGACTGAGGTGAGCACACTTTTTTTCATTAATCTTATTCAAGTACGCGATTGGCCGCTGACATAGCTATTCCGTATGCTGTTCCATAAAAAGCTGTGTTGTTCCGTTTCTGATTCTACAAAATATTTTTTAACATGCTTACGTCCGCGTTTGACGACCAAATTTGCCGGCGAGGTTGTTCCATTCTTTGGCTGTACGGATTAGAAACTTAGTGAAAAAAATTAATGGTCGTTAAAGGTAAATTATTGGTAATGGTTGGTAAAAAAACAATGGGTCTTCTTTCTACTTCTCTTGTAGTAGGTCAAAGGTCGTAAGTGTAGTAAGTCGGAGTGATAAAACTTGCCAACGTTCCATTTGATGTATGTTGTGTATTTTTCTCTGTCAGAATATCACCAGCTAAACCCTCGGCTCCTTTAAATATGGAGTACGACCTTCAGTTTCTGACAGCGTTCTCCTGCTATTTGTCTGATGCCTGGTATTAGCCATAAATTCATGAATGAAAAATATAATTATGACGAAAAAAAGGCAAAAAAGAATAAGAAAAATAGTTAGCTAAACCATCTCGCAGTTGGGTAACCAACGTTCCACCAACCCACATATAAATATGCTCTCCAACAAAACTATTTACAGCCTGAACTCTATAACTTGGGGAATTATTCCACTAACTGATAATTTTATTTCACGTAGCTTTCAACGGTCAGATTGATGAATAAATAAACGAATCGCGGCAATTAATCGCGAGGCTCGGCGACCACTAATTGGGAGCAATAACAGCAGTTCCGTAACACTCGTTTACTGTTCAACGTTCGAGGACACTGACGACTGAATCAAATATTGTGCTACTTCGCTAGATAAATCTACGGTCACATTGCGAAAACGTAGGTGATTGGTCAGCCAGAGCAACGTGCGCAGTACAGTGTTGCGCAGGAGTTTGAGGACGAAATAACACGATTATGTCAACGTGACTGATAAAACTTGGACTCAACTTGTAAGCGACCTCCTGTAACATCATCATTATTTCAGCAATAGGACGTCCGCTGCTGTTCATATGCCTCCCCCATCGATTTCCAAAAGGGCCGGTTGGAAGAGGCTTGCATCCAGCGTTTTTCTGCGGTCCCTTTTAGATCGTCTATTCATCTTGTGGGTCAACGTCCTACACTGCGTTTAATACCGGTTCGTGATCTTCCATTCGAAAACCTTTAGGCCTCATTGACCGTCTGCTCTGCATACTATATGTCCTGCCCACTGCCACTTTCACTTGCTAATCCGGTTGGCTATGTCGGTAGCATTCGTTCGAGTACGGATCTCCTCATTTCTGAATCGATCTTGTAGAGAAACCCCAAGCAAAGGCCTCTCCATAGCTCGTTATACGACTTTGAGCTTGCTAATGAGGCGTCACTCACAACACACACCTGTAAAAAGGCATCATAAATACGTGCACGATCTAATTCCCTCCTGCCCATTTTTCTATCGGACTACCAGAGCGGGAACGAAAAATCGTCACCGCTTTATGGTTGATATTCCGAAAACCCGTACGAAACGCTTTGATTCCACATTTATTGTGCGAACTGCTAGTCTGTGGAATGCGCTGCCTGAATGGGTGTTCCCCGATGGTTACAATCTGGGTGTCTTCAAATCACGAGTGAATCGGTTCCTTCTAGGCAAGTGTGCTCCAACTTAGACCGTATCATCAGGCGTGATGGTGGTCAAAGGCAAGATTATTAATTATAAAAAATAAATAACTTTGCCAACCTTTAAAGGCTCTATTAACAACCATTTTAAAGAACCTCATGTTATAGTTATTCGGAAATGATGCATGAGGATGCTTATTCCACATTTATTGCACACTCGAATATCCAAACAAAGGTTCAAAATTACTAATTTACTGCTACAGTTGGTGTATGAAAGAAAGACAGAAAGAAAGAAAGAAAGAAAGAAAGAAAGAAAGAAAGAAAGAAAGAAGAAAGAAAGAAAGAAAGAAAGAAAGAAAGAAAGAAAGAAAGGAAGAGATAGAAAAGAAAGAAACGAAGAATAGAAAAGAAAAGAAGAAGAAAAAGAAAAAAAAACAAGAAAAAAAGAAAAGAAAAGAAAAGAAATCGTTTTTTTTTATCATTAGTAAAATTTATTGATACGCAGGTGAGCAATATTATGAAAGTATAGCTAATCAATGTTACTATTTTTTAAATTTTTTTTAGACAATTTTTCTTTGTGTGCGTGTGTTGGCTCTCCACTCACAAAAATATATTCAAGTGTACCTGTTAGGGTTTGTGGGTTTGTTTTAACAAATTACAATTCACTGTCTTTAGAAATCTTCGTAGAGTAACCTAAATACTACTGTCACTTTCGCCGTAACGAACAAATTAAACGTCATTTCACTTGAAGATAATAGGTTTGTTCAAAAACGCGCAGACAGTTTGAACGATGATTGAAAACAAAATTAAAGAAAGCGAAATTGCGGTGGGAAACCTAAAATAGGCAAATAGCTAGATTTCGACTATTAGAACTTGTTGACGACTGACTCGGCAATTATGGTTCTAGAAGCTTTGAATTGGGAATTTATTATTCTGTAGAAAATAATGGGGAAGCATTGCCAGCTTTTATACGTAGCTTAAAGATTCTAGGTTTCAGCTTTTGTTAGGCAACCTTCGTGTGATAAACGATGTGTTTCTAATGACTTCATATTATAATTCCTATTTCTCATTTGAAAAGAAGTCACGAGTCCGTATGCTATGTAATCCGTATAACTTTTTAGACCAGGGTAGAAGCTTCAAAAAAGGTAAAAAAGTGAAAAAAAAATTAGTTAGATGAAAACCATTGGAAAGGGAAGAATATAATAAATTAATAATATAAAAATACATTATTTTTCCTTTAATTTTTGTTATATTTTCCAATGAGTATAATAATATTCCTACTATTATTTTTTTATTTTCAGAAATTCTCTACCCTGGTCTATTTTCCAAATACCCTTGATATCAAAATCTGGTTTATTGTAATTTGGACTGGGTATGAAAATATAATTTATCAGCTAGCACCTAGTACAGCTGCTTATGAGCTACCTACAAGATATTCTACATGTTATTTTGGTTCTTTTTTAATTTATATTTAGTGTTATAAGTAGGTAAAACAAATCTTAACTAAGGGTTGGTTGCACCAACGTAAAGGCTTATGACTAACTGCCTTTAGCAGTATTGTAAAACGCGTTACACGAGCATAATTAAATTTACCAGGATTGCAAGACAAATGAGACCTTATTTACCCCAGATGCTGGAATTATATTTTATGCATCTGACAGATATTTATCATAAATAATAGTGAAGCGTGGGCAGTTACGAACAACAGTTAAAGATAATATGACGTCGCGTCGTTTAACAATTGACAGATGGTGAATTTTTTTTTTTGCCTATCATCATCAGCCATAGAACTCCACACTGAACGACAGCTAGCCATCTCTGCATCCGCTGGACGCTCGCAACTCTCACGATATTGTCGGTCCATCTAGTAAGGGACCTTTACAGAGGTTATACAGTTTGTAATAATCTTCAAGAAAACACGAGTTCCTTTAAGAGTTCTGTATACCCTCTGCAGCTCTCTCGCTCGCACATTTTCACATTATTGAAGATATAAAATCAATGAGTGTGAATTTCCAAAAAGTAACAAAATCATGTCTTGGTGTCTATCGTAACATTACAAACATAGAAATGTTTGTTTCGATATCTTGTAATTTGACGGAATAACATGACACGAGAAATAAAAATCACTTGTTACCATTTTACTGTGTCAAATTAAAATATGTCAAATTGACAATTTCTTTGTTTGTAATGTTACGATAGACACCAAGACATGATTTTGTTACTATTTGGAAATTTACACTCATTGATTTTATATCTTCAATAATATGAAAATGTGCGAGCGAGAGAGCTGCAGACGGGAACAGCCCTCTTAATCGCTCATTTTGACTCTAGCCTCTTTCTTAACAATTAACGTGTTTATATAAGTAGCGACTGCTAAGTTACCAAGCTGACTTATCTGTTGCGACGTAACAATATAATCTCTAGGCTAAACTTAACTGAAACTCGGCTAAACTAAAGCAGGTACAGTTTACACCGGCGGAGGGCTTTTTGTACATAAACTAGTGACAGTGTTGCGTGCCTTAAGTTTTCTGCGGTGCAAGGTGCAAGTAGAGAGGATTTATTTTAAATAGACTTCATGGGGAAGTTTTTAATGCAGTCCGTTTTTACAATCTTTTATTAAACTTGCAGTGCTTCTTGTTTGTTTAAGGTGGTACGTTTCACATATGACGGGAAATTCAAATTTCAAACAGTTTTCTTGTCCTTGTAGCTAGGCTGGGTAATTATTCTAAGCAATCATGATATTTGCGCAAATTGATTATTATTCTTTAGAAAATCTTGAATAGCTATTTATCTCTAATGCACATTATTACTTACATTTGTGAATAAACTAACTTTTGCTGTATCAAACGGTTTATTGACAAATGTAAGTAATGTGGTACGTTACTGTTAAATAGCTGTACATGATTATGTAAAGAACAACCAACGAGTTGCGCAAACACTGTGTCGTTTTAAAATAACTACACAGCCTAGCATCAAAAACAAAAAAAAAAAACTGTTTAAAATTTTAATTTCCCGTCATAGGTGAAACGTACCACCTTAAGTTCAATCTTGCAAGCTGAATTAGAACCAGTCCTTCCAAACCAACTTTGCTGAAATATGCCATACCTACTCAATATCGTAATATTATTAAAATGGCCGCCAAAATAAATATAAAAACATTTAAATGAAAATGAAAAGCATTTCAATCAAAACTTGTTTTTTATAGAAGGTTGTGTAATGTATGTACATTGTACACCGATTACACCGTCATTTGTGACCGTGATTTTGTTTTATAATGTATGAAGGAAGCTCTTGATTGCGGTAAACCTACAAATTTTTATTGACAGTTACGTAGTAGTAATTGCTCAACCAGCTCAAATAATACGAATAATAGTGACATTGTATATTTTATTTTTTTAATTATTTTGTTTACATTGTTATTGAATGAGGTGTAATTGTAATTGGAATAGAATTTAATTTAATAAATGCATGAAATTAGTTTAAGTTAATTATTATTGTATGTTCGCAATGAACTTGACTGTTGATACTTATGACCGACGACATTGTGAGAGTCGCGGGCATCCAGTGGATGTAAAAGGCAGGCTGTCGTTCAGTGTGGAGGTTAAAGGAGGAGGCCTATGTTCAGCAGTGGACGTCTTCTGGCTGATGATGATGATGTAACACAGTTGAACAATAAATATAATCTGAATCTGAATAATATTGTTCAAGCGCTTGTTGATTTGGCATTATCAATAATTTTGTTCGAGCACTTACTAATTTAAAAATGTTTTTAAATTGATAATAATTGAAGAAAAGGTTTATGATATAGAACAACATCACGATTTTCTTACTTTATATTAGATAGTATGCTTGAGCTTGAACTCCACTGATGTTAAGTGATGATGCGGTCTACGACGGAGCACGCTTGCCTAAAAGAAACCGATTTTCTCACTTTCCATGCAGGTTAAAGCCAAAACTGTTAAAAACCTCATTTCACTACCAGATCCAGTAATAAGTACGCTGGGTACGCTGCCGACTGATAGCAGGCTTGAGCAATTAAATTGTCTTTAGGCTTTTAACGGTCTCTGAGCAGTCTAACTGTTTGTGTAGTGTTACCTTGTATTTTATTTAGTTGATGAAAGCATTTGCCCTATTAAACATTATTAAGTCGTCGGCAGCACAAGGTCGCGCCGCTTGTCGCTTGGCACAACTGGCAAGTCTCCAAACGGGCTCGCAACAAAACACTCCGCGCGTCGCGATACACTCGCTCCAATAACTAATCGTGAATTAGTACTCCGAGTTAGCTTGCGATTAATGATGATGGAGGAGGAAGAAATTAATGCCGGCCAAAGAGGACAATAGCGACCAAATGTGGAAACTTCCTGTCGATAGTTCTGTGAAAGGCATATCAGTAAGCTCTTACTTATAGCCCTTAGAATAACTACTCAGAGAAGGTACGTTTCCAAACAACGCCTTCTCAAAACGTAAGCTACAAATTCGCTTTGTAGCTTACGTTTCGATTAGTATTTTAAACGATTTAAGCAAGAAAATTAACTCTTATGCTGCTTTTCTGATTTGTTGTGGTACGATTTCACCGCGAAAATGGTCATAGTAAATTTTTTATATATTTTTTGGTGTCATCATATATGTCACCATTTGAATGACTTAAATTTTGCGAATGTACTTGGTTTCTTTGTGTAGTTATTCTAAGGTAGCTTGATTGAAATGACAGCTGACGGCATTTCACGGCATGTCTTTGTAATAACGTCTAGCAAATTACAGTTATTTGTAACACAAAGATCACTGGTTTTCTGCGTGTACAACTACTATAAATTGCAAGCGCTGCAATGCGATTCTGATATAAACTCACTTCTAGTGACAGCGCGGATTCAGCGCTGTGGACGAAATCGGCATTCAGAAAACTCGAAATTGTCGAATTTCAAGATGGCGCTCGCGAAAGTGAGCTCATCGTCGAGTTCGGTTGCGAGTTCGTAGCACTCATGACGCGTTTTGTATGGGATGACAGCTAAATCGGTATTCTGAACGCTTCACTTACAGCTCGATCGATCGAATTGAGCTGTCAAATCAAAAGTTACTCATTCGCTGGTGAATTAGCAAGACGTGAACTCACTGAACTCTTAAAAACCTTTGTGGACTGTGAAAAAGACTTTTTGTGATTTGTGTTATGGCTTAGGTACTTAAAAGTTTATTTAGATGCCTAATAGTGCGTCGAGCGAGTCCTACACTACCATCCCGACATATTGGCAAAAGTTTTAGTTGCGTGTTGTATCCTCTATCTTCCACAACATTTGTAATAGAGCCGGGTTACCAGACCATCTATGAGCGATACTGATGCACAACATGAGGCTAATTTCGGCAAACGGACACTCAGGACGATAATAATGCAGTAGGGCGCATTGGTCCAGTCGCTGAAAAAAAATGTTTACAAGATATTTCGCGGAGTTAACAATAAATGTGTCGCCTTATCCAGGAAGCAGAGAAGCATTTATGAAGCCAAGATCCTAGACTATGGTGATAAAACCTTCTGCTCTCACATGTGACGCTGTACTACATCTAAACAACATCTGTATTCCACCGGCAATTAGAAATTACAATGGAGATCTAGTAACCAAACTATGTGAGATAGCTGATGCTTTTGCTGAAGAGTTTGAAAAAGCCTATTCAAATGAACCTGTTCTCAATCGGGACATAACCATAACTACAGTACCCTGTGTAGACTGTAGAAGACAGCTTATGTAACATTACCATCTCCAAAACTAACATTACCTTCTCCGAAACCGATGTTGAAAATGTTATTTTAAACTTGAATACACAGTCGTCCCGTGTGGGCCTGCATTCCTAAAAACTGTCCACGTAGAAAGAAAGAAAGAAAACATTTATTTTGCGCACAAAATACTACAACATCAACATTACAAAACAGAAACAACATAAACACACTTACCCCTGCCCCTAACAGAGTTGATGAATACCTCTTTAGAAACGGGTCACCTACTCCAGGATTGGTAGCATTCCATAGTCACTCCTATATTTAAGGAAGGTGATAAAATCAAACCAGAAAACTTCAGACCAATAAGCCTTACAAGCATTGCAGTAAAGGTAATGGAAAAAATCATAAATGGTCAATTAACTAAGTTTTTAAATAGACAGAGTGTAATATCACCCAAGCAATATAGCTTTGTGGAAAAAAGATCAACTATGTATTACAAATCTGCTGAAGTGTCCATGCTTGAAGTAACGAAGTTGATAGCAAATACCCAGTAGATGTGGTATACCTAGAATTGAGCGTGCTTTTGACAAAGTCCCTCATCAACGCCTACTGATGAAGTTGACCACTTTGGTATACCTACGTGGTAAACTGCATAGAATATTTCAAGTCCGAGTCGGTGACTCCTTATCTCAGCTTATCCTTATAACCTAACTCCTTGTCCAGTGGCAACCGTCAGTGGCGGCTTCCCAACTTTTTGGAATCTTCATAACTGACCTGATAGAGGTAATTGAATGCCAATCCGCCTTCTTCGCTAATGATGGGAAATTCTTTGCTGATCCGTTAGTCAAAGCTGGAAAGCTGCGTGGAGAAAGCAGGCGTCACAAAACCCTACTGTGACCTGCACCATCACAGACCAACGCTGCACACCACATCTTTAGCAACAGAGTCGTCTTCAACTAGAACAGGTTGCCTGAGGAGGTGGTCGAATCGCAATCAATAAATGCGTTTAAAAACAAACTGGACAGATGGATAAGAATAAACAACATAACCGTACCGTAACAGATAAATACTAAATTTTTACACTGTGCGATTTAGGCACATGAGCATATGCTGCTCGCCTATTATCAAATAAATAAATACATTTCTGTTATCTGTTTCATTAAACTTGTATTTATTTTATACAGTGGAAACTCTATATAACGACACTGAAGGGACTGTGCATTTTACAGCGTTATAGAGAGTTGTTGTTAAATGGAGAGAAGAAAAATCAGTATTATAGAAATAAAAAGTTTATTTCAGACTAGTGTTTAGTAGTTATGTACATAAAAATGTTATGATTTTCTTTTACTGGCCATAATGTTTACTTACTTATGAAAGTTTATGAGCAACTAAGAATATGATAGCGTATAGATAATCAATGACTCCTACTTATTAGTCCTGGTCAACAACAAGTCCAAGCAATCCCAATTTGTAAACAAAAGAACGAATTTCTTAGAAAGTCCGGTATGCATGATGCCGACAGAGTTTATTGCGGGCTAGGATAAAAAAGCGACTAAAGAATGTACACAGCTGCGCAGTTTTTACTAATATAGGCAACTTAAAAGGTACTTTTCATTACTTAATTGTTGTCGTTATTGAGAGTGGGTGTAATGCTATATAGAGTGTATCATTGTATGGAAGGCAAGCTAAACCAACCAAAGCCAAGTGATTTCGACGCTTTAGGGAGTTTGTCGTTAAATCGATTGACGTTACATGGAGTTTACACTGTATTGTTATTGTTTTTAAGATTCAATTACCATTTATTGTAAATTATCTTCTTGACCCTAAATATACAGGCATTAACCATCAAGTACTCATTTATGAAGACAATAGGTAATCTCAGATTGTACTTCTGTAATATTAATTAAATAATCCTTTATATTTTACTGTTCGAAATAAAAGTCAAATCAAGTTCTTGTTTTTTTTTATTATAATACGGTTCATAATAATATAATTATGTAGTTCACTCGAGCGTCAGCAAACATGCCTGATGTACAGCAAGTTATTGTATTGTACTCTCAAGGCGTTGATTGTCTTCTGCATATAGTTGATTCAAGACTGCACATATAAAAAGACTGGCACAATGCCTTAAAAAGTAAAATATTTACTGCTACATTAGAACGAGCAAATCTGCATGCCAACATATCGCTTCTGACAGCCAACGCCCTGGTTCCTCTCAATGTCCCCAGCATCTGTGACGCCCTCCGAGACCCAGTGACCTAGGTACTTGAAACGCGAGACTGGCCAAAGGGATACCGTTCAGTATAAAGGGAGGCACGGTGCTGGTCTTGAAACCCTTTAGATTGAAAGACCACTCTTTCCATTGTACCCGAGCCCATGGGCCCCAGCGTATTCCTCACAGACCCTGAGAAGGTTCCTGACGTCAATTATCGAGAGACTCAGCAGGACCATGTGGTCGGCTTAACTGATGTTATTAAAATGCACAATACAACCCAAGCGGCATGTCAGTGCAGGTCTTATCACCCACACTTTGAATTAGAATTAACAAAGGTTCCATCTATGGAACACCCGACACCAGCGCTGCTCAGCTCCTGGACAAGTCCGTTTACATGAAGGTTGAAAAGGCACGGAAAGGTCAATCTCCACTGCCTCAAACCGCAATTCAAAACAGGCGTAGACCGGTGTTTTTCGGTCAGTGTAATACCGGACAGTGTGCTTGAGGCACAGTATTGCTGTCTCTGTAGATAACCCAGATCAAGAACCAAACTGGACAACGTTGAACAGATGAAGATGTTTGCTCAATATGCGATCAAGCAGACTGTCCAGTACTTTCGCCACAGTCGTAGCCAACAATATGGGCCTATAATTATTCTTATCGGATCAGTGGCCTGTTTTATTTTTAATTATTGGTACAACAACAGCTGCCCTTAAACAATTGTCCTACATTCAAATTCAGTTTATTTACACATAAAATATTACATTACAGTTGAAAACCATGGCGTAATACTTTATTTACTTACTACATAATATTATTCTAATTACAACTAACCACTATGAAAATAAATAAATAGTAATGTAACATGAATGTCTTCACTAGCACTCGCGTTAAATGTACACCGGCATGCTGGAGGTGCTCAATACTAATCTCGTCGTGTCCCGGTGACTTGCCTCTGGTCATGTTTATGATCACTGATGCCACTTCTTTAGAACAACTTTTGAAGTTCGCTCAGATTATCTCCAATATGTTAAAGTGCAGCTTCTAGCATTTGGTCCTTCATGGTTCCACCGAGTAGTACGTGTGTCAGCCGCTGTTCTTCCACCCTCAGAAGCCCTTCGGTCAGGCTACCTTAATGCACCTGATGTTAAAAAGTTGTTGCAGCTTGTAGTCTTCTACGGCTGTAGCGTGGAGCTGAAAAGTAACATTTATATATTATGAGAACCATCATTTCTACAATTTGTTATCTAACATGCCAATCGCCAAAACCAAATTTCGTTCATCTATACTATACTACGCCTACTGTGGATACTGGTGGATGACTGGTAGAAAATGTTTAGCATTAAGTCCTCCAATTGTACATATCTACTTAATATGTAAGTGTGCAATAAAGTATTAAAATAAATAAATATACTAATATTAATAAAGAAAGTTTGTTTGTTTATAGGTTGAGGTAATCTTCAGAACTACTGATTAGATTCTAAAAATTATTTCACTGATAGGAAGCTACATTATCCATGTGTCAGCATCATCATCATTTCAGCCATAGCACGTCCACTGCTGGACATAGGCCTCCCCCATCGATCTCCAAAAGGACCGGTTGTAAACGGTCTGCATCTAGCGTTTCCCTGCGGTATCTTAGGTCGTCGGTCCATCTTGTCACATCAGTGAGTGCCACAAGCTGTATAGAGGACCGGCTGAGGCGCGGGCCGGTATAATCTGAGCCTACATACTTCATTACTATTATGAAAGTTATCTTGTAAATGTCTCTTAGTTTTCTCTAACAAGTTTGAGGTTAGGTTAGGATTGTTTACTACAATGATCTTATATTATATTACACGTTTACTCATAGAAGATAAAGCTACATTACAATGAAGGCATACATTTACTTACTTCATTATTCCTTTGTATTTCGTGCGTACACAAAACAAAATATTCAAGCTTTCGACTTTGCAGCCACAAACTTGATAGATGAAAGCTGCAACTCTAACGTGATTGATGAAAAAAAAAAGAGTTTGCATCGTTCGAAATTACTGTAAAAACCATTTAAATTACTATATTACACTTGTATTTTATTTATTGTATCATATCAAACAAATTGTATATTTAATAAGTTTATGTTTTGTTAAAATTTTCATGACCGTGGATTCAATGTCCTTTAGTCGTAATATTAAATAGTTTACATATTCTTAATAGCGTCAAACAAGTCATAGACACAGTCAGAGTCAAGCTAAGTAAGTCACGGTCAAGTCAAACTCATGCCCCTGTAAAATGGTGGAGACTTTACAAAAGGCTCCTATGGAGTTTTGGAAACAACACGAAATCACAGTTTCACCTCGTTTCGAGTGTGGAAATCAGTTTTCCATACTCGACCACACGTTTACGAGCACTTAATGAATAATAATTCACCATTAAGTACAGATTAACTCTTGAAAATACATAAGTTTAGGAAAATAATCCAACGAGTCGACATGCCATTTTCCACCATGGCGCCCACAGATCTACTATCTGTGATGGCGCCAAAACCCCTTATGTTTATATACAGTAACGTCAAATGTTTCTTCTACACAAAGAATAATTTCCCGACTAGCCCAAACAAAAAAGACCACCATGATTTCTTATTCAGTTTGTAATCACTCGTTATTCCCGATTGTTAATTAACCTAACTTATATAAAGTCCCGTGTGTGAATAGGTTACTCCTAACCACTCCTATCACATCACGTCCTATCTTCAGGTGAGATATTAGGGTCAAACGAAACCCACTGATTGTAAAATATTAAATAAAAGGCAGACACTGGACTGGTTATAATGCTCTTAGCATTAAGACCACCCATACTTCTGTAATAAATAGTAAATAAATAAATAAATCACTATATTTTTTACCGCTTTCAAGGGTAAATTATTTTATATTGCAACACTTGATCAAGCGCAAAGCTAACGTCACTTGTCATATTATTTAAATGGCATATTTTAAGTCAAATGTTTAATTTTTCAAGGGTTTATATGTTGTAAAAACTTCTACTACTCCTATGCTGAAGGCGGGTGCGTGGTGGTGGAATGAAATCCAGCGTAGTTTGCAATGTTGCTTTTATTACATTTAATTATAACTAAGACAAGTTGGTATAATATGGTGTATGACGTGCACACGCTGACGCACATAAGGAAGAAAGAAAAGAGAGCGCTCCGGCCGCGCAGGAGCCTTTATATAGCCTCCTGCGGCGTGTAGCGGGGGCGCGGCGGGAGGGCGGCGCAGGAGTAGGTACTCGTGCGCATGCGCGTCAACATGTTCCCGGCCTTGGAACGTCCTGTTCCAATGTTGGAAGTGGGCAGAGTCGGTTGAATGCCCGGCGAATCGTCCCTGCCGCCGTGAGGACATCGGCGACCCGGTTGACGCCGTCTTTGCCGCTGTAGACTGCCGTGACTCTGCCCAGCAGCCATCGGTTGGGTGGTAAGTGGTCATCCTTGACCACCACTAAGTCTCCCGTCGTGGGTTGTCCCTGGTTTTGCTGCCATTTGTTCCTCTTCTGCAATCCTGAAATATATTCATTATAATAACGGGTCCAAAAATGTTGTTTCAGCGCCTGCGTTCTTTTATATCGATTCATTGTAGATATTGATATATCTTGCACCGGGGGCGCAGGTAGCATCGTTAAAGAACGCCCAATTAAAAAGTGCGCAGGTGTCAAAGGTACTAAATCAGAGGGATCAGATGAAAGAGGAGTCAGAGGCCTAGAATTTAAGATACCTTCTATTTCTATGAGGACAGAATTCATTTCCTCATAGTCGAGATGCGCCATGGCTAAGACACGTTTCAAAATCCGCTTTGTAGCTTTCACTGTCCCTTCCGCTTGAGTATTAAAATGAGGCGCATAAGGTGGCGAGAAGTGGAACTTAATTTCCTTGTCTGCTGCATAGGAAATAATTTGATTTGCATTTTGTTTAAAGAATCTGGACATTTCGTTATAACTGCCTCGAAAACATGTAGCATTATCTGACCAAATCGTATCTGGCTTACCTCTGCGGGCTATGAACCTATTTAGGGCTGAAAAGAAGCCCTCTTTCGATAGGGTTGTCAAAAGCTCCAGATGTATCGCACGAACATTCTGACAAACAAAGCATGCTATGTATCCCTTCACTAACCGGCTACCTCTTCCTTTTCTGTCAGCTATGAGGATCGGCCCTGCATAATCAATTGCCACGTTTGAAAAGACAAAGTCTGTATGTATTCTCTCTTTAGGTAGGTCACCCATTATTGGTTGATATGTAGCGCCTGAAAACCTACAACATTTTGTGCAGGTTTTTGTTATTTGTCGTGCAAGATTGCGACCATTTATTATCCAAAACTTGTGTCGCAGTGAAGCTAGCAATAGCTGTGGCCCAGCATGTAATAACGTTTTATGGTAGTGTTCGACTAACCGTTTTGTAATGTGGTGTGCCGCGTGAAGTAACATGGGATGTTTCGTATCATGTTCAAAGTTTGAGTTTGACAACCGACCTCCTACTCTCATTATCGATTCATTATCGATAAAAGGGTTCAAACTTAAAAGTTTGTCCTTAGCGGTCAATGAATGATTGTTTTTTAATATAAAATATTGTTTATTAAACTTACTGACTTGTACTAATTTGCATAAGTTTTTTAATGCTGAGTCCAGTTCAGTGACCTGTAATGGACCCGTAATTTTATTATGCGGGTTCGCGCAGTTATGAATAAAACGCTTTAAATATGCCGTGACACGTTTAAGTTGCCTAAAACTTGAATATCTACAAGTGAAATCGTCTTCACTCGACACGTCAGCTGATAAATGACACTTGAGCTTAACTTCTGGTAAGTTATCTATGTGTATGTTTTGTGGTTGTATAGGTGTTTGTATTTCTGGGTGGTGCAAAAATTGTGGGCCTTCCCACCATAAGGTTGAATGTCTGAGCTGTGTCGGATTGACACCCCTTGAACCAATATCACTGGGATTTGAACCCGTGGGACAATAGCTCCAAGAACTTGACTCTGAATTGTTTGTAATCTCAATTACTCGATTGTAAACAAACTGTTTAAGTCGCTGTTTACTGCATGTTTTAATCCACCCTAGTACTATTGTCGAATCGCACCAAAAAAACTGTGAATCTATGGTAAGGCGCAGTGATCCCTTAACCTTCTTCGCTAATTGTGAAGCTAGAAGAGCTCCACATAGTTCTAATCTGGGAATTGTTAACCTTTGTCTTAATGGCGCCACTTTACTCTTTGCTACCACTAAGTGAACGCTTACGCGACCTTCATTCGTAATAGATCTTAGATAAGCACACGCCGCGTAAGCCTTGACCGATGCATCACAAAATAAATGAAGTTCTACTGAAATGAAGTTATCACATAGGATTCTTCTAGGAATTTCTATGTTGTTCAACTCTGGTAGGTATTTTGTGAAATTATTCCACCGAGATTGAATATCATCAGGTAACTGATCATTCCACGAGATATTTCTAGACCATAAAGCTTGAAGTATACTGCGAGCTTCAAGCAGGCAGGCATTAACCAAGCCTAAAGGATCAAAAATTTGAGCTATTGTAGACAAGATAGTGCGCTTGTTTACCTGTTGATTCTTATCATGTGGAGTGTGTGTGTATTTCGATGGAAACAACAATGTGTCCTTTTTACAGGCCCATTGCAAACCCAATGTTTTCGCATATTCGTGCTTACTTAGGTTTACAAAGTTATCGTTGTTGGTTTCATCGACAATTTTTCCGAGTAATGATGCATTGTTAGAGTGCCATTTACGCAAATGAAAGTGAGCGCCTGATAATTCTCGTATAACGCCTTTACACATTTGTACTAAAGATACGTCATTGTCATGACCACTGACAAAATCATCTGCGTAAAAATCAGATAGAATGACTTCGCTGACCTGGGAATCTTGTGAGTTCTGGCCCAGTTGCGCTAAGCATCGGAATGCAAGATAGGGAGCGGAAGCTGTACCATAGGTCACAGTTTGCAACTGAAATGATTTTAATTGTTGACCTTGATCTTCCCTCCAGAAAATTTGTTGTAAATGACGTTGGTTTTTATTGACTAATATGCATCTATAGAACTTCTCGATGTCTGCCGTCACAACATACTTGTGTTGGCGGAAGCGAATAAGAATGCTGACTAAGTCGTCTTGTATTGTGGGACCTACGTGTTGGATTTCATTAAACGACTTCCCTGTACCTGGGCTAACAGCTGAGGCATCGAAAACTGTTCTAAGTTTTGTTGTGAGGCTGTCCTCACGTAAAATACCATGATGTGGTAAATAATAGGAACCATTTGTTACGTCATTATCCGCCTTTTGAATCATGTGACCTAGGGTCAAGTATTCACGCATGAAGTCTGTGTAGTGTTTTTTAAATGTTGAGTCGCGTTCGAATTTACGCTCTAAAGCCCTGAATCTACTGAGTGCTACCATCTTTGACTCGCCTAATGATTCAGGTGAGTCCTTTAAAGGAATGGTGACTATGAATTTGCCGTCTGATTGACGCTTAGTGGTTTTGGTGAAAATAGTGTCGCATACACCCTCAACCTTGTCAGTTTGTTGAGTGCTGAGATTGTGATCGAGCTCGAAGAATCTGTCAAGTTTTGCTTCGAGTTCAGTGTCGTTTATTGTGAAAATAGTGTCGTGTACACCCTCAACCTTGTCAGTTTGTTGAGTGTCATTTGTTGTGAAAATAGTGTCATGTACACCCTCAACCTTGTCAGTTTGTTGAGTGTCATTTGTTGTGAAAATAGTGTCATGTACACCCTCAACCTTGTCAGTTTGTTGAGTGCTGAAATTGTGATCGACTTCGAAGAACCTGTCAAGTTTTGCCTCGAGTTCGGTGTCGCTTGTGAAATTGCAATGAAGTGTGTTGTGTTTTTTATGTGTGCGTCTGGTGTTTGTGTCCCTGACTGTACCGGATACGATCCATCCTAGTCTAGTCTCGACTAGGATAGGCTTGTTTTTGCCTAGATTGACCCTGTTACTGCATAATACCTGCCAGAACAGGTCTGCACCTAGCAACATTTGCACCTCTGATGGTATGCTGAAAGTAGGATCTGCTAACTTGATGCTAGCAGGAATATTGAAAGTAGTATGATTGATTTTTACCGCTGGAATCAATTGAGTGATTTGTGGTACCACAAAACAATTGACTTCAGCCGAGTACTGTGTGTCTGTAAGTGAAGATATCATGACGTCACATCTTTTAGTTAGTTTAGAGCACTGATTGTTTAAACCCTGAACTGAAATTGAAGCAGGGTAGGTCAAGATATTTAATTGATTTTGCAGTTTTTCTGAAATAAAACTAGATGTGCTACCATTGTCTAAAAGTGCACGAATCTTATGAAAATTACCCTCGTTATCGCTTATTTTAATCATGACTGTGGATAGTAAAACCTGACCATGGTGTGTTGTTGACAATGTGATGCCTGATGTGTTGCTAGGTTGTAAATATGTTTCGTTCTGATGTTGCATAGCAGGTAGTACTACGCACTCAGTATTGTTTGATTTGAATTCGTTGGGAGATGTGTATTGCATATGGATTAAGCTATTGTGTCGTTGTGAACAAAACTTACAACTTCCGTACTTACAGCGCCTCTCCTCATGCCCTCCGCGTAAGCAATTAGTGCAGAGACGTAATTGTTTAATTTTTTCAATGCGTTTTTCTATTGGTAATGCTACAAATTTAGCACAATTATAGATTGTATGGTTGTGTTTGCATATTGGGCATGAAGCGACGTACTGTTTTTGTACCTTTTGATTAGATATGAATGTCTTTGGGCGTACATGTGTTGTGTCACTGTATCTGCGTGTAGGGTTAGTCTGAGCCTCCTCCATGGTCTCTAGTAAATCGGCTCGGTTTTTCAGGAATATATTGAAATCCTTTAAATTTGGAAGATCTTTCGTAAGATTGCGTTGTTCTTCCCAGTCACGCACTGTGGCTGGGTCCAACTTAGTAGAAACCATGTGAATGATCAAAATGTCCCAGTGTTCAGTGGGAATGTTTAGTGTTTTCAACGATCTAAGATTTTTGTTAATGACGTCAACGAAGTTACGTAAGCCCTTAGACGACTCTTTTGAAATTGGCTCGATGCTAAACAACGCCTGAATGTGTTTGTCTACTAAAATACGAGAATTGTGAAATCGTTCGCATAATAAATCCCACGCTACCTTATAATTGTCTGAGGTGAATTCTATTGATTGAATCACTAGGGAGGCACTACCCTTTAATGCTGCACGCAAGTAATGAAACCTTTGAATGTTTGTGAGTGTAGTGTCTGAATCTATGAGTGATTTAAAAAGGTCGTGAAATTCTAACCAGTCAGAGTAGCCACCAGAAAAGGAAGGGAGGTTGATTGTAGGTAGTTTAAGTCGTGATCGTGACATACCTGTTTGTGCGATACCTGAACCTGATATCGATTCGAATCCTGAGCCCGCAGGGGCTGCACTATCCACCGCTGATCTGCTCAGCAGCTCTTGTGCAGCGGCTACCAAGCTGAAGTAGCTCATGTCGAATGACTGCCGCTCGTTGAACTCCTCGTCTGGAATTTCCGACAAATTTTCTAGTTGAGTTTGATTTATGTCGTACTCATCGTACATTTGTTGCATTTTAGCTAGACGGGCATTTAATTCATGAGATTGCAAGCTATTTAATTGTTTACAAGGCAAAAGTGGTTCTAGATATGATTTAAAAATGGTAACCTTTGATTTATGAGACGCTCTCATTTTCTTTAATGATTTAAGCGACTCCATCTTGAAATAAACACGTGATCAAATAAATTTGAAAAGGCAAGTTCCTTAGCTTGTATGAGAAAAGGAAATTTAAGTTAATAATTGCAGCTGTAATGAAGAAAAAAAATGCAAAGTTGAAGAAATAGTGAAAGAAGATAAGCTAGCAGATGAAACGATACTTAAAATTGAGTAAAACGTGGTAAGATGCAAGGCAGATAAGTGAGTGCAGCGCGAAGTCATGAACAATGGCTGGAAACCAGTTGAAACCGGACTGCGTGCAGGCAGCGGGCGAACGCATGCCGCGTGGCCGAGCGCTCTGGCGAAATCCAGTGAAAACTGGTTCGCGCGACGAACAATACCGCGCTGCACTGATGCATACGCACTGTTTCCTGGAATGCACAAAAATTACGAACGTAGCTAGGTATCTATTATATTTTATGGATGAATGGTTATAGTTCACAAAGCATAAATGAATAAGTTATACTCGAAAAGGTGAGAAGGGGGTGATGGTTTCCTCTTTGAAAAGTAAAAATCTTTGAAAATGTGAATAATTGTAGGATGGGTACACGATGGTACCACTGACCCTGCGCACAGAAATAATCGGAACGGACTCACGATTTCTGTTCCCCCTTTCCTGGTATAATGGATTGCTGCTTCTTCCTTCCTTTGTTCGAAGTGAGCGCCCGCTGTTACTTTGTGGTCACCACGTGCTCACACGTGGTTTCGGCAGCGCGATTGCGCCGCGCCGCACAGCGCCAGCGCCCTCCGGGCGATTGCGCGCGTCCTTGAAATGACTTACGCGCACCTCATGCGCACGGTAGCTCCATATGTAGGTATTTGCTGCGTGGAAATTCCAGTGTCCACCATCTTGTTGGATTTCGCACCACGCACCTTTTTGCTGATCCGGCTCGAATTATGTAAAAACTTCTACTACTCCTATGCTGAAGGCGGGTGCGTGGTGGTGGAATGAAATCCAGCGTAGTTTGCAATGTTGCTTTTATTACATTTAATTATAACTAAGACAAGTTGGTATAATATGGTGTATGACGTGCACACGCTGACGCACATAAGGAAGAAAGAAAAGAGAGCGCTCCGGCCGCGCAGGAGCCTTTATATAGCCTCCTGCGGCGTGTAGCGGGGGCGCGGCGGGAGGGCGGCGCAGGAGTAGGTACTCGTGCGCATGCGCGTCAACAATGTTATTATACTGTTTTAAAATGTCGAAATTAACGTTTTAAACACTAAATGATTTTTTTAATGCTTTAATTTTCAGTAATAAGGCAGAATTTAAAAACCGGTAATTTCCGATTGTCAATTTTGCATCTTGGTAAGCACTATGCCAAAGTGCTACGAACTCGACGGTGAAGTCATTTTCGTAGGCTTCGAACACACATCACTGAGTGAGTTTTTGCATGCTGAATGCCAATTTTAAAACTCGATTCATCGTAAGTGAAGTGAGGAGCGAGTTCGCTTGGGTGAGATGAGTTTTTACAGAATCGCAATGCAGCACGTATAAATAGTCAAAGTATATTTGAACTTTAAAACGGAACTGCATTCAGCGTGGATTATCACAAAACAATAAGCATATTTTTCCATTCTGTCATAACAATATTAAGTCAACTTGAGTAAAATTTTAGGGTCGTGGTAAATCGAATCCAATTAATTGATTGATCCAATTCACTATTAATTTGTTAACTTTTTTCTCCTACGTAATTTTATCATGCCAAACTTTGAATTACTTTATTTATCCTTAACTTTGTAATAAAAAATCATTTAAATGTGTCAGAATACTTTTTTCTGTTCTGAATAATCACTGTTCTAAACTCTTCAATGGATTAGAAAATCTATGTGTTATAAGCGGTAAAAATACAACTTTCCCCATATTAGCCTTCGGACATGAAAACGAAAAAATACGAAGGACACGAGAAAATAAAACATTTCGCAATTCCGTCCGTAACTCGGTTCGTTGCACATCATGAATCGTAATTAATTCAACAATCGTTCGAAAAAATACTCTCTATTTTCGAACGAAATCATTTCCAGATAGAATTTGATGGAATGTTGGTATTTTGGCGCGGTAATAGTTTTGTTCTTTTAGATGAATGCTTTGGGGGAGACCTTTGCCCAGGAGTGGGCTAGATTTTTTTCGATATTGAATTTCGTGATGCCGAAACAAGAGGAATATTTTCTTTTTCACTCGTACTCGTTAAATTGTAGGTTGCATTTTGTACGGTTAAATTAGTGTATCCTTGAGATATTTTTATCGAATTTGACCAAAATTTTATCTGCTGGAAAGCGACATAATATATACTATATATATATATAGTATTTTTTACATATATATAAATATATATATATAGTATTTTTTACACTAGCAGCCAAATAAACAAACAGCTCAAGATTTATTGCAAAAACTGAAACTTCTTGAAGGCGCTGCCTGAATGGTTGTTTCCCGGTAGTTACAATGCGCAGGCCTAGCACCCTAAACCTGTCTTTTAGCTATTTAAAAAAAACGTAATTTGTTCCGAAATTAACTTTTTTCTTTCTTTTAGCACGGACCTTGGAAAAATTGTCTTTCCACCGTTTTCATCCCACGAGACAAACGTATCCATATTCTATATAGACCTTAGTCGCGTCTACGCGCGGATAAAAACAGTTGAAATACAATTTTTCCACGGCTCTGGGTGTCTTTAAATCTCGAGTGAATCGGTTTCTTCTAGGTAAGCGTGGTAAATCGAAGACTGCATCATCGTTAAAAACAAGTGAGTTGGCAGTAAAACGCAAGCCTGTTATTGGATTAGAAAAAAATACCCTTTTTATTGGGCAGTTCAATAATGTCAGCTTTCCAATTGTGTTTCCTGATAAATTCCTGATAATAATATGGTAAAATGGGCCAGGCTGAATTCTAGGAGCAATCGCGATGCTTATCTCGCACTGTGTTTGAATGGGAAGTAACTATTGGAGATGCGATAGATACGTATTATGTGAATTAATTTAGCGAAAATACGTTTAATTAACCTAGTATAGAGTATCGCAATCGTATAATCACGAGGAATACGGAAATATTGTTTGTGACGGTTTTTACGTGAAACGAGAGATTGCTTTTTTAGAAAGCTGAATTTCTTCTATGACTGATCTCTGTATCAACGACCACTTGTAGATATTACGTCCAACTATGGTATAAAAACTTAAAATACAATTAAAAAATGGCATCAAGATTATTTTCCAGTCCGTTAATGCACAGAAAAAAAAAAAAAACTGTTTCTAACTACATACTATAAGAATTTGCGTCTATTAAAACTATACTCATAAAATCCTAAATAATATTAGAAGTACTTCAATTATTCAATCTTGTTCACCTCATCATAAAGTTCCAACCATCAAAATTCAAAAACGCATCGTCTTATCAATCGACACTTCCCTCTCCAAAATTCAAATCTCTTTTATTGACCGACTTCGAAAAGGAGGAGGTTATCAATTCGACTGAATGTTTTTTTTTTTTTTTTTTTCGCTCTCTTTTCTTATTTCTGTTCGAACTTAAAACTTGGCCGCTTATTAACCTAACCCTGGCTTTATTTGGTCCCACGGGTGGTCGCTTGTGAATGCCGAACTTTATAATGCGAACCGACCATGCATCGAAATGCACTTGAAATATAGAACAGTACGTAAAGTTTCATTAAAAAGCCTTTCAAAGAAACTTTGTTTTGTTTGTTTGATGTGCATTTCCGTTCCAATCAATTTAATTAGGTGATTCAAATCAAAGAAAAATAGACGTTTGTACAAGTGCATAAAACAATCCATTTTAGCTAAAACGGATATTTAAGTCAAGAAAAAATTGATTTTATTCACGAGTTATATATATTTCACTTTAATTGCTAGGAAATAAAACAGTAATTTTGTAAGTAAATATATCTTACATTAAAATTATAAGTGAAATTTTTACAACTTTCTATTCTATATTGTTTGACAAAAGTTATGTTTGGGTCTTTCATTATGTTTATTATTAAAGACCTAGGCAAACTTCATACATTAAATAATATATATATTATACCTATTATTGGAAACTGAAGCTCTTTAAAGAATTCTAAAGATTATTAAGAGTTCGGTTTATTAAATATTAAAAATCAGTTGAGGTGTCTGAGATTTTGTTATTTCGGTAGCATAACGGATCCCTTTCTGACTAATGAAATTTCCATTAAAAAACACTGAGAAAATATCATCTCCTATTAAGAAATTTCTTATTTTATTATCAGAAAAGTATGTTTTTTTTTTAAAAGTTTATGTACTGAATACTTTTGCACTATGACCACATCGTGCAAAGCGCTGTAATATACGTTTTGTGTTGACTTACCCTCGACGCACGTTTTGATTTTCAACATAACTAGTTTAATCTCTAGCCTAGTCTAGTCTAGTCTAATCTAGTCTAGTCTAGTCTGATCTATTCTTCTAGGCAGATCGATGAGTCTCGATTTATCTACACTGCTGGGATCTAAGTTTATTGGGATAGTAAATTATAGCCTCCAGGAAGCAATATTAAACTTAATTTAACTTTTCGGGTTTTGTGGTCCAATAAAATTGAACTTATAATATTATAGTGAAAGCAGTAGGATTCAAGGATTTTTACGACACTGCACACCTATACCTACTAAAACTTTTTTCAGCATAAACGTTTATTTATTTTGCCTATGTTTTGCAAACGGTACATGTTGCAAGGGTAGAGAAAAATATATATAATAAAAACGTTTATTTGCTCAATTTTTTTACAAACTTATGAAATAGGTACAAGTATAAAAAAAAATGAGTTAGTGGGTAGGTGACAAATTTTTACATACCTACTACTTTCGACCAAAATAAAATGAATGGACAGGCCCAGTAGAAGCGCATTTTTGAAGATAACAAAATGAGCGCTGGCTCTCATTTCGTTTCAGTCGGTCTCTAGCCGTAGGAAGTGCAACACGTATCTATTGTTACGCGATAACAAAACATCTGACATAATAATGCATTCATATGATTTCCCGAAGTGTAAAATACACAAATAAAACCGGGATCTGTTTTTTGTAACAAATATACTGTATATTTTTATAATTAGGTGTTGAAGTATATGTCCGACGGTTTTGACTCGTTTTTACTGGGCAATTTCAATGGTTAGGGCCCGTCCATTCATTTTATTTTAGTCGAAGCCTACTACAAATAAAGTAGCCCTGGATCTCACACGAACACACCCCGTTCACCGCTTGCCCCCTTTCTGATTTCGTCTATTATTTCTAGCCGGTGGGTTCTGTGTCATGAGATTCAGTGCCTTCCGAGTTCAAGTTAGTGTTATTAGTAGATTTAAAAATAGGTTAGTACTTAATGTTTTTTTGGCATAGTGTAGCTAAAAATTAGTGTTTTGAAGCCGAAACGAACGAACGTAGAACCTCGTCCTTTTTAGAACTTGGGGCATCGAGATACAATACATAATAGAGACACAATCGTGCCAAAAAAAAAAATATACGAACCAAAACTCGGTGGACGATACGGAATGCGCAGACTTTTTGGTTAGTTACAAGGTAACCGCGATCTGACTACAACGCCGCACGATGTCAAAGCTACGACGACATAGCTTACAACTAACGTTGAACACTATGCAAGCGACATAACGTCTAAATTAGAGTAAATGTGTCATTGTGAAGTATATAATTGGCACAATGTATGAACAATGACGCTTGGTCGATTTTTGACTGTTTTCACTGAGAGATTTAATTTTATTTAATTTTATTTATTGAGGTACACAAAACAGGATACAGTCATAACAAAAACTAAATTAAGTGTTTTGACAAATTGTGGACCAAACCATATCCCAAAACATGCGTAGATTGTGACTACAGGAATTGTATCTTGATGACTTGGGGGGTTAAAAGTAAACTCTGATTGGCCGAGCCGTTCGCTCGGAAGCCCGCCTGTTTGAGTAGTAAAACGAACGATATTATGTCTTGATTTATATTCACAACTCTCGACAGACGTAAAGTTTTGAGTGCATTAGCGAGTGTTCAAGTTGTTGTGCAATTTTGATTTTGGGAATTTTCCTAAAGAAGGGAAGGGTACTTGCTTAGTTTAATTTAACTCGGATTGACGTCACAAACATTTTATCGACGTTATCAGAGGTAAAATATATTTTAATTTCATTCCTCCATATTTCCTGACTAGGCATCTTCAAGACTAGAGTGCGAATAGATAGATATCTTCTAGATCAACGTGCTCCATCCTCGGTCACACCGTCGCTTACCATCAGGTGAGTTGGTGGCCACTCTCTGTGTCACTCGTTGCTTGGCTCGTCTAGGACCACAGACCTATATCTAAGTAGACTCCACGAACGGTCCAAACTGGGACTGTGCCTTATAGCACGCTGGTTTATCGAACAGACGTTCTACAGCTATGACGAATTAATTAATTAAATTGTAATTATTATGATTGTTGTATTGTCATACTTAGTCATTAGGTTTTAATTTATATGTTTTATTTTTGGTTGCCATGTTAATTCATCGTAATTCGTCGTTTTATGTTCGTTATGTTAATTCTTCTTTATTTTTTAATATTTCGATAATATTTTATTTTTATTTTTTTCTTATGATAGGTACATTCTTCATCATCATCATCATCATTTCAGCCATAAGACGTCCATTGCTGGACATAGGCCTCCCCCATCGATCTCCAGAAGGGCTGGTTGGAAGTGGTTTGGATCCAGCGTTTCACTGCGGTTTCTTTTAGGAGGTCTGTCCATCTTGTGGGTAGACGTCCAAGGCTGCGCTTACCGGTCTGTACTAACATTCTTAGTACCTTAAAATTAGATAAGTGTTATTGTAATACTTTTTTATACCTTTTTACTTTACTATTAATAACAAAAACATGACCTGGGGCCTTACGGTTAGCTGTTTAAAGCAATCCAGTTTAGGTAATGAAAAAATGTTGCGCGACCGGAAACCGTATTTCGGCGCGACAAGGTTCACGTTCACGTGATTTTCCGAACTGCGCGGTTTTAACGTTAGTTTGATACCGCGTAAGCAGTTGGCCGTAAGGCCCCTGTAATCTATACTAATATTATAAAGAGGAAAAAATTGATTGTTTGTTTGTTTGCATTGAATAGGCTCCGAAAGTACTGAACCGATTTGAATAATTATTTCACTGTTGGGAAGCTACACTATGCCAGGCTATTTACATATTTTAGTAAATGTTTGAATCATCATAATTGAAAACGAATAACAGCGCTATCCTCGGTTTATCTCGCTATCCTTGAAACGTAATATCTTGTTTTTTTATGCCATATGTGGAAAACAAGCTAATGGGCCGCTTGATGGTAAGCGACAAGGCAAAGCGGTATACTTAACGTCGAGATTAAGAGTTTTTATTTACTAAGCGCAAGTACGACCTCACATGGAGTACTGCTCCCATCTTTGGAACGAAGCACCCAAGTATCAGCTTGAGCCTCTTGATGTATTACAGCGTAGAATTGTCAGAATTGTCGACGATCCCAAGCTCACTGAACACCTATAGAGCCAGTCAGCACGTGTAGAGACGTTGGGTCTCTCTGTATCATTTATCACATTTACTCTGCTGCTATCGCGGTTTTATCATAGGGCATAGGCTATATTATATATATTTTTTAAATAGGGAATCCTTACTAAATCTCCAATAATGTAAAAAAAAAAAACTTACACCCGTGCGAAGCCGTGGTGTGTTGCTAGTCAATACTATAATATTATAAAGAGGAATGATTTGTATGTAAGTACATTTGTAACGAATTGGCTCAAAAGTACTGGACCGATTTAAAAAATTCTTTTACTGTTGGGAAGCTACACTATCCCCGGGTGACATATGCTATAATCTATACCCTTGCGAAGCCGGGGCGGACCGCTAGTTAAAAATAAAATTCTTATGATTATTTCTAAAATGTATCAAAGCTAAGCAACGGATGATCCAGTCAGTCTCCAATGAGGGTGACCAAGAGTACGGTGAAGCGAAGCTAGTAAAGTATAATCTAATACTACATTGTAGAGCAAACATTGTGTAAATTGCCTACTCTAGCCCCCGTCGATTTAGCTCAATTCTCGTACAAGCCCATTAAGCCTAATAGGCGTGATCAAATTTTTAACCAGAAAGTACGTGACTGGGGAAATAATTCCACAAGCAACTTATCTGAATGGTTTCGACACTGAACTTTTGAGGGAAATCTACTGTTATTTCACCTGAGAAAACAATACAATACAACAAGGCAAGTTAAATATTAATAAAAGCTTCTAAGAAATAGAGATTTTAATTTAATGGATTTTATTTATAAATTTTTTATGCCAAAATCGGCAACCACCGGCCGACTGATGGTAAGCAGTCACCGTCGCCTATGGATACTTGTATCACCAGAGGCATCATAAATACGTTGCCGACCCTTAAGGACTATTAACTAGCCTTATTAAGAACCTCATGTTGTAGCTTCTAATATGTATCAAAATTTATAAAGACATCTTCAAGGCTAGACTGAACAGATTTCTTTTAGATCAATGTGCCACATCCTTGACCTCACCACGCTTATCAATCACCATTGGCTATCAAACGTATTCTAACTCATAAAAAATATTCAAGGCCTTTTTTCGAGAATTTTGTACTACACCTATGTGTTTGAATATTAATCAAAAAAAAGTTGATTCGTAGAAACGTAAAGAGGAAATCCATAGAAAATAAAAGGGCTTGGAAAAACATTTCCTGTACTTGTCAATGCTCGATATGAACATATAATTATATTAAAAGAGATCCTGACCCATACAATCAGTTAATACAGTAAATATTTCTTGATTGCCTTAAAAGGCTATGAAATAATTGGGACTTATCAACATTGCCTGCACTCTCAATTCAGTTGATTATAGTTATCGTCATCATCAGCCAGAAGACGTCCACTTCTGAACACAGGCTTTCTTCTAAGACCTCTACACTGAACAACAGCCTGGCATCGACATCCACTGGATGCCCGCGGCTCTCACGATATCATCGGTCCATCTAGTGGGAGGCCTACTATGCAGCGTCTTCCGGTTCGTAGTCTCCACTCAAAAACCTTTCTTCCGCATCGGGTTATAGGGTTCTTTGAGCGATGTGGTCTGCCCATTGCAAACTTCAACTTGCAAATTTTAATAGATATGTGTTTCCGGATTCTATTGCGCAAAGAAACTCCAAGCATAGCTCTCTCCATTGCCCACTGTGTGACTCTGAGTTTTTCCAAAAGGCCAACAGTTAAGGACCACGTCTCAGTAGCATATGTCAGTAGTGGCAACACTCACTATTTAAAGAAATTTGTTAGTTCATTAACTTTAACTCTGATAGTTGTATGTGTGTCTGATCGCACATCGTAAGTAACAACCCCTCGCACTCTTGCGTAACTGCAAGGTGGGTTGGCCCCGCGCCAGAGTTAACTATTATTGCGACCAAAACAAATGTTGGAGCGCCTTCGCAAATGCTAAGTGTTTTTGATTGGTTTGCTTGCTTCATTTAATTTAATTTATATTACACGGGAATTACTCACGTAAAATTAAGCCAGTCACTCCGGTTCATTTAATTTGTTTAAGGGTGATTTTATTCGCAGGTAGTGTTTTGGAAGAAATAAGGTTCATTAAGGTTTATTCTTTTGCTTTCTGAATTTCGGTTCCTGGTTGGGCAGATATAATATTTGGATTAATTAAATTATATTTTCTGTCTGAAACTTGCGTATATCTATACTAATATTATAAAGAGGAAAGATTTGATTGTTTGTTTGTTTGCATTGAATAGGCTCCGAAACTACTGAACCGATTTGAAAAATTCTTTCACTGTTGGGAAACTACACTATCCCCGGGTAACATAGGCTATATTATATTTTCAAAAAAATATATAAGGATCCTTACTAAAACTTCAATAATGTAACCCAAGGTGTAAAAAAATAAGATTTACAATTTTAAAGGAGACAATTTCTTTTGTTTGAAAAATAGGCCACCCACAAATTATAGCATATAGTAATAAAACTCATGTCGATTTGTTCCTCATAATCTCTAGATTCAGTGGTAATATTAGCTATATCCGATCTAACCGGAGTATTGAGAAATAAGTTAATGAATCTCACAATAACCTAAAACCTCACAATGAACAATTATATATAAGTTACTTTATTACTTAGGTTCTAGTGATTTACTACCTAATACTAGCGATTGCCTGCGCGATTTGGTTTGTCACAAAAATAAGTGATCATCCCATGAAAACTATGTACCTAGGTTTCCGGGATATAAAGTAGCCTAGTCATTATCAAGATTAAAACTATGTACATATTCAATTTCATCAAAATCTGTTTAGCAGTGAAGGCATAAGGAGACAGAGTTACTTTCGCATTTTTGCATCAGCACTTTTTCTAGCAATTGTGCTGATAATCATTATCAGCACGAGTAATGATTCCTTGCGATATTGTATGGCTAGGCGGAATTTAAAAAAAGACATTGTTGGTAACAAAATATTATTATCATAATAATAATTAAATAGGTAACCCAATCAGAAATAGATTCTTTAAACCTTCGAAAAGTGACAGCAAAGCTATACATTATCTAGCACATGATGCAATTTCGCGTATCGTAGGTATTGTAAAAACACCAGAGAACATTACTTAGGACATACGGAAATGTTCCTACGTTAGACCCTAATACGGAAAGTAGAAGCAGCACGCTTATAATTATACATAGTAAGTGCTGCTGCTGCCCTGAAAATACCGGGCACAGTAAGAGTAGGCATAGAGGTTGGTTGTGGGATATTCTTGCTGTCTTCAATATCCATAAGACGAATTGCCACAGCTATGTTACCATCTCGTAGCCTCTGCCTGCTCACAGTGCTGGAAACTTTCAGCCACCAAGCCATACAGACTTGTTCTAAGCGTTCTATCTGCACAAAAAGGGTGCAAAAAGGTATATAAACGTTTATTTATTGCACTCTATACAGGGGTACCTAGGTACTAAATAGCAAACTAGAAAAAAGATATACTAAACAAAAATACTACTTAATACTAGATATACTAGATATACTAGATATACTTAATATCTTTATTTTCAATGATTTCACTAAGAATTTATGAAATTACCTGATAATTTGAAAACTGCATAATCAATATTCCTTTCTGCAGAACAAGAACGCTGTGTTTGGTGTGTTCTTAAAATGGAACATCCACATGGAATGTAAATATTTCTATAGGTACCCAAATCTTCTTATTGCATCAGGAGTATGGATATTTTCTTGCAAAATTAATAGTAGCAGTATCTGCAAACTGCTAGTTGATTTAGCTGTAAATAAAAGCAGGTAAGTTAAAACAAATAGGGATAATAAAGTTAGTAATATTATAAGCAACACAAGTACGGATACCAACATGGTTTGAGACGTTTAAATGCATTGTTATCTATACCTCCTTCATCTTTTTCTTATATTTATATATATATATATAAGAGGCGATGTGTGTATGTATGTTCCCTAAAAAAAGGCTGGACAGATTTTGACGGGAGTTTCACTGGCAGATAGCTGATGTCATAAGGAGTATGTCATCTACGCGGGTGAAACCGCAGGGCGCAGCTAGTAATAAATAAAAATCAAATGGTGTTCTTAAGTAACGGCATAATTTGTGAACGTCTGAACCGATCTGACTTTTTAAAATGTTTGTAACCCTCGGGAAAGAAATATTGTCGAAGCCGAAGGCCGAGTCCTACGCGTACGAAATCGCGGGCATCAGCTAATACCTACTTAAATAAAAACTCACCTCGCAAGAAATCCACACACACACAAACGGCACAAATCAAATAGGTAAGATCTTTGGGAAAATCTTCAGTTGTCTCGGACAGTAATTATGTCTTCGCACAATTGTCTACGCGTTGAAATCTTACTACACAGTTGACAACAATTTTCTGGAGTAGGCGCTGTACATTGTACATGTTGATTTATTGTAGTTTCATAATGATACGGAAAAAATTGAGAGCACTATCAGACGATCACGCGATTTGAAACAAACGGAAAGTATGAATAGTGATGTGTGGTGCGAGTTATATCACTATTCACATATTATCATGAACGAGTTGACGAGACCAGTTTTGTGCAACTCGAATCAAATCTGTCAACAGTTTGTTACTGCGCCTGACACTGGTGCGAGACTGAGATCGAGTCAACTCAACTCAATAAACTGCTCCGTGTCGGTGCCAGGCCAGCTGGATGCGCTTAGCGATGTGACTGCGCTTAGCTATGTACGAGCGATTTGAGTGGGTTATTTGACCCGAGCGATGTTCAAACCAATAAAAAAACGAAAGCAGTGTGTGTCACATGTTCCACGGTCCACGTTCAATCAACGGAGTAGTACCAACTAGCAGGACCTATTCGCGTTGACACTTGCATCGAGTTAGTAATCATTCCAGTGTTAACTCATACAAATACTGACGAGACACATCACCAGAACCCACTACCGCCGATTCAAGTTGACTCCAGTTGCAACTCGAGTCAATAGCACGAGTTACTTAAGTAATTCGAGTCAGAAAAACTAAAGTATGAGACATCACTAGTATGAAGTAACTTGAAATAAGTCATAACTGCTGTCAATTTCATACCAACAAACGGCAAGATGGCGGATTTACGTTCCATTCCTCTATAATTTTACGAAACCATAGTATTACGGTTTCGGTAAATCAGTATTAGTAAATAATTAAAACTAGGATTAAAACATATTCAAGACGCTAATTATAAGCGTCTATAATACCATTAGCGACTATTGTATAATTATTTTTACTTAAAAGCCGATTACTATGGCCACTGTTGTAAAATATGGTCTATTTATCTTTGTATATAAATTCCTGAGCATGCATCCTTTTTCGTATTAAAAACGTTCCGGTCAAGTGACTATAAGGGAAATGAATGAATTGTGGCTAAAATCAAAACAACACATTTTATTCTTGATATTATTATTCCGGTTTCATTTTTCGCTTATCTTTCGTCCAAATGGTACAAAAAAAACGACAAATTTTATAGTGCTGGTCCCATCAATATATGCTAAATTAGGTTGGCCTAAGAAAAAAAATTTGGTGGGCCCAGGAAAAATTGTCTTCTTTGCGTGTTTGACAGTTCTAAGACAGGACAATGTCTGTCAGGTCAGCTAGTCTATACTAATACTATACAGAGGAAAGATTTGATTGTTTGTTTGTTTGTTTGTTTGTTTGCATGCTTAGCATGCAAACAAACAAACAAACAAAGCAAATGTGTTGAACGGGTAATTAGATGGCTATATGCTACATTGTATTTCATTATATTTTACGTGTTGCTTATAAATCTGATTAGTAATTTTTGCGACGACAAACTAAATTCATTTATTGTTAGTAATATTCTCATGGAAGTGATGTATTGTCTTATATGAGTATAAATATATTTAAACCCTAGCTAATACAGAGCCCTTCTAGTAAATATGAAATGGAGTGTAGTGCTTAAATTCTATGAAGAGCAGTTTTAGATTGGAAGGTCTTAGCTATTGTAAGTGGTAAGACACGCCATGAGACAGTGAGAGGGTGCAGGCGCTCCTTTTTAAATAAATTTCAATCTAAAATCTTTTGATCTTTTGATAAAATATTTCAATCTATAATCTTTTGATGGGAACGTACAATGATATGGTAAACAGATTCAAGCGTCAAGCTTGGCTTCTTATCCTTCTCATCTCTAGATTAGTACGCCTACAAACTAGGCAAAACATGATACAAAGTGACAAATATTTTAACCCACCTATTGTGCATGCGTTTTTAAATGTCTGTATGATTTACTCGTGTTTTGTGCAAATAAATTATCTTTATCTTGACTAATATATATCTTATATTATATTAATACTTCGACGCAGCAACACTCTAAATGTTTTTCATACAATTCAGTGTCCGTCACCATATAACGGTTACCACAGCATTGTGCTTTCTCATCAAAATACCAAAGCTTCAATGACCTTTTAATACGATAAAAAAACCCAACGGTAACGAGCGTCTTGTACTTTACCCACTAATGAGTTTGCACAAACTTATTTTTATTTTTCCCGAAGATATAAAACGAAGAGTAATAAATTCATCACACCAAGCGCCATAATTCTAGCACCGAGTCTACGTCATTACTGCTCGGCTCCTGCTCGGCTTGCACGGTTTCCTCTACTCGTAAAAGTCTAATTCACTCACGAGGCTGTTCTTCGTACGGATATTACGACTTGGTACAAATTGGGAGAGGCAGCGATTGGTAAAATTATCTACCATACTAAACGACAACCCTCGCGAAAGATGGGATCATAAAATGGAATTTGTGATGCTTTAGCTTGCACTTATAAGCCATGGGGTGTATCTTAGTTAGTTCATAGAATTCACAACAATACAATAAATATAAATATTTTTTTTTTTTTTTTTTGGGACATTTTTGCACACACGGTCATCTGACCCCAAACTAAGCAAAGCTTGTGATATGGCTGCCAGAGACTGATATACATACATATATAGTTTTAAATACATACTTAAATAGATATTAACAACCAGATATAGAACAAACATAACAGATGGCATAACAAGAGAGAGGCCTATACCCAGCAGTGGGATAAGGAAGGCTGTGGATGATGATGATGATGATAGAACAAACACAAATGTTCATCACACAAATGTTTGTCCTACGTGGGAATCGAACCCACGCCCTCAGGCTCAGAAGGTAGGTTCACTACCAACTGGACCAACGGGCTATCCTTTACAATAACACTTTAATCATACCATAAAAGGAACATTAAAAGTAGAATAAGAAAGAAAAAGAGGTTCCTATTAGTTTTACAGCATTCATTATTATCATCAGCCAGAAGACGTCCACTGCTGAACATAGGCCTCCCTTTAACCTCCACACTGAACGACAGCCTGCCTTTTGCATCCACTGGATGCCTGCGACTCTCACAATGTCGTCGGTCCATCTAGAGGGTGGCCTACCTACGCTGCGTCTTCCGGTTCGAGGTCTCCACTCAAGAACCTTTCTTCCGCATTGGTTATCGGTTCTTCGAGCGATGAGCCTGCCCATGGCTACTTTAACTTGCAAATTTTAACAGCTATATCAGTGGCTTGGTTCTTTGGCGAATATCCAGGTTCCGGATTTCATCGCGCAAAGAAACTCAAAAAAATTAACTGGTGCAAATAAAATATAAATTGAATCTAAAATGAGTCGTGGTACTGGCAATTCGAAACAAATTGGTTGGTAATGAGACCTGTTCAGGGCCTTCTTCCGGTAAGCTTAACTAGATGGTACCATTTTTTATATGTAGTCACGATTAAGACACTTGCCACAGAATATAAACACGTCATTAACAGGTCACCAAGAGATTGGCCTAGCCGAGTTTGGGGCCCACTGTTAAGTCAATTATAACCTCTGTTAGACACAATTGATAATTATGTATAACTACGATGTGATAATGTAAAAGCGTTTCAGAAATAAATATTTACTTTACTTTACATTAAATTGATAAACCTTAAACCTCGAATCGATAATTCTAGACGTAGATAATCGCGGTGGCGCCATATTCTTTGCAATGTCAAAATAATAGTTTCGCAGTTCTCTGTATACGCCAATACCAAGCCAAATAAGCGTGACTTAATGTGAAATAAATAATGAGAAAGTAAAAAAAATATCGATGGGATGAGATCCTGTGACTTGCACTCGACACCGGCCCGGATATCCCCTCCGAAAACCCACTACACCCGGTTATTGGCTGGAATGGTCCGCAAAAATACGATTCGGCAATATGGCCACCCGATTTAGATTTGAGTGTCCATTTTGCTTACCGGATATTTGATTGAGTAGATTGAGGTGAGCCAAAGGTTAGATTGAGAGATAGCGCCTTGCTAGGAATATTGTAAAAAAATGTATGCAAAGGTTGTTTGAGTTTTCAGAAGGTGCGACTTTACTAGTTTCTTGGGAAAGTTAAGTAGCCTCTTACATCATCATCATTGTCATTCACAGTCTTCTTTTGTCTATCAGCCTTTTTCTTGCTATGCCATCTGCCTTGGTCCTGTGCTAATCGAATCCAGGGTCAGGGTGCAGCTGGATGACCTAGGTGCTTACTTTACATCGGCCACCACTTTGTCACTACCATACTCTATCTGTCATCACTACGCCAAGCAAACCTGTTCTGCCCAGGTCTAATTTAGTTCATTACCACGATTGCGACGTCTCGGACTTGTTGTTTTACGGTGGACTTCGATATTACGAACTCAGCCTTGGAGTTTGATGCCTAGCATGGATCTAACCATGGCTCTCTATGCTACCCTGATAAACATTAGCACTCGTCATTTTGTCTCGTCTGTGAGCGTCCAAGTCTCAGCACCTTAGTCATGGTGGGCAGGATACAATTGGTTGAAAAAGCCGGTTTTCAGACTATGGGATAGGTACGGCGTGCCTTGAGGATTACATCCTTAAGTCGCGCCTCTGATATAACCTAGTACTTACTATACCCGAGAGGTAGGAAAAAATATTTGGTGTATAAATACATTAAAACAAAATATAATACATTAAGACAAATGAAAAAATAACTTTTAACAATCTCATCTCCCACTAGGATTCCCTCAGTCGTGAATACTATGAAACACACAAAAACGCGGGCATAAATACTTATCTACACTAAACTATGTAATAATCTACTACTTACGGCAGAGGCCTTCAGGCGGCCTGACAACAATGTCAGAGTTTTTTGTGGGTTTCGTTAGTCCGGATAAATTGCCTTAAGACAAGCCACTGTCTATACGAACTTACTTATCTACCCTAAACTATGTTATAATCTACAACGTACGGCAGAGGCCTTCAGGTGGCCTACACACTCTGACATTAAGACTATCCGTACTTATATACTCTAAACTATGTAATCTACTACGTACAGAAAACTACTAACGTAATAAATATTTACAACACCTTTTCTAGGTGAATGTTTCATATTCTGTCAGTTAAAGCTCGCGTTGTTGGCGCTAAATAAACGTAAAAGTAAACCTATAATAACTTATTATGACATCCCGCGTTGCCTTTTAATGCACCGTGTTTCGTAAATTATTCAGTCAAGCTGACTGAGCGATATTAAACGAATGAAACAAGATGGAACAAGTATTTTGAAAATTTTACAAAGAAATCTCGTGCCTTTTGAGTTAATCGAAAAAATGGTAATAATAATAATAATAAATGGGCCCATTTAGTGGGTGGCAAGTCATCACCTGCCTAAGTATTTCGAAATGAGGCATAAGTGGCAGGTGCCGTACCTCATACCATAGACCAGTTCACCACCATTAACAGTTCATCATAATAGCCCAGTTTTTCTTATTACCCGTACTGTGCAATAGTTTCATATTTCCATTCGCACACATCCAATAATTGTATTTTTCACTCAACAGGGCCTCTTGGTGTTGGTTTTGGCCCCACCAACGCCTGCCAAATGTCCGGGCTAGACCCGAGAATAATTTCAAATAAAGGGAATAATATATAACTTAACTTAAAAATAATGCAAAACCGGCAGTATAATAGGCGGCCTTATCGTCTTAAGCGATTTCTTCCAGGCAACCTTTGGATACCCTTTGGAACCTTTAGCTGCCTGCCAAGCGTGGGGATTATGGCAACACCCCTCTCTACGAGGGAGGCCTTTGTTCAGCAGTGGACGTTTACAGGCTGATGATGATGATGATGATGATGATGAACCTTTGGATGGACATAGCTGAGACAGGAGTAGGGTCGGCGGTGTAGACAATACATTAATATACATACATACAAATAAATACTGAATATGCAAATAATACTATTTATTTACCAGTACATACTATAAATAATACATACATACATATATACGTACCAATTATAAAGGAAGATAGTGATTGTAGACTAGATTTTTGAAAATAGGAAGAGACTTGGCCTGCCTGATAGAAGGAGGCAGCTTATTCCACAGCAGGACAGCTTGAACAGTGAAAGATTTACTGTAGGAAAGGTTAGTATGAGAGGACGTATGTGGTACAGTGTTTTTTGGAAATTTCTACTCGTTAATTCTCGATCTTGCCTTAAATTGCAAACAAAAAATTGTGAGTAAAAATACTATATTTAATAGAAAAGGTGCTCTCGCCTTTGGGATGGCTCAGCTAAGTAGCAGCTTGGGGCATTGGAGTCTATTGAGGAACGTGTCAAGAGGCTCATCAGCAACGAATCCTTAGTTCAGATTAAATTTCTCAGTTTTGAGCATCGACGTAAAACTGCTAGTCTATCGGTTTTTTATCGGACACATTTCGATTTTGTGCATCGGCTCTGCATGATCTAATTCTCTCCTGCCCATTTTTCTATCGGAATGCCAGAGTGAGCACGAAAAATCAACACCGCTTTATGGTTGATATTCTAATAACACGTACAAAGCGTTTTGATTCCACTTTTATTGTGCCAACTGCCATATCTGTGGAATGCGCTGACTGAAAGGATGTTTCCCGATAGTTACAATCTGGGTGTCTTCAAATCACGAGTGAATCGGTTTCTTCTAGGCAAGCGCGCTTTATGTAGACCAAATCATCACTTTTAAAATCAGGTGAGTTGACGGTAAAACGCAAGCCTATTACTAAATAAATACATTACTGCAACGATAGGTAATAGAGATACATATGGACGTGAAAATGTGTGCTGATGCGTAGTCGAGGCCAGCATACGTGAGTCCATAAATATCCAGCCACCATCATGGCTTGTATACTTTTATCTTATAAGTTTCATGGATATTCATGTAAAATATACATAAATAAATTTACATTTTCTTGTTTGTCTGTAAATTCCAAATCTTCTATTATTTATGTTAATAATATATAATCCTTTTTAAATGGTATAACAGACTCAAAACTCTTTTCATAATGTTGGCAGAGACAAAAATTGTTCGCCAATTAATTTAGGAAGGCCGAGAACATAAATTAAATTTATTTCAAAGTGTGTTCTTAAAATAATTGGCAATACACTGTTTTAAACTATCACGGTTGTTCACTAAAGTTATAAATGAATATTTACGGGATATTTACCGGGAAGAAACATGTCTTCCCGTGAACATGGTGCATGTAACTGCGCCGAAATATCGGGAGCTCATTCCACAACCTTACCACGGTAAATATCCCGTAAATAATCATATAACTTTAATAAATGGCAATGTTTGTAAAAATAGCTTAATTCATCGAATTTATTATCGTCCAAGGTTTTTGGGTCTTGTCCATTGCAGTTGTATAAAAAAATTGGTGTACAAATCCGATGAACCTTCTAGAAATATTGTTTAGTAAGCCTTTACGATTTCATATTGGTCTTCCAAGACGCTAAAATTTCCCAACCCACGTACCCCCAATATTTACCAACAAAATAAACAGCTGTATTTCACAAGTATAAGGTCTATTGCCGCTTCGTTATCCAAGTAGCTAGTGACTAGCCTGCCGGCTAGGCCGAGCTGCTGGCTTCAGCGATGGATCGCCACGTACGGGCCCGTTGAATAATACATTTTGCACAACTGTGACCATTGAGTACTTTTGTGGTGTAAGTGAAGGAGGTAGCGGGAGCAAAAGCAGAGACGGCAATTACTAAATAACCAACAGAACATTTTTAATAAAAAGAATAACCATCGACTGCACGGGGAGTTCAACAAACATAATTCATTCCGTAATTTTCCACCCTTAGAGGTGGAATATTTTCTTCAAACTTAAATAATACCACTCTCAAGATATAACCCATTCAATAAAAGAAAGACCGTCTTACTACAAAAGATTTAAGAACGCTTTAGACATGTGTCTAGCAATTGTTTCCCTGTGAAAAATATGTTAAACACATGTCTAAAGCGTTCTTAAATCTTTTGTAGTAAGACGGAGAAAGTTTAAATCAGAAAAAATCGGCGAAAGTATCGCGTATAAACACAAAAAAAAAACAATATAATCGAATTGTACTCAATTCGTTCGACTGTTACCATATCTTCTTGTGCGACATCTGTAAAAAAGTTATATATATTTTTGTTGATTTAGATTTTCTTAGATTATGAGTTTAAAAAAAATAAAATATAATAGGCTTGCATGCGACCGCCACCTCGATGATTGATACCTAAGACAAGCCTTTTAATAATAAAAATAAAATACTTTTATTTCAGGCATACGAGTAAAACCTTTATCATTTAGAAACACCATAGTCTGTTAGTGCAATACTTTACCAATTTTTGGTGTGTTTCGAATCACATTGTTGAGCTTGTTGGCGTGATTCAGAATGCGCTTTTCGAATGATGCCTATATATAGTGTCAGTATCGCATACTAATGCTATCTATTCCTCTGCCTATTTGGAGTATTTTCACGACTATCCCGGTAATGATTTTTTAAGGAATTAGTCTGCTTAATATAACAGCGAAATTGGTGAAACCGTGTGGTGCAAGCAGCTAGACAAAAAATCGCTCTCTGCTCCTAACTCAACCCACGCCTCAGCACATGCAGGAGGCTTTCCCAGTAAACGAAGTTAAGTCAGGTGCCAATTCCAGGCGCGGCTTGGTTAGTCTTATTTTACGATAGCCTTTCCTTCTAGAGATAGCCTTCTGTCATAATTGCACTGGGACTGAACTGCCGGTAGTAACAGTTGTGCAGACATGGGATACCGATTCGAGTATGTGGACATTTTGGTTTATCTTTGTAGACGTCTAAGTGTCACAATTTGTGAAATTGAATATGGCGTGTGGGTAAAATATCACAGTCGTCTATGGACACCTGAAACACGGCAAGGCATTCTTGATGCGTTTTATTGATCCTCTCTGTTATTGTTAAAAAAGATAGATGATATGTTGACACTTCAAATCTAAGGAATGATGGTGAACTATAAATAAAATAGCTGACCCGACAGACGTTGTCCTGTCCAAATTTCTTACAAAGAAGTACTTTCAGTTGTTCAAGAATTTTCCGATTTTCCGGAAAAAAACGAACGTCGTCTAAAGCTACGTGTAATACCAAAAGCACCACAATACTTTGCCGGCCTTGTAAGACTTTATTAACAAGCCTTTTGAAGATCCCCATGTTAGCTTCTTGCAAATACTGCGGGGGTTCATTTCACATTTTGCAGGTGAAGGGCAAAAAAAATCGTGGAATTGCACAGTGTTCAATTTCCACAAATTTTGTATCTGAAAGCGAAAAGAACATAATATATTATATATGGGACTGATAAAACGGTTGTTTTAAACGTTTATCGGGACTTATCACGTATTATTTAATTTAGGTAAAAAAATATGTACCTTTCGCTCTAAATTAAATAATACGTGATAAGTCCCGATAAACGTTTAAAACATGTGTTCAAATCGCGAAAGTTTAAAAATTACTATGATAAAACAGTGTTGGAGTTTTATTTTATTTCCTTAAAATGTTCTAGACCATCGTGACCTGTATCAATTAAGATTATAAACAATGAAAGAAATATTTGATAAAATTATAAACATTGTTTGTTTACAGTGTATTTACGGGTGCTACGTGCATTCTGCCATCCTGCCTACATTCCACAGAAGATGCTACTGGCTATTACAAGTAAGTGTAAGAAACGTTTCTTATTCACATTTAAAATAATGCCACTGAACGTCGCAATATAGTATGACATAAAGAAATTTTTTTGAAAAAAAATAATAATAAAAAAACCGACTTTCTAGACTATAACTACCTACATACTCGTTTAAACATACACTAAAAAAAGAGGAAAAATTACAGTTAAACATAAATTTAAAAACCTTATTAAAATGTTTGCTGAAACGAACCAAAGAGAATATAACCGCTAAAAGTGTACCACAAACCAAAACGTCGTTCTGTTTATATTGCTTTGTTTTAGTTGTTTTTTTTTTTTTCAAAAAGAGCCTAATCAATTTCTTTATTTTTAAATTATATTGGACCCCACTTCTGAAGTATGACCAACGAAACAAAAAAGCAATCATCAGTTGTTAATTTATAATTGGCGGAGTAATCGCTTAACCAACACTTTAAAAAACATACAGTCGAATTGAGAGCCTCCTCTTTTTTAGTCAGTTAAAAACTGCCAAAAATATTTGGCCTAAAATTGTAAATTTGACCCACCGTCTAAAGGCCAAACTTTTCCTTTCACAAACCCTTCTGTTACATCAAATCTATACCCACTGCGAAAATATATGTACCCGTACATAAACAGAAGGCAATCTCGTGAAAGCAAGATATATTTCTGCCTCAGAGTGGAATCCCAGATATCTTGAAATACGTCTTTTTGAAACCACGACACGGAACCGTGCGGCTCGATCCGGATTGATGAAAACGCCAATAGGAAGTTCCCAATTCAATATTTGTGAAATATTTTCACTTGGCTACGTTGGATATTAATGGGATTTCTTCAGGCTATCAGATTTTTGCGGCTAAAGTATTATTTGGAACGCGAGCGTACTTAAAAATTTAAAAAAAAAACTACGAATGCGGGTGTTATTTGGAGGACGGAATATATTTTATTTTTCATACGTTTTTAGCCGAATTACCATAAAACAGTTACTTTAATCCTTTACTAATATTAAAATACTAATTACAAATTTTTTTCTTAACTTTGGGTATTACTGCTATGCTAAGCAATGATATTGCAATATTTGCTTACACTTTTATTGTGCGATCTGCTAGTCTGTGATATTCGCTGCCAGAGTGGGTGTCCCCGATAGTTACAATCTGGGTGTCTTCAAATCACGAGTCAATCAGTTGCTTCCAAGCAAGCATGCTACATCGTAGACCGCATCATCGCTTAACATCAGGTGAGTTCGCAGCCGAACGCAAGTTTATTATTTATATTAAAAAAAAAAAACATTGAAAGCTTCCTTTGCGCATTCCACAGACTAGTAGTTTACAAAAGTGGAATTAAAGCGTTTCATACGGGTTTTCGGTTTTTTTTTTTATTTTATTTTTTTATCGCCGATAAGTCCGCCTTTGACGCCTATTGGTAAGCGACGATGTGGTTAAAGATAAAAGCACGCAGACAGAAGATATCTTTTAACTCTGGCCTTGAAAAGGCCCAGATTATATCTCCCAGGAAACAAGGAAGCGGGCAGGTTGGTCCAATCTTTGGCCGTACGGATTAGAAACGTAGTATTGAAACGTTTAGTACGTATCCAAGTAAAAACTACAATGTATATGGTAGTGGGCCGTTTTCCTATTTATCCTGTAGTAGAAAGGGGATGGCAGGATAAGGTCATGTAGCTCTGATGCACATTCTCCGAAATGAATCCTGTAGAAAATTGACAGACTCGCTACTTTGCGGCGGTGTCCTAGACTGAGAAGTTTTTTACTCCATACGTAAGTAAGTCGTATATGAAACCCATCTAAAGCTCGAGCTTAGAAACTGTTCCACGTTATGTAATGGGAATTAAAGTTTAATGTTTAATGAGCCATGTATGAGCTGCCGTTTCATTAGTTTCGTTACACGGCCGACGCGGGTGAATTATGAAGATGGAATTCTGTTTACAGTGTATAATTATGCTGTCTATGACGGAAGTGCATTAAGGATTTATCAAAATTAATAATAGGAATTCATATGACAACAACATGCACTGGGCCAGCATGATGGATTAAGGCCCACCCTCTCTCTCATTCTATGAGAGAAGACCTGTGCCCCAGGCCTAATAACGTAAATTTAGGACCAATTAACACTGAAACCCTCCCTTTTTTTATTTGACGGGTGGGAAATTGTAAAATGATACCCAGCTGCATTGGGGTGAAGCCGGGCAATGTGAAATTGCACCCACTAAAACCCCCTCGGTGCCAACCTCTGTGCCAGACAGTAGGTACCGAGATCTCCATAGGAACACACCGGTATCCTCCTAGCACACTGCCTGAAGCAACGCTCCCGGGAAATGCTCGGGGGGGGGGGGGGCGGGGGGGGGGGGTTAGACAAGAGACGAAGAATTAACAGAAAGTGGGTCTTGTCTTACCCCCCGCGCCTTTACAATGGCGTGGGCCACATCGCGCTGTTGTTTTCTCTGGGCTTGCTGAATGGAAGGTCAGATCCCCAAATCAGTTTTCGGAATATAAACCATAAAGAGATGTCTTTTTTTTCGTTCTAGACAACTTAGCTACCACAAGTAAAAAATTCTATAGAAGGAAGTCCCTTATGTGTTCTAGTCCCTGCACAGAATACCATTGCTCCTAGCGGAGGTTCCCAGCTTGGCATCTAACCATGGCATGTTTGCTAAGGTCACACGCCACGCTAACCTGCATATTACATTGTATACAATTTAGGTTAGCTTGGCATGTACTTTCGACCATACTTAAATATTAAGATCTGTGAAAACGCCCAGTTTGTTAGTAAAAATAAAAGTATTTAGGTCAAAAAGTAAATTTATAGGCACTTCAATTTGTTCTGTCAACTTTTCACTGACGGGAATGGTCTCACGCGAAAACGAGATGAACCTAATTTTTGTTTACACGCGCTTAATTTACGTTTCTATCTAAGGCCATTAATTTGTATGAGTGCAATTATTTAATATTTTTAATCGGTTTTTTATCACTAGCGTTCGGTAAGAGGGTCATTGATGACTCAAAAATATCACTTTGCTTCAACTTTGTTAAGGTTAGCATCGACAAAAGGTTATTTTCCTTTTGTCAATGAAGGTTAGTATATAATTTAATATCGAACTAGTCCCATGGCAAAAAACACCATTGCGTTTACTTTTTTTTTATTTTCTTCGACTATGTCGGTCCGTACCATGTCAATAACTTTATACTCTGTGAAATGAAGTTAACGACTATTTAAAACCCTGACGTGTGATGTGAACCTAAATCTATGCTCATTTTTTGGCAGAAAATTAATTTCAACTGATTTTTCTCAGTTATTTGTGCACGCGAATAAGTGATCTTTTACACCCACAAACTATTAGTGCCCCTCGCTTTGCTCGTGCGGCACCAACATAACGCGTGTGTAAAAGATCACCTACATTCCTTGTGTAATCTATTATTACAGTAACATGATTTGAAAAAGCCGACTCGTAAGTGAAATTCAGTAAACGGGATTCATCCTCTATTTTATTCCTCTTGGAAGGTGGAAATATTTCCTATAATTTAAATGAGACCACCTTTGAGATACAACTTATTAAATAAATAAAAATATTAAAATCAGCGAACTTATTGCATAACAAACAGTATAAACGCACAAAAAAAAACAGTCTAATGAAACTTCTTTTTTTAAGTCAGTTGAAAAAAACATTCTCCAAATCCACTAAGCTTTCTATCGTTCTTTACACTATGACATTTTGTAAATACCATCGTATAACCACAACAGTGGAAATGTCAGAGATAATTGAATTTCTGATCGCAATGCAGCGCCTGTTTGTCGGTGTAACAGGTGTCAATAGTGTTGACTTAGCTAGGAAAGAGCCAAAGTTGGACTGGGGCCGAATTAAAGCCGAATCGTGATCGAAATCAGACCGATTTGAGATTTGTGCAACCGAAACGATGTAATTCAAAATTCTTGATAAAAATAACAAGTGCACATGCCATCTTAAAATGAGATCTAGTGGGAGGCCTACCTACGCTGCGTCTTCCGGCTCGTGGTCTCCACTCAAGAACCTTTCTTCCCCATCGGTTATTGGTCTCGAATAACGGAACGTAACGTTACGCTACTTAAGAACAATGACAATATAACCACTTGACTGCTCATCCTTTACCCCGCATAGGGCAAAGGTTCTAACATGTCAACCCAAGCTATTTCGAGCGGGGCCAATCCTAGGCGCGAATTGAATGCATGACTTTTGATTCTCCAATCACAAGCGCCGAGTCGTGCCGAGTCTCCAATCACAAGCTGCCCCCACGAACGCCATGGCATCATTTTGCAAAAGGAAATTTTGACTACATGCGCGATCAAGTGGTTATATGTATTATCTTTGCTTAAAAACCAGAGTCACCGTCACATAGCTGTTAAAATTTGCAAGTTGACGTGGCAATGGGCAGGCCACATCGCTCGAAGAACCGATAACCGACGGGGAAGAAAGGTTCTTGAGAGGAGACCACGAACCGGAAGACGCAGCGTAGGCAGGCCTCAACTAGATGGACCGACGACATTGGGCGAGTCCCTGGCATCCAGTGAATGCAAAAGGCAGGCTGTCGTTCAGTGCGGAGGTTAAAGGGGGAGGCCTATGTTCAGCAGTGGACGTCTTATGGCTGACGATGATGATGTTGATGATGCCATCTTAAAATAAGAAAAACATAAGTGTTACATACGATATTTATGTTTATTGCATTGTAGGAAGAGCTCAGTTGTTGCCAAGTTCGAACGTACTTTTATTCATTTTTTCACACTGCTCATATTTACGAGTATAAATATTATTCAAGCTTTTATGATTTAAAAGAAACCTTTGCTCTACTTACTAGCCATCGATGCTTTCTATTCTACGTAAGTTTTACCACAGAAGACAATAGATTTACTGGCAAAAGAGGAAAAAATAACAATAATTTTATTTATAACAGATTTTTTTTTTTATATTTTCTTTTACTCTTCTTATATATTTTTTTTTTTTTTTTCTATTAATTAATATGATTATTATTTTGTATAAGATAAGGATGCAAATCTGGACAGTAAACTAATAATAGGTTTACAGTTTACACAAAATTTTGTGGAAATTACTTAAAAGTTAGACAACTTAATAAAAACTTAGTTGAAATTATCTGGGCTATTACTAAAAACTTTGATGGTATCTGGGCAATTGTATGAAAATAACACCAAATAAATAAGTGAAAATCTCTACAAGTACAATATTATGTGTTAAATGTTTATGAGGACTTATCGAGTTTTTTTTTTTGGTAATAGTTATTTATGATACAAGTGCGGTAAGTTGGTTATTACAAACGAGTAGACGAATGAAAGCCCGAGACGAAGTCGAGGGCTTACCATAGTCACGAGTTTGTAATAACCAATCCGCACGTGTGCCATACAACGTTTTACAACACATTTGCGTGAAAAAAAGGCTACAAATGAAACAATTTTTATGGAAATGGAAATTAAAAAAATACCGTAAAGTACACGCACGGTGCTATACATCTGAGCATGCAGTAAAATTCATTACCGCACGCTCCGTTGTATGATGTGTAATGTTTAACTTTCGAACGATGTATACAGGCTTCGTAAGTGCACTTTTTGAGCAAATGTGTTGTAAAAATAAATACCTATTTTTCGCTCGACGCCTTGACCATGTTACAATGGCCGTAGTCACGAACTGACTGAAAACTGCGGGTGAGTCCGGCGAGAAGAGCGGGTGTTTTGTTCTTCTACCCTCATTTGACATTGGAAAGTTACAGAAAACAAAAAAAAAGTCAAGTAAAATTGTGTAACCATTTTTTTTGTTAAACTTAATTATAAATTCGGCATTCAATAAAATTGACCCAGCACTAGGTAGTGTATAATCCTTGGATCACAAATTGCGCAAGCATGTTATCGAAGTAGATGCCTTACTATAATAATTCATGGAGGCGCCGTGACCACTTAGTGCTTGCACGTAATCTACTACCTATAATTATATTTTAGAACTAGCTGACCCGACAAATGTCCTGTCTTAGAACTGTCAAAATTAAATGCGCGAAGATTTAAGTTTCCTGTACTGCGCATATTTCTTAATTTATCTTTCCGTTAGAACCTTCTACAAAGTATTAGAAAACTTTAAAAAAAGTTGAATGAAATCGGTAAAGTTGTTCTCAAGTTATGGCGTGACCAAGGTAAATAGGTATTTTTTTTAAATATATACTAGCTGGGTCCCGCGATTTCACGCGTGAGTTAAAATCGTCTTTAAGTTTACTGAAATTTACAATTTTTCTGCGCAATTTACAACCTTCTACAAAGTATTAGAACCTTCCGAACCGAAAAAGAACCTTAGAACCGAACCTTCTACAAAGTATTAGAAAACTTAAAAAAAAAGATGAATGAAATCTGTAAAGTTGTTCTCAAGTTATAGCGTGACCAAAGTAAATAGGGGTTCATTTTTATACAATATATAAATTATTTACTACTAGTAGTGCTTCGTGGTTTCTTCCGCTACCCTACTGGAACTAATTTGCAACATATATAGATAGAAAAAAGTATGTAGAGAGAAAAATAAATCAAATCCCAACTACAAAAAAAAAAACGGCATTAGTTATATAGATACAATGTCTTCAGCTATAAAAAACGACGCAGTTGTGAAGACTGATGACAGAAGTGAAAATGCATGTCGGTGACGCGAACTTATAAGTTTTGCTCCTACCAAAACTCGCTAAACATGGCTACAGAAGTTGTCACTTAAAAATAGTGTTATACGGCTTTATAAAACTTTATTACTTTCGTTTATGAATTTATAATGGAATTGAAACTATAGACAGTAAATTGTTTCCAGAGACGGTAATTTATAGTATTGAAGTGTGAATGCTAACCGCTGGTAACGTATTACTGTGTCGGAGTAATTTCCCATGTGTACTGGTACTTGTGACACAGTATACAGTACAAAAACAGTACCAAGGATTGGAATAACCTGCCAGCTTCCTTGTTTCCTGAGAGATATAGCCTTTTCAAGCCCAGAGTGAATAGGTATCTTCTAAGTCTGCGTATTTCATCTTCGACCACATCGTCGCTTACCAACAGGCGAGTTGGTGGCCAAAAGCAGACTTTCACAGCGATAAGAAAAAGTACTCTACCTAAAACGAGCTTTTGGTAACAGAAACAATTATAAAATTATAAAAAATATAATTTATCTAAGTTTAATTTAAGGATAAGACAAGTGAGCAGAGCAGTTTATAATTACTTTAGCATATGTTTGAAAATGTTTTTAAATGAATCATCCTCACCATCTTTAGCTTAAATTTGTCCAGGTTTGTCCAGATTGCAGAGTAAATACATTCAATCAACCATCAGTACAAAAACCGTACAAATATTGGCTTGCCCAAATTTATTTCACTTCGTCCAATTACTTTTTCAGTAATCATAAGTAATTTAATTTTTCGACTGATCTGTTGTACTTTGTACTGGTACATTTAATTAAAGACAGTTTTTAGGCGTTCCAATTTGATTGCAATTGTTAAAGTTTGAGTACTGTTTATTACTGGATTGAGAATTGTTACATACGGGCCCATACTGACACATATTGCTCGGTATTTATTTTGTGGGTAGAAGGAAATTGAAACGAGGCACTCGAGAGAGCGAGTTATTATTGTTTTCGCTTTTATAACGGAAGAGAAACTGAAACTTTCCCTCAAGTAATGTGTGAGTTCGAACTGATGCTTTGGAACTTTTGTATTTGGTATTATAAGTGCCTTGTGTTCGTATTTTTGGTGTTTGATATCTAGTAACGCATTGTAAAGATATAAATGCCACAAGGAGGCTATATAAGATGCATTATTTATAACCGTTATGAATATCAGGGGTTATTTAATTTTAAAAATAATGTTTTTTTTTATGTCTCACTATCTATCTATATATATAAAAGCGAAATTCATCTACTCACTCACTCACTCATTAAACACGAAATCTCGAAAACGACATGACCTACGAAGCTGAAATTAGGCAGGTAGATTCCTTATGGGATGTAGAGGTCCACTAAGAAAGGATTTTACGAAAAGGCCGAATTAAGGATGACAAAAGGGGGTTGAAAGTTTATATGAAAGTCTGCGCGTACGAAGTCGCGGGTAACAGCTAGTATAATATTATAAATGCGAAAAGTTTGTTGGTTTGTTTGTTCCTCTTTCACGCAGCAACAGAACAACGGATCGACCCGATTTTTCGTATGGGTATAGTTCAAGGGCTGGAGAGTGACATAGGCTTTTCATCATCATTATCATCACCAGTTTTCATAACTACGCGGGTGAAACCGCGGGGCACAGCTAGTCTTATACATACAATAGATCTACGTTTGGCTACGAACTCGCTTGATGGTAAGCGACGGTGTGGCCGAGGATGGAACACGTTGATCTATAAGAAATCTATTCACTCTATCCTTGAAGATGCCTTGATTGTAGTTCTCACGAAACAAGTAGGACGACAGGGAGTTCTATTCTTGGGCAGTACGTGTCATAAATGACGACCTAAATGGTTGAGTACGAATCTGGAATTTTCACAAGGAAAGGGTAGCGTGCAGTCCTTTTACTTGTCCTGTAGTAAAAAAGGGAGGATAGAATAAGGTAATGAAGCTTTTGCGCACACTCGCCGAAATGTATTAGAAAGAAAATAGATAGACAAGCTACTTGACGACGGTGCTCTAGGCTTTGCAATTTTTTGGCGACTAGTTTGCTGTCACCAATCAGCCTCATAGCAAGCCGATGTAGTTACTGTCTAGACTAGATTACTGTCAAGAGATATAGAGTACAAAATAACAAAAATACCCAGCAGATAGACCGATCACAGTTTTGAATTGTTTTTAAACATTTATATAGGTATAGTAAATGCTAAAACGTGAAACAAAACTTTAAATATAAAAAGTTGATTTTATTTTATTTGTTTTATCTTTATTTAAGATCAACAGCTCAAAAACATATACATTAGTCTTAATTAATTATTTTAAAGTACATTAATAGATAGCCATTAATACGTCTGTAATAGTGGTAAAAACAATGTCGTGGAAAATCACTACTAAAAACGTATTATAATACAAACTGAACGCTAAAGAGCTAATAAAAAAGATAATTAAAAAATTTAGCACATTTATACTTGTGTGGCACATAAAAAAAAAAAGATTTTTTGTAATAACATAAGTATGTGCTTTGTTTTACTTTGTACATTTTAATACATCTTAAATAGTAATTTTTATACTTTCGCGATTTGAACACATGTTTTAAATGTTTATCGGGACTTATCACGTATTATTTAATTTAGGTAAAAATATGTACCTAAATTAAATAATACGTGATAAGTCCCGATAAACATTTAAAACATCTAAAATGTCTATATCTTACTGTATTACTTAGCTTCGAGTACACAGTCTTACACAAACTAGATTAGCTGTTTAAATATTAAGAGAGTTTAATTGACTCTCACAAAGCTAAATTGTCTGTGCTCTGAATAATCTCTGAGTAAACAGATGAGAATAATCTATTTCTATTGTCAGACAAAATTTCATAATTCAGGCGTTTATCTGGGTCAATCTATTGATTAAATTGAGTGGAGCCTTCGTAATATAAAGTGATATTCAGGTTAACTTAGTTTTGCCCCCCGATGCAAACAGAGGGGTGTTATTATGTGTGTCTGTCTGTGGCATTGTTTTTTAGGGTTCCGTACCCGAAGGGTAAAAACGGGACCCTATTACTCAGCCTAAATTGTATGTCTCTCCGTCTGTCTGTCTGTCCGTCCTACCTTGAAACGTACCCCAAGTGAAGCTTGGGTTATGTCAATAATATTTCACCCCCATTTCACATGTCATCTTTTTTATACTTAAAATAGAGATCTATACGAAAACTAAAATTGTACAAAGTTTCAAGCACTTGCCTTAATAACTATAGAAGTTAGAAGGTTCTAAAAAACTAGGACGGACAGACAGACGGATGGACGGAACGAATTTATAAAGATTCCTTGTTGTGCTAAGGAACCCAAGATATTTTCAGCTTTCTGGCTTTTTTCTTCATATTGCATTAACTTTTTGTCGATTTGCCTTTGGTAGGTGCCTAAATGACAAAATTTGATGAATGGTAAAGCTGTCGAAAACCATCACGGCAAAATTTGTGAATATGGGTCCATGTTTCAAGTAATAATAAACGTCGAATAAATCTCCGAAATGTTTCAACAAAACGCTGTAAAGATTTCATAAAGCCAACTGCACAAAATGCCATTTACATTCAGGCCATTCTCATGCACTTGATTCTATCTAAATTGCTTTCTAACGCTAGATAAGCAATGGATTTATTATTATCTAGCTTGAAAATTAAGCTGTATATTTTTGTTTTATGTTCTCTAGGTACTTTGTAGTATTTTTTTATTTCCTGTCTTAGAACGTCTTTAGATTGTGCTTAGTTTGTGACATAATTTATAAATTCGTATTTCGAAAAATCAGGGTTGGCAGTTGAAAAAACTGAAATATATTCAAAAACCTATGAAACAAACAAAAAAATGAAAACATAAAAAAAAATAATTAAAAAGTTCCATAAAAAAAAAACGGTGATTAACGTGCCAGCGCTTTCCTACCTATGTTGATGCAGTGACCTAAAATGTGTCCTGGCCTCAGATACTAAAAGACGCCATTCTTCTCTATCTTGCGCAAGTTCACGCCAGTCATGGACGTCCAGTTTCTGTAAATCTTTTCTCACTTCATCTTTCCATCTATACTTTAATAATAAGCTTTTTTTTACGGCGTGATCCTCTCCCATTCTCTCGAGATGTCCGAGCCAGTGGAATCTATGGGATTTAATTTCACCAATGATGTTAGGCTCCGCTGCTAGCGCTTTCCTACCCTTTCTTATCTCTTTTACTTGATTTCAGGTACCAACTGCATTATATTCTTGGCCCGTCTATTATGTTTATTTCTTAAAATATTTAAAGAAGGATGGTAATCACTAGAACAAAGAAAATGAAAATAAGTAGGTATCTCCAAACCTGTCATCCATTTATCACAAAACAGATTCGCAACATCCTCCGAACTTTAGCAAACTGGCAGCTTTACACTTTAACCGCACAATAATTCATGCCACCATCCAACAAATTAGACCAACTTCGAATAGCCTCGTAACACCTCGCCCGCTGGTTTATAACCCATTCGCACTAGCAAAACGAGTGAGTGAAAAACCACGGGTAACAATAAAACACACGTGTCGCCGCCCTAGTGCTTGAATGTCCAACAGACCAATTCCACCCAAAACAACATTTTTGTTTTAAAATTAAGAGAAAAAAATTACACTTTTTACCATATTGATTATTTTATTTTATTTTCTATATTATTCGTACTTTTTGCAAAAATAAAATATCCTATCTCCGTATTTAAAATAGTCTTTAGTGCTTGTATGGCCTAACTCCATAATTTGCTCAAATAACCGCATCCAAATATCAAGCTCCGTTCTTGTTTGTCCAACCTCCATAGGCCAACCAATCACAGCTAAGTATTTACGCTGTGAGCTGTGACGTTTCACCGTCTTGTTTGCATAATATTAGTTTTGTCAATGATTTAGCAACGTTTCTAAGATCCTGTGATAAATAAAAGAGTTTAAATAGTTTTTAAATGAGTGCTTGAAAATGTCAGTAACTACTAATAAACATTAATAGATGTACTTACGTACGTACGTACAACTGAATTTAGAAAGGAACGTTGGAATTTAATATGTTTAACAGTGATGGAATGTTGTATGTCACAGTATACCTACAGGCTGATTTAAAATCTAATGAATTAAAGCAGTTCATTCTTCGCTTAGTATATATGTAAAAAAACAAACACGCGAGTGCATTTTATCCTACTTCCAAAAAGAGGGTTTTCCATTCGATTGTATTTTTTTTTTGTTATGATGTTCGATTATTTTTTTTTATTTTTTTTATCATTATTAAACAATAAAATTATATATTATATAAATTAATTAATAATAAGGAAAATTTATTCATGATTAGGAATATTTAGGAATTAGTATATGCTAGGGTTATGTTAGGCTTTTGATAAGACTACGATATAGATTGCTAGTAATGTATTGTAGATATATTGTGTACTGGGGCCTTACGGACAACTGCTATTGCGGCACCAAACTAACAATAAATCCGCTCAATTGAAAAATCACGCGACCGCAAGCCGTATCTGGGCGCGTTAAGGTTCACGTTTGCGTGATTTTCTAACTGAGCGTATTTAACGTTAGTTTGGTGCCGCAATAACAGTTGTCCGTAAGGCTCCTGAACCTTGCGACATAATATGGAACGTTAAAATATACTTATTTGAATAGATTAGAGATAAAACTTGGTTACAGTGATATGTTGGCTTAACTAGCTTAGGGTTCAAACATCGTCTTACGCTAGGTATTAGTCACATAATTCGCTTACAGTACATCGCACTAATTGCCATGGATTCTAGCAAGTTCGTCTAGGTAAATATTGCGTCATCTTGCGGCTACCTGTGGGTCCAAACTCAACGATACATTTTGGCAGGGTGCGTGTAACGGGACCTTACGGGACTCATAAAATGCCCCATCTCCGCTTTCTCAAGAAAGAATTATACCTGGACAGAATAAATGTCCTAATATCTTTGGGCAAGTATAAAAATTTATTGCCGTTCTAACGGGATCGCGGATGTACGGAGTTTGCGTAAACTTCCAAAGACTTTATCAAAACTCGTATAACACCTATTATTATTATGTACCATAGATCACCTCAATCCACCACTACCACCATTCAATTCACCATCCACCTCACAAGTCTCAAATTTAAATGCCCACTATACCCTGTTTTCTTTTTTATGTACTCATCTAAATTTAGACTTTCTTCAGTCCTGGCCCAAGGGGGACACAAAGTACCCCACGAGACCCTAGGGCTATAATGCAAATATGCTCTAATTAAATTCATTAAAAAGTTGAACATACTGTATACGTCTTGATGGTAGATAGGACAAACAAGCACTGAAATCTCTAATCATTTTCATGGGCTATCTCCATGTCGTTATGTCCATCCTCCAGTTACATAATTTCTACGGAGGCATTTTGTCCAACCTCCACAAATAAATGAAAAAATATCGGTTTTATGCTTATCATATTAAAATACAATATAGACAATCTTATAAATATATACAACATTATTCCTAAATCATCAAATATTTTAATAAATATCAGATACATTAATCACAAACTAAAAAAAACGTCTCCTGTAAAATTTGGTAAATGGTTGCTTGGCCATTCAAGCACTAAGGCGGCGGTGTGTCAACCCTAGGGCGGTACTTACGTGAATGCTTAAGTCTGTTATTAGCCATAGGAAAGGGTCAGTGAAATAACTGCCAATAGATTCATGGATAAATCATAATTGATTAAAAAAACAGCGAAGTGCGAGTTGGGCTCGCGCACTGAGGGTTCCGTACCACCACAAAATACAATAAAGTTGTCCAAGTAACCGAATTAAGTACCAGTTATTATAACGCCTTCCAATCGTCGGAGTAATTTGCTATGTAGTTTGCTACAGGCTTTCGAGTATAATAACTTGGTAATGAACAAACATTTGTCACCGACTCGCATTTGGCCATTATTTATTATTTTTTGTTATACTTTTGAGTGTGTACTACAATCGTGCTAAGTTTGTCGCTTGTATGTATTATCGTTTTTACATTAACAAAAATACGTTTGTTGTATGGGGACCCCCTTTCCTTTTTTACTTTTTGACTTTTTTATCATTTATTTGTTAGTTAAACCGCCATAACGTTACATATTCTGTGAAAATTTCTACTGTCTATTACGGCTCGAAAGATATAGCCGTTAATAGGTAGGACAGACAGAAGGACAGACGGACGGACAGACAGACATCGTAGGCTTAGTAATAGGACCCCGTTTTTACCCTTTGGGAACGGAACCCTAAAAAGATCTATGGAAAGAGGTGCAAAAACGAGATTGACACACAAAAGCATATTAAAAATCTTTTAGCGTACGAACCACTAGACTGTGAAATATGATTTTCAGAATGGACGTAACACAATAATTATCTACTCTCGAGATGTCTTCAAGTCAGTTTCTCGGTTTCAGTTCATCATCACTTAACATCAAGCGAGGTGGTACTCAAACGCAAGCCTATTATTTAATAATAAAAAATAGCAAGCCTTAAACTTCGACGCAATGTTACTAGTATTTTTTTATCGGATTCATTTCGGGGAGTGTACATCGGATGTGCAATGTGCATGATCTAATTCCCTCATGCACAGTTTTCTATCAAATGGCCAGGGCGAGATAATGGTGACACAGTTTCATGATTGATATTCTGAAAACCCGTAAAAACGCTTTGATTCCACTTTTATTGTGCAAACTGCTATAACTTGGCTGAATAGGTTCTCCGATAGTTACAATCTGGGTGTCTGTCGCAAGTGAATCGGTTTCTTCTAGGCAAGCGTGATCCACCGTAGACTGCATCATCGCTTTATATCAAACGAGATGGCGGTCAAACGCAAGCCTATTACTTAATAAACAAAGCGTGCTCTATCGTAGACCGTATCAACACGAAGAGGCGGTCAAACTCAAGCAATTAAACAAGCAAGCGAGGTTCAATGAGAAGCCACAGGCAAAACTAGTCTCAGATGGCGCCACCTTCGCTGGTGCTGTCATTTGTGGTTTATTTGAGGTTATAAAACTTTGCTTTTAAACAGTAAAACGTTTTTTCTAATGACAATGGCGAAATTAAAAAAAAAGTTAAAGAAAAGAAATGCTTCCTTAGCTGATAAAAAAGTTGATCTTGTGGCAAGGTAGGTATGCAATAGAATTATCAATATTATTTGTTCTCATCGGAAGGAAAACGGTGTGTACCTCTATTTCTACACTGAAATGCACTACACAGAGGCATGTTTTAATACCAGACGATATTTATCGTGTAATTACTAAAATTATCTATTGATATTTGACACTTTTGACAGTGAAACAACACGAGTGATAATGCGCCACCTGGCGAGATAAATAAGCAGTGTCGTCCCATTAAAAAAAGCAGTACAAAATTAGAAATAGAGTAAAGTATTTATTTTTTCACTACTGCTACCTATGTATGAATCCCGCCTTTGACATAAAGACCATAATTTCCTACAGTACTACCAACTAGTTCAGTAATATCTCAAGCAATGCAAAAAAGGTACGTAATGACGTCAACATAAATTTAAATAATAGAATGTTTGTAGTCGTATCAAAACGGTTAATGAAAAACCGCGCACAATAATAAAACACACGTGTTGTGTCAACCCTGGCGAGCGGCCATTACATAAATAAGCGCCGCCATGTTTATTGCCGCCATTTTGAAGACAAATGGTTAGTAAGTTATTACTGTGCACTCCATTTTACATTCTCTCTTCGCGTCGGAAAATTAAAATATTGTGTATTACTTATTTGGTGCGATGTTAAAACTGCGCTCGAGTCGATTTAGGGACTGTTACTGGTGTTGTATTGTTTACACACTAGAGAGCGTGACGGTTTATTTTAGGGTTCAGCGACGAGAAGTTGTTGCCATAATCCAGTGTTTTTTTTTAAATTATGTTCTCGGGATTACTGAAACATCTCTTACGGATTTTATTGCGTATTTTTTTTATTCTTGACTTTTCAAACACTTTGCTGTGTCCGTGGTCACAGCTAGATTACATGGCGTGTGTAATCAATTTAAAGTGTTTAATTCCAATGTTTATTAATTATAATAATATTCATGGAATAAAGAGTTTTTTAATCTCTATGCGCATAAATACTTTTAGAAAACCAGCATACGTATAACTGTAATAAAAAGCTAATAAATTTAGTCTCATGGCAGTCTTATGGTCATGTCAGAATATGGACTACACCAGGGGTCCAAGTTTTTGAACTTAAGATCGTACTGGTAACCGAAATCATCATCATCATCATCAGCCAGAAGACGTCCACTGCTGAACTTAGGCCTCCCCCTTTAACCTCCACACTGAACGACAGCCTGCCTTTTGCATCCACTGGATGCCCGCGACTCTCACAATGTCGTTGATCCATCTAGTGGGAGGCCTCCCTACGCTGCGTCTTCCGGTTCGTGGTCTCCACTCCAGAACCTTTCTTCCCCATCGCAACCGAAAGCCGAAAACGTAACCGAAATACCACAGTGAAATATAAAAGAACCCACAATATACAACATTTAAAATGTTATAGCAGTTATCAGAGACAAAACATTTGGAGTGAGTATAAACACAAATATAATATTATGTTGTAACTTAATTAGGTTTCGACCAATGACAATTTGTAATGTAAAAGTTATTTATTATTATCTACTACCCTTGCAATGTATCACGAGCTATTTAAAAGCACATGTATAGTATTTATTCTGTTAAAAACAAGTAACATTTTAGACGGAACCTTACCATATATTAAACAAACGGTTGTAAGAAATGCGTGTTCGTAGTAGGTACTTAGTAGTGGCACTTTACGGTGTTTATTTGTATCCTCATACATCACCCGCCGTTTAGTGAACACCCTGTTTTATGATCTCCTTGTTTTTTATTTATTTTGTAAGGTTTGGAATTTAACTATCAGTTGGATTTATGGTGAAAGGACTGTAATAAGATTTTGTAGGGTGTCAAGGATAATAAAAATCTAGGAATTTGTCTTAGTTTAAGTTTCGGCATAATAATATGGCGCTCCGCTATCTCAGTCCCGTATTATATTTTGATGTTTTTATAAATATATTAAATTCATTTTAAATACAACTTAAAGTTCAAAACATCGGTAAGATTTTACTCACGAGGTCACAACTTGGGATAAATAACTAGTTGATAATAAACAATAAAGTCTACTTTTGAAAAATGTGCTTCGATACTTCTACGTTGATAATATTTCAAAATATTTAGAACAAATATTGGTTTTTAAACTTTTTATAATCTAGAATCAATCCCCCATCATCCCAATTTTCGGGTTTGTATCCACGGATCCCGGAAAATTGAACAGAATGATACTGGGATCTGTTTCCTTAAAAAAAAAAGATTATCCGCTGAATCCGGTGTACAACTGGCTGGCTACAAGAAATAAAATAAAATCATTTTCGAAACTAAAAATCGGAAGAGTTGCATCCATCCAGTATAGGATATAACTCTCCGGCATCCGTGGCTAATTCAATCTGATACCGGGATCCGTGGAAACAAACCCCAAGTTTTGTGGTCATAATAAAAATATTTAAACAAAAATTGGTCGCAAAATAAGCAAAGTATTTTTTTTTAAGTAGACTCATTTTAAATCGACTTTGTTTGCCAATCAGAATTCTATATTTCAAAACAAGTTTTGTTCCCCTCATTCCAGAACCCGGACATAGTGCTTGTCCACTACCTAAACGTGCCATACCCGGATGACAACAAGCTTGCGACGGTGGCGCCAAGTCTCGCGCTATGGGCAGACAAGAAGGAGTGGACGAAAGAAGAACTAGTCAGCCAGCTGAAGCCTATGTGTAAGTATAGAGTACTAGCGGTCCGCCCCAGCTTCGCACGGGTATAGATTATAGCCTATGTCACCCGGGGCTTGTAGCTTCCCAACAGTGAAAGAATTTTAAAAATCGGTTCAGTAGTTTCGGAGCCTATTCAATGCAAACAAACAAACAAACAAACAATCAAATCTTTTCTCTTTATAACATATAAACTAAGACTGATTTGCACAACAATTGAAATCTGATTTTAATCTAGATTTTGATAAAATTTCCCGCGGAATTGACATTTGAATTTCGTTAAATAGATATTTAAATCGGTCACGTAAGTTGAACAAAAATAATTTATGTCATCATTGGTCTTAAAGTTCTGTATTCACATAGTAGGTATTCTATTCTAATGCTGTAAAGACAGTTCCTCATAATATATTCTGTTGTTGCTGTGTTAGTCACTAATTGTAGTTTGTTAATTATCACTAATTAATCGAGTATGTTTATTGTAATTACACTTTATGGCTCTCCTTCACGTTAGTTGATAATGGCATTGGTCAAATTATTCTGATTATTTATAAATATTATTGTTCTTGAACTTCAATAACGGTGTTGGAAGGTTAAAATAAATATTTATGATTGCTATAATAAACCCCCTCTAAGAGGTCCCCTTTGTCCAACAGTGGACGTTTAAGGGGACTGTTCCCGTCTGCAGCTCTCTCGCTCGCACATTTTCACATTATTGAAGATATAAAATCAACGAGTGTGAATTTCTAAAAAGTAACAAAATCATGTCTTGGTTTCTATCGTAACATTACAAACATAGAATTAATGGATGCTGCTGATGATTATGATGATGCTGTAATAAAAATGTTCTCATGGTTATCAAACTACCTGCCCGCTATAATATAAATTATGCAGTTAAATATTGGCATTACCATAATGAAGTTGTTTTGTCTGTTTCCGCTCTACACGTTGGTTCTCATTTGCTTCAGTATGGTTCACGAAAACTTTCAACCCCATTGAATATTTATGGAAACCGGTAGTAAATTTCAATTAGATTACGATATAACCAGCGTTGTTTATGTGCACAAATTACCTATTTGGTCGGTTGTGCGAACCGATATTGTTTAATTTTAATTGGTCAATAAGTAATTGTTATAACCGTTTAGTTTTCCCGAGTTTAATCCCGAATGTTTGTCCAATATGTAATTTGTTTGTGTTTATGTTTGTAAAGCTAGGTGTTTAGGAATAAATATAACTTAAAAAAAAAAAAAAAAAAAAAAACCATTCTTTATCAGTAAATTTTATGTTTATTATCAAAAAAAACTTTCTGTTGTGTAAGTACATAAAAGAGCGGAGAAGGTCTGTTTTTTTTTTTGTCTAACAAATAATCTTAAATTTTGATTTTCTTTTCAGTTTTCAGCGAAGATGAGCCGGACATCAACAGCGACTTGGAAATATCGGTAAGCATAAAACATGATTGATACAAATTGATTTATAGCATAATTTGAATTTGAATTTCTAAAGTAATCAAATGTCAGGGCAAAATGTTTCAGACGACGGAAACGGTGGAGGCTATTGTAGGACAACTGATGGAGAAACAAAGAGCTGCCAGAGCTGCAGCTTTAGCCAGGCAGTTGGAATGTGGCTGCCCTGATTCCACCTGTCAAGATTCAAGAACCTGCGCACACCCTCTGAGGAGAATCCAAGCTGCTAAGCCTCCAGCTTCTGACCATCACGTTTCGTCAACGACAGGCCCATCACCAAGACCGCTGGCACACCCTCCAAGACAGTACACCCGAGATCATAGACCAACTACTCAGTCGTCACCGCTACTTCTATCCCTTGGACAAATTCAAGGAGGCGGTGGTCTCCTCATATTAAACGGAACCAGCACAGCTCAGCAGCACTCTTCAATAGTTTCTCCTTTATCTGTGACGTCATTCGTTTGCGAAGAACCTAGAGACAGATTCAGGCAACAGTACAAACCGACTTTTGTATTGAAAAGAGAGATTCCTGATACGCAAACAACTACAGCTTGCGTTCGAACCACCGAAACCACATTCGAAATTGAGACTCGCCACCAAGAGAAAGTAGTTGATATAACCTTCGATAGGAAGATAAAGATAGAACCAAAGAGTAGGAACCAGATGATCGCCAGCGCCCCGGCGACGCCTTCCAGATATCCAGATTTAGTAGAAAGATTAGAGAGTAAAGTCTTGACGGAAAACTGTGATGATACATTAGTTTTTCTTGGTACTGATAGTCATTTAGCTAGTGGATTTTTTGATGAGACGTTGGAGTTATCCCACGAGGATATACAGAAGACCCTGTCGGCTAATATGCCTAATTGTAATTTAGATAGAAATGCAGTAAGAGAAAGTACGGCCAATGTGATGGTGTCAGGGATAGATACGATGGACTTTATAGAGAGTTGTGAAGCTGTAGCGTCACCCACACATGTTGTGGATGACAATGTTTTCGTGAATCTGGATGCTTTTGATATGTTGGGCGATTTTCCGGAATTGGAAGTGTTGGATCCCAGTTCAATATCGACTAACCCTGTGGTAAGTGTTTTAAAGTCTTAAAAACTTTAAAGTCATATGATTATTTACGGGATATTTACCGTGGTAAGGTTGTGGAATGAGCTCCCGATATTTCGGCGCACTTACATGCACCATGTTCATGGGAAGACTGAAGAATGCGGGTCAAACAGTGAAACAGTTAAAACAGTGTTTTTTTTAAAACTTTATTTATTATATATAATAATTTAAAATTATCGTATATATGTACACCGTTATCTCAATAAACAGTAAACAATACGGACGACCAGTATACTATATAAATAATTGAATGGCTCGAGAATGAGGATAGAGCAGCTGGGAATAAATATACCTACTAACATTAAAACTAATAAGGTATAATGATTATCAAAATCAGAGTTTTATAATTATGCAGCCATGGAAAAACCCGTGCTTGGCATTAAACTTAAAGATCGAATTTAGATCATAGAAATCCGGTGATACGAACAAAAGTTTGGGATTGAATCTAAAATAGAGCTAGACAGGACAGGGCAGGATAAGTGGAGTAATGCAGCAATAAAGTTGTGGCCGAGGCATAGTAAGTAGAGTGTTGTTCATCTGGCACCAAGATTAGTCAACGATATTGTTTAAAATAGTAGGTTTAACCTGAACCTGATTAGCGCGTAACCAAAGCAGATGGCACAGCCAGAGAGGTTTATACTCAGCAGTGGGATAAGGAAGGTCGTGGATGATGATGATAAGCTATGAGGACTGTTGCTTATCATAAGTAATCCTTCTATTAAATATTTCAGACAATGTTAGAGAAGACATCTCCTGTAGAAGATGAGAAAATGCAAACAGACAGTGAAGGTGCTCTGAGTATTACAGACTACTGCCCAGAATGGGCATATCCTGAAGGTGGTGCAAAAGTCCTCATTGCTGGACCCTGGACGGAGTCCTCAGATCAGTACACGGTGCTGTTTGACAACTTTCCAGTACCATCAGTACTGGTGCAGAATGGTCTGCTGAGGTGTTATTGTCCGGGTAAGTTATGTCCTGGTACTTTAAATTTCAACATATTTGTGAGAAATAGAACAAAATATTTAGTATTTTATTTAAACTTTGTATCCGATTTTATTTATGTCAGCACCTTTTCTCTTTAATTGTTTTTGTATCAATACAAGATGGTGTACTCATAATTACAACTTAATACATTTCGACAGTCACCTTTTGCTAGTTCAAAATCACTACAGATGTTTTGTTTCCAATTTCAGCTCATGAGGCTGGCCTAGCGGCGCTCCAAGTAGCCCGTGGTGGTCGCGTAGTTTCCGACACCGTTGTCTTTGAGTACAAAGCTGGTCCTGCCCCGACACCGTCATCACCTGCCTCAGCCTCGCTGCCTTTGCTAGATTTTAGACGGTTCTCGCTACTGCAGCGGCTTCAGCGGCTGCATGGTCGGCTACAAGTGAAAATTGAGCCTATAGAAGACAATAATCAGGTGTGTAAAATATTTTTCCGATTGTTGATAGAATGAATATTTTTATATACTACAGAGATTCCGTTGAACATTTATAGGCTTAAAATAGGCTTCAAGCTTCAAATGTATCTGTCACGTATCTAACGTGTAAAGTTCTTACACTCAAGGTGCTTTGCGGGGCTAGTTTTAAGACACCACTAGAAAGAAAAGACAAAAAAAAAACGAATTCATAAAAAAGTAAGCGACGATTGATAATTTCGGTATTGCAGTTGGCTATTGAAAGCGTTGACCATATTCCATCGTATGCGCATGAATTTCGTGCGCTTGATTGGTGTCCTGATTATTTAAATAAAAATATTGGCCTATTCTGATTGCATTTTTAAAACATTTTCAAATGGTTCTAATATCAATTTCAGATTGAAGACGTTCAAGTCTACTCCAATCCAAAGTTTGAAGAGCGTCTCGTTACTTTCTGCCGGAACCTCAGCGTCCGATCTCTGGGGCATACCGAGGGTTTCACCACCGAACCTGGAGAAGATAGTTCTACAATTCTGCATCTTGCTGCGGCACTAGGGTATACGAAGCTGACCACGGCACTGCTGCGATGGAGACAAGATGATAATAGTCTGGCGTTGGAGAAAGAAGTCAATTTGGGAGCTAGGGATGGGGATAATTGCACACCTTTGGTGAGTTTCATTACTCTTTCTTTCTTTTTTTTTCTTCTGTTTAAAGCATTGGCTCTTTTTGACAAACCTAACCACCTTAATTTTACCCCGGTTGTGCCGACTGATATACCCCATTACTGATCGGATAATTTATGAAGAAGTTCTTCACCATACACCTCAGTGCAGCAAGCTAGCGCCTTCGCAATTTGTCTGAGCTGTGTCTTAGAATTTAGCTGAATTGTAACTCGTCAAAACATCCATATTAATGTAACGTTGGCATTTATTTTCTGAAATATAGAGCTACAAAGTTGCGTATGTTTAAAAAAGTTGAGGTCACACACATATTAGAACACATGGGCTTGTGACAGAGTTTTAAGTTGGCTTGAAGATTTCTTCCGCGTCTTTATTTTCTTGCATGAAGTGGTAATCAAAGCGGGGTGACAAACAGTAGATAATTATCATCACTTTATACCAGTGTTTTTCAACCTTGTAGGTCGTGACCCCTAGGGGGGTTGCAAAGCCTTACACAAGGGGTTGCGGGTAAAAAAAAGGCAAGCGTTTATAGACTACAATAGAAAAAAACTAAAATTTCAGTGAGAAGGCTGTGTCTGTTTATTATTTATTAATTTGTCATGACGTGGTTCTTTTTGAGATGTAAATAACTAAATTATTGAAACCTTAACCGTCTTACCACAAAAGATTTTAAAACGCTTTAGACAGGTGTTTAGCAATTGTTTCCCTGCGAAAAATATGCTAAACACATGTCTAAAGCGTTCTTAAATCTTTTGTGGTAAGACGGATTATGTTTTATTATGGCCCTGGGGGGTTACTGCCAGAATTTTTAAACTTGTAAAGGGATCGCGAGTTCAAGAAGGTTGAAAAAGAGCGCTCTATACGCTAAAATCTGTGCATCGATCAATCAAATTATAAAACAAATAATATACACAACTGAATTCAATATTTTTATTTTATTTTTGGATCATGTGTAATAAAGTTTTTTTGTTATAGATATAACTTTTCAAATTCAAATTCGAAATATTAATTTTGCAGAAACAAAATATAATATATATTAACATGCAGATGTTAATATATTTACATAAGTTAAAGAACACCATGCTCTAGCACAACTAAACTAAACTGGTTATATTGTAATGAATTATATTTCACTTCAAAGTAAAATCTTTCTTGATTTCTTAACTGAAATTTAAATATATGATTATTTGCATTTCAGATGGTAGCGAGCGCAGCAGGCCACACGGAGACTGCCGTGGTGCTGGCTCGATGGAGCGCCGGGACGCGTACGGAGGCCGGCTCAAGGCAGGCAGCTGTCGCAGCCAGGCTCGCCGGGCATAACAACTTGGCAAACATTCTGGATAGGATACACCCTCCGGCTAAAGACGGTGTTTTCTTAAGGCCTAATAGGTAGGTTTTAGGCAAATTAAAATTATAATTAGTACTGGCAGGTTATTAGTTTTATGAAATATCAGGAATTCAATATGCGAGCAGATGGTTCAATATTTCGGTGCAGGTGCATTAACCATGCTCACGGGAAAACTGATGAAGGTGGGTATAGTTATTTTTAAATGTGGCCCTCTATCTTAAAAGTATAATACAAAGTAGTAAATTTTACATAACAAATTTTACCAGTATGACTATGTAGATGAATACGTCCTCTAAATGATAATTTTGTCGTAGAGAATATATTGGAGTACCTTTATTTTTTTCTTCACACTATTCACAAACTCACACATAATTTAATACGTACGATGAATTATGTGTTTAGTTTGATCAAACATAAATGCAATTTGATGAATGATGTGAGAAAATTAATCTATATAATTTAAAAACCGATGTCTGTATTAATGTGTGTTCGTTCTCCAAATGAACTCCAATGGACAGATCTATGGACTCCAAAACGGCTGGACTGATTTTGACGAGATTTTCACTGGGAGCTGATGTTTTAAGGAGTGATCCGCGTGAGTGAAACCGCGTGGTGCAGCTAGTCATTTATAAACTTTGTCTTTATTTCAGCTTATCACAGAAAGGAAGAGCTGGAAGTCTTGAGAGCAACCTTGTGAAAAGACCTTCGATAGACAGTGGCATCAACATGGCTGATGCATTCCGATCCAACTCTGCTATTGACAAAGCTGATGGCAGTTTATCATCTAGGTAAGATGTGTTTCATTAATTACTCCTTAGTTCTCACAAAACATAATTTTTTATTATTATGCTTTTCTTCAAACGCTGTTTCAGATGGGAACGCAGCATGTCACTCCCTTTGGATTCCGATACCTCTGAAGATAGTCTTGGTGATTCCAAGATTGGGAGGCGTATGGATTTGGCTCTTTGTAAGTCCTCAGCTAAGTTTACCAGGTCTCATTTCATAGTATATTAATTTTTCATTTGCTGATGATTATTTGTTTATATCGGCACGGCAGCTGATAACCTTTGGAAGGTTCCAACTTTTCGGGTCTTATTTTGCTGCGATCATTTTGAAATGAGGTCATTCGACGTTGGTCACGGTCTTCAGAAGGTCTAGCGATATCAGTTCCTTGACTATAGTGCCTTGATCTAAATTAAAACAGATATAACACTAGTTCCTAAAAAAATTTAGAACTTGACTTTAAAATAGCACATGTACTATGTGATTAATGATTTAATGGAAAATTTTATCATTTGTCACACTAGTACTTAACATTCAATTAAAATAAGTTTATAGAAGAAAAAAAATTAATATATGAATATAAAATGGCAAACTCAAGTCACGTCATGGGGCTTAAAAAGGAACTGATACAAGAGCATGCGAAAGGAACTGATCTTGTGGCAAGTGTCCGGAGAGCTCGCGGTGGTTCCAGGCGAGACGGCACAGCGGCGCGCCGCCAGCCCGCTCATTGACGTGGAAGCGCTGTCGGAGCCCCCCTCGCCACCGCCGCCGCCCAACCCGGCCCCAGGTCAGTGCAAGCACTGAAACGGTATAGACCAACGAAATTTTGTAGGACAGAAAAATTGCGACACCTAACATAGATGAGAATTGTTAATGGGGTAAATAACAACTGTCCCGGCAAATATGAATGGCTAAAATATTATGTTCATACATTTAGTTATGATCAATTTGTTGATATATATATACCCATAAAAACGTTTTTATAAAATATGGTTTTGAAGATTTACGATTCCACAGTAGCAAAAAAATGCAATTGATAAGTATTGAACATTGGATCTAGTAGCTGCATTTCGCCAAATTACAGTGTATGTAATAGTGGATCAAAATGCAGTTTAAAGAAAGAAAAGGTCATCATTTTGATGTAACTAGTTTAAACAGAAACATAGTCGCAGTCTTATCGTAGTATCTAGTCAGATAAAAGTCTTTAAAATATGATCATTATCATGTTGATAAAATACTTTGATAACATATTAACTTCTATAACAAAACAAGATGAACGGTTTGTTAAAGAAATATCACACAGTAAAATGACGATCCTTAGTTTCAATTGGCTGGCCTGGATCATAGTATTTGAGTTCTATACCTTTTCAAGTCGCAGCAAGTTTCCCTCCGCTCGTCCTACTTTCGATGTTGTGAATGTAGTAGTGCATCGCCGTTCTGGCCGCTCGATTCTCTTCTTCTTACCAAGAATATTTGTATCTCTCTATCCTCTTTGTCGCCAGTCTGTAGATCTTGGTAATGATCGCTATTTGTCGGTAGACCACTTGTAGTTTCTTCTATTACTTTCAATCCAAATATTGAGCGGAGTTTCCCAGTGTCGGTGTCTGTAGTATCCTTTTAAGCTAAACTGACTTTTCAATTTTTAAAGTGTCAGAATAAAGCTCAGTTTGGCTTACTCGATGTTGTCCTCGATGTCGCTTTCAATGGTTCGTATTGGTCTATCCACTCACAGTACCTTCAACCACTATCAAATCGGATTGGCTTTACTATCAAATATTCTTCATCTACACTTGACAACGTTGTCTGAAAAAATGAACACGTTTCAAAAATTGACTCAACTACTTGACAAAACAACACTGCATGGTGGCTAATACTGCTTGCATGGTTCTCTATCTATTCGAAGGCTTTTTATGTGTAGTGGTATATAAAGATTGCTAGTTCTTTGAATCAATAAGATATTAAGGTAAGAGCTTTAGCACTGTGGGTTTATGGAGCACTTGATTAATGTGTTTTCGTATTGTCACAATCAAGCACACCATTTTTAAGTTTTTATCAATTACATTTAATTTATCACCAGTTTTTAAGATTCATATGCGAAGGTTTACTGTTGTTTGAATGTGTATTATTTTTTCTGTTGGTATGTCAAATAAATACATAAAGTTAATCTAATTATACTAAAATCATTTTGCCAGAAGTGAAAGATTTTAGAAATCCAGAAAATTTAGACAAATTCCCTTTTTCTGGAAGCAAGGGAAAAAAGTAATTATATACAGCATTTACTTATATGTATAAAGTAAATTCTGTATATACGTAAGTACTGCATTGTGAATTGATGTGTTTGTATTTTGATGTTGTTGCTATAATTCGTTGGTATTAGATACTGCACTGGATTTCCAAGCAGTGTTTTATTTGCTTGTGACGCTGAAGACGCTGTGATGGTTTTTACTTCACATGACTATTTCAGGGGAACAGGATGACAGAGTGTTCACGTTGGCCGAACAAATCATCGCCGCGATGCCAGAAAGAATAAAGGTAATAAAACAAAGGATTATATAAATTAGCAACTTTATATCTGAAAACAAATGCTTTCAGTAACTCAAATTTTAAGCAACCAGTAATAAATCACACAATAGTTGGTGAATGTTATATGTCTTTGAACTCTTGAGGTTCTTAGACATACCACATAATTTATTTCGGTACTAGATAAGTCATTGGTGCAGAGCCGAGGATCGAACTGGGTGCGTCAGATTGTAAAGCGCGCATGCTACCGCTCTGCCACTATTGCTCTCACGAAGCAATTTTTTTTATTTTATTTTTAAGTTTCAATAATTACAATAATAGGAAATTGTCTGAATTACATAATTTTATATTCAGTTGTTTTTTTAAGGTTCCAATATTGTGGAGTGCCTCTCAAACAAACGTAAAACTAATAAAAGTCAGTAGATACGTTAGGAATTTAAATTCTTAACGTCCACACTGCAGTCAGTGGGAACGTTGGAATTTTAAATTCTTAACTTCCTTATACACTTAAATATTGGAGACGTTCCAAATAAGCCATTCTATCAAGGATGTGAGACCGAGAATTTATGGCTTTATGCATGCACCTTCTATACTAAGTACTAATGCCGAGACAGACCCATTTGACACTGATTGTATCCTTTAGATATAAGTTTTTGTAAAGGTGTCGAATTAAATTTATTTTCTTCGTCTTTTATTTCTTTCTTATTTTTTTTATTTTATTTACATAGAATAGTTTTACGTTTGGCCACCAACTCACCTGATGGAAAGCGATTTTGTTACAGAAAGTCCTTACTCTTACTTTATACAATGTCGCATATGCTGTCAAATATATTTATTTGTACTAGCACTATACTGATTGTGTCATCAGACTTTCCAGTACAAAATGTTACCGAACTTGTTTGTATCGTCATCCAGAACGAAAGTTCCGGGCTCCTGTCGGGCTGCGGTCTGGACGCCGGCAGCAGCGAGGATGCTCTCATGACACCGCTGCTAGACGACACCAGCACTTTCAACACAGAGTTTAGTTTTGAGTTTTGTGAGAACACTTACCGGTAAGCATAACAATGTATCCATGAAAAACGCAGTGTCACATTCTGTTTCGTTATTTAAATACATTCTATTTTCGCTCGGCGTTTCGTTTTCGTTTTGTTAGTATTAATTTTATTTAGAAACTATTGTTTGTTAGTTTTTTCATGACCATGGATGCAAAGTCCTGCGGTCGTAATATTAATCAAGCTAACATAGTCTTAAATAGCGGCAAACAAGTCACAGTCAAGCAAAATAAGTCGCGGTCAAGTCAAACTCAAGCCCCAGTAAAGTGGTGAAGGCTTTACAAGAAGCTTCTATGGAGTTATGAAAACAACACAAAAAGTCATGTTCCACCTCGGTATATCACTTGTCTATACTAGAGTACGTTCACGAGCACCGTCATTACACATTAACACTCGAAAATACACTAGTTTAGGAAAATAATACAACGAGCTGACATGTAATTTTCACGTTGGCGCCAAAACTAATTACTAACTAGTTTTTTTTATTTTTTTATTAAAGTATTATCCTTAGTCCATCTAGAACAGTAACAGTAATTTTAGTTGTCACTAAGAATTTTAGCTTAAGCACAAAATACATTTAATAGGTTTACGTAACGTGACGGTAAGTACATATTTTTTTTCTAAGTCTCTGTACTTCATCTTCCACTACATCTACAATCGTAGACCGCATCATCGCTTTACTTCAGGCGAGATGGTGGTCAAACGCAAGCCTAGTATTTATTTAAAAAAAAAAAAACATCGTCTCTTACTAAAAAGCGAGTTGGTGGTCAAACGCGGACTTTCCCGATAAAAAAGTTGTCACTAAGAATTTCAGGTTGTAGTACACAATCATATCAACTTGGAAACGGATTTTTGCCGCCGTAACTTGAGCCACTTAGTATTCTTTTTATTAAATTCCCTACTACAACGCTCACTAATCAGCATCATAACAGCATCGCCTCGCCTAGTGACAAGACCGCAAACCACAAGAAGTTCACTACTTTGAAATTCTAACTTGACCTGTTACGTATACGTTTGAAGAAGTCTGTAACAAAGAGTACCCATGAAATTGCCCTTCAGTGTGGACCACAGTGTTGTGTCTGCACTATTTTATTGTTTTTCTTTTCTTTATTTGCTTAATATATTTAAGGCGAGTTGGCGGTTAAGCGCATAAAAGTTATATGAGATTTTAAATTTTTAATTCAATTCAATCAGTCGTAATAGAAATTGGTATAGTAAGCTTACAAGGAGAAGAAAAAATTACCCAAACTCTAAACTAATCGATTAATCCGCTACCAGTGGGAATTGTTTCCAAAATGTTGGCCTCTTTACAACGTTGTATGGCAATGCTCACTCGTTGAGCAAAGTAGACTGGCATTTAGTCACGAGTTGCATCGACCAGACGTGATGATAAATCTTTAAAAAATTTGACTCCCGATCCCCTCTGGCCCATGGTTTCGACCCCAAAAAGCTCAAAAATGTACCCACTGCCCAGGGTACTATATTTGCGCCTTTTGAGGTCATCTGCGGATTCAGCCGCCGTGCCAGCCCCACTCTGTGTTCTGGAAAGATGTGACGGTGCAAAGGTGTCAATGCAAGTCATGTTCCACACTAAGGGACGCGACCATTTTTATTTTGATAAATCGGGATCTTCTTTGAGAAACTATGCTGTTCACATCCAGGTACTGCGGCGGCTCTACCCCTTGCTCTTCAGGCTCGGTGTCCCCCGGCTCGGCACTGTCCCCTCCCCCGCCGTCCCCCCGCTCCACCCTCACCCCGCACTCGTCTGCCGCACCATCTGCCACGCTCCAGGAGTTCCTCAACGCTACTAACCACTTCTCCAGTCTTACTTTGAACGGTGAGTTTATTTTATGGTATGATTTTCACAGATTGCATATACCCATAAAAATATTCTTCAGTAGAAACTCAATTCAGATTTTGTAGCAATGATAATTCGTTGGTTAATCATTTTTCCGAATAGTTCTGTATTTTGAGTAAAATAATAAGGATAAGGTTAAGGATCATAGGTTCGCAGTTTTGTGTAGTTTGTTTTTTGTGACGGCGACACACTTTCTATGGTGGCCAAGGAGGCTTCCGGGGAGATCTTGGGCCTTACGGCTAACGCCTTACGCGGTCTCAAACTATCGTTAAAACCGCACAGTTCGGAAAATCACGTGAACGTGAACCTTAACGCGCCTTAAGATATTTATGTATTAGGGGTCGTGAGGTCTCACTTTTGGGGCGAACGTTTAGTTAAGCCGACTGATTAAAGTACATGAGAAAAGAGAGAAACTATAGTCGGAGTGACCGGCTTAAGCTTATACGTGAGTAATTTCCGTGTAGTATAAATATAATGTCAAAAGTAAGTTGTAAACATTCACAATTTGAACACATGTCTTTAATATCCTGCTTTTCTCGCCGGGCCCACCCGCAGTTTTCAGTCGGCTCGGGACCACGGCCATTGTAACATGGTCGAACCGTCGAGCGGAAGGTAATAATGCGCAATAAGTCCTGATAGATACTTAAAACAACTGCTTTGTCGTCAGATCGAGAGCAACGCGAGCTGTACTCTGCAGCTATAACGATCCAGAAGGCGTACCGGCAGTACCGCGGCCGACAGCTGCAGCGTCGTGCTGCTGCCGCCGCCATCACTATACAGAACTGCTACCGGCGGTATAAACAGGTAGGTGCCAAGTTGTTATCTAGTAGTAGTAGTTAGTAGTGGTCTATTGATTAACTGGCCAGCGACGTGTGGGAGTAGTGCACGGTGCCGGACCGGAGTCATCACCCCTCCTGCACCGCGCTACCTCAGGAACTGTCTCAGTTACACGTTAGACCTGGGGACTTTTTTAGGGTTCCGCACCCAAAGGGTAAAAACGGGACCCTATTACTAAGCCTACGCTATCTGTGTATCTGTCCGTCTGTCCGTCCGTCCGTCCGTCCTACCTTTAAGCGGCTGTATCTTTCGAACCGTAATAGAGAGCCAGTTAAAATTTGTATTGTTACAGCGGATTAACTAAAATATAATAAAAAAGTCAAAAAGACAAAACTAAAAAGACCCTTATACAACAAACGTATTTTTAAACGTATTAGCTCTAAGTAATACGTACAAGCGTCAAACTTGGCATGATTATAATACATGCTCTAAAGTATAACAACAAATAATAAATAATGGCCAAATGCGAGTCGTCTCCCGAGACTCCTTTTTGAATTTTTTGTTATTTATTAGTTAATCCGCCGTAACATTACATATTCTGGGAAAAATTCAGTACTTTTACACCCACTGTAACCGTAACACTGTAACTGTTCACTACCATACTGTTTATTTTCTCGCAATCAATGGTAAAAAGTAGAGTAAATAACTCGTGAAAAATAATCCTCTAGGCTTAGAATAACTACACAAAGAAACCAAGTACATTCGCAAAATTTAAGCCATTCAAATGGTGTCATATATGGCTCCAAAAAAAATATAAAATTTTTACTATGACAATTTGCGCGGTGAAATCGTACCACAACAAATCAGAAAAGCAGCATAAGAGTTATGGTGTGACATTCCACAGGCAATCCATTAATTTTCTTGCTTAAATCGTTTAAAATACCAATCGAAACGTAAGCTACAAAGCGAATTTGTAGCTTACGTTTTGAGAAGGCGTTGTTTGGAAACTTACCTTCTCTGAGTAGTTATTCTAAGCCGCCTATGGATCCCATCTTGTACGGGTGCTATAGATGTATATCCGAAGACGCAGCGTAGGTAGGCCTTCCACTAGATGGACCGACGACATTGTGAGGGCCGCGGGCATCCAGTGGATGCAAAAGGCAGGCTGTCATTCAGTGTGGAAGTTAAAGGGGAAGCCTATGTTCAGCAGTGGACCTCTTCTGGCTGATGATGATGATATATGTAAATGATATCATGCATATATAATATGATGATATCAGTGCAAAGAAATGTGCTAGATAATTTTAATTCTTTTTGTCATCAGTTTGCGTACCTGAAACAAATGCACGCGGCGGCAACTGTGATCCAGCGGGGCTATCGCTCGATGCGCGCGCGCCGACTGTGTAACCCGCCTCTCAAGTATGTATAGATTATACAAGTACACAACATCAAACCAACAAACAAACAACAACAACAGACATCAACCATCAAAATCTAAAGACGTCAGAAATTAAAATATCAAGTATATAATTGGAATCAAAAATAAATATTGCAATGCAGTTTCGTACCGCAATGCGTCCAAATGTAGGGGCTATCCATGATCCAAGAAAACAAGTTCTAACGCTCTGGGAGATGTCCCGCAATGACGTCACTGTCCAGTTGCCACTTTATTGTAACAAACACAATTCAATTCAATTCATTTATTCCTCAAATTGGTACACCACTGTTCACTTTTGAACGTCAGAACGACATTTATGGGGAAAAAAAATACAAATACTGGGATAAAAAAAAACTATTAAATAAAATACAAAAAGCATTTCAATTGTCATTTGGTTTGTCCGCTCAAGCAAGTTAAGCACGAATTGAATATATTAAACACAATTTTATCATAACCACATTGATTTATTGGATTCCCACAGGTAAAATATACGAATATTGAGGAGTTATAATTTCACGCTACTGTTAACACAGAAAATCATAGAGAGTCCGCCATTGTTTCGTGTATCGTCATCTCTCTCGAACTTGTTCATCATCATCATCATCATCATCAGCCAGAAGACGTCCACTGCTGAACATAGGCCTCCCCCTTTAACCTCCACACTGAACGACAGCCTGCCTTTTGCATCCACTGGATGCCAGCGACTCTTACTATGTCGTCGGTCCATCTAGTGGGAGGCCTACCTACGCTGCGTCTTCCGGTTCGTGGTCTCCACTCAAGAACCTTTCTTCCCCATCGGTTATCGGTTCTCCGAGCGATGTGGCCTGCCCATTGCCACTTCAACTTGCAAATTTTAACAGCTATGTCGGTGACTTTGGTTCTTTGGCGAATATCCACGTTTCGGATTCTATCGCGCAAAGAAACTCCGAGCATAGCTCTCTCCATTGCCCGCTGTGTGACTCTGAGTTTTTCCAAAAGGCCAACAGTTAAGGACCACGTCTCAGTACCATATGTCATCACTGGCAACACACACTGGTTAAAGACCCTTGTCTTTAGGCACTGTGGTATCTTGGACGAGAAGATGTCACGCAATTTCCCGAACGCTGCCCAACTATCTCGAACTTGTTGTAAATTACTTATTCTGCTCTTGCTAATTACCATGTTCTTGCTTATTATTATTCTTTATTTTGATCATGGGGCTATCAAAGTCATTTGCGCGAGATAGAGGAGTGCAGACTGACAGGAATGACAGAATTATGCGCAATTTCACACAAATATACAGGGTTACAGACATTGGCATACACACAGTCACACACTGACATATTCTTACTAGTTCTACAAACGCATACTTTAATATTGAGCAGCACACATCTGCAAAGAAACTGTAGGTATACCGCTTTAAAATGTTTTTTATTATGTTAAGCATACGTAGAATTATGAATCTTTGATTTTAAGTTTTGCTGTGGCGGAAAAGACCGTTTTTTTTTATTTTTCTATATTAACACCCTATAAATTATCAATACGAAATTTCCTCTATACCCTTTGCAATGTTATTCTAAAATTATTGGACCAATTGTTTTTCTTTTTTTCATGTTCAGTTTTTTTTTTATGCCATAGTTGGCAAACAAGCAGACGGGCTGCCTGATGGTAAGCAGTCACCGTCGCCTATGGATACTTGTAACACCAGAGGCATCACAAACACGTTGCCGACCCTTTAGAACTCTATTTTTTCCGTTTGTGCATTCAATATTGAAAGATGTTGTAGTCTGGTGGCGATATTTGTCTGCCGTCTTGCTTACACACATGGTGCGAATAAATTGGTGCAAGATAAATATTCCGCGATTACCATTGCTACCAGATTTACATAATAAGGCTCCTTTATCTAATCAACAGTTCTATCGAGTCAAATAGGACTTAAATTTTGTCTCTAAGTTTTTGTCCTCACAACATTTTTTAATTTTTATAAATAGGCTTGCGCTTGGCCTGCTGTTAAGCGATGATGCGGCCTACGATGCAGCACGCTTTCATAGAAGAAACCTATTAAAACTATTACAAAATATTGTCAACAGAAGGACGTACTCCCAACGGCGCCAGAACCAGGCGGCAAGGAAGATTCAGCAGTTCATGAGGCAGTCAAAAATCAAGTGAGTGTTACTATTATACTACGTGTATACAGTACTGGGGTAATAGATCAAGTTCTGAACTCTTCTTTATTCCTTTCTGTTAAGAGGGCATACACCACGGCCAAGAAATTTGATGAATAGGTATTTAGCAAATCTATTGCTGTCTCTGACCTCAAGCTTCTCCCCGTAGAGCGCAATAGGGACAACTGCAGCTCGGATCGATTATACCTACGAAATGTAGACAAAATCATCGTCTCGTATTTTTCTGTTTTCTCATTCAAAACTTGGCCGATTTAATTTTTTTAAATTAATAGTTGTATATAGGATTGAACTATGTTTTTGTTATTTATTTTTGTTTTATAAACTAGTTAAATTTGTTTGATATATGTCTGAACATGGCGGTACAAAAATCAATTTTTGGGATATTTAAAGGCTCATATTTCTTATAGTAGTTAACATATAAGAACAAATAAATGATATAAGCATGACAATAGAGAAAATAATTTTTATTTAAAAAAATACATGTCTAACGGTATTATCCAGGGAGAAAACACGAGAATACGTTTGTATGGACAAAACGCTGGCCATGTGCCCACTTAAGTTTCACTATCCACTACGTTTAGTTGTTTTGGCTTATTACCAGATAGATAAACTTTTTATTGTTCACACCTGAATCTACATACATAAGGCAGAGAGGCTTAAAAACTAGTGTGACAACCTTACCTTATCGCTAAGAGCGATCTCTTCCAAGCTGTTTATTCTAGACTAGCTGCGCCCCGCGGTTTCACCCGCGTAGTGATGAAAAATGGTGACGATGATGATGAAATGTATACCCATGAAAAAAGTTAGGTCGATTCGTTGTTACGTTGCAGCGTGAAAGAGGAACAAACATCCATACATCTATACATCTATACATACAAACTTTCGCGTTTATAATATTAGTAGGATAATGATCTTTTAAACTTGTTTTTCAAATAAACTTATTATTGTTCACACCCGAATCCGCATATATATATATATATATAATCATGATCAATATACATAAATCATGTTTAAGGCAGAAAGGCTTAAAACTAGTGTAACAAGTTATATAACAACCTTACTTTATCGTTTAGAGGGATCGTTGGGAGGCCTGTTTCTTCGAGATTATATAATATTTTGAACTTACAGTTATATCATTATGTACGAGATATAACTTGCAACTACTTCTTTTTTTAAATAGAATACTAGCGACCCGCCCGCCCGGCTTCGCACGGGTGTATTTTACGTGAGAAGCCGGGGCGGGTCGCTAGTTATATATATAAACCTTCCGTGAAAACGTATCTAACTGATGGTGAAAACCGCATCAAAATCCGTTGCTCGGCTTAGGAGGAGTTAGCGGTCATACAGACAGACAGACGCGGAAAGCGACTTTAATTTATACTATGTAGAGAAGAGAAGTAGCAAATAAGCTACGGGCCACCTGATGGTAAGTGGTCACCGCTGCCTATAGACACCTACAATACCCGGGGCATTGCGTTGCCATATAACTTACCTACTTTCATATTATAACTTTATTGAACAACCGTGATAGTTTAAAACAGTGTTATTTTGAACTGATTGTTCTCTGGGCTTGACATTTTAGCAAATCGCTACTTTACTTCAGATACCGATTTTATACTAGATCTCAACTACAGAATTTATGGTAATTGATAACTTGGGTCTTGGTTGATAAAATTATGAAGACATAAGATGAAATTGTATTTTTTTAATGAAGGAAAAAATAATGATGCGGACTTTGATGGAGTACGCTTGCCATTTATAGAAAAAAAACCGTTTCACTCGCGACTTAAACGCATTTTTACGTTTTTGATTACAATCAGGCATGATGTGGACAATCGCATGCCTATGAATAAAAAGAAAGAAAATAATTGCACACTGAACAATTAATTGTACGGGTATATCATCCTGATATTACTCTATCTTAAAAACAGTTAGGTAAGACCAGCGTCCCGTGAATTAGGCCAAACTTTATTCTATCTGTACATCTATTCCTACCTAATTTTCCGGTATTATGACCACCCTCCGCTACGGGACCCATTTTTACCACTCATATATTGTTACCTATTGTTGGCATAACTATTATAATAGTTGCTTACAGTCATGCATAACGCCATTGTGAAAATAGTGTTCCTATACGTATCGAAACTAATATTATAAGGAGGTAAATTATTTATGTTTGAGGTAATCTCCGGAACTGCTAATACGATTTCATAAGCACTGATAATTAAATTGAATATCCCTATAAGTAGGTAATTTTTTGTTCACAAAGTAGAAAAAGGCACAGGCAAAAGCTAGTGTAAATTATATCAAAATCGACAACAAGTCGTGCTAAAAAAAGGATTCAACAAAATAGGAAAAACGCTCTCAATTTGATATGACGTTTTGATGATGCTGATCCTTCTTTTTTTTTTTTTTTTGTTAACCTATACTGTCCCACTCCTGGGCAAAGGTCTCCCCCAATTCTTTCCATGCAGACAGTGCGATCACCCGCCAGACTTAACCACTGTATCTGGAACGTGTCGAGGTCATCGCGCCAGCGTTTTCTAGGCCTGCCTTGGCTCCTTCGTCCGTTTTCAGGCACCCACTGTGTGATCCTCTGGGCCCATCTATCAGGGTGCATCCTGGCCACGTGTCCCGCCCAACCCCACTTTAATTTGGCAGCTTTGATACCAACATCAGCGATTCCCGTAATTGAGCGCAGCGTCGTGTTGCGGACTCGGTCTGTCCTTTTGATTCTTAGGACGCTGCGCTCCATCGCTCTTTGGCAAACCCCAAGTTTGAACCTCTGAGAATCGGTCAATGACCAAGTCTGTGCACCGTAAGTTAGGACGGGCAGGACGCACATGTCGATGAGTGTACGCTTTAATGACAAAGGAAGGTCGCCCTTTCATGATCCTTCAACCAACAATATTTTTTATGAAGTTATAGAAACATAATTAATGAAGTCCTTGCAGAATAATTAAATTTTACAGCCCATATTCACGATGGTCTTCTATCTATATCTATTCTTCTATATTTATGTTTGTTTATGTTTCTCCACCAGCTATTGTTTGGCTAATGCATCTGAATAACCAAGTGTATAAAATAACAAGAATGGAGAAAAACAAATCACATCAGAAACGAATGTCTTCTATGTATAAGTGTTTGACCTTGGTAGGACTATTTCCTTTATTTATGTAAATATATCTTCCATTTCTGTCACTGCATTATCAAACCACCAATCCACTGAAATAATACTTTTAGCACGCTATTATTATTTTTATCATCATTATCATCAGCCAGAACACCTCTGCTGAACATAGGCCTCCTCCTTAGACCTCCACACTGAACGATAGCCTGCCATCTACATCACTGTATGCCCGCGATTCTCACGATGTCGTCGGTCCATCCAGTGGGAGTCTTAACTATGCTGCGTCTTCCGATTCGTGGTCTCCACTCAAGAATATTTCTTCCCCATCGGTTATCAGTTCTTCAAGCGATGTGGCCTGCCCATTGCCACACTTCAACTTCTACATTTTAATAGTTATGTTGGTGAACTGTACCGTAGTTACACGTACTTGGCCTAGTTGTTGGTTGTGCAACCGCAGTCACGCCGGTGACGGTTCGAAGCCGAGTGATCGGTCCAAGGATGTTGGTGAACTATTGTTCGGATTTGAGAACGTCGATACTGTGTTTTTAGGTACCTCTAGGTACCTTCTAGGCTTTTAGGTGTTCTACCAATATAATAAATGTTTGGCCACCTTGTATAACATTGTAAATTAATGACAACCATCATAGAGGGAAAAGTAGAAGGAAAGAGAGGACCAGGAAGACGAAGAAGGGTATTTTAGACCAAAAAAGGGCAAATGTCGTACAGGGAGGTGAAAACGCTGGCAGAAGACTGTCAAGCCTGGAATTTACTCCTCCAGTAGGAGTAATAAATAGTATTCCGTGATTTACTCCATCGACAAGAGCTACGCTCTAAAATTTTGAATGAATATATACTTACCAATATACCAAAAAATGGTTAATATACCTACCAAATATTTATAATGCAGTGCAAAATTTTAGATTATTTAAATATTAGTTTTGGCGCAGAAAATCCCCTAGCACTATGTTATGAGTTAGAAAGCTAGCCAGCCGAGTAATTACCTACCTTCTAGAAAATTCCCCACTAGAACCTTACTTAACACTTTCATAGATGCTATGATATTTCTTTAAAAAAAAAGTCACATGTCACTTATAAAGGCTGGTCTTTCATTACGCTCGTGTATTGCTCGATATTTTCTAATACCTCGCCATATTGTCAGGGACTACACAATGCTCGTACATTCTCTCAATGCTTATTGTGCTTGTGTTTATTCGGTTACAAGCTCGGTATGGAATAACAAATCTTCCGTCGTAATGTTGTTCTATGGAGAATGACGTTTACCAAAGTGGTTTTGCTTGAAAGGAAATATGAGCGGGAGATTTGGTTATATAAAAATGATATTTTTGGTATGGCAGTTAGTTAGCTTCAAAATCAATACCCACAGATTTTTATCGAGTTAGAAGCCGCAGGCACGTCAAATTGTATGAAAATTTAGCGTGCTTCATTTTTGTATGTCGCGAGAGTAATTTAGTGGTAGTTTATTTATTATCAAAACTAACAGCTTCCGAAGGGTTTTTACAATTTCCTATAGCGCTATTTGAAATTTTTGTATTGATGTCTGAATGACTTGAAAGCCTGTCCCATTCCAAATTAAGCGTGTTTTACCACAAACACACAATCACTTAACATTTGGCGAGCTTTTGTCAGACGCCTAGCCATTAAATACATATTCAGGACATTTTTGCACACACGGTCATCTGACCCCAAACTAAAAGCTTGTAATATGGCTGCCAGAGACTGATATACATAAATAATATATATTTTAAATACATATTTAAATAGATACTAACACCCAGATATAGAACAAACACAAATGTTCATCACATAAATGTTTGTCCTAGGTGGGAATTGCACCCACGCCCCCAAGCGCAGAATGCAGGTTCACTACCAACTGGACCAACGGGGCTATCAAATTTCAATCAACCATATTTCTTTCAACCATAAAAAACGTATTAACGTTATATTTTAATTTTTACCTAAATGTTTTTATTTTGGCAGCCATTTTGAAAATATTACAGTGGTATTGTATTGTCGCCAGAACTAAAGTAGTACGCAAATTTCAGTAAAATCGGTTAGGAGGAAATGGTTCTAATTCAGTTTGCAAGGTTTGACCTAAAAAAATTAACAAACAATGCAAGTTAAATTAAAAAAGAGTTTTATTATTATAAACTCGGCACAACTATTTATTTGCTCTGACAGGTGCAATACTACTGTAAAAAGGTGAATGAAAACGTCGAATTCTGTGATCACTTTCGCTGGAGTTTTGACCGTAAGACTGTAGCAGGTACCCGATATACTTCAATGAAAAAATATATGCTTCAGTGAAAAATTAAAAGTTTTTTTTACAATTTTAATGCAGCTGTTAGAGCAAATAAATGAATGGAAATAGTGTAATCATACACACTCTTGCATCTTTATCGAACCCGTTTTCTCTACGTATATAGTGATAATAAAACCTAAGTATCGCAAGGACCTCTATATTTGTCTCCATAATTTGATCCAGGGTACAACGCTACCCTAATCGCATTTTACTAAGTAGATTATACATCTTCTTCGGTAGCCCTTTGAGCCCTCACCGAAGTGTATCCCCGTATTACAAATAACGTTTTCTGAATTTATACGTTTTGTATCCTTTTGGGAAATCTAAATTGTTTACCCGGAACTAATGGTGTCTTCTCTTAGCCATTACTGAGGGACTAAAGCCCTTTTGAATGATAAAGGGATAAGATTACAAGTAGGTACCTTTTATTATTGCGGGCCAAATCCCTAAATGTGAATGCAAATGTATTGAAGTTTTTTATAATGTTCTGGCGATTTAAAAAGAGATTAAACTATGTGTTGTTCCAGCCTGTAATTATATTACTGCATTAAAACATTTATGAACAATATTTAGATTAAAATAAATATACTCAATACTCAATCATTTCATCATCATCATCAACCATTCTCCTCCCACCGCTGGGTATAGGTCTCCTCTTCAGCGCGCCATCTTTTCCGGTCCTGTGCTAGCCTTGTCCACTGCTTTCCTGCTGCCTTAACGATGTCGTCCGACCGACTCAATAATTTATTGCATAATTATTATGAAGTTCACATACAGATGTTAAGTAGCATGTTTAAATTAAGTAACACATAATGACCCTGATTGGGTATGGCAATATAGTGCGGAGCGGATCGATATATTCCATAATAGATTTGTCTTCTAAATACTCGTTTAAGCTATAATAACATTTTGCTAGCAATATGTTTTTTAGGGTTTTGTCAAATTTATTTTCTTTTTCTATATCCTTTATCTGTACTGGTAGTTTATTATGTATTTTGATGTTATTATATATTTTGATGATATTAAACTACACGAATCTAATAAACTGCTGCCCGAAAGAATCGTTCCCAAAATGCAAAATGCCGCATGCTAGACGCATGCCGCGTTGGATTGCAATACTAATGCGTTGAGCAAGATATCGAGAGCAATATGGTCACGAAATGCTTCGACCAGACGTTTATATAATTCTTTAAAAATATTGTGGCGCCCACGGACCTAAAGTTTTGACCCCAAAAGGCTCAAACATGTACCCACTGTCGAGGCTACAATATCTGCGTCTTATGAAGCCCGACATAAATAAACAAAGAGAACTTTAAATATATGTAAATTTTATTTCTAAGCACTGTAAGAATAGACAAAAATACAATAAAACGCGGAGTAATGACAAAACAATGATACATTCAACATAAAAGATCTTAAACCTTCTAATGTTGAATATTTCATTGAGTAAAGAATCATACTTTCATCAGAGCTTGAATTTAAATGACCGTTCACTAAGTCTTATAGGTACTTCATTGCTTTGAATAACTAAGAGAAAACTAAAATCAGAAGAAAAAGTTGTTTAAGATGACAAAGGGCACGGATGGACCCAGGAGTACATGGATCAGCAAAAAATTATAGTAATAATAAGTAATTGCAATATTTGTATGTTTGTTGGTTTAGGTCAAATCTTACAAGCTTCATTAGAACCAGGTCCTCCTAACCGATTTTTCTGAAATTATGCATGCGCTTTTAGTTCTGGTGAAAATACAAAATGAAATACCCAATATTGTAATATATATAAAAAATGGCCGCTACCAAAGAAGATGGCAGATGGTGTATATTTTTTGTCAACCCTGTTAATAAGGGTATCATTAGAATTTGAAAGATCTTAAAGAGTAGGAAATGATAAAGTGACATCACACTAAATTCAATATGGCCGCCGCTCCAAGATGGCGGCTTACATTTTCTTTGCAAAGGTGAAAGGCTGGTTAAAAAAAGATTTTTAATATCAATAGAACTTATTATCTACTATATAAAAATAAGTAGGGTTTTCCTTCCTGACGCTATAACTCCACAACGCACAAACCGATTTCCACGGTTTTGCATTCGTTGGAAAGGTCTCGGGCTCCGTAAGGTTTATAGCATATAGGTTTATAGTAGCGAGGCCGAAGGCCGAGCTCTACGCGTACGAAGTAGCGGGATTCAGCTAGTTATTTATAAAAACGACTTGGTAACTTGCCTACAAGATGATATCTATATAATTATAACGTATAAATGAATCTTTATATTTACCTTCACGCCTGGTCTTGGTTGAGAACGACTTTACCGATTTCATTCATCTTTAATGTAATAAATATGATATATCAGGTCAGGTTTCATACAGGTCCAATTAGATTTCCAATGACATATCTCGTTTCCTAAGATTTTCTCATTTATATTTAGCAGCCAGTTTTTGACCGGATCCATTTCAGTTAGTCAACAAACTTTTATCTCTTTTACATTCGCGTGAATACCGCCCACCTTTTAAAAAAGTTTACCAAATTTTCTCAAAAAAGTTTCCTCAGAACTTTTGTTTTTCGAATCGTTGATGCTTAAATTCCTGGAGCCCTTCGGTTCCTTTTGATTCAATGTTAAATAAATTCAAAGTTCGTATTTTCCATGACAGTAGATAAGGTTGACAAAGTTCTATTATTTCCTATCACCGAAACCAAAAGAAAATTACCTAAAAATTGTCTAGTGTTGAAATAAGGTGTCGATTGTTTTATGTAAAAATAGTGTTCAGAGATGATCGTTGAGTAGATAACGTCACCAGATTTAGGTAAAAACAAAATGGTGTTGCCTACCATGATCTGCTACTGATAAAAAAAAATCGACTGGACTCCTTGATATGGCTTATCATTGAATTTAGGCAACTTATCGATCCGTAAACATATTTATGCATCGCTTAAATGCTTTTAGGTGTTATCTAAACTAATCACTCAAAAATCGTTTATCTAAACAGCAGTGCAAGTACCGTTCTTTATCGATCGCCAATTTGACAGTTGAGATCGACAAATTCGTTAAAATGCCATTTGATCAGTAGGTACTCGCTATGATCGGTTCTATGTCATTTTATAGAATTTGACGATGGTGTGATATCGAGGTACTTGCACTGCAGCATCGGAAAGCCATTTTATCGAATTTGACGATGGTACGATATCGAGGTACCTACTTGCACTGCAGCATCGGAAAGCGTGCCTCGTAATGAAATCTTAAATACAGTTAGCTTAAATATGTTTAGGCAGTTAACTTATTTAGCTAAATACAATTATAGTTAAAGCATTATCCAAGTGTTGGATGAGGTTATATATAGGTATAGACAAAGAAATAGCCTTACTTTGAAACGTTACCTAGTTAAGTTAAACTATGCTTGAAACTGCTCTGTCGACTTCAGGCGGTTAAAAATTGTCACGCGCAATAACGAGACAAAGCAAATTTAAGTCATGCTTAAGACCCTATAGCCCTACTAAACTTGGAAACTTTAGATGCTTAAAATCGCTGTCTCATATCTGCGTGTCAATTTCCTTCAGCAAGATATTGACAAAGCAATAAGCATTGCTTAGCTTAGCCAAAGTTTTTAAATAAGGCTGTAGGTTTGAGCATGACTTTATTGTTGGTTATTGGAGGTTGGCTTTTAGATTTATTCAATTTATATTAAATCATGAACAAAAAAATATATTTTAATAATTCGAGTATCGTAAGCCATATTGCAAAACTCCATTCAAATTTGAACTTTTAAAAACTCCTGTTTTATTCTAATTTAAACCTGACTTAAGGTACTGCTCAAACAAACTCACGAAGTTAGGGAATCCTCTTTAAAAGTTGCTTTATCCTGCTTTAGTTCGCTTCTCAGTTTGTTTAAGGCTGTTGTCCAACGCAGAGGTGGTTCTTTGATATTTCAAGGCTTTGTTTATTTTGAGAACAGTTTGAGACCAATGTTAGACAGAGTTTAAAATTGTGTAGATGATTCGATGTCGATAAGGTCAACAATTTATAGAAATATGAACCGAAAAGTTTTGTTATGTATAGTTAGCGGCCGGTTTAGTTGCTTCGAAAAAGACCAATTAAGTAAAAAAAAAGTATGATAATTTTCGTGGCATATATTTTTATTTTAACTACAATTTAAGCATTTGGATTGTCTTTGGACCTTTTACGGTCTATGGGTAATTTAGGTAATAAGTATTAAGAATATATTGCCATTCTCACTAAGATAAACACGGGACTGAGGAAGGTACAAAATTATAATGGATCGATTTTTATCAACAAATTCTTCATAGTGCATATTATCATAGACGTCATTAAAGTTTCAAATAAATTTGGTTACTAACTATTAGCCAGCCAGAAATATAATAAATACATTTTTCGGGCCATTTTGGCACATAAGGTCATCTGACCCCAAACTAAGCAAAGCTTGTGATATGTCCGCCAGAGACTGATACATACGTAATATATGAATAAATACTGGATTCTTTGTTTTAAACTATCACGGTTGTTCACTAAAGTTATAAGTACAAAAGTTGTATTAGTTAGTCTTCCCGTGAACATGGTGCATGTAACTGCGCCGAAATATCAGGAGCTCATTCCACAACCTTACCACGGTAAATATCCCGTAAATAATAATATAACTTTACTGGATTCTTTATTAATAAATAGATATTAACACCCAGATATAGGACAAATACAAATACATTTTATTTGAGCGCTATCTAATTTTGAAGTTGGTTTTTAAATTGACAACTAGCTGACCTAACAGGCGTTGTCCTGTCCAAATACTGAATCTATGCCAAATTTAAATAAATTTATTCACGTTATGGTCTTTCGTTCATTCAATAATTTCTTGGAAAAAAGAACTTTCATTCCCGTATTTTCCGGGCAATTTTTGATGATGAGCATGATGCTCTAAACTTTTTAAATACTTTCTGACTTATAAGGAAATATAATTTTTTTTTAGTAATTAATTTCTGTCATTGATATTCAACGAAGTGTATGCGGTTTTTTTTCGTGAATTCTGTGTTGGTCCCAAAATGATTGTTGTTGATAATGATGAGCTCAATTATATTCCCGAGTATGTCCGATGTCTAGATACATTCACCCGGTATAATACGTATTGGTAAACAAACCTTACCAATTATGGATGAAACATTACCTTTATTCAGGCAAGTTCCGCCCTGCGCCGGTTAGATAAATTAGTTCGGCCCTCTTTCGCGAGTTTCCTTGTTTTGTTCCTTAGATAAATGCTATTTTGGAAGGATCTTCTGAACTTTCTAGACAGTATTAGGTTAGGATTCCGAGCTTTTAGAGGTTTCTCGGAAATTGCCTTTGTTTTCCTTTTTTACTTTATACACGATTTGAGAGTCATTTTTTATTTGTATTCATTTCATTCATTTGCGAGCTAGAGTCATCATCATCATCATCATCTCAGCCGTAGGACGTCCACTGCTGGACATAGGCCTCCCCCATCGATCTCCAAAAGGGCCGGTTGGAAGCGGCCTGCATCCAGCGTTTCCCTGTGGTCTCTTTTAGGTCGTCTGTCCATCTTGTGGGTGGACGTCCTACGCTGCGCTTACCAGTCCGAGGTCTCCACTCCAGAACATTCGAGCTAGAGTACATTGTGGCAAATAAAAGTTTATTTCAATATGTTTATGATAGAGAAGAGTTCATTGCTTTTAATGTAAATTTTTGTAGTTGGAAGAATGTTGGAAGTTTTTGAAATGAAACCTTCTTTAGCCGCTTTGAGCGATTTTTGGTAGGGGCAAACGGCTGACAGCAGTTGTTGGCAGTCCCCATAACTGCCTTTTTTAAATTGAAAATAGTTCTACGATTGGTCTCTAATTCGCCTGATGGTAAGCGACAGGTGTGACCGAGGACGAAGCACGTCGATCCAGAAGAAATCGATTATAACGGTGCCTTTCAAACAATAAACAAGAAATCAAAATCGGTTCAGCTGTTTGGAAGCAACGATGCCACAGACAAATAAACATACACACAGACAGCTCCACTACTACATGATTGATTTAGAATAATATTCTTTATTCCACGCCGCTCAGTACTTGGGAAGAATTCACAACTAACGTAAGTTAAAATTTAAATTAGAATAGAATTTATGCGAAAATTAAGTTAACATTTATGATTGGAATTGTGCTATTGGTTTTAAATACCGAAAGTTAGTTATAAATTCTGATGCTTCGACCAAAATGAAATGAATGGACGGGCCATAACCATTGAACTCGCCCAGTAAAATCGAGTCAAAACCGTCGGACATATACTTCAACACCTAAATATAACCATGTACAGTACATTTGTTACAATAGATAGCAGTTTTTTGTTGTGTATATTTACACTTCGGGAAAACACACGAAGGCATTATTTTGTCAGTTGTTTCGTTATCATGTAACAATAGACTCGTGTTGTGCTTTCTACGGCCAGAAACCGACTGAAACGAACTGAGCCCTGGCACTCATTTTGTAATATTAAAAAAAGCGCTTCTTCTGGGCCCGTCCATTCATTTAATTTTGGTCGAAGTTCTGATGATGTAAAGGAGGGCCCAATTTAATAAATCACATTTGAAAGCCGTCATTCTATTATTTATTAGTGAAAGTAAATCGTAAAACTGCCTTCTTTTGACATTATTACAATAATGTATTTTTAATTAAAACTAAGTAATTGTGCAGTTCTAACTTTGGATAAAATAAATATGCATAATACAAGGTAGCATTTTTGAATTTAGATGAAGTATCAAAATGTGACGTGGATATTCGCCAAAAAACCAGAGTCACCGACATAGCTGTTAAAATTTGCAAGTTGAAGTGGCAATGGGCAGGCACATCGCTCGAAGAACCGATAACCGATGGGGAAGAAAGGTTCTTGAGTAGAGATCACGAACCGGAAGACGCAGCGTAGGTAGGCCTCTCTCTAGATGGACCGATGACATAGTGAGAGTAGCTGGCATCCAGTGGATGCAAAAGGCAGGCTGTCATTCAGTGTGGAGGTTAAAGGGGTAGGCCTATGTTCATCAGTGGACGTCTTCTGGCTGATGAAGATGATGATCAAAATGTGATCTAATAAATTGGTCCTATTTTAGTTAAAGTTTTTTTTTCTTCTTTCTTCTTTGTATTGATTGTGGATGTTGTTTGCACGCAGGTTGCAGAACGCACGAGCCGAAAGCGGGAGGGCGGTCCGGCTCTCGCAGGATGTCCACCGAAACTCATCGCAGCGCATCACCAATACTCCTCCCACGCCTAATAGGTGTTTATATTTTACTAGCTGCGCCCCGCGGTTTCCCGCGTAGTGATGAAAAATGGTGATGGTGATGATGATGATGAAAGTAGCTTATGTTACTCTCTGGCCCTTGAACTATACCCATGAAAAAAATCAGGTCGATCCGTTGTTCCGTTGCAGCGTGAAAGAGGAACAAACAAACCAACAAACAAACACACTTTCGCATTTATAATATTAGTATGATCCTCATCGTTCTCTATCCGTCATGCAAAAAATACACTTCATTATAATTTTTTGATAGAGATGCGAATTAATCAATTGAAAATAAATACACGGGCGATTCATACCGTGGTCCGAATGGACCCAGTATAAAAAATAGTACGATTCCAAGAGTTGTGCGAAAGGACCAAATATGAAAAAAATTGTCGGTGATGAACGACGTGGTGCGAATGGCTCAACTGATTTAAAGTTCTTGATTCGTACCACGGTGTGAAACACTGCAGTATATTATGATCATCGCATTATACCACCTACACTTAACATTGTTAATATTTTTTTATAAAAAGAGTGACATGCTTCCCGTCTTATGGAGATGGTGATTCTTCATCAAGCAATATATCTATATTATAGACCAATTCTAAAAAATTTAAATTTGAATTTCGTTTAGTCTTATCTTATTGTTGTGTTTTTGTGTAGTTACATTAACTGTCTTTTATAATTTGAAATTATTTATTTGCATTTAATTTTATTCATAACTATAATATGAATATGGGTGGTAATGACAGTAATGATCAGCTAACATTGTATTAGTAGTCTAGTGGTGATATCGATGTTTCACCAGGGCAGAGAGGCTGTAAATACTCTTTTGAAAATTCCATGTTGAAGCTCGGGGCGCGGCGGGAGAGTTTTCATCCAATCAAAAGACTATCTGTTAATACATGCAATGCAAATACGCACGAGCAACGTTGCCTTATTTGTCTTGTTACCAAACAGGATAAAACTAATAGAAAAATATCACGTACGCACTGTTTTCGTCCCCAAAAACCTACAAATTGAATAAATTGGAGACTGGACACTACCCTCACATAAATTTAACATGTAACTTCCACCTCCCCAAACATATAGCTGACTAATCTAGCCCCATTACCTTTCGATGCGCACTTTACGCGGGAACTTGCAAAGATTTCGCCTATTTCCCCGAGTTACTAGGGCGATTTAGCTTCCCTTAGGGACGGACAGAGTTTATTGCCTGATCTGCTGGTCAATTTATAGTTTTCGAAGGGACAATTGAGGACTGGACAGAGAGCGGTGTTAGTGATATATTATTCACTTGTGGTAGTGCCCTTTTAAGTGAGGACTGGGTGAGGCTTATAGCTGTATCGTTTGACCGTAGTATCACTTGATGGGGACTGACGTTGCAGTGAATTTGAAGGTCGTGGAGTACTTTGCTTTAGTACTGACATAATATATTAGCAAATTTTTATTTTGTGGCTGCATCTGCTATTCTCCTTATTAGCTCTGGAGGTTAGGAGAACTGTACCACTCAGAATACAAATACAAATAATTTATTTTCATTATAGTGTTTTCCAGAAACAATAACTGAATCCGAAGAGATGTGGGTTTCACTCTACATTTTCTACCGCATGTTTTTCGGCGAATGCACTGATGATCTTTTTGATCTCGTTCTTGTTTTGGCTTTCCACTACCGCATATCCCGATACCGTCAAAAAACTTACCCCACATCTTGCAAAGTTTATAGTCCCATAACATCCCGTTTATACGCTCTTTTCGTCGGTGGACCTGCAAGGTGAAGTATGTCCTTCCTCAAAGGTCTTTCCGACAAGCATCAACTCGAAGCGTTTCAGAAAGGGTGTCTACAACTACCACTCCGGGCTGGCAAAGTAACTGTCAACACCACTAGTGTTGCAAGTGTCCATAGGCGGTGGTTTCGCTTACCATCAAGAGTTGTTGGCGCAAATTCAAAACTAATTCAAAATATATATATATTTTGCTAGGAAACTTTACTTTTTGCAGAAATAACTGTTTTACTTTTAATAGTAGAACCGTAAGATCGTCGTAGAACATTTCTAAAATTAGTCATGTGTATTATTGATGCGACCCCGAAATGAAAAATGCAGCTATGTTAAATGCAGTTATGCAAAATGCAGCTAAGTCAAATGCAGTTATGCCAAATGTAGCTATGTCAAATCCAGCTGTCAAATGCAGTTATGCCAATTGCAGCTAAGTCAAATGCAGTTATAATAATTTTTAAACTTTTGCGATTTGAACACATGTTTTAAATGTTTATCGGGACTTATCACGTATTATTTAATTTAGGTAAAAATATGTACCTTTCGCTCGACGCTTCGTGACCACGGCCATTGTAACATGGTCGAAACGTCGAGCGAAAGGTACATATTTTTACCTATATTAAATAATACGTGATAAGTCCCGATAAACATTGAAAACAAATGCAGTTATGTCAAATGCAGTTATTCCAAATGTAGCTATGTCAGCATAACGCTCTAGAATTATTCAATTTCAGGTGATAGTGAGACAATAGTGAAGTGCACAAAACCCCCAAGACGTTTGTTCAGGCTTTAATTTATTTTTACATTTCTAATTAATCTAATTATATTAAACACAAGTCTTTCTCCAGGGTTGTCAACTACCTGTCGCCAGGTACGCCGATGACTGCAGATGAAGACCTGCTTCTGGAGCTGCTGTTCAAGATGTAACTGGCATTTGTTGTTGCAAAATCATTCCACTGGATTATCGTGATTTTTTTTACAACCCTAGATTTCATTTATACCAGTGATTCGCATAGTTACCATTAGTTTGTAGCAAATAATCAAATATATTGTGTTTTTTTTGAGTAGTTCTTTCTTAATCTCTATTTTTGTTTCAAGTTCAGTATAAATAATAGGTTCCTTCTTAGAGTTGAGAAATAACTCAGGCCTTGTCTATTAAAAAATTACATAATTTTCTGATAGTATTTGTATTAGAAATATTACATCATTTTAATTAGAATTGCTTTCGTTCTAAGTTTTTTTTTTTACGAATGACTTGTTCGGAGTTTATATTTCAGTCTTTTTTTATGTTAAACTCTTCAGGTCATAGACAGGGTTATATTTAGTATAAATTTTATCGTATTTGTATTATATTTTCATAATGTATTTTTGAGATATTTGTTTAGAACATTTATTGGAATTATATTTTTGAAAAAACTCTAAATTGGATGTAAAGTAATTTACTTACGTAATCATCGTATTGACTGTAAAAGTGAGTGAAAAAGTTTGAAAATTCGAATCAAAATTACTAACGGTTGGGTTTTTGATAACGTCCAATAGGGAACTTTCAACGATGTTAAAATGTTGGTGTGGAATTTCTATTTATTTGTTTGCTTGGAATTTAGAATCGACCTTGAAGTCTTATCTATTGATGATTTCAGCGATGGAGTTCGTAAATGTAGGTTAAGTACAAATTCAAATTATTAACATGCCACTGTTCTTATAAAGTAGTTGCACCTAGCGTAAATACAATAAACCCGACGAGCTGTGACAATTTTGAGATTTTATCGTATTATAAGGTAAAAAATAAATTAAATGTTATTTGTGCTGTTAGGTTGACTGTTCTGCCAGAAATTTGTCCTGTAGGTTTATTTCCAGTTCAGTTTCTCTATATCATCAAGAAATTAATTTCATTTGTTAATCTTGATTAATTTACCAATTTTAATTAACAATCACAAATTTAATTAATTTTATTAATGATATTAAGAGAAATATCAAAAGAAACTACAGACAATTTTATTTTACCTATGTTGTGTTTGTTGCCTAATTTTAATACGATGTTATGTTATGTTATTTGCTTGATATTACCCCTACCCCAGTTCCTATGTGAATAAGCTTTAGTTGATCAGTCAAAGTACTTATTAGTTCTGTAGTTAGACCCCTTTGTTTTAGATCTTTGTTATCGCCTATGCCATAAATACCTATAGCGTTCATGAAGAAATAAGGTTGTGCACCTCTTAATATAGAAATAACTAATATTCCCTTTTTCTGAATTCTCTGATACTTTAATGTAGTTAATAGAATAGTTAAGAGGATAGATTTAATCATAGCTTAACAATAAGAAGACGTGCAGCCGTCTAATATTTTCGATTCGTATTTTTATAAAGCAAAAGTTACGAACGAGATTGCTTTGCTTGAGCGGGCCGTGAAACGGATGTTTTCAAATCTATACTTTACCAAAACCCCGATCTAATTTCCTCGAATCGAACTTTTGTAAACTCAGCGCGGATTTGAGTTGGTGAAATTATTCCAAACTATTTATACCGAGAATTCATTTTTACGTTGAGATTTTGAGAGGCCCAGACGAGGTTTGAGAGCGGTGTGGAAGGCTGGTTGATTCTTTGCAATCGTTCAGGATTGTCGGAAAAAACCGGCGTATTTCAATAAAAAAAAAAAGGAAATAAATGTCACGTGACGAGAATTAAGATATAACCGTCCAGTTGTGGCGGCTTTTGCACTCCCGGTGGTGAAACAGCAAAAGTCGCAATAAGGCAACAAGCGATCGCAGACACTGTGCGGTGTAGGTAGAGGCGAAACTCGCTTGCATGGTTCAAAGCACCCGGGGCGCACGGAAACAACATGTATATTTCATATTTTTGGATCGCTAATTTTAAGATGTTATATTTATATGTATATGTAGTGGTGGCGGATACAATACCAGTATTTCGTGAATGTATTACGCCAAAAGTTTTGATGTATTAATTTTCCATGAAAAGTTCTCTTTGATTTTCTTGTATAATTTCAAAATGGTATAAAATAGTTCGTTTAGCTAGTGGTCATGCGTATATATTTTTGGATAGTGTGCACGATTGCTTCAAGAACGCCGTATCGAATAATGATTAGATAAGAGACGAGAAGAAAAAAATGAGAAAAATAATAAAAAAAGAACGAGTATTTTTCACTGTAATGCGAAATCTCTGAGAGCAATAATATTTTTGTGGTGATCAAAATTTGATTTGTAAAGAAAGAGTATTTTAGTAGCCCACGCGATCGTCACATAATTAGAAGATGCTTTTTAGTGCCACCGGTATCTGTATTACTTTTGATTTGATATATAAAAATAATATACAACAATATAAAAAGCCAAAAATACGGTTGGCATAAACCATATACCCAAACAATTACCTACTCTACTAAATGCAAATCTTAAACTATATGCAAATGTATGAAGTTATCATCATAATGTTATAAAGTTATATGATTATTTACAGGATATTTACCGTGGTAAGGTTGTGGAATGAGTAAATAATCATATAACTTTAGTGAACAACCGTGATAGTTTAAAACAGTTTTTTATAATATTATAAGTCCTAACTGAGATAATATATAATGTTTATGCAAATAGCATTTAATGATTTCATTTGGAGGACTGTAGTTTGTACTCGTAAACTGATCTATTGAAATTATGATTATTTTTAATATAAAAATTAAAAGTATCACAGCATCGGCGCGGCTTTAGAATTGACCACAGCTAGAACATAGTGCACCAGAAGTAGAGGTAGTTAGATAAAAAATACTATTATTATAAAATAAATAAAAAAATCTTGAAATCTATACATAGAATTTAAAACTAAAAGTTTAACTAATACTTTTTATTAATACATTGTAAGAAGCTTGTTCACACGTTTTAACTTCATATTTAGTAAGTATATAATTAATTATATAAGACTAAAATTGTATTGAGACGTTAATATCTGGTTTCGGAATGAGATATTAGTGAGACTATGGTACGATTTTTTTAACATTTCGGGTGGGCGGTGAATACTAAGCTAATATAAAAATTATTAATATTAGCAATTATGCCAAAGGCACGTTTGTTTTATGATTGTGATAAATAGCAAAATTTATTTGAAGCATCTTTAAATAATTTGCATTCGTATGGAATTTTAGTAGTTTTTGAAACGAAACTACAGACTTGATTGGCAGTAGCTTGCTTTCGATTATAATTTTGTATTGGTACAATTGAATTAGTCTTGCCTGAACATTTCGTCTAAAAAAATCTGAACTTTAATTTTAATAAGTAATATACCATCGTAAAACAGCATTTCCTGCTCTTGTATCATGACTGCAAAGCAGAAAATACTTTTAGAATAAAATAAATTATCATGATTTCATTTTCTGTCGAGTTTTCTTTTTTGAAGTGTTTGGGGCACGCTGATTTAATTCAATCGACTTAAATTATTTTGGAGTAAATATGAGCCTGCCTAACGTATATTGCATATCACTTAGATAAAAATTATATCTTGTTGAAGACTATTGACTTCGCGTGTATAAGTTTAATTTTGATTAAAAGCTAGAATATTGTTGTTGATTTACAATTTGATGGCTTATAAGAAAACAAACCGTAGGGCTGTAACGATTTTCTAACATTCCTTTGATATATATTTATGTAGTTTATATATTTTATTGTAAGTTTGTTTTTATATTGCTTGTTATTTGTTGTCGTGATGTTTATTCATTATCAGCTTTGATTGATAATACTTAAAAAATTATATCGTTACATTCCTACATCTCTATGATTAGCTTTTAGAAAAAAACTAGTATTATTGCTTCAATTAAATCTTTTATATTCTAGCGTAACGTAAGTTTGATAGCAAATTTTATGATGTTATTTTTTATTATTATTGAATAATTGTTTGTATGCGGAAAGCGTTATTAATATCTTATTCTTTAATATTTTTGCTAATGTAAGATTGTTATTACTGCCAGTTTCAAGGTTTCTAAAACACCAATTGATGAGGGTATGAGTGGTTTAAAGTGTCCAATTTTAGGAATCTCCGTTATTTAAAAAAATATCAAAATCGTTTTGCTGAAACTTATCAATATTGTTTTCAATAAATAACTCGGAGTTTTTTTGTAAGTATAGCACTTTTTGAATAGAGTATATCACTATGATACGCAGTTTTAGGATTTTTCAAATACATTTTTGTCGTTTTAACTATTTGTGTGTTGTGAAAAGCAAATAATTCTTAATTTATGATTTAACTGTTCAGTTACAATATTTGGTTTAAAGTATTTCAAAATTAATATGAATTTTGTAATATATTATTTAAAAAGAATTGTAAAAGTAGATTTTTAGAAATTACTTATTTCGTAGTTACGTCATTTTACTGCTGAGCTGTTAGTCATCAGTTAGGTCGGCAAATAATTTTATTGTTACATGTTTTTAGTTACAATAATTGAGGTCATTATTTTTAATCATTCCATTTAATTTAATTACTGAGATGTTGGACATTTGAATGTATGAGACAGGACGTCTATTGGATAAGTGTACTTTGAACAAAAAAATCTTCCTTTGTAATTATTATAATCTATAAACACTACAAAATTGTGATTCAAAGCAATTTAAAATATTACTGCTGATTATATTATGTGTTTTATTTAACTTACCTAGATACCTCGATCACAAGTAGGGCGCAGTTTTGGTGTGGATAGCTGTTTCACAGAAAATTTTACGTTAAAATGTTGATATTGTAGGCGCAAAGACTATGAAATCTGTGCGTAGGCAGTACCTGTCCAAAGGAAAAGTACCGATTACAAATAAACCGGCTAAGTGCGAGCCGGGTTCGTGCACTGAGGGTTCTGTATCACCACAAAATTCAATAACGAAATTACCAGTTCTAACATGGTAATGAACAGAAATTTGTCACCGACTCGCATTTGGCCATTAATTATTATTTGTTGTTATATGAATGAATGTGTACTATAATCATGCTAAATTTGACGCTTGTACATATTACTATTTTACCACACACAAATACAAAAATACGTAAAAAAATAGGTTTGTTGTATCGAGAACCCCCCCTTTCGTTTTTACTTTTTAACTTTTTATTATTTCTTAGTTAATCCGCCGTAATATTACATATTCTGTGAGAATATCAACTGGCTATCTAGTACTGTTCGAAAGATACAATTTGTTCGTGAGATATCTATTTAAATGTAGTACAGACAGACGGACAGACAGCGTAGGCTTAGTAATAGGGTCCCGTTTTTATCCGTTGGGTACGCAACCCTAAAAAGTATCAGCAACTGACATAGTCCACCAGATTAACAAGTTGAAGTGGCTTTGGGCAGGGCAGATAGCACGCAGAATAGATGACCGATGGGGCCGAAAGGTTCTCAAATGGAGACCACGGACCGGTAAGCGCAGCGTAGGACGTCCACTCACAAGATGGACAGACAACCTAAAAGAGATCGCAGGGAAACGCTGGATGCAGGCCGCTTCCAACCGACCTTTTTGGAATTCGATGGAGGAGGCCTATGCAGTGGCCGTCCTTATGATGATGATGATGATGATGAAAGAAAAATAGAGGAAATAGTTAGTGGAATTAGTTCTTAAGCAATTACCCATTTTGTGTAACATCTAATGAATAGAACGGCTTATGTCACGATTTTAATAACACAAAATATTTTTTTTTTCCAATATTTGTTATCATTTCCTAGCTAAGCCCCGTGTTGTTTACGTCTATTCCCATTAGTACAATTATCAGTTCATTGTGTTCAGTGTGTCATTAGTTCAAGTAATGGCGGTCGATTGTACTGCAGAGACATGTTTGTTCCTGTTAGTAAAATTATCATTTCTATTTACTAGCGTAAACATTCTTTAAGGATTTAAAAAAAATCCTGGACCATAAATATCCAATTCTCCATTTCCAATATTTATGTCAACATGTTTAGTAAACAAAGTTTCATCGTTAGGACATATTGAATTCCAAGTTCTGCGTGGGTAAAAACTACCGGAACTAAATTTTTCTCTATTACATTCTTGTGAAATAATAGTCTAGATTTACTTTATTTTTAACCGACTTCAAAAAAAAGGAGGAAGGTTTTCAATTTAACTGGTATTTTTAAATTTTATTAATAATCGTTTGACAGTTATTAGCTTAGAAAAATTTAGTAGAAATGTGTTTTATTCTCAGGAGAAGGCTAATTATTGTGTGTTTCTATATAAAAAAACTATCTGGCTGCTCTCTGCAATTTCTCTCGGGTGGTATATCCTTCAGAAACCGTAAATTTTCCGGGATAAAAAGTATTTTATGTCACTACCCGGCCCTCCAACTATATCTATGAAAAGAAACACTACAATCTGTTGCTGTGTTGCTGCGTGAAAGAGGAATAAACAAACTCTCGAATATATTTATGATGATGATTAGTATAAGTAGCTAATTAACATTAAATAAATCATAAATAAAGATTTTGCCATTCATTATAGTAATTACCGAGCATTCTGCATTCGTAATAGAGCTGAAGTGGGCTTGCGGTACTTTTCCTTTGGACGGCAACAGCAATATGTACAGTATAGGCTGTAGTATGCTTCTCATATTTTACTAGGTATGGGGTACTTCTCGGTATTCATTCTATTGATTTTCATTCAAATAATACAAAATAATGGAATCGTATATTTAAAATGCAAATAAACGAGGCTAATTTTCCCCTAAATGTGCACGTAAAATTTTAATGGCCTATAGATTATCGGCGGGCACAAAGCTCTCTGATTAAATGCCTTCGGTGCGGTTCTATCGAGAACGTGACCTTCAAGGGATCGTGATTAAATATGTCTACCTCACAGATTTTTCTAAATGTTTATACAAGAGCCCAAAATGTAGGAAAAAGTAAGAGAAAGAAAAGTGCAGTAGATGGGTGAAATTATTTATTTACTTATGGGTGAGACAGTATGGTGGTATGGTCTCTCTCTCTCTCTGAGAGAGGTCTGCGTCCCAGCAGTGCCAGCATGTAAGGCTGATAATGATGATGATAGATACGCAAAGGGTTACTAAGTGTAGGTTTATTTCTTAACCCCAAAAAAGCTAAACATACTCTAGACCGCGTTACCCTTTCTGAAAAAGTAATTTATCGAAAACGGTCTAAAAACTGGCATTGTTTTTTACTGAAGCGTAGGCCATATTTCAGACCAGAGTTGAAGTCTAATTTATGTCTGCCCCTGTAAAAACAGAATGAACTTGTTGGTGCCTATACCAACATGATTGATGGCTCATGCCTTATTCATTGCTTAGATATCAATCAATAAAATGTATGTGTGTGTATTAGCTTAATCATCCTTACCTTAGCTTATCAGCCTATCATGTTCCCACTGCTGGGACGGCTTTCTTTATGAGAGAGGATGGGCCCTAATTGACCATGCTGGTGAATGGCTGTCTTTGAATTTTTGAGGTTCTCTGTCATACTGGTTTCTTCACTATTTCACCGTTGTTGATCGATGGTAGGGAAAATGCATATAATTTATTTTATTATAAGTCATTGGTGCAGGGTCGGGGATTGAACTGGGTGCCGTCAGATTGTAAAACGCACAATCATGCTACCAATACTCGCATCGCACTATTAACTTCACTTTTAACTATCTAAAGAAATTTTAATCATTACGCATTGCCATTCAGTATGGTAACGCCGCCAGTATACCGTACAAAGCCAACTGGTAGTGCATTTGGATTGTCTTTAGACCGTCAAACCAACAAACCAACTGTTTTGCAATACGCCAAGTAGTTTAGGTTTTTAATATTAGTTATTAGCTTCTATATTGTTCAAGGACTTGAAAAAAACTTGGAAGTCAATTTTAACCTTTGTAGTTGTATCGATTAGAAACTTTGCATATTATACGTTATGAAATCTTAATTACAATACAATGATTTGTATTATTGAACTGATCTGATGATTTTATTATAGAAACAAAGCGCAAAGCAAAGCAAAGCAAGACGCAGCCGCGCGCACGTATTCACCTTAAAAAAGACCGCCTAATGCGGTTGAAACTATAGTCGGAGTAACCGGCTTAATCTTACGTGAGTAATTCCCGTGTAATATAAATAAAATGTGATCTGATGATGTAGCCAGAAGGTGGATTATGGAATTGTTTAATAATTAAAATAGTAAGCTCCTCAAGTTTGGCCTCAAATTATATTTAATTAGTTTTTAAGTAAATTAATTATTAATTAGGTAAAATCGAGGAATAAAGAAACTAGAAAGAACACTTAAAAATTACATTTAATAGTGACGACAATTGAAGTCGCTTCCACTTTTTTGTAAATCAAGGTACTTAATATTTACTGTCAATAATCAAAATAGTTAATTTAGACTTGAAAGAAGGTAGAATAAAAGAAACTCATGATAGAATTGTGATTGTAGCTAGATATTCTTCCAAAAAGATTCCAGAACTAGAAAAAGCCATTACTACAAATGAAGACCCAAGAACCTTTTTGAAAATGACGTTTCCCTACAAGGAGAGCGCTTGGAAATTCTCATATTTTCGTACAAAATCCTAGCCGGGAAGCTTTGGAGTCGTTTCGTGAATATGTATGTGGGTAAAAGGATTCTATCCTGTCCGCACTAACAATGTTCGGGAGTAAATGGCTTGAGTCGGGTTGGAATTCCCGAAATGTTGGGAGTTTTTGCAAATAATTGGTCTGGTATTGGCGTTTTTGGCCGTGTAGAGAATTAAATTAAATGTTATGGTAATGAAACCGTCGACCAGTGGACATGGTATGTAATGGTAGTGGAACCGTTTGTGATAACGACCTACTTACTACGGAAACATTAAATCTAACGTTATGATGAAATTCACGTAGAGGCGACACAAGGCACCGTTTCAACCATAGGCTACTGTATCCCGGAGAGATAAACTAGTGGTTCATAACCATGGTTATGAAAATAAAACTCACGAAAAATACTATTGACTTATTGAAAGAAGGAAATGTTTCCAGTGAAATTACAGGCGATAAAGAGATTTATTAGAGATTTATAAAGGACGACCAACAGCTTGGTTACAAATGTCTTATAGATAAACTTGAATAGATACACAAAGCCACTATTGACAGACAGACAAACAGACAGACAGACGTCGTAGGCTTAGTAATAGGGTCCCATTATTACCCTATGGGTAATACGGAACCCTAAAAACTAAAACACATTAGTGGATAATTATGTAGATGATTTAAATATTAATTTTAGCTATAATTAATTCAATACAAAGCTAATTTCCTAATGACCCCTTCTTATATTATCTTATTGACATTCTAAATGCTCCTTAAAATTATTTTGTTTCTGCAAATCCTTATCTGTAGGATTAATTGTTAGGTTCCTAATTGAGTACAACGCATTCAATTCATTCAATACTTTGTTTCTAATGAGCTACATCATTATGAAATATTTCTTGACGACGCGACCGTTAAGTTCATTCAGTACATAATTGAAAGTCTGTGAGACAAGCCACTTTTAATTTATTTTTGAGTTATTTTGTGATAACATAGTTTTTGATTAATCTGGGTTAGGTACTCTTGGTAACCGAACTGAACTGAAGGAAATGAATAACGTTAACCTAGATGAGACGTGCCGTTGCAAATACGTAAGTTTTCTCTTTTACGTTTTGCTTAACACTGTACAAAATTGGTTGTGAAATACCCCAAGAAAATTTGGTTTACATTTGGTACCAACTGTACTGGTTTTTAAATTATGTAATTTTTCTTCGGATTTAGTATTTTACCTTTATTTTTTATTAACTATTTTAGACTAGTAGTGCCCATCGGTAAATCTACTATATTACAAAAAATATTTTTTTTTTCGAGATACTAACCTATGTGTTAACCTAGGGTATAAGGTACCCAAATTACAAATCCAACGAATCTCATTTTGTTTGTGCCATTTTAGACGGTTAGGTGGCTATAATCAAGCTGTGTATAAAAGTGTACAGTAATTATATTAATAATCTTCACAATGAAGGATTATTTTAAATTGATTAAATCTCGCACAGTTCATTTCTACATACCTACCAATTTCACCTACTCTTTGCGGCTCTATTACTTAATTTGCCTGCGGTTTTAGGTATATTTAAAATGATATCAACATAACACTAATGATGATGTAATTTTACATCTGTAATTTTACATGTTTTAATTACAGGTCGACAGATGGCTAGATGCTCACGAAAAATATTTCCGCTTGCAAACTCCAGTGCCAAAAGTTCCGAGCCGAGTTCAATATTATAGTGAACCGCTAGACTTTGTACCAAACAACGCGCAGTGCACACATGAAATGCTGCAGCATGCAATGCCAAATCAAGCGCTCCCAAAAGCAGTGCAGCCAAACTTAAATGCAGAGCAAACGAAAGTAGTGCAGGCAGATGTAAAGGAACCAAATATAGAGCAGCTAAGCGCAGTGGGATCTAATGCAGTCCGAGAGAAGTTGCAGCCACAAATAGATGGATCAAATACAATGCATTCGAAAACAATACAGCCACTCCAGTTGAATCAAGTGCAGAGTCATGTTAATCGACAGTATTTAGTATTGCCACGGTATGCAGTACAACCAACACAACGATCAAATTTAGTACAACGGCATTTAGTACAGCCAAATATAGCCCAACTGCATGCAGTGCAGCCAAATGTAGTGTATCCGAAAGTAGTCCAGCCAATTGCCGTACAATCTAATTCAGAACTGCCGAATGCGATGCAACCAAATCCAGTGCAGCCGACAATATTTGCATCACGATCAGATTTATTGATGCAACCACCACATCGTGTTTCACCTTTGAAATGGAAGAAGACTGTTTATTATCATGACGTCTAGATGTAACCAAACTAGATTAAATAAACTTTGTTAAGGTAGTTTTTAGTTTTATTCATCATCATCATCATCATGAGCCAGAAGACGTCCACTGTTGAACATAAGCTTCCCCCTTTAACCTCCACACTGAACGACAGCCTGCCTTTTGCATCCACCGGATGCCCGTGACTCTAACAATCTAGTGGGAAGCCATGTCTTTGGTCCATCTAGTGGGAGGCCTACCTACGCTGCGTCTTCCGGTTCGTGGTCTCCACTCAAGAACCTTCTCCGAGCGATGTGGCCTGCCCATTGCCACTTCAACTTGAAAATTTTAATAGCTAAGACGGGGACTCTGGTTCTTTGGCGAATATCCATGTTCAGGATTCTATCGCGCAAAGAAACTCCGAGCATAGCTCTCTCTATTGCCCGCTGTGTGACTCTGAGTTTTATTACCGTGGTTTAATAACTCAAATAACTTCAAACTTTTTTTTTTTTTTACATCGGACTAGGCTAACGTTTTATCGCGATCTCGCCTGATAGAAAGCGATAATGCGGTCGAAGATGGAGCACGTTTGCCCAAAACATAGTTCAGTACCAGTTGAGATTGTAATAGCAATATTTCGTTACTTCATTAATAATAACCATTAAGAAATAAAATTAAAACAAAAACTAAAATATATTTAATAACTCTCTTATGATTTTAACAAACATTGGCCAAGTTTTAAGTATTGTTTTTACAAGTTATTGTACCGAATTAATTCTTAGCATCAAAATAATTATGCTCAAAATATAGATCTGTTGTGAGTGTCACTTAGTTTGTAAGGTTTTAATAATTAAAAACATGACTGTGTAAAAGTAATTAATATGTTATTTTTTTAATAATTTGATTAAATTTAAGAGTAAGTACCGCATTATCATTATTATGAATTATGCAGTATCACAATTTAATGAGTTTTTAAAATTTGCATTGAATTATAGAAAAGTAATCGATGCCCTAGTTCAGTTGGAAATGAAGTGTCTGATTTATCTTATAGCGTTGACTCGATGTGTAAGTTTTTTTTTTTATAACAATTCAATTTAGACGCTAACCAATATATAGAAGCAATGGATAGATAGATACCGGAAAACTATCTATAAAAATTCAACTTGAAAATTTCTTTATACTATTTGCATTGTTATTTTAAAGATAACACAATTTTTGCACAATCGTTTTTTTTTGTTCTAACTCAGTGATTTCAGTGAACACTCAGAAACTGTTTCTCTGTGAAAACGTAATGCGCGAGAAAGTGATACGTCTTTAGCTGCCTCACAAATGCAATACATTAAACACTGATTGTATCCTTTAGATATAAGTTTTTGTATAGGTGTCGAATAAAATTTATTTTCTTTCTTTCTTTTCTTTCAATACTTACCAAAGCCGCCGATCTGCTGACACAACCCAGCAGCCTACCGGCAACATAATATAGTGCCCGCGCATGTTTCCCGCCGAAATGTTGGCGGTATTATTATGTCGCCCACTAGCTCGCCGACAAAAGTTGCCGACATAGTTCGGCGGGTCGGCATCTTGCAACGCGCTGACCGCTGACACTGGCATATTGCGCTTTAAATCCATTAAGTTGTTATGGAGTTGAGCACAGACAAACATACACACTGGCATACAAACTTTTGCATTAAATATTAGTGTGATTAAGGTGTCTTCTTGAAAAAAAAACCACAAAATCTCGTAAATATCAAAGGTAAGTAATCTTCAAATCAAATACCTAGATATTAAACTTACATGCAGTTGTGTGAAGATATGTAAGTACACACGTACGTTAGTGGTAAGTAGACGTCAAGATTCAGAGTCTAGACTTAAAGATTCTACACTCGGAGTTACCTTTGACTGAGAATGCTTAATGCCTCGCACAAGGAGCTTAGAGTTCGACTACAAACAAAGACAGACTTGATAATGTACCTCCCGATGATATGTACGTCTACTCCAGTGACTAAAGTAAGTAAATAAATAAATATTTGGGACATTTTTGCACACACGGTCATCTGACCCCAAACTAACAACAAAGCTTGTGATATGGCTGCCAGAGACTGATATACATACATATTATATAGTTTTAAATACATACTTAAATAGATATTAACAACCAGATATAGAACAAACACAAATGTTCATCACACAAATGTTTGTCCTACGAGGGAATCGAACCCACGCCCTTAGGCTCATAAGGTAGGTTCAGTATCAACTGGACCAACGGACTTTCTAAGTCTATATGTACATGTACGTACTTTTTTATACAGGGTTATTACGACCTGTGGTGCCTGTTAACTAAGCACCCGTGAAAAAAAATTGCAGTTTAATACTTTCGTTGACAGCTAATGCCATTTTTACAAGCTTATGTGTGGAACAAATCTTGCAATTGAATTTTAGACTAGCTATCTGCAACCGATGGAGCTGAAATTTTGCATATACGTTAACTTTGAATGGCAGTGTATGATAAGTTTAATGATGTCATTAAATATTTTATTTTTAGGACAAGTGCCTTTTTTAACTAAACAAAATACAAGCTTTTACTAACACTAGCGGTCCGCCCCGGCTTCGCACGGGTATAGATTATAGCTTATGTCACCCGGGGTTAGCGTAGCTTCTCAACAGTGAAATTTTTTTTTAAATCGGTGCAGTACTTTTTGAGCTAATTCGTTACAAACATACATACAAATCTTTCCTCTTTATAATTTTAATAGTATAGACTACAAATACAGACTGCCCATAGACCGTTGAAGGTCTAAAGACAATCCAAATGCTCAAACCCACTATCAGTTGGCAGCGTACCCAACATGCTGGCGGCATTACCATGCATCACTTCTAAAACTAATATGGCGGACTCCTAATATAATATTTGCTAAACCTAAGAGCTTAAAAAAACTTTTTTTTTCTTAGTACAACCGTTCTGTAACCCTTTATACAACTGAGGGATGAAAGCAATAATAAATGATAGAGAAGGGTCGAATTTACATACTTTTATCATCATCATCATCATCAACCAGAAGACGTCCACTGCTGAACATTGGCCTCCCCCTTTAACCGCCACACTGAACGAAAGCCTGCCTGTTGCATCCAGTGGATGCCCGCGACTCACAATGTCGTCGGTCCATCTAGTGGGAGGCCTACCTACGTTGCGTCTTCCGGTTCGTGGCCTCCACTCCAGAACCTTTCTTCCCCATCGGTTATCGGTTCTTCGAGCGATACTTTTATATAATACTAGCAACGCACCCCAGGTTTGCACGGGTGTAAGTCTTATTTTTTTACACCTTGGGTTACATTATGGGAGTTTTATAAGGATCCCTAATTTGTTCGAAAATATAATATAGCCTATGTCACCCGGAGATAGTGTAGCTTCCCACCAGTGAAAGAATTTTTCAAATCGGTTCAGTAGTTTCGGAGGCTATTCAATGCAAACAAACAAACAATCAAATCTTTCCTCTTTGTAATATTAAGTATAGATATAGATTTCAAATACGATGTCAAGAGCGTGTTGCACAATATAGCTTAGCCAGATCTAAAAATGTAATTTTTTTTCTTTCTTTCAGATGGCAGCTAACGCTCACACGCCTCAAGGTCTTAAACTTGAATTTTTCATGAGTAGCCCCTTAGAATAACTACTCAGAGACGGTAGGTTTCCAAACAACGCCTTCTCAAAACGTAAGCTACAAATTCGTTTTGTAGAGCTTACGTTTCGATTGGTATTTTAAACGATTTAAGCAAGAAAATTAATGGATTACCTGTGGAATGTCACACCTTAATCTTATGCTGCTTTTCTGATTTGTTGTGGTACGATTTCGCCGCGCAAATTGTCATAGTACAATTTTTATATTTTTTTTGGAGCCTTATATGACACCATTTGAATGGCTTAAATTTTGCGAATGTACTTGGTTTCTATGTGTAGTTATTCGAAGAGTAGCCCATGCCTAAGCATCACAAATCAAATCAAATCAGTTTCTATTCTTTCTTGGGCAAAGCAAGAGGCTTTCTCCCCACAGACTGGGCTACATATCTGTTGGAGTGCTTGTAATCGTGTATTCGCAGACAGTATGATAATTTAATATCTCAAGTCACTTTATTGACTTGCGGGTAGTCGTAAAAGTTTTTATCATTGCTAGGGGAGCCCCGGTTGGGAATATTTTGATGTATGCGCGCCACTTAACGACTTGTTTGGCACATATTGTAGGTTTCTGGGTCAGGTGAATTTTGGTAGTCTATTTGACTAGTGACGTGCCCTTACTTCGCACTTGATTCACATGGAAAAGTCAACATGTGCGACCTAATTTTATTTCCTAACGTTCAGGAACCGCATCATTTTCTAAAACAAACATTAATAACTTATGATACTTGCACACAAAATTTCTTGCAAATTTATATTCATTCAGCCGTTACAGGGTGTGACACTGAAGTAAAACAGGTGACAGCAAAAGAAGCTAAAGCAGGCATCAGCCAGAGACAAAATTTCCCATTCCAGGTATGGTGACTCCAACCGCACATCATTTATTATCAGACATGGTCTCGTGACTGCGACCAGGTCTGATAATAAATGATTAGTATGAAGGCTATTCTATTCTAATTAATTGTTATAGTTAATCGAGTCCTAAAGGGTCGGCAACGTATTTGTGATGCCTCTGGTGTTACAAGTATCCCTAGGCGACGATGACTGCTTACCATCAGGCAGCCCGTCTGCTTGTTTGCCACCTATGGCATTAAAAAAAACAACACTTTTACTGGACTCGTTTAAACAAAGAAGCCTAAACTGGAGGTTTTTTTTAATAGATAGTTTAGAAGTTTCAACAAATCAAAGTTTCAAATCAATACGATACTTAGAAATAAATTTAAATCGACTTCCAAGACTTGGTTACGTTATTAGCTTTAGCTGCTTACAGTGTAGCAAAACATAACAACAACAAGTCAAGCTAACAAACAACAACACAAAAACTATAAATGAAATGATAAAAACGTGTTAAAAGTAGGCTGAGTATGATGATGACATTGATACTAGAAGACAAGGTAATGCGATCCAGCAGGTTACTTTAAGGTGGTTCATTTCACAAATGGCGGGAAATTCAAATTTCAACCAGTTTTCTTGTCCTTGTAGCTAGGCCGGGTAATTATTGTAAACGATCATGATGTTTGCGCAAATTGATTATTATTCTTCACAAAATCATGTAAAGCTATTTCATCTCTAATGCACATTAATACTTTTATTTGTGAATAAACTAATTTTTGCTATTTGAAACGGTTTATTGACAAATGTAAGTAATATGGTGCGTTACTGTTAAATAGTTGTAAATTATAATGTAAAGAACAACCAACAGTTTGCGTAAACACTGTGATATTTAAAAATAATTACCTAGCCTGGCTACTAGAACCAAAAAACTGTTTAAAATTTGAATTTCCCGCCATAGGTGAATCGTACCACCTTAAAAGCAGACAACATAATATACCCATTGCCAGTTCAAAATTATTACGAATTTGGACCAAAACTCAGCGCTACCAAGCGAAAAATTCACCCAGACCCTTCTCAACAGAATCGACTATTAAAACGAGAGTTTTATGCATATGAGTACCGGAGCCTGCCCAATGAGAATAAGAAAAAAAAACCTTTCAAAAAAATAAGAATTGAAAAAATCCTCAGACAATCTTCCTTCTAACCTTGTCACAATACATTTTTGGGAGATGTTAAGTGCGTTGATGAGAATCGATAAAAATGTATTGGGACAAAGTTCTGTTTTAGTTTGAATTTTTGTTCAAAGGACATGGTACGCTGCGCGATGTGATTGGGTCTACGTCTATCTACAAAGTTGATAACTTTATCAAAGTTGAGCGATGGATTTTTTGAAGATTTGATTAAGTTCGCTTTGAGATAATAAGTATGTAGGTATGGTTGATTTGTTTTGCTATAACTTCATTTTAGGGCGTAAAGTTGGAGCTAAGTTAATAATTAATAAGTATACGCTTCAACTTTGGTGAAACTTTAATTTGGAAAATAATCCATCCTTTTGAAGATTCGAAAGTTTGATAAGTTATTAAAGATTAATATTATGTTCAGCTTTGCTTTTTACTAAAATTTGGATTATAATGCTGCCTAGTTGATTTATATTGTAATAATAATAAATTGAATGTTTTTTAACCGATTTAATGATGTAATTTTTTTATCATGTTTTTTTTTTTTTTTTTTTTTTTTTTTTTTTTATATATATAATATATATTTATTACTATAATATACATTTTTAATTCAAAAAAAAAAACAAAAATTAATGAAAACTTAAAATATAAACTAAAACTTAAAATAACTAAATAAAGGTTACAATGTTTCGTTTCATCATGTTTCGTTGAAATATATATACTTAATGTTATTATAATGGTGAAATGAGTGTATGACCACCTTTAATGTCTGCGCTAAACCTGAAAGTCAAAGACAAACTAATAATTATTTATTATTATTCCACTTAATAATTAAAACTGATCAAAATCGAGTAACTCTGAAAAACATACTCTTTTTCAATCCAATACGGTGGCAATTTTTGTAAACGAATTCGCCTACATCGAATTCAATAGTCAACTTTAGGCCGCTAAACCCAAAAACCTAAGCCATCCCGCCAAAACCATTTCAAAATTGGAACTGGCACGCCTCCTAAGCGGATTTTTACTAAACCAACTAGTTTTACATCTACCCTCACTTTTGAAGCCTTGTGATAGAGTTGAAAGTTGGTGGAACGGGTAGAGGGGAGGAAAGTTGTCGGTTTAAAGCCCGTGCACGGAGAACACAGATTTGAAATAAGGAAGTTCAGCTCATCCTATTGGTAGACTGCCTCTCCTGACTTAGTACACCTGTGTTCAGTTTGATAAAGTGTGACTTACGGGCGCGAGATAAAATAAGTTCCAAGATAAAGTTGGATATTCTTTGGGAAACTATTTTTCTTAGATAATTTTTCTTTAGAGGGGTTTTGTATGCCAAATAAGTCGAAGTTGTTTTGAAGATTACAAAAACTCGGTATACAATTAATTGTATGATTATTTACGGGATATTTACCGTGGTAAGGTTGTGGAATGAGCTCCCGATATTTCGGCGCAGTTACATGCACCATGTTCACGCACCGTAAATAATCATATAACTTTAGTGAACAACCGTGATAGTTTAAAACAGTGTTTTACAATTAATTGATTATTTAAGTGTGTGTATTTGAGGTTAACTTTGATGAGATTTTACTTTAACTTTGATGAGTAGAAGAAACAAACGGATTTTTACATTCATCATGATCATCATCAGAAGACGTCTACTGCTGAACATAGGCCTCCCTTTTATTACGCGACGCTGAACGACAGCCTGCCATTTGCATCCACTGGATGCCCGCGACTCTCGCGATGTCGTCGGTCCATGAAGTGGGACCTACGCTGCGTCTTTCGGTTCGTGGCTTCCACTGAAGAACCTTTCTTCCCCATCAAATATCGGTTCTTCGAGCAATGTGGCTTGCCCATTTCCACTACAACTTGCGAACCAGCAGTGCAAGTACCGTTCTTTATCGATCGTCAAATTCGCTAAAATGCCATAGAATCGATGACAGCGAGTACCTACTGAAAAAATTGCATATTATCGAATTTGACGACCTCAACTGTCAATTTGATGATCGTTAAAAGAACGGTACTTGCACTGCTGAGCAGTTATGTCGGTAACTGTGGTTTTTTGGCGAATATCCTCGTTTTTGGTTTTATCGCGCAAAGAAACTCCGAGCATGGCTTTCTCTCTATAGCCTGCATTAGTTTCACGTAATTAAAACATACTTTTAGAGTTATGACTGATAAAAGATAAGATAAATATAAAAATATATAAAAATAACTGATAAGACTGTTTCTATTCTTACACCCATGTATACTACTTTATATGTATGTGCACCAACCATGTTCTGACAAATAAATAATTTGAATTTGAAAAGTTGTATAAAAAATTGCCATAAAGTTCTTTTCTTAAGTAAACTTTTCATGAACGTTCACTACCGATTTTAACCTCTTCTCTTTGCGGCCCCTCACGGCGCTCTGACAGAGTAAAAAATATTTTTTTAAACCATAGACCTTGTATTCTGGCCGGATTGCTCTATCAAAATTTGTACCTTAGTTCAAGTAGAATTGGATAGGAATAGTTTCATAGCGTAGTTGTTCAAGAAAAAGAACAGGATAAGGCGTTTTGTCACCACCGTGCCGGCGCGACGGGTTGGTTACTGTAGTGTCCAGCGCTGTCCAGAGCCATGGGGGCTTTTATTTAATTGCTCATAATTAGGTAGTATAAACGATCTGATTATTAATTATTAGTAGCTTTGTACATTGATTTGTATACAGATTGTTTGTGTAATAAATAAACTAATGATCTAGAACAAATTATTTCTCTTGTCTGTTCTTGTATTTATTTTTTTGATATTTTATGTTAGTTACTTATATAAAAATAAAAATAAACTAGAGTAGTTGTTAGTTTGTAGTTTAAAAAAATGTCTTAAATATATCTGTGTATCTCAGTATCGCTGTTCTGTATTTAAATAATTGTTTTTGTTATATTTTTTGTTTTTGTTTTTGCATACGTACACGAGCCTGACGCCACTTGCTGAGCCAACAGAATACCAGCGCTGATTGTGTACAACCAGCAACTTGCTGATTTGGGCTGGTTTTTGTACCCGTTTTCAAGTTTTTAAATATTAATTCTTCTTTTATATTCCATTGTCATGAAATAAACTTGTCTGTTTTAATCCGAACTTTGAAATATAAATTTGTTCAAGAACCCCACAAACATCCTATCATCGCTATTTGTAGTCTAAACTCAAAGTCAACATTTATCCCGCGGAGGAAACTTAAACAATAAACGGCAGATGTTTGCCCAATATCGGTTACAATAACCGCCTTCTAATTACGTAAACAATGAATTATTCCAGCCGGTAGGTCGCTTTGTCACCATTGATGGGATGGTACTAAGTAACTTGTAGGTATGTGATTAAGAGTAAACAATATAATACAATAAAAACAATACGATACGATGCGATGCGATGCGATGCGATGCGATGCGATGCGATGTGATGCGATACGATGCGATGCGATGCGATGCGATGCGATGCGATGCGATGTGATGCGATGCGATGCGATGCGATACGATAGGACACGATATGACACAATATATTTTATTACACACCGAAAATAAAAATGAAACATTAACATCAAAAATTCATATACGGCAGAATAATGGGCGGCATTGTCGCCTACAGCGATTTCTTCCAGGAAACCTTTGGATGGACAGGACTAAATAATTGGAAAATGGACGGTGGTCTACATAAAATATAAACAAGACCTTTCTAAAAAAAGCGACGACGATGCTTTTGGTGGACCATATTTCACAAACGGTACACCAAACCAAACCTTACTTTAATTTGGTAGTGAATTGGAGCATTCGGATTGTTTCTAGACCTACAACGGTCTATCAGCATTTAAAACATAATCGTCTCAGTTTTAACTCAATATTTCTTTAGTGTCTAAGCTTACTATAGTAAAGTCGAGCAATAAACGTTATATCATAAGACCTATAAGTGCGAGCGAGATAGACAGATTAAAATCTGTAAGTGCAAGTGAGGTAGGCAGATAATGATTTATGAGCCGATGACTCAGATGATAATGCGTTTACTAAAGATCTATTAAGAATAATTAAATTTATATATTTATGGGTATCGACAAAGTTTTATTAGACTAATTAATATTAATTAATATTTTAATACGAAAACAACATTAAAAAAAAAGTCAATACTTCCATACAAAGAAATCTAATTCACGCAAAATAAAGGAAAACCCATGTTAAAACGTGATAGTAATCGCTATACTCATCCTCCCGTTTACGGTCCACAGGCCATACTTATCTCATCCTACGTCCGACCCTGGGTACGCGTGACAACAAAAAAGGTAATGTCATTAATCCCATAATGAATGACCAAGGCGATGTTTTTGCTGATCGTACATTACCGTGTCGGTTGTATTTATTTATTGTGAATTGATTGTGTTTTTCTGATGACGGTTCATTTTAATCACGAGCGGAAAAGTTAAAGTTCAGGGTTACATGGAACTGTGGTACTGAATTGAAAGGAGATCACTTTCACTTATCATTATGAACAAGCTATAACAGATTCAATAAAGGAGGTTCTTAATTCGTCTGTTATTGTGTCACTAATATTCGGTATTCAGCCTAACTGAAATCAAAAAAGAAAGAATTTTCTCAATTTCATCCGTATTTTTGTAGTACAAATACTTATGTTTAAATCCTGTTTACGCATGACCGTAGACAAATCTAGTACATTTGTCTATGGCATAACAGGGGTGCAAGTACAGTTCTTTCCGTTTCAAATTGACAGTTGAGGTCGTCAAATTCGATAATATGCCATTTTTTCAGTACTCGCTGTGATCGATTCTATGGCATTTTAGCGAATTTGACGATCGATAAAGAACGGTACTTGCACTGCTGACTTGTTAAAAACAGTACAGTGCCCAATATGTATTTTACACAGTTAAAGATAAGGGGAAAATTGTTTGGACTGCATCTTTGTGAATAGAAACAGATATTCCTAAGACACATTTTCCATATTACGTTCTAGAAAATTATCTTCTTCAATGTTTCACCACAGAAACGTCTCAATTTTTAATTAGCCCCTTAGATAAGAAAGTTGCGGCCTCGTTTAAGTAATTAAAAATGGAAATCTTTGTAAGAGTGAAAGCCAATCCCTTTTGCCAGGCTGCAGTTTTTATTGAGCGCTCGAGCTTTGACTGGGGACTTATTTAGCCACCTTTTTTTTTCCTATGATGACAGGCTAATGAAAGTTTGGTCTCAGTAAGCAAAGAATTTTAGGATCATTCTTCAGATGAATAAAAGAGATAATATATTTTTCTTTCAACTACATAGTAATGTTATCAAACCGATCACAAAGGACGTATTTTTTGCTTAGAAACAAAACAGTGCAGAAATGTTACATAAAACTCATTGTTGCATAGTTTTTCATTAATGCACTGTTTATGATTTTTTATTTAGATATAAATTTACCACAGAGGTTTAATGTCTCCCATTAAGTTTAATATAAAAATATATGCACTAGATCAAAAAGATACTGGCTAAAAATAAAAATCGGCGGAATAAAACCGACTTGGTGAAAATAATTGTAAGTTTTTAATGTTTGAGGAGAAGAATTAAACTTTGTTTTCATTAACTTGAGTTTTTATTTTGAGTAGGTATATTTTATCACGGGAAGATTGCTAGCTGAACGAAAAGTAGATTACGCACCTTGCTAAAGTGAGTAATTGCAAATGTGTAAATGCACTCGTGTTAATTTAGTGTTGCCATCATAGCACTCGTGCATTAAAACTCACTTTGCGCTCGATGTTTCTTTGCGAGATAGAACCCAGAACGTAGCCAAAAAACCAGAGTCACCAACATAGCTATTAAAATTTGCAAGTAGAAGTGGCAATGGGCAGGTCAAAGAACCGATAACCGATGGGGAAGAAAGGTTCTTGAGTGGAGACCACGAACTGGAAGACGCAGCGTAGCGGCCTCCCACTAGATGGACCGACGACATCGTGAGAGTCGCGGGCGTACAGTGGATGCAGATGTCAGGCTGTCATTCAGTAAAAGTAGTTAGGATGTTAAATATGGCTTATGTTCAGCAGTGGACGTCTTCGGGCTGATGATGTTGAAGAACTAATAATTTCAGTGCCACCTCAGACAATGAAGTATTGACAAAGTCCTACAGCACTGCATTGATTGGATCCCTAGAACATTTTGTGTAAGTACTTTCTTTTTTATCTACTTACGTGTGTAGTGTTAGCACACCTATGGGTTTGGTTGACCTCAACCGCCGTCTGACCAACGGGAGAGAAAGAGAGGGAAATATGATATTCTCACTCTTTCTCTCCCGTTGATTGGACGGCGGTCCGTCAACCAAATCCATACGTGTGTTAACACTATAAGAAAAACACTCGCAAAACCAAAATGCCACTATTATGCTATCTAAACACAATCTAATATACCAATAACCATTTGCTTTATAATTAATCGATCAAACGAACTTACCTGAAGTGAAGTCCGATCTTAATTATCTTGTCTTCGTCGAAGAGATTTTTATAAATCTCGGAGTACGAAGACAAGATTAATTGTTATTTTAGTGTTGTTAATTGAGGTTTAGAATGTTGTAGAGCAGTAATGCAGTCCAAGCGAGCACGCGACGCAGCGTGACACAGGGCATTTGTTGACTTCTAGCGTCAGCTGACATATTATTTGCATTTCAATACTTAATAAAATAAACAAAATATGTGGTATTTGTTTATGAAACACATACCTTGAATGGGCATTACAGTTTCCCAATTCACCCATTCAATGTTAACTATATTGTATCCGCAATTACCAACATTGTCACCAATTTACACCCTGTATTTATTGCAGATTAAAAATAACTCTAAATGAGTACATTTACATACAAGAAAAACAAGAATAAACATCTCTCGTGGGACGTTACAGCGGAACGGCAAAAACTTGTACAATTTTATGAAGTGGGACAATACACAATGCTTAGTTTTCCAAGTTTTCCTTATTGTCGCACGACAGACAAAGGAAATAAGCAGATGCTTTTCTTGGTATACAACTTAAAAATATTAGTTGAATTAAACTTCGGTTCTTCATCAAAAATCCTGAATAAATATAATTATATCTTACAAATTAAAAAACAACAAATTAAAACCTAACTATCATTCTATCAAACCGCTACCAGTGGGAACTGTTCCCAAAATGCTGGCCCCATTACCACATTGTATGGCGATGCTCACCCTTTGAGCAAAGTAGAGGTCGGCATTTTGGTCACGAGTCTTTCTCAAGTATATGATTATTAACGGGATATTTACCGTGATAATGTTGATATCCCCCGAGCTCCTGAGCTTTTTTAAATCATATATCTGTAGTGAATAATCGTGGTTGTTTAAACGTTATTTTTCTGTGTTTTTAGGGTTCCGTACCTCAAAAGGAAAAAACGGAACCCTTATAGGATCACTTCGTTGTCCGTCTGTCTGTCTGTCTGTCTGTCCGTCTGTCAAGACCCTTTTTCTCAAGAACGCGTAAAAGTAGCAAGTTGAAATTTATACTAAATACTTGGGTCTACGGTTTCTTTCGGCTGTAAAAAAATAAAAGTTGTAAGTCAACGCAATCAAAAGATATGAACGTTTATGTCGCATATTTTGCGATTTCACAGGGGAACCAAAACCTATAGGGTACTTCCCGTTGACCTAGAATCATGAAATTTGGCAAAAAGCAAGGTCTCATAGCACATATATAGGAATAAATCCGAAAGTTATAAATATGAAGGTATATCATTTAAAAATGATTATTTTGCTATTACAAACTTACATTTTGTAGTTGGAATGTATGGAAAAACCTTACTGTCAACTACAAACTTAAGTTTGTCTTTCAATATTTTAACTTCAGTTAGTTTTTTTTTTGGTCTCGCGCTCTTAGGGTTCCTTTATGTCGTATATTTTGCGATTTCACAGGGGAATCAAAACCTATAGGGTACTTCCCGTTGACCTAGAATCATGAAATTTGGCAAGAGGCAAAGTCTCATAGCACATATATAGGAATAAATCCGAAAGTTATACATTTGAAGGTATATTCATTTAAAAATAATTATTTTGCTATTACAAACTTACATTTTGTAGTTGGGATGTATGGAAGAACCTTATTGTCAACTACAAACTTCAAAGTTGTCTTCCCAGAGACTGTGGGATCGGCCGATCTGCGAACTAGCATGGAAATCGCTACTAGATACGTGTCCTAGTATTGCAGATCGCGCTCGTATTCTTGCTGTCTCTGTTTGGGAATCGGGACTTTGGTTGCAAGCCATGCCCTCTTTTAACACAGGTAGCCTTTTAGATCCAACCGCATTTCGTCTAGCTGTCAGCTTACGCTTGGGTGCAAGGTGCTGTGAGGCCCATCGCTGTCAGTGTGGTACTGCTGTTGACCAGCTCGGTCACCATGGTCTCTCGTGCTCGAGAAGCGCTGGTCGTATTGGCCGACACGCTAGCCTGAACGACATCATACGCAGGGCACTTTCCACCGCCAATGTCGCAGCTGTGCTCAAACCGAGTGGTCTTGCGCGTGACGATGGAAAGAGGTCTGTATGCCTGTGGCCTAGATACTATTTTTGTTGTAATTTTTATGTTATCCTTGTTTTGTGGTATTTTAATAAAGAGTTTTTGTATTGTATTGTATTGTATTGTATTGTATGACACTTGTGCCCGGGAGGTTGGGGCGGCCCCTTGTATGGGACGCAACTTGTGTTGATACTTTGGCGCCGTCACATCTTCCTGAGACACAGGGTAGGGCTGGCGCGGCTGCTAATTCGGCAGAGCAGCACAAGCGTCGCAAATATGCTAACCTCGGCAGTGGTTACATATTTGAGGCGTTTGGGGTCGAGACATTGGGCCCTTGGGGACCGGGAGCTCACCTCATTTTCAAAAATCTTTCAGAGCGCCTGGTTAATGCGACGCGTGACCAAAATGCTGGCGTGTTTCTGGCTCAACGCATTAGCATTGCCATTCAACGTGGTAATGCCGCCAGCATGTTGGGTACGCTGCCAACTGGTAGTGGGCTTGAGCATTTGGATTGTCTTTAGACCTTCAACGGTCTATGGGCAGTCTAATCAATATTTTAACTTCAGTTAGTTTTTTTTTGGTCTCGCGCTCTGAGGGTTCCGTCTAACGGAACCCTCAGAGCACGAGTCCTACTCGTACTTGTCCGGTTTTTTTTTTACAATAAATGCTTTGTTTCCAGCCAGGTTTGTTGTTTAGTTGGTATCTAATTATTGACTGCCTGCATTGATCTAAATGTATTACTTTGTACATATTATTGTAAGTCTTTGACTGTCTGTAAATTAATTTAAAAATGAACGTTTAATTCATTCTCCTCTTATCTGTGACTATTCTTGTCCGTGAATAGTTTCGAATGGTTGACTGTCGCCGTTCCAGACACCACTTGATTGTGGGAAACGATCTGTGCGTACTTCAGCTTATCCCGTGGCAGGTGATTGCTTCAGGTCTCTCTCAATATTAGAGCCAAAGATTAATTTTGGATTGCTGCGTCAACCTAATAAGATAGATAAATAACTGCTTCTTGTTTTTCATATTCATATTCATTCATATTCATTTATTTCAGCATTCCACAATGTTTCTTAGGTGGTAGAAAAATATTTCAGATACAATTGTGGACCCCGTCGGGTACAGCTAAATGATATGGAAGAGAGATTGGAAGAGAGAAGGACAGCAATAAATACAAATAAATATTTTTATCTGTTAAGTATTCGTCAATGGAATAATTCTTTTTTCTCTCTTGTTATAATATATTATTTGTTCATTTTGTCTGAACTTATAAGTTAACTCACGTTAGTGAGTGAACTATCTGTTGTAATCTGCACCGCGCCTACCCATCCGAAGTTTCGCTGAGTTACAAATGTAATTTCGCCTGTTTGTCATTGGTATTAACTCAGCCGTTTCTATGTTTTATTTGCACGATTTGATATAATTTGCTTTTCTTATTTGTGATTTTATGGATTTATAACAGATTGTAAAGATGTTTAATGATGTCTCTATCGATATTTTAACTAACTATAAATTTTTATACATAACATTTTTATATGCACATATTATCTTATGCTCTCAACTTAAGACTGACGGGACTTTCCGTTTCACCAACAAAGTCATCATCATCAGCTAGAAGACGTCCACTGCTGAACACACACTGAACTCCCCCTTCGAACTCCACACTAAACTAGCAGCCTGCCATCTGTATCCACTGGATGCCCGCGACTCTCACGATGTCGTCGGTCCATCTAGTATGAGGCCTACCTACGCCGCGTCTTCCGGTTTGTGGTTTCTACTTGAGAACCTTTCATTCCCATCGGTTATCGGTTCTTCGACTAATGTGGCAAGCCCATTGCCACTTGAGCTTGCAAATTCTTATTTGGCGAATATCCATGTTCTAGATTCTATCGCGCAAATAAAGTCCAAGCATAGCGGAGTGACGAAGATACGTCACTCCGAGCATAGCTCTCTCCATTGCCCGCTGTGTGGTTCAGATATTTCCAGAAAGTCAGTAGTTAAGGAACACGTCACAGTACTAACAAAGTCAATGACTAGCTTCACACTGCGCTTTTTATTTTTAGCAGTTGTTACTATAGGAAAAGTTTATTCGCTCCGTCCTTACTATGAAGTCAGTGCTAATTCAGTAAAATTTCTCTTCAGGCATCAAATTGAGTGCTGCAAACATTTTTGTCGGTTGATTGCGAAACAGTTTTCTCATGCATCGCATAGTACTCCAGCTTTATTTCTCTCAATCCAATTAAGCTCACCATATCTCAAGCTAAATTAATAAGATAGCGCTCTCCGATACTCATCTGCTAGATTATTAAAATCACCCGGGAATTCTAGAGAGCATTCGCCAGCGTTCTTTACTGGAGATTTTTTTCAATTACTCCTTTAGATTTATAATGAATTTATAGAAAGAAGAAAGGTCTCATTATTGTGACCGTGTGTGAAAAATGTCCCAAATTATTTATTCATTTAATTAAATTATCAAATTAACGGTCTATGGCCTATTGACTGTATAAAGGCACTTGCCCCTGTAAGTATGTTAATTCTGATTTTGATCAGAATTCCACTAGGAGATAGCTGATGTTATAAGGAGTAATCCATGCGGGTGAAACTGCCGGGCACAGCTAGTCTATACTAATATTTTAAAGAAGAAAGATTTGATTGTATGTTTGTTTGTTCGTTTGTTTGTTTGTTTGCATTGAATAGGATCCGAAACTACTAAACCGATTTGAAAAATTCTTTCACTGTTGGAAAGCTACACTATCCCCGGGTGACATAGGCTATATAATTAGCTATACCCGTGCGTAGCCAGTGCGGATCGCTAGTCTATACTAATGTTATAAAGAGCAAAGATTTGATTGTTTGTGTTTGCATTAAAAAGGCTCCGAAACTACTGAACCGATTTGAAAAATTATTTCACTGTTGGAAAGCTACGCTATCCCCGGGTGACATTGGATATATATCTATAACCGTGCGAAGAGCCGGGGCGGATCACTAGTCTATACTAATATTATAAAGAGCAAAGATTTGATTGTTTGTTTGTTTGTTTGCATTGAATAGGCTCCGAAACTGCTGAACCGATTTGAAAAATTCTTTCGCTGTGGGAAGCTACACTATCCCCGGTTAACATAGCCTATATAATTAGGTATATCCGTGCGAAGCTGGGGCGGACCGCTAGTAATTTATAAATACAAACGAAATACGATTCATTTTAGAGTCATGAAATAATTCCATTATCTCACAAAATCCGTAAAAGACATAGAAATTCTTCGTAATATGCAAATTAAAAACCACTAATTGATTCTAATTTATTTAAATTTAATTTTTTGTATCACCTTGCTCGGGACTTCGCGCGTCGGTAGGCCGTTGCCTGAAATCACACTAAAAGGAATATTTACAAAAATATCACGTATGACTGTTTGTTTATTCGTTTGTCAATATTACGTTGCGTTTTAACCAATGAAGCAAACTGTGACATTATAATTTAAACGCGTGTATATGTATGTATGTCTGTAGCATTGTAGCTCCTAAACAGCTGAACGAATTTTGATTCAGTTTATCTTGATCGAACATTTTCTTATGCTATGGTTAGAAAATATATTCATCCGTTTGAAGATTTTTGACTCTTTTCTTTTAACGGGGCTTTACATAGTAATTTAAACTTATAAATAGCGTGATGGCAGTGATTAGAAGCAAAAAGAGAGTGGCCTATGTCCAGAAGTAAACTAAGATATATTGATGCAATGTTGATAATGATCATCATATCAGCCATAGGACGTCCACTGCTGGACAAAGCCTCCCCCATCAATCTCTAAAAGGGCCGGTTGGAAGCGGCCTGCATCCAACGTTTTCCTGCGGTCTCTTTTAGGTCGTCTATCCATCTTGTGCGTGGACGTCCTACGCTACGCTTATCGGTCCGTGGCCTTCAGACTGGAATCTTTCCACCTCATCGGCCATCTATTCTGCGTGCTATGTGCCAGTTCAACTTGCTAATCCGGTGGGCTATGTCGGTAATGTTCGTTTTTCTACGGATCTCCTCATTTCTGATTCGATCTCGTAGAGAAACCCTGAGCATAGCCCTCTTCATAACTCGTGCGACTTTGAGCTAGTTTGATGATTGATGATCATAATGATATATGAAGTAACTAATACATGGGGTTCTTCTAAAAGCGAGTTAATAGAGGGAGAGAATCCTTAAGGGTCGGAAACGTATTTGTGATGCCTCTGGTGTTACAAATATCCATAGGCGACGTGTTTGCCACCTAAGATATAAAAAAAAGTGTTGTGGTTTTACTAAGATATGAGGATATAATTTTTTTCCTGAGAAGTCAGATTACCCCAGTTTACCCCGGTATCTTACACCAACTCTACATATCCCGGGTATAAACTACTTATACCATCATTCGTAACTGTTCCGTCCGTGGAAATAAACAAATTCACATTTATTTTATCTGTAGCTAGCGGTCCACCCCGGCTTTGCACGGGTATAGATTATAGCCTGTCACCCGGGGATAATGTAGCTTCCCAACAGTGAAAGAATTTTTCAAATCGGTTCAATAGTTTCTGAGCCTATTCAATGCAAACAAACAAACAAACAATCAAATCTTTCCTTTTTATGATATTAGTATAGATTAAAGAGACGGGAAAACTTGATAGTCACGAGTAAAACCACGTCACACAACTAGTTACTTATGAACTAGACTTTTAGCGTCTGTCTTTGACATTGACAAATTTAACTTCAAAATCTAATTTCCATCAAGATTTTAAGGTGCCATAAAAATATTACACAGCTCAAGGCGAACATTAATTAACTCATGTTTTTACTGTAAATTGAAAAATTTAACAACATCGTTGGCTTGATAGTTAAAGTGACATTTTGGGAAATTGAAAATGAAATCGGGTGCAAAACAAAAACAAATTAACTGAAAAGTTTTGTATTGAGTTTGTATTTTTCCAAATTGCAGCATTAACCAAAAAACTGTTTTAAACTACCATAGGACCTCATGTAATGTGTACACTGGCAAAAATAAACAAATAAACAAATATCACGGTTGTTAACTACAGTTATATGATTGTTAACGGGATATTAATTTTATGGTATTTTTGTTTGTTGTTGCAGTATTATCCAATATCCAACTTATTCCGATTCCGATTTAGATTATCCGAATTGAAAAGCAATTAATAGTAATTAATACTTACATTATACTCTGACAAACAGCAAGAAATGTTGTAAAAAACCCATAAAAATCTAGCATAATGTGACTCGATGAACGGAGAAACAGGAACTATTACAAGGTCTTACCCCCCTTCACGTCATGTATGTCAGTTGGTAATATTGCCAGTAAAATGTGTTTTATATATTTGTAGCTCGCTGTGCGGCAATCACGCGAACGTGAACCTTCACGTGCCGAGAAACGGTTTGCAGTCGCGCATCTTTTCAAATCACCCAAAGAGAATCGCTTAAAACAGGTAGCCGTAAGAAACCTGTATTCTTTTGTTGGGACCGGAAATTAAATCTCGACTTTTAAGTCTCTTTTCAGGTAGCACTTGGATTTATGCTTTGCTATAAATTTTAATGGACACTATTATTTTCAAAACGACTTTTTTTACGTGCAAGAAAGTAGCTATTATTTAAAATTCAAGGTTTTCTGACAGGAAATATGTTTAAATCTTGCCGGTAGCGTCTGAGCTATCTACTCGATTTGCTTATAACTATGCTTCGTGGAAATTCCTTCAACAACCGTTAAATTTTTCGGCATAAAAGTCCTGTCCACTGCTCCTTGCCTTCATAATATCTCTATGCGAATAATCACGTCGACCTGTTTCTCTGTAACTGCGTAAAAGAGTAACAAAGTAAAAACAGACATTTGATTCACCGACGGCTCTCCACAAAGCCATTTACTATCATCATCATCAGCCAGAAGACGTCCACTGCTGAACATAGGCCTCCCCTTTAACTTCTACACTGAATGACAGCCTGCCTTCTGCATCCACTGGATGCCCGCGAATCTCACAATGTCGTCGGTCCAACTTGTGGGAGGCCTACCTACGCTGCGTCTTTCGATTCATGGTCTCTTCCCCATCGGTTCTTCGAGCGATGTGACCTGCCCATTGGAACTTTAACTTGGACATTTTAATAGCTATGACGGTGATTCTGTTTCTTTGGCGAATATCCACGTTCCAGATTCTATCGCGCAAAGAAACTCCGAGCATAGCTCTCTCCATTGCCTGCTGTGCAAGTTTTTCCAAAAGGCCAACAGTTTACCCACAGTTAAGGACCACGTCTCAGTACCATATTATATCATCACAATCATGTGTGTGCGTTTATTATAATTGTATTCAATTACCAATACATTTTTAGCTTGTAGTTCAAAAAGAGCTCCATAACAACAAAAATGTGAACTTCTGAATTATACAGATAAAGTTCACCTCTTTTTTCACTTTTCTCAGCCATAAATACTGTAAGGGCATTTATCTATCACCAACGGAATGATTTACTTAAATCTCGACCACGAAGACCTAAAAATCTATTCCTTAGGCTTTACACCGATGGAGACCCCTATAAATAAGGCTCCGCAGCGGAACCCACTCCTTTCAGGAGTATTTGATAAAAACACATCTTCATCTATAAATATGTTGTTAGGACTGACTGACTAATTAATGAACTGATGACTGAATGGGTTGGTGGTTCTAACACCCACATCGGTATGTGTTTATACAGGGTTATAAGCAAAGGGTATGCTAAGCTGAAAGGGGTTCGTTATTCTCATCATTATGAACAACTTTTACTATGATACTTACCCTGAAATCACGAGAAAATATCAGCTGTTTTATACATATTGCCTCAGTGTGAATAACCGTTGTCTGTGGATGACAGAAAAACACCAGCCTTTTTAGTGACATTTTTTAATAATAAAGTATAATTTTTTATAAAATATATATATCTAAAATAGTAAGAAATGCACACATCATCAGCCAGTTAACGTCCACTGCTGAACAAAGGCCTCCACCTCTTTTTTTTTCTTAAAATTTTCATGGCCTTGGATTTAATGTCCTTTAGTCGTAATATTAAACAGTTTACTTAGTCTTAATAGCGTCAAACAAGTCATAGTCACAGTCAGAGTCGAGCTAAGTAAGTCACGGTCAAGTCAAACTCATGCCCCTGTAAAGTGGTGGAGACTTTACAAGAGGCTCCTATGGAGTTTTGGAAACAACACGAAAAGACACGTTTCACCTCGTCATATCACTTGCTCACACTCGAGCACGTTTACGAGCACCTAATGAATAATTATTCACTATTTAGTACACATTAACACTCGAAAATACACAAGTTTAGGAAAATAATCCAACGAGCCGACATGTTTTTTCCACGTTGGCGCCAAAACTCCGCCTCTTCCTCTTAGAGAGGAGTGTTGCCATAATCCCCACGCTTTGCAGGCGGCTTGGAGATTGCAGTACGTTCACCGTGTACTAATGGCACGGTGATGTCCATCTTCTGGTGGTTCTGGTCGCAGTTTGTAGGACATACCCGAGTCCGAAAGAAATGCGATGGCGTAGTATTACTGAAGTAATTGCAAGCAAAGCCACGGGAAGCAGCTTTCTACATAAAAACTTTTTTCACCTATTTTCACCCATGCGATATCTTTGAAATGAGGACAATTTATAAGCTTTAGGAAATTGAGACATAAATCTCGTTCGCTTGGCAACCGCGAGATAAGAGTGGACGCAGTGTCAATGTTATTCATGTAGACATAGAGTTTTGCCAGGACAGACACCGTACCGCGAGTTCATCTACTTATACAAAGTGGGTGAACTCGCGGTGTCTATCGGGGTATGGTGTTCGTAGAATGTTGAAAAAAAAAACAGTTAAATGGTTGATTAAATAGTTTAACCGTCAATTAATAATAAAAAATACAAAGTAATTCTTCTCTGGCGATATGATGATCTTAATTTTGATGTATTTTTTTAATCTGAACAAATTTTTATGCCATTGGTGGCAAACAAGCAGACGGGCCGCTTAATGGTAAGCAGTCACCATCGCCTATGCATACTTGTAACACCAGAGGCATCACAAATACGTTGCCAACCCTTTAGGACTCTATTAACTCGCCTTTTGAAGAACCCCATGTTGTAGCTACTCGGAAACACCGTGATCTAACAGGCTACGCCGTCGTTTGATCTAACAGCACTAAACTTTTCTGTCTTTTATTTCAATAATAGACCAGTGCAGAAGCCCTTGAAAATGCTAAAAAAGTTTAAAAAAAATAATAGTACGATGAATTTTTTATTTTTATTTTTAAATAATTTACGGGCGATCTGAGGTCGGGAAGTGGAAGGGGGGGGGGGGTATAGGGTAAAAAACGATTTTATCTCGAGGTTATCAATTCGACGGTGTTTTTTTTTTTTTGTATGTTTGTTACGCGATTACTCCGCCAATTAAGAATTGTTTTTGATGATTCTTTTTTTTAATTTTTAAATCACTTTATTTAGACTTCGACAAATGTATATTGAAGCGACCATTGTAGACGTCTTATTGTCTACTGACCTCCTATAGAAACTGAGAAGTACTAGCAAAGAAATTCATTGGCACCGAGCATTTATTGAACTTGAAAGAGTTGACAAAAGTACTCGTAATAAGAATTCCTACTAGGGACTTAGTACGTGTACACTGTACGTACCCATCTCTTTTAAAAAAGACTTCGAAGTTTTGTACCTACTAGTTCTTTGTATTAAGAGACGAAGCCGCTAACTAACAAGTATAATTTTTTTTTTAATATGACACCCATGATATAGCTTACAACTTTTTTTTTACGATTAATTGACGAAGATATCGCATAGCATAAATAAACAAAAAACAGTCTAACTGAGAACCTCTTTTTAGGGTTCCATGTCCGAAGGGTAAAAACGGGAATCTATTACTAAGCTTCCGCTGTCCGTCTGTGGCTGTATCTTTCGAACCGTAATAGATAGCCAGTTAAAATTTTGTAAAGAGAATATGTAACGTTACGGCGGGTTAGCTAAGAAATAGTAAAAAAGTAAAAAAAAAAATTGAAAAGGGGCAACAAACGTATACAACAAACCCATACAACAAACGTATTTTTTTAACGTATTTTTTTATTAGCTCTAATGTAAAAACTCTGACACGTACATGCGTCAAACTTAGCATGATTATAGTACACACTCCAAAGTATAACAAAAAATAATAAATAATGACCAAGTCGAGTCGATGTCAAATTTCTGTTCACTATCGGTTCTCGTATGATCACCGAAGTGAAGCAACGTCGGGCGCGGCCGGTAATTGGATGGGTGACCACCTGGGCTTTGATGGGATGTTGTCTTTTTGCACAATTTTTTGTACTTTAGTAGCTAACAAGTTATGTGGTGGTACGGAACCCTCAGTGCGCGAGCCCGACTCGCATTTGGCCGGTTTTATTTGAAGTCTGTTTATAAAAAGAAACCATTGAAACCATTGGAAAATATCGTTACATTTTTGTTATAATATCTATTTGACGCAATCGTTAATAGATAAGCATTAAAACCACATTTTATTCATTTATGGCACAAGTAAAATATTTATTTCCATAGCAATTAAAATCTTCATAAAATTAAAACTGAAACGGAAATGGACACAGAACAGAATCTTAATCCCGTCTTATTAAAAGGCATTCATTTTCCGATCGGATCCGGCAGGTGGTGGGCGCGCGAATTTAATTATTAGTCGCTGGTTGGAACTGGTTAAAACTGAATCAATTCCAGATTACGGCGGTCTAGAGGGATCCCGAGATTTTTGCAATTTAAACTGACATAAATTGAACGTACGTATGCAGTGAACGCTTATTTAAAGTTTCCAGTATTTGGAACATTACTAAAGCGGCACGAAACATATAATTAAAAAAATACGAAACTATTTTAATCATTCTACTGCACAAAGGTGGCGGAAATATAAACGCAAAATATTCATATCTTCGAATACCACCAAAATTGTGTAATGCGACAAAATACTCAGATAAATGAGCATCGAATTCAAATTATGACCCACATTCAAATAAAATAACGGGACAATCAGCAGAAATGCAAATTATATTTAATTTTCATCAAATTCGATCGCCATTGTCGCAATACAAACCGAGACAAATAATGATCCTGTTTTTGTCCCGGTTTTAATATCTACAGATATATATATGATAAAAAAAAAAAGATAAAAGATTATTTATTTGCACAAAACACGAGTAAATCATACAGACATTTAAAACGCATGCACAATAGGTGGTTTAAAATATTTGTTACTTTGTATCATGTTTTGCCTAGTTTATAGGCGTACAAATCTAGAGAGATGGTATAAAATTCCGTAAATATTATTTATATAAAAAAGTATTAATTTAATTAACTGTCGAAACTATTTCAAATGTTTACATATGATGTTATTAATATTATAATAATAGTTAACATATAGACATTACTATTATTGTACGATAAACAAATTGACCTACTGCAGTCATTACTAAAATTTATCATTTATAAAATCACTAACTTTATAATAACATTTCTTGACTAAAAGCCTTTTTAGTTTTATTTTAAATTAAGTAGATTTTAGATCCCTTATTGAAATCGGTATAGTGTTATAGATAATCGGTCCCATACACATTATACTGTGGTTCATTAAAGTGGTTTTAGATGGGCGATTACGACATCTGTTTGGGCCTCTACGATTTCTTACCGCTAAGTCAGATATTGCCGGGAATAATTCTGGATTAGTTTTTACGAATAAGGCAGTTTCCAATATATATAGAGACGGAAGCGTAAGAATTTTATGTTTAGTGAAGTAAGGCGTGCAACTAACAGTACTTTCTAATCTAAACATCGATCTGATACAGCGTTTTTGCCTTTTAAAAATAATCTCTTTGTCGGTTGAGTTACCCCAAAATATAATACCGTATCTGAGGACGGACTCAACTAAACCATAGTAAGTGGAAAGCAATGCATCTGTGTTTAAGGTACTAGACAGTTTATGAAGTACATAGGCCAAGCTTGAGACCTTCTTAGAAAGACTATCTATTTGATTTTTCCAATTTAGTTGTTTGTCAATTTTTAAGCCCAGAAATTTTGCAGTATCTACTTCATTATGTATTTACATTATGTATTGGATATATATATAATGGACCCATGTCCATTATTAAAATAGTTACAACCAACAAAATTCATTAAAAACAAATATTTTTTACGCAAATAACGATTTCACCGGAAGTGTTTGAAATTCACTAAATGGGATTCATCCCCTAATTACCATAATTAAATGACATATTCCAAAATATTATAAAATTGCGTGCAAGAAAGCTGTGTAAAAGGCAGATTCTTAAGGTGGTACGTTTCACCTGTGACGGGAAATTCAAATTTCAAACAGTTTTCTAGACCTTGTAGCTAACACGTGCACGTGTAAAAAATTACCATGTGTTATCCATACCATACCAGTATAATAACAACCGAAAATCAACCTCATTTCAATTATTCTGTATTTTCACCGCCTCCATTAAACCAAATTAACATTACAAAGGATCGACTTCCGAGAGCTTACCATTACGCCGATCTGGAAATTTCCTATTCCCAATTGGGAAATTTCCCACTTAACGCCGCCCTGGTGTTGACTGAGTCAATACGCGGAATTGAAAAGTTAGGGAAACCATAGCAATAGCCCTAATGATTAGCAAGTATTGTTTTTTTTTTATTAAATAGAACTACGTTTTACCACCTACTCATTTTTTTATTTGAAGTGTTGTTTCACACTTGAGAATTAACTCTTTAAGGCGCGGTCTGATCACGATTTCAAATTCGTTTTTTACCCGCTCACGCCATTATCTATTTCCTATTTAAAGCGGCTTTGTTTAAAGTAGAAAATCGTATATCATCATATTTGATGATAATGATGACTTTGTGCCTGTGTTTATGTCATTTTGAGGGGTTTTATTTAATATATCGAAATATAAAAATTAATTTTAACAATTAACTAGTAAAAGTTTTAAAACAATAGTCTGCCTACACAATTAGTACAAAAATGTATGTTGTTGTCGCTGAAAATTCAGAGTACTTCAATTCAAAAGCTATTTTTGTGGCACAATTTTTTTTTAAGAATCCAGATAATTTGTCGAAATGCTATTCGGTTAAAATTATTAATAGGTATTTTTTCAGTTTTTTTATCAGTCATATTCGTCTCGTCGCACTAAGCTTTTAAAATCACGTAATTTCACGTTAATTTCACGTTTGTACCGCGCCTTAAATGTTTTAGACATTTTTAAATGTTAACACTTGGCAGGAATCGAACCGTGGCATCGGGTATACACCCCTAGCGCTCTACCTATATTTACCGTTTGTAACTTTTTACCTATAGAATGTACATAATAATAATTAACGGTTTTTAAATAGTTAAAAAAAATGTAATAATTGACAATTAAACGACATAATCACCTGATGGCAAGTGGTCACTGCCGCCAATGGACACCTACAATACCCGAAGCATTGGCAGTCTATTGACTACCTATGAAGATTCTGGATAAAAATATGAAACGTTGACTTCTTCATACTTCTATAAACACTTTTATTAAACAACTTTAGGATGAGATTCTCAATTTGGTCCATAATTTTTGTACAATAATCTACAGCAGAATTTATAAAAAATAATTGACACCTTCAAATCAAGATGGTGGTTAACGTTCACTCGAATGCTTAATATTTTAATGAGTATTCAGCCAATACCTAGGCAAAACGAGTAAAAACATTTTCTTCATCATGTTCATCGTATGGCAAAAATACCCATTGCAAATTCAAATTCAAATTTAAATATTTATTTTGAGGTTAAACATTAAAAAATATTACTAAGTTACAGGTTAATTTTCTCTTTCAAATAAGGCAGATATGTTATTCTAATGTATAAGCTACTAAATATTATTCAGTGTGCAAGATTTGACCTGAACTAACATACAAACATTGCAAGTAAATAAAAAAACACAACTAAAAACTACTTAAAAATACATACAAACTAGTACCAAAATTTTTTTTTTTTTTTTTTACGCTGATAAGTCCGCGTTTGACCACCAACTCGCCTGTTGGTAAGCGACGATAATTATTTGTATCAATATTTATTTGTCAGAACATGGTAGGTTCAAATACATATAAAGTAGCATACATGTTCGTAAGAATGGAAACGTATCTCATGTCTTTGCCTGTTACAGCGTACAAATGTTAGTTTTATTTGATATATTTTTTATTAGTTTTTGTTAAATTTAAAAAAACAAAATTATGTCTATGTTAGAATATTGTGAAAATATTTTTTTGGTTTAGTTATATTTTATACTTTAATTAACAAAAGAGACATGTTAATTACTACCTAAATTACATAATATCAAAACATTTTTATCATTAAGGAATTCTGAAATTTCATAGTAGCATTTTTGTGCTAATAGAGTTTTAAGTTTCTTTACTCCAATATTTAAGATAATTTTAGGAATTTTAGTATTAAAAGAGCCATACAGAATACACATTAATTTTTGCATCAGTGATTGTTTGAACTAGGTATCACTGCTATGGTATCTATTTAGAGTGTAAAACAATTTGTATTTAATGTACATAAAATGGCAACACCATTTTATCAAAACTGTATTAGCAAACGTCATGTGCATTCGTTGACAGTTGACTGCTGACAACTGTCAACGAACACAGTATATAAGTTGCGGTTGCATTGCAATCGCCCTCTTTCGGTGCTCGAACCTCGAAGCGAGAAAAAGTGTAAACGAATTGTGTGTAAAATAGTTCTGGAGGTGATTTTTTGGCCGAAATGCTAACAAGAGTCAAAGGCTAAATTAGCTGGCAAAGTCTGCGTGCTTCATCGTCGACCACATCGTCACTTACCAACAGGCGAGTTGGTGGTCAAAAGCAAACTTATTCGCGATAAAAAAGGTTAGGTATCATTTTATTCACCAAAGATCAATCAATGTCTTACATCTCTCATCTAGTTTGCAAGGAGAATTCTATTTCCTTGATGCGCGATAGCCGAGTTAGCATATGAACACGTCCCAAACTTAGTACAGAGCTTTGTGAGTTGTGAACTCAATTTGTGAGTTGGTTACTTGTGAGAATCTCACTTGTTTGAATTCTCTCCCATGGGCTTGTTGGCTCGAGCCAATTTTGCCCAAGCCCTAGAATCAACCGTTTTGTTTTTTCATTTTCCCTTAAGAGCTTATCCTGTAACGTATGGAAAATTTCAATTTTGCACACTGATATTACACCAGCTTAGATTACGTTATTTTGTTTCGAGTAATTTTATTTGTGTGAAGAATAAATGTTTAAGACACGTTTAAGGCTTAGAGGTTGATGTATTTTTTATATTAAAAATAACACTATAAAGGGAAAATAACTAACTATATTTGTCTTCTTTACATATTCATGATAACAGTTTTAAAATCGTTACCGTTAATTGGTTAGCAAACTAATTATATCCATAACTGAAAACAATAATATAATAATAGAGTTCTAAAGGGTCGGCAACGTATTTGTGATGCCTCTGGTGTTACAAGTATCCATAAGCGACGGTGACTGCTTACCATCAGGCAGCCCGTCTGCTTGTTAGCCACCTAGGGTATAAAAAAAAAAAGGATTTATTAACAAAATTCCATACTCAGTTGATTAAAGTAAAAAAAATTTTTTTTTGAAATTTGAATTTTTATTATTATTATTTTTTACCACTATAACTGCACCTTCTTTCGCCAACAATGAGCATTGTATATGCTATATCGATTTTAAAAGTATAAAAAATATTTAGAATTTGCATATTAGGGCATTGGTACTTGGAAAATAATGTGTATAAGTATACAAAATATATATTTTTTGGTAAAATAGGGAAGATTTTATTCTTCGCTGCGCACCCGCGTGTAGAAATAGAATAAATAGAATAAGTCATTTGGTAATTTTTAATGAAGGTAATGTTTCATACAACACTTTTAATCGAGTCCTTTGCGAAAGATGGAAGGATGGGATGGATGGTGGTGGTGAAGTCTCCCCACTATAATTTCTAAACTACTATACTACTACTATACTCATAAGAAAAATGTATTTTGCCATGTTGCTAGGTCATATTAAAAACCTTTTCATCCCCCCATCTCGGAAAGAGTATTTTTGCTCTTCGATATCTGAGTTATCCGTTTTTATCCGCTAGATGATAAAGTAAATTGAATTTAGAACATCATGTGCACTAAGTTTGTGAATTCAAAACATCATTAAACCTATTTACTTCTACCTCCATGGTGCCGAATTTATCATACAACCTTTTTTAATTTGCTAAAAACTCAGACTCAGAACCTTCTTGGTGTACTTTTTTTTAATTTGCTTTGTGCGCGCCATTTTTTGGTCACGTCATAAATTGTTAAAAGCTTAGGTTAAAACACAGAATTCTGTATTCTGAGGGTTAAAAACAAGAAACTTGAAAACAAGTGAAAAACCTAAAATGAGTGATTCTAGCGACGAGGAAGTTTATTTGACGCCAACAGAATTGACTGAAACTGTCAGTAACGAGCAAATTTTTTATTTTTGCATTTGGTCATTTCCTCGCTGAGGTGGGATAAAAAGTTACGTGTTGCACTCGAGTGCAAAGATTTTTCACCTCGTGCTCTTTTGATTCCCTCGCTTACGCTCAGGATTCTAATTTAAGAATCCTTCGCTTGCTCGGTCATCAAAATTGAGCACGCGGTTAAAAAGCAACTTTGCTCTCTTATTTATAACAAAGTGAAGTGAAGTTTAACAAGTTTGAAGTGACAACTTTTGAGTTATAGCGATAAAACTGTAATAATTGAGATGATCTCAAAAGATCTTTTTGTAAAATCATCTCAACAAAGAATGTTTTCCAAGTAGATTTTTCCCAATTCCATACAAAATACAGAATACAGATTTTATTGATAACACCAAAAGTTACAAGTCAGATTTGCATTAAATGAATTGAAAAGTACAGCCAATTCTCATTCAACGATTTCAATTAAAATTCAATATAAAAGTACAAATGTTACACAGTCAAATAATTAGTTAATAAAATGGATAAAAATAATTCATTTATAAATAAAATTACAATAATTACAATTATAAATATTCAATAATAATGTCAATAATCTTTCATAGTGTAGGTGAAGTAAAAGTTTGAACATCGCGATGTCTCAGTTCGGGGCGAACTACTTGTATAGTATGGGTTTGGCTACGGAATGCTTAAATAACGTGTGTCTCGATCATCGATATAATTATTAATGTTGGAGTCGGTAGTTATTTAATTTATTCGAATAGCAACACTGCGCGAATGAAGCTGAGAATGAATTACAGAATGAGTGTGAAGCTCGTCGCCAACGTCATGTCGGTCAGTAGTGAGTTCGTTCGAGCTCGAGATTCACTCTATCACTTGATCTCGAGACAGCGCCTGCGCCAGTGCGCCGGGTGTGCGCACTGACGAATAAAAACATGGCGGACGACAAATACGAGCAAACAGATTCTAATCCATTTGAATCTGCGACATATAAATAAATGTGGCAACTAAGAGTCATCATGAGAACACCAGTAATGGACAGCGCCAAGAACCCACAACAGAAAAGAATATGAACAACAATTCAACACCAAAATTGAATTAAAAATCACTGTTCTCTTTAAAAATCTATTCATTCAGGTGTAAAGTTTGTTCAGTACAGGCGGCGGAGGCCTAATATAGACAGACAGGCTTTTAAGCACTAAGCTTTCAGCTAAGTTTTCGAACTAACGCTACGTGCTTCATAATACACCTCCTTGTAATTTATTGGTGAACTTTTAGAAGAAATTTTTAATTGAAAGACAAGTCTTTTAAACAATTTTTGCGCTACGTTTTAAACTTTACGCTCTGTTAGTAAATTAACATTGGCTCTACTTCTAATGGATGTGACTTGTGAAATTCTTTGTTTCACTCGTTTACTACTACAATAGGTACAATTTTTAAACGACTTCATAAATATAAGAGGTTCTCTCGTTGTTTGGGTTTTTTCTTTTGTTTTTACGTGTCTTTGCTGATTAAATAAAATCCAATTTAATAAAATATATTTGTTACTAAACAAGCCATATCTGAGGGTAGTCTCATTTATTTTTTTAGTAAATATTCCACTTCCAAAAGTTGGAAATTAGGCGATGAATTCTGGTCTTATTTTCATCTCCTTTCCATGAAGATAATGTTTATTGGAAATTTATAGATATCTTTTGTTTCTATCATAAATAAATACTTTTTTCTTTCTATCTTTTCCCATTTTTAGGGTTCCGTACCTCAAAAGGAAAAAACGGAACCCTTATAGGATCACTTCGTTGTCCGTCTGTCTGTCCGTCTGTCAAGACCCTTTTTCTCAAGAACTCGTAAAGGTAGCAAGTTGAAATTTATACTAAATACTTAAGTCTACAGTTTCTTACGGCTGTAAAAAAATTAAAGTTGTAAGTCAACGCAATAAAAAGATATGAACGTTTATGTCGCATATTTTGCGATTTCACAGGGGAACCAAAATCTATAGGGTACTTCCCGTTGACCTAGAATCATGAAATTTGGCAAAAAACAAGGTCTCATAGCACATATATAGGAATAAATCCGAAAGTTATAAATATGAAGGTATATCATTTAAACATGATTATTTTGCTATTACAAACTTACATTTTGTAGTTGGAATGTATGGAAGAACATTATTGTCAACTACAAACTTAAGTTTGTCTTTCAATATTTAACGCCAGTTATTTTTTTTTTTGCTCTTGCGCTATGAGTGCTCCGTCTAACGGAACCCTCAGAGCACGAGTCCTACTCGTACCTGTCCGGTTTTTTTTTTGTAAAAAATTGTTTATTACCTGAAGAAGGGTAATATTTTTCTGGTGTATACATACATAGTCATGGTATGTTTATGTGTTCATATGAGAACTTCTATAGCCTACTAATCTAATCTAAAACCTATCGAATGTTCTAACAAACTCCTAATAACACGTAATAGAATCAGAATCACGTTTAGAAAATCTCATGGAAAGCCATCGAGAGCCGATTTCGGCATATACGTGACTGGTAGATAATGTATGGGGATATTTACATAAAATAAAGACTGTGGTATACTGGTAAATGAACATAATCTATACTAATATTATAAAGAGGAAAGATTTGTTTGTTTGTTTGCATTGAATAGGCTCCGAAACTACTGAACCGATTTGAAAAATTCATTCACTGTTGGGAAGCTACACTATCCCCGGGTGACGCTATAAGCTATACTCGTGCAAAGCAAGGGCGGACCGCTAGTTATATATACAATAAGTGAAAAGTAAAAAAAATTATTCAAACATGCTTTAGCCTTAGTATTTTTTTTTAACTCATCACCGTCATCATTTCAGCCGTAGGACGTCCACTGCTGGACATAGGCCTCCCCATCGATCTCCAAAAGGGCCGGTTTAAATATGTATTTAACTTATTTTAATGAGGTATCTTATTGAGGTCAGTAGTTTTTATGGCCACCTTCCATCATCATCATCAGACCTTGAATTACACTTAGGGGTATAGTCTCATCAAGACCATTCTAAAGAGCCCAGACACGATCGGGTTATCTTGTTGCGTTCATTAGTGCCTATGACCACCTTCCGATCCCGTTATCAGAAAAGCTTCGGTAAATATCCCGTAAATAATCATATAACTTTAGCTTCATGTTAGGTACAATATTAATGCATTTTCGTCCAAGCTACAAAGGTGTACCAAGTTTCAACTCAATTGAACACCGGGCAGTGAGCCAAATTAGGCTAAAAGATTTGTTCTTAACATACAAACAGGTGAAGTTAAATAAAAACATAAAAGCAGGCCAATATAAGTGTAAACTAGGGCGTCACGTTAGCATGTCGGTGACGCGCGAACCCATAAGTTTTGCGCCTACCAAAAGTCACTCAACGCGGCTAAAGAAGTGTTCACTTAAAAAAATCCAAATAATAACTCACTATTTTTGGTTGCGTCGCATCGTGTTGCCAAAGTTTTAATCATAATCATTTTATTGGTAACTAATAATTGCAAGTCATCTTTGTTACTGGTATCAAGGTACTAAAGTAAATAATTATAAGATCTATTCTAACTTAAACTAGGTAATTGGTAAAAATGTACTAATAGTGTACCTATCATATCTAACAATTACAAAAACAAATAATCAATGTCAAATTAATATAAATTAATAAAGAAAGAAATAATAATAAAAAGAATTAGCACAATGTCAAAAAATAATAATTAATTAGCATTATGTCAAAGTAAAGAAATAAAATCACCATATCAATTTAAACATCATTGCAGCCTCTTAAGTAAGTAATTACATATTTAATTTAATAAAGTCATCATAGCTGTAGAACGTCTGCTCGATAAGCCATCGTCTGAGTCGTGACTTAAGAGGGGGCAACCGAAATTTTATGCTAATTTGCCATGATATTCTAACTAAACCAAATATCCGATCACCGTAATAATTGATATATGTGAATTTTCAATTCATTTTCTTTCCGCCATTAAGACAGAAACATAATAGCAAGATATTTACTCGATACTTTAATGTTTTGAAAATGGTGCCTTTTTGCTAATTTTTTTGATTTTACTTGGAAAGTACTTCAGTTACATATCTAAAATAAATACTCACCGAAGGAAAATATAGTTTGTTTTCCAGTGTTAAGACAAAATTTACCTAGATTAATTAGTACTCTCATAATAAATTATATTCGATTTGAGACTTACGTCCTTTAGTTCTAAGCAACTATTCGGTCAAACGGCAAGTCCGATATTCAGTCTTATTCTGTTGCGCTTTGCATCTAAATAGCGAAACATGCTCCGTTTAACCTCAGTACCGCACTGTGCCTCAACGGGGAAGGACGCACGCGCTTGCTTTTCGCCTTGGTTTTATCTTCCGAGTGCGATTATATCAACACCTACTGTATTTTCAAACAAAGGATAATATAAAAAATCGATGGCTCGAACGCGACCACTTGATGCGGCTACCAAGTGGTGACAATGACCTTAGAGCACAGACTAGGTAAAGCTACTACGAAAAAATAACATAGATACAAATAAAATGGATACGACTAGGCCCTAACGAATCCATTATTATGTATGCTCAGTAATATAACTATTAGAGTCGGAGTGTTTCTTTGTGACAGACAAACAGACAGAGAGAGAGAGAGAGAGAGAGAGAGAGACGGAGAGAAGCAGAGAGAGAGAGTCAGAAAAATAAAACTAAAAATTAAATGACATTATAAAATAATTTAGATTCATTATAATTTTATAAAATTATAATTAAAAATCATTTAAATTAATGTGATGGTTAATTTGACTTGAGAGTTCCATCCACATTTTCTCACGTTTTTACGAGAAGCGGCTTTCTGCAAAAGGAGGAAGGTTCTCAATTTTAACAGACAAAAAATAGCTTGGTAATAATGGAAGCAAAAAAACATCTTCTAATAAAAAAAAATTTAAATGTGGAAAGTCAAACAATAGGTACTTATGTTTTTAACCGACTTCAAAACAGGGGCAAGGTTCTCAATTCAACCGGTATAAAAAAATACTAGTCGAATTGAGGACCTTCCTCCTTCTTTGAAGTCGGTTAAAAACATAAGTACCTACTGTTTGACCAGTTGGGTTGGCTCGGGTATGTGCTGGTAAGGGGAAATGCACAATACACTAGCGGGACTACTTACCTTAGTCAAAGTCAAATACTACTTACCTTTTTATCCGACTTCAAATAAGGAGGAAGGTTCTCATTTACCTTAGAGTACCTTCAATTCGACCAGTATTTTTTTATACTGGTTGAATTGCAGTCCACCACTGCGGTGCAACAATGCGGTGCAACACTGCGTTGCAACACTGCGGTGCAACAGTGCGGTGCAACAGTGCGGTGCAACAGTGTGGTACAACAGTGCGGTACAACAGTGCGGTACCATCTTTAAATATTTTGAATCAGTAGCATAAAATACAAGTTTCTCAGATCAAACGCTAGGTGGCACCACCAGTATTTCAGCAAAGTGAAGTTATATCAAAAAATAAATAGCTATTTTTGAATATTTTGAACTAATTGGTTGGAAACATAGGTGAGTTTTTTTTTGAGGATTAGGTGAGGTTTTGCGTGATTTGCGTCCAACACTAGATGAGAGCATTTATATTTCAGAGAATCTTGACTTGTATCGTAAAATATTTCTGCCATCCTTGCATATTTTAAATCAGTAACGGTGATTATAGATTTTTCAGTTCTAATACTAGAAGACATCTTCAATATTTCAGTGAAGACGTTAAATCAGAAAATATTTCAGCCATCCTTGAATATTTTAAGTCTGTGGCATCGATTAATGGCTGCTGAGGTCTAAAGCCAAACGACGGCACCAATATTTCAGAGATTTTGAGAAGTAGCTTCACTAACGAAATTTCTTTATTTAATTCAAATCCGAAAATATTTTGACCATCACTACATATTTTGAGTTTTATTCAGTGGTAAATGATTTCACAGGGTGAGTATTAGGGAACTAACGCAGTATTTTTCATACATTTTGGGTAATGAGAAGCCACAGGCAAACCACGGCAAAACTTATCTCAGATGGCGCCACCTTCGCTGGTGCTGTCATTTGTGGCTTATTTGAGGTTATAAACATTGCTCTTGAATGAAACAATAAAAATAAACTTTGCCTTTAAACAGTAAAATGTTTCTTATATTTCAGAGAATCATGACTTGTATCGTAAAATATTTCTGCCATCCTTGCATATTTTAAATCAGTAACGGTGATTATAGATTGTTCAGTTCTAATACTAGAAGACATCTTCAATATTTCAGTGAAGACGTTAAATCAGATAATATTTCAGCCATCCTTGAATATTTTAAGTCTGTGGCATCGATTTATGGCTGCTGAGGTCTAAAGCCAAACGACGGCACCAATATTTCAGAGATTTTGAGAAGTAGCTTCACTAACGAAATTTCTTTATTTAATTCAAATCCGAAAATATTTTGACCATCACTACATATTTTGAGTTTTATTCAGTGGTAAATGATTTCACAGGGTGAGTATTAGGGAACTAACGCAGTATTTTTCATACATTTTGGGTAATGAGAAGCTACAGGCAAACCACGGCAAAACTTATCTCAGATGGCGCCACCTTCGCTGGTGCTGTCATTTGTGGCTTATTTGAGGTTATAAACATTGCTCTTGAATGAAACAATAAAAATAAACTTTGCCTTTAAACAGTAAAATGTTTCTTGACAGTGGCGAATCTCAGAAAAAAGTTAATGTTTCCTTAGCTGGTAAAAAAGCGAATCTTTTGGCAAGGTAGGTATGCAATAAAATTATCAATCACTGCGTTGCAACACTGCGGTGCAACAGTGCGTTGCAACACTGCGGCGCAACAGTGCGATGCAACACTGCGTTGCCACACTGCGTTGCAACACTGCGTTGCAACACTGCGTTGCAACACTGCGTTGCAACACTGCGTTGCAACACTGCGGTGCAACACTGCTTTACAACACTGCGGTGCAACACTGTGGACCAAGTAGACAGAGACACTAAGATTATACAAGTCGCATTGAGAACCTTCCTCCTTATTTGAAGTCGGATAAAAAGGTAAGTAGTAATACCTACTGTTAGACCGGCCGGGTTGGCTCGGGTAGGTACTGGTAGGTCAAACAGTAGGTATATTAGGCCGACTTCAAATAATGAGGAAGGTTCTGTGAAGGATGATGATGATATTTTTTAGTAAATTGAATTGAATGGAATGGAATTGAATTGCATTGCATTAAATTACATTAAATTAAATTAAATAAATCATACTTAAATAGATATTAACAACCAGGTATACTCGTAGAACAAACACAAAATGTTCATCACATTAATTTTGTCCTAGGTGGGAATCGAACCCACGCCCGAAGCTCAGAAGGTAGGTTCACTACCAACTGGACCAACGGGCTTTCGGGTATTTCGTTTCGCGTGTTTCGTTTAGTATAGTATAGCATAGCGTAGCGTAGCATAGCATTAGTTTAGTTTAGTTTGATTTAATGTTTAACGATCTCTGACTCTCTGTCTCAAGCGTAAAATTTTAATTTCAAAATTAATTTAGGCAATTTCAATTTAATTTATATAATTTATTAATTTTATATTGATATTGTAGAAAACTTAAAAATTAAGTTTAAAAATATACAACAAACACAATTTTGAAAATTGAAATAAACAATTTATGGTTTTGCGCGCCGCGACCGAACCCAGCTAATCGCCAAAACGCCAACATTATGCTTATCCTGTGTTTATTACTCCTTGCCGCATGACGAGTTCGACTACGCGAGTTATGTGTACTGGAGCTGCGCGCGACTGCCGCGCTGCCGTGGTTGTGTTTCACACTAATGCGGGTGATGCGAGACGCGCGGGTGAAATCAGAAATTTTCCTCGCTTTATACGCACTCTTAAAGCTGCCTAAACTGGGCGCCGCGGTGATGTGCTCCGGCAACTTATTATACACGGTCGGACCCATAACATGCGACCTCCTCAGCCGACCTCTCCAGTGCGCGAGGCACCTCTGCCAGCCTGCCCTTGTTGCGGGCGCTGTCAAGCGTTTTGTAAGAGGCTTGGTTCAATCTGACATATACCGCAACTTGGAATATAACCAGTGCTGGCAAAATCAGAATCCCAAGCCTTTTAAAATGTGGGCGTACGGAGACATCCTGCGGGATCCTTGCAATAGATTTAGTGATAATTGGAGTTTTAGCGATATTAATAAATTTGGTTTAATTATGAGAATTGTTTATTCAGAATGTTTCGAAATTATTCAGAATGTTGGCCTGCTTTGGCTAAAAATTAAACATTGCCTTTCAGCATGGCGATACTCGCAGAATTCTAGCATATTTCCTTCCACAAGGGGGCTTTTCAGTTAGTCTTTTAGTTACAAGTGGGAGTGTTTGAAGAACAGGGGCCTTACGGACAACTGCTATTACAGGCAACTAATTCTTAAAACCTTATCGCGCCCAGATACGGTTTGCGGTCGCGTGATTTTCCAACTGAGTGGATTAGGTGCCTGTAATAGCAGTTCTCCGTAAGGCCCCTGTTCGATCTGATGTCAGCATCGCGGTTTTATCATCGCATTAGCCGCCACCGCTTGAAAATTCTTCCACACATAATAGATCTGTGGAAATCGCACACTGTGCGTTTTACGCGATCTTTTTTGCCTTACACGGGTTCACAGGCCTCACACTGGTTCTCAAACCCTCACAGGGGTTATTCAATAGGGCTGTTAATAAAGTATTTAAGGGTCGGCAATGTATCTGTGATACCCCTGGTGTTACAGATATCCATAGGCGACGGTGATCGCTTACCATCAGGCGGACCGTTAGCTTGTTCGCCAACTATGGCGTAAAAAAGTACCTACTTAAAAATACCTTTAAAAAAGTACCTACTTAAATAGTTTTTTTTTTAAATCCAGTTTCCCATTTTGCTATAATGTATACCACCAACTTTATATACTGTTTGCAGATAAGATAACAGTTACTATGTAATCCCCTCCCATCAGCTCGTATAATATCACCTACGGATTCATTTGATTTAGGATTCTTTTATTCAGATTAGATGCCTGGTTATGCTTTTTGGCTCCTATTTATCACTCTATAGTGTCAGCTGGTTTCCGAATGTAAGTAGCTTAAGAGGGCACCAAAATTGGGCCATTGTCATAACGTAATTGTTTTTTTTTTAGTTCAGATAAAATATCATGAGAGTTTATGCTAAGCACATTTATTAGAGATTGAATGCTATGACATTATTTGAAAAGTAATACACAACACAAACAATGATACAAATGATACATTGATATGTTTTACAATGATGTTATATATATATGAACCGGCCAAGTGCGAGTCGGGCTCGCGCACTGAGGGTTTCGTGCCACCACAAAATTCAATAACGAAATTACCAGTTATAACTTGGTAGTGAAAATAAACTTGACACCGACTTGCACTTGCCCATTATTTATTATTTGTTGTGACCTTCGGCCTCGCTACTATTACCCGCTCATAGGCCTCGGACTTTAGTGGTATGAAATATACTTTACGACCACAGACCTATTATAGGTCTGTGTTTGCGATCTTATAATATTCTCAAACCTACCAAATATTTACAAAAATTTCATAAAAATTGAACGTTTTCGGAGGATTGCTACCACAAACACTATGGCACTAGATTTTAATTAAAATGATATTTATTCCTTAAAAATTAGTTTTCTATACTAAATAACCGTACCAGTAAAACATGTCAGATTAGCTGTTTTATCGGCGTGCCCTCAAACCGTTAGGCGGTTTGAGATAAGTAATTAATAATGTTTGTCATAAAATTTAGTTTTTAATTAGTTCTACAAACTAACTTTAACTAACTAACTATCTAACTAATCTTTAACTATCTAACTTTTATAACATAGCCACAATAACGTATTATAAACCATTATTGTGTATAAAAAAAATAGGGTTTCTTCAGCAGATTAGTCTGTGCGTTGATCTTATGAGGAATAAGCATGCCGGCCGAGAATCTTACCTGGGACCACTTGCTAATAAAGTAGTCGCACGACCATACTGGATACCACTGGTCCAGTTGATGGTGATGGCAGGCTGTCAATCAGTGTGGATTTCTAAGGGATAGGCTTATGTTCAGCTGTGAACGTTCACTGACCCATATTGGTCAGCAATAACTAATGGGTTGAGGCACTTACACAGCGTATACTTGAAAGCCCGTTTTAGATAGCCCGTTGGTCCAGTTGGTAGTTAACTTACCTTCTAAGCTTGGGGGTCTGGGTTCGATTCCCAACTAGGACAAACATTTATGTGATGAACATTTGTGTTTGTTCTATATCTGGGTGTTAATATCTATTTAAGTATGTATTTAAAACTATATATGCATGTATATCAGTCTATGGCAGCCATATCACAAGCTTTGCTTAGTTTGGGGTCAGATGACCGTGTGTGCAAAAATGTCCCAAAATATTTATTTATTTATTAATTTTCCTAAGAACAACCCGGGCGAAGCCGCTAAAGAGCTAATAGGGCGAAGGAGCTAGCAGTTTCATAATGAAACCTTTACATCGAAACTATACATAGCAGATAAATAGTTACGTAAGCTATACTTAAATCCAGCCATTCCGTAACACTCTCGGCCTAGCATGCATAATGTCATGCATAATAAAGCTTACGCCTAACTGCCGGTCATTTTATACCGTGATCACCGAGACACACTGTCTAGATAACGAAACAATTTTTTACACAACTCATCATCATTATTATCAGCTATCACAAAACGGACCTGCCGTCTGCCTGCAAATCTACCAATACCAGCCAGTCAGCCGCCATGACAAACCCTCTCACGCCATGCCACCGACAAACTAAAAAAAACTATCTCTCTGTTAATTTTGATTGCTGAATAAACGAAGTGGACGCCACTCTGAGTGTTTCATATTTGATTTCATCCCGTAACACAACCTATCGTGTTCCTACTCCTTTCAGAGAGAGAGAGGATGGACCTAGTCCACCATACTGGCCCAGTGCATGTTGGTCAATGTCAATAATATGTCTTTGAACTTTTGAGGTTCTTGGACATACTGGTTTCTACACGATGTTTTCCTTCACCGTTTTTGAGCGATGGCATCTAAACTGCACATAATTTATTTAAGAACTTAATAAGTCATTTGTGTGCAGGGCCGAGATGCAGGGCCAAGGATCGAACTGGGTGTAGTCAGATTTTAAAGCACACATGCTACCGCTCGGGCACCATCACTCTAGCATTTAGGTCTAGTTATAAATAACTGATCAAGTAGAAAACAAGTAAAAAGTGTTACGGACACAAACTGATGTGCTGCATGGCACGTTTTTCAAACCTCTTTCTCGACAGCAACGCCCCAATATGGTACTTAGCTAATCCATCCCAAAGGTGCAAGCTGTATTCATGCACGACTGAATTTATGTTTGGTACAAACAAGGTACTCCGAAATGAGGAGATCCGTAGAGGAAAGAAAGTCACCGACATAGCCCACTGGATTAGAAAGTTGAAATGGCAGTGGGCAGGGCACATATCACGCAGAACAGATGGCCGATGGGGCCGAAAGGTTCTGGAATGGAGACCATGGACTGGTAAGCGCAGCGTAGGACGTCCACCCACAAGATGGACAGACGATCTAAAAGAGACCACAGGGAAGCGCTGGATGCAGGCCGCTTCCGACCGGCCCTTTTAGAGATTGATGGGGGAGGCCTATGTCCAGCAGTGGACATCCTATGGCTGAAATGATGATGATGATGATGATGAAACAAACTAACTATTCCAACGTATAGTACCGTCCACCTTCGAGAGGATACACAGCGCTTTGGCAGCCAGTTGAGGTTTGTTCTCAATTTATGAGCCAAGGTTGAAGGTTGAAGTCAGAGCAACGCCCGAAAGCCCAAGCTGGTCAGTTATTGGAATAGATACCTACACCTAGGAAAGTAGGAGCCAGTTGAAATGGCGTCCTTTTGGCTTCCAAAAGGTTTTTATTTGATGATGTTATGCTACCGTTTTGCTATTATCACCGACTAACGTATTAAATGAAATTACCTCGTTCTTTTTTTCCAACAATAGGCATGATGACTAATATTTTTTATTGCCTCATAAAAAAGCTGATCATAAATAGAGCCCATCAACGAAAACAAAATTAAAATTAGTTTAAAAATAAATAAGATATAAGCATTTAAATTTCATGCTAGACAGAGAGCGCACTATACTGAGCCGTGACGTCACGGCTCAGGAGCGCCATACAAATGCTATACTAACACACGCTTTGTGAGAAAGGGATAGATCATCCCCTCCCTATCCCCACCTAAAACTATAAACGCTCTTTAACTTTTAACTTTTCATATCTCAGAGATTTATCAGCCAATTTAAATTATTTTTCTAGTATGTGTAATGTATTTAGTTATATTCCTCACTAAGCCGGTTATTTTTAATAAATTAAACATGAGGACACATGCCTATTAGTGACAATAGTAACATTTGTTTACCAGGAAGCTTATATAAACTTCTTGCCTGTGACTGACTTTTATGACAATAATCATCAGCATCATCCACAGCTTTCCTAATCCCACTGCTGGGTACTGCCTCTTTCTTGCCATCTGCCTTGGTCCTGTGCTAATCAAGTCCAAGTTCGACCCGCGATTTATTTATTCAATTAGCACGGTTCAAAAACCAATTACACTAATGACAGATAATATTACATAATTATGGAATTTAAATACCTACCAGATTAACTAATTACATGTCGAAGAATACATTTTTGTCACAATATATTATAGTAACAATACAAAAGGTGATTATAAAAAATAAAAAATAATAATTACATAATAAATAAATAAATGGTCGTTATACAATAATTAATTAAGAGTCAAAATAAATTATCATTATACAATAAATAATTACCATGCAAAAAATGTCAAAATAAATGGTTGTCTATTATGTCTACACAATAAACATTTAAAAATAAAAATAAAAAATAAAATGTCACAAAAATTTAAAATTAAATAACACATAATACATTACAATTAAAAGTTACCATGCAGAAAATTAAAACATCCCAAAACAATAAATAAAAAAAAAAAAAAAAAAAATAAAAAAAAAAAAATTAAACTAAATATAACAGGACCTAACTATCATACCTACCCAATCAAGCAATCATCTCACAGTACCGCAAACATTCCGACATTATCAACTTCCAGTCATCCGCAAACACGTCACACTCTTGTTTAGCGTCAAGGAGGGCATTAAGCGCAGCAAGTGAACGCGGTATCGGGGATTTTTCGTGGGCAACTGTCTTATAACGCGGAACTGCAAAAAGCTTATGCTTCCTGGCTCGAAGATACTGGTCAGGAACAAAAAGCCGACATAACTGGTCATTAAGAACCGGCGCATCTACTCTTCCTCGAAGGATCTTACACATTGTTGTAAGCTGGTCATAGGATCGCCTGACTTGCAGAGAGTTGTACCCCAGGGAACCGAGCAAAAACTTTGTCGGATACATATATGGGTAGTACCCATACAAACGCTTATATAAATATCTGAGGAAGGCTTTTTGAACCTTCTCCAACAAAAGGGTGTATTTGTCTTCATGCGGATGCCAAACGCAAGCACTGGCCTCAAGCTTACTCCGAACCAGAGCACTGAAGATGAGTCTTACAACGTCCAAATTGTGGAATTCCCGAGAGTTTCTTAGCACAAAACCCAGCCGTTGGTATGACTCCTTAGCAACCGTGACTATATGATCGTGGAATGTGAGCTCTCGGTCGAATGAAACACCCAAATCTTTGACCGACGTAGCACGTGATATCACGTTCTGGTCTAGCTTGTAGTGAAATTCGATTGGGCGTCGCATTCGACCGAAAGTCATCTGACAACATTTTGAGCAATTAAATTCCATCTTATTCTCCACGCTCCATTTATAAACCGAATCAACGTCTCTCTGTAGCAATAAACAGTCCTCGATTGATTTTATTTCTCGGCACAGTTTCAAGTCATCGGCATAAAGGAGACACTTCGAATACTTGATGACTGTGGGAAGATCGTTGATCATGAAATTGAAGAGCGGGGGCCCCATTATCGATCCTTGACTCACTCCGGAACGCGTATGATAGCGTTGAGAATCGTATACGCCAAGTCGAACATACTGCTGGCGATCACGAAGGTAATCAGCGAAAAATCTAAGAAGGCCTGGGGCAAAGCCCAGAGCACTGAGCTTTTCCAGCAGTATATCGTTGTTGACTCTATCAAACGCCTTCCGGAAGTCAAAGTATAGTACATCTACTTGTACTCGACGATCGAGCCTGGTGGAAATGTAGTCGACTAGTGTCAAAAGGTTAGTGTTAACTGATCTTTTCCTTCTAAATCCATGCTGCTCATCACATAGAAATGGCTCAATTTGTTTGTACAACTTTAGATGGAGTATATGTTCGAACACTTTTGCCACGGTTGGTAATATTGCTATAGGTCGGTATTCTTCTACCGACGTTTTATTGGAGCTTTTCGGGATAGGAGTGACCCGCGAAAGCTTCCATTGGGGCGGATAGACGCCATTCCGTAGCGCAAGGTTAAATAGATGACAAAGTGGATATGTCAAAAGTGTCTTTCCTTCTTTAAGAAGCCACGGAGGTATGCTATCCGGCCCAATGGAGCTACTAGATTTTAGATTTTGTATCCCAGCAGCCACATCCCAAGGTGATATCTCCGGTATGTGCACATAATTACTTGACGAAGACAGGTCGCTGTTTGAGGTATTTTCTGCATCTAGCTTAGGCAATTCGGTTAAAAAAACGCTGGAGAAAAAATCAGCAAAAGCGTCAGAAGCCTGTTTGCCCTTCAAAGTTTCACCATTGAAAACGACGGTAGGCTCAAATCCACCTTTCGATCGCAAATTTGAAACGTGGCGCCAAAACTCTTGAGGATTTGTTTGGATGTTTTGCTCAATACTGACCATGTACGAGTCATACGCATTCGAGACACGGGTTTTCAGGTCCGCCCTTAGGTTAGAGAATAATTCATAGGCACCACTCGAGTTGGTACGCTTCCAGTTCCGATGAAGCTCATGCTTGCGTTTTATATCGTCAATGATGCCCTTACTGAACCAAACCGGATATCGTGACCCCTTAGACTGGTTACGGCGCTTCTTGGGAACACAAGCATCGAAAATGTTGTAGAGTGTTGTGTATAAGCTTTCCGTACTCAAACAAACATCATTAATTTTATAAAATTCATCCCACGATACATTAGCAAGCATATCAAGTAATAAAACCGAATCACTCTTTTTAAAATTCCAATCCTTGTCCGAGACAATATTACTGGGCTCAATACTGTCCGAGAGACGGTAAGCAACAGTTTCGATGCAGATGTCAAGTGGTGGGTGATGAGGATCAATTTTCACAAGCTGTTCCGTAATCGTAACAGTTACGCGAACATTTGTGTTGATTCTCGTCAGTACAACATCTAACATCCTACCATTTATGTTTGGTACAGTATTATATTCACACAAATTACAAAAACACATAAAATAGCAAAAGTAATTGTTTACATTCGACGACGCAGTATATAAATTTAAGTCACCAAATATTAATATAATTCCTTTTAGGTCATTTATAAAACTTTCTACCTTACAAAACCACCTCATGTAAAAGTCATCAGAAGCGTTTGATTTAATGTAAACGACGCATACATAAACCTTATGCCCGTGCCACTCGAAACTCGACCACAAGTCTTCTCCTCCACCGGCGGATTCCAACTCGGTGTGTCGGCGCAGCGCAATAGGTGCGCGCCCGGCTAATAGCACCCCTCCGCATGGAGTATTTCTATCCCGTCGCAAAATATTCCAGTCACCGTTTACTACTTCTGAGTCCGCAACTGACTTGTCTAAAAAGGTTTCAGTTGCCGCCACCAAGTGGTTTTCCACTAAAATCAAGTTACTCCGCCAGTCTTTTAGTTTACCTTTGAGCCCACGGACATTTTGGTAATACACAAACAAGCTAACATTATTATTGTGTTGATGACGCCCTATCAGAGGGCCGTTCGAGAAAGGGCCGTGAGTTGGTAGTAGGCCCAGCACTGGAGTTAGCATTTATGTATTTTGCTGGTCTCCTATAGTTAATCCAGGCTTTAATACGGGCATTGATCGGCCACACGTCGATCGAAAAGCAAGTATCGTAGTAATCTGCTGGCACTCCTATTTTATACGATTTATAATCACCCTTCGCAGTGAGTTCTTCTACTGTACATGATCCATTGGGACATAACTGACTTAGATATTGACGCACATCTCCAATACCCGATGCCATGTTCCACAGGTGTATATATTTACGAACTTCAACAGCTTTCAATGACGTCACTAAAGGTCCTGCTGTGCCACACATTGATGTAAGATGTCGGGTTTTCTGCTTCTTTACATCAAACCACTGTTGAGCGTCAAATTGTTGGTCATCCACTAATTTTAATTCCGGGACTTTTTCAGAAGTGCGGTTTGGGTTTGGGTGGCCAGATTGCGGCTTAGCATTTGGAGAACGCCGAGCTCGTATTTCATTCTTCTTCTGTGTTTGCATCTGTGTCCCATTAACTGGTAGCTTAGTGCGAGCTCCTACCGGAGATTGACGCTGCGGTTGGGGTGCTGATGTTGACGAATGATCGACTGGGCTAACTGCTGGTAAAGGTTGAGTCTGAACTGCCATAGTTGGTGCCTGAGGGGGTAGAATTTGAGGTTTCGTAGCAACAAGGCATTGCGCATTGCTACTGAACTCAATTTTCTCCATCTTATCCAATAAATTATTTATTTGGTACGCGTAATTATCCAGCTTCGTCTCGCAACCTGCTACAACAGATACGGCTTGACCAAGCTTTTTTTCGTAGTCAGAAATAGTGGAGACTGCTTGACAGAGTTTATTTTCATAATTAGCTATTAAAATATTGGATTTAGTAAGCTGTTCTCTCATCAGTATTATTTCGTGACGTAGCTCACGTACCTCTTGTGTTAAACCTTGTGAATAATTTTCATTTACTTCCTCTTCAGACAGAACATGCACTACCTTCTGGCGGACAGTTACATTACAATCTCGTTGTTTTTTGGAAATGCCTACCGGGGTTGAGCTGTTGTCTCCACCTTTCTTAGACACACATTGACACTCCGGGCAGACCCATGTAGTAATGGTTGCTTCAGTTGGGTTTTTTTCGCTGGTACACAGGAGATGGTAACATTTACCGCAGCTCGGTACTGTACAGCGTAAGTACTCTTCTACTTTTGCAGTTATCTTACTAAGGCACGCTGAGCAGTTCATATTTCCAACAAGGTAATTTTCATATAGCGGTAAATGCGCAGAAAGTGCGAAAAACGTAAACAAGGCACAGCTGATATCGATAGATAAGCGAACGAGGCGGCCGAGCGCGGCAACGATGACTCACTCGGTTTCCAACGGTCGGCGGCGAGGTGCGCATGCGCACGGCACGGCGGCCAGTCGGAGCGATGTAATGACTCAGCGCGCGCACTAGCTCTGTTGTGCGGTGTTCGTAGTCAAAAAGCGCAAGGCCGTTATCTTAAAATTTCGAACAGTTTTCGCTTATATATCCGAAGCCACTTCTCCGATTAATTCAGGAGTCACGACACTGTAATCCTCGACTTTCCAGCTACCCGACTATATAGGTTTCAATGATATTGTTACACTTTTTACGGCTTTAAGTGAAAATAATATTAAGGAGCGAACAAACGTGATGTTGCTCTTACGAGTGACAACGACGAACTGGCGATGGTAATAATATCGTCAACAACTAGAACTAATTCACAATTTTCTTAAGTTTTACAGCCGTGTGTCGCCGTTAGCACCACAGAGACCGAAATGTTCCTGAAACTGTGCAAATCACGTGTTACGACGGAAGTTAAACTGAAAATTTAACTTTCACTAAATAAAGGCAAAGTTGGATTTAGGAATAAATTTAAACTTGGCAAGATTGCCCTTTAGGGTGTTGATATTAATTCGTATGCTATTAGTTGGAAGTAATTTTGCAGGTGGAATGAAGTTAGTGCCTATATTATAATATTTATCTACGAATAGTTTTGAATAAATATGGATTTTGGTGTCAATTCCGTTGTACCATTATCTAAACTAAACTAAATTTGACAGCTCTAAATTTTTTGCCATCCTTCTCTCACATATTAAAATGAAAAGAGGGGCAGATAATCTTAGTCCTGTCAGATTGCTTTAGTTTAGTGAGTCGTGTGACAAAATCGTCACCATTGTAGTCTATATTTCCTCAAAACTCACTCCAAACTAAACTAAATTTGACAGCACTAAAATTGTTGCCATCCTTCTCTCACATATTAAAATTAAAAGAGAGGTAGATAATTTAAGTTTTGTCAGATTGGTTTAGTTTAGTGAGTGGTATGACAGAATCGACGCCATGATATTTTTGTTAGTTGGTCTTTCATTTTGGTTATAACTTCAAATTAACGACTTTCAGATATTTTACTCAAAATGGAACGTTGGTGTATGCCATGGTATAATAATAATATACTCCGCCAGGTATAGCGCTCCGAGAAATAATGTCACGTAGGCGTCCCGCAATGATGTCGTCAATGTCATGGATACACGAACACGTGCATAAGCAAGAGCAGAATAAGTAATTTACAACAAGTTCGAGAGAGATGACGGTACATGAAACAATGGCAGACTCTCTATGATTTTCTGTGTTAACAGTAGCGTGAAATTATAACTCCCCAATATCCGTATATTACCTGTGGGAATCCAATAAATCAATGTGGTTTTGATAAAATTGTGTTTAATCTATTCAATTCGTGCTTAACTTGCTTGAGCGGACAAACCAAATGACAATTGAAATGCTTTTTGTATTTTATTTAACAGATTATTTAAAAAAATGTTTCCCAGTATCTGTGTTTGTTACAATAAAGTGGCAACTGGACAGTGACGTCATTGCGGTACACCTCCCAGAGCGTTAGACCTTGTTTTCTTGGATCATGGTGTATGCGATTAGGGTTATAGGTTGTTTGTGTGAGCAAAAATGAGTGTTCCCATTTATCTCCAAAACGGCTGGATCGCGTTTATTTATATTAGCTTTGTTTTTGTTTGGTCAATTCCTCGAGAGTGTTCTTAGCAATAATTCAAGAAAATATGTTCAGCCGTTTAAAGACTATCAGCTCTTTAAAAAGTCAAAAAGTAAAACAACAAATAATAAATAATGGCCAAGTGAGAGTCGGAGACAAGTTTTTGTTCATTACCAAGTTATAACTGGTAATTTCGTTATTGAATTTTCTGGTGGTACTGAACCCTCAGTGCGCGATCCAGACTCGTACTTGGCCGGTTTATTACTTGTTTCATTTACCTGCACTGTAAGACCTAGCTTCTTGCAAAAATCCAATAATCTGGGTTAACGGAAAGTACCCATATTGTCTAGGTTACGAATTGTGAGTTTGCGTACAAAATATGGGATATTAATGGCGTACTATATTTGATTTTGATTGCATTCTTTTTCACCTATCCCGAAATTTGACCCACTTTCCGGTTCCACATTGAGCTGAAATTTTGCATGGATATGTACGTAAATCAGATGACTATGCAATATTATTATATCATGGAACCGATCTGATGATGGAGCCGGAAGGTGGCCATGGGAACTCTGTAATAAAACGACACAACCCCATCGAGTTTGGGCTCGTTTGAATTGTCTTGGCAAATACTCTGGTCCTCGACGAAACTAGCTTTTATTAATCTATATTATTAATATTATAAAGAGGAAAGATTTGATTGTTTGTTTGTTTGTTTGTTTGTTTGTTTGCATTGAATAGGCTCCGAAACTACTGAACCGATTTGAAAAATTCTTTCACTGTTGGGAAGCTTCACTATCCCCGGGTGACATAGGCTATGATCTATACCCGTGCGAAGCTGGGGCGGACCGCTAGTTGTTAGTATAAAGGAACTAAAAATTAAGAATATTTTTCCCATAAAGTTAAAAATTATGCTGTTTTATACTTTTTAAACCTTTAAACGATGATGAAGCTCCTTTGTCTATATAGTGGTTATGTGCTTATTAACGTAATATTTACCATGGTAAGGTCGTGAAAAGAGGTCCCAACCTTACCACGGTATATATCCCGTTAATAATCATAATGATCTTTAGTGAACAACCGTGATAGTTTACAACAGTGTCCTTCGGCTATGTCAAAATCATCCCATATCATCTTCTCTTCTCTAGAAGTCGCTTTCCGCGTCTGTCTGAACTCCTCTTAAACCACGCAACGGATTTTGATGCGGTTTTCACCATCAGTTAGATACATTTTCAAGAAAGGTTTATATATATAACTAGCGACCCGCCCCGGCTTTGCACGTAAATTACACCCGTGCGAAGCCGGGCGGGCGGGGCGCTAGTAATAATTATAATATTTTCATGCCTTGAAACTTCAAAACACACCCCTATTGTTTTAATCACAAAATCAATCTATTTGAATACAGGTTTTATTTAATTGCAAAATGTAAAATCCTTAAACATTATATATACGAGTAAGATGGTGTTAAAATTGATTGTTCGTCGTTTTGTCATAAAATTTCACAGAGTAAAAGAAGATCAGTAGATTTCCTCTTTGAAAGAAGTACATAAACTACAAGTACAGCCGCTGAAAAATGCGTCTAACCTCAACAAAATCTGAAGAGTGAGCACGAAGAATCGACACCGCTTTATAGTTGATATTCCGAGAACCCGTACGAAGTGCTTTGATTCCACATTTATTGTGCGAAGTCGAGAGTCGAAGTATTGTCTCGAGAGTGAATCGGTTTCTTTGAGCTTGCTCCCTTGTAGACTGCATCATCGCTTAACATCAGGCGAGCCAAGCGCAAGTTTATGGACAATGTAAAAATTATACATACTGATCACGTTGATTGGCTTTTTGAATGTAAGATTGTAGCTGGTAGCCAATGAGCTACATTTAAATATAAAAGGAAAATATTGTCTTTCAGGTTTTTACAATGTTATTGCAACTGTCAGACGCTTTCTATAAGTGGCCGGACTATATGAAAGCACGTAAAAAAGTTACTTTCTTGTTTTTAAAAGAGCGGCAAGTAGGCGTACAGTCCGCCTAGTGTTAAGCGGTTACCATCGCTTATGGACATTTGCATCACTGGCGGTGTGGATGATGCTTTGTTTGCTGCATGTTGAAGTTTATGTTGTGGAGACGCCAATGTTCAACGGTCTTTGGGCTGATGATATTATGAATGTTGAAGCTTAGCGGGAGAGAACATTTAAATATTTTTTCTGAATTCTTGCAGGTCTGCGGAAGAAAGAAGCGGAAAACCCCTCATGTTCAGGTTTATTTGGTTTGTTTTAACAAGTCCATACCAAGAATTCTACTATCCATCTCCCGGCTTTATCATCAGATCCTCGTCACCAAGTGCCCCTCAAATTTGGGCTTATTTAGTTTGTTTTAACGCATCGCATACATTGATGTTTTTGTAGTTTTTTTTGGTAATTTTATGAAGTGAAAACTTCTTTAGGCACTGGAAATTTTTTAAGATGAGGAAAAGCACTGAACTCGCGCTTCCGTCACGCGCAGATATTCGTTCGGGTAAAGTCGGCTCGAGTCGACTAAGGGAGCGAGAGAGATATAGTCAACCGTAATGAAGTTTTCACTTCAGTCGTGTGGTCTTAAGCACACATTTTTTAACTTAATTAGTGTCTGTTCTTTTTATTCTGTATCTGTTTTGCTGCATATTACATGAACTGTGGCCGATAAAAATTCAATACGACGCAAGCAATGAATTTTATTGATGCAATCGTATTAATTAAATTGAAGTTGAGTTTGAAACGAAATTGCATTTTATCAGTGACGGAGAGGACAATTGAAAAGAATTTTACGGTCTTTTTTATTAAACATATTTAGATGTTGTTATATTTATTAATTTTGCGGTTTAAAAAGTGATTATGATGAATTTATTTTTTGTAAGACCAGGCAAATTTTTGAACGCAATCTCATCTGATGGACTTCGATAATGCGGTCGGAAGATCGAGTACGTTAATGTATTAATAACCTACTTAGCCTAGAATTGTACACTTCATCAGGGTTAACATGCGTTTCGTACCAAAATCTAGTCGAATCTTTTTATCGTGTTAAAACGAGAAACGCGTACCATATACTAAAACGTATGCCTTGTCATACGTTCTCGCTCGATAAAGTGACGACAAGATTTTGTCGCGGTGCGCATGTTAGCCTCATCATCATTTCAGCTATAGCACTTCTACTGCTAGACATAGGCACCGTCGATCTATCTCCAAAAGGGCCGGTTGGAAGCAGCCTGCAGCCAGCGTTTCCCTGCGGTCTCTTTTAGGTCGTCTGTCCATCATGTTAGCCTGCTGGATTGTAATGCGACAAAACACAGACAAATTCATGGTGCTCCATTGTTTTGCCGTTTTAACCCCCGACGCAAGCAGATGGGTGTTATAAGATTAGTGTGTGCCTGCGTATGACTTCGACTTGACCGTGACTTACTTTGTTCGACTGCTGTTGGAATAATAATATTTAAATAAAACTTGATAATATATTAATACTTGACACTGACAAATGCACATGAATTGCGACGTTAAATTACTCACACGGGAAGGATAAAAAAAAGTCCTGAGACGTAGAAGGAGAAATATACCTAGCCTATGTCCTGAGAAGTCTGAAGTGGTGCGGATTGAGGGGCCTAAAGAGGCACATAATTATAAAAGAAGTCCGAATTGCACATTGTCATTCTGTTCGTTTTCTTAAGTAGATTTTAATTCAGAATACGTCTCCGGCGTGCGATGAACGAATCAAAATAGTTCAGATTCGTTTTCAATCTGAACTCATTTTCGCCGAGGGACCCATTGGACTTCGCAAACTGCGTAAGTAAATAAACTGACACAGTTACTGCTGGAATTCTAACTCACTGCATTCGATTTCATATTTTCAAATAAATTATAGTGCAAGATTTTATATTTAGTGTATCAGTAATTAAATTTTCGAAATACGCGAAATAAATATAAGTCCACACAAAAAAAAACAATCAACCTCGACAAAATTAATATTATATGAAACACCAAATTTTTTTTTCAGCAAGTTTTGATAAGCCTTGGAACCATAGATATACACAACCAGATCGGCAATATATTTTAGTGAAAGAGACAACTTGATATGGCTCAGCACAAGTACGAAAAGGACATAAATAGATTTTGTTGTCCTTATCGGCGTGACCGGTTTTTGGTACCTCAAGTGTCAAAATCTGTAATAATCAGTGACAAACAAAACGGGTCTGAATTATATTTATTGCCTTTTTTTGGTGATTTAATGTGATAAATGCGTGTTTCCTCTGAGAAATAATTGTAAAAGATATTTTACAATGGTTGGTTGTAGCATTTTGGGCTGCAAGAAGCGCAGTGAGTTAAAATACGATGAAATATCATTTCACACGTAAGTAAACATATAAAGCTTGTAACGATCACCTAAATAAATTCAGGATATCAATTCGCAAATATTTTATTCATAATTAGTCAGTTTTTAGGTCGATTTGTGGTCTAATTCTATGAATTTTATCAAATTATTCACTTAGAAAATAAATTATGAATGTTGCCAGTTTATGAAAGAAATTACCCACCGCAACTAACATAAATTATTCGTTCTGCAGGTTTCCAACTGATCCTGTCACATTGCTGAAAAAAACTGGCACATTGCAAGAAGTGCAAAATACCGACCCTTTTATGCCCATATGAATATGGTGAATGTTAATATTAAATATATATTAATGAGGCCACAGTTATGAAGCTGGAAAAGCAAAAGGCGATTTCGGCGAACCGATTCAAAAAGCTACGCGCTGTTCGTGAAATTTGTACTGTAAACATTAAAGAGTCTATTTATCTAATTATTTGGAATGTTATACATAATTCCATTCATGAAAAAACTAAACTGACCAAGCGCGAGTCGGGCTCGCGCGCTGAGAGTTCTTTACAATCACAAAATACAAAAAGTTGTGCAAAAAGACAACATCACGCCCAGGCTGTCACCCATCCAAGTACCGACCGCGCCCGACGTTGCTTAGCTTAGTGGTAAACAGAAATTTGTCACTGACTCGCACTTGGCCAGTGTTTATTATTTGTTGTTTTACTTATGTTCACTATAATCCGCTAAATTTGACGCTTGTACGGATTACCGTTTTTACACTAGAACAAATCCAAAAATACGTTTAACGTTTGTTGCATGAGGGACCCCCGTTCCGTTTTAACTCTGACTTTTTTATTATATTTTATTAATTATAAAAAATCATGCTATGGTTACTTTACAACCTTTTTTCTAGTACTATATTCTAATCCTAACAAATAATTATAATAAAAACGCAAGTAACTTTCTGTCTGTTTTTACGAGGAAATGGCTAAGTCATGGTATAATAATATACTCCGCCAGGTATAGCAATCCGAGAAAAAATGTTTACGTGGGCGTCCCGCAATGATGTCATGATGTCAATTTACAACAGGTTCGAGAGAGATGACGATACACCACGTAACAGCTGATTGAATAAAGTGGCAACTGGACAGTGACGTCATTGCGGGACCACTCTCAAATTGCTAGACCTTGTTTTCTTAGATCATGGGCTAAGTCAAATTTTGTCAGGACGATAGGGGTGTGTCATGAGGACAGACAACGTACTTTTCTTCCCAGAAAATTGCAGGTAGCTCCGCGGGTTGCAGCATATAGTGTATAAAATATAAATATTTAAAAGGTAGTATTGTTTCCAAAGTACTCATTGAAGATTCACACCCATCATAGTAGGTAAATTACCCTAACTTATAGCAAATCATTTTAATGTGGCAACACACCTTGTTGAAGCGAGAGGCACTGAGCTAGCCACGCTCATTGAAAATCTATAGGTAGTAGATCTGTGCTTGGAACTAAAGGTGTTTGTTTTGACGTATTGTAGCTGGGCGGCTACAATACGTCAAAACTAATAGCAGAACGCAGCCAGCCAGTGTGGAGGAGGCAACCAACCTCCTTGTATTTGGCCTAGCTTTGGCGTTTATTTTGTTGTCATAAAAAAAAAAAAAACATACAGTCGAATTGATAACCGCCTCTTTTTGGAAGTCGGTTAAAAAGAAGGTAACCTTTGTATTATGCTAGGGTGTAAGCTCTTCATCATAAATGCGAAAGTTGAAATGAACTCCCATATTCGTCAAAATCCATTAAGGTGGTCCGTTTCACCTGTGGCGGGAAATTCAAATTTCAAACAGTTTTCTTGTTCTTGTAGCTAGGCCGGGTAATTATTGTAAACCATCATGTTTGCGTAAATTGATTATTATTCTTTACAAAATCACGTAAAGCTAATATAAAAGCACATTATTACATACAATCGTCAATAAACAAATTATTGCAGTTTCAAACGGATTATTGACAAAATGTAAGTAATATGGTGCGTTAATGATAAATAGCTGTACATGATAATGTAAAAATTACCAACGATTTGCGCAAACACTATTATCTATACTAATATTATAAAGAGGAAAGATTTGATTGTTTGTTTGTTTGTTTGTTTGTTTGCATTGAATAGGGTCCGAAAATACTGAGCTGATTTGAAAAATTCCTTCACTGTTGGGAAGCTACACTATCCCCGGTTAAAATAGGCTATATTATATTTTCAAAAAAAATAGGGATCCTTTCTAAAACTCCAATAATGTAACCCAAGGTGTAAAAAAATAAGATTTACAATTTTGAATTTGCGTGTTTGACAGTTCTAAGACAGGACAACGTCTGTCAGGTCAGCTAGTTTAAAATAGTGACCAAGCCTAGCCACATTGACAAAAAAAAATCTAGTTGAAATTGAATTTCCCGCCATAGGTTAAACGTACCACCCAGTTCATACTTACAAACTTTCGCATTTATAATAACAACTAGCGACCAGTCCGCCTGGCTTCGCACGGGTGTAATTTACGTGCGAAGCCGGGGCAAGTCGCTAGTTATATATATAAACCTTCCTTGAAAACTAATGGTGAAAACCGCATCAAAAATTGTTTCGTGGTTTAGGAGGTGTTAGCGGCCATACAGACATACAGACAGACGCGGAAAGCGACTTCAATTTATACTATGTAGAGATAGAGATGTGCAAAATGTAATTTGTATCTTCTAGATCGTTTTGTAAATTGAGTAGTTTTAAATAGTCGCATCGCAACCAGTGAGTGAAACATCACAACAAGGGGGATTTTCTTTTTGTTTGTCCAAGATTCTAATCTGTGACATTTGCGATTGTCGTTTGCATCGGAAAGGTTGTCTGATGTGTTTGTTTGTCTTATCTCACGATCAGTGCAATATGGGAGAGAATGGTTTCATAGAAAACTATATTACCAGCTTAAACCTAAAACACTGTATTAAACTATCACTGTTGTTCAATAAAGGTATATGATTATTTACGGGATATTTACCGTGGTAAGGTTGTGGAATGAGCTCCCGATATTTCGGCGCAGTTACGTGCACCATGTTCACGGGAAGACTGCGGACATGGTGCATGTAACTGCGCCGAAATATCGGGAGCTCATTCCACAACCTTACCACGGTAAATATCCCGTAAATAATCATATCACTTCAGTTTAAACCTATTTACGTAGGAATTTAAAACAAGTGCCTATTTCAGACCCACAAAACAACAAGTTTATAAGAAAACAATTGACTCTTGCGCTGGGTCAAAAATCCATACAATAATATGGACGGTATATTTGAGTAAATCATACATTCTTGGAATGATTTGCTAAATTTAAGCATTTATCTCCATCGAGATACAATACATATAAAGTCACAATCGTGCAAAAAAATGTCCGAACCAAAATTCGGCGCACATTACGAATTGCGCCGACTTTTTGATTAGTTACAAGGTAACCGCGATCAGACAATAACACCGACTACAGCTACGATGACATAGCGGACAACTAACGTTGAACACTATGCAAGCGACATAACGTCTAAATACGACGTAAATGTGGCATTGTGAACTGTATAATTGATACAATGTATGTATGTATTTCATGGTGTGAACAATAAAGAGTTAATCAATCAATCAATCAACAATGTATGTACAATGACGCTCGGACGTTTATTGACTGTTTTCATTGAGAGATTGTGACTCTGTAGGAAATGTATCTCGATGCTTTTCTCAGAAAAATACGGGTGTGAATAGCTTATGGACTAACGATTTTTATTGTCTTGTAAAAAAGAAGGCCATAAATAGAACCGATCACCGGAAACGAAATCAAAATTAAGGAAGATAAAACCATTTTAATCTTTTGCTAGACAGAGAGCGCACTACACTTACAGATGACGTCATTTGTTAGTATGCCATACAAACTGTATATTAGCACTCACTTTGCAGGAAAGGGACAAAGCATCCCTTCCTAATTCGCGCAATAACTTTAAATATATAGCCCGTTGGTCTAGTTGGTAGTGAACATACCTTCTGAGCTTGGGGTGTGGGTTCGATTCCCACGTAGGACAAACATTTGTGTGATGAACATTTGTGTTTGTTCTATATCTTGTAACGTGGTGGAAATGAAAAAAAGATTTTTAATTCGTCAAGTAAATAAAGAACGGTCAAGGGTGAAGCTCGGTGCGAAACGTCCCCGGTGGTGCGAAACTCTCCTGGTGGGACGAAACGCTCCCGATGGTTCCGACGTCTAGTCCTCGTCGATGCGACCCTAAACCTATATTTAAAGCTATAGCTAACACCCGTTACGCTTGTTTTAAACAAAAGAACAGCTAAAGTTTGCTCGGATAAAATCTGATGTCAGCTGACAGAGATCAAACCTTTACTATTTAAGGACCGTGCCTGTATAAAGAGAGTTGCTTTAGGAGGGCCATAAAAACAAACAACAAAAGTAGGTTATATAATATTAATTATGTATTTAAAGAAACCACAACCCGTAAATGATCTAAACCTTATTTAAACAGGATTTGCAGAATGAAAACCCAATAATTACTCTTAAATTCTAAATATAGCTAGAATTTCAGCCAGAGGTATTTTGCAATTACACTCAACTTATAATCGAAATAACTAATGTAAATCTAAGAGTTTTACACATTTTGTCACCGTAGCGAGTGACCCTATCATTATGAATTGATTCAAATTAAACCAATTTTGTGTGAATGCTTATAAAAAAAATGGAGCAGATTGCTAGCTAGACAATCTGTCCAACAGTCATAATGAAAGTTTATTATATACTAGAATCGTTCGATGCTTTTACAAATTATAATACTCGAACAAAAAAACTCCGAAGGTATTTCTAGAAGTTTCCACTCGGTCTTCAGAAGTCAGAAGCGCAAGACAGCAAGAAATGCCTGCTGTGGCGGGAATATATTCCGAAGATATTAAGCTACGGTCATGGCCGTAGTAGGTATAAATGGAAAATGGAAAATGGAAAAATGTTACTTGCGAATTCCGATGAATTGCGCCGGTTATCACGTTCTATACTGGGCGTGACAAAAGTGACGAGGAGAAGCCGATAGCCAGGTGGAATGGTCTTCAGGTCGGTGTAATGTGGTGCAGTCTTATCCCAAAGGGGAAAACCCGCTGTGAATAACAAATCACAGCGTTAAAAAGAGTGGTGAATCTTTGGCACGTGCGCCTAAAATTTACGCCGCGGAAAATAAAAGGATTGCCGGTGAAATGGAAAATCTAATGATTGCTCACCTTCTTACGGGTTTTGTAAAACGTGGAGATGGCGTTCAAGAACGCTCCGCACCATTGGCTAGCGCCAGCAACAACCTCCGAAAGTGGATCCCATCTAAGTCCGTCCATCTTGTAATCGTGTGAATAAAAATCATGAACCCTTTCCACTTTTACGAGGTTATCACGTCCCATCTCACGCAGCTGATAAGCAAAATGTCACCAAACTTCACTAAATATTTACTTGCGTTACAATTTTATAATTACGTTTGTAAAAATGAATAAACCTATCTACGCTAGATCACCTTAATTGTTTATTTAAACAAACACGAATTGTTTACAAGAAAACATAAATATTATTATATACGTTTCGTTTTACTAAAATCACGACATATGTAATCACAGATTATTAAAATCTTACTGCGAACCATAGCTAAAAATCTATGCTTCCAGTGCCACACTGACGGTCGCGATTTACATCTGTCAGTGTCACTGTCTGTGTTGAAGGAAATAATGCCCAATCCAAAATACAGACTTTTCAGCTGTTTATACATTGGAATTAAGTTTTAAATGAATTAGCGTGATAATTGTGCTTTATTCTATAAGGAATCTAAATCTGTGTGTCAGTACCTATGTTCAGTGTTTGTGAATGGAGCTACGCTACAATACCCCTTTTTTTGGAAAAAGAGGTTAACATAGTTAACCGAAATAACAGCCGACGAAATTGGGTTAAAAAAATATATTGGTACACTACCAAAATAGATACCGAACCAAGTGTCAGTCAAATACATACAATAACCGAACATGGGAAATATTGGAGACTGATCATCCCAAGCTTACAAAGCAAAAGAGAATAGTTTTAGTGAAACAGAGACTATTTAGCTAAAACTAATTCACGCGAATAATATCTTTCGCATGATATTTACCAGTCGTGCCTGACTTGAGCTCCCGAAGTTCATACACAACGTCGGACAACTTCTTCACGACCTTGCATTTTATAAATTTTGGTGCTAACTTGGCAGAGAAGAATTTTGCTGCATTCGATTGAGCAAAATTTTTTCGCCATACTATGTCGCCTTCGTTCACCCTTAAACGCGTTCGTCTTAAGTTATACCGTTGTGCATTTTTTTGGTAAGCTTGTGTCAGAGCATCTCCAACCTTTACAAAAACATCTGAAAGTTCAGTTAATGCCAAGGCTGTCTTACTTCTATCTGCTAACGTGATATCGTCCACTGATGCTGGTAAATCCCTCATAATGGAATGGTATTTACCGTCAATGACAATATCCCGTCCTGTTGCTAACAAGTAAGGTGTGTAGCCTGTTGCTAAATTTACTGCACTATTCAAGGATAGTTGGATTTGTTGGAGATACTTAGACCAGTTTCTTTGATCTTGTTCGACCAAAATTGACAAGCAAACTTCAACAGTTTTGTTATACCGCTCGACCGTATTTGATTGTGGTGCATAATATGCGTTGTAAAATATTTTTGGAATAGAATACCTATCGCTGAAATTTTTGAATTGTTTGCTTTTAAAAATAGTAGCATTGTCGCACAATAAAATTGCAGGGGTTCCCCACTTGTAAATAATCTCCTTCTCTAAAAATGAGGTAACCGTTTGTGTCGTTGCAGTACGAAGAGGATGAAGCCAAACAAACTTGGAGAATATGTCAACGACGGACAAAATATATACGTGACCCGAGTAAGCCTTGGGCAGTGGTCCAATGATGTCTAATGACAAAGTGTGTAGAGGAGTGTCTACCTGTTTCTGATTGGTCATTAGGCCGTGAGGTAATGCATTGGAATGCTTGTAAGCTTTGCACTTTTCACACTTTGTCACAAATGTTTTGACGTCATTGAACATATCCTTCCAATAGTAGTGATCTCTAACTTTAAGATAACTTTTCTGAATTCCTGGATGAACACTACAAAAGGAGTCATGGCTCTCCTGAATGCATTCTTTAACTAACTCCGTTGGTATTACCATTTTCCAATTATTTTTACTCAAATTCGTACTGTCCTTGCAAAAACGATACAAACGGTTATTTTTTATTTGATAATTTTTGTAAAAAGAGGGTCTAGTTTGACAGCCTTCAAAAATTTTCTTATACCATTCGTCTTGGGTAGTTTGTAAGCCGCCATCGTACGAAATGGCATCTATTGAAATCCTAGACAACGCATCTGGTACTACGTGTAATTTTCCTGCCTTGTGACAAATGTCAAAATTAAAACAGGAGATTTGCATAGCCCACCTCGCCAATCTACCTGATGGGTTGCTAAGGGATTTTAACCACTTTAGACTCATGTGATCGGTAACGACAGTAAATTTAGTACCTTCTATGTAGGCTCGGAAGTGATCGATGGAATTTACTACGGCCAGTAGCTCTCGCTCTGTCGTGCTGTAATTCCTTTCGGGTTTAGACAGCAAGCGCGAATGAAAGGCTACTGGACGCTCAACTTCATCAATCTCCTGCGTTAACACAGACCCTATCCCTACCGAGGATGCATCGCAATGTAAGACGAACGGTTTTGTAAAATCCGGGGATGCCAGCACTGGTGCAGTAATCAACGCCCGCTTCAGAGTGTTGAAAGACTCTTCAGCTGCCTGCGTCCAGTCTATGCTATCTCTGCCTTTCCGTTTACCTATTAAAGCTGTCATGGGCGCAATAATGGAGGAAAAACCTTTGACAAATCTGCGATAGTAAGAACAAAGCCCTATAAAGCCGCGCAGCTGTTTAGCTGTCACGGGCCGTGGGTAATTTTCAATACAGCTTAGTTTATCGGGGTCTGTACGTAGCCCTTCGGAATTAACGATATATCCGAGGTATCTGAGTTCCCCTTTGCAAAAATCACATTTTTTGAGGTTGACAGTGAGACCTGCGTCTTTGAGTGCCTTGGATACTTCTGTCAATATCTCCATGTGTTCATCAAATGACGGCGTTGCAATAAGAAGGTCATCTAAATAACAGAAAAGCTTTCCGTCAAATCTATGTTGAAAGAGAGAATCCACCAATCGTTGAAGTTCTGCACCCGCATTAGAAAGTCCGAACGGCATTCGGCGAAATTCAAAAAGTCCGCGATTCGGGACAACAAAAGCGGTTTTTTCGCATGAATTCCCGCTTCCCTCGCTGCGCTCGGATAATCCAATTTGCCAAAAACTAGAGGATAAATCGATAGAACTTAAATAGTGAATGCCGCGCAGGTTATCCAATATTGAACTGATGTAGGGGAGGGGATAAGAATCCTTGACGGTGACGTCATTCAGTTTCCGAGCATCCAGGCAAAATCGCCATGAGCCATCCTTTTTCGGTGTCATAACAACCGGGTTGGCCCATGGTGACCTTGACGGAGCTATGACGCCAAGTGCCAACATCTCATCAACCTCCTTGTTCAAAGCAGCTAGCTTAGCGGGGGAGAGAGGATAATATCTCTGCTTAATTGGTGGTCCTTTGGTAACAATTTTATGTTCAATAAGAGGTGTCTTACCTAAACCCATCTTCTCAGAAGAGATGGCCTCAAAATCGTTAGTCGCTTTTTGTAAGCGTGCATTCTGTTGTGAGGAGAGACCTTCCCTCGAAACTAAAGCCTTAACTTCACAAAACTCCGTACGTGTTTTAAACGAATTGCCATTGCCCCTCCTAATTATGTTTCCAAACTTAAAAATGTCTATCAAACCAAAAGTGTCTGTGAAATCCATCCCACAAAGAAGTTTGTGATGGATTGCAGGACAAACCAAGAATTTAAAGTTGGCAGATTTGCCGTTGCATGAAATGGGCAATTGCATTGTTCCTAATACCTGTATTTCAGATAAATCTGCTAAATAAACAGTCGAGGGGTCGTTTCTAATTGTGAAACCAAGTTTCTCAAAGTCTTTGTGCTTATTAGCACCTAATATAGATAAATGTGCCCCTGGATCAAGTAAAGCTTCATACTCACTATCCAAAATTTCAAACTTAACAAATAAACGAGAATCGCCAACAAACGAACATACTTCCGTATTTGGAGAATGAAGCGGAAGTGTTGATGTAGGGCAAGCATTACTCTGGGGCGTGATTAGTTTTTTTCTAGCGTAGGCGTTGACGCCTTTGGAATGTGAGATGCACCTTGGCAGACGGAACAGTTCCTAGTAGTCACCCCTTTCGCTCCACACTTAAAACAGATCATGCCTGGTACGGACCTGCAAACCTTGTACGAGTGTCCTATCTTTTTACACTTGAGGCATGTCATAGGTGTGTCTTGTCGAGTGGGTGTTTCCGTGCTTGTTACTGCATTGACCTCACGCTTACCTGATGTTTTGGAAAAATCCAATACGCCGGAGTAAGCTTCAAAGTTTCTACTAATATTAGTTAAATGTTCAAAAGATATAATGTCATTAATAGCTAAAAGCTGTGCGTAAGCACTGAGCATATTATGTTTTACGATCTCTAACAAATTTCGTTCACCAATAGGGCATGCAAGCCTAGAATTTAAATCCTTGACATCTAAAACGAAGAACGACACTGATTGTCCTGGTGATTGTTTGAGTTCTCTAATTTGCTTTTCAATATTGTAAGAATAATCTTTTGTTTGAAAATATTTCTTAAATTCTGAACGAATATTTTCCCACGATCGCAAACGGTGAGTCACTGTCCTATAAAATTTCAGCGCTGTACCCGACAGTAGCTCTGAAAAACCACAAACCAAAGTGGCATCGTCGATCTGTCGTGCAAGCCTGATTTCATTTACGCGCAACAAAAATTCGTCGACGTCAGATTCTCCAGAAAACTTAATGTTCAGCGTTGATAAATTGAGTGAGCGGTAATAAACTGCAGCTCCATGCGGTGCGTCCGCTAACATGTGTGAGCCTACCTGCGTGTGTGGCTGAAAAGCCTTAAACCGTGTTGACTCATTTTCTAAGAGTGATTCACTTGATTTAAGAGTGTGCACCGGTGGTAATTCAACGTAGGCATGAAGTATGGGCTGCGAAATCGCTGCCGTCGTATGTGTGACAGTATTCATACCGCTGTATGAGTGAGGCGTGACAGGCGTTGTGGTTGTGTGGGCAGTGTGACTATGCGTTGGAAATAACGCGGTAGTCACCAAATTTCCGGAAACATAGTTTGGATTCAACCGCTGATCAGTGTTGACCGTATCGATGGGAATGTGGAGCTCATGATGTCCATTGGGACTCAATTGCAGATGTGGAGTATCACTAGTAAGAGAGTGATAACCAGCTGCCTCGTCGGAGTAATTTTCGGAATGAGTCGACATGTTGATATAGGGACATCAACGTTGATAAAAAAAAATATTTAAAGAAACGGCTCACTTCTTTACAAAAATAGTGTGTTAATAATATCTCTATAATGTCGAGATAATACCTAAAATTACTAAAAGTAAGGTTCTTAGAAAATACCGTTATGGTTCGTAACAATACATATTAACTCTGTGAGTTTAATTCTTAAATGCTAACAATATTTAAGTTTTCAAATTTTTTACAGTAATTTTACTCTCATAAAACAACTCTAATTATATTCAAAAAGATTCGGGCGCCATTGTAACGTGGTGGAAATGAAAAAAAGATTTTTAATTCGTCAAGTAAATAAAGAACGGTCAAGGGTGAAGCTCGGTGCGAAACGTCCCCGGTGGTGCGAAACTCTCCTGGTGGGACGAAACGCTCCCGATGGTTCCGACGTCTAGTCCTCGTCGATGCGACCCTAAACCTATATTTAAAGCTATAGCTAACACCCGTTACGCTTGTTTTAAACAAAAGAACAGCTAAAGTTTGCTCGGATAAAATCTGATGTCAGCTGACAGAGATCAAACCTTTACTATTTAAGGACCGTGCCTGTATAAAGAGAGTTGCTTTAGGAGGGCCATAAAAACAAACAACAAAAGTAGGTTATATAATATTAATTATGTATTTAAAGAAACCACAACCCGTAAATGATCTAAACCTTATTTAAACAGGATTTGCAGAATGAAAACCCAATAATTACTCTTAAATTCTAAATATAGCTAGAATTTCAGCCAGAGGTATTTTGCAATTACACTCAACTTATAATCGAAATAACTAATGTAAATCTAAGAGTTTTACACATTTTGTCACCGTAGCGAGTGACCCTATCATTATGAATTGATTCAAATTAAACCAATTTTGTGTGAATGCTTATAAAAAAAATGGAGCAGATTGCTAGCTAGACAATCTGTCCAACAGTCATAATGAAAGTTTATTATATACTAGAATCGTTCGATGCTTTTACAAATTATAATACTCCAACAAAAAAACTCCGAAGGTATTTCTAGAAGTTTCCACTCGGTCTTCAGAAGTCAGAAGCGCAAGACAGCAAGAAATGCCTGCTGTGGCGGGAATATATTCCGAAGATATTAAGCTACGGTCATGGCCGTAGTAGGTATAAATGGAAAATGGAAAATGGAAAAATGTTACTTGCGAATTCCGATGAATTGCGCCGGTTATCACGTTCTATACTGGGCGTGACAAAAGTGACGAGGAGAAGCCGATAGCCAGGTGGAATGGTCTTCAGGTCGGTGTAATGTGGTGCAGTCTTATCCCAAAGGGGAAAACCCGCTGTGAATAACAAATCACAGCGTTAAAAAGAGTGGTGAATCTTTGGCACGTGCGCCAAAAATTTACGCCGCGGAAAATAAAAGGATTGCCGGTGAAATGGAAAATCTAATGATTGCTCACCTTCTTACGGGTTTTGTAAAACGTGGAGATGGCGTTCAAGAACGCTCCGCACCATTGGCTAGCGCCAGCAACAACCTCCGAAAGTGGATCCCATCTAAGTCCGTCCATCTTGTAATCGTGTGAATAAAAATCATGAACCCTTTCCACTTTTACGAGGTTATTCTCCGTATATATATAGTAGTCTTTGGAGGTTATCACGTCCCATCTCACGCAGCTGATAAGCAAAATGTCACCAAACTTCACTAAATATTTACTTGCGTTACAATTTTATAATTACGTTTGTAAAAATGAATAAACCTATCTACGCTAGATCACCTTAATTGTTTATTTAAACAAACACGAATTGTTTACAAGAAAACATAAATATTATTATATACGTTTCGTTTTACTAAAATCACGACATATGTAATCACAGATTATTAAAATCTTACTGCGAACCATAGCTAAAAATCTATGCTTCCAGTGCCACACTGACGGTCGCGATTTACATCTGTCAGTGTCACTGTCTGTGTTGAAGGAAATAATGCCCAATCCAAAATACAGACTTTTCAGCTGTTTATACATTGGAATTAAGTTTTAAATGAATTAGCGTGATAATTGTGCTTTATTCTATAAGGAATCTAAATCTGTGTGTCAGTACCTATGTTCAGTGTTTGTGAATGGAGCTACGCTACAATCTGGTTGTTAATATCTATATAAGTATGTATTTAAAAACTATATATGTATGTATACCAGTCTCTATATCAGTCTCAGTATACCATATCACAAGCTTTGCTTAGTTTGGGGTCAGATGACCGTGTGTGCAATAATGTCCCAAATATTATTTTTAATACATCTTTATACATCTTTTCTTATTTTTTTCAATACATTTTTAACTTTATCAGCCGATTTAAATAATTTCTTTATAATTTTCCAAATCGGTTTATAAATGACGAAGGATTAGTTATGATTTACAAAAAAAAAACTGATTTGATAACCTCCTCCTTTTTTGAATTCAGTAAAAAAGTATATGTTTAATATTTAATCAATTTACATTATTTCATTAATTTATCATAGAAGCAAAGAGAATCTCGCTATGAGATTTATGCTACGGCGTGTGCTACGAAGCTACGAAGCTACGGACGCAAAACTTTGCTGTGTAGTAAGTAAGCATTTTGGTTTAAGATACAAGCAAAATTATATTATGATGCATTTTGAGGGTTACATAATACGCAAAAACATGTTTTTTATTAAATGATATTTATTATAATGAAGGTGAGTTTTGGCTTCAAAGCGAAAAAATCCACTTAGACCGCCTGAAAAATCCGTGCTTCAAACCAGTATGGTATGAATTTCTTTTTTCGTTCTACAAAGTGTTGTGTACACACACACACACACACACACACACACAATCTTTGCATACTCACTAAACTAAACTAATCTGATAGGACTGAAATTATCTGCATCTCTTTTCATTTTAATATGTGAGAGAAGGCTGGCAACAATTTTAGAGCTGTCAAACTTAGTTTAGTTTAGAGTACATCAAAATTGATGCCAATGTCAACCTTGATAATGTTTTCACTTCTGTCGTGTGGTCTTGAATACACTTTTTTTCTTATCACTAGCCATAGTAGTTATGAACATTAAACTGCCATAAATCGGATATTATTACGTTTTTTTTTTTTACTTCTGCCTCATTACGTATATTTATACATTCTCGTAATTAACCTCAGACATCCCAACACCAAGGTTTGGTGGAGTCACCACCACATACCTAAAAAAAATTTGGACATCTTAGAATCTATGGTTCTCGCAGTAAGAAATAAACACGATTTCAAATAGGAGGCAAAAACTATTTCAAGTGGTAATTTCTAAAATACAAAATTGTAAGAAAAAAGGCAATATTACGCGGTCTCCCAGGCGGCCACCCATCCAAGTACTGACCAAACCCGACATTGCTTAACTTTCTGTGATCGGACACGAACCTGTGATTTCAACGTACTGTGGACGTTGACAACAGTGTGTGAAAAAGGTTAAATCATTTCTACTTATTTTGCATACATGCAATTTTTTTTATCATGGTCTAGATGCAGAAATACACGTATACACAAACACACAGATACACACGCAAAATTTTTAATACCCCTCTTTTGCTTCAGGGTCATAAAACAGCATGTAATCTATAGACGAATTGCTCTAAACTGCACTCTAACTAAATTTTCACATAACAATAGTCCACACCATTTAACTACCCTAAAATTCATACATGAACCCGTAAAAACAGGGAATAAACTCATGGGGGCAATTCTCAACCGACCATTTTTATGGTGAGAATATTTTGTTCGAAATTATATCGCATGAGATATTATAACACGAAGACAATTCTGCAGTGCAAGTACCATTCTTTATCGATCGTCAAATTTAATAAAATGCCGAATCGATCATAGTGAACTGTCAAATTTGTCGATCGAAGAACGGTACTTACACTGATAAATTGAGTACTCAGTGATAATATAATAAAACCTAATATGAACTCAATCTAATCTAGGCTTATCTAGGCTAAAGAGTAACAATTAAGAGAAGAGAGTAGTTAAAGAAGAGCAGAGAAGAGAGAATTAAGAGTAAGGGAAGACAGTAGACTTAATAATATGCAAATAAACACAGTAGCTCTAGTAACTTCTACAAATACAAATACAAAGTACAAATCGCGGGAGTCAGCTTGTGATTGGAGACTCGACGCGACTCGACGCTTGTGATTGGAGAATCAAAATTCATTCATTCAATTCGCGCCTAGGATTGGCCTCGCTCGAAATAGTTTAGGTTGACATGTTAGACCTTTGGCTTATGCAGGGTAAAGGATGAGCAGTCAATGGTTATATTATCATTGCTTACATTAGAGTCTGGTGACTCCTACTCCGGCTTGTTCCTGGTGCAAAGGCATTGCAGTAACGCAGCAATTTCAAAAATCTTTCAGAGCACTAGGTTAATGTGACGCTTGACCAAAATGCTGACGTGTTTCTGGCTCAACGCATAAGCATTGCCATTTAGCGTGGTAATGCCGCCAGCATGCTGGGTATGCTGCCAACTAATAGTGGGCTTGAGCATTTGGATTGTCTTTAGACCTTCAACGGTCTATGGACAGTCTAACTGTATTTGTAGTGTTAGTTTTAGCTTGTATTTTGTTTAGTTAATAAAAGCACTTGCCCCAGAATAAAAACAATTAAATTAAATCGTTAAAGAAATATCATCAGAATGGGAATACGTCACGAGGTGGACTCGGGCGCACCTAATAAATCGCGCGTGCAAAGGGCCTCAAAGTTGGAAGGCCCCTAAAGTTAAATCGAGTGGGATTACCTCGGCTTCATATTGTTTTAGTTTTTGGTACCTAATGGTATGAGTTGGATAGTGGCTCGTTAGTGAGTTAGAGATGCCCTCGAAAAATGTGGTTCTCATTTGGTAATTTAGAAGTTAGTGTTATTCCAGTTCTTTAATGAAAGAAAACGTTTATTGTAGTCAAAATAACAAATAATCAGCAGTACTTCAAAAGCTCTCCTCATAACTTCAGTACATATTTTGAAACAATATTGTTCAGATATTTATTTTCCTTCTTAAATTTACGTTTTTTTACAATATTTCCTATAAAAACAAAATATTATAAAAAAACCTAAACCTAGAGTGCCGCCGGCAGCGGGGCAGGGCCCAAGCTACCGGTGGTTAGGGCTGCAGAGTGAGGAACCTCCTGACAATACGTGCCGTGTCCAGGATTACCGCCTTCTGCATCTGACCCTTGACCCAACCATCTAGCGAGAGCCTCTTAAGGTGTCTTAAGGTCTTCGCTATAAGACCGTTCACCGATACTACTATCGGGACAATGATCGTCGAGTCAACATCCCACATGGCGGTAACCTCGTGAGCTAAGTCAAGGTACTTGCTGAGTTTGTCCTTCTCGGCCTTCACGAGGTTCTCGTCATGTGGGATGGTGATGTCGACGAGCACTGCCCGGTGCTGGGATCGGTCGACCAACACGATATCAGGCTTATTGGCGACAATAGTCCTGTCCGTGATGATAGAGCGGTCCCAATAGAGCAAAGCACGACCATTTTCGAGAACTGGCGCTGGTGCGTACTTGTAGTACGGCACCTCAGACTCGACAAGGCCATATCGAAGGGCAAGTTGCTGGTGGATGATCCTGGCCACTAGGTTGTTATGTTAAACAATATTGTTATTATTATGTTAATTAATAGTTGTTTAAACTTAATAAAATCATTTTTTTTTTGTTTTAGGTCATATTATAAAACAAAAAACGTATGTATATATAATAAATTTTTTTGCAAACTAGCTACTCCTAGCGGTAAATTTATATAATTCTGTAAGTAATCTGTGAATAGTGTTGTTGGCTGTATTATTATTAAGTTTATTAATCTATCCACATTATTGTACATTTTATAATATAGCTGTTTACTGTTCCTTACTAAATAAAATATAATAAGAAAGGTTATAAAGAAAGCAAATAAACCTACAAATCATCATCACCTCTGAAACATTGGCATCGAGTCTGATGCACCCTAAACTAAACTAAACTAAATTTGACAGCTCTATTATTGTTGCCATGCTTCTCTCACATATTAAAATAAAAAGAGAGGCAGATAATTTTAGTCCTCTCAGATTGGTTTAGTTTAGTGCGTGGTATGACAGAATTGGCGCCATTAGCTTCGTTCGGTCCATTGACTGCGCGTCAAATCAAAAAGAGGGTATCTCTATATCACAGTAACGCCTAAATATTAACTTTTAGCGCTTAGCTCGCGGTCGCTTAAGATGGTGTATTTTTAGGGTTCCGTACCCAAAGTGTAAAAACGGGATCCTATTACTAAGCCTACGTAATATTTTTCGAATATGACGGAAAACAAATAGGTAAATACTAGTAACTAAATGTACTAGTCATAACTTCTAGAACATATTATTTATTATAACCTATATAACCTATTATTTTCATAAAAATTATCTGTGCCATTATTTTTTAATCTCATCGCCAACGCTTCCTCTATTCAAAACTATAGCCATTTCCCTAACGTCCGACCCAAAGCGATACGAGCCAGAACGTCGTTCCAGTGTAGTCCCGCTGCCCATTCGGCTGATAGCTCCCCATTTTGCCGCCATAGAGCTTGATGAAAAAAAATAACCTTTTGTTTAAAAGGCCTCCGGCGATCTCTGCCTATCAAGGTTTTTTTAAATTTCGAACGCAGCTGAACTTTTTAATCTGTGATAACGTTTGATTGCACCTCAAAAAAAAGGACTAAAGATTATTCTGTGAACAGCAAGGATTCCAATTTTTAGGCTGTAATTTTTTTTACTGGCTATCTATTACGGTTCGAAAGATACAGCCATTAATAGGTAGAGCGGAAGGACTGGCCAATTTTTAGGTGACGTAATATAGCGGATTTTTAGGGTTCCGTACCCAAAGCACAGAAGGGGTAAAAACGGGACCCTATTACTAAGTCTACGACGTCTGTCTGTCTGTCCGTCCGTCCGTCTGTCCTACCTATTAACGGTTGTATCTTTGGATACATAATAGATTGCTAGTTCACAGAAAATGACATCATATCATATCATATCAATGACAGCGCATAAACTAAGAAATAATAAAAAAGACAAATAGTTAGAACGAAAGGGGGTTCCCATACAACAAACGTATTTTTGTATTAAGCTCTAATGTAAAAACTTATTTACTAGTTATGTAGTACAATTATACATTTATAATATTACATCATCATCATTATCATTTCAGCTGTAGGACGTCCACTGCTGGACATAGGCTTCCCCCATCGATCTCCAAAAGGGCCGGTTGGAAGCGGCTTGCATCCAGCGTTTCTCTGCGGTCTCTTTTAGGTCGTCTGTCCATCTTGTGGGCGGACGTCCTACGCTGCGCTTACCAGTCCGTGGTCTCCATTCCAGAACCTTTCGGCCCCATCGGCCATCTGTTATTACTACTCTATATACTACTATATACTACTATATACTACTATATACTACTATATACTACTCTATATACTACTCTATATACTACTCTATTATTGAACTGCTTAATCATGTTTATTGTGTTCGAACTTCGTTTGTGGACGAATTTCTATGTTTGGCGCTTACCACGGTTGCCTGGAAGAGATCGCTTTAAGCGATAAGGCCACCTGTTAAAAGCCTAGATAATATTTTTAATGTAATGTTTATAATAATAATAATAATTTATTTATTTCCAAGTAAAATAGACTCATACAAATAAAAATAAAAAATATATATATATATCAATAGAAAAAATAATAATAGTAGCTAGTCACATTACATTAATAATAATTATTACCAAATGAAATTTAAAATAATCAAACTAAAAATGTCAACATTACACAATAAATTAATTAAGTCAAAGTAATAGTCATGCATATCAGTACCTACCCTTACATATCCTCCTCCTCCTCCCTTGTTTATGTTATCCTTGTTTTGTGGTATTTTAATAAAGAGTATTGTATTGTATTGTATTTGGCATTCGCATTTGTGTACGATTAGGTTTTTTTTTTGTGAAAACAAAGGCACAAATGACAAATATAACATCTCTCGCGAACAAAACATAAATTACACTTAACCGCGTGACATTCATCACCGCCATATTACCATAATAAAACTACGGAGTTATGGTGCCTACAGATAAGAAATATCAGTCGGTCTCATTGATCTATAAATAAAAATAAAATAACAGTAAAACAACCCATACATTCATCCAATAGGACAAATAACAATAAATAAACTAAAGTAATAAATCAAATAAATAGTGCCACAGTAAAATAATATATATGTACTACTTCCTAGAATAGACACCGCACTTCGAGACGTTGTCCTATTCAATTGTGGTTACTGCACCACACTTCTCTCAGTCACTCGCTAGACGCTGGCTGTGTGATTATGTTCTATTAATTTATGCGAGTTACGTTTATCTCACTGAAAACCTTATTAAAAAAATATACTGTGTAATTTGTGCGTCTTTTTTTGTTATTTATTTATTTCTTTGTTTATTATGATAGACATATTATTGTACATGCTTATATTTCATACTTAATATTGTAAAGATTAATGATGTATGTTTGTAGGAAGTCAACATTGGGACTACTGGGTCTACCCCACTCTTATTTGGGTCATTTTCACTCTCATAATATTCCTATCTAGAGAAAAGGTTACAAAGATAAACCAAGCGTGCAAAAAATATTGAAACAATGCCGAAAACAATTGCATATATATAGAAACTATTTATTATGCACACCTGAAATAAAAGTTTAAGATAAAGAAACTTGAGAGTTAGAGTCACAAGTGGTGGCCTTATCGCGATAAACGATCTCTTTCAGGCAACCATTGAATGGATAGAATTTATGTGTAGGTTAGATGTTTTTTTACAGACTATTTAGAAATTTGACGACTGACAGGATTTGAACCTGTGCCATTAGGGTTAAATTTTGGATTCGTCTCTAACATTTATTTTAATCTTTAAGTGTGCAACAACACTTCATTATATTCAAAAAAAACAAACTTTTATGCTATGTTTTGTTCGCAACGCAAACAAATTTCCGAGTAAAAGACTAAGTGAAAAAGTTAACCTACTTTTCTTTTTTAACTATAACCGCGTGACGTCACGAAATAGGCCACACAACAGACCTGTTGCGGCGAAGTGTTGATCGAATTATAATATTTACGAGGCCGGTTTAATGATATTTAAAAAGGTTTTCACGACCATTGGCGTTTTGTAATGCCATTTGTATTTTTATAGTTGACTGTGTAAGCGTTTGACTACAACTCACCCGATTGTGGGCGAAGATGGTATACAGTATACACGCTTATCTTAAAATGAGAACTGGCTCTCAAGTGATGCTGCCGAAACACACCGTTAGGTGCTTGGCGGCAGGTTTTCAACTTAAGGCCCTCTTTGCCCAGTTTTAGCCATCCTAGATTTATTTTGCCTACTTCCAAGGTAAGCTTAAAATTATAAAAATGTAGTCAAATCAAAATATAATTTTTTTAAATCTAGGAATCCGCAAAGACAGAAACACGATTACGGGATCATAGCCAGCTGGCCAGGTAGTAACTTAACATAATCAACTTTTTACCTCCAATTTACAAAAGTAGTTTTTCGTAAATCTCTATGAGGAAAAGTGTGACAGTTGATTTCGTAGCCGTAATTTTCAATAATAAGTAATACAGATCTGTTTCAGACATTGAATTTTCTATAGATTTTCTATTTGATACAAGCAAAACGCCAAAAATACAGTTTTAGTTGCATTTACGTCAAAAAAATGTATAAGCCTCTGAGCTAGCAATAATAATCCTATTCCTCTATTCTCATATTCATGAGTAAGGGTGAGTATATGAACGGACATAAATAATACATCAATATAAGCATTTATTGATTATAATGAAAACATAGATAAATAGATAGCTTTGTATAGTTTTCATTAGATTTTTTTTTTTATTTTTTTTTTATTTTTTTTATTTTTTTTTATTTCCAACTTAGTACTATCATTACAGGTTATAACCTAATGCGATAGTGTAGCAAATTTACATATTAAAAAAAAAACATTGTGACAACACTTAATTATCTTAATAACATAAAACCTTTAAAGCTATCTTTGTAAATTCACTCAGAGCACAACTAAATAGGTCAATTTCAACGGAACACACATAAAACAAAAACAACTAAAACTATTGAAACAATAGAACTGAAATATAATACAGTTATATACTTACACAAAAAACACGCTAAACTGTTAATAGTTACAGTATTCACCACTATCTCTCGATCACCAGACCGCGAGGGTCAGATGATGACTTGATGACATCGAGTATAATGTATAGGATTCGTTAAAACAAAATTTGATCCCAAATTTGAATAGATTACTAGTATTTTACTTATATTACACGGGAATTACTCACGTTAGATTAAGCCGGTCACTCTGACTATAGTTTCAACCGCATGCCAAGCGAGACGCAGCCGCGCGCGTGCATTCCCTTGAATAAAACTGCCTAATGCGGTTGAAACTATAGTCGGAGTGACCGGCTTAATCTTACGTGAGTAATTCCCGTGTAATATAAATAACATGTGTGAAAATCACTTCAGTTTCTATAATAAAAAGCTTACTAGTAGCTGTTGAAGAGTTCTGCTATTCATAATGACGATGCTTACACTTGACTGCTAATCTTTTCCCCGGCGTGATGAAATGATTATGATTTGATAATGATTTTCAGGATTATCTTTTTCGAGCGGGCCAGTACTAGGCGCAAATTGTATGAATGACATTTGAGTGTCCAATCACAAGCGCCACTCGACGTGGCTAACTCGTGCAAAAACAACTTTTGACTTCATTTGCGATCGACTGGTTATATCTTGGGCTATTTACCTTCTGACATCGTCATCAAAACAGTACGATGGTTAAATACAATTTAGGTACAATTGTAGTATTATCATACGGAATACATAATTATACATACTATAATTAATTATTAAAAAGAAAAAAAAAAAAATTGATAACGACTTCAAGACTATACCTACATAATTAAAACAGAGATTGAAAGGCGTTTTGCTGAAGATAATCACAAACCAAAACATTATCTGTGTATAATACGAGGGTCATGCCAAAAGAAATTAGATACTCAAAAGTTTCAGAGTTTATTCTTTATTTAAGTTATCTATTTTTTCAAATTATTCACCGTGAACACGTTTACACTTTTCCATACGTCTAAACCACTTGGAAAATACTAATGGCCACTCTTCTTTAGACACCTCAGAAATTTCATAGTTACAAGCAGTCAGGGCATCTTCTTTGTTCTCAAATCGCTTTCCTTTTAATTTTTCTTTAATTTTCGGAAAAAGGTAAAAATCACAGACTGCTAGGTCAGGGTAATATAGCGGGTGAAGCAGAATAGTGACGTTTTTTGAACTGAAACAGTCAAGTGTTCTGGCAGAGGTGTGCAGGGCAGCGTTGTCGTGGTGCCAGAGCAGGCGCTGGGCTTCTGACTTCGGCCGCTTGTCACACCAAGCTGACAATAATCTTGGGGCACAGACTGTCACATACTATTCTGAATTAACTGGCCTTTGATCTTCTAGCACCACCGTAGCAATATGTCCCGTCTTCCGGAAAAATGAAGCAACCATTTGTTTCTGTGTGCTTCGTGCTCGGCGACATTTTGTTGGAGTCGGCTCATCTTCAAAGCACCATACTGTGAACTGTCACTTTGTTTTAGGGTCGTAGTTATATAGCCATGTTTCGTCATCTGTCAGTATATCATAAACGTTTTTACCTAACATTTGTAGTGTTGATTTAATAAATGTTGATTTGCAATTGCGTTGTATTCATTAAAGCCTAAAAATGAAAAATAGTGATTAAAAGTAGTGGCCTAAAACAATTTTAAATCTCCAAATAAATTTGAAACTCAAGGCCCCAACAGAGTAGGGCACCAAATTACCAGAAAAAGTGCCTCTGTTGCAATTCAGAAATAAAGAGGATAAACATTTGTTAATTTGTTGAAGTTTTATTTTTGAGTTTCACTCGTTTTTGTGCTGATAAAGTGTTGTCATGCGTTGCTTATTAGCTTGCCACGCAACAGGACCTCCAGCCAGTATAAAATAGGACCCTGTGTAATACTTTATACCCAGGGCATAATTATCCCAATCTGCATCTGCGTAACCTTAAACATATTGTCCAGTCTTCCTGTAAGTAAGAGCGTAATCATTGGTACCCTCAGATATTGTTTCAGATACTGCCAGTTTGTCGAAGCCATTATCGTATTTTATCAGAATGTTAAGACGTTTGAAAATAAAACTTTTAGAAAATAACAGGTTTTTCTTCTAATGTTCTTAAATATAACAGCTGCATTCAAGTAAACGGTGGCAGAAAATAGTAATGACAATTCGAGAACGATGGATCCAAAGCAAAATTAATTTTAGCATTCTTATTTTTAAATGTTCTTGAAAAATAACTCCTGGATTAATTAAGGGCAGAATCCAAATGAGGAAAAACATAAAATCAGTAATTTTGCAGATCCATCCTTGTTTTAATAACACGATGTATTTATCTATAAAAAGAACTTAATAAGTTAAAATTGTTAATTGTTATGTAAATTTACTAATTAACGCATTCATACTATAGTTATAGGTAGTAATCAGGAGATCTATTTATATCAAAACATAGATTATTTTAATTAATATGAAAATATCTAAAACTATTACCGATACGTAGAATATCTGATGACTTAAAACTTTACTATGAGGACTGGCCAGCTGGCCACAAAGCCCAATCAAAATTTTCATTTTTTATTACGTAATTAATACGTCGTAATACGACTAAAATGTACATTCAAATAGCATACATGTATTGTAGAGCATCTTAACATGGTGGAATTAAGAAGAGTAAGTGCGTGTCGGGCTTGCAAACTGAGGGTTCCGTTCCACCACAACATTCAATAACTAAATTAACAGTTATAATTTGGTAATGAACAGAAACTTGTTACGGACTCTTATTTGGCCATTATTTATTATTTGTTGTTATACTTTAGAGTATTGAGTATTTATTGACCCGGGTATGTCCTAAAACTGCGACCAGAACCACCGGAGGATGGGCAGCAGCGTCCTATTAGTACACGGTGAACGTACTGCGATCCCCAAGCCGCCTGCCAAGCGTAGGGATTATGGCAACACCCCTCTCTACGAGGGAGGCCTTTGTTCAGCAGTGGACGTTTACAGGCTGATGATGATGATGATGATGATACTTTAGAGTGTGTACTATAATCATGCCTTAGTTTATTTGTCTGATCTGAGTACAGAACCCTAAAAATTAATACTTTTGGAGATCGTAGTAAGCCTCCTGAGTAAAAACGGCAACGCAATACCCGACACCGTACTCACAAAGGTAATGGGAGATACTTAAAAGTGTCACTTTTCAAGGCAGAGCGTCAATTTTACCTCACTGCGGAATTAGGTATTTTTCTGCTAAATGTCTCGCGAAGAGAATGTGAGTATGAGGTTTCAGTTTTTGCAGGACATTATGAATCATGATATATTAAAACTTATATTAGAATTACAATCACCATGGTAGAAAACAAAATAATTAATAAGTAATTTAAAAGAAATCTTTTTTTTTGTTTTGCCTTATAGCTATTTCTTTTACACTAGGCACGTCAAATCATCATCCGCCAAAAGACATCCACTGCTAAACATAGGCCTCCCCTTTAACCTCCACACTGAACTACAGTCTGCTTTTTGCATCCACTGGATGCCAGCGACTCTCACAATGTCATCGGTCCATCTAGTGGGAGGCCTACCTACGCTGCGTCTTCCAGTTCATGGTCTCCACACAAGAACCTTTCTTCCCCATCGGTTATCGGTACTTCGAGCGATGTGGCCTGCCCATTGCCACCAATGTTGGCAGCTATGTCGTTGACTGGTTCTTCGGCGAAAATCCTCGTCCCAAATATTTTCGCGCAAATAAACTCCAAACATAGCTCTAAAAAAAACTAGTATTGGGTCAGGTAAGGTACCAGCGCGTGATGGCCGTGAGAGTGTGCAGGGGTTACCGCACACTTTAACACGGTGGCTTGCGTTCTCGCCAGATCCCTGCCGTGGGACCTGCAGGCCGAGATGTTGTCCTTGGTCTTCTGGCGTGCCAGGGAGCGGGATTTGCGTCCAGCACCACAAGAGATAGTACGGTGGCAGAAATCTCAGGGCCCAGGCTCTGGAGACGTAGACGCAGAGACTCCTCATGGGACTTGCACAGAAGGTAACTGGAGCCCAACGACCCCTTGAGTCCATCCGGCTCATACTCTTGGACTAGGTTCTGCGAGAGCACGAAGAGCTGGCCTTAATTGGCCGATTCCGAGCGATTTGTACGTAACTTCACATTGCATGTATTTTAGTTTTCGTGGAATGAGGTATTTATAGGTTGGTAACTTATTATGATTATGTTACCGGGATGAACAGATGCTTGCTTGTGAAATTGTAATACAGGTACCTAAGTACTTATTTGTAAACGTTAGGTGTATTTATTATTTTTTGTTTTCTTTTATTTTTAATATTTAAATTTATTTAAGTTTGCGCTATTATGTTAGTGCGTATAGTGAAGCTTAGTATCGATACAAACAGCTTAGTTTTTCGATACTAATTTAAATTAATTATGTGTTTAAATATGAAATAAATGAATTAAAAAAATAAAAACAATGGAACGCCTTGCCTCTCTCTGTATTTCCGCAGCATTACAATCTTGGAATGCTCAAGTCTAGGGTTAATGGGTTATTACTGGGCAAACATGCTCTATTTTCGACTGCATCATCGTTTTCCATCAAGCGAGATCGCGGTCAAACATTAGCCTAGTCAGAAGTAAAAAAACCTTCTGGTTGACGCAGATACGTACTCACAGGACATGGTTGTTTCGGAAGGTACTTGTGTCACGTAACCGTATGGGAGGAGACCCTAGCATGCACTGGAAGCATATCCGGGGGAGGCAGAACCGTGATAATCTCAGGTAGTGTCGGAGCAGTCCTTTCGTTGCTGACCATCTTAGCCAGGATGGTTGACGAAGAGAGGCCATGGAACGCAGTAGTCTCTTTCTGCGAACTATCGCTTTTTTTACTATAACGATCGAAAATAGCATATTTCGTGTTTGGGTAGCACGCTGCTCTGCTAAATAATTCATATAATGCCAAATTAATTATTAGGCCTAAAATAATTTGATTTAATTTTACTTAGTCCCAAATAATATTAGTTAGCGATGGCAACCCTGGCTGCAAGTGTCTCTCATTTCACGACGCGTTACGTCGTAAAAGGCATTTTTCTGTAAAACACGGTCCTTCTTTGTGCAAGAATTTTAAGGAAAATATTCTTGAGAATGTTTGGCGTCATTTTAAAAGGTACTTTCGTAGCGCCTGTATTAAAAATATCCTTGCCTATCTGTTACCATCATCAAAATAACTGGGAAGTTTTAATCAAGCAATAAAATTAAGTAAGCCATCGCTCAACAAACGAAAACATTGTGAGGAAAATGATATGTTAAAGAACCTCAAAAGTTCAAAGACCTGTCATTCACCAGCATGCACTGTGCCAGCATAGTGGAAAAGGGTTCTCTCTCTCTCTGAGAGAAGGCCTGTTTCCCAGCAGTGAGAACATAGGCTAAAATAATGATGATGATGATGATATGTCACATCATCGCTTAACATCAGGCGAGGTCGTGGTCAGACGCAAGCCTATTACTAAATTATAAATTAAAATTCAATACTTAGTGTGAAATTTTGGTTCAATGACAATTTTATCTGTTAAAATAATTTGTTTGTAATATCATACTAACTAATATTATAAATGCGAAAAGTTTGTTGGTTTGTTTGTTACTCTTTCACGCAGCAACAGAGCAACGAATCGACCTGATTGTTTGCATGGGTATAGTTCAAGGGATGGAGAATGACAGGCTCTTTTTCATGATAATCATCATCATCACCATTTTTCATCACTACGCGGGTGAAACCGCGGGACGCAGCTAGTAACTTAATATTTTGTTTATGTTGGCATGCTGTGCTTCGCTGTAAGCACAGCAAGAATTTAAATTTTAATAAAATAAAAAATTTATTTAAGGCCTGTGTCCCAGTATTGGGAACTACATAGGCTGATAAAGATGACAATTTCATTGAAAAAAACTAAATTCAATCACTAAGAAGAATCGCTGTTTGCTGCGATAGACTTATCACAGTGCCCATTTGTGTTCTAATTTTCCTAGGCTTAAAAGTCCATTCCAGGTTGAGTTAGCTCGACAAGCAATTCACATTAGTAGCAGCAGCTTCTGGACACCGTATTTCAAACTACAAGATAAACTTCGATTAAACCGAGGCGCTGGATTTCAGTTTCTTTTCATAACACGACACGACATTGTAATGTCTGAATGGCTAATTCAAACGAGTGGTGAACAGAATGCTCAAAGGTAGGCAACGCACTGACATTTTTTATTGAACGTAGACGAACGAAGGTTACCGACATAGCCCACCGGATTAGCGAGTTGAAGTGGCAGTGGGCAGGCCACACATCACGCAGAACAGATGGCTGATGGGGCCGAAAGGTTTTGGAATGGAGACCACGGACTGGTAAGCGCAGCGTAGGACGTCTACTCATAAGATGGACGGACGATCTTAAAGAGACCGCAGGGAAACGCTGGATGCAGGCCGCTTCCAACCGGCCCTTTTGGAGATCGATGCAGGCCTATGTCCAGCAGTGAGTGGATGACCTTTAGCTGAAATGATGATGATGACTTAATTAACACAAAAATATTACTTATATGATTTAATCTTAACTATATTTATATAATTTATGTAGGTATATAGTAGGACAAAACGTTCTCCTTTCACAATTACATAGAAAAAAGTTCCCGAATTTTTCAATTTTATTTTTCTATTAATTGTAAAATATCAAATAAAAATCCCGGCATGGTAAAAAAATCAAATGGGTCAAGCCGTTTTTATGTTTTAGCGAGACTAACGAACAGCAATTGATTTTCACATATTATAAGACTCCAATAAAATCCATATTATATTATCTTATTTGATAATAAAAATCGTTTGCTATAAAGCCGAATGCAATCATTTGTCCGAGACAGTTGATTAAAGAGCTCTACTCGGAGCTGTCCCGTGACGTTAATGAGACTGCCCACTGGTGGACCATTGATTACGTCACCAGTTTGGACGTTCCGAGAGCCATGAAATAAAATAATAAAATAAATAAATATTCGGGACATTTTTCACACACGGTCATCTGACCCCAAACTAAGCAAAGCTTGTGATATGGCTGCCAGACACTGATATACATACATATATAGTTTTTAAATACATACTTAAATAGATATTAACAACCAGATATAGAACAAACACAAATGTTCATCACACAAATGTTTTTCCTAGATGGGAATCGAACCCACGCCCCCAAGCTCAGAAGGCAGGTTCACTACCAACTGGACCAACGGGCTATCAATTCACTTTATAATCTGAATTATTGAAAACCCCTTCCCAAAGATGTCTTAGCCATACGGTATCTTGAATCGAGCTATGGTAATCATATTGTTGTTAGGGTTTCTGGTTACAATTAGATAATTTATTTATTTGGTAATTTAGGGTTATTTCCATCGAGATACAATCTTGTCAAAAAATGTCCAACCAAAACTCGGCGCACGCTTCAAATCGCGTCAACTTTTTGGTTAGTTACAAGGTAACCCGTGATCCGACAACAACGCCGCACGATGCCAAAGCTACGATGAAGTGACATAACGTCTGAATTGGAGTAAATGTAGCATTGTGAACTATATAATGTACTAGCTGACCTGACAGACGTTGTCCTGTCTTAGAACTGTCAAACACGCAAAGTTTAAATTGCAAATCTTATTTTTTGACACCTTGGGTTACATTATTGGAGTTTTAGTAAACTTGTCACTTCAAACTTTTCGTAATAATTTTGTATAAATCATATAATTTATACAAAATTATATAATTTAAAATTATTAAATTATAAAAAAAAAAAACAATTATATAAGGGTTTTTTAATATGACCTAGCAACATGGCAAAATATGCATGTATTTTGCACACACAACACACACACACACACACATTACACGCACACAAATGTATTTATTGTACATTAATTTGTTATGTTTAGAAATACAGTAGGGAGACTTTTTACCACTTTGGCGATCCATCTTTCACAAAGGACTCGACAAAAAAGTGATGTATGAAACATTATTTTTATTATAAACTAGCAGTCCGCCCCAACTTTGCAAGGATATAAATTATAGCCTATGTTACCCGGGGTTAGTGTAGCTTCCCAACAGTAAAAGAATTTTTCAAATCGGTTCAGTAGTTTCGGAGCCTATGCAAACAAACAAACAAACAAGAAACAATAAAATCTTTCCTCTGTATAATTATTATTAATCATTTATTTCAGACCAGGTCCATATACATTTTGACACAAATTACATAAATAAAATAATAAAGTAAAACAAAATTAGAAATAGGTACATGTCAATAGTAACAATAATTAAAAATATAGATTAGTAATATTAATTAAGATAATAAATTAAGATAATATTAGTATAGATGTACAATGACGCTTGGACGTTTTTTGACTGTTTTCACTGAGAGGTTGTGATTCTATAGGAATGTATCTCGATGATTAGCTCTAATGTAAAAACGTAAACGTAATGTAAGAACTGGTAATTGGGTTATTTGGATGACCTCATTTTCAATTTAAGTATATGTCTTTGTTGTGGCAACAAAGACTTACTTAAATTCGACATATTTTGATTTATCGCAGTAAAAGATATGTTACCAGCATTCATAACTATTCATTAATAACAATTTCTTGGCTCGTGCCGCCGATCTATTAGCCACGTAGATGATTATAAATACTGAAATTATGCAAACCAACCTCTTACTATTCAGATCGTGATACCAGATACTTATTGTTGCTAGCTGTAATTCAATTATACAAGAACTAGCTGCGCCTCGCGGTTTCACCCGCGTGAACTTCCCTTCCGGAACTATACATTTTTAATCGACTTCGAAGACGGAGGAAGGTTCTCAATTAGGCCCATTTTTAGGGTTCCGTACCTCAAAAGGAAAAAGCGGAACACTTATAGGATCACTTTGTTGTCCGTCTGTCCTTCAACGCCTGTCCGTCTGTCCGTATGCTCAGGAACGCGTAAAGGTATCAAGTTGAAATTTATATCAAATACACGAAGCTACGGTTTTGTTTGTAAGTCAACACGATCAAAATATAATATGACCGTTTATGTCGCATATTTTGTGATTTCACAAGGAAGTACCTACTTCCCGTTGACCTAGAATCATGAAATTTAACAACAGACAAGGTCTTACAGTACGTATGAAGGAAAAATCGGAAAGTTGTTAATTTAAATTTATAACATATTAAAACATTGTTTTGAGATTACAAACTTAAATTTTGTAGTTAGTACGAATCACCTTACTGTGCACCACGAAGTTAACTTTGGATTTCTATATTTCAACATTTTTGTAGTTTTTTTTTGTTTATACTCGAGCTCTGTAGGTTCCGTCCAACGGAACCCTGGAATGCGAGTCTTACTTGTACTTGTCCGGTTTTTTTTAAGTGTTGTTTGTCACAAATAAACCTTTTTCTTCTTCGTCTACCGGTTTCCTCACGATTTTTCTCCCACTGTTTTTAATCAATGACATCGAAACTGCACAAAATTTATTAAACGTCTTTCTCTGCTCCAACGTTTTATTTAAATTTATATAAGACATTGGTGCAGGGCCGAGGATTGAACTAGTTGCCATCATATTGTAAAGCGCACATTCTCTACCATGCACAGCAGGTGGATTACGGCCCATCCTCTCTCTCTCTATCTATCTCTCTCTTCTAATTTAGCTGTATTTGTGTATCAGAGAAAGCCTGTATCCTAGCAGTCGGAACATGGTAAGCTGATAATCATGACGAATTGGTGTCACAATCTTATTTGGTTTGATCTGTTCAGTTTTTTTATGGGCATGCTGGCGGCATTACCACGCTGAATGGCAATGCAATGCAATCAGTTCAGTATGTAAATGGGTTCTTCAAACGATAATCAAACCTATATTATATTATTATGATTTACTAGCTGCGCCCCGCGGTTTCAGCCGCGTAGTGATGAAAAATGGTGATGATGATGGTGAAAAGCCTATGTCACTCTCTGGCTCTTGAACTATACCCATGCAAAAAATCAGGTCGATCCGTTGTTCCGTTGTAGCGTGAAAGAGGAACAAACATCCATACATCTATGCATTCATACATACAAACTTTCGCGTTTATAATATTAAGTAGGATTAATTATCTAATCAAAATAGCTGGTAACATATCAAACTAAATCATATTATTAATTATTAACCCACTAATTGCACACCTAATTGGCTTAAATAAATTATCTTCCAACTCAAATACTTACTGTATCAAGTACGGGTATAATGGATGCAAACTACACTTGATTCTAGAGTCCAAAGCTAAACTAGTCGGGCAAAAGCTGGGAATTCTCAACAATGTTAAGCAGTACTTCACAACAGGTCAGCTTCGGCTGCGGTAACCACTTACCTTCAGGCCGTGTTAGCGATTCTTTAAAAGTATTACTAGAATTGGGTTTTATTTTCATGGCAATACTATTTTTAATGGCGACCCTAGCCGAGAAGTGGCGTCAAAGTCAATGTCACTTGTCATTGGTTGTTATTGGCGATTAAAGTAGGAGGGGCTAATTCACAGATCTACTACCTATAGATTTTCAATGAGCGTGGCTAGCTCAGTGCCTCTCGCTCATCATCGTATTTTCGCTCACTGCGCTTCTTGCAGCCCAAAATGCTACAACCAACCATTGTAAAATATCTTTTACAATTATTTCTCAGAGGAAACACGCATTTATCACATTAAATCACCAAAAAAAGGCAATAAATATAATTCAGACCCGTTTTGTTTGTCACTGATTATTACAGATTTTGACACTTGAGGTACCAAAAACAGGTCACGCCGATAAGGACAACAAAATCTATTTATGTCCTTTTCGTACTTGTGCTGAGCCATATCAAGTTGTCTCTTTCACTAAAATATATTGCCGATCTGGTTGTGTATATCTGTGGGCTAATTGAAGTAGAGAGGGAAAGTATATATTGGGTTCGTTCAGTGGCCGTCAGGACCCCGTCATGACTTACGCCTCTGTGGCATTCGCCCACGCCTCCCGCATCGATCTGGACAAGTTGCAGGTCATTCAAAACCGCTTCATACGCAGAGCGGTCGGCGCTAGCTGGTATATGCGAAACGCCGATCTGCACTGCGACGTTGAACTCCCATCCATGATTCAATACCTTAAGTATACCTCCCGCCGCTACTTTGACGCGGCGCCTCACCACCCCAATCCTCTTGTAGTAAAATCCTCCAACTACTCGACAGACGTGACAGACCCTCCTGCTCTCCGTAGACGCCCTAGAAACATCTTGGGCGACCCGGACGACCCCATCGCCGTCGTCACCGCGGCGGCGCTGGGCTCGCCCGATCCGACTGCTCCTAGCAATAGGAAATATTCAGTTTTTGGTACAGGCGTCGGTTACCAGAGGCACACACACACACAGCGATCCCGCCGGCAGGATCGTAGACCCACAGGATCTGTTAGAAGATCGGTTAGATTCTCTCCAAATAATCATTCAGTTCAACAAACCGTTAGGGCTCCAGGGCACACCCCCTCTGGGGTGCCTGGGCAAGTCTGATTCCCACTCCCGGCGACGGCCCAAGCCGAGGTTCGTACCATCGAGGTGCCCTTGTGCTAGTCGTCTATAAACTTAACCACCAAGTTATGCCGAACGCACTCTGCGTTCGCTAACTAGTCCGGTCAAGCTGTAGAGGCCAAAAGGCCAACAGTAAAAGTCACTCATAAAAAAAAAAAAAAAAAAGGCCGTCAGGACAGTCGAGCTGTGGATTTGTAACCGAAAGGCTGTTGGATAAGTGCTTTGTAGTAAATCAGTGAAAATATACTTGTGTTAGAGCTTAGTTCGAATCGGTACGCGGTCTCATGCAGTTGACAAGAGTTAGTCGTTGTGAACAGTGCCAAAGTGTGTTAAAGAAAAAAATAATCCAAAGTGGTTATCTGGTGATCTGGTATTTAAAGTGATGCGAGGTGTAATTTGTGTTCTTTAGAGTAATTATAATCATCTGTAATTTAAATAGAACTTGTTAACGGTCGAGTTATTGAGCTTATTTGTTGAAGTGGTTCTTTGCGAGTTGCAATATATTATTGGAGCCTGATCATATACTTTTATTTCCTAGATTAAAGCCATTCCTAACACCCGTAGCTTGTTTGCCACTTATTCTATTTTAAAAAAGCTTCTCAAGCTCAAGTCCGCTCGTATGTGGAGTACTGCAGCCATATTTTTGACGGTTCTACTAAGTACCAGCTGGAAGCTTTAGAGTCCGTAAAACGACGAGCGGTGAGGCAAATAGGCGTTGAAAAACTGGTTTCTTTAAAGCTTAGCATTGAGCATCGGCGTAGGTACTACTCTACGCCGATGCTCAATGCTTGGTAATTTTTTTACAGGCTGCAATGAGCCCAAAAAAGAGAAGTAAATAGAACAGAAATGAGAAGGAAAATCTGTTACCAGGCATATGAGTGTACCTTGATAACATTCTTATTTAAATCAACGTGTTGAACTCCGCAGCACAGTTGCTAACTGATTTCGAATGACTGACGTTTCGTTTATATGGGTGCAACTGGCTACAACAAATTTCTTACAAAAATGCCTTGTCAGCCGTTCTAATTTAAAAGAAAAAAAATCTTTTTTGTGACGATGTGTGTACGCTTAAGCTACACGACCTTATCCCTGCTTCTCCCTTCTACAATAGTACAAGTCGGAGAACACATAAATACCATCTCTACATAGTCGACATACCACCAGCTCGAGCTAGCCTGTTTACCTCCACCTTCTTAATGCAAACGGCTAGGGACAGGAATGCTTTGCCACCGTTCTTGTTTCCTGAAAATTATAACCTAAGTGTCTTCAAAGCCAGAGTGATTAAGTACCTTCTAGGTCTCCGTGCTCCATCTTTAGCCACAGCATCGCTTTCCATCACAGGTGAGTTGGTGGCCAAACGTAGACCACTGACATAATTGTCTACTTTTAGGGTTCCGTAGTACACGGAACCCTTATAGGTTAGTTTTTTGCGTCCGTCTGTCTACCCGCCCTTGCAATTTTTTTAAAACTTTTAGTGCTATTAGGATGAATATAATGAATGAAATTTTTGAAAATTACTTTTTTTGTATAGATAGGTCTCAATTAATAAGTATAAAAAATATGGTTTTGCATTTTGAGGGTGGCTCTGAAATGGGGATGATTTTTTTTTCGCTGCTCTCCCTTGCGTGGTTTATCGATGAATAGGTCTTTTGATATAATGGTAAGGTTCCATACATCACTTTCTTATGAAGTGTTATTACTTTATGAAATATATATCCCGTCAAAATGGCAAAAAGTTAGTTGTAATGCAGGGGGAGAGGATCCTTTTTAAACTAGTAATGTGACAAAATTTGTACTTTTAGTACATTTTGTATTTTACTCATGACGGAACAACATACATTTCCATACATTTCGTCACACTCATTCGTTATCGATTCATTTCGTTACATTATGTCGTGTGTAAAATACCGTATTTTATTGCGATTTTAGAGTTGCTCCCATATTAAAAGTTGTTCATAATGGGTATCATGGACCCCTTTCGCTTACTCAGTAAATCTTCTCCGTTCCGTCGTAGGTAAAATGCAAAATGTACTAAAAGTACCCACTTTGTCACATTTCATTCATTAACCCAGTAATCCAACTCTATGCACAATTAAACTGCAAAGCTCAAGTTCAAGAGAGCACGAAACCTCTCCTTAATTACGAAACCAGTTCGAGCCAGTTCAAGCCAGCTCAAACCGGCTCATGCCAGAAATACGCCGTATAACAGTGTTAAAATGTAGGCCAACATTTACAGTGTAACTTGCTTATACCAATATTGAAATTTAAGATACAAAAGGTTAACTTGATCATTTATTTTCAAAATTAAATTTCCTTTTCATTCGGCCGTTTATATTTTAATTAAAGTATTTGTTTTGTCGCGGAATATGCTTGAATGGGATGCAGATTTCGCTATGTTAAACATACAATACACGATATTAAAATGGGCATAAACTCCTTCACAGTTATGTGTTTTTTCTTCTTCTCATAATATATGTTTTCAAGTAGCATCGAATAAATACAGACTTTGATGCGAAAATACGAGTGAATCGGTTTCTTCTAGGCAAGTGTGTTCCATTGTAGATCACATCAGGCGAGGTGGCGTTTAAACGCAAACCTATTCATTAAAAAAAGGGATGAGGTTTGTTTTATTTGAAATATTACAATCTTAGGTGCATAACCCGATGGCAACAATCGTTAACAAATACAATGATCAACCGGAAATACGTTTTTTATCATAATAAGATACTATTTTCTAACTTTTCATGAATTGACAGAACGATCAAAAACAAATTTATTCAAGATCAAGGCTACATGTACAAAACACCCGCTCTTCACACCGGACTCACCCGCAGTTTTCAGTAAGCTCGTGACCACGGCCACGGTCGAAACGTCGAGCGAAAGGTACCTATTTTTCACCTTAACAAAATAATGCGCCATAAATCCCGATAAACATTTTAAAAATTGTGTTCAAATAGCTAAAGTTTATAAGTAACAATTATTATAATTTATTGAAATTTGGGGAGTACAACGTCTGTTTAAAAATAAGACCGTCGTTGCCATTTCTACTAGGCTTATGTTAATTTTGAGCATAACCGTACAAAAGCAATTTAGCTTTTTAAAATTCTGTATTAGGGTATAGCTAGGTTATATAAGACTGCACCTACTAAAACTACCTCAGTTTCCTGCGTCTGTCTGTTTTTTTTGTTTATAATAAGATTGCTTTTGACCACCATCTCGCCTGATGTTAAGCGATGATGCGGTCTACGATGGAGCACGCTTGCCTAGAAGAAACCGATTCACTCGTGATTTGAAGACACACAAATTCTTTTGCTGTTCTGCCTCAGATCAGACAAACAAGGGAGATGTGACTTAGTAATATAATTCAGCGCCTGGATAATGCGACGCGTGACCAAAATGCTGGCGTGTTTCTGGCTCAACGCATTAGCATTGCCATTCAGGGTGGTAATGCCGCCAGCATGTTGGGTACGTTGCACCTGGTAGTGGGTTTGAGCATTTGGATTGTCTTTAGATCTTTAACGGTCTATGGGCAGTCTAACTGTATTTGTAGTGTTAGCATTAGCTTGTATTTTGTTTAGTTAATAAAGGCACTTGCCTTAGTACAATTATAGTTCGAGTACATAATTATATCCATGTTATCCATATCCCCTTTCAGTCAGCTCCTACAATAAACAGGATACAAAATCTGGATTCTACGGCCCTGATGGTTCTATGATAGTTATTAGATTTTCTTACCAATTTTTTTTGTTAAACAGAATAGATCTAATTTTGCCCACCAACTCGCCTGATGGTAAGCGACGATGCGGCCAAGGATAGAACACGTTGATCTAGAAGAAATATATTCACTCTAGCCTTGAAGATGCCTAGATTGTAGTTCTCAGGCAACAAGGAGAACGGCAGGGAGTTCCATTCGTTCCCACTAAACTTGTTGTTAAGTGACAATGGCGTCGATTCTGTCATACCACTCACTAAACTGGACAGGACACTATCTGCAGGACTAAAATTATCTGCCTCTCTTTTCATTTTAATATGTGAGAGAAGGATGGCAACCATTTTAAAGCTGTTAAATTTAGTTTAGTTAAGAGTACATCAGAATCGATGCCAATGCCTAGGTAAAACCTCATCATCATCATCATCAGCTGGAAGACGTCCACTGCTGAACATAGGCCTCCCCCTTTAACCTCCACACTGAACGACAGCCTGCCTTTTGCATCCACTGGATACCCGCGAATCTCACAATGTCGTCGGTCCATCTAGTGGGAGGCCTACCTACGCTGCGTCTTCCGGATCGTGGTCTCCACTCCAGAACCTTTCTTCCCCATCGGTTATCGGTTCTTCGAGCGATGTGGCCTGCCCATTGCCACTTCAACTTGCAAATTTTAACAGCTATGTCGATGACTCTGGTTCTTTGGCGAATATCCACGTTTCGGATCTTATCGCGCATAGAAACTCCGAGCATAGCTCTCTCCATTGCCCGCTGTGTGACACTGAGCTTTTCCAAAACTTAGATAAAACCTGTCTTGGACTAAAATATACCAATTTACAAAGTACTTTAGAATCATTAGTTCTACATTTACAATATATTCCTTCTGTGACTTTCTCAGCCAATAAAACAAGTGGGCACTGAGCGGCCCGCTAAAGAATTTCATACATAATTCAGTGCAGTTCATTCGCACTTTGCCAAATGAAATAAATTACCATGGATACTATCGCTGAACAAGCTTTAGTTTTTGTTGTTTTAAGTTAACATTGTGTTTGACAATGTTAAATTACAATAGTATTGAATAGAAGTGGTCATTGTATTGTAACGCAAACTATTATAAATCAAATCATAAATCATTTCATTTTAGGACTCAAGTTCCATAAATCATACTAAATTAATAGGAAAAAAATATATAATTATTTTTTCATACGTGGCTGCTTTGACAAATATACCTGTCTATCTGATATATGCGTGGCTGTTCCAAAAGTAGTTAGTGAAATGAAAAATACTTGGAATATGAAAAAAAAGCCTGCAATCCCAATGCATTCGGTTGAACTGGCTTTCGAAACATTTAAAAAATGTATCATGCTAGTCGAAAAATAACTGCTGAAAATCTTCAACAGCCTCTTCTGCAGTGTTAAATTTTCGCACACAAAGCATTTTTTTTAACGGTGGTAGCTTGTAATCATACAAAAATCATGGCACGAAAAGCTTCCCGTGAGACGTCCATTGATGCAAACAAAATAAGAGCTACAGATAATCTTTAAAAATATATACTATAATATTATAAAGAGGAAAGATTGGTATGTAAGTATGTTTGTAACGAATGGCTCAAAAAGTACTGGACCGATTTAAAAAAAAAAACTCTGTTGGGAAGTTACACTATCCCCGGGTGACATAGGCTATAATCTATACCCATGCGAAGCTGGGGCGGACCGCTAGTATTTTTACCGCTTTTATACCAAATAGGGTTGTATTGAAATTAACCGTCAATTAAAATAGTTACACGAAAAAAATTAAAAACTGTGTTACTAACAGTTTTCGGAACAGCCTATGTACAATTTTATCGGCGTAAGCTTTAGAGCTAAATAACGTAAGTGACAAATTGATGAAACACCCGAATATTCAAGAACCATTTTTATTTAAAATAGCATGGTTTTCATTAAATTACATGTCATTAATACTAAAATGACCATTAGAACTTTGACATTAGAACATGAAATTAATAATATTATGGCCTGTTTTTGCCGAATTATTCTATTGAGAAAAGTTCAACAGTCATGTTAATATAATAAAATTAAACATATTTATATTCTTAACAAAATATTTCTAACCAAAATATGAATTTGGTACTGTTTGTCATAACCATGCAAATTGATGCAACACAACACAAGTTGTACGACATATCAACTCTTGATCTTTGACGGATAACAAATTATTAAAAACTGTATTGAATAGTTTGTGTGAATTAGCCTTATCGTGATTTATGTATCGTATGTTTTTCAGATATACGATTTCATTTTCCAAATTGTCTGATTAAAATTCTAAATGCACAAAATATATTCGTATAAGACTACGGGCTATTTTTTGTTCCGCCTATTAAATATGAGGAAAAAAAACCCTAAGGGTTATCGTAAAAAACGGTCCTGATTTTCGGATCCCAATTTTTGGCTGATTAAACAAATCCCCTTGTTGACTTGGCCCTCAGCTTATGTGGATTAGAATACTGACATTACGGGGCTCGTTGTACTTTAACTTGAGGGAAAGGGCTATGCGGACATTTTATGTACGTACGGGGAGTACGTTTTGCCCGTATTTGTCGGTAACCTGAATTAAGGAGTGGTTACCTACTCTCTTTCCTACCCTGTGAGCTTCACACGAGACATTATTTATTATTTGGACTTAGGTTCGTTAAGTTCCATTTTTCGTATGTCTGTTTTGCCAATTTCTTCTTACGTCTAGTTTCTGAATAATCTAAACTCTTGAAGAAAAGTAATGAAGCGTAATTTAAAGTTTTTAGCTTGTCCTACGGTCACAATGTTTTAGCCAGATTACTGCAGGAGATAGTTATTAAAACAAACGAGATATGTACCTATGTATTGGATGTTTAAAAAAAATGCTTTGGTCAATACTCAGCCACAGCTACGCCAACAGGAGACTCTTTTAGAGTAGTTATCCCCAACTACCGGACAAAACACATCTTTAAGAACCATCGATAATAAGAAGTAGAAATAAACTATTTGAATTTTTTCTTAAATGTTTCCAAATTCACTGGACGCGCGGAACCAAAATCCACAGTCAAAAAACACTCATTAGAGTTGTCAAACAGCAAACTTCAGGTTTATTTTTATCTTTTTCTTTTTGTTACAATCAACAAAGGTTACAATAGTTTTTATACCACTCCTCTCCTTAAAAGCTTATTTTATTTACTGAAAACAGTGAATAAAAAGCATCGAGAAGAACTATTTCGGAGTTTGAATTTAGAACATACCAATATATTTGCCCTCCATCTCAATGTTATACAACCTCCTTGCGCAAAAAATACTCAATACAAACTTCTTAAATCTTTCTTTTTATCGTAGTCATGGTATAAATTATAGTATGCTAATCTTAAATAAAACGGATTTATATCGAGGGCCATGAATCACCCATTATGGTCGTGATTCAGTCGTTAAAATTCTCGTGATTCATCTATGTATGGCCCTCGCTTTAAATCCGTCATTTATTCACTAATTGTATAATGTACTATTGTATATTTAGTCGTTGTCAAACATGATAGAATTCAAGTAGGTAATCGATAATAAAAGGTTTTAAAAGATCAAACAAGTCTTCAAAGTAAAGCAAAGGAAGTCACAGTCAAGTCAGGCCTTCTCAAAATTACTGATAATTCCAACTATAGGACGAGCGCGAAAACTAAATATTGACCTCGTCGGTTTTGACCGTTATTACCAGGGTCGACTAATAAAAAACGGTTATTTGAACTGAAATCACGTAAACGCAATAACAGAACGATACAATTAAGTGTAAATTGGGTTGAAGGATAAAGGATTCCAATTATTGGCAACTGATACTGACGGGTTTTGGTAAATATTGTTCTTGTTTTGTAAAATTTGCACGATTTTAATGTTGGAAAAAATAATGTTTTCAATTCCAAATTCACGAACGATTGATAAAATTAAACATAAATTTGATTTTCCACCTATGGACGAAAACTATTTGGCCTTATAATAGAATAATAAGCGAATCGTGGCTCCTTAAACTTCGAAGAACCGATAACCGATGGGGAAGAAAGGTTCTGGAGTGGAGAACCGGAAGACACAGCGTAGGCTTCCCACCAGATAGACCGACGACATTTTGAGAGTCGCGGGCATCCAGTGGATGCAATAGGCAGGCTGTCGTTCAGCGTGGAGGTTAAAGGGGGAGGCCTATGTTCAGCAGTGGACGTCTTCCGGCTGATGATGATGAATTGACATAAAATCGAGACATAAGTACCTAATAGGAAAAAAATAATTAATAATATTAAGTAATACAGGAAGTAATTAACAAGTTTATTTTGTTAATTAAGATGTAAAATACATCATCATCATCATCATCAGCCAGAAGACGTCCACTGCTGAACATAGGCCTCCCCCTTTAACCTCCACACTGAACGACAGACAAAACACAACAAAAATAAAAAAACAACTAAACCAAAAAAAAAATATACAACTAAACCAAATTATGATATTAACAATATTCTAACATTCTAACATAGACTTTAACTTTAACAAAAACCAATAAAAATATAAGTATATAAAAAAAATGTGCGCTGTAACAGGCAAGGGCATGAGATGCGTCTTCATTCTTACGACCATGTATGCTATTTTATATGTATGTGTACCTACCATGTTCTGACAAATAAATAATTTGAAATAAATAATTTGAATTTGAATCGTTTATGAGTTCAGTGTCCATTGAATCATTTGTTTAATATTCTAGACGGTATGATATTGAACCTTAAGCTTCTATTTTAATAACCGTCCCATAAATGCTATATTGCTATTATTTCAATACAAAAGGTTTAGCTCTGATGTTATATAAAATGTGGTCAGCGGTGCCGGGTGAAATTTGAAACTCAATTTGGTAGCTTGGAATATTTAGGTATAAAATTAAGGCCCCACGTAAAGTCTTTATTAACGGGCAATTTAATTGCGCAAAAGTTTGAAATATTGGTTTCATGAGTTCACCGAAAATAACAATGAAATGTTCCAAATTAAGGAAGATAAAAGCATTGTATACCTTCACTATACTTACCAGTTTGCGCACTATACTTACGAATTACGTCACATGTCACGCCGTACAAACTCCATACTGACAATTACCTTTTTACTTTTTATTTCTGGTGTACACCTTCGACCAAAATAAAATGAATGGACGGGCCATAACCATTGAACTTGCTCAGTAAAAACGAGTCAAACCCGTCGGACATGTACTTCAATACTTAATTATAACCATGCACAGTACACTTGTTACAAAAAATAGATAGCGGTTTTTTGTTGTGTTTTTACACTTCGGGAAAGCACTTGAAGGCATAATTTTGTCAGATGTTTCGTTATCATGTCACAATAGTCTTGTGTCGCACTTCCTATACGGCTAGAAACCGACTGAAACGAAGAGAGCGCCAGCGCTCATTTTGTAATGCGCTCCTTCAGGGCCCGTCCATTCATTTTATTTTGGTCGAAGTTGTACAAAGTAAAAAGTTCCCTTACGGGAAAGAGACAGAACATCCCTTCCTAAAACGAACAAAAACTTTAAACGTTTATTTTGTCAGAACTTTATTAGCCAATTTAAATAGTTTCTTCAGTGAGTGTTTTACATTTAATTATATTGTTTTAGTCTATAACACACTCCCATGTAACTGAGGATAGCTGGAGACGATGGAAAGAAATCAAATCAAAAATCAAATCAAAATCATTTATTAGGCAATAAATTTAGCACTGCAGAGGATTGTCTGTGGGTCCCAAACTCGGCTCAGCCTGTGTCTTGGGGTCCGATGAGCAAGCAATTCCTGTTCTGATCACCAGAGAGAGTTTGATGGAAGTTGGTGGCAACGACTCTCAGTAACGAGGAATACAATTTAAAGAAAATTAAATGGCGAGATCTTTGTAACAAAAATAAATAGTTGCTTTTTTAAATAATATGAACTCTCTTCTGTCACATCACAATTAAAGCATTATTAACGCTAAACAAATACCTTAAGGCGCGGTTAGATCACGATTTCAGAGTTTCTAGTCAAAATTGTATTATTACAGATATTAATCAAAATCGTCTTATTAGTAAAATAAACCGCTATTTATTAATGTAGGTAGGTATATAAAAACTAAATCTCATCTTATATCTCACTGACTGACTTAACTTATCACGAAATCTCGTAAATTACTTGACCTCCGAAGCTGAAATTGAATGCAAGTAGATTACATATTTACATTTACATATTTTACATATGTAGTTTCATATTTGAGGCGTTTGGGGTCGAGACATTGGGCCCTTGGGGACCGGGAGCTCACCTCATTTTCAAAAATCTTTCAAAGCGCCTGGTTAATGCGACGCGTGACCAAAATGCTGGCGTGTTTCTGGCTCAACGCATTAGCATTGCCATTCAACGTGGTAATGCCGCCAGCATGTTGGGTACGCTGCCAACTGGTAGTGGGCTTGAGTATTTGGATTGTCCTTAGACCTTCAACGGTCTATGGGCAGTCTAACTGTATTTGTAGTGTTAGTTTTAGCTTGTATTTTGTTTAGTTATTAAAGGCACTTGCCCAGTAAAAAAAAAAGTAGATTTAGAAAGGGTGTAGAGGTCCGCTAATAAAGGATTTTGCGAAACGCATGAATTAACGAGGGCGAAAAGGGATTTAAAGAAATTCGTCTAAGTCTACGCGTACGAAGTCACTGGCAACAGCTTGTTACTACTAAAAATGCACCAATTTAATTGTACGCGAATGAAACGCTTATAGATATTATTATGATAACCCGTTGGTCCAGTTGGTAGTGAACTTGCCTTTTGAGCTTGGGGGCGTGGGTTCGATTCCCACCTAGGACAAACATTTATGTGATGAACATTTGTGTTTGTTCTATATCTGGTTGTTTATTTAAAACTATATATGTATGTATATCAGTCTCTGGAAGCCATTTCACAAGCTTTGCTTAGTTTCGGGTCAGATGACCGTGTGTGCAAAAATGTACGGAATATTTATTATTATTATTTATTTATAGGGTTCCGTACCCAAATAGTAAAAACGGAACCCTATTACTAAGCCTACGATGTCTGTATGTCTGTCTGTCCGTCTGTCCTACTTTTAAACGGATGTATCTTTCGAACCGTAAAATCCAGCCAGTTGAAATTTTCACAGAATATGTAACGTCACGGCGTATTAACTGAAAAGCAATAAAAAAGTCAAAAAGTAAAAATGAAATGGTACCCCATACTAAAATCGTATTTTTTTACGTATTTTTCTAGTAGCTCTAATGTAAAAATAGTAATACGTCGCGTCAAATTTAGCACGATTATAGTATACACTCTAAAGTATAACAAAAAATTATAAATAATGGCCAAGTGCGAGTGAGTGACAAGTTTCTGTAAATTACCAAGTTATATAACTGATAATTTCGTTATTGAATTTTGCGGTTGTACGGAACCTTCAGTGCGCGAGCCCGACTCGCACTTGGCCGGTTTATTACGCAACATTATTAGTATCTTTGCAAACGTATACAAACAAATTATTCTAAATCACGAACTCAATATTATAGTAATTTTTAAACTTTCGCGATTTAAAAGGTACATATAATTATTATTCATCATCATCATCATCATCAGCCTGTAAACGTCCACTGCTGAACAAAGGCCTCCCTCGTAGAGAGGGGTGTTGCCATAATCCCCACGCTTGGCAGGCGGCTTGGGGATCGCAGTACGTTCACCGTGTACTAATAGGACGCTGCTGCCCATCCTCCGGTGGTTCTGGTCGCAGTTTTAGTACATACCCGGGTCCATTATTATTATTACCTAAATTAAATAATACGTGATAAGTCCCGGTAAACATCTAAATATTATATTGAGAAAAGTGCACTGAAAAGCGCATTTTATTTGATTGCCAAAACACGTTCTACGAAAGATTCCTAAAACATTCATAGCATCAAGCCAAACTTGCCAAGATTATTAAAATAGAGTCTAACCAACGCAAATAGAAATTGGTAGAGATGTGACATTGTACATTTCGTTCTTTATTCGAATAAGACAATTAATTCACAAAATCAGTAATTGTTTAGACATAAATATCATACTTAGTTATTATAAATGCGAAAGTGAGAATTGTGTTTGTTTGTATTTTTTACCTCTTTTATTCAGTAACAGATATTTAAATAAACGTGTTTATTGCATAGAAATAGTTTGAGGACCGTCGTGACGTAGGGTACTTAATATCTCGAAAAAAAAATACAGTCTCTGAGAGTATTTTCATGCAGTTCGCACCGCGAGGAATTCGGTATGTAAATGTTTTTTAAAGTATTTTTTTTGTTTTATTTCGTAGATAAGGCTATTTTAAGAAACTAATTTCAATATTTTTGTTTTCTATTCAGTAGTTATTTTATAATATTTTTTTGAAAATTGAAATTTTATGACGTCACCATACAGCACAAAATGTCGTTGCGTTGAGAAGCCGAAAAAAGCACCCCATGTTGGCAGCCCTGAAAAAAACTAGACAGTCAAACCACTGAAATGAAATAATATTCTATTCTGTGTGACGAACAGTGTGTCAAATATATAATATTTTTTATTCTTAAAAGGCACAGATAATAAAATGCTACAATGTGACGTCATTTAGAGGACAATGAAAGTCGAATGATTTCTTAGTTTTATGTTAAAATAAATGGCATCTTATCGTTTTAAAAGCTCAGAGTAGAAACATAAGGGTTGGTAACATAAAATCTCGAAATGGTTTTGGAATTGGCATAGCTTAATTTTTTTTAGCATACCGAATTTTATTACTAGGCTACAATACGATAATTCGTCTCTTTGTAGCCTATTGATACTATAATAGGATCATCAATTCGAAAGTAACTTTTAAAAGCGAAATTAAGAGTTAATTTCTATCTGTTTGTTCGCTTTTCTCGCCTGAACGACTAAGCTGATCATAATGAAATTTGCCAGGAAGGTAGTGTGCATTATGAGGATGAAAAAAATGTAACCAATTTTATAGTAATAACAAAACAAAGTGATTCGAAAACTGTTTGTATCGTTTACCGAATAAAATCACATTGTTCGAATATATGATCCACATCACCCTTTTCTAAAATTTAGTATTCAACACGCATTTTCACACCTGTTTGCATTGAAGGTGCGGTGGAGGAACGTGGAATTTCGAGAGCAATGTAAAGTATGTGCAATGATGCTCGCTATGATTGCGGGAAATGTTGCAGACACGGTGGGAACTTCTATTACCTACATTCGTTTTTAGAAGTCATGACATTGGTAGGAATGCTAACATTCAACTGATTTTGGGATGATGGTTCTATTTTTTATGTATGTCTTCTTCATCTTCAATAGATAGCCCATCGGTCCAGTTGGTAGTGAACCTGCCTTGGGGGCGTGGGTTCGAAGCCCACCTAGGACAAACATTTTGTGTTTGTTCTATATCTAGGTGTTAATATCTATTTAAGTGTGTATTTAAAAATATATATGTATGTATCAGTCTCTGGCAGCCATATCAAAAGCTTTGCTTAGTTTGGGGTCAGATGACCGTGTGTGCAAAAATGTCCCGATTATTTATTTTATTTTAAACTAGCTGTGCGCCGCGGTTTCACCCGCATAGTGATAAAAATGGTGATGATGCTGAAGAAAAGTAGCCTTTGTCCGTCTCCTGGTTCTAAGGTACCTCCCCACCAATTTTCAGCCAAATCTTCTTGAGTTATAAATAGTGTGAGTAACACGACTTTCTTTTATATGATTTTAGCTGTTAAAGATTGTTTTATTGAGCAGGGTTATAGTACCTTTAGCACAGAAAAGAATTTAAACACATTTTTTTTTTTCTGTTACCTTTTCCTATACTTTTTCATGTGGTCCTTTAAAAGTCTATTTATAATACGACTATGTCTTATAATAAAGCTTTGCTTTGGTATTATACTTGCTTGCGCACGACTCATCGACAACAAAGCAGTCATCTACGACACAAGTTAATTCTTAGTGTAAGTGCTGCACGACATTGTCAAGTTCCCGCAAGTCACTTTTTTATGTTGTAATTAGTTTTATTTAATTGTGATGTACTTGTAATTTTTAAAATAAAATCATTTCATTTCAACCTATTTTTCTATTTACCATGGTTTTTAGCTTTATCATCAGCAAGAACACGTCCACTGCTGTACATAGGACTCCCCCTTAGAACGCAACACTGAACCTGAACGACAGCCTGCCATCTGCATCCACTGTATGCCCGTGATTCTCACGATGTTCACTGTCCATCCAGTTAAGGGAGGCTTACCTACGCTGCGTCTTCCGGATCGTGGTCTCCACTCAAGAACCTTTCTTCCCCATCGGTTATCGGTTCTTCGAGCGATGTGTCCTGCCCATTGCCATTTAAACTTGTAAATTTAAATAGTTTTACTTGTAACTATATCTTGGAATTCGATTTTAACCTACTTTTAAAATTTTCGTATTGATATGAATTTTGGGAAGTAGATATATCGCACCGACAATTATAACCTGAGTTAACTTAAAAATCTTGATTTTTGGGAAATTGCATTTAAAGTTTTGCAAATTTGGCACCAACTTTTGTAATTAGGAATTAGAAAAAATACATTAATAGGTAGGTAAGTAAACCACGTCTGTTTTGATTCCGGTCATGTGATCTTACGTGCGGCGGGATCGAATTATTCATTAGTGTTGGGTTTCTTTCGTTCGTTATTTTGTATTTTGGTATGGCTTTATTTTTAGATATAAGCACATTTAATACTCTTTTACCCTCTTGATACTCATCAAAATATTTTGTTCGTTGGGTCTTGTTTTTTTTTATTGTTAAAAAAATGTTTAATACTGTAATAGCAGGTTAGGTTAGGTTAGGTTAGGTTAGGTTAGGTTAGGTTAGGTTAGTAAGTTAAGTAAGTAGTAAGTAGAAGTTAAGTAGTAAGCTAAGTAATTTAATAACTTAGCTAAGAGCGTGTCGAGAATCGAGACATGCATATGGTAGGGTACCGTTTTTCGTACCCAAAGTCATATAATTGTGGTCACAATCATTGTAGTTCAATAATTGGTGTCACAGAAAAGATGCTTTTTATTCAGTGTATGTTTGAAGTTTTCAGTGAATAAAATAAGCCTTTTAGAAAGGAAATGGTATAAAATATATAATGTTAATATCTGTAATAATTTTGGCTTTATTGTGGCTAATTATACACGCAGAGGGTAATTCCGCTGATGCAGTGCGGCGTTTATAATAATGTTTTCCGAGATACTCGTTGTAGGTATTTGAGTACGTTGCTTGGATCGTGTGATTACGCCTGGCCCCCGATTCTACTAAACAAATTGTTATTAAATTGTAATAGGGATATTGACAAAATTTTGCAATGGCCTTAAATTTAAAGAATATGGTGCATATTCACACAAAAAAATACTTTTACCTTAATTAGTTCATTTATTGAATAATTATTAGCTCTTTTAATTTCAATTTTTAAATGACGCATCAAAACGCGCCAAATCGACGTTGTGACGTCAATATACTTAACTACAGAGTTGCGTTCAAGGCATGCGATAGAATAAAGCATCGCCGTTTACAACGTCATCGTCAGTGTGAAAAACAACCGTGACACAACTTGGCTGTTACGAGTATTTGAGCGTACACTTCAGTTGCAATAGGGATATTGACAAAATTTTACAAAGGCCTTAAAATTAAAGAATATGGTCCATATTTACTAGAAAATATTTTTTTATCTTCATTAGTGTACGTAGTAAATAATTATAAGCTGTTTTTATTTCAAATTTTAAATGATGCACCAAAAGGCGCCAAAACGACGATCGCCATTTTGTGATGTCAATAATCAGTACTATGACAGAACAAAAGTCATTTTTTATTTTATTTTATTCGCCCCTCGGGCAGGCTAAAGCCTTCAAGGCCATACCGCTTATGAACGAAAGTCAAGTACTGGTTTGCGTTTAAGAGATACGTCTGGGTGCGACTTCGCCATTCATAACGTCATCATCCGTGTGAAGAACAACCGTAACACAACTTGGCTGTTCCCAACATTTGAGTGTACCTTACCTCAGTTTTAGGTAAACCGTCGAAATCGATGGTTAAAACACTGAAGTGTATTTGTCTTAATTTTCACACTAATGTTACTACTGGCAAGGTACAATTTAGATAGCCCGTTGGTCCAGTTGGTAGTGAACCTGCCTTCTGAGCTTGGGGGCGTGGGTTCGATTCCCACCTAGGACTAACATTTATGTGATGAATATTTGTGTTTGTTCTATATCTGGTTGTTAATATCTATTTAAGTATATATTAAAAACTATATTATGTACGTATATCAGTATCTGGCAGCCATATCACAAGCATAGCTTAGTTTGGGGTCAGATGACCGTGTGTGCAAAAATGTCCCGAATATATATATATATATATAAAAAAGAATATATATATATATATAATCTGATTGCGCTCGGACGTATCTCCTGAACGATATAAATAACAATATAATTCGTGTAATGGACGACTGTGTAACAATTTCATGTGCACTTATTAACCTCCAAGACAGTCTTATAAAAAAAATAGGAATTTACAAATAAAAATAATTAATAGCAATACATATTTGTTTTATTTATTTCGTGCTTTCATACAATAAAGGTTAAATATTATTAATCCAAAAGGATGTTAGATCCTAGATAGTATTTTTGACATAGGCTTGATCATAATAATCAATTACTAATGTGTGAAAAACTCCATTATTTTCAACGTTCCAGTTAGCTACACAAAAGTAATTTTAAAAAAAAATTGATACAAACATTTGTAGTAGTATTTGAGTCAGACATCTCTCGCTAATGGTATTATCTTCTTTTATATAATAAAAAAATTAAAAAACTGTAGATTGTCATTTTATTTCTATTACTAAGTATGGTTTTATCACAAATTCCATCTGGAGTTGCAGCAATGTAGGGATAATGTCGTGATATTATCAACCCACTCTGTTCTATTTTCTTGCCTAGTTGCTTAGAGACACATTTTTTTACTTCTAAAGCACGTCCCCTTTTCATAGCTTTTGTCTCTGGTGTCCTAGCTCCCATAATAGTCGCTACTAATGTTCCATCCACAGTTTTGCATCTGCTGACACTATACGCAATAGAACCAGTTATTCTCCATTACCTCATTTCAAGCCACAAATTACTTTCATGTTGACCTCGTGTATCTTCTTCAAGTTTGTCTATATTTGACTGGGTAAATACATGCAATATTTCATTTAAAAAAGTATTGCAATCACGGTCACTGTATTTATTAATTAAATAATGTAATGACAGTTTTTGCAAATCTGGAACCTGAAAATTTGATTGATGTTTTAGTATTAGGCAAGAATTAATATGTCTATTTCCAGCTTCTTGTACAAATTCCGTAAATAACAAATTTCCTGATGTGTTCTGTGAGCGAGTAGGTACTGCTTTTGAAAGTTCTTTGCTAGTTATACATTTTAAAGTAGTCCCTACTTGGGCCAATGTAGATTTCTTCAAATAACACTCTACAGAAGTACTTGATGGTTCTTCACTTCTTCGGTGAACCCACATCAGGAATGCAACAGCATGCTTACATCCACCCTGGGATCTAGCACATCGTGACACTGTACACTGACTACTTTACCCTCCTTCTCATCCACTGTCATAGTTGCTGCATAGGATTTTGACCGTACTCGATGTTCTGGACAAACTTTGCATTTACCTAAGTGTACACACATTCGAGTCTCGTTGCAACTGTACATATCCAATCGCATGATCGCCGTAAGACTGTCTTGATGATCTGCAAAAAACAAATATTTAGTACACATTAGGCATATAGAGGTCATACATGCAAGTAAATACCCATTATAACCTGAAATATGATGCAAATATCTTACTGGAAACTAAAACTAAAAACACATTGCCAATGCACAGTTGAGGTTTTAATTCTTGTCTAAACAAATACTTACGCAGTTGTCTTGATATTTCGAAATTCAGCTGCATTAAAATCTGAGTTTGATGCGAAAAAGCTTGCTACCATTACGGCATCGATATTGGGCAAATTTGCACTATCAGCTTACGCGTACCCTGCTTCCATGGTTGCAAATGAAGTAAATACTTAGTAGATAGAAAGAAATAGGTCTTCGTTCAAATAATTTCAAGATTATGAAGTATTTCAACTATAGTAAACTGCAAAGAGTAAAATGTTTCTGTTTACTTTGTTTTGTTTTGGTTGTGCTGTCATAACCATATTGACGTCACGCACTGTGATTGGATTTTCAAGTCACGTGACACATAGATTAAAAATCGTGATTTTAAAATCTAAATAATTAAATGTAGGAGCTATTATTATTATTAAAAAAATATTTAAAAAATCTCTTTAAACTAAACCTTTCAATATAGCTAGGTTTCATATTTTATTTCCACCAGTGTCAAATACCCTATTGAACAATAGTGAATTCGATGGTTAAAAAAACACTGATGTTCATCTGTCATTCATTTTCAAATCTCACTCTGGGTGCCCCGAACGCATCTTTCGAACGGAATCTACCCATTATATTACTCTATGCTGCCCATGTAAATAAACAAACATCTGTCACAGTCGGCCGTGAAATGCTGCCGTTGTTGTTATTTATTTGTAAAATTATTTAGTTGAAAATGGATCGTAAAACTTATCATTGGTGTGTAGTGCCTCAGTGTCCCAATGTTTAGAATGCAATACTTGCGAAATTATTCATAACTGTACCGTCTAAAGCTGAAATACAAAGAAATTGGTTGTGACTTGAAGGAAGATAGAATGCTTCTCAAATATCAACAACTTCGTCGATTTACGTTTGTGAAAATCATTTTGAAGTGAGTATCACCATAATTAACTCGTTTAATATTGATAAATTTAGTAAACTATTACAGAAAATGAATTTGATTTCGATCTGTTTGCTTTGTTTTGTTTTGGTTGTGCTGTCATCACCATGTTGACGTCACGCACTGTGATTGGATTTTCGAGTCACGTGACACATAGATAAAAAATCGTGATTTTAAAATCTAAATAATTAAATTTAGGAGTGATTATTATTATTGATAAAATATTGAAAAAATCTCTTAATATAAAACCTTTCAATATAGCTATGTTTCATATTTTATTTCCACCAGTGTCAAATACCCTATTGCTTCAATAATAATTTTTAACCGACTTCGAGAGGAGGTTATCAATTCGACTGTATGTTGCTTTTTTTTTTGTATGTTTGTTACGCGATTACTCCGCCAATTTAGAATTGTTTTTGATGATTCTTTTTTTGGTTGGTAGGTCATATCTCATAGGTGGTCCCATAATTTTTTTATGGACATTGATTTAGTGCTTTTTGAAAAATCTACAAAAATATCTACAAATTCAATGTACATTGTAACATTGGACAGTGCCACCAACTTAGCTGTTAAGGTGGGCAACATTGGAACTACAGTTATTTCTTGGTGAATTTCATACTTTGTTCTCCACTAGCGACGCTGTCAACTAAACAGCAAACATCACAGATCTACTACTGACAAACATAGAGGAACAGACTTCAAAAAACTAAGAAGTGTCTCCATGGCAACCATGCACTGTTGTTTTTCGTTAAATTTTTCATGACATGGATACAGAGTATTTGAGTCGTAATATTAAATAGTGTCGTGTATTTAATATTAAATATTTTATATAGTGTTCAATAGCATCAAACAAGCCAGTCAAGCAGAGCTAATCATGCACGGTCAAGTCAAACTCATGCATCAGTAAAGTGTTGGAGGCTTTACAAGAGGCTTCTATGGAGTTTTGGACCCTTATTAGGGTTTATTATTCCTTTTTAGGGTTCCGTATCCAAAGGGTAAAAACGGGACCTACGGGTTAACTGAGCCTACGCTATCTGCATGTGATGTCTGTCCTACCTTTTAACGGCTGTCTTTTGAACCGTAATAGATAGCCAGTTTTTTTTACAGAACTTTTAAATTACAGCGTATTAACTTAACAAATAATAATAAAGTCAAAAAGTAAAAACTAAAAGTGGCCCTACAACAAACGTATTTTTTTACGTATTTTTGTAATTGGTCTAATGTAAAAACGACAATATGTAGGTACAAGCGTCAAACTTGGCATGATTATAGTAGCTGGCACCGACTCCAAAAATAACTGATTATAAATTGTAAATATATAAGTAGGTAATATATGTAATCATAATTTCGTTGATTGTCCTCTAATGCTCATTGCTTTGAAGTTATTTAAATATTATTTTCTACTTTTTAGTTTCAAAACACTGTTTTAAACTATCACGGTTGTTCACTAAAGTTATAACTTAAAACTTAACTTATAATCATATATGATTATTTACGGGATATTAAAATACGAACGGTAAATATCCCGTAAATAATCATATAACTTTTTAGTTTCAGTTTGTAAATGATAGGCATAGTCATGAAGTCGGTTCTTTTTTTTTTTCTAAAAATGAATTTATTAAATAATTGCCTCAAAATTTACAGTTTTATTATTTTTATACTAAGTTCTTAGAATAACTACTCAGAGAAGGTAAGTTTCCAAACAACGCCTTCTCAAAACGTAAGCTACAAATTCGCTTTGTAGCTTACGTTTCGATTGGTATTTTAAACGATTCAAGCAAGAAATATAATGGATTACCAGGTGGAATGTCACACCATAACTCTTATGCTGCTTTTCTGATTTGTTGTGGTACGATTTCACCGCGCAAATTGTCATAGTCAAATTTTTATATATTTTTGGTGTCACACCATTTGAATGGCTTAAATTTTGCGAATGTACTTGGTTTCTTTGTGTAGTTATTCTAAGACTAAGTTATAATATTAGGTGGTGGAATTTTTCTAGTATAAAAAAAATTAAAACTGTCAGTTTTGAGGCAATTATTTGAAAAATAAATTGAAACAATTACAATTTAAAAACAATTTCTTTTGTAGAATCGGGGGCCTGGTCTTTTGAAAGGCATTGACGAGACCGAAACAAACACCAAGAACCACCAACCCCCTAACCCACCTGTTATATTTGTTTAAATTGCATATAGATATAATTTTTATTATAATTTGTGCTAACTATTAACTCAAGGGTTCGTCTGAAAACCGTCGCTGATAGTCCCTGACTTTCAGTATTAATGCCGAGACGGACCCATTTGACACTGATGGTATCCTTTAGATATACATTTTTGAAGCAATGTCGAATAAAATATATTTTGTTTCTTTTTCGTTCTTTTAGCAGTTTACGTCATACTTTTTCTATGTAGCAGGAACCTTTCGAGGTGGTCCCTCAAAAATTTCATTGACTTTGGCTCAGTACTTTAAGAAATAGCAATACATTTGTATGAGTGGTTTTGTACATGGAGAATTATCAATTACCTATGACACTGGATACTGCAAGAATTCTAACGATAGCAGTTACGTCAAAATTGGTCCAGGATTTCAGGAATTATCGCGGAGTTAACGAAATTGGTTGAAATATGATTTAACATGCCCTTTAAAGTACTCGTGACGCGACACATACGCTCATGCATTCAGTCTCTAGCTATCAAAGCTAGCTACTGACTAGTGAACATAAATAATAATTGTCGATGGACCGATCGAACGCACGGCAAAAAAAATACGAATGGGAGCCATTTGCTTACGCACCCTTTTGCTTTCGGTCCTGTTTTGCTTACGCAGACATGCGCTGCGTAAAGCACTTCGGGGGTTAATACATAAATGAACCCTAACACATAGCACTCCTTTTTGAGCAAACGTAATCTGAAGGCAAAGAAGGGGTCAGATTTTGCATCCCGGCTAAGCCTTTCCTCTGGGACGGGGTCAATTCAATTATAAAGTTATTTAATTGGAGACGTTTGATAGGCGCTTACGACATATTTGTTTGTTTTAATAAACGTTAAGATAATGAAAAAAAGTTAATATATTTTTGGAGAAAATTTATTAGAACAAAACACGAGTAAATCATATCCGCATTAAAAATACAAACACAATATGCCACCATTTATTTTTAAATTAGTTATAAACATCGAGATACAATACCTATAGAGTGACTATTGTTATATAATTAATATAATTTTTTAACAACATTAGTGGACTAAAAGATTTTTACGTATTATCTTAAATAAACTCCAAGAGATAAAACGGAACCCTATTACTAGGCCTACGATGTATGTCTGTCCGTCTGTCCTACCTATTAACGGCTGTATCTTTCGAGCCATAATAGATAGCCAGTTGAAATATAATATATAGTAATAGTATATGTAAAACGAGGAACAGTTGTTATGTTTTAGAACGAATTTGCTTATATTTATAATCATCATCATCAGCCAGAAGACGTCCACTGCTGAACATAGGCCTCCCCCTTTAACCTCCACACTGAACGACAGCCTGCCTTTTGCATCCACTGGATGCCCGTGACTCTCACAATGTCGTCGGTCCATCTAGGGTTTATTTATAATGTATTCTGGTAAAATTCCTCGACCAAACAAATCAACATATTAATCTAATCCTATGAATAATTTTCTTAAATAAAAAACATTTTTGGCATCTCGACAAAAATATCAACATTCATAATACCTACCTAAGCTCTGTTGCACTCCAACTTTTCATGCTCACCATTTGTCTGCTATAAATTTAAAAACACTAAAACATAGTTCATCAATTAAAATGGGCTAAAAATACACGTCTATTTATGTACTGCATGTTTATAAAGCTGGAGATTTAGACACTGAAATATCTCGAGCGGTCACGGAGGTGAAACTGAATTAGAATGGAGCCAATATTTATGCTAAAATGCATGATTCTGTTTCCTTTTTAACCGACTTCGAAAAGGAGGAGGTTATCAATTTGATTGTATGTTTTTTTTTTTTTTTTTTCTAATACCGTATTTTGACTGATTTTACGAAACCATCTTAAATTATTATTTATTATGTTAAAATTAAACAATCTTGTGATTTAATCCTCATAATTTTCAGTATTTATGATTTAAGTGGTGGATCGAAAATCAAATTATTAAATTCCCGCGTAAACTCTCCCTTTGACATTTAATTTTATGACGTCACATTGATTCACGTGACTTAAGTGACGTCACACATAAGCAACCGAGTTCTTCTCGCCATACAATTATTGCCTCTATTCACTTCTCTGTGACGTCCTATTAAATAAGGACATTTGACCTACTAGTGTTAAAGTCACGTGATCAAGATATTAGTAATTTATTTATTTTTTAATAATACTCTTAAAGGATCACACCAGCATTAATTATATTATTAATACAGCCTACCTTATTGTCAAGGGTTATTTTAAGTCAAAATTAAGGCCTATGTAGAGGCTTAGAGGACCTGGGTTTGTCCTAAAACTGTCACCAGAACCACCGGGGGATGGTTAGCACCGTCCCATTTGTACACGGCTTACGTACTACGATCCCCAAGCCGCCTGGTAAGCGTGGTGATTATGGCAACACTTCTTTCTACGAGGAAAGCTTTGTTCAGTAGTGGACTTTACATGCTGTACTCTTTGTCGTCTATGTTGCCAACTAGATTACGCCAAATGTCCTCTATATTTGGCGTTGGATGAGCTAAGATACCAGTTCTATTGCAAACTGTTGTTAAATACAAACTTTTTATTATAGTTGTATAATTATTAACGGGATATTTACCATGGTAAGGTTATGGATGTAGCTCACGATATCTCGTCGCAGTTACATGAAAAAAATTCACGGGAATACTGAATAGGCATGTGTCCTAATGTGTAATTTACTACAAATAACCGGCTTAGCGATGAATATAACTAAATAAATCACACATACTGAAAAAATAATTTAAATTTGCTAATAAATCTTTGAGGTGTAAGTGTTTAAAGTTTTAGGTGGGGATAGAGAGGGGATGCTCTATCCCTCTCTCGCAAAGAGTGTGTTAGTATAGCATTTGTATGGCGCGCCTGAGGCGTGACGTCACGGCTCAGTATAGTGCGCTCTCTGTCTAGCATGAAATTAAAATGCTTATATCGCATTTATGATCTGCTTTTTTTATGAGGTAATAAAAAAATATTAGTCATCTTGACTATTATGGTGGTTGACAAAAAAGTTCAAAGTTAGGTGCAGACCAAACGATCTACCTACCCTCTTAGTCATTTACTACGTTATCACTGGAATGGCAATGTCGTCTGCAGCCTCCCTAGTTTATCAGATCTGAGCAAAATCATCAACTATTTTGTTTCGCCATTAAAATGCTTAATTTCCCGAAGATTCCAGCCATAAAATTGCTTTACAGCGCTGTAAATAGTGGTAAGTAAGCGATTTGCTGCAGCGCTTTCAGCGGGAATTTCCTGTGTAAATTCGTTGACTTACACAAAGAAGGTTGTGTAGTACTTGCTCGTACTTAATTTTGTGAGCTGAAATTAATGTTCGTATTTCTGGCTTATCTAATTTAAGTCTTTGTCCGTTTTTGTTTATTTTTGTACAACTAAGATGGAGACAACAGCAAAATATTTCTCTTCTGTGAATTTTATCAGTAATATCATAGACAAAAGTGCTGACTTTTGTCAGCCCTGGTGTTACAGGTATGGGGCCGTCCATTAATCACGTTATGTTATTTTTGCATTTTTAAGCCCTCCCTCCCCCTTGGTGAGGTTTAAGACTATTGTTTGTGTATTGATTGTGATATTTCGTGATTTTTGCTAAGCCCTCTCCCCCCCCTTTCAAGTCTCACGTGATTAATGGACGGTTCCTATCCATAGATAACGGTGATCGCTTACCATCAGGCGGCCAGTTAGCTTGTTTGCCATTGCAAACCATTAAAAAAACTTACGTCGATTATACTCCAGGGCCCCGATTCTACTAAACTTCTTGTTTTTAAATTGTAATTGTTTCAATTTAAATTTTTAATTAATTGCCTCATAATTTACAGTTTTTAACTTTTTTTTATACAAAAAAAATACCACTTCCTAATATTATAACTTAGTATAAAAAATATTTAAAACTGTAAATTTTGAGGCAATTATTTAAAAATTAAAATTGAAACAAATTGAGACTTTAGGACCGTGGGGGCCGGCCGCCCATGATTTATATAGGGACTTGGCCAAACGCTTGATGGAGGTGACATGTGACCGGAATGCTGGCGCCTACTTTGGCCAAAAAATTAGCATTGCCATCCAACGTGGCAATGCTGCCAGCATTCTGGCCACTTTTCCCTCCACCGAAGGGCTTTTAGATTAGTATTTTTAATGATTTTGATAATTTATTGTTCATTTTAATTTGTATTAATAATTAGGTAGTGATAGTTTTAGTTCTTATTAAATGTTTGTTCCCGTTAAAAAAAAAATTGAAACAATAGTAGAATTACTAAACAATTTGTTTAGAAGATTCGGGGACCTGATGTGTTACCAACCTTAACTATCATATTCCTTGGAAGCATGTAGAAAATTCGTTTGATTTAAACAGACCGTGTTTAACCCCTCTCGGATTGTACCACGAATTTATTAGGCTAATATCTGCCCTGCTTTACGGTTTCAATACAGATCGTGTTTGGAATGTAGGATCTGTTTCTTATGGAGATTTTCGTGTAAATTAAGTATGTATGGAGATACCCTTTACGTAGGTCAAATCACGATTAGCTTATGTTAACTACAGAAGGAAAATTAGACTTGGATTATTGTTCTAGTCGGAGATACGTTTGGTTTATAGACATTTGACACTATTATAATCCATGGTATAATAATATACTCCTCCAGGAATAGCAATCCGAGAAAAAAATTCCACGTGGGCGTCCCGCAATGATGTCATGATGTCAATTTACAACAGGTTCGAGAGAGATGACGATACACCACGTAACAGCTGATTGAATAAAGTGGCAACTGAACAGTGACGTCATTGCGGGACCACTCCCAGATTGCTAGACCTTGTTTTCTTAGATCATGTTATAATCTAGTTGATTGAATCAGGCGCTACTTTGCGGAAGTCCATTTTTAATTTGTATATGACGAATTTCTATTGTAGTTTATAATGTTTGTTTAATTAAATAATATTTATAGTAATTTTATATTAATTTCAAAATTTACATATAATCTAATTTAAATTAATATCATTAGTACAAATTGTTATAACGAATTTTTTGTTACAGATTTAATTCTTTTTGTTTCAGGTTTGGTAAATTTTTCTCTATTATGTACTTAATATTTTATGTCAGGTTAGGTTTAAATTAACATCACAAACATCTATAGAGGAAAATAGGTTATCACAAAATCCTTATTGTACTCTAAACGACGTAGAAGCGGAATTATACTAGATATTCGTCACATACAAACACGCGCGGCAAAAAAAAAACAAATTGGAGCCATTTGCTTACGCACCCCTTTACTGCTTTTACCGCGTCTGTTAGGGGTACCCCCGAAGTCTTTGATCGAAAAACCCTCTACAACTCTCTCAACCAGTATTTTGGTATGCAATATTATCATACGTAGTATTTTATAACAATACATGAAAACACATTGTGCTGTAACTTCCTTAAATTGCGGATACATTTCAAGTACATAGTGCACGGCAAAGTTGCGCGCGCGCACCTTAAAAAAGACCGCTGAATGCGGTTGAAACTATAGCAGGCCTGGCTCACTCCGCAACTAAGGTATAAAGCTATATAAGAAGCTGACTTGTTGGACCTGCTGCGCCCGCTGCCGCGCGATTGACAGATAACGAGACAAGAGTTACGCGATAGACAGAGGCAACTTCTAGGTTATCATAGCTGTAGGTAGTTAGCTCTCTCACATCCTGTATTGAACTTTATTGTGTAGTAGCAAGAGTCGCTACTTATAATGATTTTGCGGAGTGAATCTTCTATACTTGTACCAATATGTATTCTCTGACTATAGTCGGAATAACCGGCTTAATCGTAGGTACGTGAGTAATTCCGTGTCATATAAACAAAAGTAAGCATCCGATATTATTTTTCAGGAGATTCAGGAGAGGATTGTTATAGTAGCTGACGACTCATCTAAAACTAAGATACGGTCTGTAACATTTACTTTAGTTAGTTAAACTACTTACAAAGTTTCTAGGTATATATACATTGTTTAGTCTCTCTATAGCTCTTCTGCCGTTTTCCTTTGAGAGTGCCTCTACCATTCGACATCTTGACAAATTTCACCATCCTTTAAAGCCACATTCCGCCATTACTAATATCAATACCATCCAAGCTTACAACCTATTCACGGACACACTAAATATTACACCTACAAGTATTGAGATAAGGTTTATTTTAAATGTTGGGTGAAATGTATGGATAAGGCAAACACATTACCTATCTGGATGTTAGTACAAGACTCCTTTATGGAAATTCAAGGCTAGTTTAACGTATAAATTTTGTGTCTACAATGTTTTTGTTCGTCTGCAAAGTTTGGTGGCCTGGATTGGAATTAATTTTGGTTCTTGATTGGTAGAAATGTTGCCAGTTTGTAATAACTAAATCTGTGGGCAAATTAAATTATGCGTGGAATCAGGATTTTGGTAGCTGTATATTGCTGTAATATTGTACTGTTTAGTATGTAAGTAGGTGGATATTATATTTGGAGTGAACCTTGATTGAACATTCTTATTTAGATCAACGCATCGAACTCCGCATCCAAAGAACTTGGACCTTACCTTTTTGGGTTAGGTCTCAAAACTGTCAAAGTTATTTCGCAAACTGATTTCGAATGACTGACGTTTCGTTTATATGGGTGCAACTGGCTACAACAAATTTCTTACAAAAATGCCTTGAAATACGTTCTAATTTAAACAAAAAAAAACTCTGTGTTTCTGATTCATCTTGAAAAGATTTTCAAGATATATATATTTTTTTTTTTTTTTTTTTTTCAAGATTTTTCCTGCAAAACACACACCTATAAACATTGCAAGATATATAAAAGCTTGTAAAAACCATCCTTCCATTTCTCCAAAGCAACACTAATCGCTAAAGCAACCAAAATCCAGCAAAAAAACTCTATGCGAGAGATAAATTTCCCGGACCCTTGAAATTTAATCCAGACGATAACTGGGGGCCTTTTAAATGTGACTACTTTACACTCGACCTATTTTCGCGGCACAAATGCCGGTTGTCCCTTAACCCTTGATAAAAAGGTGTTGTCCCTTTTTGATCTCGGACGTCGCTCGGCAAACTCAGTCAAATTGCCACGAATCGTTTGAATAATAAACTGGAGAAATGTGGGAGTTTTTGGGACACCTTAATCGTATGTAGGGCTAATATTGTGCTGGTACAAATCAGTTAACGGAGCGATATTGAGCGTGTGTAGCTAAGCTATTATTTTTAAATTATTACATGACCATGGATACAGAGTGCTTGAGACGGAATAACAATGAGGTTTTATGAGGTATTAAATAGCGTCAACAAACAAAATTTTAAAGCTATACAGGGTTACGCATATAGACTGTACTAAGCCGAAAGGAGGTCATTGTACTCATCATTATGAACAACTTTTAATATGGGACCAACCCTGAAATCGCGAAAAAATCTGTTGTACTATAGAAAATAGTCATTGACGCTCAACAAAATGTATGGAACAGCTGATATTTTTTTTGTGATTCAGGGTTGGACCCATAGGAAAGTTGTTCTTAGGTAGCAGCGTAGGTAGGCCTCCCACTTGATGGAGCGACGACATTGTGAGAGTCGCGGGCATCCAGTGGATGCAAAAGGCAAGCTGTCGTTCAGTGTGGAGGTTAAAAGGGGAGGCCTATGTTCAGCAGTGGATGGCTTCTGGCTGATGATGATGATGATGATGATGATGATGAAAGTTGTTCTTAATTATGAGTACAATGACCTACTTTCGGCTTAGTACAGTCTATATGCGTAACCCTGTATAGGTAATCAAAAATACAACCACATTTTCCATCCAGAACTTAGTAAAACTTTCACAATGTAACCCTGCCATCAACATCAGCCGTCGGGACGACCATCCATCATGATATTAACTTGTACAAGTTAATCGCAGTTAATGTGGCATGCCTAATGCACGCTTGTGACGTAATCGTTATCTGAGTGTCATGTTATGTTAAATTTTGGTAAATTATTGTTATGGTAACATCCACAGGACTTTATAGTTTTAGACACCGTCACCTATCTGTTTGAATGTGTGAGTGTGTGTGTGTGTGTGTGTGTGTGTGGTTTGTGTGTGTGTGTGTTTGTTTGGAAGTTGTGTTCTTAAATTGTATCAATACTCCAATTAACACGCCGCATTTGTTTTTCTTCTGTCCTACGAGGATTTGTGCGTCTTGTGCATTTGCCAGTATCAAGTAGTGAAATATTTTCAAGTTCTATTAGATGTCGTCGAACAAGTCATAGTAAGTCAAGGAAAGTAAGTTACGGTCAAGTCTGAGTCATGCCCTAGTAAAGTGGTAGAGACGTAAGTCTCGACGACTTTACTTTCCTTGAAATTTCTATGGAGTTATAGAAGCAACACGTAAAGAAATTTTTCACCTAAATATATAACTATAAACACCTCATTATTACACACGAATACACGGAAATACACAAATAGTAAAATAATTCAATGAGACGAGATGTTCTTTCACGTTGGCGCCATAACTTCACACCGCATAATTCGATTCAAGCTCTGTGGATTTGGCAGTAGCAAACGTCAATAAAAAATTACAAATTGGACTATAGTAAATTGAAAAAAACCCTTCGGAAGTAGTTGGCTGGACGAATGGAGTTAAACTACCACTTAATTGTTCTCGTGATGTCATAATAGGTACAAAAAATACAGCACTCTAGTTTTTCATGCAACTTGATGTGCTCGCGGCAATGACTGTTTTAAAAAGGGGGAAGACGCGTGACATCCAAACATTGTACCCAATAAATATGGCTCCGTTTCGGCTCGAGTCAGCGGTGACGTTAACGTCTACACTGCAAACGTCAACTTCACCACTCCATTAGACACTACACTAGACCATATAAGTGACATTTTAAGAAAGTTAAGTTAATTATTTACGAGTTAAAAGTAATGCCATGAAACTTGTTTTTTATCTTCGAACTGTTGCTGCACCTTGTGAAAACGGAGGAAGCAATTTTTGCTGCTTTATTTCAACACAATTTTGACAAGTAATTCACGTGCTATCAAAACGATAGTTCGATTGTGACTGAAGTTGATTAGGCCCGTGAGCCCAATTTGCGCGGTCCACGTCAAGAAGTTCATCCCGCATCTTCCCCCTATTTACTTACATCAATGGCTCGCGGGGTCTTTCCTGGTAAAGATCTGTGATAAAACTCATGATGGTTATGAACTGCGCTTTGCGGTTTTACCCTCTTTATAGAGAAACTGTTCATTTTGTCATCATCATCATTTCAGCCGTAGGACGTCCACTGCTGGACAGAGGCCTCCCCCATTGATCTCTAAAAGGGCCGGTTGGAAGCGGCCTGCATCCAGCGTTTCTCTGCAGTCTCTTTTAGGTCGTCTATCCATCTTGTGGGTGGATGTCCTACGCTGCTCTTACCGGTCCGTGGTCTCCATTCGAGAACCTTTCGGCCCCATCGGCTATCTGTTCTGCGTGATTCAAATTCAAATTATTTATTAAGAATAAAAACTGACAAATTCCACTAACATTTATCTCACATACAATACTGTTAAACTAAAATAGATTTCCTAGTAAAAATATGAATAAACTTATAAAATTACTAATATAATGACAATGACGTCATATCTTTGTATAATGAATACAACAAATTGCTGTAAAAATATGTCAACATAAAATTAGTAGTCATACAAATTGTCATTATAGTCATCGGCTTTTTTGCCCCTGTCCGATTGATCAGTACAATTTTCACAATAAGTCAAAAACACTTTCGTTACAGTGATATTTGCGCACTGCTACTTCAACTTGCTAATCCGGTGGGCTATGTAACTTTCGTTCGTCTATGGATCTCCTCATTTCTGATTCTATCTTGTAGAGAAACCCCGAGCATAGCCCCTCCATATTGTTCATTTTATACGGGATAAAAACTAATTAAGTCAACTGTTAACCCAAGGTACGACAACTTTACTTGCATATCTTTATTGAAATCTATTAAACCGTACGGAGTATAATAGAATAAATACATACACTCACCCACTAACTTTCGCAATTATAAAATGAGTGTGAAGTATGGTGGGAAATATGAATTGATGTTGACTTTTAAAGGTTTTTTTTACTTACATCAAAAATTCAAATTCAAATTCAAATTCAATTTATTGAGCCCGTGAGCCTGGGTTACAAAGTTGGTATATGTGTAAGAAAATTAAAGTTCTCCAGGTCCCGCTTTGTCAGCATACAAGCAGTTACTTAAACTAATTACAAGAACTTATATGAAAATAGTAAAAATGTCAGTTTACTTTAAAATTATACAATTGATAATGAATAATGTCTAATAATAATTTTACTAAAATACATGCATTATAATCAAAGTTTTTTATCATTTAAGAAGTCATCTAGGGAATAGTATGCTTTAGAAAGAAGAAATACAGTCAGCCTATTCTTGAAGCTGTTTATGTCGCTCCAGTCACGAATAGATCGTGGTAATTTATTATAGACTATTGATGCCGTACAAAACACACTTTTTAACATTAGAGACGTTTTTGTTCGTTTTGGAAATCGTACTTCATTTTCTCGTCTACTACCGAGATTAAATTTTGGAAAAAGATCTTGATTTTTTTTCACGAAAAGGGCGACTTCGCTTATGTAAATACATGGTAGTGTCATTAATTTTAGTTCTAAAAAGAACTCCTTACAAGATTTTCTTCTTCGCAAACCACATATAGCCCTTATACATCTTTTTTGTGCTTTAAAAGCAAGTAACTTATCTGTTGAGTTACCCCAAAAAATTACTCCGTACCTCAATATAGAAGCTACATAACCATGATATGCCGTAAGTAAGGTTTCTCGGTTCGCAATTTTGCTGAGTTTGTAAAGGGCATATGAAAATTGGATGACGCGTTTCGATAGTAAGTGTATGTGTTGATTCCATGTCAATTTATTATCTATGTGTAGTCCTAGAAATTTTGTTGTTTCAACTTCGTAAATTTTTTGTCCATGATAATTAATGTCAAGATTTTGTTTTTGTAGTCGACTAAGTCTTTGTCTAAAATTCATTATATTAGTTTTTTCTAAATTAATTTTTAAATTATTATTGTCTAACCAACCAATAACCGATGTCAAAGAATCATTAATATCTTTCTCTAGTTTAGCAATATTTTTCTTGTCTCCTGTAAATAAAATAGTACTGTCATCTGCAAAAAGAGTTACAGAATGTTGTGTAGCTTTGGGTAAATCATTTATATAAACTAAAAAAAGAGGAGGACCCATAATGCTGCCTTGTGGCACACCAGTATGAACCCTTCTTAGTCCAGATGGATAGATTCTTTCAGATTTTGTTTTAGAACAAATTCTGTTAATGTGAGTAACCTGTTCTCTATCACTAAGATATGATCTTATCAATTGGTAGGCAGTTCCTCTAACCCCATATGAATCCAACTTGTTAAGGAGTATTTCGTGGTCCACATGATCAAAGGCTTTCGTCATATCCATGAAAAGCGCTACAGTTAAACCTCCCTGGTCCATGTTGTTAGTGACTTTACAGAGAAAATCGTAAATCGCCATGTTGATATCTTTACTCTTTCGGAACCCATATTGATTTGGAGAAAAGATATTTTGTTTTTCGAAGTAGGCATTAAGTTTTTGGTGAATAACTTTTTCAAGGATTTTAGAGAAAATCGGAATAAGTGCAATAGGCCTATAGTTACCCAAACATTCTTTATCACCTTTTTTAAATAATGGTTTTATGACCGATATTTTAAGTTTGTTAGGGAAAACTCCTTGTTCCATACATAGATTTATGATATGACTAATTATTGGTGCTATCACGACGTTCACATACTTTAACACCTTTGTTGTAACACCATCATAACCGAAGCTATCAGTAGTATTTAACGAATCAATTATTCTACTTAAGTCAATAGGAATTGTTGGCGTTAAGAATAATGAACTGGACTTGTCATAGTTAATTTTATTAGGAAGACTTTGTATATGATGGGATTTAATTGTGTCCACAAAATAATCATTAAAATGTTGAGCAATTTCTTTAGGATTTTTAACGGTTTCACCATCTACAAGAATTTTTGTAACATGTTCCTTAGGATAATTATTTTTTAATTTATTAATTACAGTCCAAGTCGCTTTGGATTTTATTTTAGAGGTCTTGATATAATGATCGTTCTGAGACTTTTGGGTAAGGTTTATAATTTTTTTGTACCTACGCGAGTATTGTTTAAATAGTGACTTGTTAATCTTGTTAGGTGCAAGTCTATATTGCCAAAGCATTTCTCTTCTTTTTTTCGAACACAGCAGTATACCTTTTGATATCCATTTTGGACGTCTGTTTGTGAATTTTTTTACCATATTGATAGGAAAACACAGCTCATATAGTAGAAGGAACCAGTCATAAAAATTATTGAAAGCTAAATTAGGATTTTCGCATTCGTAAACATCACAAAAACTCAGCTGACTCAAATGTTCTTTGAACTTCTTGAGATTTTCTGCATTGTAATCGCGTTTTTCTGTGTACCAGAACTTTAGTGTACAGCTCTTTTTCACTGGCACTTGAAGAATTTGTGCTGTATGATCCGATAAGGCATGTTCTAAAATTTCACCTTTACAGCCTCTAATATGGTTGTGAATCACATTATCAATGCAGGTTTTACTTTTTATGCGGGTCATTTGTCTGAAATGAAACTTCATATTATATTCACTTACCAATGATTCGAATTCTTGGGATAACTTATTCGTTTTCAAAATATTGATATTGAAGTCACCGCATACTATAGTTTTAAAATTCGATTTTAGTGAAAGTTTGTATAAAATACCCTTAAGTATGCGAAGGAATGCGTCATAATTTTCTCGTTTATAAATCGAAGGTCTATAAATGCATACAATATTAATTTTATGTGATGTTACCTCAATTGCTGAGCATTCCGCCATATCAGGAGCTGACATTCGTTCAATAATATTAAGTTTTTTAAATTCATGACCATTTCTAATTAATATGCAAGACCCACCGTGTCTGTTGTCTCTGCAGTAATGGGAAGCTAATTTAAAGTTGTCAATCTGTAATCTATCAACGTCGTCTTTAGTCATATTGTGTTCTGTAAGGCACAAAACATCTATATTTTTATTTTTACCAGCAAGTTCTTCCAAACATACCATTAACCTTTCTGATTTGTTTATGACACCATCAATATTCTGATGTAATATAGAGATAAAGTTATACACGAAAAAAATTACAATCATCGTTGTCTTGGTCAGATGAAGGTTGAGCAATGACCGTGCATTCCCTGATATTACTTCCGCTCGGAGATACACCATTTCCACTCGGAAGAGTTACATTTGAATCGATATTTTTATTCAGTTCAGCTTCGCTTGTCTGAGTGCTATTATCAGTAAATTCTTTTAATACTTGGCTGTTCTTTGTAGCTCTAAGTTGATTCATAACATAATTCTTCATTTTGTTCTTGTAGTCACAATGTAATATCTCACGGAGAAGAGAGCGACAGAGATCCAGGGTGAAGAAAGTATGGTTTTTTATCTGTCTGCTATAGTTCATATCTAGAAAGATGGTGTGGTTATATCTATCACATACATATCTAAGTTCGTAGTTTAGCTTGTGTTCCCGGAGATATTTGTTATATGGGATTTCTGATATTATTACATTTGTGTGAGTTGTACGTGTTAGCCAAATGTTTAAATTTAGCAAAAACTCAAATGGATTATTATTGTTTGTACCACCAACAATTAGTATGTAATCATTTTTAGTGAATTTAGATATATCATAACCATTTGAGAGAATGATCTCACGAAGTGGAGCGTTGGATTTCCAATAACTTGTGACTTCAAACTTATCCCCTATTAATTCTTGTAGCGCAGATCTGACCCCTTTTCCTTGTTGATCAGCTAATATTAGGATCTTTTTCTTGGATTTCTGTGGACACTCTCGTCTAGTATGTGCATGCTTATCAAAATTCGACAGTTTATAATTTGTATGTTCAGTTGTTGGTTTTGTCTTGGTTATTGGCTGTGCAGTCACTTTAATGAACGTGTCCGAATTCTGTAACGTAGTAGGATCGGTTGGTATAGTTAGTACTTCAATAAGATCTAAGTCTGCTACTACTTTTCTCGTACATTTTGGGATACTGATCAAGCTTGATTGACTTGTGTTAGACTGTATTGGTGTATCAGTAGGTAAGAGTGCGTGTGATATTGTGGGTGCGTGTGATATTGTAGCTACACTTGATGGCAGTTTAGTTGCAGTTTCAGACCCTTGAGTCAAAGTTGGTGTTGTAGTAGGGTGCAGTGTAATTTCTGCATTAAGTGTATTTGTAGCTGCTGTAAGTAGTAGTGTCATGCCCGCCGATTCTGGGATAATTAGCTGTCCAGGTGTATTGCTAGTAGTTTGTTTCTCTTTGCAGTCAAATTTTTGTGTACCTTCTGGAGTTTGACTTGTTTCCATGGAATTATTTTTACAGTAAGAATTTTCCATGTTAATGAGTGAAACGCGCTTCCGTTTTCTCTTTTTGTTGCTACCTAAAATGGGGCTATCACAAAATCCAAGCTTTTTTAATCTATCTACTAATGTTTTTTGTTTTTCTAATTCCATTTTTAGCTGTTGTATTTCCAAGCACAGGTTATCTATTTCATTTGTTGAAGACAACAATTGTAATTTCAAATTTTTGATTTGTTTGTTCAGTTCTGTAGTCCGACTGTCATCAAGGTCATCATAGTCAGGAAGGCTCAGTATAGTTTCCTCAAATAAAGCCGAGCTCGATTTCGACACATCTAGCGAGTTGGCCTTTCTATACAGGCGAAAAGATAAAGTATCATCACATTCCATTTTTTTGTGTGATTTCAACGTAACACCGTTTCTGAACGAAAAAATAAAATACTTCAATGTTGTTACGTTGGCACTACCTCCAATCTGTCAAAATCGTCAGCTGTTGTCATCCGGTTTTGTATGTATTCAACATGCGCGTGTGTTGTGTAAATATTAGTTGCCAAAAACTGAGATTGTCTATGTGTGAGTGGAAGTTCAAAAATTGACTGTTAAGTGTTATTTTAAACTAGTGATTCAGGAAACAATACAGCTCACCGCGTTTGATTGATGTCCATAAACTGATTGGAGGTTATGTTCACTTAAAATAGTCATCGTTCTGTGTTCAAAAGGTTCGTATTTGTAAATTGCTAATGCGATGACAGCGAGGCCTTCTTTTATAGCCTTTGATAGCCCAATGGTCTAGTTGGTAGTGAACCTGCCTTCTGCGTTTGGGGGTGTGGGTTTGATTCCCATCTAGGACAAACATTTATGTGATGAAAATTTGCATTGGCATTGTTAACTATAATATAATTGATGTCTAGGACGTACTACAACGCTCGGACGTTTTTTGACTTTTTTCTCTTAGTGATTGTGATTCTATAGGTATTGTATCTTGATGACCAATAGGTATTATTTTTTTCCTCTGGGTTTGATTTTATGACGTCACAGTAACAAGTGATTGTATATTCTGAGATCTAGAGTTAGGCGTGTGTTTATATATTATCTGGATAATGGTTTTGGATTGCATTATTCTTTTCCAAACTTTGTGCAATAAAAACTAAAAATAAGCACCTCATAATGAAGATAAACATTGCATAATATTCTAGACTAATAAATATAAACGCGATAAAAAAATATGTCCTCACATCGACTTATTTTGACCACTTCTTGTCCTCTGCTATTTTTAAACGACTTTTAGTGATACAATCGCGGAATAGTATCAACTGTAAAAGTTTGGATGTTCGACTGTATCTAGTAAACAAAATTCTTTTTAAATTCTACGACGAAAAAAATTACAGCAAAAATAGGGCGTTTATATAATAGGTAATTGAGATGACAATTTATGGTTTCCTTGTTTTGCAATATTAGTCAATAGTAGTCGTTTGCCGACTTTTGCCGTCTGCTAGACGAAATCAGGAACGGCAGGAAAGCACTGATAAAACTGCCACTGCCTTCTCATTTGACAACCGCGCTCAAATGTAAGCTTTATTATAGCTGTATTAATGATTTCTTAGTTTTGCAATTATTATTATCTGTTAAGTTAGATCACATTTGACATCTGTCAGTCTTACCAAAGTATAGTCAAAGTAGAGTGCTTTTCATGATAGAAGTCCCCCAGACGCGGCGCTGTCATCGCGTATCAATCACTATCAGTATCATTTCTCGAGTAGCACTTTAACAACTTTTGGCATCGTACACGACTCTTTAACGATGGAAAATTAATAAAAATCTCACTAGCGTCCAAACACAGTAACAACACTTGACAACTACAACATGGAAATTTAGTTCCGCTGTTTGCCGTGGGACTTCTTTCATGAAAAGGACTCTAAATCGTAAAATTGCCTTCTTTTCAGTTGTTTTAATTGTCATTATTACAATCATATTACAATATAATTATTATGAATGTATAACTGAAAAAAGTTAAGCAATTGTGCATGTGCAGTTCTTAGTAAAAATAAATAATATAATTACAAAGTTACGTTGTTGAATTTTGATGATGTTTGAAATGTGTTCTATTAAATTGACCCTGTTTTAAGTGTGGTATCCGTCGAAGGGATCCGTGTTTTTTTTTCTCGTTAATATTGTCTATAGTGTAAGATTACTAATCAATAAAAAAACTGATCTGATGTTGGAGCCAGAGACCACTTAATACTGGGATAATAGAACTTTTCCACGGCTTCCGGTAAACCTCTCGAAATTTGGGATCCAAAACAAGTTTTAATGGCTCACATGAGCGTGTTTACCAGAATATATTTTGAGAAAAACGAGGGAACCCTCACGGCATAGTAGTATTCAAGCTAGGAATCCGCATTTATATCGAGACGAGGTGTGGGCCACTTTATGATCGTGCGCCCTTAACCTGTACGATGGAAATAGCAGCTGGAACGAACCGCTGCCAAGTTTTACTCTGACTATAAATGTCACGAGTTTTGTGGAGGGCGTCAAAGAATGCAATCGCTTATGCCTTTGAAATTTTTAAAAAAAATAATTCGACATTCAAATAGGTGTTTCTTTTTGTTCTCTCAATGACAGGCTAGAGCCGTTATGGCCTTAGATCAGACAAAAAAAGATATGCTTCAGTACAATTATCACTCCTGTTCAAATGTCTCCATATTTCTCCCACTTTTTTAACTATCACAAGCGCCAACACTGTAAGCGCAGCACACTTAATTTCACCCGCACGCTAATAAACGTGCAGAAACACAAATAAACGAACTAATAGTCCACATGCAATAAAAGGCAGGAGGCCGTCTGGAGGGTGAGTTTGATTAATACCAGAAGCTTGCATCAAGTCTGATTTGGCTTGATGCATTCGCACCCGCCATCCCACCTTAACACATCCAATCTATAGCATATCTCTCTTGTTTTTCTGATCTGAGATTATGGCCATGCCACTTCGTCTTACTTGGGTTCCAGAAACATGCGAGCTTATTCATCTTAGTCTTAGCTTAGTCATCTGTCACTCTGATTCATAATATACGGTAAATGTGGTAGCCCTGTAGCCATAGCACCTAAATGATTCCACAAAGTACACTCCATTCTGATTTCTATTGATTCCAATTGCCTATGCAAACAGAATTTTACAATAACTTAACGCACTAGTAAATTCTGAAATTGCCGTCACTTTGGTGCAGTATCATATGATGCGTTTATAATTTTTAGCTGACGAAACTTTTTACGAGCTAGTGCCACAAGTGACGGCCTTATCGCTAAAAGCGATCTCTTCCAGGCAACCATTATTATAATATAGGCTATTTTAATAGGATATATAACTATACCCGTGTGGAGCCGGGGCGGACCGCTAGTCTATACTAATATTATAAAGAGAAAAGATTTGATTGTTTGTTTGTTTGCATTGAATAGGCTTCGAAACTACTGAACCGATTTGAAAAATTCTTTCACTGGTGGGAAGCTACACTATCCCCGGGTGACATAGGCTATAATCTATACCCGTGCGAAGCCGGGGCGGACCACTAGTCTTTAATAAAGACATTTGTGCAAAATGTTATGCTTATTGACCCAACAGTTACGGCGTTGGTGTGCGTTGTTTGACAGTGAATAAATATTAAGTAGGTGTTTTTTAAATCGATAATAATTAATCGTTGTTTTTTTGAATAAAAGCAACGAAATGCATTGTTATAGCCAAACTACTGCTTCTCATAATATTGTGATGTAGCATCACAACACGTGCTGCCAGACCGGATACTCCTATTACCTTCGCACCAACTCCGAAAAGATGCAAATGTCTTTTTTAAACTTCTGTTCTTCACAGATGATAAATAACACGTTTCAATTTTCAATTAAGTAAATTATACGGCGAAGCAATAATCCCCGATTTGTCTGCAACGAGCGATTTAAAAATAAACTGCAAACTGATTCCATACTTGAAACATTTTTAATAGTTTAAAAGTTTACTCTGATTCAGGCACATTTCTTTAAAACATCGTGTAATAAATGAGATTCAACATAATTCTTATTTTCGCTTCTTATTGACGTAAAGTTCTTATTTATGCCCGGTGTAAGCGGACTATAACTGCTTTTTATGCTCTACTCTAGTGCATAAAAGTGATGAAAAATAAGATCTCTTTAAAATGATCAAAAAGGTTTGTATATTATTACTATTAATTTATTTATTATTTAAACTTGTCTTACAACATCTTTACAGATAAACTAATGCGATGCTAATAGGTTAACTAAAATAAATTTTAAGCTATTCTAATCCAATCTAAAAACCACAAAATATTATGTTTATCAATTTTTGCATCAACTACAGATATCACTGTGTAATGTATTTCATAAAAGAATTTTTTTAGGTCTCTAATAATACCCATAGATCAAGGTATTCAGGGTATTATTTAGTACCCAGTCATAAGTTTCTATTATCGAATAAAAAGAGGTTTGGCACCAACGTGAAGAAAGCCTCATTGTCAATTCAATAATTATTAAAATATTATTTTAATTAAATAACATATTAATTATTGTACCTTAATTAGAAATAGATTCACTGTTTCAGTTCCTCGCAAAAGTAAAAACCAAGTGTATAACTCGTGCATAAAACCCATTCTATCCTTGATGTAAAAAACCGTCTCGTCTACAAACCAATCTATAAACTTCTCGGCTAAAATGACTCTACAGTCTAGTATTAATTTTATTTGTGTCATGCAAACGAAGTTCACTGTCAGCGACCAGTTTCAAAATTAAATTTCATTGCACAATTTCTCAGTGTACCATTAACCCATTTGCAGTGACATGCCAAGTAAACAAGTGTCAAGTTTAGAAATGAGAAAGCTAGACTCAATGACAGCGAAAAACTAGTGACGTCCCAAAATGTGCTCACCTACTCGCGACTCTTGTGAGCCACTCAGATGACTGTCTAACCTTTTTTTAGATTTCAGCGAACTAATAATGACTACTGGATGAATAGATTCAGTATCGTTGTGTTAGGCGCGCGCACAGCAGTAAGTTTCTAATAAAAAAAATTGGAATTATGGCCTTCGCGATCCTTGCCCTTCGTTACAAAAAAAAAACAATAATTAAAAAGTAAAGAAACGTCAATCATAATTTTTATTCTTAAATGTTTTTAAGTTTCGAATGGCTGGTGTCGCGAGTGCATTTTTTGGTTGGCAAGTGATGGCCAGTGATAGTGATATTAGTGAAAGAGTGGCTTAGTGTGTTGTTTTACGAGTGAAATTGGAGAGTGCCCAGGCGCAGTGGCTATTTTTGGATGGAGTTTTCTCTTTTTTTCTAACTGGTTGATTGTATTTTTAAACCGCTTTGACAACTGCGATAACATTCTCGCGTTTCTATTTTTAAATATAACAGTAGAAATTTCTGATTTTGAAGTTTCACTTTGAAATGTTGACTAACCCAACTTTTCATGTGTGAATTCAAATATTTCATTTTGTTATTGAAAACTAAGTTTTTTTTCTTTCACTAATTGCTATAGTACTTTCTCTACAACTATCTTGGCAAGTCCACTATCTCATTACTAGATTTGCACTGACCTGAATTTCTAAAATTACATTTTAGATCACGTCGCAAGGTTACAGATATTTTTGGTTTTGTAAATTGTCTATCGATCGTACCTAGTGCGAGTTTTTCTAATTACGTTTGCTTACTCGATCGCGTTTACTTTAATGACGAGGTGTATAAAATAAGAGCAGTTACATCTACAGGGCGCTAGATGGCGCTGTTCTTATTTCATGCAAATCGTCGCAATCGAGTAGAAAAACTCAATCGGCAAAACTTGCTCTAGGCTTTCAGTTCTAGTTTCCTTTGACGCTTCGCTTGGAAAAAGCCGCACTCACTTAACTCACTAGCGATTAGTAACTATAGCATATTATTTATCACAGCAATATAATCATTTGTACGAGTTTCTTTGACGACCGAGATTTAGCCACTCGTAGTGTTTGTCTACTTGCATTTACCTTCTCGATCGCGTTAACGTTAAATAAGATATATATGTGTGAAGTAAGAGCAGTTCCATCTATATGGCACTAGATGGCGCTGTTCTTATTTCATACAAGTTTTAGTTAACGTTAACGCGATCGAGTAAGTAAACGCAAACGAAAAAACTGGCACTAGGCACTCAATATAAACTAGTGAAAATAGGCTGGCTCGTTTTTTATCGCAGATAAGTCCGTTTGACCCCTAACTTGCCTGTTGGCAAGCGACGATGTGGTCGAAGATGAAGCACGTAGGCTTAAAATATACCTATTCAACCCTAGCCCGGCCGGCTAGCTACCTCCAAGTTGAAATCTGTCGCCTAGCACTTAACGGCGTATTCCGGCAGCATCACTTGAGAGCCAGTTCTTATTCCAGTGGCCTTACGGACAACAGCTAATTGCGGCACCTAATCTGCTCAGTTGGAAAATCACGCGACCGCAAACCGTATCTGGACGCGATAAGGTTCACGTTCGCGTGATTTTCCAACTGAGCGGATTAGGTGCCGCAATTAGCTGTTGTCCGTAAGGCCCCATGTTAAGCGTGTGGTCGCTGACCACACCGTCATATAAAATCACGTAATCTGTGGTAAAAACGCCAAAACTGTGGACAAAAAAAAACGGGAAGGTGCATGTCGGGCACTAAGGGTTCTGTACCACCACAAAAATTGTTAATTACTAATGTGCTTACAAAAAAGTGGTGCAAAAAGACAACATCACGACCAGTCGGTCACCCATCCAAGTACCGACCGCGCCCAATGTTGCTTAACTTGTAGTGAACAGAAATTTGTCACCGACTCACACTTGGCCATAATTTATTATCTATTGTTTTACTTTAAAATGTGTGCTCTTCATACCAAGTTTGACGCTTGCAAGTAATGCCGTTTTTACATTAGAGCAAATATAAAAATACGTTCAAAATAGTTTGTTGTATGGGGATCCCCGTAAGTTTTTAATTTTTTGATTTTATTATTGTTTTTTAAACAATCCGCCGTAACATTACATATTCTGGAAATTTTCAACTGGCTATCTATTACGGGTCGTAAGATACAGCCGTTAAAATGTAGGACAGACGGACAGACGGACAAACAGACAAGCAGGCTTTTTTGGCTCAATTGGGTTCCGTTTTCACCTTTCGGGTATGGCACCCTAAAAAGAAAACAAACATAACTTTTGAGGCAATATCTGTGAGTAATTAGTTAACATATTTCACAAGCGTAAGTAAACACGAAACTTAGTCGTATAACAACGATTATTGCGTATAATTGAATCAACAAACAGACGAGAAATGGCTTCAAAATGTTACGAGTAATAAATTGCGAGGGGCGTGGTAACGAAACGTGTGAACTTGGGATCATTTTCTCAAGCTTCGCTTTTTTATGATTTGTATTTGTTTATTCAATTAGTACGCCTTGCGTCAATTACACCAATGAGACAATGTTACACAATTTACAATTAAAATTAGAAAAATACTCAGTGCATAATTAATGTCATTAAATAAGAAATAAGAAATAATAATATGTCAATAACAAGTCCGTAATGAAGAGAGCTATGCTCGGAGTTTCTTTGCGCGATAGAATCCGAAACGTGGATATTCGCCAAAGAACCAAAGTCACCGACATAGCTGTTAAAATTTGCAAGTTGAAGTGGCAATGGGCAGGCCACATCGCTCGAAGAACCGATAACCGATGGGGAAGAAAGGTTCTTGAGTGGAGACCACGAACCGGAAGACGCAGCGTAGGTAAGCCTCCCACTAGATGGACCGACGACATAGTAAGAGTCGCTGGCATCCAGTGGATGCAAAAGGTAGGCTGTCGTTCAGTGTGGAGGTTAAAGGGGGAGGCCTATGTTCAGCAGTGGACGTCTTCTGGCTGATGATGATGATGATGAACAAGTCCGTCAATAGTAAACCTAGATAATTATAATTACTAAATGCTTGAATCACGGTAGTAATTTGCCTCACAGAACTTAAAACATTCGGATAAAATCTCCTTCCAATCGTCAGCAAATATGTCACACTCTTTTTTGCCATCAAGAATAGAGTTATGGTGAATGGAGACTACGAATCGGCAAACATAGACTGATACCCTGAGACTTGCTAATAATATACGGAAGGCAGTGACAGTAGTGAAAAGCCGAAGATTAGACTGCGTGTATCTTGGAAGAGACATATTGTCTGTCACTCTGTATATTTGACCACTCTCAAATAGAAGTCTGATTTTTTTAAATCTATACTAATATTATAAAGAGGAAAGATTTGATTGTTTGTTTGTTTGCATTGAATAGCCTCCGAAACTACTGAACCGATTTGAACCGATTTTCGCTGTTGGGAAGTTACATTATCCCCGGGTAACGTAGGCTATAATCTATACCCGTGCGAAGCTGGGGCGGACCGCTAGTCTGTTTATAAATTAATTGAAATAAAAAAATATTTACAACCAAATTAAGACCGTCATCTTTTTTAGGGTTCCGTACCCAAAGGGTAAAAACGGGACTCTATTACTAAGCCTACGATATTTGTCTGTCTGTCCGTCTGTCTGTCCTACATATTAATGGCTGTATTTTTCAAGCCGTAATAGATAGTTGAAAATTTTACAGAATATGCAATGTTACGGCGGATTAACTAACAAATATAGTCGGACCAAATAGTTATTTTTTATTTATAATTATTGTATTTTGTCGCGGTACAGAACCCTCAGTGCGCGAGCCCAACTCACACTTGGCCGGTTTTTTATTTAAGTCATTTATAATCAGAAAATTGGGAAGCTTCTCCCTTTTAGCCACTGCCCAGCTGCCCACTGCCAAAACATTAGATAAGTACGTTTGTACGAAAATAAGCCTAAGTTCTAAATGTTCGCGGCTTCACGACTCCGTATTAACCGACTTACGTTAATCTATCTCACTCGTAAGCTATTAGTTATACCTATAATTTCCCTTGATACCGGCTCTGAGGGCTTAAATTAATTTTATGGGACAATGTATGCGCGGTATTTGGAGTTATCTTGGCTTGTTCAATGAAGGTGCTTCAGGTAATAGATATATGTTTACCTGCGATATTTTGTGTTGCCAGTGTCTATCGGGACATCTCGTGCATTATTTTACTTAGAAAATAATTGTATATAATTATGAATTTAATAAGACGGGCTTTTATCTTAGTAAATACGCAATTTTATTTATTTGGATTTAAAAGAAGCCATTGTAAAGTTTTGGCGTATTGCTTTAAAGTCGAAATAAAAAATAGACAGGCCTGCTTCATAGATGATTAGATTTTTTGTCAATGTGATCAAGAAGCATTAATTCCAGCTATTTTGATTTACAACTAATAATTCGATTTGGATGAAATTTCTATGGGAATATATCTGAAACTATATTATTTTTTAAAAACTATATAAAAGAAGAATTTTCAGAATTGGCTAAAATTTTGCATTAACAATATTTTAATCGAAATATCGGGAAGTCATTCTCCACATACCACGGTAAATATCCCGTAAATAATCATATAACATTTCAATATTTATGTGATTAGGGGTTTTGATTTAAAAAAAAAAAACACCCGCAAACATTCAAAATAGGGACGTACAGACGGACTAACGGACAGGCGGACAGACGGACAGACGGACAGACGGACAGACGGACAGACGGACAGACGGACAGACGGACAGACGGACAGACGGACAGACGGACAGACGGACAGACGGACAGACGGACAGACGGACAGACGGACAGACGGACAGACGGACAGACGGACAGACGGACAGACGGACAGACGGACAGACGGACAGACGGACAGACGGACAGACGGACAGACGGACAGACGGACAGACGGACAGACGGACAGACGGACAGACGGACAGACGGACAGACTGACAGACGGACAGACTGACAGGCGGACAGGCGGACAGACGGACAGACGGACAGACGGACAGACGGACAGACGGACAGACGGACAGACTGACAGACGGACAGACGGACAGACGGACATACGGACAGATGGATGGACAGAACGTATTTATAAGGGCTCCTTGTCGGGCTACAGACACCTAAAAACGCTATCTCTATGCAAAAATCATGTTGATATGTTGCTTTATTGTTGCGTGAAAGACGAACAAACAAACACATTTAGGCGTTTATAATATGATCATGATTTATTATTTGGTAAAAATTTAAATTTATAGGCAGCCTTTATAAATTGTAGACTCTGGCAGCTTATGCATATGCCATTAAAACCTGCGTAAGTAATTATAACCCGAGAAGTGTTTAAACAACCATAAAAAACATATAACTATCATAAATGTTTTCCATAGAAGAAAAGTGCTTTCGTTTGGCAAAAAACCCTTTACTAACCGTGCAGTGTTAACTGGGACGTACTCTAAGTCTAAACGCATTCATTTCTCACCATTTTTTCTGCCAACAGGTGCGCGGCCGAGAAAGAAAAATAGAAAAAGAAGTGAGAATTAGCGAGATGCTTCCTTATTTCGTTTAAAGGTAAGATTTATTATCCTTTGTTTTTGCTTTTGTCTGCGGAGTTTCATTACACCCTTTGTGTTAGGTTTATGAAGTAGAAATTCTGACGACGCAAGGTGTCGATTGTAAGGGACCGATTCTTGCTCATTCGAGATTATTTTGGGCATTCTCACTCTCATGGCATTTCTAAGAAGAGAGACAGTGACCGAGATAATATCGATCTCTCCAGAAGTGCCCTTGGTGCCGGTGGAAAATGTCGATAAAGGATACAGCTGAAGAGATTAGCTGGCGTGTTCTATCGTTTGGAAAGCGGAACGGTATTTTTGGTTAGCGTTTTGTGAGGGCTCCGGAATAAAGTTGTGGCGATGGGTCAGCTATGAGAATAAGCGATGATTTTTATATCGCGTTCCAGGTTTTTAAATCAGTTCCGTTAATTAACAGTTTTGTTACATATTATTGCAGGAATAGAGGCCTTAATGTCTACAAATCTGCCTGATTATAAAACGAAATCACTTAATTTATCTGTGTTTGTTTTCGCCAAAATATTATGATGTGAAAAATTGACCAAACGACCGGCAAATACTTAGGCAAATGGTCGGGCTTGAAATTTTGTTTGCTTGTTTATCTTCAGATCTTACTAAACCCAAATGTTTTTAGCGTTTCCTTAAAGTATAGCTACATTAATATAATTTTTGACTAGAAATCCCAGTTCAACATAATACAACAATATTGCTCTAGTAAAAATGTATCATTTCTTCCTACTAAATACAATTTAACTTGGCCAATGGACTTTTTTTGAAGCTTTCATAAACGTTATGATTGTGAAAATTTGCCAAAAACTATAATTATGTAGGAGCAGGAAACAATTGAAAAACGAATCTTTTTAGATTTGAATTTGATGTGCAATGTGATATCTGGAATCTCATCAAATTATAAGGCTTTGAACACAATTAGATCTTGAGTTATGGGGTGTTGAATGTGGCTCAAAATAGTTTGTGTAAATATACACACGGGTGCAGTCGCTTGGCCTGACACTACCGTGTGTCAAATATCAGGAACAAGTGAATAGATTTTGCGTTATCTAGCTTTTAAGACGATTTAGGTGGTAGTGACTCTAAGAAGCAGCGCAGCACTGAAATATCACAGCATAATTTGCCTTATAATAGTCCAATGCTGGAGTTATTCGTACCCCCGAAAAGGCGATTGGGCCATATCCACCACGCTGGCCCAGTTGTGCGTTAGTGGATTCACATACACCATTGAATTTCTTCGTCGTACGTATGTAGGTTTCCTCACGATATTTTCCTTCACTGAAAAGCCAGTGATATGAAAATCCGTACACAAAATCCAAAGACATTTATTTATATTACACGGGAATTGCTCACGTAGGAAAAGACCGCCTAATGCGGTTGAAACTATAGTCGGAGTGACCGGCTTAATCTTACGTGATTAATTCCCGTGTAATATAAATAACATGTGTGAAAACCACGCCAGTTTCCATAATAAAATCCAAAGAGCTTATTGGTACGGGATTAGAACACACGTCTTCACGTTTTTAAATCTAGCGGTGTCCCAAATAGGCTACCACGGCTTTTTTTAAACAAATCTAACCACTGTTTGACATTTCTATACAGTGTTCACCCCTGCTATTTGCCTATTTATCCCGCGTAGAGAAATGAAATATTTTCCGTTCATAATAACAATTTCTCTTACATTTCCAGTCTTAATTCGCAGCTTGCTGCCTTACAATATCAATTCCAGCATTTTCTGCATTGTGTTTCTCAACAAACAAAGCGACACGTGATCCCAATGATTCATTCGACACACCTGCTTCCGCGTATGACAATTTACACCCGGAAATGTACTCTAAGTCTCTTCATATAAGGTTTTGAATAGAGTTTATCGTATATGCGCTCACCTGTGAAGTATTTATCTGCCGTGCAAAAAGTTATTTTGGTACAATTACGCTGAAAGCTATGATATAATGCGGCCTTTAAGACGCTGTGCGTTATAAATAGACAGTTGAAAATGAGCAACAGTGTTTATTGAATTTTCATTGATGAAGGTTATTGAGGATGCCTTAAGAGTCTTCAGTTATTAATCTGATTTCTCAGACAACGGTATATTTAATCGAAATCAAAAAATTGAGGATATTTTTCGATTCGGTTGTTTTTTATGTTGTTCTCAGAACTCCGATATATAAGAATCGATTAGTTATTTTTTTAATTGTAAAATTATATCTAACTCCAGATTGGTCCAATTTTTTTTATTATTAAAATCGGTTGAGTAGGTTGACTTTTAAATCAAAATAACCTAAATAGCGTATAAAAAAAAAATGTGAAGTCGGTTTTTTATGATAACTGTTAATTTCATATTTCTAAAACAGTATACCTGAACTATACGATAAGTCCGCGTTTGACCTCCAACTCGCCTGTTGGTCGAAGATGTGGTCGAAGATGAAGCATGCAGACTTAGAAGATACCTATTCACTCTAGCCTTGAAAAGGCCCAGATAATATCTGGGAAGGAAGCTGGCAGGTTGTTCCAATCCTTGGCCGTACGGATTAGAAACGTAGAATTGAAACGTTTGGTACGTATCCAAGGAAAATCCTCAATCCTCAACATAAATATCTATTCTATACAAAAGAAATCGAAGTATGATAATTACGAGCATGAATGGCACAAATCAGCCTTATTTATCGATAAAAGTCGGGGCATACATTATTCTGAAACAATGCCAAGAGCAATTAACTGTTGACAGAGTACCAACCTTCATAGTCGACATTACAACATGTAATATTTACTCATCGGGAATTATTGTTGGCATGAATTGAACACTTGTTAGTTTTTATCTAGGAGTATTAAAATTCAGTTTAGTAATAGGTTAGATTATGTGGGAAATTATAATCATTATTAGGTATTTGGCAGAGATTTTGGCAAAATTCTTTATCAATTTCGAAGTAGGTAGGTAGAAATGTGAAATAGAAATGTTAGATAGAAATGTGATACAGAAATGTGAAATAGAAATGTGAGATAGAAATGTGAGATAGAAATGTGAGATAGAAAAGTGAGATAGAAATGTGTCTAACTGTAACTATTATGAAGTGTTTGCTCGCTGTGTACCTAAAACGCAGTGTGCCTTAATCGCGTTGTGCTTAAACCAAACGCGAGGTAGGCATATTGAGATTTACGTCTATTGAATTTTAGTTCAAAATCGAAATAGACCCTGTGAGACGTCCATTGATAGATAGATAGATAGATAAACTCTTTATTGTTCACACCATAAATTTCATACACACGATAAAACAGCTTAAAAACTAGTGCAACAATCGGCGACCTTATCGCTAAGAGTGATCTCTTCCAGGCAACCTTGGGATGGAGAGTAGTTAAAGAGCGAGATAGACTCTGTAAGAATTAATTGTGCCTATAAAATTTTAGTTTGTGCTCAAAAATCATGCAACGACCACGCACCAACGACGTCGACTAGACGACTATCTCTACACTGGTGCGCAGTAAGCTTCTTAGCACCACTGAGTTGGTATCATTAGAAAAGTTTATTCATATCATTTTAAGACGAAATATGCTTCAAATTTGACGATTTGTCATCACGAATATTCAAAAGTAGACTTTTAAAATCGATTAATTGACGTTATTTCTTTATGTGTAATAAATGTTCTTGAAATGTTTTATTCGGATATGTTCACCGATACACGATTAAAGAAATTTGGCTCGATAGACAAAAATCGTAACTTTCCTAAAAAACACCTGTTTTTACGTTCCCCTCAATGGATTGAATCAACTTCATTAACATGTTAGAGAAGATATTTTTATCTTAAAAAAATTTGTGTTATCGTAACAATCGTTCAAATACTTAAGTGGTGGCATTTTTTTGTAAAAGCGTAAGATTATTTGTAGAAAATAAAGAAAAATAAATATTGAAAATATTTGAAAGCGCGCACGCCGCATTACCGCCATACAAGTGTACGGTTCTCTACCATGTCGCCTTAAAGGGGTAAAAAGTCAATGACAAAAAAGCAATTCTTCGTCATGAAATGATCATCCGACAATAAAATTATTTCAAGTACAAAACTAAGAAAATGCGACGTTACTCTAATGATAATAGGTACAACGAAACCACCACAAAGCTCTACTTTCACCACAGTAAAAATGAAGTTCAGTAAGCAGTTACAGCTGGTCTTTACGGAAGCAAACATTAGCGGGGCGAAAGGAAAGTTTGCGGCAAGCGAACCGAGCAAGATGTGTAATAGAAAACGGGCACCTTTAATGCGCACTAGTTTTACCATGCTTTTGGAAATCATAAGAAACTATGCTACCATGCATAACCGTGCTTTAAAGCTTAATTTTCTTTGTCTTTATCTTATGCCTTATTTTCTTGGGAATGTTTTGCACTACTCGGAATTGAGCATACCGGGTATATGAATCACGTACGATTCGACGATACAACCGTACACAAAAAGCACGGTTCGCCGAAAGATGCTAGAACGAAATAATAAGCGTCGGACATATTTGAGGATATCATTGTAGTTATCAACTTTTACTTTAGGAACTTTGATAATATATAAAGTTTTATTCCAGCCAGTACCGAAAAAAGCCTGCCATAAACTGAAGGGTGCAAGATAGACACTTTAAAATATTCTTACTAGTTCCACAAACGCACATTTCAATATTGAGCCACACAACTGCAAACGATGTGCTGAAAATTTAAACAAATGGACAAAAGGTATAACACTTCCACTTATTGTTGAGTTTAGGACCAACACTTACATCGCAAAAAAAAAAACAGCTCTTTCATACATTTCGTTGAGTGTGAATGACATTTTATTATGGAACAGCAGATTTTTTTAGTAGTGCCTTTCAGACACTCAAAGCTCTGATAATCAGGGCTAGCCATTTTCTATCATCAGCCTCTAACTGTACATAGGCCTCTCCTAATGCACGCCACTGAGCTCGGTTGGCAGTTCTTTGCATCCAGTTTTGACGCGCCGTTTACACAGGTCGTCACTACTATTACTACACAATATATTTTTTTTGTTGCCCACTGCCACTTCAGCTTGCTAATCCTTTGAGCTATGTTGGTAACTTTGGTTCCATGTTGAATCACTTCGTTCCGAATTTTATCCCGTACAGAAACTCCAAGCATAATTCTCTCCATAGCTCGCTGAGCGACTTTAAACTTGTGGACCACCTTAACCGTGAGTGTCCACGTCATTTTCCAAACCATTTTCTATTATCATTACCACCAATAGCCTTATTTCAATCCACTGTTAGGAATTGGTTTCTTCCCTCAAACCACACAGTTTATTTACTTTACCATAATTATTAACACAATGTTCCATTATACAAAGAACAATGAAATTTAAGCACTTGATTCACGTCAGTAAGCACTATCCATTTCTCATGGTCACTATACAAGCAGACAGTAATACAATTAACGCGGGAGAAGTTGCCGCGAGCTCTGCTGCAGACGGAAACTTGATACGTGTTTCATTTCCGTCGCTTCGATATAACATCTCGTCGTTTAATTAATACATTTATTGAGCTGTTATTTTTTTTTAATATATATATACGGCATATTTACCGTGATAAGGTTGAAAAAGTAAAGGGTTCTATGAACTTCCGATATTTAGGCACAGTTACATGCACTATGTTCACGGGAAGACTGAAGAATGCGGGTAGTTGTTGGAACAGAACCCGTAAAGGGTTCGGTTTTTACTTTATTATTATTTCTTAGGTAATCCGCCGAAACATTACATATTCTGTGAAAATTTCTACTAGCTATATTACGGTTCGAAAGATACAGCCGTTAAAAACTACTCGGACAGACGGACAGCGTAAACCTATAGGCTTAGTAATAGGGTCCCACTTACACCTTTTGGACACTGAACCACAAAAATAATATTATCCTCTATGTTATAATGATGACATTCGCGTCCACTGCAACTGAGCAATGTGACGCCAACATATCGCCCTCAAGAACATGGTTTGCGCTAACTCCAGATGTGAGCGATTTATTGCTCCCTAGAGTTAATTGTGCCATTCGCTTGCAACTGCAGCTTGACAGGACTTTGCTCGGAGTCGCAGTGTAATTAAACCCTTGTTTGTTTTCGGGTTTACTCTTAAACTATGAATTTAGTATTCTGTCTGTCTTTAGATCGTTGATTGAATTAGGCGTTACTTTGCGGTATGACAGCCCGGTGGCCTAGTTAGTTAGGGAACCTGTCTTTTGCGTTTGGGGGCGTGGGTTTGATTCCCACCCAGGACAAACAATCGTGTGTGTGTTCTATAAAATCTGGGTGTCAATATCTATTAAATATGTATTTAAAAATATACAATATGTATGTATGTCAGTCTCTGGCAAAAATCGTTCACCGTAACTAAAGAAGTTATCACTTCTAAAACAAGTTTCATTTAAATTATAGTACAATAGAACAACATTAGGTTGTCAGCTCTGTAAATAAACTTAACTCCCCATTCATTAAAACCAAAGCTTCTCCGGCCTCAAGCAGCAAACTAGGTCTCTCAATCAAGCCGACTAGGGCCTCCATTGTCGCGTGAACACTTGAAATCGGGGAGAATTGGGACAAAGTGCCGAACTTACCCATTTCAACTGCCGCTGGAGTGTCAATTCATATGCACTTGGCAAGGAACGAGGCAGAGTTTGTAGTTTAGAGGGTAGCGCCACTGAGGTCAAAATTGGAACTAAAGGCGCTTGCAGACGATGCTCTATAAACTCTCACGAGTACTGCGTGTCACCTGGGGCGAGCTGCGGCACTTTTTTACTCTGGGTTGCTTAGGGTACAACTCCTTGAAGCTCGTCGGTTAAATGACCAGATTGTAGCTGCCTGTAAGATTTTTGGAGTAAAATAGACGCGCCAGAGCGTTGTGATAAACTGCTACCGTCTTACTACAAAAGATTTAAGAACGCTTTAAACATGTGTTTAGCAGTTGTTTCACTGATGAAAGAAAGTCAAACACCTGTCTAAAGCGTGCTTAAATCTTTTGTGGCAAGACGGTGTAGGTTTAATATGACAGAACATTTTTAAGCACAATTTTTTGACATATTGAGAGAGTGTTCAATGTGTAATGTAACTAACGGCCACACTTATAAACGTTACTTAAGTTAAGTAATGCTTAAAATTGCTCTGTCTGGTTTTCACCTGTGACAATTACCGTCAACGAAAAGTTGACAGAGCAATTTTAAGCATTGCTTAACCTAAGTAACGTTTATATGTATGACCGTAAGTAATTTTTTAAATTTAATTCCCTTATTCATAATACATAGGCTGAAATCTATTTTTTTACAACGTATTACAAATCGTGAGTCACTTGATCTGTGGGAGGACGATGTACCTATGTTGGTAAAAATAATGTTTGTAATATCTGTGAAAATGTTCATAGAAAACGGTCATTGTCAATGTACGGAACAGCTGTATTTTTAACGCGATTTCAGGTTTGCTCCCGTAGATAGATAAATCACTCTTTATTGTTCACACCAGAAATTACATGCATAAGACAAACGCGGCCTTATCGCTACAAAAGCAATTTCTTCCAGGCAACCTTAAAGTAAAAGTACCCATAGTAAAAGTTGTTCATATTGTATTCATAGCTAGCGGTCCGCCCCGGCTTCGCACGGATATAGATTATAGCCTATGTCACCCGGGGATAGTGTAGCTTCCCAGCAATGAAATAATTTTTAAAATCGGTCCAGTACTTTTTGAGCCAATTCGTTACAAACATACTTACATACAAATCTTTCCTCTTTATAATATTAGTATAGATAATAAAAAGATAATAATAATAAATAAATATTCGGGACATTTTTTGCACACACGGTCATCTGACCCCAAACTAAGCAAAGCTTGTGATATGGCTGCCAGAGACTGATACTATACAAACATTTATATTATATAGCTTTAAATACATACTTAAATCGATAGTAACAACCTGATATAGAACAAATATAAATGTTTTTTTTTTTTTTTTTTTTTATTCTTATTTAAAATGCAACTCCACGGACTCCAGGGTCCGTGACTTTTATGTATACTTTTATGTGATGAACATAAATGTTTGTCCTAGGCGGGAAGCGAACCTACGCCCCCAAACTCAGAAGGCAGGTTCACTACCAACTGGACCAACGGGCTATCAAAGATGGATATAACAAACCCTTCTCGGTTTAGCATAAGTAGTCTTTCTTTTGAAAGCCCTTTTGTAATGAAAGCACGTCAAAAAAACAATACACGCTAACAACGCCACTATTCTAAAACTTTTATTTATTGAAAAGGAAATCTACTGCATTATTTCCCGTTTCCAACTTTGAGATGGTTAAAGTAAATAGTTGTGTTCGATGCCAATTCTGAATAGCTCTAATGAACTACGGGATTTCCCGCTCAGTTTGCCTTTAAAAAGTTACGTTGGGGTTATTTTAAATAGGACAGACCTAGACAGGGGTTTTTAATTGCTCGTATGATTTCGCTCGAAAGATCATGCAAATTCATGCGAATTAACTGACTTTCGATAAAAATCCCAAATAAAAGTCACAAAAAAAAACATATAACAGTCGCTAACTGAACGAGTGGTTTGAACCATTTTTATATGCTTTCTATCAATAGAAAATCATGATCATGATATTTTCATGCAAAATCATACGAGCGATTCAAAAATTGAGCGCCGTACCGTTTAGGTGATTGCAGAAAATCACGCCGAACTTAAACTTTGACGCTCTGAGATACGATTTGCGGTCGCGCAACTATTCACAATCATCTAAACAGAATCGCTTAAAACAGGTGGCGGTACGGTTCTCGTTTCTTTTAACAAAATATACTGGCCAAGTGCGAGTCGGGCTCGCGCACTGAGGGTTCCGTATCACCACAAAATTCAATAACGAAATTACCAGTCATATCTTGGTAATGAAAAGAAACTTGTCACCGACTCGCACTTGGCCATTATTTATAATTTTTATTATATTTTAAAGTGTATACTATAATCATGCCAAGTTTGACGGTTGTATATATTACCATTTTTACATTAAAGCTAATACAAAAATACGGTTTAAAAACACGTTTGTTGTATCCCTATCTCCTCTTTGTTGGGGACCCCTCTTTCGTTTTGGCTTTTTGACTTTTTTATTAGTTTTAGTTAAGAGTGCGTATAAAGCGAGGAAAATTTCTGATTTCACCCGCGCGTCTCGCATCACCCGCATTAGTGTGAAACACAACCACGGCAGCGCGGCAGTCGCGCGCAGCTCCAGTACACATAACTCGCGTAGTCGAACTCGTCATGCGGCAAGGAGTAATAAACACAGGATAAGCATAATGTTGGCGTTTTGGCGATTAGCTGGGTTCGGTCGCGGCGCGCAAAACCGTAAATTGATTATTTCAATTTTCAAAATTGTGTTTGTTGTATATTTTTAAACTTAATTTTTAAGTTTTCTACAATATCAATATAAAATTAATAAATTATATAAATTAAATTGAAATTGCCTAAATTAATTTTCAAATTAAAATTTTACGCTTGAGACAGAGAGTCAGAGATCGTTAAACATTAAATCAAACTAAACTAAACTAATGCTATGCTATGCTATGCTACGCTACGCTATGCTATACTATACTAAACGAAACACGCGAAACGAAATACCCGAAAGCCCGTTGGTCCAGTTGGTAGTGAACCTACCTTCTGAGCTTCGGGCGTGGGTTCGATTCCCACCTAGGACAAAATTAATGTGATGAACATTTTGTGTTTGTTCTACGAGTATACCTGGTTGTTAATATCTATTTAAGTATGATTTATTTAATTTAATTTAATGTAATTTAATGCAATGCAATTCAATTCCATTCCATTCAATTCAATTTACTAAAAAATATCATCATCATCCTTCACAGAACCTTCCTCATTATTTGAAGTCGGCCTAATATACCTACTGTTTGACCTACCAGTACCTACCCGAGCCAACCCGGCCGGTCTAACAGTAGGTATTACTACTTACCTTTTTATCCGACTTCAAATAAGGAGGAAGGTTCTCAATGCGACTTGTATAATCTTAGTGTCTCTGTCTACTTGGTCCACAGTGTTGCACCGCAGTGTTGTAAAGCAGTGTTGCACCGCAGTGTTGCAACGCAGTGTTGCAACGCAGTGTTGCAACGCAGTGTTGCAACGCAGTGTGGCAACGCAGTGTTGCATCGCACTGTTGCGCCGCAGTGTTGCAACGCACTGTTGCACCGCAGTGTTGCAACGCAGTGATTGATAATTTTATTGCATACCTACCTTGCCAAAAGATTCGCTTTTTTACCAGCTAAGGAAACATTAACTTTTTTCTGAGATTCGCCACTGTCAAGAAACATTTTACTGTTTAAAGGCAAAGTTTATTTTTATTGTTTCATTCAAGAGCAATGTTTATAACCTCAAATAAGCCACAAATGACAGCACCAGCGAAGGTGGCGCCATCTGAGATAAGTTTTGCCGTGGTTTGCCTGTAGCTTCTCATTACCCAAAATGTATGAAAAATACTGCGTTAGTTCCCTAATACTCACCCTGTGAAATCATTTACCACTGAATAAAACTCAAAATATGTAGTGATGGTCAAAATATTTTCGGATTTGAATTAAATAAAGAAATTTCGTTAGTGAAGCTACTTCTCAAAATCTCTGAAATATTGGTGCCGTCGTTTGGCTTTAGACCTCAGCAGCCATAAATCGATGCCACAGACTTAAAATATTCAAGGATGGCTGAAATATTTTCTGATTTAACGTCTTCACTGAAATATTGAAGATGTCTTCTAGTATTAGAACTGAACAATCTATAATCACCGTTACTGATTTAAAATATGCAAGGATGGCAGAAATATTTTACGATACAAGTCATGATTCTCTGAAATATAAGAAACATTTTACTGTTTAAAGGCAAAGTTTATTTTTACTGTTTCATTCAAGAGCAATGTTTATAACCTCAAATAAGCCACAAATGACAGCACCAGCGAAGGTGGCGCCATCTGAGATAAGTTTTGCCGTGGTTTGCCTGTGGCTTCTCATTACCCAAAATGTATGAAAAATACTGCGTTAGTTCCCTAATACTCACCCTGTGAAATCATTTACCACTGAATAAAACTCAAAATATGTAGTGATGGTCAAAATATTTTCGGATTGAATTAAATAAAGAAATTTCGTTAGTGAAGCTACTTCTCAAAATCTCTGAAATATTGGTGCCGTCGTTTGGCTTTAGACCTCAGCAGCCATTAATCGATGCCACAGACTTAAAATATTCAAGGATGGCTGAAATATTTTCTGATTTAACGTCTTCACTGAAATATTGAAGATGTCTTCTAGTATTAGAACTGAACAATCTATAATCACCGTTACTGATTTAAAATATGCAAGGATGGCAGAAATATTTTACGATACAAGTCAAGATTCTCTGAAATATAAATGCTCTCATCTAGTGTTGGACGCAAATCACGCAAAACCTCACCTAATCCTCAAAAAAAAACTCACCTATGTTTCCAACCAATTAGTTCAAAATATTCAAAAATAGCTATTTATTTTTTGATATAACTTCACTTTGCTGAAATACTGGTGGTGCCACCTAGCGTTTGATCTGAGAAACTCGTATTTTATGCTACTGATTCAAAATATTTAAAGATGGTACCGCACTGTTGTACCACACTGTTGCACCGCACTGTTGCACCGCACTGTTGCACCGCAGTGTTGCAACGCAGTGTTGCACCGCATTGTTGCACCGCAGTGGTGGACTGCAATTCAACCAGTATAAAAAAATACTGGTCGAATTGAAGGTACTCTAAGGTAAATGAGAACCTTCCTCGTTATTTGAAGTCGGATAAAAAGGTAAGTAGTATTTGACTTTGACTAAGGTAAGTAGTCCCGCTAGTGTATTGTGCATTTCCCCTTACCAGCACATACCCGAGCCAACCCAACTGGTCAAACAGTAGGTACTTATGTTTTTAACCGACTTCAAAGAAGGAGGAAGGTCCTCAATTCGACTAGTATTTTTTTATACCGGTTGAATTGAGAACCTTGCCCCTGTTTTGAAGTCGGTTAAAAACATAAGTACCTATTGTTTGACTTTCCACATTTAAATTTTTTTTTATTAGAAGATGTTTTTTTGCTTCCATTATTACCAAGCTATTTTTTGTCTGTTAAAATTGAGAACCTTCCTCCTTTTGCAGAAAGCCGCTTCTCGTAAAAACGTGAGAAAATGTGGATGGAACTCTCAAGTCAAATTAACCATCACATTAATTTAAATGATTTTTAATTTTAATTTTATAAAATTATAATGAATCTAAATTATTTTATAATGTCATTTAATTTTTAGTTTTATCTTTCTGACTCTCTCTCTGCTTCTCTCCGTCTCTCTCTCTCTCTCTCTCTCTGTCTGTTTGTCTGTCACAAAGAAACACTCCGACTCTAATAGTTATATTACTGAGCATACATAATAATGGATTCGTTAGGGCCTAGTCGTATCCATTTTATTTGTATCTATGTTATTTTTTCGTAGTAGCTTTACCTAGTCTGTGCTCTAAGGTCATTGTCACCACTTGGTAGCCGCATCAAGTGGTCGCGTTCGAGCCATCGATTTTTTATATTATCCTTTGTTTGAAAATACAGTAGGTGTTGATATAATCGCACTCGGAAGATAAAACCAAGGCGAAAAGCAAGCGCGTGCGTCCTTCCCCGTTGAGGCACAGTGCGGTACTGAGGTTAAACGGAGCATGTTTCGCTATTTAGATGCAAAGCGCAACAGAATAAGACTGAATATCGGACTTGCCGTTTGACCGAATAGTTGCTTAGAACTAAAGGACGTAAGTCTCAAATCGAATATAATTTATTATGAGAGTACTAATTAATCTAGGTAAATTTTGTCTTAACACTGGAAAACAAACTATATTTTCCTTCGGTGAGTATTTATTTTAGATATGTAACTGAAGTACTTTCCAAGTAAAATCAAAAAAATTAGCAAAAAGGCACCATTTTCAAAACATTAAAGTATCGAATAAATATCTTGCTATTATGTTTCTGTCTTAATGGCGGAAAGAAAATGAATTGAAAATTCACATATATCAATTATTACGGTGATCGGATATTTGGTTTAGTTAGAATATCATGGCAAATTAGCATAAAATTTCGGTTGCCCCCTCTTAATCTGCCGTCTTATTACATATTCTGTGAAAATTTCAATTAGCTATCTATTACGGTTCGAAAGATACAGCCGTTTTAAGGAAGGACGGACAGACATACAGACGGATAGACTGACAATGTAGGCTTAGTAATAGGGTCCCGTTTTCCCTTTGGGTACGTAACCCTAAAAAACTAATAGGTTTGTCGGCTCGAGGGCTAAATTATGAAATATACTAATATATTGGTAAACATACATTCTTGGGCAGCTGGGTGAAAAGAGTCCTTGTACCAGGCAAACATAAAACGAAAACTCTATAATTCAACGCACAATCTTCAAATCACCGTAAATCAGAATCCTGCAATTACTTCGATCCTTCAGACTCGCATCAAACTTCCATCTCTTCAAGCCGTCAAACTTTTTACAACCCCTTCAATCAATGCACTTGTAAACTCAATCCTACAATCACCAACAAATCGGGCGAATCAAACTGCCTTCAAACATTTCAACTTTGTAACTTGAGACCGTCTCTTTGCTCTAAATTGCATTATCCAATGAAAACGTAGAGTTGAGTATTGTACTCTGTGAAACAACAATAAGGCATTGTGGTATTTTTGTGTGCAGAATTATTAATAACTAGCTGAATTCTGCGAACAAAATTCTACACCAACCAAACTTTAGTTTTGGGCTTAAGTAGCATTCGAAGTTTCGAAGAACCGATAACCAATGAGGAAGAAAGGTTCTTGAGTGGAAACTACGAACCGGAAGACGCAGCGTAGGTGGGCCTACCTACCTATGCAGCGTCTCCCCACTAGATAGACCGACGACCTTGTGATAGTCGCTGGCATCCAGTGAATGGTTGTGGTGCGTGGAGGTTAAAGGGTAGGCCTATGTTCAGCAGTGGACGTCTTCTGGCTGATGATGATGAGGTAGCTTTCGAGGTTTCTTTATTAGTGAGTGAGTGAATGAATGTTATTTTGCTTTTGTAATACAAAAGTATAACAGATTGACTTACAATTTTATTACAATAATTATGTTTACGCTCAATGTCGCTATAATACTTACCTATTTATACTGTGTTTCTCAATAAGAGAATTTTTAAATTCTTTTGAGGAAATGAAAAATCTTAAGCCGTATGTTTACAGTTACGATTCCCAAAGAAGCCTCTTAAATAACAAGAGAACAATTTTGAAATTCTTAAAATTTGAACTAATACAAAGGTAAAAACTTCTGCTAAAAATTCAATGGCATAAATAAATGTTACATTTATCTTGAGACAAAGTTGTTTCGAGAAACTGCCGTGTTTTTGTTCCACGATTTCCGTAAAGTTAAGGAGTTTTGCGAAGAAAAATACTCCATTAGAGCGTTTGAGAGCGGCCTTTCTCTTGAAGTTAATTCTTTGGCAATTGGCAACATTATGGATAGAAATTTTCAATGGAATTACACCGCGCTTGCAATCGTATTTTTCTATTTTCCTGGATTGGAACATCAAGTTTCAGACTATGAAGCTAATTCACTAGAAAATTCCATTCAGATCCTCCTTGATTATTACATACTGCGGTACCCATTTTCCCCCTCTCCTTGGTATTATGGTATGGTAGTATATGGTATACTTAGCATTTTTCAAATTTTATTTGGGATACATAGTTACATCTAGAAGGATATATATTTTACATTCTAATAAATAAATAAAAAACTTAAAATACTAAATAATAAAATACTTAGCATAATAAAAAAATAAATATTACAATATGTTTTTTTAAACTGGCATGTGCTTTTATTAACTAAACAAAATACAAGCTAACCCAAAATAGACTTCCCATGAACCGTTGCAGGTCTAAAGATAATCCGAATGCTCAATTCCACTACCCCACTACCAGTTGGCAGCGTACTCAGCATGCTGGTGGTATTACCATCCTCAATAGAAATGGTAATACCATTGGTCTAGCAAAAGATTAACATAAATTTAAGATGTTCTCAAGCCTTTTCTGTTGACACCAAACAACATATATTTAAACCAAAAATATTTTTTTGACGTGCCAAAATAGATAATAAAATCCGCCATTATGGTTTTTTTAGACGTCATAATATAGCCCATAAATATACTTACTTACATACATACATATACGGTCAAACGCATAACCCTCCTTTTGTCGTAGTCGGTAAAATATTTATTTAAATAAGGTTGGTCAAACAGTTAAAAAGTTAGGTGCAGACATAACGATCTACCCTCTTTCTTAGTATTTTGCTACGGTTATCACTGGAACTCGAACTCGAACCTTAGTCTCGACAAAACACACTCACTGTATCACTGCGTATAGTATTTTGAACACATTTTGAACGCGAACTACGCGAAAGACTAAGAAAGAGGGTAGATCGTTATGTCTGCACCTAACTTTTTAACTGTTTGACCAACCACCCGCATTCGTCAGTCTTCCCGTGAACATGGTGCATGTACCTGCGCCGAAATATCGGGAGCTCATTCCACAACCTTACCACAGTAAATATCCCGTAAATAATCATACTTTTATATACCTTTATAAATATAATAAATTATAATAAATAAATTATATTATAATAAATATGTTAGTTAATTTAGATGCCGCATTGTAAGTCGTCAATCATCTTTATTAGATTTTATATCTTTAATTATAGCAAAATCATAATCCCTTATCTATTATTCCTTAATTAATCACCTTTAGACAATAACGCTGCGTCCCTTTAACGGGTGAGTTTTACGAGCTTCTGTTAAAACTTCTTGATAAGGCGTGATTGCTTTCTATTATTTATTCCCACTTTACGAACGCTGATTAGATCTTTCTGTTCGAAAGTTGGATAGACAGGGATGTGGGCCTCATCAAAAATGCATCAAGGGACTTTTACTTTGTAAAGGATGCTGGAAATAGGAAGAGAATGAGATAATTTAGAATAAAGGTGAATTTCTTTAATGTAGTAAAACATTTTGAATGTATGCCGTTATAGCTCCGGAAGACTAGTTTAGCGGCAGCTTGGTGATTATACACGAATTTTGTGAAAATACGTAAATGAAAGTAGATCATTTTTATGGCATAGCTGGTAAATTATTTACAATATTTTGCTAATGTAAAACTGTCATTTTAAATTATTATTATTATTGACTAATATTATTTGTTTATCCTAATTGTTTAATTAATTTTGACATTATGCAATTTAGTAATTATGTTTGAAATTGATCATTATGTAAACGATAATAAGAATTTATACACTGTGACATGTAACTATAATTGTTATGAATAAAAAAGTATAAGTATGAGTAAGCAAGCTTACAGTCCGCGATCACTGTCGCCTATGGACACCTGTAACACCAATGGCATCACAGGTACGTTGCCGACCTTTTAAATGGTCTATTTACAGCTTTTGGAGAACCCCATTTTATAGTGACTCGGGAATGCTGCAGAAATAAGCTCCCTCATGCCAAATTTTGCAGATGACAGCCAAAAAAGACCGAAAGCACAGTTTGAAATCGACAGATCTATGATATGTGGATGAACTTTCAGGCGGTGGCGGCTAGTGCAATGATGAAACCGCAAGGCCAGCATCATAGGAAAAATTTAATAGGTAAATTTGACGAAAGACTGAATCTAATCCAATCCAACCCAATTAATTAGCGGCGTCGTGGAATCCCATAGTAAGCAAGTGTACAAACCACGGTGCAGGTACTAGGACATTTACCGATACAGTCAGTGATATTGATATGTTTATTTATAATTATAAAAAATTACATGTTACAGTCGAGACATGGGCGGTGCTCGAGTCTCTCCAGCGATGCCGTATTGACTATCGGTATGTCGAAGTGTTGAAGTGTTTGTACAATAACGCCACCATGTCGGTCCGAGTACAGGAGCAGAGTTCGAAGGCAATTCCATTGCGAAGAGGCGTGAGACAGGGAGACGTTATCTCTCCGAAACTGTTCACTGCCACAATGGAAGATGCTTTCAAGCTCCTGGAATGGCAAGGACTCGGCATCAACATCAACGGCGAGTACATCACTCACCTTCGGTTTGCCGACGATATTGTGGTCATGGCAGAATCGATGGAAGATCTCAGCATGATGCTCGAAGGCCTCAATCGAGTCTCCCAACAGGTGGGCCTTAAAATGAACATGGACAAGACAAAGGTTATTTCAAATATCCATGTTGTGCCCGCCCCAGTATCAGTTGGGAACTCAGTTCTTGAAGCTGTTGACGCGTACGTCTACCTAGGACAAACCGTCGAACTAGGTAGGTCCAACTTCAAGAAAGAGGTCAATCGGCGAATCCAACTCGGCTGGGCAGCGTTCGGTAAACTACGCAACGTCTTCTCGTCCAAAATACCTCAGTGCCTTAAGACGAAAGTCTTCGACCAGTGTGTGTTACCAGTGATGACATACGGCACTGAAACGTGGTCTCTCACTATGGGCCTCATAAGCAAGCTCAAAGTCGCACAACGAGCTATGGAGAGGGCTATGCTCGGGGTTTCTCTACGAGATCGAATCCGAAATGAGGAGATCCGTAGACGAACGAAAGTCACCGACATAGCCCACCGGATTAGTAAGTTGAAATGGCAGTGGGCAGGGCACATATCACGCAGAACAGATGGCCGATGGGACCGAAAGGTTCTGGAATGGAGACCACGGACTGGCAAGCGCAGCGTAGGACGTCCACCCACAAGATGGACAGACGACCTAAAAGAGACCGCAGGGAAACGCTGGATGCAGGCCGCTTCCAACCGGCCCTTTTGGAGATCGATGGGGGAGGCCTATGTCCAGCAGTGGACGTCCTACGGCTGAAATGATGATGATGAATGATGACATGTTACAGTGTTGTGTGTCGTACACTTCTGAGACTTTTAGAGATCAAGTGAGGGTAGAAGAACAAAACACCCGCTCTTCTCGCCGGACTCACCCGCAGTGTTCAGTCAGCTCGTGACCACGGCTATCGTAACACGGTCAAAACGTCGAGCGAAAGGAAACTATTTTTAAATAAATAAAATTATACGTGATAAGTCCCGATAAACATTTAAAACAGACTCAATCCAGCCATGTTTTTCGGCGTAGCACGATAACGTCTCAAGTTGCCGTCTAGTATTCTCCCGTAAACGCTTTGTTAGAATTGCCTTTTCAATTGCTCTCATGTAAGTGCCGTTAGTAGAACTAGGAAGTGACGCACTTCCCTCGTTAGGAAACTTTACTTCCGGGGAACTGTAACGGCTATCCGTAAGACTCTGTCTGAAGTTCTTCGCGGCAGTGTAATCATTTATTTATCGGAGAATATAAAATGGATTTTATTACAAAGTACATACGATTCCCGGTTCATTATTAGGGTTCCGTACCCTAAGGGTAAAAACAGAACCCTATTACTAAGCCTACGATGTCTGTCTGTCTGTCCGTCTTAAACTGTGTCTTATCCTAATAATCATTCAAATACTTTAGTAGTGGCAGTTTTTTGTAAAAGCGTAAGATTATTTGTAGAAAATAAAGAAAAAATGCGCTCACGCCGCATTACCGTCATACAAGTGTACGGTTCTCTACAATTTCGCCTTAAATTGGTATCATAAACCAAACTTAACAAGCAACAGAACTCCAATTGTATCCAACTTAACAGTCACTTAAACGTTTTGCAGCCAGGAACTTGAGCGTCACCTGTTTAAACTTTTTTCCACCTCGGAGCAAGTTTTAACAACAGCTTCTCTCACCTTCAATTCAGTGTACTATAATTTTAAACTAGCTCTCTTCTAGTTTTTCATGTACTGCAGGAAAGTTTCCTTTGACAATCAATTATACACTTCGTTACCTGGCATATATAGATTAACTCTTCATTTTATTTATATTACACGGGAATTACTCACGTAAGATTAAAATGTGTGAAAACCACGTCAGTTTCTATAATAACTCTTCATTGTTCACACCACATATAAAAAACGGCTAAGCGCAAGTCGGACTTGTGCACTGATGGTTCCCTACTACCACATAATTCAATAACGAAATTACCAGTTATGACTTGGTAATGAACATAAACTTATCACTGACTCGCACTTGGACATTCTTTTTATATTTTTTTATATTTTAATATGTGTGCTGTTATCATGATAAATTTGACGCTTGTAAGTAACACCGTTTTTATATTAAAGCTAATACAAAAATACGTAAAAAAACTCATTTCATTTCATTCATTTTTAATAAAAAAAAAACATTTTTTTTTTTGTTTTTAGTTTTTTTTTTGACTTGTTTAATATTTTTTTGTTAATCCACCGTAATATCACATATTCTCTGAAAATTTCAATTGGCTATCTGTTACGGTGCGAAAGATACAGCCGTTTAATGGTAGGACGGACAGACAGACAGACGGACAGACAATGTAGGCTTAGTAATAGGGTCCCGTTTTTACCCTTTCGGCACGGAACTCTAAATCTAAATTATAACTAAGGATACGTATATACTCATCAAATTCATAACTGAAACTTCAACTCAAACCCGTCTCAGCCCTTCTTTTGTTCTACCATCTATAAATGAATAGATTCTCCTATTACTAGTACAGTCCAACAATTTTATCAGTAGGGTAGCCAAATGGAGGAACTTACATTTTCCTCAGTAGACTACCAGCTTTGTTCAGAATTTACGTTAGTGGCTCCCTCTCACCGCTACAGATAAGTTTGTCGTACTATTCATTGTAGTCGCCATCAATACAATACTTGATTTGGGATACTTGTGTCAATAAGATAACGTATCTCTGTTAGGATAGGGCTCCTATGTCCAAAGCTTGTTACTTAGGTACACTTGAGAGGAATATGGTTATCACGTCTACCGACTATTATTAAATCTGTGGGTTGCATAGATAGCTCCAAAATGCTCAATAAACTTATACTTGGAGTAAGTTTGGAATACTATTTTACAATGTGGAGTGGTTCTAACATTGTTGAAACGCCCGGCAAAAGAATTTTTGAGTTATGTATATCAAGACGTCGTGTAGCTTGCTACATAACGTCTTGCTTGATGGACATAGCAAAATAAATTGACTAAATTGGACATAGCGGATAATTAACTTTGAATCCTATGCTTGCATAGTGTTCAAAGTTAGTTATCCGCTGGAGCACGCTTGCCTAGAAGAAACCGATTCACTGGTGATTTGAAGACCCAGATTGTAACTGTCGGGGAATACTCATTCAGGCAGCGCATTCCGCAGACTAGCAGTTCGCACAATAAATGTGGAATCAAAACGCTTACGGGTTTTCGGAATATGAACCATAAAGCAGTGACCATTTTTCGTGCCCGCTCTGGCAGTCCGATAGAAAATTGGGCAGGAGGGAATTAGATCGTGCAGATCCGATGCACACTCTCCAAAATGTATCCGATAAAAAACCGATAGACTAGCAACTTTACGTCGATGCTCAAGACTAAGAAGCTTAGTCCGAACTAAGGATTCGTTGCTGATGACCTTTTTAGCACGTTTCTCTATAGACTCCAATGACTCAAGCTGGTACTTAGCTGATCCATCCCAAAGTTGAGTACTCCATGCACGACTGAACTTGTGCTTGGTACAGTGACAGCAACTGTTCCGACGTGAAGTACCGTCGCACCTTCGATATGATACCCAGCTTGTTGGCAGCCAATTGAGTCTTGCTCTTAATACAGGAGCCAAAATTGAAGGTTGATGTCAGAGAAACGCCCCAAAGCTCAAGCTGGTCAGATATCGCAGTAACCTTGCTCTGTGATAATTATAACTTTAATACTCTTGTTAACAACAGTACTCTTACTAAAACAATACAATAGTTATAATAGGTAAATCAATACTCAATGAATGTCAGACCCTGTTCAAAATCGGCGTCGGTCCCAAACATTGTAGCTTGGGTTGGTCGCAGACAACACATGTACCCTGCCGCGAAATGTCAAGCAAAACTTGCGGAGATTGATGATTAGGTACCAGATAGACACGGTTTTCTTGTTTTTTTTTTTTGTTATAAATAGGCTTGCGCTTGGCCGCCAACTCGCCTGATGTTAAGCAATGATGCGGCCTACGATGGAGCATGCTTGCCTAGAAGAAACATTTAAATATAAACTATATACTAAGCCCAAAGGAGGCTTAAAAATAATAATAATAACCAACTAATAATAATAATAATAACTCTGCAGCCCTAACCACCGGTAGCTTGGGCCCTGCCCCGCTGCCGGCGGCACTCTAGGTTTACGTTTTTTTATAATTTTTTGTTTTTATAGGAAATATTGTAAAAAAACGTAAACTTAAGAAGGAAAATAAATATCTGAATAATAATAATAATAGGTTTGCCTTTGACCGCCAACTCGCCTAATGATGCAGTCTACGATAGAGCACGCTTGTCTAGAAGAAACCGATTCACTCGCATTCAGGTCATTGTACTCATCATTATGAACATCTTTTACAATGGGACCAACCCTGAAATTTGATGTGAGATTTTACCAAAAAGAAAGTAAAATTTTTGAGTGTTTATTTTTATCCAAAAGTTTTAACGAACACTCTAACTTCAAATTTGATTCTTTTCCATTAACGTCTGTGAGAGATAGAAAAAAGCCCTCTTATATACTTTATGACAATTAATTTAACTAAAACATCACAATTATTATAAACTAAGTACATAAACATTTAAGCATCAAGCACGCAGAATATATGGCCGATAGGGCCGAAAGGTTATCGAATGGAGACCACGGACCGGTAAGTGCAGCGTAGGACGTCCACGCACAAGATGGACAGACGACCTAAGAGAGACGGCAGGGAAGCGCTGTATGCAGGCCGCTTCCAACCGGCCCTTTTGGAGATCGATGGGGGAGGCCTATGTTCAGCAGTGGACGTCCTACAGCTGAAATTATGATGACATAACATAAAAAAAATTAAAGCCTTGTTATCCTAATCCCGGCTTTATTTCCTTTCATACAGCGGTATAAACCCGAAATAATATCGGCCTTTACTTATTTGCAAGCGGGCTTCTCACCGAGTCAGCATTACGCAATACACCTCTCAGTCAGTACTACAGTTCAAATCATAATTATTTATTTGTCAGTATATGGTAGGTTGTACACAAATTACACATACATACAAAGAAGCATACAGGGTGGTAAAAATTTAAATTTTGTATTTCATGTCCTTACCAGGTGCGGCGAACAAATGTGTGTGTTTTATTTTTATTTTCTTAATTATAAAATTATGTCTATGTTAGGGTATTGTCGAATAGCTTGTACTATACCCAAATTAATTAAAGGAATGAAAAAACATTCCCCTTACGATTACCTACTTGTTTGTTTTTTTAGTCTACATTAATTATCAGAACATTTTTATCACTAAGACATTTTGAAATTTCATAGTACTTAATTTAAGTCTGTGATGTTTTTTTTTTAGTAGGTATTATAATTATAGAAACCATACAAAAAAACACTTTTTTGTGTTTCACATTACATGAGTGCTGTTTTAGCCGCACGCAGTGTTTCATCTCGACCTGTGTGCGAGTTCAAATACCAGCATCAGTCCAATTACCAAAGAGATGTTGATATGATTTTACAAAAGTAGCAATACATTTCTAGAACATGACTTTTGCCCTCTCAGTATTTATAGCTATGGCCCATGTGCGTGAGTTAGGGCTCTATGGTGACAGCAGGCCCTTCTTTCCCACTGGGCACTCTGGGCACGTGCCCAGGGCCCCGCGATCGACAGGGGCCTAGTTCCTGCCAGATCACCAAATGATAACCAATATTTATTATCGACAAACATATTTGTTTCGAAAAAATCATAGACAATACCTACTTGCTTATTAGCTTTACTCTACTCTCGCCTGAAAATCAGCATATCAACTTTCTTTGTCTATTCGAACAAAATGGTGTGTCAAGGTCATAGGTCAAGGCCCCATTATTCTAATGTGCCCAGGGCCTCTAATAGGTTAAAGACAGCCCTGGGTGACAGTTTTTTTTGCTAGCAATGTTTCGACTGTTGCAGAGAGTGACGGTGCAGCAGCAGTAGCCGAAGTACAAATAATCGACACGTAAAATAACCATTGAATTTTATAAAAATTAAAAATACAAAATTGAAATATGTAAGAAATTCAATACTTATTTAACGTAACAAAAATGTATACTTTGCCATAACTGGCAACATTATTGCACTTCGCGCCATCTGTCATTGTCATTGCCAGACATTTGACATATCAAATCAAAAATGGTGAATCTAAATAACCGCTGAAGTAAACTAATAAAAACACGCTGTACGTACTCGCTTTACTGACTTGCGCGCGTGCGCAATGTGTGGTGAGGAGTCAGGAGAGACGAGTGGAGAGGAAGGTTAAAACCGTATTATGCATGCGTCATGATAGTTGGCGTCTTACCCGCTAGATGGCTCTATCTGTATGATTTACACCATTGAAGAGTAAAATTCTGTTTCTCTTCCCACCTATTCGGCTCTATCATCAGATCAGGGGCCTTACGGACAACTGCTATTACAGGTACCTAATCCGCTCAGTTGGAAAATCACGCGACCGCAAACCTTATCGTGCCCAGATATGGTTTGCGGTCGCGTGATTTTCCAACTGAGCAGATTAGGTGCCTGTAATAGCAGTTGTCCGTAAGGCCCCAGCTCATCGATACCAAATTATTGCATTGTAGTCCAAATTACAATTACTTGCAAAGTAAAATTGATACGACAATCATGAGTAGGTTAAAATCGACTTCCGAGATTTGTTTGCGTTGTTAAATTAGTCAGTTACAAGTGAGACTAATAAAAAGCGTTTAAAAGATAATAAAAGCCACTCGTTGTTTGGTTGAGGGCATTGCTAGTATTTAGGTCTAGCGTGCACGTGGAAATAATAGAAGTGTGCGCTCTTCCATACATCTATACGGGGTGTAAGGGAAACACTCTCGAAGCCAAAAGAAGGTAATTGTACTCATCATTATGAACAACTTTTACTATGGGACCAGCTCTGAAATTGCGAAAAAAATATCAGCTGTTCTATAGAAAACGGTCATTGATACTCGACAAAATGTATGGAACAGTTGATTTTTTTTTCGCGATTTCAGGGTTGGTCTCATAGTAAAAGTTGTTCATAATGATGAGTACAATTACCTTCTTTTGGTTTCGAGAGTGTTCCCCTTATACCCTGTATAGAGTAAGAAAACAGTTTCGATGACAAAATTAAAGTTAACTATGCGCGCTAGGCTTTACACCGTTCAAGAGTTTTTCAGATTACTGTCTTGCTATTGGTCAAGAATAGTTCAAATTTTACCTTTGATAGCAGTACAGTGCTCTACACTGTACTGTTCACAGCGTACAAGATAGCGTAGTGCGAACGTCGCACGAGGGGTTCGCGTTCTTATGGTATTTCTCGAATATTTTGCATCTACGAGATTGGATTTTATTGAGTGTGAAAATAAAAGCATTTGACGTCGCTTGTAATTGATTGCGATGATAATAAAGCAAACTTACGTACGCTGTGTGATTTTGTGATGTATAACAGTCCAATCGTTGATTTGTTAGCTTGCAAAATACATACTTTTTGGGGTTCCGCAGTACTAAAAGGAACTAAGATCTGGGGCCTTACGGACAACAGCTAATTGCGGCACCTAATCCGTTCAGTTGTAAAATCACGCCAACGTGTACCTTATCGCGCCCAGATACGGTTTGCGGTCGCGTGATTTTCCAACTGAGTGGATTAGGTGCCGCAATTAGCTGTTGTCCGTAAGGCCCCAGTACTAAGATGTTTCGTTCTGCCTGTCCGTCTGTCTATTTGTCTTAGCACCTTCTAACTTCTATATAGGTACTAAGGTAACAGCATTTACACAATTACAGATTTAGCATAGATCTTAATATTAAAAGAATAAATTATTAAGGTATATATTTATCTATGATTATTATAACACCGGCTTGCACTCAATTATGTTTGTATCGGTCGAAACGATCGACCGATTTTGGAGCCATTAGAGCACCTTCCTCAGGGAAAAAAAAGAAACTTCTTCTACTACTTATTTTTTCTTCTTTTTGATGAAGTAAAAGAATAGAAAAACATAACAAAAAAATTTATGGCTCTGGTACAATACATGTATGTGAAATGGAGGTAAAATTTCTATTGCTGCACTCTTTCAAGTAAAATAGGTATTTTTAAATTAAGGTAACGATTCAAACGTCACTCTCTTATCAAGTGTGTTCTTTACGAAATAATGGCTCGCAGAAAATGGTCCCCCTGCATTTCTAAACCATTAGACAAAAAACTTGTAACTTACTATGCTGATAGGTTATATGAAAAATCTTTGTGATAAAATATTTGGAACATTTGGGAATCATTTTTTTTTTGTATTAGGCATAGTAATAAAACTGGATTAAATTCAAACCATTCTAGCTCAAAGGTTGACTTGACTTGTTCGTAAAATAAATTTAACAAAAAATTATTCTCAAGTAGTTTTAGTTTAGATTAAACCATAAATATATCTATGTTCAGTATGATACACCTCTGAAATTTGGCCACAGAGCTTCGTTCGTTGCAATTTATATAACCACAAATTTTTGACCTACGAGTGGAACACAATTTTATTATATGGCATTGACAACGGAACCCTACCTTCTACGCACGTCTCGTACGTCTCTCGTCTCTCTACGTCTCGATACGCTCATAGCCAGCAATTTTTTCGTATTTTTTTAGTTTGATAAATCACGTTCAACGATTTTTTGAAGATTGTTTTGTTTTTCTCTACTTTAAATATTCTAAAAATGATTAAATATTTTTCGGAAAGACAATTTTTAGCTAAATACGGAATGAAAAGAATCTCATAAATTTTCGCAACGTAAAATTTCAAATAGACGATACAATTGCTATCTATACTAATATTATAAAGAGGAAAGATTTGTATGTAAGTATGTTTGTAACGAATTGGCTCAAAACTGACTGGTACTGGACTGATTTTAAAAATTATTTCGCTGTTGGGAAGCTACATCCGGGTGACATAGGCTATAATCTATACCCGTGCGAAGCTGGGGCGGAGTGCTAGTAAATTATAAATGTTAATCTATACATTATTTAGAATTCATTCAAAGCAGTAATGTCAATGTTGTTTTTACAAATTATCAGAGTCTAAGGAAAATAGTTTAAATTAAATAAATACAAAGATTTCATAAATAGCTCAGTATCTTAAAATTATTGCCTCCAGTTCCTGACATTCCTGCAAATATTGTCTAAACTGAAAATTTATTTAATGTACCTATCTTATCTCCTGGAACAATAACTCCACTCTGACCAACTGAATTGACCAACTAGTCGTGCAGAATGGAACTCGATTAACCATTTTGTCCAACTAAATTAATGTGTCATTTAATAAAAAGTACGTGAACATCCTCATCTTTCATACTAAAACTTCGTCTTGAACATTGTCGCAAAGTTGCAAGTCTATCGGTTTTTTTATCAAATACATTTCGGGGAGTGTGCATCAAATCTGCACGACCTAATACCCTACTGCCCATTCTTATATCGAACGCCCAGGGTGGGCACGAAAAGGGAAGACCGTTTCATGGTTCATATTCCGAAAATCCGCACAACAAAAGTAGAATCAAAACGTAGTGCTTCGATTCTACTTCTATTCACAGTTTAGAGCTGTGAAATGCGCTGCCTGCATGGGAGTTCCCAGATATTTACAATCAGGGTGTCTTCAAGTTTTGGATGAATCGATTTCTTCTAGGCATGCGTGCTCCATCTTAGACCGCATCATCGCTTAACATTATCCGCATTGGTGCTTAAAACTCAAGACCATTTTCAATTAAAAAAAACGTACTCGTACCTACTCGATCGGTTTAGTTTTTGTTTCCGAGCTATAAAAATATATATTGAAAAAAAGCTATATTGAAACAAAACATGCATTTTGATATTTTAAGCTTTTGCTAGAGGTTTTTACGTAACATTTTAGCTGGTAGCCGATATACTATTTTTACAATATTATTGCAGTTGTTAAAGAAAAAATAACCGGCCAAGTGCAAGTCGGGCACGCAGACTGAGGGTTCCGAACCACCACAAAATTCAATAATGAAATTACCCGTTATAACTTGGTAAAGAACAGAAATTTGTCACCGACTCGCACTTAGCTATTATTTATTTTTTGTTATACTTTAAAGTGTGTACTATAATCATACCAAGTTTGACGCTTCTACGTATTACCATTTTTACATTACAGCTAATACAAAATAACGTTAATAAAATGCGTTTGTTGTATGGGCACCCCCTTTCGTTTTTACTTTTAGAGTTTTTTTATTATTTGTTAGTTCCGCAGTAACATTACATTTTCTGTGAAAATTTCACTGGCTATCTATTACGGTTTGAGAGATACAGCCGTTTAAAGGTAGGACAGACAGACGGACGGACGGACAGACAATGTAGGCTTAGTAATAGGGGTCCGTTTATACCCTTTGGGTACGGAACCCTAAAAACTTGGACCCAGGTATTGCTTTTTGTGATCGTCTGTCCAGGCCCGGACTAGGCACCGTGTAAATTAAGTTTTATCCTTAGAATAACTACTCAGAGAAGGTAAGTTTCCAAACAACGCCTTCTCAAACGTAAGCTACAAATTCGCTTACGTTTCGATTGGTATTTTAAACGATTTAATCAAGAAAATTAATGGATTACCTGTGGAATGTCACACCATAACTCTTATGCTGCTTTTCTGATTTGTTGTGGAACGATTTCACCGCGCAAATTGTCATAGTAAATTTTTTATATATTTTTGGTGTCAGTTATGACACCATTTGAATGGCTTAAATTTTGCGAATGTACTTGGTTTCTTTGTGTAGTTATTCCAAGGTTTTATCCAAATTTTATTTACAATTTCTGTTCCATCAAAAAAATACTTTGGAATATTCCTCGGAAATTAATTTAGGGACTTTCTGAAGTAGGTAACTTGAAGTTTCGTCTCGTTTCAAATTCAACTGTAGATTGTAAACGGAATTTGATAGGATTTGATGTTTGCATAATTTATTTTTGTTTGTTGTTTCAAATTGAGACGAAATCAAAAGGAAAATATATTAATCAATATAACACATTTTTCAACGGATTTCAAGGAGGTTTTGAAATCCGTTTTTCTGTGTATAAGAAGTTATACCTTTGCCGACTATGAACCGATGTTAATGATTTTTACCAAGATTATTATAGTCGATAATATTTTGAGGATGATCCGATTTAATTTGAATAAAATATTCTACCCCTTAGGGGTGGAAAATTAGGGGATATATCTCGATGAATGAAATGAACTAGTTTATTGTCCAGATTTGAATCCAAAACTTATACTAATTATGTTAGTAAATAGATTGTTATAAAATCATAATTTAAATAGTTCACATTACGATTCCACAGTTGATTTCTAATAAATTTATTTGTACAAAACTTATAAAAACCAAAAATTTTAATTCGATATCATGGAATCTGACGTGGTTTTCGCATAATTATTTTATATATAAAACACGGGAATTACTCACGTATGATTAAGCTGGTTACTCCAACTAAAAAACTTCGTTTTGCAGTGCGAAGCTAGACGCAACCGCACGCGTTCAATCACTTTGAAAAATACCACCGAATACGGTTGAATCTATAGTCAGAGTAACCGGTTTAATCATACGTTTGTAATTCCCGTGTCATATAAATAAAATTTGATATCATTTCCATCGAGCGAGAATTGTCATTTTGTTACATTCAAAACAGAGTGAACCTTCCCGCATCCCCTCAACAAAAGAGGTCTTGCCACGACGCTATTCCAATAATCTCCCAAACTCAATACATTCGATATATTGGCTGCGAAAGGTTTGTACGGACCGAATACGATTATACTCTCTATGAAAATACCATTGGTCGGTCTTATCAAAACCACCAGATACCTACTTTGCAACCTTTTGGGACAGTGGAATATACAGAAGTTATATTTAAATAATTTAAATAATATCTATTGGAAGGGATGAGGAACTGCTTTAATATAACTTTGACTTAGAAAACAATTAAAGCATTTTTTTTATTTGTTTTAAATAATAGGCTTGTGTTTGACCACCATCTTGCCTGATGTTAAGCGATGATGCGGTCTGCGTTGGAGCACGCTTGCCTAAAAGAAACCACTCGTGATTTGAAGACACCCAGATTTTAACCATCGGGGAACACCCATTCAGGCAGCGCATTCCACAGACTAGCAGTTCGCAAAATACATGTAGAATCAAAGCGCTTCTTCTTTTATGGAAGTAGCGATTCTACCAATTTTCTACAGAATTCATTTCGGAGAATGTGCAGCGGAGTTACATGGCCTTATCCTAACATACACCACTGCAGGAAAAGTAGTAAATCGGCCCACTACTACCCATAGTCCCATACATTGTGTATTTTCCTTGGATACGTAACAAACGTTTTGATTCTATTTACCTACGTTTCTAATCCGTACGGCCAAGGATTGGAATAACCTGCCGGAAGCCTGCCGATTTCCTTGTTTCCTGAGAGATAGAATCTGATTGTTACAAACAACAGACATTGGCATAAACAGGGGTCAAAGACACGTGTCGTTTAAAATTCTATTACGAATAAAATCTGAAATGTCTTCAGAGAAATATATATTTTCGCCTTGTCAACTCGTTACAATCGAGATAAAATTCGATTCTCACCTCTAATGAGATAAAGGAAGGACTAAATTGAGTAAATCTGCCTGTGGAAGTTGAATAATAATTTTTACAGGTTTTCCTGTTCCTGGATTGAGATACACGCATTATTAAAATATGAAAGTAAAGTAGGTTTTCAATTCAACTTAGTTTTTTACAAGCTCTTATTAACTTCACATCATTATCATCATCATTTCAGCCATAGAACGTCCACTGCTGGACGTAGGCCTCCCCATCGATCTCCAAAAGGGCCGGTTGGAAGCGGCTTGCATCCAGCGTTTCCCTGCGGTCTCTTTTAGGTCGTCTTAACTTCACATGTTTGTATTGTATTAAGTACTAGCTGCTCCCCGAGGTTTCACCCGCGTAGTGATGGAAAATACGCGATGGTGATGATGATGATGATGATGAAAAGTAGTCTATGTCCATCCATTTAACTATATTTATGCAAAAAATCAGGTCTATCCGATGCTTTGTTGCTGCGTGAAAGAGGAACAAACAAACCAACAAACAAATACACTTTCCATTCAAATTGTAATTTTCAAACAAATCTTTATCACTAGTTTCATACATTTTCACTCCTATTTCCCTGAAATAAATTCGAGGAAAAAATGAGATAGAAGGTAATTTTACCATTATCCAGTTTCGCATTTCGTGATTTATTTCCTGAGTTTTATTTTTATGCTCTAGTGAGCTTAATCTAAGCTCGGTGCTTAAATTACGTTCTTTATTAACTTGAGCAAAATATGTAAATGGATGGTTTAACTTTTTTTGCGTACCTATGCATCTTTCGGGGTGGTATTAGTATGCTATTAAGATTGTGATGAGGAAGCTTTTAAGCGTGTTTATGACAGTGATGAGAAGAAAAGGTCGTTAGCTTACTGGTCAAAGCTACGCCTGTTTTTGACAGTTGTTTTCCGGCCTCCGAAAAGGTGACTCCAATAAGAATTTTTAGAGCTCGTCTTCGGCGTCGTACCAAATAAAGCCGGTCTATTGATAGCTTACAACGTTGCGGTCAGCATTATATGCGATGTCAGACACTAAATTGTAGAAATAAAATTATTAAAAAAGTTGTTAAAACATGCTCTGTATTCTTCTCAGCAAACCATTTCATAATTATGATACCTATACCATGGAAGATAAGAAATTGCTGTCCACCATCTTGGGGCGTCCGCCATATTTAATTTAGTGTGACCTCATTTTATTTTTCATATTCTTCAACAATCTCTTCCATTTTGATATCCATATTATTATCATGGGGGTGCATAAAAATAGCTTGTTTTCCAGCTTTGGCTGTCTCATCATCATCAGCCAGAAGACGTCCACTGCTGAATATAGGCCTCCCCCTTTAACCTCCACACTGAACGACAGCCTGCCTTTTGCATCCACTGGATGCCCGCGACTCTCACGATGTCGTCGGTCCATCTAGTGGGAGGCCTACCTACGCTGCGTCTTCCGGTTCGTGGTCTCCACTCAAGAACCTTTCTTCCCCATCGGTTATCGGTTCTTCGAGCGATGTGGCCTGCCCATTGCCACTTCAACTTGCAAATTTTAACAGCAGAGCTATGTCGGTGACTTTAGTTCTTTGGCGAATATCCACGTTTCGGATTATATCGCGCAAAGAAACTCCGAGCATAGCTCTCTCCATTGCCCGCTGTGTGACTCTGAATTTTTCTAAAAGGCCTAGATTTAAGGACCACGTCTCAGTAGCATATGTCATCACTGGCAACACACACTGGTCAAAGACACTTGTCTTTAGGCACTGTGGTATCTTGGACGAGAAGATGTCACGCAATTTCCCGAACGCTGCCCATCCGAGTTGGATTCTTCGGGCGACCTCTTTGGCTGTCTGCTATGCTGGATTTAGAATTACTTTGTTTAGCTAACCATGCAGTGTCATCTAAACTAAACGTGTATGCAAAATTTCAGCTCATAATTTCATCCTTAAGAATAATATAATATAATTTCAGTGTTATTATCCAACTACTAAAATTTCCAACACTTAAAATTAAGAAAATTGCGCAGAGAATTGCAAATTTTCTGAAAACTTAACGATGATTTTACTTTGAGCGTTTGATAGTTGACACAGGACGTCTGTCGGGTCAGCTAGTATGCAATAAATATGTCGATACAAGGGTAAAAATAGGTACCACACTCTAACACACACGCACACACACACACACACACACACACACACATATATACGACATTGCACATGACTGTGTCTTGTAATTCGCTAAAAACTCTCCTAAATATATTTTTTTCTCCCCCGAGGGAAATAAGAGGATAAGACAAATAGTAGGAAGAGGGTCAGATTTCCAAGTGTTTAGATGAAATATGGTCGACTTGATCAAGATACTGGACAGACGGTGGGTGTGATTTTTTTATAAAGTGTACGTGATGGTTGGAAGATAGGGCTGGATAGGTTTGGGAAACGATAGTATTTATCTAGACTTTTTTATTAGGTCATCATCATCATCATCATCAGCCGGAAGACGTCCACTGCTGAACATAGGCCTCCCCCTTTAACCTCCACACTGAAAGACAGCCTGCCTTTTGCATCCACTGGATGCCCGCGACTCTCACAATGTCGTCGGTCCATCTAGTGGGAGGCCTCCCTACGCTGCTTTATTAGGTAGATTATTTTATGTAACTTTTATCGCTCGAAGAACCGATAACCGATGGGGAAGAAAGGTTCTTGAGTGGAGACCACGAACCGGAAGACGCAGCGTAGGTAGGCCTCCCATTAGATGGACCGACGACATTGTGAGAGTCGCTGGCATCCAGTGGATACAAAAGGCAGGCTCTCGTTCAGTGTAAACGTTAAAGGGGGAGGCCTATGTTCAGCAGAGGACGTCTTCTGGCTGATGATGATGATGATGACTTTACATAACTGACCAATGACTTATTTAGTACCAAAAAAAATATGTGCAGTTTCGATGTCATCGCTTAAAAATGGTGAAGGAAAACATCGTCAGGAAACCGGTATGTCAAAATCCTAAATGTTTCAAAGACAAATAACATGCACTAGACCAATATGGTGGATCTTCTCTCTCTCTGAGAGAAGTCCCGACTCCCAGCACCGGGAACAAGATAGGCTGAAATGATGATGATAACTTGGAATAAAAAGTTTTTGCAGGAATGAATGAAACTTTTTTCAAGTTTTTTTAATGCAACTGAGACGAGCAATTTGCACGTCTGATGGTAAGTGTCTCGATTACTCATAACATTGCAGTGCCACCTAATATTTAGAACTTCAACCGTTTGTAACTACACGGCAATGCACTATGCTCGCCACTCTAAGATCTCACTATTTCCAGCAATTTCACTGAAAACATCGCCCCTCAATCCAAAACATAGAAATGTTTGCACACTACTGCTTGGCGGTTGAATAACTGGTAAAAAGCTTTTTTATTTATCTCAAAAGTAAGTAAGACTAGTAGTATATTTTATACTAGCTGCGCGCGCGGTTTCACCCGCGTTATATACCTTCTTGATGCAACCTCCTTGGTAGCGACAGCAATTTCCTTTGACTCAGATGCCAATACTTTTTTCAAAAAATTTGTAATATGTCAATGTATAGACAATGTATCACGGTTGTTCACTAAAGTTATATGATTATTTACGGGATATTTACCGTGGTAAAGTTGTGGAAACTGCGCTGAAATATCGGGAGCTCATTCCACAACCGTTTACCTATAATAACCGACGAATAGTTCGTGGTTTCCATTCCAGAACCTGTCAGCCCCATCGGCCATCTGTTCTGCGTACTATGTGCCCTGCACACTGCCACTTCAACTTGCTTATCCGAATAATTTAATATATAATGCTACAAAAATACTTGTAGAAATTTTCTTCATGATCAAAATAATTTGGAAAAAGTATAAGGTTATCGAACCGTTTCTTTCCTCCCCATTGGTCCTATCTGGACCTTCTGGCACATTCAGTGTCGAGTGCCATCTGTTCCCAGTGACGCGTGCCGCTCGGCGCCCCCGAGGAAATCACATACGCAAGTGATTCTGACGGACATTATCGTTGGAAGTTATTTTCCCTGTAATGTGGTTTATTTATTGTTTCGGTTTAGTTTTTTTTTATTTTTTTATTTGAGAAATTCATCATCGCCATCATCATCATTTCAGCCGTAGGACGTCCACTGCTGGACATAGGCCCCCATCGATCTCTAAAAGGGCCAGTTGGAAGCGGCCTGCATCCAGCGTTTCCCTGCGGTCTCTTTTAGATCATCTGTCTATCTTGTGGGTGGACGTCGTACGCTGCGCTTACCGGTCCGTGGTCTCCATTCCAGAACCTTTTGAGAAAATACTCTAAATATAAAACTTCGTTATATCTAACACTAGCTGACCTGACAGACGTTGTCCTGTCTTAGAACTGTCAAACACGCAAAGTCAAAATTACAAATCTTATTTTTTACACCTTGGGTTTCATTACTGGAGTTTTAGTATGGATCCCTATTTTTTTTGAAAATATAATATAGCCTATGTTAACCGGGGATAGTGTAGCTTCCCAACAGTGAAAGAATTTTTCAAATCGGTTCAGTAGTTTCGAAGCCTATTCAATGCAAACAAACAAACAAACAAATAAACAAACAAACAAACAATCAAACAGGATGCATGTTATAACTAACTTCAACAAGAAGGTTTTCAATATTGTTAGTGAATCCGATTTTAATAATCTTTTTTTAAATTGATCTGGTATTATCTCAGGAATAGTTAGACTTAAATTTAAAGACGTATTGACATTTTATTTATATTACACCATCGACAAAAGGAAAACTTTTGTCGAATCACACGGGAATGACTCACGCAAGATTAAGCCGGTTACAAAGCGAGATACAGCCGCGCGCGTGACCTTGAAAAAGACCGCCTAATGCGGTTAAAACTATAGTCGGAGTGACCAGCTTAATCTTACGTGAGTAATTCCCGTGTAATATAAATAAAATGTGTGAAAACCACGTCAGCTTCCATACTCATTGAATTCTTTATACGGAATCAGGGTCCAGCACGTTGATAGCTCAAAATTACATCTTCACTAGCACTGACGTATATATATGGACTGCTACAATAAAAAGGTGCATACCTACAACTCATTACCGCGCACAAAATGGCTTCTATTGCTAGGGTCGCGACACAAAATATAACACACAGGCATGTTGAATTGCAGTTTTCCAACATACAGGCGTAGTTTTATTGATAAATACTTCGTGATTATCTCGCAAATTTTAATAATACAAAAAATAAACAACCTTTTGACAGCAAAATTACCACGAAACTCAGCGCACAAGATGGCTGACATGGCACTTACCTACAGCTGTCACTACGGTACGTATAGAAAAATGCAGCGCCTCCATGTTTTTTCTAGCTCGATGTTCACTAGGGATGTTTAATGTTTTTGACAGTTAATTTATTGCTTGGCAGGTATGCAAACATTGCCAGCGTGCCGTAAGGAAATCTTAGGTTGTGATGTTATGTGGCTCGTCTACTCTATAAACCGTTCTTAGAATAGAATAGAATAGAATAATACTTTATTGGAAATAATCTTGGAAATAATCTACGAGCTTACTTGCTACGCTTCTCACGTCTATACACAGCCTAATTGTATGACAACAGAATAGTGCAGAGGCGTTTAATTTGCTAATTCCCGACCACCTTGTTACTGAATTGTGTCGTGACCCTAATGAGGGGGTACTACTTCTATAAAGAAAGAAAGAATAAAAACATATATTTTGTGCACAAAACACTACAACATCACCATTACAAAACAGAAAAAATACAATTTAAAAAAAAAAATATCTACAGGGCTATACGGAAAGGGTGTACTAAGTCCAATGGGTCCATAGTACGTACCAATCATTATAAATAACTTTTACTATAGGACAAAGGCTGATTCTGAACTCTGCAATTTTTTTTCATAAAACTATGTTAGACTTACAAATTTCAATTTGAATGCAATATGACTGACAATCATCAGTCACGTCGTGGATTGTTTGATGTTATGAAACGCAGATTTGGCGTGTTTGATTCACATTTTGTAGTTTTATTATGATTTGTTGCTTTATAAAATATGCCCTGCTGTTCCATACATTTGATGAAAGTGAATGACCGTTTTCTATGGAACAGCAGATTTTTTTTTTCGCTATTTTAGTGTTGTCCCATAGTAAAAGTTGTTCATAATGATGGGTACTATGGACCCCTTTCGGCTTATTATACCCTTTCCGCGTAACCCTGTATAGATAGCTGGTTACAAGCTAATAATAATAAATAATAGTGGTGTTAGATGGCTGGATAGCTGGAACAATATCTGGTTATGTAAAAATAATAGTTTTATTTATGATTTTATTTAAAACTGTTTTTCTGACAAATCTCTAGTTTGGGTAAATTATTTAACTTCACAAATTTTTGTATATGATGCTAGTTCAGCCTAATATGAAATAAAAATTAATTACATAAAAGAGAAAATTAAACAGGAAACAAAAAGTTCGTTACAATAATTTGTAATTTTGATAATAATAAAAAAAAAAAAAAAATTACTTAATAAAGTTATATGATTATTTACGGGATATTTACCGTGGTAAGGTTGTGGAATGAGCTCCCGATATTTCGGCGCAGTTACATGCACCATGTTCACGGGAAGACTGAAGAATGCGGTTGGTTGGTCGAACAGTTAAAAAGTTAGGTGCAGACATAATGCCGCATTTTTTTGCATAATTATAAATTAAGAAACAGTTGAATTTAACACTTCTTTTTTTGTAGTCGGTTCATAGAAGCAAATATATTTTTACCAATTGCATTTTTTTTCTCTCAGAGTTTAAAAATTTCGTACCACTGATTATTGTAGATAGTGGGGTTAGTGCTTAGTGAGTAGAGAGTACCCCCTTTCTTTTGTTTTAACTTGGATGCCAATCACGTAGCAACAGTTTCAGAAACTTTTGGACCACATTCGACCTTATCTCGTAGTGCTTAAGTTGATATTTGCGTCGATTCTGTCATGCCACTCACTAAACTACCAATTTGACAGGACTAAAATTATCTGCCTCTATTTTCATTTTAATATGTGAGAGAAGCATGGCAACAATTTTAGAGCTGTCAAGTTTAGTTTAGAGAACATCAGAATCGATGCCAGTGTGTATTAAACAAAATGTTTTAGAAAGAGTTTGTGTTGAAGCAACATTAAGCCTTATATAGACTTCATAAGTGTGATTATTGAAGTCGCAATGTGGTATAAGAAAGAAAGAAAGAAAATAAATTTAAAAAAATATATTTTTTATTTTATTCGACACCTTTACAAAAACTTATATATACAGGCTGTGTATACAGGATACAATCAGTGTCGAATGGGTCCGTCTCAGCATTGATGCTGATAGTCAAGGACTATCAGCGCTGGTTTTCAGACGAACCTTTGAGTTTACACTTAACACAAATTTACATATTTTTTTTTAAAGTATATATATGCAACTTAAAACAAATAGGACAGGAAATAGAATAAAGTAGGACACAAAATATATAAACTAAATTTACAGTACTAAAATATAGAAAAGGAACAGGAATGAATACATAACAAGACGGAGTATTTAATAACAATAATAATAATGACAGCAGGAACGAAAAAAGTATCAAAATAAGAATGTACCAGATGGAAATAAATAAATAAATACATAAAACTAAACAGCATGACCACAGAAAAGAAAAAAAAAGCTAACAGTGGCAATATGTACTTAGTACCAATTCAAAAATACTACACCAAGCGTAGGCAGTTTTTTATGGGTACACCTAAATTACTTACCTTGTACAAGCTGCGCCTCCGGGGTTCGCCTGCGTGGACATTTGACCAAGAAATTGCAAAAAACATCGGGATACAAAAGTACCCTGTCACTCTCCGGATCTAATTATAAAATTCGCAATGCTACATTTACTCTAATTTAGACGTTATTTCGCTTGGTCTTCAATGTGGCTTGTCCACTTTTTAACCGACTTCAAAAAGGAGGAGGTTATCAACTGTACGTTTTATTTTATATTTTTTTTATTTTCAAATATATACATTTTTATTTTTATTTTTAAATAGGCTTGCGTTTTACCACCGTCACGCCTGATTTGAGGATCAACAAACAGTATACAACTAGTCATATTAGCACAGTTAGCACTGGCATTGCGCGGCGTTGTGGTCGAATCGCGGTTGTCTTACAACTAACCAAAAAGACGGCAATGCGTAGCGTGCGCAGAGTTTTGGTTCGGATTTTTTGCATTTTTGTTAATCTATAGGTATTGTATCTCGAAGTATAACGTGTATTAAATTGATAAAAAATGCAACTATTCTTAATTCTATCCTTCCAATCGTATAAAAGAACAAAAACTCCAATAGATATGGCGTATTCTAACCTTAACCTAGCTAATTTGCCCTCCATTCAAACTGTAAGCAAATGCGCCAGTTCTCAAATGCTCCCGGCGAGAGTGGCTTAATTGAAAATTCCTTCAAAAGAATGCCTTTTTCTCAGAAGTAGGCTTTGAGGTCATTGCAGACGTGAGATAAATTTATCGTCTGTTTAATTAAAGTCTGTATAATGTGAAGTGTGAACTCATGGTTTATTTGTTTATACATTGAGTGAATTTGGCACTTTAGCGACTTACTGAAAATGGACTTGACATCTCGGCCGTTTCTCTCAAGGGGTTTCTACTTTATACTCGGTACAGGTATCTTGTAAGGTATTTAAATAGAACTAAGCGCTTTGATTCCACATTTATTGTGCGAACTGCTAGTCTGTGGAATGCGCTGCATGAATGGGTGTTCCCCGATAGTTACAATCTGGGTGTCTTAAAATCACAATTGAATCGGTTCCTTCTAGGCAAGCGTGCTCCAACGTAGACCGCATCATCGCTTAACATCAGGCGTGATGGTGGTCAAATGTAAGCCTATTAGTTATAAAAAAAAAAAAGAATATTGATGCTCCATAAATTAAATTCTTCTTGGCGTACAATAATTTCAACCAACTTCAAAAAGGACGTTGTCGCAATCCAATTTTTCAGGGTCCCGTACTTCAAAAGGAAAAAATTAATCCTTATAGGATCACTTTGATGTCCGTCTGTCCATCTGTCTGTCAAGAGTAAGGGAATCAAAACCTATAGGGTCCCGTTGACCTAGAATAATGAAATTTGACAAGAGGCAAGGTCTCACAGCACATATAAAGGAAAAAGTTCGAAAGTTGTTAATTTCAAATTACATCACATGTGTTTTTTTTTTTAATATTACAAACTGACAACCAACTACAAAGTTAAGTAATGTTTGGTATTCCGAAAACCCGAACGAAGCGCTTTGATTCCACTTTTATTGTGCGAGCTGCTATTACTTATTAAAAAAAATATTGCAACATTTTTAACTGTTTTTCGTCGAGACTCGCTACCCGGGGTGGATGACCTATCTACATTCATTTTTATTAACTTTGTTACGGAACCCTTGGTGCACAAGCCCAACTTGCACCTGGCCGTTTTTTCCTTTTTCTTTTTCTCGATATCTTCACTACTGTGAAAAGTTTTTGTTTATATAGAACTAGCTGCGCCCCGCGGTTTCTCCGGTTACTCCTTATAACATCAGCTTATCTGTCAGTGAAAGTCCTATCAAAACCGGTCCAGCAGTTTTGAAGTCCATAGGGACATACATACATCGCTTTTTAGGGTTCCGTACCTCAAAAGGAAAAAACCGGAACCCTTATAGGAACACTTCATTGTCCGCCTGTCTGTCTGTCCGTCTGTCAAGACCACAAGTTGAACTTTATACTAAATACTTGGGTCCACTGTTCCTTTCGGCTGTAAAAAAATAAAAATTGTAAATCAACGCAATCAAAAGATATGAACGTTTATGTCGTATATTTTGCGATTTCACAGGGGAATCAAAACTTATAGGGTACTTCCCGTTGACCTAGAATCATGAAATTTGGCAAGAGGCAAGGTCTCATAGCACATATATAGGAATAAATCCGAAAGTTATAAATTTGATGTTATATCATTTAAAAATAATTATTTTGCTATTACAAACTTACATTTTGTAGTTGGAATGTATGGAAGAACCTTATTGTCAACTACAAACTTAAGTTTGTCTTTCAATATTTCAACTTCAGTTACTTTTTTTTGGTCTCGCGCTCTGAGGATTCCGTCCAACAGAACCCTCAGAGCACAAGTCCTATTCGTACTTGTCCGGTTTTTATATATTAGATAGGTCTACGTTTGGCCATCAACTCACCTTATGGACAACGATGATTCAGTAATGCATGATGATGATAATTCTTTTTTTTTATGGGCTATTTTACCCTCGTCCCATGAAGTTGATTTATATTTTTTGTAAATAATACGGTCAGGCTGCCCGTTAGCTTGTTTGCCACATATGAAAATAAAAAAATATTTGTATATTTCACCAGAATTTCGAAGTATTCGATGCGAGTTTTTTATTCATACTCATCATCGTCATCATCATCATTTCAGTCGTAGGTCTACTGCTGGACTAGGCCTCCCCATCAATCTCCAAACATTAAACGAAGCGGCCTGCATCCAGCGTTTCCCTGCGGTCTCTTTCGTATTCATCATCATCATCATCATCAGTCAGAAGACGTCCACTACTGAACATAGGCCTCCCCCTTTAACCTCCACACTGAACGACAGCCTGCCTTTTGCATCCACTGGATGCCCGCAACTCTCACAATGTCGTCAGTCCATCTAGTGGGAGGCCTACCTACGCTGCGTCTTCATCACTTTACTTAAACTTATAAATATCCATCTTCTTACCACTACACGCTCCATTAACCACTGAACCCAACAACGAAAATAAAACAAAAATAATAAAAGTTTCCCCAGAACGATTTGTCGTTCCGCCGAACACTAAATCTACCAGAAACTGGAAATTAAGCCGTGAGGATAATGTATTTACTCTCATTTTGATACTTTTTTCTATATTATACAATTTATTTTTATATATTTATTCATTCATTACAACAATTTCTACAGGATTAACCTAATACAATATTAATTAGGAACCTACACCTACCTATAACCTACATTAATATAAAAACAGCTGGTTTCCTTCTACAAAAAAGCCACCATCATCATTAGCCAGAAGACGTCCACTGCTAAATATAGGCCTTCTTTTACCTCCACACTGAACAACAGCCTGCATCTGCATCCAGTGGGATGGCCGTGACGCAAAAAAAAACGTAAAGCGCCTTAACTAAAGTATGAAATTATTTACCCATTTTCCACGTCCTTCCAAAAAAGGAAAATACAAGATGTTTTCTTTTGAGAAATCGTATCTCCTGTCATCGGAAGTTGCACGTCCATTTCCTGCCGGTCCGACACGAGATCGTATCTCTGATACTGGGCCCTTTGTTGAAATATCGATACTGATAAAAAGGCTTTTGTCAATGTTACTATTGCTTGGACATGATAGAAAAATCACCGATAAGTCGTTCAACTCATAGAAAGCCTTTTTGTGTAAGCCTGTGTTATCCCACAGCTGGGCAAAGGTCTTCCTCCAATTCTACTTCGCTCTGTTCTGGAATCAGCAATCAATATCATACAAACAAAACACGATACAAAGTGAATAATATTGTCTATGTTCCCGGTTCAATCCCCGACCACCAATTACTTATGAAATACCTAAATTAATTATGTGCAGTTTTGATGTCATCGCTCAAACACGGGGAAGGAAAATATCCTGAGGATACCGGTATGTCCAAAAACCTCAAAGATCAAAGACATAATGACTCTCCTAAACATGACCTAGACAACATTTTTATAATTATAATATAGTGATTTTTAAAAGAACTCCATATCCAACATTCGACTGAGGTGTGACAATGGTAATGAGTTTTTGTAAAGAAACTAACCAAATTATATATTGTAAAAAGAAATACAGAACATCAAAGTAACCAAACGTTCTAAGAATCGTGATCAAAAACAATTGATGCTCAGCTATTTATTTTCAATTCAAAGAAAATCCAAATTAAGGAATTACCTTAATTTTTCATTTCAACAAATGAATTTTGACGTTTCAACAAAATGAATCAGCAAAAGAAGGTCACATCAGCTACTAACGCGGGGATGAGACCGAAGCCTCTTTTCATCTTTATTTCGACATATTTGACAGCTTATACAAATTCATTCCTGAATCTTTAACTTAACTGGTGGCAGGAATTAGACCGGCTCCTGCCAGCACCGGTTAGCGTAGTAGCTACGGACCTCCCAACAACTCCACTTACTGACTCATATACGTCTGAAATGCTCGGAAAATTTCACTTGCGCGATCTAGAATTCCGATTTTGGCATTTATTTTGAGGCACTTCCATTCACTTTGACTGTTAACAAATTATTTTCCCAAGTGAAAGTTAAGCGTCATTTTTTATTATATTTTTTATTCGGCCATGATGTGTACATATTAAAAGTTATGACACAATGTGTGATTTCTTTGTTTGATACGAGAGTTGCTGTCGTAGAAACGAGACGACAGAACACTACCCTGTCTGATCTGCACAAATCGCATGCGCGAAAGAGGCAAGCGATGTTGGTCTGAATTATATTTTGAAGCCTTACTTCGTACGTACAAACATCGAGCAGCCTTAGATTCGTTTATACAAACATCAAGCGTTTTGATTATTTCAAGTGATCTGAAATTGTACGGTTCTAAGAACTTAATGCAATGGAAAACTCTCTACGAAAACTTACTCTATCTACAGGTTACGCAGAGACGAAAAGTCTATGTTATTTTTATTGGCTATTCAGAACAAACGTTAAACTTGTGTAAGGAATGATTGTGTAGAAAATGCGGATGACTACAAGGCGTAGCTTCGAGTACTTACTGGAAATATCAGCATTAAACCGTATTTTATCTTCTTTTTTTATGTTGTCTAATAGGGTATTTGACACTGGTGGAAATAAAATATGAAACCTAGCTATATTGAAAGGTTTTATATTAAGAGATTTTTTCAATATTTTATCAATAATAATAATCACTCCTAAATTTAATTATTTAGATTTTAAAATCACGATTTTTTTATCTATGTGTCACGTGACTCGAAAATCCAATCACAGTGCGTGACGTCAACATGGTGATGACAGCACAACCAAAACAAAACAAAGCAAACAAATCGAAATCAAATTCATTTTCTGTAAAAGTTTACTAAATGTATCAATATTAATCGAGTTAATTATGGTGATACTCACTTCAAAATGATTTTCACAAACGTAAATCGACGAAGTTGTTGATATTTGAGAAGCATTCTATCTTCCTTCAAGTCACAACCAATTTCTTCGTATTTCAGCTTTAGACGGTACAATTATGAATAATTTCGCAAGTATTGCATTCGAAATATTGGGACACTGAGGCACTACACACCAATGATAAGTTTAACGATCCATTTTCAACTAAATAATTTTACAAATAAATAACAACAACGGCAGCATTTCACGGCCGACTGTGACAGATGTTTGTTTATTTACATGGGCAGCATAGAGTAATATAATGGGTAGATTCCGTTCGAAAGATGCGTTCGGGGCACCCAGAGTGAGATTTGAAAATGAATGACAGATGAACATCAGTGTTTTTTTAACCATCGAATTCACTATTGTTCAATTGCAACTGAAGTGTACGCTCAGATACTGTAACAGCCAAGTTGTGTCACGGTTGTTTTTCACACTGACGATGACGTTGTAAACGGCGATGCTTTATTATATCGCATGCCTTGAACGCAACTCTGTAGTTAAGTATATTGACGTCACAACGTCGATTTGGCGCGTTTTGATGCGTCATTTAAAAATTGAAATAAAAAGAGCTAATAATTATTCAATAAATGAACTAATGGAGGTAAAAGTATTTTTTTGTGTGAATATGCACCATATTCTTTTAATTTAAGGCCATTGCAAAATTTTGTCAATATCCCTATTAGCCAGTGCGATGTACAATGGCTTTCTTAAGGATAATAACATTTTCGTTCGTGTTTTGCTTCTAAATTTAGTAACATAGAACAAGAATTGGCAAATATAAAGAAATTGTCGTAACCAAAAACATCATTTACATACTTATGAAACTTAACTTTTTCTCTTATTCTTAGATTCCTTTAATCAGTCAAAAATTAATTGAATTTTTAATGTATAATCTACTAACTTATATTCCAAAAACTAACTCTTTTTTTTTTATGTAGTCTGCACCTATAATTGTGGTGGCGTTTAGTTTACTTCTTGTGCCTTGTCTCCGTCATGTTAAGCAAGGACTTACATCATGTTGGTGGTCAAAAAAAAAAAAAAAAAGTTATCGTTTTTAAACATTTTATTTATGATAAAAAAATCACTTATAACACCATAACGGATAAACCAATGATGATATAGTTTATACAAAACAAATTTAAGCTACTCTTAATAAATAAAGCATATGTTTATCTATTTTTGCGTCAACGATATCTATCATTGAAATTAAGATTTTCAAAAATTATGTGACCAGTTTGTGTTACTTAGAAATGTCAATAAAATTTGCTTTACCATGTTTTCGCGCATAGATTAATTTAGCCAACGTTTCTAACTAAGGTCGTGATCTCAGATGAAGCAAACAAGGTAGATATGGTAAGATGCCGTGGTGGATGTGAACGCATCTGGACTAAATCAGGCTTGATGCCTTTAATCGAATTCACTCAGCAGACGACTTTGTCGCTTTTTTGCATATGGACTATTAGTTAAAATAAATAAAATATTCGGGATTTTTTTTACACACACGGTCATCTGAACCCAAACTAAGCAAATCTTGTAATATGGCTGCCAGAGACTGATATACATACATACGAATTTTTAAATACATACTTAAATAGATATTAACACCCAGATATGGAAAAAAAAACAAATGTTCATCACATGAATTTTTGTCCTAGGTGGGAATCGAACCCACGCCTTAAGCGCAGCATCACTACCAACTAGTAAACTAGTTGCCCGGTAAATTGGAAAATTCGGGCACTTTTTTCTATGAAATTTGGACAGGACAACACTTGTCCAGTCAGCTAGTTTTCAATCAAAAATGCTGATCTATTTATAATTACATAAATTACATTTTTCTATTTAATAGACTAAGAACGCCAAAAATCCAATTGTCTTAGCTTTGTTCGTCAAAAAACGTGAGAGAGCTCTTAAGTAATATTGTCTATACTAATATTATAAAGAGGAAAACATTTGATTGTTTGTTTGTTTGTTTGTTTGTTTGTTTGCATTGAATAGGCTCGGAAACAACTGAACCGATTTGAATAATTCTTTCACTGTTGGGTAGCTACACTATTCCCGGATAACATATGCTATATTATATTTTCAAAAAATAGGGATTCTTACTAAAATTCCAATAATGTAACCCAAGGTGTAAAAAAATAAGATTTACAATTTTAACTTTGCGTGTTTGACAGTTCTATGACAGGACAACGTCTGTCAGGTCAGCTAGTAGGTAATATTTATACTAAGTAAATTTGAGTGTGTTTGGGCTACAATATCTTCTCAAAACTGCCACTGACCCTTACCAAGCCTTTTATGGCAGAAGTATCCTCATAATCTAAGCTATCTCATCCCCAACTTAACGTCTAACCAATTAACCGTAATCCACTTTGGCCTTAACTTAACTGTAACTTAAAATGTATACTTAACTGGATGGCGTTCAGCCAACAGCCGCAGCCTGCTCTCTGAGATACAAAACAAGATGAAATAGAGTTGTGTAGCGTGTAGTGCCTTCGCACACTCTAAACATTTATTTCTAAGTCGACTATAAAGTCATTGATTATTGAAATAATATCATACTACATAAATACTCATAAATATTGATATACTGTATGTGTTTGTAAGTTTCTTTGACCTTCTTTCACGCATCAACAGAGCAAGAGATTGGAAGTGTTTTTTTTTTTAATTAATATATTTCAAGGGCCGGAGAGTGACAAATGAACCTCTCACTGAACGACAGCCTGCCATCTGTATCCAATGGATGCCCGCGACTCTGTCGTGGGTCCATCTAGTGGGACCTACGTTGTATCTTCCGGTTCGTGATCTCCACTCAAGAACCTTCTTTCTCATCAGTTTTCGGTTCTTCGAGCGATGTGGCCTGCCCATTGCCACTTCAACTTGCAAATTTTAATAGCTATGTCGCTGACTTTAGTTCTTTGGCGAACTAGATGTACGTTCCGGATTCTATCGCGCAAAGAAACTCTGAGAATAGCTCTCTTCGTTGCCCGCTGTGTGACTCTTAGTTTGTCCAAAAGACCAGCAGTTAAAGACCATGTCTCAGTACCATATAAATTATTACATTATTAATGAAAAAAAGCGACAAAGTCGTCTGCTGAGTGAATTCGATTAAAGACATCAAGTCTGATTAGTCCAGATGCGTTCACACACGCCACGGCACCTTACCATATTTCCCTTGTTTGCCTCATCTGAGATCACGACCTTACTTAGAAACGTTAGCTAAATTTATCTATGCGCGAAAACGAAGTAAAGCAAATTTATTGACATTTCTAAGTAACACAAACTTTATTATTACACAAAAAACACACATGAAAATAACACAATGAAGCGATATGATTGTTTCACGTTGGCGCCAAAACTCGAGATGTCGATAGTTGACGTTAGTGGCGAGTGTGCGTAGGCTTATAAGTCAGCTATTCACTCGCATACTGTCGCGAGCTACAAGCAACGTTTACTGGAATTTAGACTAAACTGTTATGTTGTTCTTTTGGCTGCACTTGTTCTGGAGTTTTACTTTTGTTACTTGAAACTCACCCAAGTTTTGGGAGGCAGTTTGTGTTTATTCGGGAAACTTTTGTGAACCCAAAACTAGCTTCATTTTAGGAGAGAAAAGCTTGTTAAGTTGAACCTGTCGTTAAGTTCAAAATAGTTTTAATTTTTAAAGCGAAAACTTCTTTAGCCGCCTGAGCTGTTTTTGAAAGAAAGAAAGAAAGAAAGAAAATAAATTGTATTCGACACCATTACAAAAACTTATATAACTTACTTACTTGTTTTTGGTAGGGGCAAAACTTGTATCCGGTGGGTATTATTCAATTTAAATAGACTTTATGAGCATACTAAATACGCCGTAATACTAATAGTATGTACCTTAGCAATGCAGCCGCAACGTATTTTTCTAAATTTATTTTATTTGAGTAAAAAACATGCATATTAGAATAATACGCTCTACCAAACTGCGTAGCAGTTTAAAGGTAGAAATTTATCAAACGCGCGTATGATTTTGAGGAGTACACTTCGCCCACCGATCAGTTTGCAGAAAATACCCAGTCGACGATTGATGTTGTTTATTATGGATATTTATGTTTCTTCCTTCTTTAAATATACTCGTAAATAACAAGTATCTATATCTCAATTCCAGGAGGCGTGCCACATCCGACAGCGGAGGGAGAGTCCACCGTAGGGCGCCCGTGCGGGCCCGCCGGTTGGTAGGGCCCGCCACTATCCCCAGCTTCAAGCTCGTAAGTTGGACATAGATTTTCAATTATTTTTATACGTAACTCCTTAAATAGATTCTTATTTTAATGAAGTTTAAAACACTGTGTTGTTTAGTTTATTCATTGAATTATTTGATCAATTTATCAGCAGTTCATTTGATAGACAATTCAATTTATATAAAATAATATTCAATTTGTATAAAATGTCAGTAATTAGGTACAAATGTCAAATAAATCCAAAATATTTGGTATTTGATTATTTTAATTAATTCATATTTTATTTCCGTAATTTTGATCCAGTCTGTTTCAAATTTATTATTTAGACATTTGCTATATAATCAACTAATTTATCAGCAGTTCATTTGATAGACAATTCAATTTATATAAAATAATGTTCAATTTATATAAAATGTCAGTAATTAGGTACAAATGTCAAATAAATCCAAAATATTTGGTATTCGATTATTTTAATTAATTCATATTTTATTTCCGTAATTTTGATCCAGTCTGTTTCAAATTTATTATTTAGGCATTTGCTATATAATCAACTAATTTATCAGCAGTTCATTTGATAGACAATTCAATTTATATAAAATGTCAGTAATTAGGTACAAATGTCAAATAAATCCAAAATATTTGGTATTCGATTATTTTAATTAATTCATATCTTATTTCCGTAATTTTGATCCAGTCTGTTTCAAATTTATTATTTAGACATTTGCTATGTAATCAACTAGTTGCTCGCTCCGAACCTCACGACCCCTATAATCTATGCAACCCTTTGACAGATTTTACCCATATTTTTTTTAAATTTATTTTTTAAATTAAATATTTGCCTTTAGTTTTCATGAAGATCGAATAAACAAGACGCAAGTTACCGTCGTAAAAATATACACACATGCATAGAAACGCCATCTTCGCCCATTGGAAACAAAAACCTCTCTTCGCTCGGTCAATAAAATCCAGAACTATTAAATCTATTTTAATAAGAAATAAAAATTACAGCTGTCCAATGGTTTTGGTTTAGTATGCGAGCGTAGTTAAATCCAATACGTGCTCGGCAGCTAATCTGAAATAAGCCTAATCGACAAAATTAATCTATTTAATATACTAGCAACGCACCCCGGCTTCCCACGGGTGTCTTATTTTTTTACACCTTGGGTTACACTATTGGAGTTTTAGTAAGAATCCCAATTTAAAAAAAATATATAATATAGCCTATGTCACCCGGGGATAGTGTAGCTTCAAATTCAAATTCAAATTGTTTATTTCAAGGAACCATGGACTCATACTTAGCAACATTTGGACAAAGAATTAGGTATAAAAATAATAATAGTAAAATGTCAGTGGAAAGTTAAAATTAACATAACCTAAAATGTCAATTACAAAAAATACCCTAGATCAAATAAAATAATTAAAATGTCACATAAAAATTTTAGTACTTAACAAATAAAAATAATAATTAAAAGTCACAGAAATAAAATACAAAAGCAAAAGAATTAGATTATTACTATTATAAAAAAAAATATAATTTTCTTCCCAACAGTGAAATAATTTTTCAAATCGGTTCTGTAGTTTTGGAGCCTATTCAATGCAAACAAACAAACAAAAAACAAAATCAAAAAGAAATTCATCTACTCACTCACACACTCATCACGAAATCTCGAAAACTGCTTAACCGACGAAGCTGAAATTTGGCAGGTAGATTCCAGGAATGTATCCGTGATGCCTCTGGTGTTACAAGTTCATAGGCTATGGCTACGGCTACTAACCATCAGGCGGTTTATTTGCCGTTTATTTTATGACATAACAAAACAAAAAAGTTTAGTTTAGTTTAGTTTAGTTTTTTTTTTTTTTGTTTGTTTGTCCGCTGTATTATATGAAAATTTCAACTGGCTGTCTATTACGGTTCTAAAGATACAGCCGTTTATAGGTAGGACAGACGGACGGACAGACAGAAAGACAGACAAACATCGTAGGCTTAGTAATAGGGTCGCGTTTTTACCCTTTGGGTACGGCACCCTAAGAAGGCCTGCAATAGGCCAAATATGCTGTGTATGATGAACCGATCAAAATAATAATCATCATCATCAGCCGGAAGACGTCCACTGCTGAACATAGGCCTCCCCTTTAACCTCCTGTCATGGGGGGGGGGGGGGTGCCAATAATCCCCACGCTTGGCAGGTGGCTTGGGGATCGCAGGAGGATCCACCATTCAAGTAGGAGGATGCTGCTGCCCATCCTCTGGTGGATCAAAATAATCATTTACCTCAAATTCAACGTATTTGCCAAATGATGCCATAAAACAAGTCTATCAGTTAGCGACTTTTAAACCGTAACCGATTTGCCTTTTGTACGGAAAGCTAAATCCGTACGTCGGCCCGGGGAGTCATAAAAATCCCTTTTCCATGGCCAATCTGAAATTGTTAGAAACAGGCGTAGGTAGTAAAATTTAGCTAAGGTTTTGCTGGATTTATTTATTTGAATGTAGCTGACAAAGTATATAAAAAAATGCGAACAAAAACAGTTTTTCTGTAACATAATATTTTTTGTCTTATTTTCTACGAAAATTCCATTTTAAGACCTCGGCCGCTGCTGGAGTAACTGAAGTAACTTTGATTTTACAATTGTAGCAATTCATCTTAATAACATATGAAATTTTGGCTAGGATCGCCTTTTAAAATTTATATCTGTATTTAATATTAGCTCATTAGATAGAGCTTGTTAGATTATAAAATATTCATTAAGTTCTAAATAAAATTGTGCATTGCATACTTCTTTGCTATTTCATATGTTTATAGGTTAGGACAGCTTCGGCTTGGAAAATTAACGGGCGCTTGAACAAAACTATTCGTATTATTAGAACTGGTTAAAAAATTACAATACAATACAATACAGAGTAGAACAATAGTTTTTAAGAGTTTTTTGTCCTCTGTATCAAATTTCATGGTGTGAACAATAAAGAGTTAATCAATCAATCAATCAATCAATACAACTTTATTACACACCGAAAATACAAATGAAACTTAAAGTAACATAAAAACAAATAAACGGCACTATAATGGGCGGCCTTATCGCCTAAAGCGATTTCTTCCAGGCAACCTTTGGATGGACAGGACTAAAGAAGTTGAAAAACGGTCGGTGGTGCACATAAAATATAAATAAATAATATATACATACATATATACTAAGCCAAAGTAATTGAAAATTCGTGAAACCATTTTGAAAGCTCTACATAATAGAAAAAAGACACGTAAATTGCTTTACAAATGTCAGAGTAATCAGTGTACATGTTTTTTTCCAAGCAAGCTTTTAGGCGTCAGCCATATTGAATTTAGGTGATGTCATTCAATTTTTCGTATTCGTCTCAGTAAAACCTTTCATTTGATACTCATATTATGGGCGTGCATAAAGTTATCACAAAACTGTAAATGTTATGGTATAGAACGTTATATCGGAAGATCGTCAGACGAAAAACATGTTTTCGACATGTTTCTTCATGGTTAAATGTTTTGAACTCCCCTCAATTTATTACTCAAATTTATTGCGCGCCAATTTTTTTTTTTTTTTTTTTTTTATTAAAACGAGGATCAAATAAAATAAAGCATTTCATAAATATATTTGATTGTGAATGACATTTTCCTATAGGATAGCCAGCGAAATATAGTTAATATAGTTATTTCGCTGAGAATAGCTGTTCTTTTTTGCGATTTAAGAGTTGGTTCTGAAGTAAAAATTGTTCAAATTATAAGTACAAAGATCTTCTTTCGGCTTAGGGCTACTGATCTATGTAACCTTGTGTAAAAGATAATACAAATAATTTAATCCTAGATTAATACCATATATTGAATATTTAAAACTCATCCATCATCATCATTATCTGCCTATATTAGTTCACTATTAGACACAGACATCTACCAAGTTATCTGCCTCATCTTCAACTTTTTGCTTCCAGTTACTGCCAGCCTCTCGGTTATCGTCACTTCATCGACTCTTAAAGCTTAATTTGTACTAGAACACTTAAGCGGTGCCTATAGCTTAAGGGTAGTAGCATGTGTGCTTTACAATCTGACGGCACCGGGTTCGATCCTTGACCAATGAATTAGTACTTAAATAAATGATGTGCAGTTTCGTTGCCATCGCTCAAGACCAGTAAAGGAAAACATCTTGAGGAAACCGGTGCACCAACATGCACTGGGCCAAAATGATAAATTAGGGCCGCTCCTCTCTCTCTCTCTCTCTCTCTCTCTCTCTTTGAGAGAAAGCCTGTGTCCCAGCAGTGTGAAAATGATAAGTTGTAAAAAAAAAAGAAAAAAAAAGAAAAAAAAAAAAAAGTTTATAAAGAATAAAGAATGTTAATAATAATGATGACTAGAACACTCAAACTCATTAATAGTATAAAAACTCATTATGCAAACAAAATTAAGAAAATAAACTCAAAGGTGCACAAATAATCATTAGATAAAACACTCATTTTCTAGAAAAATCTCTAACAGAAAAGAAAAACTTAGCGCTGAAATATCCAATTACTAAGGCCCATTAGGCCTAACGAGTCCTTTCTAAGGTCTAAGCTATCCCTCCACATGATCTTGATACTAGATTCTTGTGAAAATGTAAATTTCTGGAGAGGACAGAATTAAAATGGGCAGCCGAAATGCTGATTTAGAATGTTGATGGAAACATACCTTGAAATTGAATTGTTTTTGGGGTAGAAGCTTATGAGGTACGTAGGTACCTATTCAAAGTTTTTTTAGTAGATTAATATAATCTAAAAATATGTGTCTTAGTACACTGACTGACCAATTACGAAATTACTGATTGTCCCACTGACTAACTAATAACTAAATCTAAAAACCCACTTTGACCTACTTAATTATTTACTACGCTGGCGAATCGAACCGAGGTGGATCTTGGCTTCCGACACAAGAAAACGCCTTTGGTCCCAGTCTCGCGCTGTCCGACCCTACGGCATCTTTCCAGCAATATCTAGGCCAGCTGACGGATCTGCAGCCATCGAAAAGTCCAAGATACGCCCTGACATTGCGATTCTCTTCCATGGTGGCCTGTCCAGCGGAGTTTCTGGTCTTTGGTCTTTCCCATGATGTTGGGTTCGAAGATTAGCATCTCAATTTCCACGTTTTTCTGGACTCTCCAGTCTCCAAACTCCAGTCTTCTCTTTGGATTGACCTGCGAAAATGAAATATACCAGGTAGTTTCCTTTTGAAGTGTAGGTGTAGATGCCAAATACTCAAGGTACAGAACGCCGATTATCCGAATTAATTGGGATCGGGGTCGATTCGGATATTCGAAAATTCGGATAATCGGACATAGACTGGTAATAAAGAAAAACGAACTGTCACACAGAGAATCAATTTTATTAAGTTTAACAAACACAGTTCTACAATAACGCTCACCTGCACATCTCGATCAGAGTAAGTTGCCTCAACGTTAATGAAGCTCGTTTCCGTGCGGCAAGGTCACGCAGGCGCCGGACGGCAGGAAGAATATTACGCTTAGGACCGATTCGGATAATTGGCGATTCGGTTACTCGGCGTTCGGATAATCGGCGTTCTAATGTAATCATAAAATGTCCGTTAGGTATTGCGCGGGAATAAAAAGGCGACAGCTGTGCGCGATGCGGTTTACAAGTCTTCTGACTTCAAAACAATAACGTGTATCACGGATTACCCGTAGGTATTATAAAACCATTGAATGGATGCAAACGGGCGTGATGCCAAATGGTAATCCTCACAGGTGCAAGGGTTTCCGGTACATATATCTGTTAAACCTTTGATTTATGGTTTGTAGTTTTCGTCGTAATAAGCGGAAAATAAATCAACATTATTATTTAAACATGCTTGCAAAGTACTTGTGTATAAATTTAAATAGCATATTTTTTTTAACTCGGTTCCAATATCTGGTACAAGTCGTTCAAACTGTGATCTCGCGACATCTGTATCTTTACCGCACACCTCGTCCTTTATTTCTTTAGCGATAAGGCCGCCAATTGTTTCACCAGTTTTAAGTTGTTTTTGTGTTATGTATGTCAATTATGTTTTTTTTTAATAATTAATAGGCTTGCGTTTGTCCACCATCATTTGGTGTGAACAATAAAGAGCTATCTATATATGTATCTATCTATCCATAAAAGCTTTGCAAAATTGCAACGATTTTGCGCATAATTAGAACTTACAAATTGTATCTTCTTTTTGCTCAGCCAAAAAGTAGAGCAGTAATTAATCCAGTACAACAGCAATTAAAATATTCTGATACTTAAGAAAATATATATTATTAGGAAACGGAAAGATAAATAAGTAAAATTTACGATAATTACAAAGCTTCTTTGAAGATCAACCGTAATTATAATCATGCAAGGTAAATAACGCTAATAATAAACGATATACCTTGGATATTATCACGTTCACGTATAAGTATAAAACAGTAGGCGAAATACACACGTACCTATGCGAATATTAAAAGCCGTGGTAGCCTATTTGGGAAACCGTTAAACTTGAAAGCGTGAGGTCGCGGGTTCAAATCCTGGGCACGTACCAATGTGCTCTTTGGAGTTTATGTACGGATTTTCATACCACTGGTTTTACGGTGAAGGAAAACATCGTGAGAAAACCTGCATAAATACGTACGGTGAAGAAATCCAATGGCGTTAATATCTGTTTAAGTATTTATTTAAAAATAATTTAATATAATATTATGTATGTATACCAGTCTCTGTCAGCCATAGTACAAGCATTGCTCAGTTTGGGGTCAGAAGACCGTGTGTGCAAAAATGTCCCAAATATTATTTATTTATTTATAATAAAAAAACGCAGGGCGCCGTTAGTTCAAAATTATAGAGCAACCATTTTATCCGTCTGTACGTAACATTCTGAGCGCGAGGGTTGCCCCTATGAAAACTAATCGTTATTGCCTTAGATGTTTCTAAGGTACATTACAGAATGCTTATAGGTACATTAGAAAATACTTGTTGGTACATTAGAGTGCGCTCGTAAATACATTAGGGAATGTTACTAGAAGACTTATTAAGGTTGGCGACACGACACAACAAAGAATAAAACTCGATTTAGATCTGTCCCAAAACTAAAATTGAGCAAAGTTTCATGCACTTATCCTTATAAGTACATATAGAAACAAGGAGGTTCTAAAGATAAGGACGGTTGGACAGACGCACGAACGGACGGACAGAACGACACAAGGATTCCTTGTAGTAGTACTATAGAACTCCAAAAATTATAAGATTATATTATTTTATTGAGGACAACGCAGGTAATACAAATAAAACCAGCCAAGTGCAAGTTGGGCTCGCACACTGAGGGTTCCCTACCGACACATAACTTGTGAGCTACTAAAATACAAAAATAGTGCAAAAAGACAAAATCCCATCAACGCCCATGCAGTCACCCATCCAAGTACCGGCCGCGCCCGACGTTGCTTCACTTAGGCGATCGTACGAGAATCGCTGCTGTACTGATGATTTGACACCGACTCGCACTTAGACATCTTTCTTCTACTATATAAAAATAAGTCGGGTTTTCCTTCCTGACGCTATAACTCCAGAACGCACAAACCGATTTCCACGGTTTTGCATTCGTTGGAAAGGTCTCGGGCTCCGTGAGGTTTATAGCATATAGGTTTATAGTAGCGAGGCCGAAGGCCGAGCTCTACGCGTACGAAGTAGCGGGATTCAGCTAGTTATTTATAATTTGTTGTTATACTTTAGAAAATGAGATCGACCCGATCGTGTCCTTTGTCGTGTTGCAGTCGCCGTTTGTAACTTGGATCAGACTGTGCGTGGTTAACTGCTGGACGCTACGCATTTTCGCCTATTTTATATTATTTAGGCAAATATCTCGGCAAATGGTATGGGATAAACATAACTGTTATTGGGGTGTAGCGCGTGAGTGTTGCCTACTTTTGTTGGAAATAAATGTAACCATTTGTTTTAATGATAAAAACTGTTTTCGACAATGGGAGGTTTTCCGAGAGGCAATTTAAATGTATCCGATAAAAAACCGAGAGACTAACAACTTTGCACCGATGCTCAAGACTAAGAAGCTTAGCTCTCTACTATGATGTTGTCTGCGTACCCAAAGGTAGCATGGGTTTAGCAACCGTTGATTTGCAGCAGAAAGAGCGTTGCAGAGAACACCGATCCCTGGGGGACACTGGCCTTAATTGCCATTCGATCGGACGAGCAGCCATCAATGGTAATGGCCATTGAGGCTTATATAAGGCTTATATGAAAAGTAATATACAAAACTGGCAAAGAACTAGAAAAGATAGTGCACTGAAGGAGAGACCTATATACCTAGTCAGCAAAGGGTGGAAAATTCGTCATGAAATTAAAGGTTATGAAAATTAATAAATACCTAAGATTGTTTTATAGTTTTTAATGTCATAAGTGAAAACAAGCAATCGAGCTGCCTGATGGTAAGCAGTTATCGTCGCCTATGAATACTTGTAACACTACTAACAACTACGTTGCGACCCTTTAAGAATCTATTAAATCACGTTTTGAAGAATCTGTTGTAGCTTCTCGGAAACACCGCGGAAGGTAGCTCATTCCACATTTTGCAAGTGTGAGGCAAGAAAAAACGCGTAAATTGCACAGTTTGCAATTTCCGCTGATCTATGATAGGTGGATGAGCTTTCAAGTGGTGGCGGCTAGTGAGATGGTAAAACCGCGACGCCGGCATCAAGTAGTTTACATGGTTACAGTTTATTAAATCTTGCTTCATAGCTGAATTAGTAAAATATTTTCAGAAGAATATTAAAATTATTACTAACACGATAATTAAATTATATCATCATCATCATTTCAGCCATAGGTCTCCCCCATCGATCTACAAAAGTTTGGAAGGTTCGAAGCAGCCTGCATCCAGCGTTTTCCTGCGGTCTCTTTTAGATCGTCTGTCTATATTGTGGGTGGACGTTCTACGCTGCGCTTACCGGTCCGTGGTCTCCATTCCAGAAAATTTCAACCTCATCGGCCATCTGTTCTGCGTGATATGTGCCCTGCTAACTGCCACTTCAACTTGCTAATCCGGTGGGCTATGTCGGTAACTTTCGTTCGTCTATAGATATCCTGATTTCTGTTTATTTGCGTAGAGAAAGCCCGAGCATAGCCGTTTAAATTAAATTATAATACTCATCAGAGATAACTAAATTAAAATCATATTGTTTTGTTCAATTTAGCCTACAAGTCCCAATTTTATCAACCCAAACACGTTGCGTTACCACAAAACGTGGTAAACAAATTTGAGTTCCCTCGATACAAACCAGAAAAACGCGAGGCAGCCGAAATTTGCGTTCTAATAGAAAATACGAAAACAATTTTACCGTCGCTGAATAAAATAAGACGTCAAGTGCACGTTAAATTTTGGTGCTGTAGGTTCCGTAGCTTGTTGTCTGTTTGTATTAATTGAATCTAGGAAAAATAATATCGCTAGTAGGTTAGTGAGAAATGTCGATGCAACTATGATATTTTTTTACAAAGCTCTGGTCAAGTATTTATATACTAGACCAGCGCTAGACCAGTGCAATTTGAAGTGGCAGTGGGCAGGACACATATCACGCAGAACAGATGGCCGATGGGGCCGAAAGGTTCTGGAATGGAGACCACGGACCGGTAAGCGCAGTGTAGGACGTCTACCCATAAGATGGACAGATGACCTACAAGAGACAGCAGGGAAACGTTGGATGCAGGCCGCATCCAACTAGCCCTTTTGGAGATCGATGGGGGAGGCCAATGTCCAGCAGTGGACGTCCTACGGCTGAAATGATGATGATGATGATAATTCACCAACATGCACGGGGCCAGCATATCCCAGCAGGGTCCACCTTCTCTCTCTGAGAGACGGTCTGTGTCCCAGCAGTTGGAAAATGATAGGTAGTTAAAAAAAAAAAGAAAAAAAAGTTTAAAGTTAAAGTTGATAAAGAATAAAGAATGTTAATAATAATGATGACTAGAACACTCAAACTCATTAGTATAAAAACTCATTATGCAAACAAAATTAAGTAAAGAAATTCAAAGGTGACGTAAGGATACGTAAGAGACAGATACACACCTAGGCCAATGGGGTGAAAAAAAGCAAGAAAAAGGTTTTTTTTTGAGCACGTGGAACCCCAAAAACACTCCACCAGATAGCTATTACAATACATTCCCAAGTGGTAACTTGAGAAAATTACACAGGAGATGTTTTTACCAATTACAGGGGTCTTTTGAGTGTGGAGAGTGGATGACGGTTGAGGAACAATCGGCTGAAATTTGATATTACAGCGGTTGGTACAATATCTTTAAACCGAAATTCATTTAGTTTTTTTTATTTATATATATATATATGTATATATATGTTTCGTTAAATAAATAAAAAATCCGGCTAAGTGCGCATCGGGCTCGTGCTCTGAGGGTTCCGTACCAACACAAAATTCAATAACGAAATTACCAGCTATAACTTGGTAATTAACAGAAACTTATCACCGACTCGCACTTGGCCATTATTTATTATTTTTTGTTATATTTTAGAGTATTTACTATAATTGTGCCAAATTTTACGCTTGTACGTATTACAGTTTTTCCATTAGAGCTCATACAAAAATACCTTAAAAATAGGTTTGTTGTATGTACCCCCCTTTTGTTTTTAGTTTATGTCTTTTTTATAATTTTTTTGTTAATTCACCGTAATATTACATATTCTGAGAAAATTTCAACTGGCTATCTATTACGGTTCGAAAGATACAGCCGTTTAAAAGTACGCCAGACGGACGGACAGACAGACAGGCAGGCAGATAAACAGACATCGTAGGCTTAGAAATAGGGTTCCGTTTTTACTCCTTGCGTACGGAACCCTAAAACATATTAATACCTGAGTTTTGACAATGTATCTAAAATAAAATCAATACTTGGTACTTTACTAACTAATAAAACTTATCTTTCTAACTACACCTCTCTAATAACAACAAAGCACAGTTTTGTACCGTGTTTAAATTTTAAGTTCCATGTTTCATCATTATCGCTATTGTGCGAAACAACCTAGTTAAAAAGAACTTTATTTCACTGAAATACGCTTTAAATCAGCACGAGGTCAAATACGGTTATCTTTTTAGTACTTATTGCTTCGTATATTTCAGCACCTAAGTTCAGTCAATAATGAAGTCCTTTGTTTGTTTGATGTAGTCCTTTCTGAATCATAATGATTTACAAATTATAATATTTTTCCAAATCATTTTTTCGAAATTCATAGGCTTAAAATAAATAATAATATGCGAAATGAAACCGAAAATTTGCAGAATGTGGCTATTGACTATTATATTAGCTAGTCTTATCTTCTTATATGTAAAAAGAGATGTGTGTATGTATTTATGTTCCCTATGGACTCCAAAACGGCTTGGCTGATTTTGACGGGAATTTCACTGGCAGATAGCTGATGATATGAGGAGTAACCCACACGGGTGAAACCGAAGGGCGCAGCTAGTATTACACAAAACGAATGATTTTACAACAAGAATATTAAAAAAAAAAAATACAATTACTAGTAGTAGTAGTAGTACTAGTAGTAGTAAGTTTCATGTATCCTCCGAGCAGTCTAGTTGTCCATGGTTTGATAAATCTTTGGGCTAAATAATAAACTGATTTAGCCGCTAAATAGATGTATATAATTGTGATGTTTGAATAATTATCTATACTATCTATACTAATATTATAAAAAGCAAAGATTTGATTGTTTGTTTGTTTGCATTGAATAGGCTCCGAAACTACTGAACTGATTTGAAAAATTCTTTCACTGTTGGAAAGCTACACTATCCCCGGGTGACAATTAATGTAAATTGTATTTGCAAAAAAAATAAGGATCCTTACTAAAACTCCAATAATGTAACCCAAATTAAACTTACACCCGTGCGAAGCTGGGGTGCGTTGCTAGTGTTACACACAACAGGTGTCAGCTTAAGTACTGTTCACGTCAATACTTTGTATCGTAGGCAAAGTTGGTCTCCCGAGCATTCATAGAAATTAAACGCAGAGCTTAAAACCTTCGTGCACCGGACAGTATACCTAGACCTAGGTATTAATAAATTAAATGCACCAAGTTATTAAGCAAACAAAGGGAATTCGAAGTTTGTGGTTATTTTGTGTTACGATTTGAATGGACTTGATGATATTGCGACTTGTTAACGTAAGTTCTGATGAAATCTGAAGGTGGTAGATTTTCAAATATTCTTGTTTGTTACAAAATAAGTTTAATCTGGGATAAAATTACTTTAAAAAAAACGCTATTTTAATTAATCAAGAATAAACCAGCCAAGTCCGAGTCGGGCTCGTCTGTCTGTAACTGTCCATTAACTGCTGTATCTTTCGAACCGTAATAGATAGCCAATTGAAATTTTCATAGAATAAGTAATATTACGAATTACCTAACAAATAATAAAAAAACAAAAAGTAAAAACTAAATGGGGGTCCCCATACAACAAACGTATTTTTTAACGTATTTTTGCATTAGCTCTAATGTAAAAACGGTTAAACATACAAGCATCAAACTTGGCATGATATAGTACACACTCTAAAGTATAAAAGCAAATAGTAAATAATGGCCAAGTGCGAGTCGGTCACAAATTTCTGTTCACCAACAGTTCTCGTACGATCACCGAAGTGAAGCAACGTCGGGCGCGGCCGGTACTTGACTGATACCGCCTGAGCGATGATAGGATGTTGTCTATTTGTAGATTTTTTTGTTCTATAACCATATCCTCAGCGCGCGAGCCCAACTTGCACTTGGCTATTTTATTTTCTCACTTTCTCTTTCCCTTTCTTACCCTACCATGTAGGGTATCATCAGGGTCCCGAAACATAAAAAAAATAATTATTTGATTGGTACGTAGCCCTCGGTACGCGAGTCCAACTAGCATTTGGCCGATTTTTAGGCTATAATAATTATTTGTAATTAGTACGGTTAAACAAACTTTAACCATTCTAAATAACTTTAGTCATTGTGTGAGTCGATTAGTGGTCAGTGCTTGGCCAGTGCGGTACCAATTCATTTTATTCGAATGGCCCAAGTGCTTCAATAGAGGACTTAAGAGCAAGTAGTATCCCCAATGTATAAAGTTAGTCACCATTACTAGCTCTGTATGCTTACTTAGTTTAATTTATTATAATTTAACATTATATTTACTTATTTAATTGATTTATTTATTTATTTAATACTTTATTGCACACTTACAAATTATGTAGACATAAAACACTGTTTTAAACTATCACGGTTGTTCACTATAGTTATATGATTATTTACGGGATATTTACCGTGGTAAGGTTGAAAGTAAGGTTAAAGATCGAGTGTTACCGTTCCTGGATGTTCGAATAACAGCGAGAGAAGATGGGTCTCTGAGCCACACAGTGTACAGAAAACCGACGCACACAGACCTGTACTTGCATGCCACCTCTCACCATCATCCCCGGCATCTTAATTCTGTGGTCAGTTCACTGACAAATCGGGCCTATGATCTGTGTGATACAGAACATCTGGCTGAGGAATTATCCCACGTACAACTGGTGTTACGCAGGAATGGTTATAAGGCTCAAGTCGGTTTAACCAAACCAAGGAAAAAAGTGATGAAACCGAAGGTGGAAAGACAGCCGACTTTTTTGCCATATGTAAAAGGAGTCACAGATAAAATAGGTCGAATTCTTGACAAATATGCTATCAAGACCATATTCACTCCTCATAAAAAGATTGCGCAATGTCTGCGTTCCCCTAAGGACAAGATTCCCTTTCAGCATCCCGGGGTGTACAAAATTAACTGCAGCTGCGGAAGTTCGTACATAGGACAGACGAAGCGAACTGTTTCATGCCGCATCAAGGAACACATTAAGGCAGTAAAAAACAACGAGAGACACAAATCTGCCATAGCTGAGCATCTGCTGGACGCAGGTCCTAACCACTGGATCGAATTCCACAACCCTGAAATCCTGTCCACCGAACGCCATTACATACCAAGGCTAGTAAAGGAAACTATTGAGATCTCGAAATGTCAGAATTTCAATCGAGGTGATGGTTTTCAACTCGCCAGTGCGTGGAATCCAGTATTAGGTTGCCTCAAAAATAAAAATAAAAATTCGCGTTCAAAATGTGTTCAAAATATTATACGCAGTGATACAGTGAGTGTGTTTTGTCGGGACTTAGGGTCGAGTTCGAGTTCCAGTGATAACCGTAGCAAAAGACTAAGAAAGAGGGTAGATCGTTATGTCTGCACCTAACTTTTTAACTGTTCTCCAACCACCCGCATTCTTCAGTCTTCCCGTGAACATGGTGCATGTAACTGCGCCGAAATATCGGGAGCTCATTCCACAACCTTACCACGGTAAATATCCCGTAAATAATCATATAACTTTATGTAGACATGTACAAATGGAGGACTTAATGCTAAACATTTGCTACCAGTCATCCACCAGGTTGGAACAAAATGGACAACGTACAGTAAAATTAAATAATATAGCTAAACACTGTTTTAAACTATCACGGTTGTTCATTACAGTGATATATGCTATGAATATTTATCGGACCTTATCACGCATAATATTATTTTAATTTTACAATGTATATTTATTTCTTATAACCATTTATATAGATACAATTTATATTATAAATTATGGTTGAAGGTTTTCAATATTTATCGTTTAAATAAATATATTACAATACAATACAATATCTCTATATTACACACCGAACATACAAAATATGAAACTTAACTTTAAAAAAGGCAGTATAATGGGCGGCCTTATCGCCAAATGCAATTACAAATTATTTATACACATAACACAATATTTGATTTGATTTACACATATTTTTTTTTATTTGTTTTTTTTTATTGTATATTTTTTATATAATATATATTCGATTTCAGTTTATTCTATTACAAAATATTTTATATAATAATAAGCCTTTATTATGGTTTATTATCATATTTACAATACATGGGTATTAAATTTATTGGTGACGGTCTGTTTTTCTGGCAACAGCTTGTCCTTCGACAAATGCCTCCTCCAAAGACTTCCACCTATCTCTGTCTCTTGCACTTCTGATCCATTCTGGACTGGCTACTCTTTTTAAGGTCATCTTTCCAACGTTTCATTTGTCTACCTTTACTTCTTTTGCCATCTCTGATATTATTCTAGTCCATTTTAAATTTTTCTTTCTCAGCATCGGACCTGCCCATTTCCATTTCAGTGTTTTGCATACTTCGTTCACATCTTTAAATTTAGTTACATTCTTAATTTTGTTTAGTACAACAACCAAATAACAAGCAGAACAATAACACAACAGAAACAAAATAATTTATATTTTAATTCAAATGAAATGATGTTAGTTGGTAAGCGGATGGATGACTTGAATAGACTGGAACAATTCGGCGTGGAGACTTACATCTTTTTTTTTAAAACCTCTTCCAAAATATATATGAAACGAATATCTCGTTAAGGCCCCATTGTCAAGTGCTCGTATTACTAGGTTATTAGAAACACTTAAACCGTTTATGACACTATAAAGCGTTCCCTAAAGTTTTATTATCTCAAGTAATTGTCTAGATCGTAAATCTAAACGATAATGCCTCCCACTCGATTATGATTATGATCGAATGGGAATCGTTTTGTTGATACGGTTGTTTCGTTATCATTACGAGTAAAAATGTCAACATGTCTTGTTTGACATGTCTTTGTTTTATCAGATTAAAACAAAGAACTGGTAAAAAAAACAAAAATGTATAATTATATTTGAAAAATAAAAAAATTAGTTAAATATATGATAAACTTCAAACACCAGATACTTTTTTTTTCATAGCTTACATTACCGCTCTATTCACCTTTAAATCATCATCATCATCATCATCATCATCATCATCATCATCATCATCATCATCGTCATTATCATCATACACTGGATGCCAGCGACTCTCACAATGTCGTCGGTCCATCTAGTGGGAGGCCTACCTATGCTGCGTCTTCCGGTTCGTGGTAAAACTAAATCAAAATCGGTTCAGCCGTTTGGGAGCTTAAATTTCACAGACAGAACCTGTCAGTTTGCGTCGGGGCTTAAAAATAACAACTTGAATACTTTAAAAAAAAACACTTGAACAGTTAATACGAACTAAACTCTGTCTGTTAGATAGGCTATCATCATCATCATCATCAGCCAGAAGACGTCCACTGCTGAACATAGGCTTCCCACTTTAACCTATGCTTTAAGATAGACTTTGGAGTACAAAAATATATCCGACTGCAAAATGTAACTTATGACTTTCTGGATGTGAAGACGAATCATCATCATCATCATCATCATTTCAGCCATAGGACGTCCACTACAGGACATAGGCCTCCCCTATAAATCTCCAAAAGGGCCGGTTGAAAGCGGCCTGTAGCCAGCGTTTACATGCGGTCTCTTTTAGGTCGTTTGTCCATCTTGTGGGTGGACATCCTACGCTGCAGTTACCGGTCCGTGGCCTCCATTCGAGAACCTTTCAGCCCTTTCGGCCTACTGTCCTTCGTGCTATGTGCCCTGCCCACTTCACTACTTCATAGGTGGGCTATGTCGGTAACTTTCGTTCGTCTACAGATCTCCTCATTTTTGATTCGATCTCGAATTGATTTCGAAATTACTTCATACATTAAAATTTACCAAGATGTTAACGATATATGAGGTAATAAATAGAAACATTAAAACGCCCGAAAATTTTCTTCTTTCTTGGCAAACTTTACTAATGTTAGTGAATGTCACTGATTGAACTGTTTGTTTGTACAACCTCCAACATGGTTTCCTTCACTAGTCAGTTCAGTTTATTAGCATTTAAAGTTAAATTATAAAAGAAGCTAAGTCAAAGTTAGGCTCATCAAAACTTGTTTGAAAATTAAATTACTTCAAGTCTAACAAATAATGAATTCGTAACAACATAAGTTTGGAACATAGGTGTTCTCAAACTTCTTTTGTGTTCAAAGATGTCGGAACAAAACTTCTTAGAATATGTGAAATGTTCTGAAATTTCCTAACATCTTCATTTCATTCTCATGTCTTTCAACTCAGTAATGTTGGAACCTTGTAGCTATTAAAAATTCTTGCTTTCTCCAGAGCCTTACTCCTTGAAAGCTTTAACGTGACAAAGACTTTATTTTGTGAAGGTTTTATTGTTGTTTTCACGTGAGTTAACAAGTAAGTATCTAGATTAGGAATTGTATGTTGTCTTCCTTCTTTTCTAATAAGAATAAGAACGTTTGAACTCTACGTTGTGATGTGGAAGAATTAAATTCCTTGTTGAATACTATTATTTTACAGCCTTTATTTAACTTGCCTTGTATAAGTTAGTATTGTTAGCATTTCGGCCAAGAAATCACCTCCTGAACTATTTTACACACAATTCGTTTACACTTGTTCTCGCTTCGAGGTTCGAGCACCGAAAGAGGGCGATTGCAATGCAACCGCAACTTATATACTGTGTTTGTTGACAGTTGTCAGCAGTCAACTGTCAACGAATACACATGACGTTTGATAACACACTTTTGATAAAATGGTGCTGCCATTTTATATACATTAAATACAAATTGTTTTACAGTATGTATGTATGTATTGTATGTGTCAGACATAATTTTATACTAGTTATTCTTAACCAATTGAGCTGAAATTTTGCATACAAGTTTAGTTTGGATGACAATGCATGGATAGCTAAACGTCATTCAAAATTCAATGGTGGACACAGTTTTCTTAACTACCGCCATGATATGGGTATCAAATGAACAAGAATGCTGAAAGAATATGAAAAGCTTGTTAAAAATAGTTTTTTTTTTGTTAAATTAATAATTTTATTAAATAAGATAAAATTGCGAGTTTTTTTATTCAATTGCACCTTAGTGATTTTATAAAAGGTGTCCATTAATTGAATTACAACAATCTAGCCTAATATAATGTTAGTCTGTTAAGTAATTTTATTGTAACTAAATTTATGTTATTTCAAAAACTAACACGTTTTTTATTGTCTAGACATTGTGGTCGCGTATTTTTTAGAGGTAGCTTTAACACTACTTAACATTGAAACTTTGTTTTTAACCCCCGACCATCGAGATACAATTTCTATAGAGCCACAATCTCTCAGTGAAAACAGTAAAAAACGACCGAGCGTCATTGTGCATATATTGTGTCAATTATATACTTCACAATGCCACATTTGCTCAAATTTAGACTTTAATATGTCGCTTGCATAGTGTTCAACGTCAGTTGTCCGCAATGTCATCGTAGCTCTGGCATCGCGTGGCGTTGTACTCGGATCACGGTTACCTTGTAACTAACCAAAAAGTCTGCGCAATTCGTAGCGTGCACCGAGTTTTGTTACGGATTTTTTTGGCACGTTTGTGACTCTATATGTATTTTATCTCAATGCTTCCGACGCAAAAAGAGGTGTGCTATATTGTTAATTTTTTTTGGAGTGTTACTTTGTCGTGTTTTTGTGTATATGTGTTTGTTTGTACATCGTAGCTCCCAAACGGCTGTGCTGATTTTCAGTTAGTTTTTTGTTTGTTGGAAAGGCAATTTGATTGTGCGTGTTTTTAACTATGATTAATGAAGGATTGAAAAAACTGAAACAAATAAAACTGTTTGAGTTAATGTAGTAAAAAAAAAATAAACTGAAGAAAAAAGTAAGCATAAGCATTATATAAAAAAAATAAAAAAAAATTATATTAGTTTTGTATGATTTTTTTATCTAACAATAGTTTTTAAGTTTTGTTTGTACTAACCCAATGGATTATTAGTCCTTAATAAAATATTTTGAATTTGAATTGAATTTGAATATACCAATACTCAATAACTTTTTGAAGTTATTTATCTGAAACATTCTAACTTAGCTCCATACATCGTCCACTGTTCACCAGCTGTAATGTGGTGCATAATGTCAAGTATAAAGTAGATGTGATTACGCCAGAGAGGGATGATGCTGACGACGTGCAATTAATAAAGCCAAGAGTGGGCTGTACGTTGTTGCAGACAAGCAGTTGCTAACTGGACGTGCCTATGAAATAGTGGTGACATAATTATGAGAGACTAGCAACGCACCCCGGCTTCACACAGGTGTAAGTCTTATTTTTTACACCTTGGGTTACATGATTGGAGTTTTAGTAAAGATTCCTATTTTTTTTTGAAAATATAATATAGCCTATGTCACCAGGGGATAGTGCAGCTTTCCAACAGTGAAAGAATTTTTCAAATCAGTTCAGTAGTTTCGGTGCCTATTCAATGCAAACAAACAAACAAACAAACAAACAATCAAATCTTTCCTCTTTATAATATTAGTAGGTATAGATGAAATCAATGGTGGCTGAACGATATCATGACATGTGCGTTTTACAATTGACAATCTGGAGGAATCTGGAATCTGGAGGATCCAACTGGGGCACCAGATTCCAGTTCTTCAGATTTTCGATCTTCGGCCCTGCACCAATGATTTCGCTTTTTAGGGTTCCGTACCCAAGGGTACAAACGGGACCGTATTACTAAGCCTACGATGTCTGTCTGTCTATCCATCTGCCCTACCTTTAAACGGCTGTATCTTTCGAACCGTAATAGATAGCCACTTAAAATTTTCACAGAATATGTAATGTTACGGCGGTATAATTGAAAAATAATAAAAAAGACAAAAAGTAAAATCGAAAGGTCCCCAAACTACAAACGTATTTTTTAACGTATTTTTGTATTATCTCTTATGTAAAAATGGTAATACAAGTGTCTATTTGGCATGATTAATTGATTATAGAACACACTCTAAAGTATAACAACAAATAATAAATAACGGCCAAGTGCGAGTCGGTGACAAGTTTCTGTTCATTACCAAGTTGTAACTGGTAATTTCGTAATTTTGTGGTGGTACGGAACCCTCAATAAATAAAATTAAATAAATAAATATTCGGGATGTTTTTGCACACACGGTCATCTGACCCCAAACTAAGCAAAGCTTGTGATATGGTTGCCAGAGACTGATATACATACATATATATTTTTAAATACATACTAACGATAAACTAACTAAAAATAATGACCCTCGCTCCGGCTCGTACCTTATGCAAAGGTTGGCCATAGCCATTCAGCGTGGCAATGCTGCTAGCATTATGGGCACCTTTGCACCAGGTACAGTTAGGGGCGGGTTATTTGATTGATTGTTATATTTTTTATTTATTTTAAATATTTAGTTTGTATTTACAATTTTAATTTGTAGGTAGTTTGTTTAGATTTTATTATAAGTTTTAGTTTTTAGTCATTAATTTAAATTTTCGTAAATATTCTAATGTTAAGTTGGCTTGTAATTTAAAAATAAATTTATTTCAAACTAGCTGTTGCCCGCGACTTCGTACGCGTAGAGCTCGGCCTTCGGCCTCGCTACCGCGACCCACTCCAAAACACAAAATTTCATCTAAATCGGTCCAGCCGTTTACTCACCGTTTAAACCTTCCCTAGACCTCCACGAATAATTCAAGACCAAAATCAGCCAAATCGGCCCAGCCGTTCTCGAGTTTTAGCGAGACTAACGAACAGCAATTGATTTTTATATATATAGATAAAAAAAATAAAATAAAAAAAAAAACTATAATAGATATTAACACCCAGATATAGAACAAACACAAATGTTCATCACATGAATATTTGTCCTAGGTGGGAATCGAACCCACGCCCCCAAGCTCAGAGTTTTGTGTATCAATAAACACATATATAACTAAACACAAACACATAAACATATGTGTTATATAAACACATATAATTTAGATTTATTAAACCACATAACGGCGTTCCACACTCCCGTCTACCGACCGTAACGTTGTAAAGACGTAATGAGACATGATACGTTAATTTATACGCACGTTGAGATATTCACTTAATTTTCATATTTCATAACTTCCTGGCATATTACTGCGTCGTTAAATATGCATGTTAACCGTATAATGCTGGAAAGCTACTTAATTTGCCAGGAGTAATACTTGTGAGAATAAAGAGAGGAATGAAAACACGTTTGTGCATAGTCATGCACAGATGCTTACCAAGATTGACCGGGAGTTTTAGCGCCAACGTGAAAAAACATAGTAATATTTAAACTTTCGCAATTTGAACACATTCGGGACATTTTTGCACACACGGTCATCTGACCCCAAACTAAGCAAAGCTTGTGATATGGCTGCCAGAGACTGATACACATATATATATAGCTTTAAATACATACTTAAATAGATATTAACACCCAGATATAGAACAAACACAAATGTTCATCGCATAAATGTTTGTCCTAGTTGGGAATCGAACCCACGCCTCCAAAGCTCAGAAAGTAGGTTCACTACCAACTAGACCAACGGGCTATCATGTTGACATGTTTTAAATGTTTATCGAGACTTATCACGTATTATTTAATTTAGGTAAAAATATTTACCTTTCACTCGACGTTTCGACCATGTTACAATGGCCGTGGTCACGAGCTGCTAAAAGGTACATATTTTTACCTAAATTAAATAATACGTGATAAAACATATCGGCTAGTTGTATTATTTTCTTTAACTTGGAGTGTTTATGTAATAATGGCGGATTGCTATTTATTAAGTGCTCGTGAACGCGCTCGAGTGTGGGTGTGATATAACGAGGTGAAACATGTGTTTTCGTGTTTTTTCAAGACTCCATAGAAGCCTCTTGTAAAGTCTCCACCACTTTACTGGGGCATAGTTTGACTTGACCGTGACTTACTTTGCTTGACTTTGACTGTTTGACGTTATTAAATTATCTCTACATAGTATAAATTAAAGTCGCTTTCCCCGTCTGTGTGTCTGTATGGCCACTAACTCCTCAAAAAAGTACGCAACGGATTTTGATGCGGTTTTAACCATCCGTTAGATAATTTTTCACGGAAGGTTTTGTGCAAAACTAGCGACCCGCCCTGACTTCGCACGTAAATTACGCCGTGCAAAGCCGGGGTGGGTCGCTAGTATATAATAATATACACATTAAATTCAGTACAAAAAATAGTTCAAACAAATATACATACCTACGTACGAGTACGTACATTAACCTCCTTCTTCGTCAGCTGAGTGAAATATACAAATCAACTCTCACTTTTCATTTATAAGACTGCATATATTTACACTATAGAGATTGTCGGAGTATTTAAAATTGTCTGATTTTTTATAACAACAATTTCATAAATTAAATTTCCGGGGAAAAATGCAGATTTTCTCATTTTCTCATATCTCCAAAATTTATTCTTGTCGCATGAACGGAACCCAATTTGTCTCGTGGCTGCTATCACGGATTAACTAACTACAGGGGCGAGATAAATGCTAATCCAATGGTGTTCCCGTTTTTGTATCGCGTTTGTTGTCACAAAAACGGCAAAAAAAACGTAAGACGAGCCGTGCTAAGAAACGTTCTAACTAGTCTAATAAATTGTAAAAACATTGGATATAAGCTATGTCAAAGATCGAGAGGTCAAAGGGCAAAACAACAGACCAATATCAAACTCAGACTGTATAATAAAAATCTCGAAATCAAAATCAGTGACGCCATTCACAGAGACCGCGGGCCGGTATAGATGGCGACAAATAAAAAAAAATATACCGGTCAGGATCTTCACGACATTGAAAAATTACCTATACGAATAAAGAAACAGGATAAGTTATAATTTATGTCGAATTTCTAGTGTAATTCCGAGTCTACGTCGTTTCAAGTACAATAAGGATTTTGGGATAAACTATTTTTAACCGACTTCAAAAAGGAGGAGGTTATCAATTCGACTATGTTTATTGTTTTTTTTTGTATGTTTGTTACGCGACTACTCCACCAATTTAGAATTGTTCTCTATAGATATTTGTGATGTTAATTTAAACCTAACCTGACATAAAATATTAATTACATTAAAGAGAAAAATTTACCTAACCTGAAACAAAAAGTAATTAAATCTGTAACAAAAATTCGTTATAACAATTTGTACCAATGATATCAATTTTAAATAAATAATTTATAAATTTTGAAATTAATATAATTAATTACTATAAATATTATTTAATCGAGGAATTTTTATTTTATCGAACTTATTTAACATAGTTATTTATTATAATAATATAATTTTACATAATAAGAACTAAAACTATCACTACCTAATTATTATATACAAATTAAAATGAACAATAAATTATCAAAATCATTAAAAATACTAATCTAAAAGCCCTTCGGCGGAGGGAAAAGTGGCCAGAATGCTGGCAGCATTGCCACGTTGGATGGCAATGCTAATTTTTTGACCAAAGTAGGCGCCAGCATTCCGGTCACATGTCGCCTCCATCAAGCGTTTGGCCAAGTCCCTATATAAATCATGGGCGGCCAATTATTATTATCATTTATTTAATTGAAATGTGAATGAAATAAACAAGAAATTTTTAATTAATATGAAATTACTATAAATATTATTTAATTGCAATGTACACCTGATTCAATCAACTAGGATAAGTTATGTATACTTATAGGTACTGTTCTCAGTTTTCACGCATAACATTCATACTTAAATTGAGCGTCATCAATTAAAAAAAACTAACTTAAATGGACAAACCTAATAGGGAGACCTAGAGTTTTGGTGCCAATGTGGAAAAAACATGTCGGCTCGTTTTATTATGTTCCTAGACTTGTGTATTGGTGGGTTATTATTTATTAAGTGCTCGTGAACGTGCTCAAATGTAGGTAAGTGAGATATAACGAGTGACATGTTCTTTCCAAAACTGCATAGAATCCTATTGTAAAGTCTATTCCACTTTACTGGGGCACGAGTTTGACTTGACCGTTACTTACTTTGATTGACACTTGACTTGTTTGACGTTTTTAATATTATGTAAACTTGTTTCATATTACGAATGAAGGGCTTTGTGTCCATGGTCAAAAATTACAAAAAAGAGTGAGGCCTCTGCTCAGCAGTGGACGTTTACTGGTTGATGATGTGATACGCAGAAGACGCAGCGTAGGTAGGCCTCCCACTAGATGGAACGACGACATTGTGAGAGTCGCTGGCATCCAGTGGACGCAAAAGACAGGCTGTCATTCAGTGTTGAGGTTAAAGGGGGAAACCTATGTTCAGCAGTCGACGTCACCTGGCTAATAGTGTGATGTGAGTTCACAATCTGCAACCACGGTCACTAAAGATCAATGTCTTACGCTAGTACGTAGTTTAGATATGAGTAAGTACGTAAGTAGAGCGCCCTACTTATTCCGGTACATCGATATAAGCGATGTGACGCAGTGCACGATGTAAGGAAAGCTCCGGTACGTTTTGCTCCGCAATGAGTCGTGTTATGAGGCACTTAGTGGATAAGTTACTGCTGTGTGCAGATTGAATAATAGGCGTTGTGGCTCTGGGTATCGGGACGATTGTAATATGTAGCACTAATAGTTGTGGTATGGTAGTACATAGTTATAAGAACGTGAATGAATAAAGAGTTCCTGCGTTTATAAGTCCCTCTACCTAGGAGTCGGTTTATAACAGCTTCTTAAGTGACGTTAAGAAACCTCCGATCGATTTGTTCTTTTGATGGTTGACCGTGAGTGGCATTTACAACTGATGGCTGAGAAAGATATTGTACGACCCAGTCATCGAGATATAATACTTATAAAGTCACAATCTCTAAGTAAAAAAACTCAAAATCTTCCGAGAGTCGTTGTACATACCTAGATATTAACTACACAGGGTTACGCAAACCCTTTCCTTAGCCGAAAGGAGGTCACTGTGTTCATTATCATGAAAAACATTTACTGTGGGACCAAACCTAAATTGGCGAAAAAAAATAGCCTTTCCATAGAAAACGGTAATTGACACTCGACAAAATGTACGGAACAGCACTTTTTGTTTACTTTTTTTTTTGTTAAAATCTTCATGAGCGTGGATTCAATGTCCTTTACTCGTAATATTAAACAGTTTACTTTGTCTTAATAGCGTCAAACAAGTCATAGTCACAGTCACAGTCAAGCTAAGTAAGTCACGGTCAAGTCGAACTCATGCCCCTGTAAAGTGGTGGAGACTTTACAAGAGGCTCCTATGGAGTTTTGGAAACAACACGAAAAGACACGTTTCACCTCGTCATATCACTTGGCCACACTCGAGCACGCTTTCGAGCACTTAATGAATAATAATTCACCATTTAGTACACATTAACACTTGAAAATACACAAGTTTAGGAAAATAAACCAACGAGCCGACATGTTTTTTCCGCGTTGGCGCCAAAACTCTCCTTTTTTCATGATTTTATAATGCTGCCAGCATTCTGGCCACTTTTCCCTCCACCGAGGGGCTTTTAGATTAGTATATAGTTAATTTAAGTTTTTGTTTTTAGTTATTTATTTAAGTTTTCGTTAATTTTCTGTTTTTTTAGTTATGCATAATAAAAATATCTATTTTGATATTTTTCTTGTGTCTTCAAAATCGATGTATATTTCATGGTTGGTCCCTAGGTAAAAGTTTTTCATAATGATGAGTACAATGACCTCCTTTCGGCTTAGTACGTGGCATTTGCGTAACCTTGTATAGTTCGCAATGCCACATTTCTTCCAATTTAGACGTAATGTCGCTTGCATTGTTATGAGATAACACAAATAGCAGTTCGATAGCCTATTAATGAACCTATTTCTTCTTATTTTCTACCCATTTCTCGGGAAAACAAGCAAAGTTAAGGAAAACTACGAATCTTACAAGAAACAAGATTTATTGTTGCCTAATTGACTCTGCGGGTTGCCCGTACCAACTACTATTTAACAAAATGCGAGAATAGGCAAATAAATGGTCAAGTGTTTTTAACCGACTTCAAAAAGGAGGAGGTTATCAATTCAACTGTATGTTTTTTTTTTTTTTTGTATGTTTGTTACGCAATTACTCCACCAATTTATTTTAGCAATTTTTGTTTAGTTTAGCTTCGTGCGGAAGATTTGTGTGTTTAGTAAATTTTCACTGGGAAGTGCACTTCACCTGAAAAAAGGTACCTGAACTAGAGTTAACAACATAGCTATTAAAATTTGCAAGTTGAAGGCGACAATCGAGGTGGTAATAAATCGTAATCAATCGAAGAACCAATAACTGGTGGGGAAGAAAGATTCTTGGGTGGAGACCACGAACCGACCCGTACGAAGCACTTTGATTCCACATTTATTGTGCGAGCTGCTAGTCTGTGGAATGCGCTACCTGAATGGGTGTTCCCCGATGGTTACAATCGGGGTGTCTTCAAATCCCGAGTGAATCGGTTTCTTCTAGGCAACCGTGCTCCAACGTAGACCGCATCATTGCTAAACATCAGGCGCTTAACGTGATGGTGGTCAATCGCAAGCCTTTTAATTATTAAAAAAAAAAAAAAAAACGAACAAGAAGACTCAGCGTAGGTAGGCCACCCAATAGATGCACAGACGATACGTTTGCCTAGAAGAAACCAATTCACTCGCGATTTGAAGACACCCAGATTGTAACTGTCGAAAAATACCTATTCAGACAAGGCATTGCACAGACTATAGCAGTTCGCAAAATAAAAGTAGAAATATAAATATGTATTTTAATAATTATATAACCATAGTGAACAACCGCGATAGCTTAAAACAGTGTTTAACTACAAAGGGATTACAAAGTTCAGGTATTGAATCTGAATCGGCTTCTTCTAGGCAAACGTGCTCCATCGTAGACCGCATCGTCGCTTAATCGCTATCTTTTATAAAAATAAATAAAAAAATGCCTTTTTAATAGTCCACTACTGGACTTATTTTCCGCCACCAAAAAGCCAGTGGTATGAAAATCGGTACATAAACTCCAAAGAGCCCATTGGTATTTACCCGGGATTTGAATCCGCGACCTTATGCTTGCCAGTCTAGATGTCTCCCAAATAGGCTATACCATAGCTTTTATATGTATGACATTCAATTATTTCTTTGGCTCTGTACCATGCAGATAGCATTAATTGTATGTATGAAGAAAAACACAAATGTACGCACCGTTTCCTGTAGTCATAAACTCAGATGGGCGGAAGTGTGAAGGTCACTCGGACGTTCATACATCAGCTGCAGCGGTGTTTCCGGCCTGTAACGAACGTCGTTCTTGACCGAAATAGAGTAACTTCCTTATTTTACCACCTTACCACATTTTTGGGGTTCCTTACACATAGGCTGAAAACGTGACCCTATTACTAAGCCTACGCTGTCTGTCTGTCCGTCTGTTCGTCTGTCCGTCCGGCCGTCCACCCGTCCACCCGAAGAACGAAATCAATGTCGAGCACTGTTAGTACTAGAATGGGTGCCTGGGCGTTATGTTATCTTTTTGCACTACTTTTTGTTTTAGTTTCAGATTTTGTACTTTATTAGTTAACAATTTATGTGGTGGTATGAAACCCTCGGAGCCCGAGTCCGACTCGCCCTTGGCCGGTATATTATTGAGCCACTTTCTTGTCAATATCTTTGTCTGTTCGGTGTTTTTTTTTTTAATAAATTTAAAAATATCTTCCCGATGAGATAGTTATTTTAATTTTATGGTTCAGAACTTAAAAAAAGCAAAATGTTTTTTTTTTTTTAAATCTAGCATAGGTATTTTTTTTTTATAGAAAAGACATGCGACCTCCAACCGTGATTAAGTATTTTTATAAGTTTATATGTCGCAGGTTTATGATAAAATCCTGTAGATTTTTAATCATAATTAAAAATCTACAGTTTCGAACAAGAACCGAAAAAAGGCAAAATTATTTTCTTCATGTTACCATAAACTTGAGAAAATCCAGTTTTTGATCAAAAATCTGAACTTGCTTAGGTTTACATTAAATTATATTTTCAATGTGCCTGTTATTTTAAAAAATTCAAACACCTTGTGCTATAGCTTATTATTGCAAATAGGAACTAAAGCGTGGCTCGGCGAGATGGGCACTTTAACTTATTTATACATCTACTTACCTACAAGAAATTCATTTAAATATTTAATGGTTTTAATCCACTGTTACAAAGCCGAAACTTTTATTTGCCATTATTTTATTGAGCCACGCCTTCGTCTTTACTTGGTTCTTTTATAGCCACAGCAGGCCAGAATCCTAATCGGTAAACAGTATGGGTACTCCTGCTTTTATTCCATAAAGCGTATACCTACGTAGTATTTTAGTCGCGCATCAAAACGATCATCATGATTTTTGTAGAAATACTTGAAAAGTAAATTAATTAATCATTATCATCACTCCAATCACCACCACTATCATCTTCATCATCAATGCGTGCCCCATCGTAGGCCGCATCATCGCTTAACATTAGGCGAGTTGGCGGTCAAACGCGAGCCTATTATTCAATTAAATTAATAAACAAAAATTATCGCAAATTTAGTTGAAATTACCTTACTTTGAAGAATGTAGACTCCCCGAAAATTGGGACCCCGGTATGTCCTAAAACTGCGACCACTACCACCGAAGGATGGGCAACAGCATTCTAATAACGATTGGAACGAACTGTGATCCCCATGCCACCTGCCAAGCGTGGGGATTATGGCAACACCCCTCTTTAATAAGGAGGTCTTTGTTCAGCAGTGGACGTTTAATGGCTGCTGATGTGTCTGTATGCGTGTGTGGGAGGAACTTATTAAAATATATCTAAGTATGCGTAGATGTCTCTGGCAGCCATATCACAAGCTTTGCTTAGTTTGGGGTCAGATGACCGTGTGTGAAAAATGTCCCAAATATTTATTTATTTATTTATTTATTTATGTAAACTCACCTGTTTCTGTGTAATGCCCTTACTGTTTTTAGTGTAAACAGTACTTATAAAGCCGTACCATTTCTCAAAGAATCGTAAAATGCAGCCATTACAGGCACTGCAGAATTTTTATGGGTCTAAAGCAAAGTGACAAGGGCGGTGTTAGGTAGATATAGAATGCTTTATTGTTCTAAACCAATACTATTTAACTAATATTATTCTTAAATCTGGCAAAAAAACTTGATCTATGAAGCTTTGAGCAGAATTTAGCAGCCGCTAAGAAATTATTTTACGACAGAGATGAATTAATTGTGTCAAAAGGGGGTTGAATTTTTTTATGAACTACGTACGTGCAGACATAACCACATTTAAACGCCTCTGTCTACCTGAAATTGGGCAAAACAAATTTCCCAACGGTTGTTACTGCTCTGCTAGCTGTGAAATGTGCTGCCTAAATGGGTGTTCCTCGATAGCTACAATCTGGGTGTCTTCAAATTGCAATGAATCGGTTTCTTCTAGGCAAGCGTACTCCATCGTAGATGGCATCGTTGCTTAACATCAGGCGAGTTATGGGTCAAACGCAAGGCAAAAAAAAATACCATAACAAACCTGACCTGAAATAATATACAACCAGAAAATCCGCTGCATTATTTTTCAAAGAGTATTTTACGAGAGCTTTTTAGTTATTCAGTTTCAGATGGGCAGGGGGGGGGGGGGCTTTTGGAATAATACAGTAGTCGTTGTTTCAAAAAAGGCACTCAGCGTTCTACTTTCATAATGTGTGAGTAGAAATGATACCCAGCATTTACAAACAACATCTCACAGTTTTACAAATTATGTTTGTATATAATAATGATGTGGGCAAGTGCCTTTATTAACTAAACATAATACCTACAAGCTAACACTAACAGTACTAAAACAACTGTCCATAGACCGTTGAAGGTCTGAAGACAATCCAAATACTCAAGCCCACTACCAGTTGGCAGCGTACCCAGCATGCTGGCGGCATCACCACGCTGAATAGCAATGCTTATGCGTTGAGCCAGAAACACGCCAGCATTTTGGTCAAGCATCGCATTTAATGCGATTCAGGCGCTCTCGAAAGATTTTTGAAAATGAGTTGAGCTCCCGGTCCCTAAGGGCCTAAAGTATATAATTATTATGTAGGATTTGATGTAGGTAGGCCTCCCACTAGATGGACCGACGACATCGCGAGAGTTACGGGGATAACGAGGCCCATGTTCAGCAGGGGACGTCTTCTGACTGATGATAAAGATGATGATGACGAAGCTTATACATAAAGGATACCATGAGAAAATGAACACCTTAGATCAAGTTTACGCTATTTTAAATACTACAGAATGTTTAATCAATCAAAATAAAAACGTCGCTGCTACATTGAGCCTTTGCCTTGCGTAGCTGAATGCGCTACAGCGTAGCAATCTTCAAAGTAACGTAGCAATTTGCTACAATCCAAAGGCGTAGCTCGTAGCATCGTAGCCTTTGACGTAGCTTCGCGCTACCTTTACAAAATATTTGCTATTTCGTGTTTTTTTTTCTTCACTTTTAACACGTTTAGAACAGTAAAATATTATAAATTTGTTATTTTGTTGCCTCTCCCATATTTTATAATATAAAATACGTGTACAACTGGGTGGTAGGTATTAAAAAATTATAATGAAAGTTAGCAAAATATAAATTGCATTACATTCGAAAAATATAAAGGGACTTTTTTACCACATAGTTTTTTTATAACGATTCACACTCATAGCTTACTAGATTTCACTGTGTCGGAGATGCCATGGAACACACACAAAGACACGGACCCGCACCCAGATTCAATGCAGAAAATAAAAATTTATTAGCCAACATACGGGAATATATCTACAAAACGCAGAAATGCAACTGAAATATGAAAACAAAGTAAACAAATAACCACACAAATTAAACAAAGAACTTTTGTTTAAACAAAAAACAAAAGATTAAGCTCCAGACGTCCCAAATATGCAATCAACAGTATCTGACTCACGAGACAAACAAAAACATGCCCAATAAAAATATGAAAAATAAGACAACAGCGGGCAAACCGCCAAAGTATCACTGCACAGTGTTCTTTCTCTTTTCATTGCTAAGGCAGGTGCCCCACCGCCAGCGGGTAAACTAGACTATTAACTTGTTCAGTGGATTTACTATTGTTGCACAAATCAACCAAATTGATATCCCGTTAATATGATAGCTTGTTGGTCCTACCTAGTGAACCTACCTTCTGAGCTTGGGGGCGTGAGTTCGATTCCCACCTAGGACAAACATTTATGTGATGAACATTTGTGTTCGTTCTATATCTGGTTGTTAATATCTACTTAAGTGTGTACTTAAAACTATATATGTATGTATATCAGTCTTTGGCAGCCATATCACAAGCTTTGTTTAGTTTGGGGTGTGTGAAAAATGTCCCGAAAAATATATATATAATATAATTTTATAAATACGAAAGTAAGTGTGTATGATTATCCGCCTTTAACTTTATAACTGCTTGACGGATTTAAATGAAATTTGGTATGGAAGTAGCGTATATACCCTGAAGTAACAAAGTTACACCTATTATCCAGAAAAAAAAATCATGGTATCATACGTGTAAATAAACATTGAATTTAAACTTTATGAAGTGGTTTTACGAAAAGATTTTTATGAAGTGGTTTTTACCTCCGATTTCCTAAGCACACACCCATGAGATGATTAACCTTCGCTTGGTCCTTGCCAAGCAAAGTCTACTAGTAAACCATAAAATTAGTTTCCATACGCTTTTCTAACGTGAAACCAAATTTTCCGTCACTTAATTCGACAAGGCTGAGCGCTTACTTGCTGTTGACTCTACAAGAATAATTAAAAAGCAATTACCTTATTTTACTTTACACCGTCACTTAAATCTCTTGCCGTTTAATAAATAAAGTTTACATCATCTTGAATCTTATGCTCTTGTAATAAGAAACTCGGTGGTTTCTTTGATGCTTTTGGTAATAAGTGTGTGTTGTGTGAATACCGTAAAGCGTAAGTCCATAGTTAATTGACTTGCAGTGGGCAAAGTTATCCAGTAAAAACTTTATTACATTAAAATTAGTACCAATGTTTTCAAACTGCATGCTTAAATAGTTAAACTAGGAAATACTTTTAATTATTCTAGACCAATATGGTGAATTAGTGTCCATTCTCTCTCTCTGAGAGAAGCTATGTCCCAGTGGGAACATGAAAAGCTCATAATCAAAACTTGGTTTAATATAGGAAGAAGTTCCATATCTAGCCTCCAATAACAAAGCATTTTTTTAAATTGTTTAATCAACACATTGTTCATATACGATTTACAAAAATGTAGCACCAAAAAACCACGGTAGAGTCCTTTTCATGAAAGAAGTCCCACGGCAAACAGCGGAACTAAATTTCCATGTTGTAGTTGTCGGGTGTTGTTACTGTGTTTGGACGCTAGTGAGATTTTTATTAATTTTCCATCGTTAAAGAGTCGTGTACGATGCCAAAAGTTCTACTCGAGAAATGATAGTGATAGTGATTGATACGCGATGACAGCGCCGCGTCTGGGGGACTTCTTTCATGAAAAGCACTCTAGGTTTGTCTTGGCACAGAGATTTTCTCCGCGCTGACAAACAATACGTGGGTACCTACGCTGACAAAAAGCATAAAATAACAATAATTGATACGGACCATGTACAAAATAAAACAGCTAGCATTCTGGGGATATTTCCCCCCACTAATGGTCTTTTAGTTTAAGTTTTAATATAGTTATTTTGAGATTTATTTTATTTTCTGTTTTTTTAAGTTGAGCATTTGCATTGTGCAAAAATAAAAACTACCCACATTATTATTTAAAGTTTTTTTTTTGGTAACTATAATTACAGGTCATATTTGTTACTACTACAGTAAAACCGTAATAATCCAGAGCTCGTTATAGGCAGTTCGTGAAGCCGGAGCGCTAGACACGCTCACAGGAATTGGTGTGGATGTGGGCGCTCTCCTCAAAGGCAATTTCAACCTTAGTGTATCATAATATATTAGGGGCTGGCATAATCGCATAGCAAACAAAAATAAGATTTAAAAAAAAAAATGCATTCCGCCCTGGATTTTCACGGGTGTAATTTACGTGTGAAGCCGGGACGGGACGCTAATTATTTAATTATATAAACCTTCCGCGAAAAATTATCTTACTCATGGTAAAAACCGCATCAAAATCCGTTGCTAGGTTTAGGAAGAGTAAGCGGTTATACAGACAGACAGACAGACAGACGCGGAAAACGACTTTAATTTATACTATTCATCATAGGATGCTAATATTTAAATTGCTTCCAAAGAAAGAGCCCGCTTCTGAAAAGCTTTGAAATAAATGCTGGTACGGTTTAGCTAGTTTTCTTTCTGCCTGGTATTTCATGTACTGCGTTATTTAGTAATTAGCATACATTCCGCGGCCCTTTGTGTTCGGAACAAAAGTGAGTTCTCACAAGTTCCGAGTTCGCAACTTCTGCATCGGCAATAAGTTTCGTTACTTATTAATTTCAGAATTCGGTAACGTAAGGGAACTTCCAGTTACTGACGCACGTCTAAAGTTTGATGTGCTTTTGAAGTGGTTTTACATTTTGAGTGACAGGGTGTCAGATATTCCAAATGATGACAAGTGAATTGGAGTTTTGCTCCAATGTAGACTAAATCATCGCTTGACAAAATTTTAAAAATGTCGTCTTTTCGTATTATTTTTCCTAAATTTTAATGCGTAATAGCGGTGAATTATTATTTATTCAGTGTTCGTCGACATGCTCAAGTGTGGAAAAGTGATAGGTATATGTAAAACATGTATTTTCGTGTTTTTTTCAAAGCTCTATAGAAGCCTCTTGTAAAGTCTCCACCACTTTACTGTAAGATGATGTAAGAAGTCTTATGTTTAAGCATTGGATCTCTGTTCTCATGAATAGAAACAAAAACAGACCTGGCACTACGAGTATTGTGCACCGTACTTCTTTTTGTATAGTTTGTCAGAGTTTGACTATCACCCCTATACAGTGTGCATTTATTTTATTTTAGATTAAGACATTAATTAGTAGGAGTTCTATGGGTTAAGTTGCCTGAATTAAACGATTTTTATTTTATTTATTTTATTTACTAGGGCATGACTTTGACTTAACCGTGTCTTACTTTACTTGACTCTGACTGTGACTGACTTGTTTGACTACATTTTATCTTTAATACTTGACACTGGTGTGCACAGGAGTGCGACGCCAAACTCCTCACAGACGAAACATTAAAAAAAAACAAGTGAATTTTATGTTATCTATTCTCTACTCTATTCTGAACTCAGTTCACAAATATTAAATTGACAATAATATTAAAATACAGGATTACGCGTAAAAAGTGTACTCATGTTCTTGGCTGAAAAATGTAATATATCAAATTATCCATAGAAAACGGTTTTTACACTCGACAAAATGTATGCAAAAGTTGATATTTTTTGCGATTTCAGGTTTGGTCCCACAGTAAAAATAGTTCACAATGATGAGTATAAAAAAACATTATTTTGGTTTAGCATACCCTTTCCTTATAATCCTTTATAAAGCATTGCAGAACTCATTAATTTTGGTAAGCATGCCACATATTCTTAACACGTATCCGTATGAAAGGCTATATAAAAAGGAACCTTCAAAAAAACATAAAAGAGATCAAAAAACCAACACGATCATTGCCCCCGACGTACTTACGGCCACATCACACGTAACGTTTGTAAAACAAACAGTGGGCCGCAAATAAAAAATAAACACTCCCAGTGAAGAGAGGGCGTTCAAATATTTACCGCGGCTCTGACTGGAGGAGGTAGTTAAAGGCAGTAAGTTAACGGCGTCGTGGAATCCCATAGTAAGCAAGTGTAAAAACCACAGTGAATGTACTAGGATATTTACCGATACAGTCAGTGGTGTGTCGTAGTGTACACAAGTACACAGTGGTGTGTCGTACAACCATACGATTTTCAAGATCAAGTGAGGGTAGAAGAACAAAACGCCCGCTCGTTTCGCTGGATTCACCCGCAGTTTTTAGTTAGCTCGTGACCACGGCCATTGTAACCTTCGACCAAAGTAAAATGAATGGACCCGTCCATGAAGAAGCGCATTTTTGAAGATCACAAAATGAGCGCCGGCGCTCACTTCGTTTCAGTCGGTCTCTAGCCGTAGGAGGTGTCACACATAATCTATTTTTTGTAACAAGTTACAATTCAGTGTTGAAGTATATGTCCGACGGTTTTGAGTCTTTTTTACTCAGCAAGTTTAATTGTTATGGCCCGTTCATTCATTTTATTTTGGTCGAAGATTGTAAAATGGTTAAAACGAGCGAAAGGTACTTATTTTTACCTAAATAAAATAATTCGTGATAAGTCGGATAAACATCCCTCCCTAAACGGAACCATCAGTGCGTGAGCCCGACTTGCTCTTGGCCGGCTTTTTATTTATGTAAGGTAACCTGCTACGGAGGTGAATGATGAGAAAAACGAAATAAAATAAAAATACAATAATAATATTGTATTAATTATTAACTCTCAGGGCTAAGACAAAATTTTCTAGTTTTTCGCATTACCTGGAAAAAAACTGGCCAAGAGCGTGTCAAGACACACACAAAAGCACAAGCCAAAGCCATATCATTTAAGTCACATCCATAGTTCAAGAATTGGTGGTTAGGTATAGAAAAATTCGAACAAATGTAGCTTTTTTTGTGTCAAACTGACTCCAACTCAGCATGATGCTGGTCGTAAACAATCAGGCCAACTATCAGGCGCGCAACTTGCTCGTATTTTCATTCAGTCACATAAAAAGTTTGTTAGAAACAGATTCTTACGTTAACATTCTGATAGCCACAATAACAATTAGGTGCTTCGTTCAAACAGCTCTAGAACGTAACATCTGATGAAAAAGATACCAAGTTCCTTCCAGAACGACCGGTACGGGAGTACTTTCCTCACACTCTCTTAACAACTTGGCAGTTTTTTGCTATCTTGGAAATTGTAATCAACTCGTGGAAACGTTGGCAAGAGGAAACAGTCGTAAAAAGTTAAATGTACGATGAAGATTGTGGTTTTTCTTCGCATTTTACAAAATGGTGTCTTGGTATGTAGGTACATGGTAATGTTAAGATGACATGATTAGATTTTTTTAACCAAAATACGGCAATTTGGGTTGCTGTCCGCCTAATGGATAGCAGTAACCGCTGCCTCAAAATGGTTCCAGTACGATCACGAAAGTTAAGCAACGTAGGGCCATTGTATAATAATATACTCCGCCAGGTATAGCACTCCCAGAAATAGTGTGACGTGGGCGTACCGCAATGATGTCATCAATGTCATGGATACACGTACACGTGCATAAGCAAGAGCAGAATAAGTAATTTACAACAAGTTCGAGAGAGATGATGATACACGAAACAATGGCGGACTCTCAATGATTTTCTGTGTTAACAGTAGCGTGAAATTATAACTCCCCAATATTCGTATATTACCTGTGGGAATCCAATAAATCAATGTGGTTTTGATAAAATTGTGTTTAATATATTCAATTCGTGCTTAACTTGCTTGAGCGGACAATCCAAATGACAATTGAAATGCTTTTTGTATTTTATAAAAAAGTTGTTTCCCAGTATCTGTGTTTGTTACAATAAAGTGGCAACTGGACAGTGACGTCATTGCGGTACAACTCCCAGTGGCAGACCTTGTTTTCTTGGATCATGCGTAGGGCGTGGTCGGTACTTGTATGGGTGACCGCCTCGGCGTGATGTTGTTTTATTACACTACCTTTTTGCAGTTTGTGGTGATAAAAAACCCTCAGTGCGCGAGCCCGACTCTCACTTGGCCAGTTCATTTAATTATTTAAACTATATTAGTAGTTGTTTGGTGAAGCTATTTTAAATTATAGATGAAAAGGTGTCCGTAAAAATGTCTGCCAAGACAAAGACAGTGTTGCTAACAGTCGTGTGAAATCAACGCACATCAAAGAGCGCGTGCCATGCCACAGATTACAGTAATAGTTGCATCCAATTGTTCGTACATACCACAGTCTTATTAATAGTTAATAGAGTACGTGCCAGAGCTTGTAGATTGTTTAGCAGTCAGTGCGTGAGTCGGAAATGTAGACAAATATAGGCAGTATGGAAAATATGCAATTTAACTCTTTAGCACAAATAATAATAATCGGGTTTTGCCTGTGCGATTGCGGATGAAGTTATCAAGACGAACAACTATCGGAAATATATCATGAAGGACGGTACGGTCGACATCTGTCGGGCATGCCACCGTCCTGGAGAGTCTCTCCGACATATAATTTCCGGTTGTTCGCATCTTGCTAACGGCGAGTACTTGCACAGGCACAACCAGGTGGCCAGGATCATCCACCAGCAACTTGCCCTTCGATATGGCCTTGTTGAGTCTGAGATGCCGTACTATAAGTACGCACCAGCGCCAGTTCTTGAAAATGGCCGTGCTTTGCTCTATTGGGACCGCTCTATCATCACGGACAGGACTATTGTCGCCAATAAGCCTGATATCGTGTTGGTCGACCGGTCCCAGCGCCGGGCAGTGCTCGTCGACATCACCATCCCACATGACGAGAACCTCGTGAAGGCCGAGAAGGACAAACTCAGCAAGTACCTTGACTTGGCTCACGAGGTTACCGCCATGTGGGATGTTGATTCGACGATCATTGTCCCGATAGTCGTTTCGGTGAACGGTCTTATAGCGAAGAGCCTCGACCAACACCTTAAGAGGCTCTCGCTAGATGGTTGGGTCAAGGGTCAGATGCAGAAGGCGGTCATCCTGGACACGGCGCGCATTGTCAGGAGGTTCCTCACTCTGCAGCCCTAACCACCGGTAGCTTGGGCCCTGCCCCGCTGCCGGCGGCACCCTAGTTTTTAAGTTTTTTATGTTTTTTATGTAATTTTTTTATTATTTATTTAATGTAAAAAACTTAAAAATTAAGATATAAAATAAATAAAGTGAATAATAATAATAAATATTCGGGACATTTTTCACACACGGTCATCTGACCCCAAACTAAGCAAAGCAATAAGTTCTAGATTCTACTAAAAAATCTAGTTTTAATATATTATTTGCATTAATCTTGCAATATAATAAACATGTTGATTAAAATGTACTGACCAAATTCCAATTAGAGTAATTTTTACACCATCTTCCTCGACAATGGCATCGATTCTGATGTACTCTAAACTAAACTAAATTTGACAGCTCTAAAATTATTGCCATCCTTCTCTCACATACTAAAATAAAAAGAGAGGCAGATAATTTTAGTCCTGTCAGATTGGTTTAGTTTAGTGAGTGGTATGACAGAATCGACGCCATTGTCCATTATATGTCATTGCGCCATTTATATGTCATGCAAACAAACTAAAAATGTTCATGAATTATTAAATCCGTGCCTCGTCTGCGCCTCGTACGGGTAACGACACGTGCCCACCACGGTCTAGCATAAATCATCCTTTATGTTGTTTTAGGGTTCCATACCTAAAAAAGGAAAAAACAGAAAACTACAGGATCACTTTGTTGTGCGTCTGTCAAGACCCTTTTTCTCAAGAACGCGTAAATGTATGTTAGCTTTTCAGCCAAAAAATCACCTTTTAAACTATTTTACACACAATTCGTTTACACTTGTTATCGCATCGAGGTTCGAGCAAAGAAAAAGGGGGAGATTACAAAGCAACCGCATCTTATATACTGTATTCGTTGACAGTTGTCAGCAGTCAACTGTCAACGAATACATATGACTGTTTCTAATACAATTCAATACACAGTTTCGTTACAATGGTGTTGCTAGTTTATATACATTAAATACAAATTGTTTAACATGTATCAAGTTAAAATTTATATCATTACTTGAGTCGATAGTTTCTTTCAGCTGTGAAAAAATTAAACTTGTAAGTCAACGCGATCAAGATATATGACCGTTATTGTCGCATATTTTTGCATATTTAGGGATTTTACAAGGGAATCAAAACCTATAGGGTACTTACTCCCCGTTGACCTAGAATCATAAAATTTGGCAAGGAGCAAGGTCTCACAGGGTCGAAGGTCGTTAATTTGAAATTATATCATTAAAAAATGTTTTGTGACTACAAACTTATATTTTGTAGTAATTTTTAAACTATCGCGATTTGAACACATGTTTGAAATGAACGTCGAGGGAAAGGTACATATTTTTAACTAAATTAAATAATACGTGATAAGTCCCGATAAACGTTTGAAACATTATATTTTGTAGTTATGTACGGAAGAACCTTATTGTCATCTGCACAGTTAAGTTTGTCTTTCAATATTTAAACTTTTTTGTTCCGTCCAACGGAACCCTCAGCGCAAGAGTCCTACTCGTACTTGTCCGTTTTTAAGGCGTTTAAGTACATTTGATCATGCACAAATTTGCCTATTAGTAAACGATTATGTAGTCTATAATACAGCACGCAGATTGAGAAGATACCTATTCACTTTGACCTTGAAAATACCGAGATTAAATCAATCAGGAAATTAGGAATCCAGCAGGTATTTCCTTCCTACTCCAAGGCCGTTACTCGTTATACGTTACCGCACAGAATACCTAACAGTTAGTAGCGGCTTATTTTGGCGCTCATCACTATTTATAAAGAAGTCAGTGGCTTGCGCCGTAAGGACAGACGGATCATTGATCATTTATATATATATAGTAGTGAAAGTGATCGTACACACAAATACTTCTTACGAAGATTTATGAGAAGTCTCTAATGATGTTGGTTTTAGGGTTAATCTCGTAAATGGAACTCTACTTTGGATTGAATTCGAAACTTCAAGTCGTTTTGGGGGTCAGATAGTGATTGAAGAAAACGAACGGTCAATAATGAAGAGGGATTGAATATGTTGTTAAGATTTTCAAACAACAGAGACCAGTGGCGGATTTACAGCAGTCTGATTAGGCTGGAGCCAAGAGCGGCAGATTTTAGAGGCGGCAAATTTGAGGCCATTTATACTTTTTTTATTTTCTTATAGAGATAAAAAGTTTTTTTTAATGTTATTATGTTTTACAATTTCCGTAATCACGTTTCGCTTTGCAACGTGAACGTTCGCTAAGTGCGTCGGTCGAATTGACTGCACGAATCTAAGAACTGACACATCAATCTCCGGTTCACAACCATACTAATTACGGGGAAAGGTGGTTATTAGGATGATAGCGCACAAATCATATAAATACAATTTCTTTGACAAAGCATTGTAATTAATATGGTTGTGAACTAGGGCATCGAATTGTAGAGGTCGGTATGGGGGCGGCAAAATTTGAATAGCCTACTGGCGGCAAATGTGTAAATCCGTCACTGACAGAGACTGCAACAGAGAGTGTTTACTAGAATTTTGAAGCCAAGTTTTCAAGGGCACGTTGGTCTTTTAGTAAAGACATTGATCTTTGTGGTTGTAAACTAAAGAATATACAAGCTGAGCTCGGTCCAAGAATTTATTTGCTCTTACGGCTGCAATAACATTGTGAAAAGCTGAATGAATTTTACTGAGGTAAAAATAGTTACAATAGTTACCTAAAGTACCTATTTTTACATTAGTAAAATAATGCGTGATAAGTCCGTAAAAGTCCCATTACAACAGTAATCGCGTGGTGGCCGAGACTAGGTTGGCGGAACCCAGGCCGACCGAGGATGAGGTGGACTGACGACATTAGAAATACTGTCGGGAACGAGTGGATGCGAATAGCGAGAGACCGGGGAGAGTGGCATAAACAAAAGGAGGCCTATACCCAGCAGTGGGTCACTCAAGGCTCATGATGATGCTGATGATGATGAAGTCCCATTAGACATTTAAAATATGTGTTCATATTTGTGCAAATCGCCAAAGTTTATAAAAGTTAGTTTTAGATATATTTTCTGCTAGGTATAAAACTTATCTCCTGCCTATAGTAGGTTATTTAAATAGAGCATTTTTTCTAAACAAGTAGAAGTAATAGATAATAATATTAGAAGAAAAAAATAATTTTTGAAACAAGCTTTTTCGATAAAAATACGTAGATAAGAAAATTTTGTCAACCATATTGGGACGTCCGCCATATTTAATTTAGTGTGACGTTATTTTATTTTTCGTATTCTTACGATCCCCAAGCCACCTACCAAGTGTGGGAATTATGGCAATACCTCTCTAAGAGCTCTTCGTCTAGCAGTGGACGTTTAATGGCTGCTGATTTTTGTGTGTGTGTGCATAAAAAATAACAGGTCCACCATCTATGGGAGTCCGCCATATTGGATTTAGAATGACGTAATTTAGATAACCATGCATTGTCATCTAAACTAAACGTGTATGTACGCAAACTTTCAGCTCAATATGTTGGGGATAACTGTTTTAAAATTCAGTTGCAAGATTTGACATACTAACAAGGCAAGTTGAACAAAAGCTTGTAAACTTAGTAACTTTTTATAGACAAATACAAGTCTTAGAGCAGTATAAAATATACATCAAAAACCTTGTCCCGTTCGACGCAGACGTTTCAAGACTTTCAAGTCTTGAAACTTCACGGCCACGTTTATTACGCTGAATACAAACAAAGGCGCTTTGTCTCTAAATAAAACTGTAAACAACTCTTCAAAATTAATGAAAACTTTGGAATTAAATCAAAACTTGCCCACATCTTGCCGTGGCGTCGTAACGGGTGATGATGGATAACCTACGAAGATATATCATTTGCGGGATATCAGTTGTAATGACGTCAAGATAGAATTTTTGAAATACACTAAATGATCTTTATTTTAGGTTTAGCATATGAAAGTTAATAGTAGGTACTATTTATACAATGCAGTCGGGTTATATTTTTTATTTTTATTTTAGTTAATAAAAAAATAAAAAATAAATAGCCTTTTATTTCCTCAACCTATAAATAAACACACCTGCATGCATTAGGGTGATTTTCTAAATGTACTTAATAGTCATTATAATATTGAAATTTGATAATTAAATAATAATCAGTGCACAGTATTAAAAATTAAGTTACAATTATTGCATAGTATTACAATAAAAAATTAAATTAAATTATATTTGATGCTAGTATTATTACAATAAAATTAGATTGCTGTTATTGCATGGTATCAAATTACAATAGAATTCACTTATAGTATTATTGTTTAATTTCAATTTATACAATGGTAGTTTAGTTATTGATTATTGATTAAAGTTATTGATTAAAGTTGAGGGCCCTTCTTCGGGTGCAGGCCTCCTCCAGAGCTTCCCAGTCTTGTCTATTCTGTGCTTTGTCCGTCCAGTTGTTCTCTGCTGTGGCGGTTACTTCATCTGCTCATCTTTCTTGTGGTCTTCCTACCATCATGTGGTCCATAATATTCAAGTTGTAGAACAAATAATAGAAAAATATACAGAGTTTAGAAAGCCACTATATATAATCTTCATCGACTATGCAAAAGCATTTGACTCAGTTGTAAGAGAACAAAATGTCCCAGAAACCTACATAAACATTCTAAAAAATGTGTACAGTAGAAGCATGGCTAGAGTTAAGTTAGACCAGTCAGGCCCTTCCTTTCAAATTTATAGAGGAGTAAAGCAAGGCGACCCTTTATCACCAAAATTGTTCATATCAATACTGGAACACATTATTAAGGATCTAGACTGGACAAGTAAAGGCATACTTATCAAAGGGAAACGGCTAAACCACCTCAGATTTGCTGATGATATCGTCTTATTCTCAGAATCAGCCAAACAAATCGAATCCATGGTAAACGAGCTCTGCGAGGCCAGCCTTACGGTTGGTCTGTAATTAAATACCTCTAAAACTAAAGTAATGACAAATAACGCTCAAATTCCTATATCAGCATGTAATTCTATACTACAATATGTAGAAGAATACACTTACTTGGGAAAAATGATATCATTCAGGAAAACCCGACACAAAGAAGAAATACAAAGGAGAATCACAAGTTTTGGAGTTATAAAGAAACCTACCAATGCGCCTCAAAAAGAACATCTTAGACACTTGCATAATGCCCTGCCTTACCTACGGCTGCCAGACTTGGATATTCAACCACCACACTAGAGAAAAAATTGAAAAATGTCAAAGAGCAATGGAAAGAAGCATCTTGAAAATCAAACTAAAAGATAGAATTAAAAGTTCAGAAATAAGAAAAAAACAGAAGTACTAGACATGCTTCAACATGCACAAAAATTAAAGTGGCGCTGGGCTGGCCATTTGACACGTACAACAGACAACAGATGGACTAAGACGGCTACCCAATGGCAAGGCCCAGGGGGAACCCAGGCAATAGAAAATTTTAGTTAGGTACTTGTTTCTTTCAGTGTCACAGTTCAGGGTAAGCAACTTATGTAATTTAAAGGAACTTGTAAACTATTACTTTTGTACACTTAATTTTATCGACCAAAAAAGAGTTATAGTTTTCGTTTTCTAAATATAATTTTGACCAATTCGGCTCAGCCTACGTAAATATTAATACGGTCAGCCAATGAAAACAAATCGGTCAAGTGCGGGCTGCATACCATCACGTGTTTTGAATGCTGCCAAAAATAATTCCTTTAAATGGCACTACTACGAAAAAATATTGTAGAAAAAATGTTAGTGGTTTCAACAAAAATACTAATTTATCTTGAAAAATCTAAGGAAAACAAAAAAAAATCGACGCCACCATCTTGTAGGTTGCAATTCCAGATCAGACAAACTTGGGAGATACATCTCAGTTCAATTATCGTTCGTGTTCAAATGGATCCGCATTGTGTCACCCACTTTTTTCAAAATACAGCTAAACCACTTAACATAAAAACTGTTAATACGGCATGCTTACAATTTTCCACGCACAGTAAGAAACTTGCAGGAACGCTAATGAACTAACTAGTAGATCACATGAAAAAAAAAAACAAAGAGCGCGAGTCCAAACAAAAAAAAATTGTAATACAAACTTATTTTTTGTGCACAATAAGGTGCTTCCTTACATACCAACTACAAAATTTAATTTTGTCATTGTAAAAGTTTTTTTTAATGATATAACTTCATATTAACAACTTTCAGACTTTTCTCTTTATATGTGCTTTGAAGATATTCTGAAAATATTTGACTTTTACAAGGTTCACTAGCTTTTTTTGTCTCATTAGGAAAAACTCACTGAATTAGTTTTTTTTTACTATGTCAAATCCATAGTCTGTAAAGTCATACTAATAATTCGACATCTAAAACTTCAACTTAGGCCTACGGGCATTGGTCTATATTTTTTTTTAGTTTCATTGCGTAAAAATAAATGTTTCTAAAAAAACTTGGTTAGCTACTAAATTGTTAAACAATGTTATTGCAGCCCTCAGTGCTAATATAAAACTTGGACAAACGCGCTGACACTTCGAAGGTACTTTGCATATTTATTGAAGAAGACCTTTCTCTTGAATCACTTGTTTCCATTTACCTATCTCATCACCCCTGTTACCTAAAGGAACTGTCTAAGCTTTATGCATGTTGTCACTTGGTCGTTTAAAAACGTGACATTTACCTAAGAGCGGTAGACCAGGAAGCCCTATCGGCTCGCAAATGACTGCAAACAAACCTGTGCATCGACCTTTCAGTCCAAAACTGTGACAAGCAGAAAATAAATCAACGAAAGAGCGGCGCAGGAACGGCCGTGCCAGAAATAAACTCTTGCGCACAGTATCGTGTTCCCGCCAGTGTCTTCCACGGTGCTTTGCCGAGCACACCACTTCTGTGATACCTATCTAGTCTAACCATTAGTGCTGCGGTCGACAATGATGACAAGTAATATAGTGCATTAACTGCTTTGTGTGGATTGGATCCCTTTTACCTTTGTTTGATGTGGCTATAATTGTGAGTATAGCTTTGTTTGTTTCAAAGCATGGACAAAGAAAGCCAATGTGTTCTTGTGTCTGATAAGTCGGTGACCCTGGCGAGGTTTCAAGAATATTTCGCTCCGATTCGACGAATGTAAATATTGTTAATTTTAATTCTTCGAAAGCTTTGGAGCTTCCTTGTTTTGGTTGTTTATTGGGCTGTTTTATAGTCTGATTCAGTGTTCAGTTTGGGTTTTCGAAGAATTGTGTTACTGTAACGTTGTGGATACTGTGACGATTTGTGCTGTACAGTTTATGCCCTTTGTATTCATTAACAAAGACTAATTTTCTCAAGTTTTTTTATTTTTTTATATCAATTTATATATATTAACTTTCTTTCAAAATGAAAACACATTATCAAAAATGAACCATACTTACCCTACAGGTAAACTGAAACGTGGTTCAATAATTTTAAATAGGTAATAAAAACAACTGAAATTAAAAATGAAACTTTAGCTATTATTGCGTTAAATTATAGGTTAAGTATTGAAATCACAATGAACTATAGCAAAGTTTTAGTAAACAAAAGTGCGTATCTTATTATGAAACTTATTTTGAATCTTATTCACGGAAAATGAAGCAGAAAATGAACATCGCTAATGACTATGCAAAACCGCAATATTTTCCCAAGTAGTAGTTAAAACGCTGAAATAGCAATATCAATCGCAATATAAACCATAATAATATCCCGGAAAATAACAAATTAAAAATATAGTTTAACAAAGTGGAAATCTCTTCCTGTGAAGTGGTTAAAAATACGCGAACCGCTGTTCGAAGCGACGCGACGCGGCGTTACGACGTAGTTCCGACACACGTGTTTACGTCACACTGGACATTTTATTGTTTTGTTGTGGTTTATTGTTGCATTGTCTAGTTTACAAAGTTGTTAGTGTGCAGAGAGTGAGCTATTTCCCACCTTGGCTTTTAAAACTTTGACAATAATTTTATTGTTTATCTAGCGGTCCGCCCCAGCTTTGCATGGGTATAGATTATAGCCCAAGTCACCCGGGGGTAGCGCAGCTTCCCAACAGTGAAATAATTTTTCAAATCGGTTCAGTAGTTTCGGAGCCTATTCAATGCAAACAAACAAACAAACAAACAATCAAACAATCAAATCTTTCCTCTTTATAATATTAGTATAGATAAATTTGAATCAACCCCGTAAAACTTGTAAGCACGTAGGTATCTTATGCATAAAAGCTTGATTAGTTAATCAGTTAAAAAAACTTATTTTATTACAAGACACATCTTTTGTTTTTTTTTTTAACGCTGATAAGTCCGCATTTGACCACCAACTCGCCTGTTGGTAAGCGACGATGTGGTCGATGATGAAGCACGCAGACTTAGAAGATACCTATTCACTCTGGCCTGGATATTGACAAACAATTTTATAAATCATATATTATCGAGCGCGTATATGCATAAGCAGGTACCAAGTTACGACAGCGTATTGTTAATTAAAAAGATTTTATTTGGCTTGCCCTGTTAGTGTACATAATATGGGATAAATGTAACAACTGTGTTTTTTTTTATTCTCTTTTTGATTCACGTTTAGTTTGAATTACAATGCATGGTTAGGTAAGGGACGTCATTCTAAATCCAATATGGCGGACTTCCAAATGGCGGACCAGTTATTTTTTAATCAGCCCCATGACATGGGTATCATATTATTATATGAAAGGGTTTGCTGAGGAAAATACGAAAACAAAACGACGTCACACTAAGTTTAATATGGCGGACGCCCCAAGATGGCGGACAAAATTTTCTTGTCTACCATCATGATATGGGTATCAAATAAAAGCGTTTGCAGTGAAGAATAAAAAAAAACTTTTAAAAGTTTATTTTTTTAATTTTTTTTTCATTCTCTAGCAGTACTAGATTCAAATAGTGTCACAAAAATGCAAATGTAATAAAAATGTGTTTTAGATGATTTCAACAAAATAATAACAAACCGCTAAGCCAAGCTTAAACCCCCAAATCCGGTAATATTGTTCCCATCTTGTGATTTCTAAGTTTGTATTCCGACTTGTTCAGAATTACCAAGTTAGGAAGAGACCGGTGTCTATTCAATATTTATCTCCCTAGTAAATATTGTACAAGTCAATACAACAAGCTTCTGTAGGAACGTGGATGAAATATAAAGTTGTTTGATTTTGAGTCTATTATTGGGATATATTTATTTTGTTGGATAGAGCCGCGTAATTTGTGTTTGAACAGAATTTTGCTAATTACAGCATGACTTGGCTTTGGGCGCTTTCCCAAAATGTGATCACATTAAGTAATATTAAAATGTCCTAAATATGTGATACTACGTGTACTTCACAGGTTTGCCCGCAAATGTCAAATTGCTCGTATTTTCTGTGGTAATGTATGTTTTTGTCTAGAGCATAATTTAAAAAGATTATGCTGTCATCAGTCGTAGGACGTCCACTGCTGGACATAGGCCTCCCCCATCGATCTCCAAAAGGGCCGATTGGATGCGGCCTGCATCCAGCGTTTCCCTGCGGTCTCTTTTAGGTCGTCTATCCATCTTGTGGGTGGACGTCCTACGCTGCGCTTACCGGTCCATGGTCTCCATTCCAGAACCTTTCGGCCCCATCGGCCATCTGTTCTGCGTGATATGTGCCCTGCCCACTGCCATTTCAACATGCTAATCTGGTGGGCTATGTCGGTGACTTTCGTTCGTCTACGGATCTCCTCATTTCGGTTCATGCTAAATTATTATTAATTATTAAGCCTTCATTCACCGAAAGCTATATAGAGAGAGTATTGATCAAACCTTTTCATTATTACACATCGGCTTCTAGTTTGTGTGTAGACGCAAAAGCTTACTGCAGTTTTTTTATTCTGCTCTGCCTTGGGATATTCTTTTCCGTTAAACTCTGGTCGTATCCTTGATTTCGTCAACCCATCTCCTGACCTGTCTTCCTTTTTTTCTTTTTAATTTCTGTCTTGGTAATCATTATTAACTTACACAGGTATAAAAAAAACCAATGACGCCAACTTTCTCCATAGACGTATTCTCACCAAAACAACAACATTATTTATTCGTTGGCGTATTTTCACCAACAACATTACCGAGGCGTATATTGAACAAAACACAAACATTACCTGTAGGCGTATTTTCTCCAACAATGCCACAATAAATTACCCATTGGCGTATTTTCGAGAAGATGTATTTTTAACAAAATTAAACATTACCTGCAGGCGTATTTTCACCAACAACGCCAAAATTACCCATAGGCGTTTTTTCGACAATACGTATTTTTAACAAAATGCAAACATTACCTGGAGGCGTATTTTTACCGACCACGCCATTTTATTCAAAGGCGTAAAATCCATTCTAGACACTATCTCAATACGAAAAAACATAATCAAAATACATTACGTCGATTAAAAAATAACAAACAGTCTCGCAAAACATCTAAATATACCCATGACGGTCTCCCACCGGGCATACGTATGGAATATCCCACGCAATAGGAATTCATTGAAGCCAAAATATTTTCGGTTCTGATCTTATCATGGAACAGTTTTAGATTTACAGCGTCTTTTCATTTTATGGGTTGAACGTTATGACAAGGTTATAGAAGCTATTTTCACCTCGTTCATTCCTTCTTCGTGTATTTAACTACCTAGAGATCAATGTAACGTTTATGAATGCGAAAATTTATTTAATTCATTGTTATAATTGTAAAAAAAACCATCACACCGAGTTAAAATGTGATTTAAATTTTGTTACATTTGGGAATTGAGCGGACCCTGTGAGGAAATATTTTATTTCTATTTTGTCCACGGAAGGTCTATGTATTGATTGTATGATGAGAGAATTGAAGAGTTAAAAAGTCAAAGATTATGTAATGAGAAAATCTCTGTTGTAGCTTGAAACAGCCTACGAAGTTATTTAGTTTTAACTTGTAATATGCTTTACTTTTTAACCGACTTCGAAACGGAGGAGGTTATCAATTCGACTGTATGTTTTTTTTTTTTTTCTTCCTTTTTTATTATAAACAAGAATAGAATAGAATAGAATAGAATAGAATAGAATAGAATTATTTATTGGCCTTATAACTAAATTGTCACATTAGGCAAGTCTTATTACAGCATAAAATTATATGGAACAATAAAATAAGTATTTTAATTTTTTAATCCTCATAATAATTAATGTCACGAAATAAATCTAAAATAATAGCTATAAAATTATTCTATTAATGTCAATTATACTATTCTGATCACATAAGAATGAAGAGAATGAGAGACAAGTTGTTCACTCTGAACTAAGACCTTGCGAACCCTATATTTTCGCAATCTCTAAACAGATTTTGATCATATTTGAACTAAAAATATATTAGAATAATCAACTTGCCTAAAAAAACTATGAAATTCGAATCAATGACACGAAAGTTATATTATCGAACAAATATACAAATACATAGAAACACTGATTTGTCCCATTAGAATCTCGAATGTCTCTTAACTCGGTCATTTACCTACTCGTCAATTATTAACAATGTATTTTTAAATATTATGAAATTAGCAAAATACCTACGTAAACTGTCTGACTGTCTGTCTACCTACAAATCATCATCGTCATAATTCTTCCAAGAACCAACGCTTCAAAGTTGGCAAGATTTGAACTGACCAAGTTAAAACAAGTTTAAATTACGCAGCAAAATAAAATCGTTTCGAAATTAATTTCAAATTTCAAACTCATGAAATGTCGTTAATACAAATACAAATACAAATACAAAAACTCTTTATTAAAACACCACAAAACAAGGATAACATAAAAATTACAACAAAAATAATATCAAGGCTTTTAACAGGCGGCCTTATCGCTTAAAGCGATCTCTTCCAGGCAACCGTGCACGGAAAGGAATTATATTTAATAATGTGTGGCCTTAACTAAAAATAAAAAAAATATAAAGTAAATACCTATGCAAATAACAACAAACAATCAATAGACTACAAATAAATATTACATACTAATACATACATATACATAGACTACATAATATAAATAACATACTACATACCTACCTACATAATTAATAAACTACATCAAAAATATTTAACATACCTACTGTTATCAAAGATATACACATGTTGATACTCACATACATTATATTTGTCACAGAAATTAGAGTCTAGATAGCAGCTATAGTGCGAGATAGTGCGCTTTTACGCGGAGTTTGAAAACGTCGAGGGAGGGGGCACGCTTTAATTATTCATTAATAATGCTTAAACTGTCTGTGTTTCGTGTTTATGTTCGCGTGAACTATAGAAGAATGCTTTTTATACAAACCAAACCCCTTTTTTAAAGGTATAAAAATGGTATTAAAAAGGTACTCCTTCTCTATTCTGTCGGTTAGCAGAAATTAATTAAGAACATTCGTTTTTATTTATTTACTTATCTAGTTCAATATGAAGTATATGTTTACTATTATTAATTATGGGCAGTCGGTGAGCTTACCATCATGCAAATGACATCGTCCTGTCACAAAAAAATCGACATCCTTTTCTAAGGGTTGTTTTGTGTTGTGCCTGTCAGTATTTAAGGGCCTCTTTTCCGACTTTTAGCAACCTTGGTCATTCTAGTTTAAGTGGGTCTATTTCCAAAGTTAGTTAAAAATTATGTTATATCAAAATTGAATGCTTTATCTAGGAACCCTCAAAGACCGAAACACGATTAAGGCTATTCCGCTCGATAGAAAAAAAGTAAGACTTATTTGCGCTTTTCTCCCTGTTTTTTTAGATTCATGCATATACCTATTTTATAAATTATGTCTGCGATATCTTGATATATAGATTTCACTATTATGAAAGGAACCGCAAAGTTATTTTTTACATAACAGCAATACTTTTCGAAAAATATAAAAAACCTCAAAAATAGAAGTTTCGAAACGCACGACTGTGTAAGCGCCATGATTTTGCTCCGCTAAATGCGACTTTAATACAATAAGCTTAGCCTTATGGTCATTTTTAGTAATAAACGTTGCTTAAAAGTGGGAAAACCTCGCCTTAATTAGTTACGGAACAGTTTGATAACGATTTATATATGAAAAATATTCTTGTTTAAAATTTTACTGGAAAACGATTGGTTTTGATCGAACCAAGTTTTAATTAGAAACTGGAATTTACTTCAATGATTATTTTGAAATGTGGTCGACCAACTTTAATTCGCGGTTTAATGGCAGCGTGAACATATCGCCTAATTGTATTTTTTTCCTAAACTTGTGTTATTTCGAGTGTTAATGTGTAGTATAGTATCAGTGGATTATTACTTATTAAGTGTTCGTAAACGTGCCAAAGTTTTCACTTACCCATACAACGAGGTCTAAAGTGTCTTTTCGTCATGTTTCCAAAACTTCATAGAAGTCTCTTGTAAAGTATCTACCATGGGGAATAGTCCAGTCTTTACTAGGGCATGACTTGGACTTGATCATGCTTTGCTTGTACTGTGACTATGACTTGCAAGACAACACTTGTAAATATTTTAATACTTAACGCTGGCAAATGTATAAGACGTGCAACGCCAAAATCATATCAAAAGGAAAGAAGAATAAAACTTGAAGTCAGGATTTAAATAAATGCTCATGGTTATTGTGGGCTAAACATGATTAATAACTTTTTGGAAAGAAACCTAACCTCAGTTTTTGATATCTCGATGAAGCTTTTCATTGCATATTTCGTAGCATACCGGTAACTTATATTTGACGGAATAAAAAAACTTTCAAAAGTTTTGCGTTGTCAATAGTACCTACTCAATGAAAATAATTCATCCTACATGCGTCAAATGGTAAATAACCTTGATCGAGTGTTTTTGTCGGTTCAAAACATCGAAACAGCCAAACAGCCAAATTCGAAACTATAAACAAAATTTATATTTTTCGTTCCGATTTTATGGATACCTATAACACACATAAAGCATTGTGTCATCATGTGTTTGATGCATATCCATAAACATTTCACAAAAACTATACCATAATTTACAGATAGAGAATTTCGTTTTGACTTAAACTGAAAAATTCAATGCAACGAATGTTAACTTTATATTTTGACGCAAACAATGGCAGAAAAAACAGTTTACAGTAAAACTGTTCATATTAATAAAGTTTTTTTTAACTCTTTGACAATGTTTTATTAATCTAATTCTGGGTGATGTTAGCCGAGGTTCATGTGCGCTTTACAATCTGACGGCACCCGGTTCGATCCACGGCCCTGAACCAATGACTTATTTAGTACTTAAACAAAATGATAAGCAGTTTCGATGCAATCGCTCAAAATCGGTGGATAAAAACATCTTGAAGGAACCGGTATGTTCAAAAACCTCAAAAGTTTAAAGACATTCACCAATATGCACTGGATGGTGAATTAGGACCCATTCTCTCTCTCTCTCTCTCTCTGGATTAGGATCTGAAACATTAGAAAACAAAGTCGATTGGAATAAAAATACTCGGGTTTTGCCTGAAACAAATAATGAGCTACGGATCCCTAAACTAAGCTGCAGCTTGTGCTTCAGGGATCTGTCCTTCCCTGCTACGTTTAGAAAGAAATGTTTCGGTCCTACTACTCCAATTTTTTGTTTTTTTCCCCACCCTAAATTAAAACCTGATAATCTGTATCTGTATACACGCGTTAAATTGATGACAGTCCTTTTTGCGCCGGGAGTTAAAAAAAAACTATTTTGTGCGTCAACAGTTCCATGTGTTTATGAGTCAAACGTCTCACATGTGATAAATTGGCAATTGTTCGAGTAGGTAACTGAACTAGTCATACCTTTTTCGAAGGTCTATGAGTCAGTAACAGTTCCTCATTATATTTCATCTAGTTGTGTAATTCCATACTATTTGGTGTCTTTCAATTCACAAATTGAAATATATTAAGGAATTGGCTCAACTCAATGTTTATTTTTCACATAATTTTGATCCTTTAAAATTTGAAGCGTATATCGTATATTTTTTATTATGTTTTTAAAGTATCACGTTAATTGGTTCACAAATGTTGGAGTAATTGTTGAATATACATAAAAACAAATAAATTATAATTTTTTAGTAAAAAATAAATGATTTCGAGGCTTTACCTACATACTTGTAGTTAAAACAGATATTGAAACTCCTCATCAAAAGTTTTGAACTACCAAAACATCATTAATTATGTATGTATTTTTGTTTTTTGTTGAATTTTTCTTGAAGCCCTAAATTTATTTTGATAAAATTAAATTATTATTATAGGTATATGACCTACCAAAAATAAACAATATCAAAATCAATTCATAATTAGCGGAGTATACGCGTAACAAACATACAAAAAAACATACTTTCGAATTGTTAACTTTCTCCTTTTGTCGGTTTAAAAACAAAACCAGCTACTATATAAAACGACTACATACGACAGCATACGTAAAGTAAAAAGTAGAAAAAATTACAGTTAAAACAGAGATTGAAAGTGCCTATCAAAACTTTTGCTAGAAACCAAAGCGTCATAAATGTTAATATTTTTTGTTTTTGTCGATTTTATTAAAACGCGTTGAATCAATTTCGATAAAACTTATACGAAACCGCCTCTATAATGTGATGTACCAATATAAAAAAAAACATCAAAATCAATTCATAATTGGCGGAGTAATTGCATTACAAGCATCCAAAAAAAATTGTGTAATTGAGAACCTTTTCCTTTTTTGAAATCGGTTAAAAATGGTACACACTGGTACCTTAGTAAAATTATACGTCAAGTTAAATTTGGTATTCGCAGCTCCCACTATCCTGTTCTGACAGATCCGGTGGTATTTATAAATAGAGACCGTCTGGCATTTCACACGATACTTCTAAACTTGTGGACTGATAGAAACATTCGATTTTAAACTCTATGATAGAAGAAATTGGGACCTTAGTGAGATCTAGGAGACATCAAATGAAATATGTAGAGGACAGAGTGAAGCAGTTGAAGTGTGAGGTTAATTTAGTAATTTAGCAGTTTGGTGTAATTTTACATTTCAAACTTTTTGTATGTAAGATGCTATTAATTGCAATTATTGAATAGTTAGATGGAAATATATTTCAAACAAGATTCAGATGAGTAGGTAGAAATTGTGGAGTATGTACGATAGAGTAATAATTATCAAGCTTATATGGCTTTTGAATACCTTGTTATTATAATAATTATACTTATCATACAATCAATTAGTTATCCATGTAAATAAAACATTAACATTATTAGAAAAGTTAAATATGGTACTGAACTAGTAAGGTATCATAAGCTTCCCTCAATTTTTTTATGACTTGCCGAAAGTGTCAAATTAAAAAAAAAAAGCTAAATTAAGCTAACCAAAGCGTTTTCTTTCCATAATTATACTAAAAAGTCGTATCGCGATAATTTTTTCGTTGGATCGTTTTTCGGCGTTATTTCGGTAAAAAATGTTTCGGCTAATAATTTTTTCGTTCTACCATCTTTCGGCGAACCGTGCTTTCTGTGTACGGTTGTATCGTTGAAAGGTGTTTCGGCGAATCGTACGTGACTCCGCGAAATGGGCAATATAGAATAATAGCATCATAAGCGAATAGCTACTTAGTCCAAACGCATATTTGAAATGCGTTTTAGGTACGCAGCGAGCAAAAGAAATGTGACTTAAATATACATAATATACTTACATATACATACATACTTAAATATATTATACTTATAGGTGAATTTAAGATACCTAAAGAAAATCACGCAAAATAAACGGATAATAATTATACTAAAAATCAACATCGCCCTGTTAGTTCAACGCTATTTTGGACAAGGTTACCGTGTCCTGAGGAAGTTTGTACAGAAGCTGTTGTTGATACTAAAACATTTTATCGTTTTACTAGCTCTGCCTTGCAGTTTCACCTGCTGTCCTGCAGGAAATACTAGGTTCACTTCCTATAAATAATAATACTAAGCAACACCAAAATACTTAGCAAGGTAAGTATTTAAGTAATGGTTTTGCTTTGTTTTATCATTAGTAAGCAAAAACAAAATACCAAAATACTTACCTATGTCAGGATTTTTGTATTCTGGTTTTGCTTTGTTTTATTATTTGCATGCAAAAACCAAAATACCCTTTGTTAGGATTTTGGTATTTCTTTTTTTATTATTAGTAAGTGAACCTAATATAAATCGTGGTAAAATACACCATTCCTGTTAGCTACTTGCTCAAGGGGTGAGCATTGCTATCCAGCGTGGTAATGGGGCCAGCATTTTGGGAACAATTCCCACTGGTAGCGGCTTAGTAGATTAGTTTATTCTATTTATTTAGTAGGTAGTTAGATTTAAGTTTGTTATTCACTGCACATAATTATATTTTTAATAGATAACTTTTTTTGTATAGTTAGGATTTTATTTGTTTACTTCTTATACAACGTTTTTTTCTGTTATATAAAAGTCGATGTGTGTATGTATGTATGTATGTTCCCTGTGGACTCCAAAATGGCTGCACAAATTTTGACGGAATTTTCACTGGTAGATAGCTGATATAAAGAGTAATCCACGTGGGTGAAACTACAAGGAGCAGCTAACCTAATACTATTTAAAAAAAACGAGTGTAACAACTGGTGGCTTTATCGCTTTATACGGGATCTCTTCCAGGCACATTTAAGCAAATAAGAAATAAAGACAGTACCAAAGTACTTTTTTTTTTTTTTTTTTTTGTTAAAGACTTCATGAGCGTGGATTCGATATCCTTTACTCGTAATATTAAACAGTTTACTTTGTCTTAATAGCGTCAAACAAGTCATAGTCGCAGTCAGAGTCAAGCTAAGTAAGTCACGGTCAAGTCGAACTCATGCCCCTGTAAAGTGGTGGAGACTTTACAAGAGGCTCCTATGGAGTTTTGGAAACAACACGAAAAGACACGTTTCATCTCGTTATATCACTTTCCCATACTCGAGCACGTTTACGAGCACTTAATGAATAATAATTCACCATTTAGTACACATTAACACTCGAAAATACACAAGTTTAGGAAAATAATCCAACGAGCCGACATGTTTTTTCCGCGTTGGCGCCAAAACCCCCACCAAAGTACTGACATTAAAGTGTTGCCAGTAGTTGGTATTATAGAGTACAATAGATAGTAAGCACCTAATTATAATCTTAAATCAGTGAAAATACTCACACCAAAGTTTTATCATAGTTATTCCTACAGTACTTCCCTAAAATAACAGCATTTTCAAAAATAACTAAGAGCTTTCTGTTATTTTAGTTTAAATTCAGAAATCCGAATAAGCTTAAGAAAACCTCCACAAAGCACACACGAGCTGTAAACATATTTTACGAGTGAAACCACGAAATATGGGTATTTTATTATGAACTATACAGTTGTTAAAACCACATTTCGTTTGTGGTTTATGTTTTAAATTGCGTGTAAAATGTTTTATTCATCTTAAAACGAATGAGAGTTTTGCAAATTTTAAAAATGCTGTTATTTACTGCAAAACAGCTTTACACAATAACGGTTTCGGCTTGACATGCATTTTTTTTTTGATATTATGGAGATCTCAGGAATGTTCAAACCAAAAATTGATTTAAAGTACACGCACTAGATATTAGGGAGCGTATCCATACTACGTGACCCAGTTTTTTTTTATTTTACCTCCTCTCGCTCTTTCGTTGACCACCCGTAGTATATGTCAAGACCCCTCTATTTTGTCACGTGGTAATTCACAAATATGGTTTAAAATTATTTAACAGAAAGCTTTAAAAATTTTTTTGGATCATATTTGTTGTTCTTAATATGGCGCTTGTCGCTTATTGTGGAATATAGCTTGCTATGCGCAAGATTTATCGCGGCCCTGTGACCGATCGTGGTATTTTGAAGACCCCCCTCCAAAGGGTCACGTAGTATAGACCTATTATATAACGGTATGTTCCCTTATAGTAATAATGTGCATTTTGACTACATTTCGTTGCTAAATTATACATTTTTATAAGTACTGTGATAGCATCTGTGGTTCTCTCTCCCCCTCATATTCATCCGTGAGAGCAAATGTGTACTGGGTTACGCGGAAAAGGTGTACTAAGCCCAAAAGGGTCCGTAGTACCCATCATAATACCTACTTTTTCTATGAGAGCAACTTTGTAATCGCGAAAAGAACCCAGGTGTTTTATAGAAAATTGACATTCACACTCGACAAAATTGGAACAGCTGATATTTTTTTGTCGATTTCAGGGTTGGTCTCATAGTAAAAATTGTTCAAAATGATGGTTACTATGGAATCTTTTCGGCTTAGTACACCCTTCCCGCGTAACCTTGTAAATATTTTAGACACTACATAAAATTATCTCATGTGAAATGTGGATGGACTTATTAGAACTAGTTGAACCGAATGACCCCGAGCTGAGACCTCGTAACCCTCATTTCAATTATTATTGTTGGTAAACAATATACATACATACATAATCAGTCTTTGATTAGTCCACTGCTGACTTAGGCCTAAGAAAGAGTGATTGGGCCATATCCACCACGCTGGCCCAGTTGCGGGTTGGTGGATCTACATACGCCATTGAGTTTCTTCTCCGTATGAACGCAGGTTTCTTCACGATGTTTTTCCTCCACAGAAAAGCCAGTGGTATGAAAAATTTGTAAATAAACTCCAAAGACCTCATTCGTATGGGTCCGGGATTTTAAGCCACGACCTCACGTTTTCAAATCTACCGGTCTTCCGAATTGGCTACCACGGACAATATGTTCCAGAAAAACTTTTTTTTTGTGGCCAGCCCCCCGATTCTACTAAACAAATTGTCTTTAAATTGTAATTGTTGCGATTTTAATTGTTAAATAACTGCCTCATATTTGCCAGTTTTTATCATTTTTTTATACTAAGTTATAATATTAGGTGGTCGTAATTTCTAGTATAAAAAAATATTTAAAACTGTCAATTTTGAGGCAATTATTTAACAATTAAAATCGCAACAATTACAATTTAAAGACAATTTCTTTAGTAGAATCGGGGCCCTGATTTTGAGCAAGAGAAGCATATGATCCATCGTAACGTTTCACTTTCTTCTTACAGATACGTAAATAAATAAAAGGCAACAATGGAGCAGTTCGAATCGCTGCTGACGTGCTGCGTGTGCCTGGACCGGTACAGGAACCCGAAGCTGCTGCCATGCCAGCACAGCTTCTGCATGGAACCGTGTATGGACGGCCTCGTCGACTACGTCAGGCGACAGGTACTAGCTTTTGTCAGCGCTTGAAACACACATAGCTCATGTCGCTCATGTATAGTGTAGCTTTTACAGCGCAGGCAAAGCCGTGAGCAAAAGCTAGTCTACACTAGTATTATAAGGAGGTTTGACCATGAGTGTAAAGTGTACAGCAGATAAACAGATAAACAGATAAACAATTTTATTGATAACAGTGTGAATAATTATAAGTCAGTCAAGAATTTCATGTTAAAAATAATAATAATCATAATTATAAATACTTCCAATTAATTAATTAATTCATAAATTATGTAAAGATTAAATTAAATTAGATTAGATTGCGTCCGTAGTTATTAGCTGAGGGATAGTATATAGATTTCTATCAGTGAAAGAATTTTTTAAAACTATTTTTGAGTAAGAACTAGCTTCGAGAAAAATACATATTATAGAGACACAATCGTGTCAAAAAATGTCCGAACAAAAACTCGGCGCACGCTACGAATTGCGCCAACTTTTGGTTAGTTAAAAGGTTACCCACGATCCGACTACAACGCCGCGCGATGCCAGAGCTACGATGACATAGCGGACACTGAACACTACGCATGCGAAGTAACGTCTAAATTGGAGTAAATATGGCATTTGAACTATATAATTGATACAATATATAATGACGCTCGGAAGTTTTTTAACTGTTTTCACTGAGAAATTGTGACTATAGGAATTGTATCTCAATGAGTACTAGAAATTATTTCCTACTAACATGCAAAGTTACAAACTTTACATCTTTATAATATTAGTGTAGATAACAAATAAAGTGCCAGAAATAAGCAATTCACCAGCATCTCAAAATATGAGTTTTAACAACCCAACAATATTTTTTGTTTTGCTTGGGACTGACAGATTTAAGTTAGCACCATAAATAAAAACGAAATTAACCTAAAAAATACACCACTTCACACAAATCACATTATTCACCTCCAATTTTTAGTATGGATGGATAAAATGACAGAATAATCACAATATAGACATTTTAACTACTACGGATCCCCAAAACAATTTTAGTCTCTACAAATTGTGCTGAATGGTGCTTATATTGTTTTTGTTCCATTCAATTCAGACATGATTTTCTCTGAGATTTTGTTTTATTAGATATTTTTGATAACATACATAAAAATTAAGTGTAAGCCAATCACTGATTATTACATTCTAACTTAAAAAAAGCATCTACTAACATATACTACGATCTTCCATTTTATCCTAATTCCATCCAAACCAGAAATATTCCATCTGAAAGCTATATTTAGCATGTAAAATGTCAGTTGGCTAGAACATTGCATTACATTTTATTACGGGCTTCATATTCTAGACTAAATGAAAACATTTAAGTGTGGTCTTCAATTGAATTTAGTACCAGAGAGTTTCCCAAAGGCAATTTTGTTCATTTAATCCATGTTTTAAGCTAGTTCTTGTCTTTTGCAGGTCAAATGTCCAGAATGTCGTGCAGAGCACCGGATCCCGTACCAAGGGGTACAAGGATTTCCCACAAACGTTACTCTGCAACGGTTTTTAGAGCTTCATGCAAATATAGCAGGGGAACTCCCAGATCCCACGGCTGGTCAGGTCATGGAAAGATGCAACGTCTGCTCGGAGAAGGCTTACTGCGCCATCTGCGCTCACTGCGACAAGAAAGTCTGTGAAGACTGCAAGTCAGCACATATGGAAGTATTGCGTAGAGAAATCTCAAGAATTAATAACCAAATTCGCCGAGGTATGAATAGGCTTCAAGATATTCTCGGCATTGTCGAACGCAACACTATAAACCTCCAAACTAATTGCACAGCAGTAGGCGGAGAGGTTGATGAAATTCACAAAAGGCTTTCAAAAGCCTTGAAAGATAGAACGGATTTCTTAAGAAACGAAGTCGATCGCTATCTTGCTACTGAACTTAGAAATCTAACGAATCTCAAAGATAATCTAGAGTTAGAATTAGGAAATATACAAAGTAATTGTGATCTCGCCGATAAGTACATAAACGATGACGTCGAATGGGAGGATACTGAATTGGTAGACACGAAAGAAATTTTCTTGAAGACAGTCGAGTTCTTGAGAAACTTCGATTATGAGGCTGGAGACTATAACCGTAGGGTTCGGTTTATCATGACTCATGATCCGAATCAACTCGTCATGCACGTCGCCAGTTACGGTGAGCTGAATATAACTCAGCCCAATGCGTATTCTGGTGGAATGCAACAAAGCCAGAGCTCTTTAGGTCTCACAAGGTCAAAGAGTGACCATCGCCTTGCGACTCAGTTCCGTCAACAAGAAGAAGCAAAGAGCTACATGGACAATGATGAGCCGTTACTTGGCGGAAGAAAGTTTGGTGAAAAACGTCCTCCACCACCGGAGAAACCAGCGAGAGACTACGGTGCTGCTGATGATTACAGTGGATACGAATCTGAACATAGACCATCTCGTAGGTTCCGCTCCAGATTTGTCAGGAGTCATCAAAACGATGATTCTGATACTGAAACAGCCACGCAAGTCGCAGCTAAAGCAGAACTAAAACAAAAAGAGAAAGAAAAAGTTACTGATACTGAAGATGCTACTCGTGGACCACTCAGTGGCATTTTCAGATTAGGTGACTGCCCGAGAGTTATGCAAAGGATATTAGATGTTGATAGCGGTAAGAAGAAAGAAAAGAAAGAACCACCTCCACCACCTCCTAAACCTGTTCAACCAGCCCCTCAACCAAGAAGTCGGCCACCAACACAAAGGCAACAGAGTGAAGATGAAATTTCTCGACTAAAGAGACAGAACAAAGAAGCAGCTACATCTCAGGAGCCTGACCGTGCCCCTCCACGCGCAGCAGAAGAAGAACGAAGTGCTGTAAACCGTAAACCACCCACACCAGCTCGGGAGGTGAGTTGGGAAGAAGAAAGAGAGTGAAAAACACAGCAGCAGTACAACGTAGAACTTAGGGAAATCATCGACACTAACAAGGAAAATTCAACACACTAACGGCAAAATACACTACACACACGATTAACTCATTCACACATATTTATATACACAAACACAGTAACATTTTGGTGCCCAAATCGAATTTCAATATATTCCTCAGGCGTCCAGTGACGGTGAATCTGATGAATCTGTTGGAACTCTGCAAAGAACTCAGCAGCAGCGAAAGACTGCTCCAGTTCCCCAAAAGCCTGCAGTGCAAAGCAGAAGAACTTCCGCCACTGAAGTTGCCACTCCACACCGTGCCGCTCCCGCCGCTCGTGCACCCAGCACAGAATCAAGTGCTTCGACCGAAAGTTCCGGCTCGGCGGTAAAACACACAGGTGCAATACTTACTATCGCAGAATTAAAAGCGAAATATAGCGTACCAACAACAACTGGAACTCGTTTATTTTCCACAGGCAATGAAAGAACAGCACCGGTGACTACAAATGGTTCAACCGGCGGTGCACAACGGGTGCAGAGTCGTTTCATCGGCTCGCAGCGTCCCACGCCCGCACCTGCACCCGCCGAGCCGGCTCACGTGGACTCTGACTCTAGCTCCGAGGAAGAGACTGATTCGTCAGAGGAGAGTGAAGAGGAGCCTGCTCCGCCACCAAGGAAGCCCGAGAGCCAAGCGATGGCACGCAGTGATATAGGACCGCTGCTGGCACGCAGCAATAACGCTCGCAATGACACCCAGGACTCTAAATCCAAAGACACCCCCGCAGCAACTCGTTACCGCACGAGACAAACATCTCAGACTGAAGAAGAGCCCGCGCCAAGGTACGGATCTTCAACCAGCAGTACAGCTAGCACGAACAGATACGGCACCAAACCGAAAGAAGAAGAAACGACATCTTCCTTCGATGATGAATCGAAGTACCCCACGGCTCGGTCGAGATACCTCGCTTTAAAAGAAAGACGCAATCGCCTCGCAAGAAGCAAAAGCAGTCACACTGGGTTCGGTGCAGGTGATGATGATGATTTAGACGAGCCTGTGTCACCGACGACAGCGTCACCGTCAGCGTACCTCGCGGCTCGCTACGGCTCCGGAGGCACTGGAGGCACGGAATTGGCTCGCAGCCGGTCTTCGCATGCACTGAAATCTCGGGAAAGCTCACCCGAAAGGCCTGCGCCAAGTGGCACCGACAAAGACGGGGCTGCGCTCAGCTCTTGGGCTAGATATTTGAAGAGCAAATATGGATCGCGGGGTAAGGAGCGAGACACGAGCGGCAGCACATCGAGTGCGTCGCGTCGCTTGTCTCTCGGGCTGCCCTTGCGCTCAGCTAACGAGCTTGCCAGTTCTGATGACGATTCAAAAAACGCGGCAGGCTCCCCCATCTCCCCTACGGCGGCTACAGCAGCGGTAGCAGGTTAGAACAACGCGTGGCGTGTATATAGGTTTGGCGCTTATGCTTAAAATGTGACTTTATAATAATTTATGATACTAATATTATTCTTTTGGTGTCAGGTTTCGCAGCAGCAGGTTCCTCCCCTAGGAGCCAGTATCTGCAGAAACGCCGTTTACAATTCAGCGTAGGGAGTCGGGGGAGCGAACCCGGTTGTTTTACATGGCCTCGTGGTATCGCTGTGGGTCCCGACAATACAATGGTCGTGGCCGATTCATCCAACCATCGAGTCCAGGTAAGAACTTTTAAAATTTTCTGCCAATTTTGAACTCAATTGAGTGTATTTTAAGTGCTAAAACGAAGCTTTACTTTTTACTACGAGTACAATCGTCGGAATCGGAAATTCCAATGATGCGAATGCATTACCAGCTAATTTTACACATTTAAGAGTGAAAATGTCGCTCAAAGCTTACGTTCATAAACAAATGCTCGGCGTTTTTACTTGACCTTGTGCCAAAAACTCTGATTTCATCGCTCTAACTGGAACGGATGGTATGCGAGGATAGTAAAACGATATTTTATGTACAAACTATAATTCATGTGATTATTAGTTTCTTTTTCAAAACATGCAATTCACTCAAAAATTATCTAAAAGTAAATCTGTATACTATGCTTAGTGGTCAACCCTTTTAGGTGACTTGAATAGTGTATTGTTAAAATAGCTGACCCGCCGTAGCAATCATTTGTAAATACCACTCGCGGTCACCCATCCGAAGAACGCTGGGATCGTCTGTTACTTAACTTTGTTGATCTATAATAATCTAATAATGCGCTAAGATTATCTTTTCAAACAAGTTTTGCTCTTTGCCGATTTTTTATTCTTATTTTTTTTTTTTCTTTGCTCATTTGATTTTACAACAATGATACTTTTCATAATAATGATTATCATCCGCAGGTGTTCGATTCCAACGGAATATTCGTGAAAGAGTTCGGTCAGTACGGAAGCGGCGAGGGAGAGTTTGATTGTCTCGCTGGCGTCGCCGTCAACCGCATCGGGCAGTATATCATCGCCGATAGATACAACCATCGCATTCAGGTCAGGATCCTATCATTCTAAATCTCCTTTGATAGAAGTAGTCTCACTAAAAATTGCAACCAACTTTTTCCTTACTTACTTAGGGTAGCCAATAGTAGTAAAGTTATATGATTATTTACGGGATATTAACCGTGGTAAGGTTGTGGAATAATCATATATCGTTAGTAATAACTTTAGTGAACAAACTGTGATAGTTTAAAACAGTGTTTTAGCCAATAGTAGTGTATTGATTCTAATGCATGCCAGTAGCTCTTTTGATACGCCAGCATTCGACAAGTAGACGGAAGTAGCACTTTGTATTTATTTTTTCGTTTTTAAGATTCCGTACGTTAAAAAGAAAAAAATAACCCTTACAGGATCACTTCGTTGTCCATCTGTCTTTCTTTTTGTCTGTCTGTCTTTCAAGACTAAAGGGAATCAAAACCTATAGGGTACTTCTCGTGATTCATAATAATGAAATTTGGCAAGAAGCACGGTATCACAGCGCATTATAAAGGAAAAAAACAGAAAGTTGTTAATTTTAAGCTACATCACCATACAAAAATGTTTTTGCTATTACAAACTTACGTTTTGTAGTTGGTATATATGGGAGCACCTGTTAGCCAACTACAAAGTTTAGTTTGACCATCAAAATTTCAACCTTTTTTCGTCTAGACTCGATTCCCGGGATGGATGAACTATCTATTTAGTTTGTACGAAACCCTCAGGGTGTGAGTCCTACTCATACTTGTCTGATTTTTTTTTAATGACAGGCTACAAAAATATCATAATCATATTTTCGTAGCAAATTCAACTTACGTAGCTTTAAATAAGTACAAAACAAATATTTTGCAAAAAAAAATTACATCACAATATACCACCTACGAAAATAAAATGAACTATATTGTAATCTATACTATGTTCATAGTTAGTACCTACAAATGATGACTAATACTTTTTTGTTACCTCATAAAAAAGCTGATCATAAATAGAGCAAGCACATCAACAAAAACAAAATTAAAATTAGTTGAAAAATAAATAAGATATAAAATACAAATACAAATTACAAAATTTATTTATTGTTATATAAGAAGCACAAAATACAGGTAGAATCCCTGCCTGCTGCGTTAGCGTGAGCTGTGTTGCAGCAGACAGTGTCTTCCCCAAAACTGGGAACAGTAACAATTATATATAACTTAAATTAAATATTAATTAAAAACACATACCTTAAGCATAAGCATATTAATTTAATTTAATTTCATGCTAGACAGAGAGCGCACTATACTATATACGTGACGTCACGGCTCAGGAGCGCCATACAAATGCTATACTAACACACGCTTTGCGAGAAAGGGATATAACATCCCCTCTCTATCCCCACCTAAAACTTTAAACACTCATATCTCAGAGATTTATCAGCCAATTTAAATTATTTTTCAGTATGTGTAATGTATTTACTTATATTCATCGCTAAGCTGGTTATTTGTAATAAATTAAAAATTAGGAATCATGCCTATTTCGATAAACAGTCTTGCCTGTATCAATCTCAAAAAGAGCACAACAAGAATCCAGGGCCGAGTGACAAATGGAATCATTTATCCCATTCCTACCCTTTCTAGCAGATCCAGTTTCTTTGAGAGACGTTGGAGCCCTTTTCCAGTCTGTTATGAAATCCTTCGTAAGTAACGTATGTAGTGCAAAAGCTTGTTGCGGCTGAAATAAAGTTACACTGGTTTACAGAGAAAGGCTCTTTTACGGTGATGAAAAGTGCGTTCCAAGATTTTGGGTTGAGAAATGGCAAGTCCTAACGGAGAATGCACTTCGTTTTAATCAATATGAAGAGAGGCTTAAACATCTTTTGAGAAAAAGAAACAGGTGAAATTATTATCGCTTTGAACGTGTGGCCAGCTTTAGTGTCAGCGTTTTTAGGCCGCCTGAAATCCTCTTATATGGCTGTGTGGTCGTTGTTATAGGACGGAAAATCAGAAGACATCGTAAACGTGTTAGAGAAAAAAGCTGTTTTATTAAAAAACAATATCTTAATGTTCGTAATGTAATGCAAATAAAATATCAGCTGACGCTAGAGGTCTACTAGTGCTAACAGACGCTCGAACGCGGCTGACGGACCACCGTCCAACCAACGGGAGAGAAAGAGTGAGAATATCATATATTTCCCTCTCTTTCTCTCCTATTGGTCAGACGGCGTTCGAGCGTCTGTTAGCGCTATTAGAATGATCTGCGTCGCGCTGCGCCGCGCCGCGTGCTAGCTGGACGCTTTACATTGCTGGTTTGTTGAATTCTAAACCACATAAATAACGCTTATGCCCGTTTTCACTAGGAGTCGCCTAATTCAGTACGCTTAGTCCCAGATTTGATAGTTTACGAAAACGTAATTGCGTAATCGGCGGTATTGATTGCTTCACTCTAATACGAAAAAAAAATATCGAATACCTTTAGCCCAGTAATGTATGGGACAATACGAAAACGAAAAAAGTTATCGAATACTACCAAAACTTCTACTAAGGGTACAGATGCCTAATTATTTAGGAGTTGCCTAGAGCAAAAAACATTCCACCTAACTTTAGGTAATAATAGTGACGTTAGACGTCACCTAAAGTTACGACACCGATTTGGGGGTGCACTAATTATAGGCAACTCTTGCTCACTCCCATCAAAATCATAATATATTTAGTTATTTTACTGGCATCTCGTAACTTCGGAGTAGCCTATTAAAAATATATTTTATTAGTGAAAACGGGCATAAAACAAGTACATAGCGTAACGTATAAGGTAAATGGTCCTTGGTATTCCATTGTGTTTCGGTAGTATAATAGTAACGTTTTGACTTTGGGAGTGTTTCCCTTACACCCGGTAGGTAAATTGACTTTCTGTCGTTACCTACTTTCAATAATCCTATAGAACGTCAAAGAAACCCCTAGACTACGTCTATTTCCCGAATGAAACAGAGACAACTGACTGACACTAATGAATTACGGCCAAGACAAGCGGCCAGAATACAAATACTGTCCACTGGGACTTGCCTACCGGTACCGAATGAGCAGACATTGGAAATTGACAGATGTACTACTTTACAATCATGGGTGTTTGATGACATGAAAATGCACTAGATGGCGCTAGTACCGCCTAATTTAGCATGCGTTTTGTAATTTCATAAAATGAAACTAGATGGCGTTAGTAAAAGACTAACATTAGCAAACGATTTGCACGCGGAATTATTACGTAATAGCCTGTAAACCTAAGTTTTTTTTTTATATTTTATTTCTTGAGCACGGATTCAAAGTCCTTGAGTTGGAATAGTAAAGAGTTTGACAAGGTATTAAAATACGTCAAACAAGTCATAGTCACTGTTGGAGTCAACTTAGGGTCAAGTCCAAGTCATGCCCAAGTAAAGTGATGGATACTTTACTAGGCTTCTGTGGAGTTTTGCAACATCACAAAATACATGTTTTACCTCATTATTTAACCTCTGTGACATCATAGCTGCCAAAAAGATTTTTTTTTAAGGTGACTTGATTCCTACACTCGAGAATGTCAAGATCACTCAATAAAAAAAGAATCCACCATTATTACGCGTTAACACTCGAAATAACACAAGTTTGGAAAAAATAATACAATGAGGCGACATGTCTTTATTCACGTTGGCGGTTTAACTCAGACTTGCCTCTCTGCAGTACAATATTCTGTGCTGAGATACTAGCAAATACCTATTGAGAGGGTTCTGTGACAGGACTATAGTTAGGAGTTACGGAACTAGTATAAAGCATTGGTTACATTTGTATTGTGACAGAATTGCATGATTGGAAGTATTTATAGGTAGCGGGTAAAGTCATGATCTTGTAATTACTTTTGTTGGAGATCGATGGGGGAGGCCTATGTCCAGCAGTGGACCTCCTATGGCTGAAATGATAATGATGATGATAAAATTAAAAAACCATCATATACAATACGAAAGTTTGTTTTTAAATAAAAGTTTGTTGAACTGAACCGCCAGAGGATGGGCCGTAGCATTTTCCTACTGCAAGGTGAACGCTTTGCGATCTCCAAGCCGCCTAGAGCGCCAAGCGTGAAGTATAAGCGTTGCTATCGTTGATGGAGTGGAATTCTAAGGGGAAGACCTATGTTCAGCAATATACGTCTTTGGGCTGATGATAATGATGATGAAGAAACTGAAAATGTATGTTGATTTTCTCTTGTTTTTACTCAATAAATGCTGTTTTTTGCGCAGGTATTCGACCCAGCAGGTCGTTTCCTTCGTTCTTTCGGAAGCCAGGGCACTGGCGACGGCAAATTCAACTACCCGTGGGGCATTACCACGGACGCGCTCGGATTTATTTACGTGTGTGACAAGGAAAACCATAGAGTGCAGGTAAATCATAAATCTTTCTCTATAGGTTTAGTCCCAGATTTGATAGTTTTCAAAACTTTTTTAGTTTACGTATTGTTCCAAAACGTATTGTACCAACCCGCACTGGGCCACCGTGGTGGATATGGCCCAATCACCCTTTCGGGGGTAGGCTAAAAGTCCAGCAGTGGACTGTTAAAAGGCTGATTATGATGATGATGATGATTGTTCCATACATTTTAGTAAAGCGCCTCCAGCGGAAACGCGGAGGAACTAAAATCGTTAGTAATTGGCGGTATTGATTGCTTCACTCTAATACGAAAAAAAGTTTTCGAATACCTTTCAGCCCAGCAATGTATGGAACAATACGTAAACGAAAAAAGTTATCGAAAATTATCAAATCTGGGACTAAGCCTACCGGCAATTTTGTTGGTATATTGGTTTTGACCTTGGATTGGTTGCATAATTTGATTTGGATGTAAAAGGCAGGCTGTCGTTCAGTGTGGAGGTTGGAGGTTATGGCCTATGTTCAGCAGTGGACATCTTCGGGCTGATAATAATGATGATGAACAGTAATTTGATATGAAAATGAAATCTTTTGTGGAGCGAATGAAAGACGAGATTGTGAGTTGATATCATTAGGCCTAGCTGGCGTTAGGGACGCTGAAAATTTAATTATTATTTAGTATGTAATGCTGTCAGGCCGCCCTGACAAATTTTGAGAAACAGTATGGAGCGTGGCACAGAAAAGTTTTTTTTATTTGTTTAAATTACAGCGGCTGTCAAGGCATTTTTGTAAAAAATTTATTGTACCCACATAAACAAAACTTCAGTCATTCGAAATCAGTTAGCAACTGTGATGCGGAGTTAGACGCGATGATCTAAATAAGAATGTTCAATCAAGGTTCACTCTTAATGCCCGGTAACAGATTATCGGTACTTATCTATACTATCTATACTAATATTATAAAGAGGAAAGATTTGATTGCTTGTTTGTTTGTTTGTTTGTTTGCATTGAATAGGAAACTCCGAAACTACTGAACCAATTTGAAAAATTCTTTCACTGTTGGGAAGCTATACTATCCGCGGGTAACATAAGCTATATTACATTTTTTTTAAATAGGGATCCCTACTAAAACTCCAATAATATAACCCAAGGTGTAAAAAAATAAGACTTACTCCGGTGCGAAGCCGGGGTGCGTTGCTAGTCATAGATATAACGAGCGGCAGTACAAACAAGCAGCAGTACAAACAAGTGACCATATTTGATCAAAAAAATCCCAAGTGGAGCTATTACAACATAGTTCTTCAATTCTCAGGTATTCCAATCCGACGGCACGTTCGTGGGCAAATTCGGCTCATTTGGCTCCAAGCTGGGTCAACTCGAGCATCCCCACTACATAGCTGTATCAAGCACAAACCGAGTCCTGGTCTCCGACTCGAACAACCACAGGATCCAGGTGTTCGACGTGAATGGACGGGTGCTGTCCTCGTTCGGAGAGGAAGGATCTGAGGATGGCCAGTTCAAATTCCCAAGGTCAGTTATATTCAACTCACAGAACTGTCATTCCCAAGGTCAGTTATATTCAACTCCCAGAACTGCCAGAGTGGGCACACAAAAAACTGACACCCCTTCATGGTTAACATTCTGAATACCCGTAAGAAGCGCTTTGACTCTATTTTTATATTACGAAATGCTAGTGTGTTTTATGGGCTGCCTGAATGGGTATTCCTTGATAGTTACAATCTGGGAGTCTTCATATCACGAGTGAATCGGTTTCTTCTAGCCAAGCGTGCTCCATCGTAGACCGCATCATCACCGAGTTGGCGGTCAAACGCAAACCAATTACAAAGAAAGTGCTGGAGCGTTGGTCCAGAGTATTTCCTTTCAAACGCAGATTTTAAATGTATTTGCCTTCATATAGATAATTCTCTCATAAGTGGTTTGAGAACATGGCAGCTCAGTGGTTGGCAGAGGCCGCAGTGTGAGTTTAAAATTCCTACAGTGTCTTTGTAGTTGAGGTCGACGGAAACATTAAATGCGATTTTGCTAAGTTGGAATCGGTTTGTGGAGAAAAATAATTTGTAATGTGTGTGTTTTATCATATTTTTTTATAAATATTTTCATCCTGACCTGGGTATGTCATAAAACTGCGACCAGAACCACCGAAGGGTGGGCAGCAGCATCCTATTAGTAAACGGTGAACGTACTGCGATACCCAAGCCACCTGCCAAGCGTGGGGATTATGGCAACACCTCTCTCTAAGAGGGAGGCCTTTGTCCAGCAGTGGACGTTTACTGGCGGATTATGTGATGTTCTTGTCCGTAAAATAAAGTCTGTCTTGTGTTTAAAATAATTTTATTACTTTAATAAAACTAAATTAATATTTTATATGGTTTTAAAAGTAAGAAAAATTGCCCGGAAAATTGGGAAATACAGTTAAAAAATATATTTTCAAACCATAATTCAAACAGATTTATTTTAGTGTGCCGTCTTGGCAAAACTTCAACAAATATTTCGATTCTGTTAAAACTACCACTATAACTTGTAGCATGGCCAAAGCCAAGTTAAGCGTGATAAAAGCCAGTTGCAAATTATGCTGCCCTTAAGGGCTTTAGATCAGGATTGCAAATTTTGTCTCCAACATTTTTACGACACCCCAGCCCTTTCCCATTTTAAGCTTTCAAAATATAACGACTCCACAACTCCAAAAATCATTTCGAAATTGCATTTCTTGCCATTCGCATGGAAATTTCCGTCATAAAAACTTAGAGTAGCTTTTCAAGATTGTACATTGAAATCTACAAATTCACTTTCTAGAACCATGTCACAGTAACAATAGTCAAACCTTGTAACAATATTCTTATTGTTTTAATCATTTTCACTATGACATGGGTACAAAGTATAAAGACAAACTTGGCATTGCCCATAACTTTATAACCGATGGCTCCATAAACTGTGGTCTCGTCGAATATCGCTTAACTGCCGCTTAAGCTTGGAACTTAGACCAGATATTTACGTAGTGGTCGCTCTAGGAATGCTTTGTGTTATCGGACCATGTTGTAATGACTTTGACACGGGTTCCTCGATAAAAGGCCATCAATGGCTAATTTAGATGACGCTTTTGGGTTTAGTTTGACATGGTACTATCTATGAATTCTGTTTTTTGTTTCTTATTTCTTTTAGTGAAAGGCTTGCGTTTTGCCTCCAACTCGCCTGATGTTAAGCGATGATGTGGTCTACGATGGAACACGCTTGCCTAGAAGAAATCGATTCACTCGTGATTTGAAGACACCCAGATTGTAACTATCGGGGAACACCCATTTAGGCAGCGCATACCACAGACTAGCAGTTCGCACAATAAAAGAGGAAGCACTTCTTCAAGCAATTCATACGAGTTTTTGGAATATCAATCATAAAACGGTGCCCTGCAAGCCCAGCTTGTCCCCTTGGTAAAATACACGAAGATCATTGGTAGACAGGACCGATTTAAGTAATTATGTAGTTACGTGTGTGTTGCCAGTGATGAAATACGGCAGTGAAACGAGGTCTCTTACTATGGGCCTCATAAGCAAGCTTAAAGTCGCACAACAAGCTATGGAGATGGCTATGCTCGGGGTTTCTCTACGAGATCGAATCAGAAATGAGAAGATCCGTAGACGAACGAAGGTTACCGACATAGCCCACCGGATTAGCAAGTTGAAGTGGCAGAAGGCAGGGAACATAGCACGCAACAGATGGCCGATGGGGCCGAAAGGTTCTCGAATAGAGACCACGGACCGGTAAGCGTAGCGTAGGACGTCCACTCACGAGGTGGACAGACAATCTAAAAGAGACCGCAGGGAAACGCAACAAACGCATGCAGGCTGCTTCCAACCGGCCCTTTGATCGATGGGGGAGGCCTAAGTCCAGCAGTGGACGTCTACGGCTGAAATGATGATGTGGTTACGTAAAACCTAGTAAGAGTAAACTAGTTACAACTAGTGTAACGCACTGAGCTTCATAATAAATACAACAATGTTTTATTTATGAAAGCACCAGACAATGCATAATTTAGACGTACCTTGGCCGAGTTTTCGTCATAAAACTGTCTCTCATTTGACCTGAATTCATCAACTCAATACCGAGATTTTAATAGCTTTATCTTGTAGTAAAATAACAAACATTTTGTATTCAAATATATTAAAATATATCTCTCGCTGTTTCAAGATTTGTTTTCGAAATTGAACAAGTTCTGTGAACATTTTGTGTTTTTGAATTTTCGTAAGCAAACCACAACTTGTAAGATAAGCACTAAAATTCAAGTTTTTTTAATACTGCTGATTTGAGAAGACAGCTGTATTTTTCTAAAGCTATGCCTGTAAGTTATTGACTTGTATCACAAATTCAGACAAACTTCTTGCTTGTACCTACATTTTTAATTTTATTTTATTTAAGGATCAACAAACAGTTTACAACAAAATATTAAATTACAGAACTACACAGAAAAATAGTTGAAACACATACAAACACATATAAACATTAAATTTGTTTTCTGATAATGATAACAATAATCTAATATATTTTAAGAATCTAATCAAATTTCAATTTAAATTTGGCTATGCAGGGCTGAGGATTGAAGTGGGTGCTGTCAGATTGTAAAGTGCACATGATACTGCTCGTCCACAATCGTCATATATATTTACTATCAATGACAATATATTGTTTACTTTAAAAGTATTTCAAAATTGGTTCTTATCTTTTTCCAGGGGTGTAGCCGTAGACGACCAAGGCTACATCGTGGTGGCTGACTCTGGCAACAACCGCATCCAGATCTTCCACCCTGACGGCACCTTCCTTCGTGCTTTCGGATCCTGGGGATCAGGAGACGGAGAGTTCAAGGGGCTGGAGGGCATAGCTGTCATGTCTGGCGGGAACATTATCGTCTGCGATAGGGAGAACCATAGAGTTCAAGTGTTTTAAGGTGAGATCCTGATGAGTTGGTTGAAAGAGTGAGTTGTGGGCTATAAGGAGAGGGCATCTATAGCAATATTATAAAGAGCAAAAAAATTTGATTATTTGTTTTGCATTGAATAGGCTCCGAAGCTACCGAACCGATTTGAAAATTTCTTTCACTGTTGGGAAGCTACACTATCCCTGGGTGACATAGGTTATATTTTTTTTAAACACCGACCCTCCTTCCTCTAACTCCAATAATGTCCAATCCCATGGCATGTAACCCAAGGTGTAAAAAAAATAAGACTTACACTCATGCGAAGCCGGGGTGCGTTTCTAGTCTATACTAATATTATAAAGAGGAAAGATTTGATTGTTTGTTTGTTTGTTTGCATTGAATAGGCTCCGAAACTACTGAACCGATTTTAAAATTTCTTTCACTGTTGGGAAGCTACACTATCCCCGGGAAACATAGGCTACCTTATATTTTAAAAAAATAATAGGGATCCTTACTACTAAGACTTGTACTTCTAAAACAGGACAACGTCTGTCAAGGTCAGCTAGTATAATATAATTATACGAGTGTGTAGTGGAAAAAAAATAACATGAATTGCTATCCGCTTAATGCATGTGCTTTTTTTTTTACGCGGTTTCAGTGTTTCTTGCTAAAAATTGTTCACAACGATGATTATAACAGACCCTTTTCGTTTAGCATACCCTTTTATGTAACCCGATATTTTTTTTAATAGTTGTTGGAACTGAACAACCATAAATTGATAGTTTAAATAAGAATTTATGCATCATTTAAAAATATTAATACTTTTTTTTTGTAAAATTATCTCTATGTGTAACGGGTATAACTATGTGTTCTTAAAGTTTGAATTTTAATTTATTTATTGCTTCATTAATTGATTAATTTGATAGCCCCGTTGGCCCAGTTGGTAGTGAGCCTGCCTTCTGCGCTTGGGGGCGTGGGTTCGATTCCCACCTAGGACAAACATTCATGTGATGAACGTTTGTGTTTGTTCTATATCTGGATGTTAATATTTATTTTAGTATGTATTTAAAAATATGTATGTATGTATATCAGTCTCTAGCAGCCATATCACAAGCTTTGCTTAGTTTGGGGTGTGCAAAAATGTCCCGAATATTTATTTATATATTTTATTTGTCATCGCCATTGTCATTATCTTCAGATAATTGTGTCAACACAATTTCATTATCATTATAATTCTTGTTATTTTTATTTTGGGTTGATATTGTTTTTATGTACTAGTGTAAAATAGGACAAAAAATAGAGTGAATAGAGTCCTCAAAGGTAGGCAACGCACTGACAATGCCCCGGGTATTGTAGGTGTCTATAGGTGGCGGTGACCACTTACCATCAGGTGGCCCGTTGCTTGTTTGCCACTTATTCTATATAAAAATAAAAAAAAACTTTTTCCTCCAAACTTTTTTCTGTTTTGGAACTACATTTACACGACCGTCTCAAATATAGTATATTTTCTACATTCACGAATAATTGCTATCACTGGATAATTTTTCAGAGCCGATTCTTCGTTTCAATTCTTGAATAATTGAGATTATTCGTACCCCTTTTACTCTGTCAGTGAGATAAATGGGTACAGAAACAATTGCCTGAAAAAAAAACTTATTAATTTTAATGGTTTATTTCATGATCTTATTCTATCAAGATAAAATATTTAGAATGTGTTCTGAGCACAATGGTACATCTAGAAATATAATCAATATTAATACATCTCTTTATTCCTTTTTTCAGATCGCTTCGCAAGTCAACTGAAGTCACTTGACGCGATGGAGTTTTTATACCAAAGCCAAGATTAATATAATAACAATATCTGTTAATTTTATGTGAAATCTTTTTGTACATTATGTTATTCATTTTTACATCTGATCAGCTGTAAATTCACATTTTTATTAAATAAACTGTTTTCAATATTTGTAATGTTGTTATTATTTGCCTACCTTGGTTGGTGAATTGCTTGTAGGCTTAGAATAACTACACAAAGAAACCAAGTACATTCGCTAAATTTAAGCCATTCAAATGGTAAAACACTGTTTTAAACTATCACGGTTTTTAACGATCATTCCACAACCTTACCACGGTAAATATCTCGTAAATAATCATTCAAATGGTGTCATATATGGCTCCAAAAAAATATAAAAAATTTGCTATGACAATTTGCGCGGTGAAATCGTACCACAACAAATCAGAAAACCAGCATAAGAGTTATGGTGTGACATTCCACAGGTAATCCATTAATGTTCTTGTTTAAATCGTTTGAAATACCAATCGAAACGTAAGCTACAAAGCGAATTCGTAGCTTACGTTTTGAGAAGGCGTTGTTTGGAAACCTACCTTCTCTGAGTAGTTATTCTAAGCTTGTAGGCGTACAATATTCATCTTCTTAGTCGTTTCGCTCTTGGCAGAGTGGTCGTGGTCGTCATGTAGTATTGGACGGGGCAGATAGGATGCGCTTCACGATGTCTCGCCATCTCTCTCTGCTGGAGGTCATCCTGCTGCACTCGTTTAAGGGACCACCCACTGCAGACTTGATCTGGTCGGTCCATCGCATGGGTGACCTCCCGCGCGGTCTAGTGCCTTCCACCTTTGCCTGTACAACGAGGCGTTCTATGGACTGATAGTCTATTATCAATATTCATAGCCCAATAAATATAAAGTACTGAATTGAAAATTTAAACCACTAGATTACTTGGTAGGTACAAAGAACTGTAGGTATTAATTAAGTCGTGACTTTGTGATAAGTAGAATGGTAGGCAGTGTCGTGAAAATTATAGTCTAAGGTTCCAAGGTTATTAATTATTTAGGCACTAAAATAGTTCTGTTGATTTCTATCTGGAATAATGTTAATTAAAGTGACTGGATAAAATAGTCAAAAGGGAACGTTATAAGACGGTGAAATTGGGGACTACAATAAAATTTGTCACCTCCGACATTTTTGCCACCCTTCTCTTACAATAAATATTGATACAAAAGAAGTCGCAAATAGCTTCATTCCTGTTAGAATCCTACCAACTTTTCGAGATATCTTGATTAATAAGGGAGTAGTAATTTTAGTTTTTTTTTAAATACATTTTTAGTTGACATGCTGTGTATCCTTTCATCATCATCATCAGCCAGAAGACGTCCACTGCTGAACATAGGCCTCCCCCTTTAACCTCCACACTGAACGACAGCCTGCCTTTTGCATCCACTGGATGCTAGCGACTCTTACTATGTCGTCGGTCCATCTAGTGGGAGGCCTACCTACGCTGCGTCTTCCGGTTCGTGGTCTCCACTCAAGAACCTTTCTTCCCCATCGGTTATCGGTTCTCCGAGCAATGTGGCCTGCCCATTGCCACTTCAGCTTGCAAATTTTAACTTGTGTATCCTTTAGATACTATATGAAATTTGTACCGTTTTTACTTTTGTGTGTACCGTTAGCTTGTTTACTACTTGCATAAAAAAACTCTAAGCGCGCAGTATTGAACCTCACAAAAGATTTGAGTCACGTACTATCTCAGATTGTTGTTTCAGTCGCATGGTAGAGACAAGGCTGGTAGGCGTACCGGGAAGCGCTACTACTTTGTGTTGAGCGCTCGAGGAAAGCAACACCTTTACTTCACTACCTCTTTTAGAGTTGGGGCGAACTGACAATTTTATGGATTGTTACAGTTTCAAAACGAAACATTTTTATGCTTCGAAAAACTTAAAAAAAGACGTTACGGCTAAAATGTATTACTTTATGGACTCGTACTATTAAGAATATCCTAAAAACCTGATGTTGAAAAAACTTGGTGAGAATGTTGCGCGATACAATACCCTGAGTCGCGCTACACCGACCATTTTACCTAAGCCCTGCCTACTGGGAAATCATTGCATCAGCTCATCTGTCTCTAAGTGATAACGATTGACAATGATTGAACAGCGTCGACTGACTACTGATCGGTTTTTCTTTCGAAAATTGGCCTCGAGCGGATTTTTGATTCAGCCTGATCGTTTGCTAATCAGTGAGAGAAGCGTATTCATATTATACAAGTTGATTTGATTTTTAGCATTTTACGACACAGTTGCTTGTGACTTAAATATTTTTAAGAATATAAATTAACAGAAGAATTTAAATCAGATGATGGGTGATGTGTGTTATGACATTTTCTAAACTTTTTAATGCATAATTATTGACGAGATAAGCAATTCACTCGCCTAATGGTAAGCGACATGCCCACCCCTTTATTATTTTCATCTAAACATCATCATAATTATCAGCCTATCATGTTCCCACTGCTGGGATAAAGGCTTTCTCTCAGAGAGAGAGAGAGAAGATGGGCACTTATCCACCATGCTGGTCCAGTGCATGTTAGTAAATGTCATTATGTCTTTGAACTTTTGAGGTTACACTGGTTTTCTCACAGGGAAAACATTTCCTTCGCCGTTTTTGAGCATTGGCATCGAAACTGTACATAATTTAAGTATTAAATAAGTCATTGGAAAGGGCCGAGGATCGAACCGGGTGCCATCAGATTGTAAAGCGCTCGTGTTTTTGCGAGTAGGTGAGTGAGAGGGTCGGTAATGTTAACGTTATCGCGCGCAGATTGTTCCAAGATTTAAAATGGCATCTACGTTAAATTTTTTTTTTCTCTCGATATTCTAGTATAAGTAAAATGGTAGAAACACATGGTACACACACACACACATGCACATGGTACATTAGGCCTGTACGTTGCATGCGAGTAGGTGGGTGAGAGGGTCGGTAATGTTAACGTTATCGCGCGCAGGTTGTTCCAAGAATTAAAATGGCATTTACGTTTAAATTTTTTTTGTCTCAATATTCTATTCCACCTTTTCGCCGAGTCGTATTGTGATCGATCGATCGACGTAATTTTTTTAAGAACGGCGTTTAATATTTTACGAACATTATGACTCGTCGTTCTATACAAAATGTAGTCTAAAAATTAAAAAATATCCCATCTTTTGACTCGTTCGCGGGCCGGATCAGGAACATTGGCGGGCCGCATTGTGGCCCACGGGCCGTATGTTGGACACCCCTGCTCTAAAGTAACACGAGATACTACTTCACCAGGTGCATAGCAATGTTGGCAGTCTTATTATAATAAATCACATGTTTTACCATTTTATTCTGCCTAATGTTGCCATATATCACAACATTTGAATATTTTATAAATTAAGCACCACGTTTCAACGCAATGTATGACAAATTCCATATTTTTAACTGGTAATTTCTTTTATGACATCATAAATCTTGTAGTTTTACTCACGTGTTACGCTTTTGTATCAATGATAATGAAAACTTTAGAGATATATTATCATCATCATCACCATCAGCCAGAAGACGAACATAGCAACATAACTGAACATAGACCATCTGCATCCGCTGGATGTCCACGACCCTCACGATGTCGTCTGTCCATCTAGTGGGAGGCCTACCTACGCTGCGTTTTCCGGTACATGGTCTACACTCAAGAACCTTTCTTCCCCATCGGTTATTGTTTCCTCGAGCGATGTGGCCTGCCCATTGCCATAGCTCTCTCCATTTCCACTGTACCACTGAGTTTTTCCAAAAGGTCAGCAGTTTAGATGGATATCATACATAATTTCGAATTATAATTCTGATTAATAATATAATTTAATGTTGTTGGTCTGAAAGAATAAAGAACGCGCTCGGCTCGCGATCTCTTTCGCGCTTTTCGACGTTTTAGAAGATGAAAAATGACTGAGAGAATTTAAAAAGACGATTGGGCATTACCTTTAAAATAACATTGCAAATAGTATATAAAAAGCATATTTCGTTTTGATATTTTAGAGGTGGTGGGGGACAGAAAATACTACATTTTCATATATAATACCAAATTTTTTTTGCTGCATAGGCAATGCAAACATCATTGTATTTTGCAATGGTATTTTAAAAGATCGGGTTTTTTAAATTATCACTCAGTTATTTTCTTATCTTAAAAGTACGAAAAAGATAGCCTAGAGTTTAGCTGTTGATCACTAACTGTGATGAACGTAACGAGTCGTAACGAAATAAGTCTTCTAGGCAAAGTACATCTATCTGTCCTAAGCATACATAGTTTTAGAGTGTGATACAGATCAATGTAGTGTGTGTGAAAATGTACATTTAATGTTATTTTAAAATTATTGCATTATTGTTTTGTACGTTATTGAACGAATGAAAATGGTATGATAGCAGATAGGTGTACTTTTCAGCTCATCATTTCAGCCATGAGACGTCCACTGCTGGCCATAGGCCACCCCTATCGATCTCTAAAAGGGCCGGTTGGAAGCGGCCTGTATCCAGCGTTTCTCTGCGGTCTCTTTTAGGTCGTCTGTCCATCTTATGGGTGGACGTTCTACGCTGCGCTTACCGGTCCGTGGTCTACATTCGAGAACCTTTCTGCCCTATCAGCCATGTGTTCTGCATGATATGTGCCCTGCCCACTGCCACTTCAACTTGCTTATCCGGTTTTTCATCTAAATATTCAAGAACAGCAAAACCTATTGGCGCGCTCCTATGACGCGCTCGAAATTAACTGTCACCTTCACACTCCTGATATTTCTAATAAGAAAAGAGAGATAGAGGCCATGATAACTTCAAACGCAGGAGAATATGAATAAAGGTAAGTATTTTATTTATATTACACGGGAATTACTCACGTAAGATTAAGCCGGTCACTCCGACTATAGTTTCAACCGCATTAGGCAGTCTTTTTCAAGGTGAATGCGCGCGCGCGGCTGCGTCACGCTTGGCACTACGGACCGCCGCGCGGCGCGCACGTGATGTCAACGGCAGCTGATCTGGTGCGGGGGTGGGGGTGCGTAGAGAAATATGCTGCGACGGCGCACACCGGAACTCTTCCTTACTCGAATCTTCCTGTGTGTCAGGAATATTCCAGCAGGCGGAGCTCACCACGTTGCCACCAATCCCACGGTCACTCCCACGAACTCCATGACGGACACGGTCTCCAAGTCGGTTCCCGTGTAATATAAATAAAGTGAAAACCACGTCAGTTTCTATAATAAAAAGGTAAGTATATTAGGTAGCCAAACTCATTTGGCAAAAAAATACAATTTGAAAACCTCCCTTATATTTGAAATCGGTTAAAATGTTTAAATATGGTAAAATGTCATGTCAATTAAGCTCAGAAAATACGATGACGCCTCCACTTAACTTTACAGATAAACAAACGAGATAAGCAGGTCGTTTGCCTGATGGTAAATGTCAAACTTTTCGGTTATAATAAAAGGCTTTACTGGATAAAAGTGGGATTTTTAAATGATAAATTATGACCCGTTATTGTCCTGTTGATGTCAAAAAACTTGACGGTAAGAGACATTAATAACCGCTATGTAATTAAATTGATATTAATTGCGCTCTACTTTTATTGTCAAAGTTATACTTGAAATTCTGCGATACAAATATTTTAAGTACTTGGGCTTTTATTTATTTCAAATGATACGAGTTTAATATTTATTTTTTCAGTGGCGGGAAATGTACGTATCTATCTATAGAAAATAAACCGGCCAAGTGCAAGTCGCGCTCACGCACTGAAGGTTCCGGACCACCACAAAATACAATAATTATCAAATTAAAAAATAAACTTTTTGGTTCGACTTAACGCTTACCAAATTAGCAAAGCAATTGCTACGCCGTCATATAGTTAATTGCAAGTGACGCTCGGTATAATTGTTAATGAACAGTTTTTTGTCACCGACTAGCACTTGGCCATTATTATTTGTAATATTTATTATTGTTAATACTTAATAATTATTCAGATTTGTTGTTATACTTTAGAGTGTGTACTATAATCGTGCCAAGTTTGACGCTTGTACGTATTACTGTTTTTATATTAGAGCTAATACAAAATATGTTTTTGCAAAACGTTTTTGAAAAAAATACGCATTGTAATAGTATGTAAACATAATAGCACTCACGCTCCTTCTTGCGGCGGCGTCGTGTGGCGGGTCGCCCTCTTCCCTCAAACATGGCGAGGAGAGCGATGGCTGGCACACGCGTCAACTCGTGAACGGGTGCTGCTTGCGGGAGCTGGACTGTTCGGCGTATACACGCAACATAGTAATAAGATTTTATAATTTGTATATTCCTCTTGTATAGTCATTAGTTTTATGTAACGCCAGATATAGTTTAAAAAAAATTGTAAAAGTTGACAAAAGGCACGGACCCAGGAGTCCGTGGAGAATTAAAATAAACAATAAAAAAAAAAAAAAATACGTCTAAAAAAAAAAAACCTTATTTATTTCTATTATTTGTTTGTTAATCCGCCGTAAAATTACATAATTATTCAGTGAAAATTACAACTTGATATCTATACGGTTCGAAATATACAACCAGTAATATCTAACATCATGAATGGGTATCAAATAAAATGGGTTTGCTCAGTGGGGTTTAATAATAGAGACGTTATAGGCGAACAACTTTAAAAACTGATTAAGGCGCCGTGACTAGCTGACTTTTATGTTTTTGAGGGGGTGAAGCAGAGGCAGTGGCGGCCGACTACAGCGGGGCGCACCGCGTGAATCTCGCAGAAACGTGACGACCTTCACCTATAGAGAGCTAAAGACATGTAATTTCGTCGGTCCACAGCAAAGCTCTGTTGGCCTAGTGGTCTGGCACCGCGCTGGTAAACAGCATTTAATTTAATAACGCAGCATTTAATAAACGCAGCGTATGTAATTATGTGCATTTTGTGAAATAAGGGAAAGAATATGAAAGACTTTTACGCTAATCTGTTGATAGAAAGAGAGAAAAATACAATTTGTTGTGGACACTCGGAGTGCGTGACTGAGAGACGGCGAACGATGTCGGGCAGCCAGCCTTGCATTCGTCTAGTCAATATGGTGGCGAGCACAACCTATCTACAGGTAAAAATATCTTAGGGTTTGCTGCGTAGAAAACGTAAAAAGCTTGTTTTTAAAAAGTATTAAGAAAAACTTATAATTGATTATTTTTTTATATAAATATTTTTTATTTAATAATAGTCTTGCGTTTAGCCGCCAACTCGCCTGATGGTAAGTGACGATGCGGTCTACGATGGAGCACGCTTGCCTAGAAGAAACCGATTCACTCGTGATTTGAAGACACCCAGATTGTTTGTTAGGCTACGTTATTTAAATGTTTAGTATTAGTTAGCCTTGTATTTAATTCAGTTAATAAAGGCACAATTATGGAATGGTCTATAGAGAGCTGCAACGACTGGATTATTCAAGAGTAAAGTTGGACCTCGGTGTGAGACTATTAATCTTATTGATGATTAATTCAGTCGCCGCAGGGCGCATCCGGTCGTTTTACGCTTGACCAAATCTGTTTAATGTACTGTTGGTGTACGTTTGTAGATAATTAGACATTTACTTCAATTTAGACGTTATGTCGCTTGCATAGTGTTCAACGTTAGTTGTCCGCTATGTCATCGTAACTCTGGCATCGCGCGGCGTAGTCGGATCGCGGTTATAACTAACCAAAAAGTCGGCACAATTCGTAGCGTGCGTCGAGTTTTGGTTCGGATTTTTTTTGGCACGATTGTGATTCTATATGTATTGTATTTCGATGAGGTAAGCCGACCCGACCCGGACCCGAGTATGTCCTAAAACTGCGACCAGAACCACCGGAGGATGGGCAGCAGCGTCCTATTAGTACACGGTGAACGTACTGCGATCCCCAAGCCGCCTGCCAAGCGTGGGGATTATGGCAACACCCCTCTCTACGAGGGAGGCCTTTGTTCAGCAGTGGACGTTTACAGGCTGATGATGATGATGATGAAGCATAAAAATAAAGAAGAAGGATAGCAATAAATCTTTAAATTTAACCGTGGCATCTCAAACACGATATGTGAGTGTTATGCGTAGCCTATCATTTGATTTCAATTGAAACGCGAATGCATTGCAATTGAAATGAAACCAGAGGCAATGCATCCGCGTCCGTGTTCTTTAGGTCTATATAGAGTATTATAGTATACAACAATACACACAGCAATAATAGTTGGGCAACATTATAGCAGTTGTTAAAACTCCGTATTTTTTTGTAATTGTGGTATCATTTTTAGGATAATTCATAATAATTAATTAAAATTCAATTTAAATTCATTTTTTTTTTTTTTTGAGGTCCGCCTCAAAAGGAAAAAAACGGAACCCTTATAGGATAACTTTGTTGTCCGTCTGTCCGTCTGTCCATCTGTCAAGCACCTTATTGTCCACTAAAAAGTTGAGTTTGTCTTTCAATATTTCAACTTTATTGTTGTTGTTTTTTTGTTTGGACTCGCGCTGTGAGTGTTCCATCCAACGGAGCGCGAGTCCTACTCGTACTTGTCTGGTTTTTTATTGTTTGAGTTCTATAGTACACCGAGTAGCTTTTAAAACAATTTGTTAATATCATGCTGGGCTGAAAAATTTTCGCATGTGACAGTATTTGAATTCTTGTTTCTTAACATTAACGTATCACGAGTCAACCTGATTGCTCTATATACTATATAATACAGGCCTCTGATAGTGTCGTTAACGTACATTATTTCGTGATATACGTCTCAGCGCGTAACGGCCATTTACTGTGAGTCAGTGATTAATCTACGACCTTATCTTCTAAGGAACTTTAAAGAAGGAAAGAAAAGTAAGAAAGAAATAAAGAAAACATTTATTTTGCGCACAAAACATTACAATATCAAAAATAAAAAACAGAAAAAAATAAACTTATTCAGTGCAAAAAAGCAATGTGTTATTGTATGCATACATACTTATTACATAACTGTAAAAAAACTACTCCTATCAATTGTTTACACAAATAAAAAAAGATGAATATTTATTTACAAAAGACAATTTATTCATATAATGGAATATAACCTAAAATAATTTAATAATTAGAAGTAGCTCTAGATTATTATTTTTACTATTCTAAATACCCCTTTTTTAAATAGCACTTAACTTTCTCACCTTATGGTCCTCAATGTTTCCTTGTTGAATTGAATTACGTTCAGTTTATCTTCAATCAGACACCGAAGACCCGTTAGGGTCGTGATACATAGAATAAAGAATATCACTTATGATATTACTTATTTATTTACTTCCGAAGACCCGTTGGGTCATGATACATAGAATAAAGAATAACACTTATGATATTACTTATTTATTTACTTCCGAAGACCCGTTAGGGTCGTGATACATAGAATAAAGAATATCACTTATGATATTACTTATTTATTTACTTCCGAAGACCCGTTAGGGTCGTGATACATAGAATAAAGAATAACACTTATGATATTACTTATTTATTTACTTCCGAAGACCCGTTGGGTCGTGATACATAGAATAAAGAATAACACTTATGATATTACTTATTTATTTACTTCCGAAGACCCGTTAGGGTCGTGATACATAGAATAAAGAATAACACTTATGATATTACTTATTTATTTACTTATGCCACCGAATACCATATTAGTACAAGTGACTACTCTTCCCTATCTTTCGCAAGTTTCTGCTTCCATGAACGTCAAGCTTCTGCAGATCTTCTCCCACTTCATCTTTCCATCTATACCTGGGACGGCCAAAGGCAGCCCCAAGTAAGCCCATCGTTTTTACCTCCCATCCTCTCAAGATGTCCAAGCCAACAAAGTTTTTGAGGCTTTATTTCACCAAAGATGTTAGGCTCTGCCACTAGCTCTTCTATATCTTTTTTTTTTCGGATCCTCCAACTACCGTATACCCGCTGAACCGGCCCTAGAATTCAATTACGATATGAGGCGTCGTTTATAAAACAACAGCAATTTCACTACGTCAAAAAACTGGACTACAATCTTAATTTTTAACTGACTTCAATAAAGGAAATTTCACAATTGTTTTTTTTTTTTTTTTTAGTTTTTACCATAGATCTCCGTCATATATAAACCGATACGGAAAAAAAAGAATATACCTACTTTAGATTGGTCCCATAAAAATGTCATCAAAATCGATTTAGTAGTTTGGCTTTAAAATCAAAATTTCTGGAATATTCGTTTACTTGGAGGACAATATGGATATCCAAGTACCTGAAATAGCGAATTTTAATTAAAAAAAAAAAAAAAAACTGTCTTTATTTCGGGCATGGAATGGAACCCATATTGTAAATATTAATAAATTTGTGAAGTCGTTATATGATTATTTACGGGATATTTACCGTGGTAAGGTTGTGGAATGAGCTCCCGATATTTCGGCGCAGTTACATGCACCATGTTCACGGGAAGACTGACGAATACGGGTGGTTGGTCGAACATTTGCAGACATAACGACCTATCCTCTTTCTTAGTCTTGTATGTAACTGCGCCGAAATATCGGGAGCTCATTCCACAACCTTACCACGGTAAATATCCTGTAAATAATCATATGTTTGTTCTATATCTGGTTGTTAATATCTATTTAAGTATGTATTTAATATTATATATGTATGTATATCAGTCTCTGGCAGCCATATCACAAGCTTTGCTTAGTTTGGGGTCAGATGACCGTGTGTGAAAAAATGTCCCGAATATTTATTTATTTATTTATTTATTTATATAACTTTAGTGAACAACCGTGATAGTTTAAAACAGTGTTTTGTGAAGTCGGTTTAATTTATAATTACGCTATTAGAGTCTGGCTAATGAAAGTAGAGACTGAAAAAGCGCGGCAAATGTAAAAATATCAACATTGGAACCCCAAAAATGTGTGTGAAATGCCTGGAATAATCTCACGTGATACTTGTAAGTTATAAATTTTTATTGTAACACAGTCAGAATAAAGTACTAATGTTTGCATTTCATATTAATTTTGGGGTTGCAATGCGGTTTTTTTAAATTTAGCGGGCGTTTTCAGTCTCTACTTTCATAAAGCAGACTCTACGCACTTTTCTCAGATTTTTGTTAAGCTTAGATTCTGTCTTGCAATACATTGTTGCCAGTACCTTCGGATCGTTAATATCCACTAACTCGACGGGTGAGGTCAAACTTTTATCTAATAGTTGAATAGGTTTGAACATAGCGTGGAAACTATTTAGGGTACGGACCTGAGGCATTCTTGGGAAAATCGCTGAGACACCAACTAGATGTTAAACCAGGAAACTTTGGTTACTTTGTGCTAGGTCATATTATATTCTAGAACCTACGTGAACATTATCAGACAAACTAAGTAAAGTTATCGTTCGTGTTCAAATGTATCCGTGTCAATGTGTTTCACCCACTTTTTGGGGTTACGTACCCTAAGGCTAAAAACGGGACCCTACGATGTCTGTCTGTCTGTCTGTCTATCTGTCTGTCTATCCGTCTGTCCGTCCGTCCACCCGTCCGTCAGTCCGTCAGTCCGTCAGTCCATCAGTCCGTCAGTCCGTCAGTCCGCCAGTCCGTCCGTCCGTCCGTCTTAGTGAGAAGGATGTCGGATCAGCTTGCTACTTGCTGCAAGGTGCTCAGAGGATCGGTCGACTCCTTGCATCTGCACAATTTATTGTGCACTTTGTTTGTGCCAGATAAACCCGGGGTTCCGGCTAATAGGCGTGGAAAATTGCCCAAGTTTTTCCACGTGGATCACAGCCGCATCGTGGCGCGCTCCATGTCTCCGCTGATTCGCGCCCGCCGCCACTTCAATGCACTCCTTTCCGCCAAAACTGATTGTGATATTATTTGTGACAATTGGAAAACAGTAACGAAAGTGTTTTTAACTTATTGTGAAAATTTAACTGATCAATGGGACAGGGGCAAAAAGGCCGATGACTATAATGACAATTTGTATGACATACTAATTTTATGTTGACATATTTTTACAGCAATTTGTTGTATTTATTATATTAGTAATTTTATAATATTATTCCTATTTTTACTAGGAAATCTATTTTAGTTTTAACAGTATGTGAGATAAATGTTAGTGGAATTTGTCCGTTTTTATTCTCAATAAATAATTTGAATTTGAATTTGAATTTGAATTTGAATTTACCTATATACGGCTGTTCGAACCGTAATAGATAGCCAGTTGAAGTTTTTGCAATATATGTATTGTTATGACAAATAAAAATAAGAATATGAGACAATAATACAATTGAATGCGTGACTGACAGACGGCTGAACGAAGTCGGGCAGCCAGCCTTGCATTCGTCTAGTCAATATGGTGGTAGGCACAACGGTAACCTATCTAGGTACAGGTAAAAATATCTTAGAAAATAACGTCTTAAGCTACGCGGGGTTGCCTAAAATGAACGTTTGAAAGAGGGTTTTTTTTTATGTTGCCATAAGAGGACTTTTCTAAATTTAACATGAGTGTGACACTTATTCCAGTTTGCTTAATTTGACTAATACATAATTTTGTAGGTTGACTAGTATTTAGCATAAGCCAAGGAGTGCAATTTTTTTTTTGTTTATTTTTGGTTTTTTAGGAATGTAAACTTAGTTCGTGAATTTTCTCTTTATCAGGGCAACATCTTCTTGTATATTTTTTATTAGTGTTTATCCTTATTTTGTAAGTTATCTTCTTCCATTTACCTTGGTGTCTCCAAGGCCCTGGGGTTGTAATTGAGAGGTCTCATAAATAACATCGGATGGCATTCCGCGGTGTCGCCTGTCACGCGGGGTATTTGTTTTAATTTAATAGTAATTAAGACGGGAGATATATAACGCGGCAATACCTGAAAATTTCTAGGATGACAAGAGGTTTTGGCGTCAACGTGGAAAAAAACATGTCGGCTCGTTGGATTATTTTCCTAAACTTGTGTATTTTCGAGTGTCAATGTGTACTGAATGGTGAATTATTCATTAAATGCTCGTAAACGTGCTCGAGTGTGGGAAAGTGATATAACGAGGTGAAACGTGTCTTTTCGTGTTGTTTCCAAAACTCCATAGGAGCCTCTTGTAAAGTCTCCACCACTTTCCACTTGGACATTGAATCCACGGTCATGAATATTTTAACAATAAAATAATCTTTTTTTTTCGTTGTACGATTTTTTTTATAAAAATTTGTTACGTATCTCTCATATTTTTTGTGTTCCATGTTTGTTTCCAGTCCATTCCAAACTAGATACGTAAGTTCCGTGGTTGAGAGTTTTGAAAATTGGGCTATGGGAGAGGTTTTATTTATTTAATGAATAAGAAACTTCACGGACTTGACTTTTGTTTTACTTAACTACAATTTTGTTAACTAACTTGTTTACTTAGGCTACACAATACTGGGAGAGGAAAGTCAGTTATCTTTGACTAAAATCGATAAAACGAAAGAGGCTTTTCTATGGGAGTGCCATAGCTCTTTCGGTTTGTTTCAGCTCATAACGTAGGTATTTTTTTCTGAATTTGAAGTGTTATTTCTTCAGAATAAAGGATCGAGTCCTGCCGGCCGACAATTATTTTTTATTTCTATCTCTATTACGTTCAAAAAAGCACTAAATCCTATCCTGCTCTGCAGTGGGGCAGTCAGTGGGTAAATATCAATTGCCATGCGTTAATCTTGCAAAAATTCGGAAATGGTTCGACCAATATTTTTTTTTTGAGTTTTTTTTCTTTGTTTTGTTCATCTCAATTAAGGGAAATACTATTGCTAGTGCTACTGGAGAGTAGCTATTTCTATGGAATTTTTGTAAAAACCATAACTCAATAAATGTTTTGAAATTTGGACGGGAGAACGTTTGCCGGGTAAGGTAGTACATATTTTTTTCGTGATGTTTACGCATCGCTAGGTAACGAGTAACTGAATGCAAACTGCTGCACCGGCTCAGCGCGGCGGAGTTTTGGGTAGGCCGCGGTCGGCCGTTTGGTGCTATATCGTTGTTTATTAGATATATTGGTGTTTCTTTGATCGAAGCCTGGAAGATATCGTTTTAGCAATAAGGCCGCCATTTGTGGTATTAGCTCATGAGCAAAATATATTTTCTAGAGTCTGGCTAATGAAAGTTGAGACTGAAATCGACCGCCAAATTTTAAAAGTTCCGCATTGCAACCCCAAAATTAATATGAAATGCAAACATTAGTGTGTTCTGACTGTGTTACAATAAAAAGTAATAACTTACAAGTACCAAGTGAGATTATTCCAGGCATTTCATACTAATTTTTGGGGTTTCAATGCTGATATTTTTAAATTTGTCGCGGTTTATCAGTCTCCACTTTCATTAGACAGACTCTACAATTCTAAAAACATATTTTTAAAAGATTGTTTAAAAATAAATGGAGATTTAAAGTAACTATTAGATTATTATAAAGGTGCCTACTTACTTGAAATAAAGTGAAATATACAGCCCATTAGTTCAATAAACAAAAAGTAGAAGCTCTCACGTTCATCCTCGAAACATAAAATAAACTTGAAAATACAATTTTATACTATAACTTTAAATTAGTCAAAGAAAACGGGCGAAATTAGCCCTAAACAAAGATCAAGAAAAAAATAGACTACCGAAAAATGGACTCTATTTCATCGTTGTAAAGTCGATGATATTTTTATTTTATTGCTTCTGAAGTTTCTTGTGAGCACCAGTAAATAATAATTTGGAGTATAAGTGAAAATATGGCTTTGGAGAGCGAGGCCCTTAAGAAAAAAGGCAGAAAGTTAATTAGCAAGGATTTTGGAATCCTGATCGGGTATTTAGGGCTGTCGTTCATAAGTCATTGAGATAGATGATATAATTTCGTTGCAATTAGTATTGAATTGTAGTTAAAGTGCAGAAGTGACATAATACTTTTGATCATAATTATATTGAAAAAATAAAATAAAACTTGCCTGCTCGTAGAGAGAGATACAGAGAGAGAGATGGAGGATGGACCCTTATCCACCATGCTGACCCATAGCATGTTGGTAAATGGTATAATTATGTCTTTAAGCTTTTAAGGTTCTTGGACATACTGGTTTCCTCACGATGTTTTTCCTTTACCGTTTTCGAGTGCTAGCATCGAAACTGCAAATTATAATTTACTAAAGTACTAAATAAGTAACTGGGTGCAGGGCCGAGGATCGAACCAAGTGCCGTCAGATTGTAAAGCGCACATGCTACTGCTCGGCCATCATCGCTCAATCGCTCACCATTGACAGCATCAAAGTAAGTCATCATCATCATCTCAGCCATAGGACGTCCACTGCTGGACATAGGCCTCCACATCGATCTCCAAAAGGGCCGGTTGGAAGCGGCTTGCAGCCAGCGTTTCCTTGCGGTCTCTCTTTCGATCAAAATAAGTGCTGTCGAACAATTTTTAAATCGTGCTAGCTCATCGTGAAAATTTGATAAATAACTATTTAATTTTATTACACTTTTCCACTTGAATAAAGTCTATGACACGTTAAATCTCAGAATTTGAACCCAATGACAATGTAATATAGTTTTGTAAAAAAAAACCCGGACAAGTACGAGTAGGACTCGTGCTCTGAGGGTTCCGTTGGACGGAACTCTCAGAACGAGAGCCAAAAAAAACTGAAGTTGAAATATTGAATGACAAACTTAACTTTGAAGTTGACAATAAGGTTCTTCGATACATTCCAACTACAGAATGTAAGATTGTAATAGCAAAATAATTATTTTTAATTGATATAACTTCAAATTTATGACTTTCGGATTTATTCCTATATACCTATGTGCTATGAGTTTTGGGTTAGGTTTTGATTCCCCTGTGAAATCGAAAAATATGCGACATAAACGTTCATATCTTTTGATTGCGTTTACTTACATTTTTATTATTTTTTTACAGCCGAAAGAAGCGGTAGACTCAAGTATGTAGTATAAATTTCAACTTGATACCTTTACACGTTCTTGAGAAAAAAGGTCTTGACAGACGGACAGATAGACAGACGGACAGACAGACGGACAACGAAGTGATCCTATAAGGGTTCCGTTTTTTTCTATTAAGGTACGGAACCCTATAAACATACAGTCTAATTGATAATTTCCTCCTGCAGTCGGTTAATGAAAGCAGTAAAGTCATGGAATGACTTTTGGTTTGTTGAGTGAGGTCTAAGAGTCTACTGGGACCACTCTGGGACTAATCAGCGTTTAAACTTTATGTTTGTAGGTGTGTTTGACAATGGCGTCGATTCTGTCATACCACTAAACTAAACCAATCTGACAGGACTACAATTATCTGCCTCTCTTTTCATTTTAATATGTAAAAGAAGGATGGCAACAATTTTAGAGCTCTCAAATTTAGTTTAGTTTAGTTTAGAGTACATCAGTATCGATTCGATCTTCATGAAATTTTGTAGGCAAGTAGTTCAAGTAAATCGAATTTTCAATTGAGTTAATACGATGCAGGGGTTGTAAACTACACTAAATGTTTTTTATGCCATAGGTGGCAAACAAGCAGGCGGGCCGTCTGATGGTAAGCTGTCACCGTCGCTTATGGATACTTGTAACACCAGAGGCGTCACAAATACGTTGCCGATCTTTGATGGTCCTATATTATCTATATATTTTGACGAAAAAAGCATCGAAAACTGGATTTTTGGTATTCTTTTTCTATCAATTAGTAAGATCTGTAGAAAATTCAGTTTCTGTATTAAATAGATCTGTATTTTTTATTGAATTTACAACAATAATTTTTTGCGAACTTTTGGATGGAATGTTTGAGAATGAATTTCGTTAAATTACTGACATAAAATAAATAAAGATATGTTATGTAAAAAATATCATCATCATCATTTCAGCCGTAGGACGTCCACTGCTGGACATAGGCCTCCCCCATCGATCTCCAAAAGGGCCGGTTGGAAGCGGCCTGCATCCAGCGTTTCCCTGCGGTCTCTTTTAGGTCGTCTGTCCATCTTGTGGGTGGACGTCCTACGCTGCGCTTACCAGTCCGTGGTCTCCATTCCAGAACCTTTCGGCCCCATCGGCCATCTGTTCTGCGTGATATGTGCCCTGCCCACTGCCATTTCAACTTACTAATCCGGTGGGCTATGTCGGTGACTTTCGTTCGTCTACGGATCTCCTCATTTCGGATTCGATCTCGTAGAGAAACGTAAAAAATCTCGTAAGAAATATAATATATATAAAATAAGTAAACCATACTTATTTTTTCGATTTATGCCCGAAAATGAACTTAAAATTGAAAGGTGCATTTTGTAATACGCCTCTTAAGGACTCTATTAACTCGCCTTTTGAAGAACCCCATGTTGTAGCTTCTCGGAAACACCACTTTAGGTAGCTCATTCCACATTTGTCAGGTGTGAGGAAAGAAAGATCATGTGAAACGCACAGTGTGCAATTTCCACTGTTCTATTATGAGTAGATGAACTTTCAGGCGGCGGCGGCTTGTTGATAAAATTGTGAATCAAATACTTCGGATTGATGCGCAAGTGCAGTAGTATTCTTTTTCTGTTATTAAAAAAACTTCCATCTCAAGAGCATGCAAAATTTGTCTCTAGTAAGCACTCAGTAAAATCACTCGAGAAGCGCAAGCGTATATCCGACAAAGCTTTATGGAGATTCAAAACCTTATAGGTGTAAAAACCGAGCCAAATAATAAAATCGAGTAAGCCTCTTTCCAGCAAGTCAGTCAAGTCGTTTTAAGATAAAATGGCAATATTAGAGATAAAATAAACGACTGAGGAATGGCTCCCTTCAGGGTCTGTGTCGGGTATGTGATGGGCCAAGTTTTAAGAGGAGAGCGGATATTAAATATAAGTATACGTTGACTGGATCTGCTCCCATTTCTTAGGCAAGCGTCCATCTTAGACCACAACAGACGAGGTGGCGACCAAATGCAGGCAAGAAAAAAATGCTACAAGAAGGTAGGTATTGTCATCTCTTTTCAAATCGGAAAATTCCGCATATAAAGTCGTGTACAGACTTAGCAAACTGAGCAAACGTGAGGACGCAAAATGAAACAAGATGCTGTGTATTTGCGATTTCTCGCGTTCGCTAGGCATAACACGGCATCGGTTTCCTATATCCTAGAATTTTTAGTAGATTTCATTGTTATTAATCATCAGTATATTCGTATATCTGTTCTCAGTGCTGGGACGCAGGCTTTCTCTTAGAGAAAGAGGATGGGCCATACTGGTGAATAAAATACGCCTGAATTTTTGAGGTTTTTGAGGTGTACCTGCACATAATTTATTTAAGTTCTAAATAAGTCATTGGTGCAGGGTCGAGGATCGAACCGGGTGTTAACAGATTGTAACCCACACATGCTAACGCTCGGCCACCATCACATTTTTTTTTTCAATGGTTTTAGGATAAAAACTGGCTTTGTGGGGCTGCGCACTGATTCCGTACCACCACAAAATTCAATAACGAAATTACCAGTTATAACTTGGCAATGAACAGAAATTTGTCACCAACTCGCACTTGGCCATTATTTATTATTTGTTGTTATACTTTAGTTTAGAATATGTACTATAATATTGTCAAATTTTCCGCTTATACGTATTACCCTTTTTACATTAGAGCCAATACAAAAATACGTTAAAATATACGTTTGTTGTATGGGGACCCTTTCGTTTTTGCTTTTTGACTTTTTTTATTATTTCTTAAATAGTCCGCCGTAATATTACACACTCTGTGAAAATTTCAACTGGATATCTATTACGGTTCAAAAGATACAGCTGTTTAAAGGTAGGACAGACAGTCATTGTAGGCTTAGTAATAGGCCAAAAACCGAAATATCGGGAGCTCATTCCACAACCTTACCACGATAAATATCCCGTAAATAATTATATAACTTTGGTAATACGGCCCCGTTTTTACCCTTTGGGAACGGAACTTAAAAAACGGTTTCAAAGCACTATTTAAATCCATTCAATCAGATTAGCGGGTGACACGGAGAAAACAGTTTAGTGATCTGGTGGAATCGTTTTCAAGTACAGCAGTGAGGTGGCGAAATAATTCTCAAATTCAGCCCTTGCCACGATCTCGCTGTCACTTCAGTCAAAGTCTGACCTTCAATGAGGCGAGAATGTTTGTGCCATGCACCACCATATAAATAGGTATGTGCGAATAAGCGTTACGAACAGGGCGCGTCTAACAAATGGGCTTCGTTCCGTTCAGATTTGAGATTGCGATTGTCTTTGCAGGTATTAGGATGCTCGATAAAATGTTTTATCGCGGCTGTTATCCATCTTTCTGGGGTTTGCGTGCGGTTATTGGTTTCCTCTGTGGTATATTTATTAGAGCCGCGAAGTGACATGTGGGATGCTTGCCTGGGGTGATTGTGTTTAGAAAAGTAATAAGCATTTTTCTTGCGCTTCTATGTAGAAGCTTGTGGGGTGTGACTAGGTAGTATTGTGTCAAAAAAAAATCCGAATCAAAACTCGGCGCACGCTACGAATTGCGCACACTTTTTGGTTATTTCCAAGCTAACCGCGATCCGACTACAGCGCCTCGCGATACCAGAGCTATGATGACGTAGCGGACAACTAACGTTGAACACTATGCAAGCGACATAATGTCTAAATTAGAATAAATGTGGCATTGTAAAGTATATTATAATTGATACAATGTATGTACAATGAAACTCGGACTTTTTTTGACTGTTTTCACTAAGAGATTGTCACTCTGTAGGAATTGTATCTCGATGCCTATTAAGCTGTATTGTCAGTAAGTAAATATAGGCCAATTTGGTAGATTTAATGATAGATTTTTTGGATATGTTTCGTTGTCTGAACGAAGCGAGGTCTCAGATTCAAATGGTACAATTTGATCAAATCTTCATGAAATTTCAAGTAGTTCGTTTCATTCCGGTTTTTAAGTTTGAATAATTATAGGCAAAATTGCGAAAGTATAGTGGTTGCGAGATTTCAGTTCGGGCGAATATAGGTATGTAAATCAGTTAGTATCAAATCCAATGACAGAGTTACTTTCGTGCCACCCGATTAAATGACAACATATTATCAAATTCATTTATGTTGTATATAATATATTTATGCTTAGTTATTACATATATATTAAAAAGTGATTGCATTAATATAAAGTGAAAAATTATTTTTATTTATAAACACAAAAACCCTTAATTAAATCCAATAGTTACCTCTAAGTAAAAAAAAATGCTTTTATGTTTTACGTTTTGATTTAGTCGTGCCATTGTGCTTACTAGAATGAAGTATGGGAAATATCTATAAAACATAATTATCTGCAGTGTTTTCGCTCCAACGAGTATATCCAGATATCTAAGAATCCCCAAAGTTGCCGCCAAGTTATGACAATGCTCTTCGCTTATCAGTTCTGCGTTTTGAAACTTTACTGTTGAGATCTCAAGTTGGGCTGTCACGAATCTTGACGAGTTACTTTTGACTACTATTACGCCTTTTAAAATTATTTAATGTATTACATTATTACAGATTATTTAACAGTATTTAGAAACTACAATTTTTATTTATTCCTATGAATGAATTATGAGGCCTATGTCCAGCAGTGGACGTCCTACGGCTGAAATGATGATGATGATTAATACTATTATTTTTCTGTTTTGTTTGTTTTAATGTAATTTCTTTTATATTATTGTTATAATTTTAACAGTTGGCATAGTGGTACTATGATTGTACGTACAGACTATTGGTTCGATCCGAATTTATGATTTTATTACCAAGTTATTACCATTTATTTTTCTGTGACGTGTAACTGTAATTTGTTATTAATAAAATACTATGACTACTATACAATACAATACAATACATCTTTATTATACACCGAAAATACAAATGAAACTTAAACTAACATAAAAAACAAATATACGGCTGTACAACGGCCGGCCGGTACGGCGGTGGCGTGTATGGCAGTACTATGACTATGAAGTTGTGCCTAATATGTGTGTGTCACATACACAGAGTGAGTGCTGGTAGGAACCTGCAAGATGTGAAGCATTATTGAAGGAATTTCAATAAAACACATCCTAAAGGAACTCAAACTCCTCAAGTTTGAACTCATATGATTTCTTTTAACGAGCCATCTAAGCGACGTTATTTCTTTTCTTAAACTTCAATTAATATTCTCTCTCACTAGTTCCCTTATTTTTTTCTTGAGCAAAATCCGTTGCTGGTAAATAATAGACTAATAATACAAAGAACCTTTCCCAATAAAACCGTCTCGTCAACCAATTTACTCGTACTAGGCCCTTCAATCTGATTCCGCGCATCCCCGCCACGGGGCACTGTTTGCTTATCTCGCTTTATTAACTCACTTAATAGATGCGCCCTAATACCAGAGAGGCCCTTTGTTTGCCTGAGCACTCTAAGAAAAAACGAAAATCGAGGGAAATGCGAGATATAAGGTTCGTGATTTACAAGTTAGATCTCATTTGATTTTTGATTTGTGTAGTACTCGCTTTGGTTTATCAAAACAGTAGATTTTTAATGATACGGATTTTAACATATTTTTTTTTATGCCATAGATGGCAAACAACCAGACGGGCTGCCTGATGGTAAGCAGTCACCGTCGCCTATGGATACTTGTAGCACCAGAGGCATCACAAATACATTGCCGATCCTTTAGAACTCGATTAACTCGCCTTTTGAAGAACCCCATGTTGTAGCTTCTCGAACACACCGTAGAAGGTAGCTCATTCCACATTTTGCAGGTATGAGGCAAGAAGAATCGTGTGAATCGCACAGTGTGCGATTTCCACTGATCTATGATGTGTGGATGAGCCTTCAGGCGGTGGCGGCTAGTGCGATGGTAAAACCGCGACGCCGGCATCAGATACTGATATTACTCATCATTTACTGATTTCCGGTGTCCACTCTAGAACGTATATCTAACGTCTATATGGTTATCGGTTTTGCGACAAGTATGGCCAGCCCACTACCACTTCAGTATGCTAATACGCTGAGAGATGTCGGTGACTTTGGTTCTTTGGCGAATAACTTCGTGCCGGATACGATCTTAAAAAACGCCGAGTATAGCTCTCTAGGCAGCTGAGCGACCTTGAACTTATGGACCGCTCTAACTGTAAGTTTTCACGTTCCGGCACCGCAAATTCAGACAGGTAAAACGCACTTTAGAGAATTTATTTTCGAGAAGACTTTGCGTAGTTTTCCAAACGCTGCCCAGCCTAACTGTATTCTTCTCTTGACCGTGAAGTCAAGAGAAGACGAGTGACGTGAGTGGGGTTTGAGAGTGATCTCAAAATTGTTTTTACCTAGACCAAATTTCTGCCCAAGTAAACATATAGTTGAACGATATCTTGAGTGAAGCCATTTTAAAAACATAAACAGACATAATTTGTATTGTAGAAAATAACAAAACAACAAAGATAAATAAACTATTAAATTCAAAATAGCATTGCCAGTTGTTCTAGAATAAACCCCGTGTCCTTGTTCTGAGCAACCAGCGCTCTTACAGGTGAAGGTCGAAGGTTGTAGAAAGTAAAGCCGAGGGATGCGGCTCCTTGAGTAATCGAGACGTCGATAGCTGCCGACAATACGACTAATGACGCTGGCACTGGTGTACGAGCCGCAAAAAAAACGGGATTGCATTAACAATTTATTTTCTGATTCCTTATTAAAATTATTTTACTATGACTCATTTTTACTATGTGACTTTGGTTATGAATAAAGAGCGATTTATTAGGATATCGGACAGGTGTTAAATTTGTTAAAAATAATAGATCTAATGCAAAAATATAAATATAATTTTTCCTCTCTTTTCTGTGAGTGTAACCCATTTATTTCATGTCAATTATCTGTAATTGCGTGACTTTGTAATAAAATGCGTGCAAAAATGCTTGTGGCAATTAAAAAGACAAAAAAGTTTATTTTGTTCCCACCAGAGACGAATAAATGGATAAATTGAGGCGCAAAAGTAAACATTTTATGGAGAGGAAAGGGCAGTGACGACGTCGGGGAACAATTTGAGTGATGAATTTGCTGCTTTGGCAGTAATTGCTACATTTTATTTTCATCTTCACAATGCGTGATATTATAAAGATCAGTTTTTCTACATCATTTTTTACTTACGTGTAATCAATAAAAACTATCCGATAACCATACCGGCCTACTTAGTAAAAAAAAATTGGAGAATAAAAATAACGCCTTGATATAACAAGATTGAACAAAAAAAACTGGAGGCAGCTGGGCCCAAGTTGGAGTTGCATTCACATAACTATCTCAACAATTTCCATTGACAACCCCACAGCTATTTCCATTGAAGCCCCTGGCTCTCTGACCTGTATAAAGTCCCAAAACTGACAAAGAGTCCTCAGCACCAACACATTCAAACATTTCGTCTGTGTAACGGGAATTGACAATGGTGCAGAGAAGAAGGTACGTCAAACTTTTTGGTCAACTTACTCCTGGGACCCGATTGTTCCGAAGTTAATAATGACAGGGTAAGCTCCCTTTACAGAAGGGGCATTGAGGGGCATGGTATTAGTTTGACGTTTAAGCAGTATGGACTCTTTATAAAAACTTTAGACAGATTGGATGCTTATATTTTAGCGATGATAAAATAAGTAGTATTTTTTTTTATAAATAATAGGCTTGCGCTTGACCGCTAACTCGCCTGATGTTAAGCGATGGTGCGGTCTACGTTGGAGCACGCTTGCCTAGAAGAAACCGATTCACTCGTGATTTGAAGACACCCAGATTGTAACCATCGGGAACATCCATTCAGGTACCGCATTCCACAGACTAACAGCTCACACAATAAATGTGGAATCAAAGCGCTTAGTACGGGTTTTCGGAATATCAAACATAAAGCGGTGATGATTTTTCGTGCCCACTCTGACAGTCCGATAGAAAAATGGGCAGGATGGGAATTGCTCTTCATTGCCCGCTTTGTAAACTATTCAGTAAATACAGTTGCTAAATAAACTGACGATAATTATTGCCAGTCCTCCTTTTTTCGTAGTAGTAGTTTAGGTACCTACATTTTGTAATAAAGTTGCATTAGATACATTAAATCAGCTGAATTTCTACTTCTGTAAAATGTTTGTTCACAAACTAAAATTGCAGCACCACACTCCATACTGTTTCTCAAGAGTAGCCAGGGCGGTTCCGACTGACAGTATTACATATTAAATAATAATTAAATTTTCAGCGGCCCTAACGCCAGCTGGACCTAATGATACCTATTCACAATCTCTCCTTTCATTCACTCCACAAAAGATTTAATTTTCATATGAAATTACTGTTCATCATTATCATCATCATCATCAGCCAATAGACGTCCACTGCTGAACAGGCCTACCCCTTTAACCTCCACACTGAACGACAGCATGCCTTTTGCATCCACTGGATACCTGTGGCACTCACGGTTGTAGGTCGTCGGATGTCGTCGGTCCATCTAGTGGGAAGCCTACCTACCCTGCGTCTTCCGGGTCGTGGTCTCCACTCAAGAACCTTTCTTCATCATCGGTTATCGGTTCTTCGAGCGATGTGGCCTGCCCATTGCCACTTTAATTTGTAAATTTTAATAGTTATTTCGGTGACTCTGGTTATTTGGCGAATATCCACGTTCCAGATTTTATCGCGCAAAGAAACTCCTAGCAGAGCTCTCTCCGTTGCTCATTGTGTGGATTTGTTTTTCCAAACAAACAAGGGCCAACAGTTAAGGACCACGTCTCAGTACCATATGTCATCACTGGCAATACACACTGGTCAAAGACCCTGTTCTTTAGACACTGTGGTATCTTGGGCGAGAAGATGTCACAAATTACTGTTAGATGTGCATAAAAGGGAGACGGTCTCTTCCCATCAAAAGTGTCTACTATAGTATTGTAAAAAGCGGCTTTGATTTAAATATTTACTCCGGTCGTTTTACTCTTTTTAGATACTTATTAAAAACTTTTAACTATGCTCTTTAAAAACCAATTTGTAAAGATGAATTTGTTTTAAACTAATGTTTTGATTTTAAATACGAATTGAATTTACTTTTCATGTCAGCATCGGAGTTTTATACTTTAAATAATCCTATTTCAACCTCATTAAATTCTTCAAGTAAGAAGTTTAATATAGTAATCACATTTAAAAAGTTGAGAAACAGGCTTTTGGCTCATAGTGTAATGAAAACTAGTCATGATAATTAGTAAAACCAATGAGCTTAAGCTGAACGAATCTACCAGTGCCATTAGGAAGATCCACCTTCATATTTCACTACCAGACTCTTGTTATGATGTTTATTGATAAGTGCTTTTATGATCAAACTCGACGGGTCTACTCGCTATTAGAAAGTTTCACGGCTTCATCATCAGACTCCCGATTTAATATTTTTTAATAAATAATCTTTATGCTTGAACTCGACGAGTCTACTCGCTATTAGAATGTTTCACGGCTTCATCATCAGACTCTTGATTTAATATTTATTAATAAATAATCGTTATGCTTGAACTCGACGGGTCTACTCGCTATTAGAAAGTTTCACGGCTTCATCATCATACTCCTGATTTAATATTTATTAATAAATAATCTTTATGCTTGAACTCGACGGGTCTACTTGCATTTAGAGAGTTCCACTTTAATGCTTCACAACCGGACTCACACTATGATGTTTATTAATAAGTTATGAGAGATAAGATTCTTGCTATGGTGTGAAAAACGTTAAGACAACAAAATACCTAAATGAACTCGACTCGACTCTTCAAAAGCAAGTTAATAGAGTCTTAAAAGGTGAGAAACGTATTTTTGATTTCTTTGGTGGTACAAGTATCCATACGGGACGCTGACTGCTTACTATCAAGCAGTCCGCCTGCATGATTTTCACCGTATGACATTTAAAAAATTTCTCACGTATATTTTGTTTATATCACTTTATAATTCTATTACACACTGGAATTACTCACGTCAGATTAAGCCTGTTACTCCGACTCCGGTTTCTCACGTACATATTAATTCAAAAATATTTTCTTACTCTCCTAAAAACAATACGATAGTTTGCTTTTGGTTTTGTTGCTGTCGGTACGTCAGGTGGTGAGATATCTCAGGTCAGACACGGCTACTCGTGGCTTTTAGCGCGATTGCTCGCAACAACTGCCGAGTGGGAGCAATGTTACGAACACAAATATCGCATATAGGACGCTCAGGTCCATCACTGGTTACTTGATTGTCTTTTAAAAACATTAAAAGTACGAACCGAATTGAGAACCTTCCTCTTTTTATGAAATCAATTAAAAATAAAATACAATTCAATTGTTATTGTTGTTGTTTGTTGTTGTTTTATTGTTATTGTTATATTGTTTATTGTTGTGTTTGTTGTTGTTGTTGGTGTTGTTCGACAAATAAAAAAACACAAATATAAAGGTCCCTTGATTGACTTTTAAAAACAAAACAAAATACAATGTCAATTTTTTAGTTTCACAAATTAACAATTCGCTTAATCTTCCTAACAAATAGGTCCCTTGATTAGGTTTTAAAAATAAAACAAAATACAATAAACTTATTATAATCTGGCTCATTAAAAAACTTGCTTAATCTCCCTGATCAAGAGATCACTTGATTGACTTTTAATCTATACTAATATTATAAAGAGGAAAGATTTGATTGTTTGTTTGTTTGCATTGAATAGGCTCTGAAACTACTGAACCGATTTGAAAAATTCTTTCACTGTTGCGAAGCTACATTATCCCCGGGTGACATAGGTTATAATCTATATATACCCTTGCGAAGCGGGGGCAGACCGCTAGTAACAAAAAAATAAAAACCAATTATTAAAAAACTCAAAACAAACAAATTAAAAAACTTGCTTTATCTTCATAACATATAGGTACCTTGATTGGCATTTAAAAACAAAACTAAATAGTTTAACTAATCAACAAACTCGGTTACTTGCAAACTTCGTTTTTTTTTTTGTTTGTTTGGAATATAAGCTATCCACTTTGCACATTATATAGTGTACTTACTAGTAATCATAGAGCTAGAAAAAACATGGAGGCACTGCATTTTTATATACGTACCGTAGTGACAGCTGTAGGTAAGTGCCATGTTAGCCATCTTGTGCGCTGAGTTTCGTGGTAGTTTTGAAGTCAAGTGGTTGTTTATTTTTTTGTATTATTAAAATTTGCGAGACAATTATGAAGAATTTACCGATAAAACTACGCCTGGATGTTGGAAAACTGCAATTCAACATGCCTGTGTGTTGTATTTTGTGTCGCAACCCTAACAATAGAAGCCATTTTGTGCGCGGTATAGAGTTGTAGGTATGCACCTTTTTATTGTAAGTACTTCCAGTCCATATATATACGTCAGTGCTAGTTTTGCATAAATCAAGTATGACGTATAAATAAAAATAATATATATCTGAACATCTGACATATAAATAATCTGTATAAATAAAAAATGCATTAAGGTCTCGGGAAAGGAACTTAAAAAGTATGCAACATTACCACATGAAACAGCCAGACTTATTATTTGCCCAAAGCAAGCGCCAGCATTTTGGTCACATATAACATATACAACATATTATTAATTATATTACTTTAAAAGCATACGTAAAATCTTTCAACACAACACATTAACAGAATTTTCAACAAAACTCCAAACATTGTCTAACGAACCCTTTTCACTCATCCCATTCTTTCACAATTTAATCTTTGCATTGCCGCATTTTTCTCTATATTGGACGGGAGCTTAACTCTGGACCCTTATAAATGTAACACCCTCTATATTAAATTCAAAACAATGCCGACAAGGTGTCAGCAATATCCTACGTGGGGCTTAGTCAGGGTTTGTATGACGTACGCTGTAAACTGACTTACTTGATCACTATGAGCAAAACCTTCTAATATCATTGCATATGTTGTTAGTTGACATTGCTAAATTTGCGGTATTTGAGCCTCACAGTTTTTACAGTTTTTTTACCTACAGTTTTTAATATTTTTTATACTAAGTTATAATATTAGGTGGTTGTATTTTTTTGTACATATTTTTTTTAAACTCTCAATTTTGATGCAGTTATTTAACAATTAAAATCGCAACAATTACTATTTAAAGACAATTTCTTTAGTAGAATCGGGGCCCTGTTCTGCTGCAGCATGGATTGCTTTCTATAATCTCTACATAGTATAAATTAAAGTCGCTTTCCGCGTCTGTCTGTATGGCCGCTAACTCCTCCTAAACCACGCAACAGATTTTGATGCAGTTTTCACCATCAGTTAGATACATTTTCACGGAAGGTTTATATAATATATAACTAGCGACCCGCCCCGGTTTCGCACGTAACTTGCACGCGTGCGAAGCGTGGCGGGCGGGTCGCTAGTGCATTTATAATATTACTGGGTATGTCTATCTGTCCTTAGATCAACTGAGTCCTACTGTATATAGTAGTAAACTAGTCTAGTACGAGAGTGTAAATAATTGAACCGTTTATTAAAGATGCCTGGGCCTGGCCGGAGTTCGTAGTTCTATACGCTTACAAGGTACTTGCCTACACTACTACTGAAATATGTGATAGGATAAATTAACCAAAGGACATGGCCTATTGACTTCTCATTTATACCACACGTTTTTTTTTTGTTACAATTTTATGACCGTGGCATCAATGTCCTTTAGTCATAATATTAAACAGTTTACATAGTCTTAATAGCGTCAAACAAGTCATAGTCACAGTCAGAGTCAAGCGAAGTCAGTCACAGTCAAGTCAAACTCATGCCCCTGTAAAGTGGTGGAGACTTTACAAGAGGCTCCTATGGAGTTTTGGAAACAACACGAAAAGACACGTTTCACCTCGTTAAATCACTTTCTCACGCTCGAGCACGTTAGGTGCTCGTCCTAATGAATAATGTTTCATCATTTAGTACACATTAACACGCGAAAATACACAAGTTTAGGAAAATAATCCAACGAGCCGACATGTTTTTTTCCACGTTGGCGTCAAAACTCCTTGGAAAATTTCTGTGTGGTAATGCCGTCAGCATATTGGGTACGCGGTCAGCTATGGTAGTGGGCTTGAGCATTTGGATTGTCTTCAGACCTTCAACGGTCTATATGCAGTCTAACTGTTTTTGTAATACCCGTACAAAAATAGTAGCGTACCCAGTATACTGGTGGCATTACCTAAATCTCATTGATAAGATTTGAGCCAATAGCCTTTGGACTGGAATTCAAACGTGCTATGTATACATAACGGGAAATTGCGTGACATCTTCTCATCCAAGATACGACAGTGCCTAAAGACAAGGGTCTTTGACCAGTGTGTTTTGCCAGTGATGACATATGGTACTGAACAGAGACGTGGTCCTTCACTGTTGGCCTTTTGGGAAAACTCAGTCACACAGCAGGCAATGGAGAGAGCTATGCTCGGAGTTTCTTTGCGCAATAGAATCCGAAACGTGGATATTCGCCAAAGAACCAGAGTCACCGACATAGCTGTTAAAATTTGCAAGTTGAAGTGGCAATGGGCAGGCCACATCGAGCGAAGAACCGATAACCAATGGGGCGTAAGGTTCTTGAGTGGAGACCATGAAACGGAAGACGCAGCGTAGGTAGGCCTCCCACTAGATGGACCAATGACATTGTGAGAGTTGCTGGCATCCGTTGGATGCAAAAGGCAGGCTGTCGATCAGTGTGGAGTTTAAAGGGGGAGTACAATGCTCAGCAGTGACGTCTTCTGGCTGATGATGATGATGATGATGTATATATAATTATATAATTTGGTACAGTCTAGACAACCAGTACGCCTATCGAGTTAGGAGGCATTTGATTTGTTTTAAAGAGTCCCATACATAAAAAATTATAAAGTATGTTATGTAGTTCTTTTAAACTATAATCATTTCTTGTTGTAGGTAAGTAATTATGACTGATTTGTATTTTGTTTAAAAAATGGTAGGGAGTTAAGCTATTTAAACAAGTTAGTCTATGTTTATTTAAACTTTCTCGTGATTAACGAAATTAATTGATTCTAATTTCATTTTGAGCATTCCATATCTCTTCGTTTATTCTTTCAAGGGTAAGTAGGTATGTGTAAATTTGCTATGTGCTCGATATAATTCAAACGTTGCTGAAATAACTTGACTATTAGAGAAATGTTTGACTACCAGGGAATTTATATTACAGCCGGATGGAGGCTTGATAAATATACCTACGCCTAACTGGGTAAGGATGTTACGGAGGCTTTTATTTATAAACAAAATAATGTTATGAACATGTTTGCGATTATAATGTTTGGAAGCTATTATGTCATATTTTGTTAATGTTATACAAGAATTAGTTACGTAACTAAGGTATTTACTTTGACTATATTTTTTTCTGCATTAAGTGATTTTTTTCTTTGACTTGCTTTGTGCAAGTCAAGGTGATAAAAAATAATTAATAATAATTATTATTAATTAAACAGAATATGTGAAAAATTGACAGTTTTAGGGCTCCGTACCCAAAGAGTACTAACGTGACCCTATTACTGAGCCTTGTCTGTCTGTTCTACCTATTAACGGTTATAGCGACCGTTATAGATAGTCAACTGAAATTTTCACAGAATATGTAATGTTACGGCGTATTATCTAAAAAAATATAAAAAGGTTAAACGAAAGGGCTGCCAATGAACGTATTTTTACGTTTTTTAAAAAAAAAAAATTTAACGTATTTTATAATTTTTTTACGTATTTTTGTATTAGTTCTAATGTGAAAACGGTAACACGTACAAGCGTCAAATTTGCTGTAATTATAGTAAAAATTCTAAAATATATTTAAAAAAAAATAAAAAAATGGCCAAGTGCGAGTCAGTGACAAGTTCCTGTTCATACAGGAGTATATATACCAAGTTATAACTGGTAATTTCGATATGGAATTTTGTGCTAGTACAGAACCCTCAGTGCGCGAGCCCGACTCGCACTTGGCCGGTTTATTATTCCTGGTATACACAATCAAGGGTTTCTATCTATCATCTGTATTAGCTGAACGAATCAACACCGACTTTTTATCCCGAAAAAAGCAAACTACGGTAAGAAAGCGGATGAAATCGCGGGTACTGTGACTACTGATAAGAGCAAAATTCGCTTATTTATCAGAAAATCTCGAAAACTAAGTTATTTACAAAGCTCATCGTTTTGCAAACGTTATTTAAGGAAATATCCAAAACAAATCCAACAATAAACAACAATACCACAACAATATCCAAATCTCTTCCTATTTTTAAGAATCAAGTCTATACACATTATTTTTCTTCGTGTTAATTGGTACGTATATAATTATATTATGTATTTTATTTATAATGTTTATGGTATGTATGCAGCATTGCGTATTTGCATATTTATTTATATTTTATGTGCACCACCGACCGTTTTTCAACTTCTTTAGTCCTGTCCATCCAAAGGTTGCCTGGAAGAAATCGCTTTAAGCGATAAGGCCGCCCATTATACTGCCGTATATTTGTTTTTTATGTTAGTTTAAGATTCATTTGTATTTTCGGTGTGTAATAAAGAAATTTTGTATTGTATTGTATATTTATCAACATGGATGAACTAAAAAGTCAAAAGAAAGTTGAAAGTTTTTTCAAAAATCTACGCGTACAAAGTAGCAACAGCTAGATCCTATTATGTATATGATATATCCTGTAATTTTACATACACCTAAGTAAAACAATAAAATATTAAGGTCTGTATTTGTTGTAAAAGGCACTTTAATAAAAGATGCGATCACTTGCAAACCAAGTCGTTTGGATAGATAAAGATGTCTGAGTACTTATGAAAATAAATTATTGGCCCAACCTTATCGTTATCAGAAGCTTTTCGGAGAAATTCAGAAATAAAAACAAAGTTCAATTCAGAAAAATAAACCGAAAAAGTTTTTATTCAATTGTTATCTCAACGGTGCACTTTAGTTTTCATAAATTGTTTAGGACACGATTAGATAAAAAAAAACTTGATAATACTACAAATATTAGGTATATTAGATTATTAACATACTTGTTTTAACTGACTTCAAAAAGGGGGCTTTCAATTTGGTTGTATTTTTTTTTTTTTACCTCAGAACTCTGACAGTTTTCTTTTTCCGATTTTTTTATTTTTTATTTCATTGAAATTGTTTTAGTTGTTTTGCTTTTTAATCGAAATAACTTAAAATTAGGGTGACATTGTGTCGTTTTAAGTAACCAACGTATTTTATTAATTTTGAGGCCTGTTCTTAGAATATACAGAAACCAAGTACATTCGCAAAATTTAAGCCGTTCAAATGGAGCCATATGTGACACCAAACGACCTTCGCACGGTCAGTGCCCGCTGTAATAGTGTTCCGTGGTCAGTGCTCTTAGTCAGGTGATATTGTTAAGAGCTCCCAAAAAAATTTACTTAATTATTGCCGCTTAATTTTTGCGTCTGTGTGCGTGACGAGGCAAGTAAACACAGCACACGTAGCGAATTTGTAGCTTACGTTTTGAGAAGGCGTTGTTTGGAAACTTACCATCTCTGTTTAGTTCATCTAAGGGTCTGTTATTTAAATTGATAATTATTCAAATAAAAGTCAGGATTAAAAAATATTGTATTTCAAAAGCCATAGTATTTATAGCCATTGCATAGTATTTAATAAAATTAAAATAAATAAATTAACTGACCAAGTGCAAATCGGGCTGGCACATTGGTGGTTCTGTCCCACCACAAAATAAAAGGGTAGGCCGGTTATGGAGACCAAAAAAACCATTTGCATAATAATGAGATATATGCCTCTTTGATTTGTTTCATATAATAAAAAGGTTCCACGATACAAATGCACAAATGCAAATGAAAAGTGATCACAGCGCCTTCTATCGGCAACAGGTGTAGTTTTAAGTTGCGATCGTCACTCGACTCTCACTTCTCCAGTGTTTATTATTTGTTGTTTTAGTTTAAAGTAGGTACTATAATCATGCCAATTTTGACGCTTTTACTTATTATAGTTTTTACACTAGAACAAACACAAAAATACGTTTGATATATGGGACCTCCTCTTATTTTTTACGTTATCATTCTATTATTTCTTAATGCATTACATATTCTATGTAGAAGTGACTGAATGGTACGGTTTAAGAGTATAGAGTAAAGCTGTTAAAAGGTAAAATAGACAGACAGAGTAGGCTATACTTAGTTCAGGAAAATAATTAGACAAGTGACTTTATTCAGCGTTTTTTTTTTATGCCATAGGTGGCAAACAAGCAGACGGGCTGCCTGATGGTAAGCAGTCACCGTCGCCTATGGATACTTGTAACACCAGAGGCATCACAAATACGTTGCCGACCCTTTAGAACTCTATTAACTCGCCTTTTGAAGAACCCCATGTTGTAACTTCTCGGAAACACCGTAGAAGGTAAACACGTGATATTAATATTAAAATTTTATTTTTATTTTTAGTTTTTAGATTATGGGTCTAACAAGTGCTTAAAATAAATTATTTTAATTATTATTATTAGTTATATAGCCCTTTAAGTACGGAACCTTAAAATCTCACCAACTCAGTCGCTGTAAGTGTATACATTTCCAGTGTAATAGCACAAGAGTATACAAACGCTAACTAGTAAATACGTTGGCTAAATGCCTGCTCGTGGGAATGGTCTTAAGGGTAGATTTAATTTCAGGACCACATGGCTGGTGAAAGGCATAGGCGGTAGCGAGAATGTTGATTTAACGTTTAATTATGGTCTGTAGAAACTGTTACAGGTGGCGCTTGCATAGCTACCACCGCTTTATAGGTTTTTTCTTTGTAAAAATATATCATAATATTTTAAGGATCTCATGTATGTGTACACTGGCAAAATATATATATATCTATACTAATATTATAAAGAGGAAAGATTTGATTGTTTGTTTGTTTGTTTGTTTGTTTGTTTGTTTGCATTGAATAGGCTCCGAAACTACTGAACCGATTTGAAAAATTATTTCACTGTTGGGAAGCTACCCTGTCCCCGGTTAACATAGGCTATATTATATTTTCAAAAAAAATAGGGATCCTTACTAAAACTCCAATAATGTATCCCAATGTGTAAAAGAAAATAAGATTTTCAATTTTGACTTTGCGTGTTTGACATTTCTAAGACAGGACAACGTCTGTCAGGTCTGCTAGTATATCATATAGACTGATCAGCTGAAAATTGCTGTCAGTGACAGCAATTTTTATGCATTTTTACGCTAAAAGATAGATAATTTCGAATTTTGAACAAAACGGGTGATCCCAACAAGGAAAACTTTTTAATTTGACACTTATTTCCTGTTTTGTTTTATCATCTTCTTGTTTTATTACTTTCATAAACCAATATTTTAACTAAATCAAAACAAATTATTCTATGATCAATATCAGTAATAGAATGTTCAATATTCTTAATTATTAATTGAATTATTATTAATTCTTCCAAAAAATATGACATACAAACACATTTTGACATTGATACAAGGTTAGGTACCTACATATTATTTGTTTCACATCATCAGCCATTAAATGTCTACTGCTGAAAAAAGGCCTCCCGCTTAGAGGGGGAGCCATAATCCCTACGCTTGGCAGATGACTTGGGGATCGCAGTACTTTCACCGTGTACTTATAGGACGCTGCTGGCTATCCTCCGGTTGTTCTGGTTGCGGTTTTAGGACATACCCGGGTCCAAGTTCCACATTACTTTGTTTACATATTTGCTTAGAATTTGTGATTATAATCACAGTGAAGTTTGAATCGTTTATTTCTCTTGTCTTATGGCACATGTTAAGGGCAGGTTTCATTGCACACCAGTCTAAGGCCGTGAATAATTCATTTTAAGCGCGCTCTTTGCTGAATAAACATTAAGCATTGAGAACAGTACTTAAATAGAGAATTATTTTTACCTTTCTTGTTTGAAATCAGTGGACCTACAATAATTGCTACGTATATCATTAATATGGGTTCTTGCTTTTGAATTAAATGAAATAGAAAAGATTTGCATTTTCTTTGTTCTACAGAGGTATTTTTAAATCAAAATGAAAATGTATCTTAAATTCATTACACAATTTAAATAGCTATTCTTGATATAAATTATGTCCTCCGAAGATTTGCGTCTCAAATGTCTAGTACTTGAAAATTTGCATATGCCGTTTTTTTTTTACATCATACTAGGCTAACGTTTAACCGCAATCTGATGGAAAGCAATTATGTTGTTGAAGATAGAGCATCTTTGCTTAGTAATAACCTATTTACCTTAGACTTAAATACTTTTACCCATATTAATAAGGTAACTTAGAGTACTCCATGGTATAATAATATACTCCGCTAGGTATAGCGCTCCGAGAAAAAATGTCACGTGGGCGTTCCGCAATGATGTCATCAATGTCATGAATACACGTGCATAAACAAGAGCAGAATAAGTAATTTACAACAAGTTTGAGAGAGATGACGATACACGAAACAATGGCGGACTCTCTATGATTTTCTATGTTAACAGTAGCGTGAAATTATAACTCCCCAATATCCGTATATTACCTGAGGGAATCCAATAAAAAAATGTGGTTTTGATAAAATTGTGTTAAATATATTCAATTCGTGCTTAGCTTGCTTGAGCGGACAAACCAAATGACAATTGAAATGGTTTTTGTATTTTATTTAATAGATTATTTAAAAAAAAAAACAGTATCTGTGTTTGTTACAATAAAGTGGCAACTGGACAGTGACGTCATTGCGGTACATCTCCCAGAGCGTGATCTTGTTTTTTTGGATCATGGAGTACTCGTAGAGTAACTTTGGAATAGTTATTCCGTCTTTTGTTTTTTTTCGATCGAGTTCAACATTTTAAAGAGAAAAAAAGACAAAACACGATGTAACTATTCCAAGAATACTCCGCGTTTATTAATAAGGGAATTTAAGATTAAAATTCTGCGGAAACACAGACAGAGGCAAGGCAAAGGCGTTCCATTGTTTTCCCGTTCTAATTAAGAAAGAGGAGGCAAAACGTTTCGTGTGAATGAATGGTATTTCAACCAGGTAAAGGTTATGCTTAGCCGTTTGTCTAGACGTCCAGTTATGAAATGGTAATGAAAACAAGTACGTGAAGCTACATTGCACACTTTCAGTGAAAAATGCTGTAAAATACCGAGAAGTTTGCGATTTTACGCCGGTGGTTCAGATTATGAAGCTTCTTTACTAAACTATGGTGAACATTCGGTCTCAAATACGATGACCACTTACCAACGAAGTTGGTATGCAACTGGGTTCATTGTGGTGCGCTGTGGCATTACTGAGTTGGTATTATTATAAAATTTCCATTTAACATTTGTCAATAAAGTAGTTTCTCGCTAATCTGCCATCACAAAATCACACCTATGGGCGGTTTGCTAAAGACAGCAGATTATAACAGCCTGTACATTTGAAAAAAATTAACAAAACGTGGAATTTTGGTTTTTTTATGTTATTGTATGTATAAATCAACAATAATGTAACTTTAATTAGTACTCGGGTTCAGCAAAAACGTAGTGCACGACCTTTCACCTTGGTTGTCAAAAGTGGACTAAAGAGTTATGACTTATGACCGTGCGGCGAAGTATAAATTCGGGACAATTTGCACACACGATCATCTGACCACAAACTAAGCAAAGCTTGTAATATGGATGCCAGTTTGTAATATATATGTCGGAGATGACGCGATCATAATGATTTTAAGTTTAATTATAACGCCTAATTATGAATAAACTAGTTTTAAGATTTGATTTCTATACTCAACTTGTTTATTTCAATGTAAAATAGCTTTTGATCGGTGAAAAATGAAGGTACGATTTGTTGTTGTATTAACAGCAAACAATATTTATCTCTTGCTTGTCTAAATTCCTGACAGAGTGGTTACCAATAGCGGATAAGGGTTCCGTAGGCAGACAACCAGCCCGATGGGTCGATGACATCAGGCCCATCGCAGGTCATACGTGGATGAGATTAGCCCGAGACAGGGATCAATGGCGCAAGGGAGAAGAGGCCTATACCCAGCAGTGGGTTGATACAGGCTGACAATGATGATGTCTAAATTCCAGTTTACTAATGAATTATCGGTTGCTAAAATCATTTCTCGATTTATAAGAAACTATTTTGATTGAAGATTCATTTTGAAGTCAAGTTGTTTAAATTACGAAGTTGGGTGTTGGAACCGTGCGCACTTGGCGCTTGGTGTCGGTGTTAATAATGACGTGTCAGTGAGAAAATAATTAATAAACAGTCGTCTAAATTTATAAAACGAATTAACCAATAACTATTGCCTCTGTAAATGAAGTTAATGCGTATTTAGTTATGAATTAATGTTCTCACTTCACGGGATTCCGCCATGTTATTTAAACAATTGTGGGTCGCTACGAAGACACATTCTGTTGGAGGCATTCATCGAGCACAGTACAAAGTGCAGAAATAGGCAGTCTCGCATGAAGCATTATTCGGTGCACTTAATGTGCTGTTACTATTTGGTTAACTACTATTTATTTCTCAACGATAAGTGTTATGAAAAGTGTTATTCTGTAATAATTGTGATAAAGTGATGGCGCTGTAGTTTCTTGCCCTTCTTCTATAAGCGTCTAGGGTTTTACGAACGTGGCGGTAAATTAGCATTAGCATAGAGTACCTTCTTAGGGTATATGCAGAAATAAAAGACCAAGAATTCATTACAAGAACTTGCACGTGTTTATTTCACCTTCCCCGTGAATAAGTCAGTTTGGTACAGCCTAAAAACTAGAAAGTTGCTTAGACGAGGGTAGTCCTGTCAGTTAAGGTTTTATCTGCAATGGTAGAACCCAGCCATGGAAATAGTATTATCAGCACTGATGACGTCACAGCTTCAAAAACAGCATGGTACCGGGTGTATCCCGCGACATATATAATAGCTTTTATTTATATTACACGGGAATTACTCACGTAAGATTAAGCCGGTCACTCCGACTATAGTTTCAACCGCATTAGGCAGTCTTTTTCAAGGTGAATGCGCGCGCGCTGCTGCGTCTCGCTTGGCACTACGGACCGCCGCGCGGCACGCACGTGATGTCAACGGCAGCTGATCGGGTGCGGGGGTGGGGGTGCGTAGAGAAATATGCGTGAGTAATTCCCGTGTAATATAGGTAAATAAAATGTGTGAAAACCACGTCAGTTTCTATAGTAAAATATATAATAGCTTTTAATAATTATTTTAAACTGTGTTTATCGTACACATAGACGGCGGATTATCGTGCTGAATATTTTTGATAAAGGCTTATGAAAGACTCCATTGTCTAATGAGACCAATTTCAACTCGTAAAAAACGGCAAGTTATTGTAGTTGTCGGATAGACAAAAGGTGGATTAGCGAGAGATTACTGTATTAAAAAAATTGCCTCTGACGCCATAAATCTTATCCTCAGTGGCGACAACGCCTTCTATAAAATCATTATACGATGCGTTCAATCATCCGAGATGCCGTGTGAATATAAAGTCGATGCTTATCATAAAGTCATTTCGAGGATTGGTTACCGAAGGCCTATAAAATCATTATAGCCGAAAGTACGGTGGAATATCAAACGGAATTTATGTCCAAGAGAGTCACGGTGGGCGTGAGCGGGGCAGCGACGGGGCGTTGGCATGTCGTAACGTGAGCTGTGTGTACTAAACTGCAGAAAAAAATCAGGGGTTCGGAAGTTGATGAGAGAATAGTAGTGTAGAATAGTATATATAATAAAAAATAAAAATAAATAAATAAATATTCATTTTTTCACACACTGTCATCTGACCCCAAACTAAGCAAAGCTTGTGATATGGCTGCCAGAGACTGATATACATACATATATAGTTTTAAATACATACTTATAAATAAATATAAATTATATAGTTTTAAATATATATATATAGTTGGGTATAATAATAGTAGCCTGGCCAAACCCAGTGTGTCTCAGGCCCAATGCTGAATGGTGAGTCGGCAGCGGTGGAAAATCAAATTTTCTGTATACCTACCGTACAAACAAATAAACCGGCCAAGTGCGAGTTGGGCTCACGCACTGAGGGTTCCGTACCACCACAAAATACATTATGGTCGTCCTAGTAACCGAATTATCAGTTATTATAACGCCTTCCAAAATAGTCGACACACTTGTAACTTGGTATTGAATATAAATGTATCACCACATACTCTTAGCTATTAATTGTTATACTTTAGAGTGTGTACTATAATCATGCCAAGTTTGACGCTTGTACGTATAATCGTTTTTACATTAGAACTAAACAAAACTACGTAAAAAATACGTTTGTTGTACGCCCTTTAGTTATTACTTTTTGACTTTTTATCCGCTTTAACATTACATATTCTGTTAAAATATCAACTGTCTATATGTAATGTTGTTCAAAAGATACAGCCGTTAAAAAGTAGGATGGACAGACATACAGTGTAGGATTAGTAATAGGGTCCCATATAAGCTCTTTAGGTACGAGACCCTAAAAAGCAAGCACCTGTTCTATAAAAACAACCAGTTAAATACGAGTACTGAGCAACAAAATAACGCCGAACCAGTTTTTCTACAGCAAGCTTGAACTCTGAATGTCAAAAGGTCTCAATTTAAGCGGTGTTCGTTGTTAATATTTAATTTGCGCGCATTTCGTGCAAGTTTGTGGCACGTAAAGTTATGACTTGCAAGCTTGTGAGTTTTCACCAAGTTGGAGTAGGAAACATAAAACGCTCTACCGTAGAGCTGTAACCAAAATTACTGTTTTTTTACCGACTTCAAAAAAGGAGTACTCATCTTATAATTTTTTTAACCGATTTAAAAAAAATGAGGTATTCTTTCAAATTGGTCCCATAAAATTTTAATTTAAATTTTCATCATTTTAATTTCAGCCGTGGGACGTCCACTGCTGGACAGAGGCCTCCACCATCGATCTCCAAAAGGGCCGGTTGGAAGCGGCCTGCATCCGGCGTTTCCCTGCGGTCTCTTTTAGGTCGTCTGTCCATCTTGTGGGTGGACGTCCTACACTGCGCTTACCGGTCCGTGGTCTCCGTTTGAGAACCTTTCGGCCCCATCGGCCATCTGTTCTGCGTGCTATGTGCCCTTCCCACTGTCACTTCAACTTGCTAATCCGGCGGGATATGTCGGTAGCTTCCGTTCGTCTACGAATCTCCTCATTTCTGATTCGATCTTCTAGAGAAACCCCAAGAATAGCACGGAGACGTCCATAGCTCGTTGTGCGACTTTGAGCTTGTTTATAATGCCCATAGTGAAATTTCATTGCAATCGAATTTCCAAAATTACTGGAAAAAATATTTTAACTGATGTTTCGTACTTTACTACTCGTAATTTTGAAGTATGTTTTTTAAATTGATAATTATTTAACACAGTAAGTTTTTGTTTATAATTTACAATACACAAGTTTTTTTCCCACTAATTAAATTAATTAATTATAACCAAATACAATTATTTAAAAAAAAAACAAACGTCTGCCTGTGCCTTTTTGACTAAACAAAAAACAAGCTAACACTAAATACCTATACCACTTGGCCTACTAATCAAAGGCAGTTGGATTGCCCAAAGACAGTTGAAGGTCTAGAAATAATTCAAATGCTCAAGTCCACTACCACTTGGCAGCGTACCCAGTATGCTGGTGGCATTACCACGCTGAATTGCAATGCTTATGCGTTTAATCAGAAAAACTCCAGTATTGTGGTCGCGTCGTATTAAATATGCGCTCCTAAAGATTTGTTTGTAAAAGGTTAGCTAGGTCTCCAAGAGCCCTATGTCTCAACCGCAAAATTGTCCAAATAAGTAAAAATGTAATTTATCTTTTAGAGATTTAATAAAATCGTCAAAACCGGCCGACTGTTTAATTGTATTTCAACATTTAGGCTGGCCACAAACGTTCAGTTTTCTGATCAGGAATGCAGACTCGGAAGCCTGAATGCTTCGCTTACATACAAAATGTTCAACGCGCACAATATAATTATTATGTTCTTAACGGAAAAAAATCTTCTACATTCGTTTTGAAATTTTCTACAGTATTTATGTGTAACCCTGTATATGATGTCAAATCATGAGTAAAGTCGCTGATTCACTCGCAATTTTTACGATTCTTTTTTTCATATTTTTGCTTTTACACGAAGCAAATTCATAAAATCAACACTGTGTACCCAAAATCCAACTCAGCTACAGCCTGTTACCATCTCCGTACCCACACTTCCACCGTAAGTTCTATCAAAAACTATTTTCCGTATAAAAAGACGATCTTTCTCCGAATTCTCAGATGCCATATTGATATGATGTTGCGGCACTGAGCAGAAAATGTACATAAATACAACTCATCCCGTTGATATTTGAAGGGCTAGACTATACAAATGCTCCAACCTACTACTAGAATGCTGGCAGCTTTGCCACACTGAATGAAAATGCTAATAATTTGAACCAGAGAAGCTATTTTTGAAAATGATGTCAGTGCCTAATGTTGGTATTAAAATAAATTGGGTAAAACAATTAACATTTTATAATGTACTAGCTGACCTGACAGACGTTGTCTTGTCTTAGAACTGTCAAACACACAAAGTCACAATTTTTTACACCTTGGGTTACATTAATGGAGTTTTAGTAAGGATACATATTTAAAAAAAAAAAAAAAATAGCCTATGTTACCCGGGGATAGTGTAGCTTCCCAACAGTGAAAGAATTTTTCAAATCGGTTCAGTAGTTTCGGAGCCTATTCAATGCAAACAAACAAACAATCAAATTTTTCCTCTTTATAATATTAGTATAGAAGTATAGATATATTATTATTTGGCAAGCATTACGTTTACACTTTGATGTTGTAAGGATACGAATGTTTTTTAACTGACGAAAGGAGGAGGGCAGCATTTTTGTGTTTGATGCGAGATTACTCTAATTATGAATAAATATTGACGATTTTTTTTTGTTTGGTATGCCACATTTACGAGGTAGTTCCATATAAATTCTATCAAAAATGATTTGATATTTTTTATTTATTTACGAAAGCAAATATAATACACAGATGACGTTTTGGTTTGTAGTTTCCTTCAGCAAAAGTTTTGATAAAGACTCAATTTCTTTTTAACTGTTATTTCCTACTTTTTTAACCGACTTCAAAAAGGAGGAGGTTATAAATTCGACTGTATGTTTTTTTTTGTATGTATGTTACGCGATTACTCCGCCATTTTTTTTAGTTTAAGTTTCTACATGTAGATATACTCTTGAATTCGGTTTTTTTTCTTTAAAATTTTTTTTTTTGGTAGCTAACCTTTGGCAACCTCAAAAAGTGCTAAATCTGAGCCTCGTCCATGCCTCGTACGGGTCACGTCTCGGTCTAGCATACAGGAAAATATTTCGCTTAAGAAACAGTTTGTCTGCATATTTTCTTCTCAGTATTTATAGCCCGTAGAATGGCCTAGAAGCTTTTTCGATGGCATATCAGCGACATAACAAATAATGTTTCTATGTGAGACATTGGACATGTGCTATTTATTTTTATCGCCCGTCTTCGGGGAGGTATTTGGCTATTTGGTGGGATTTGGTTACTTCTGGTGAAGTTATTTTTGCATCACTCGAGCATAACGTAAATCCGATGAGGTAGAAAGGGAATTTTAAGGAAAGAGAGTAACTTAAAAAACGGTTCACACTCATAGCAAAAAGGCAGAAATGCGTTTGCAAAATTTCAACTAAATCTGGAGGAACTGGGTCTAATTCAGGTTGCAAAATTTGACCTGAATAAGTAAATGTATCATATACAAACATTTCAAGTTAAATAAAAGTTTGTAAAATAAATTATAAAAATTAATAGGACAGTTGCTAGGCGTAGTGATGACAGGTGGAGTAAAGTTTTAAAAGAGTGGTAGCTGAAGCAATGTAAGCGGAGCGTTGGTCGTCCTTTTTCCGTCTTTCGTCTTTGATTCCACTTTTATTATGCAAACTGCTAATCTGTGGTATGCGCTGCCTGAATGGGTGTTCCCCGATAGTTACAATCTGGGTGTCTTCAAATCACAAGTGAATCGGTTTTTTCTAGACAAGCGTGCTCCACCGTAGACCGCATCATTGCTTTACATCAAGCAATTTGGCGGTCAAACGCAAGACTATTTTTAAATAAATAAAGTCTCTTCACAGTTTTCGACCACAATAATCTCTCAACTCAATTAATTTATCATACTTAGCAGCGGAACGAAACCCTTTGCGAAATTGAAATTTATCGTAGCACCCGCTCCCCAGAGAAAACCGAGAACCACTCATAATTGGTTATTTTATCGCACTAATTAATAAATAAATAACAATAAACACATATTTATAGCTGATTCTGAAATAATTACGAGCGGTTTCTCTTATTTTAGTGAAATTTACTGCTTTGAATTGAAATCGTAAATTTTATTCTTGAACGAATATTTCAAATGAGCAGATCTACATATGAAAGAAAGAAAAAGTTTATTTGTGACCAAATAACGTTTTTTTAAACAGTTTAAAGACACAAGGTATATAAGGTCACAAATCGGCCCCAACTCAGCATAATGCCGGCTTTTAACCAGCGCTGGTCTTCCGTTGGAGCCGTTTGGTGATGTATCGGTACAGGCACACTCACAGTACACCACTACAAAATATAAATATAAATAATATAATAAATAAACCAATCTACACACAAATACAAATAAACTACACACAAATACTAATAATGACATATCGTTGAGGTAAGGTAAAAAAAACTTGTAAATAACTTGTAAGTGCACATCTTAGTTTGTCTTAGTTTATTTAGAGTCTATTGCTTTTTTCTTTGTTCTAGTAATATTATACATAAATTTTTTTTTATTCACATGTTTTAGCGTTCATATAATGTACTCTGTTTTTATAAGTAGAAACTTCTAAATGGCCTCTTTGTCTCTAGCTAATTATTAACTCTGTTAATTAAGACCGTTAGTTTCTCTAAGATAATAAAAATAAATAAATAAAAAGAGTTTATTTTTTACGTCTTTGTAATAAATGACAAAGGTTGTACGGACCCGAGTATGTCCTAAAACTGCGACCAGAACCACCGGAGGATGGCCAGCAGCGTCAAAGTACACGGTGAACGTACTGCGATCCCCAAGCCGCCTACCAAGCGTGGGGATTATGGCAACACCCCTCTTCAAGAGGGAGGCCTTTGTTCAGCAGTGGTCGTCTACAGGCTGATGATATAATATTATGATATATGTACTGTCAACGGCCTTTTAATATGGTGAAAAGGAAAAAGGAAAAAGTAGAAATTCTTGACCATCCTCCATACAGTCCTGACCTAAGCCCTAACGATTTCTTTACATTTCCTAAAATTAAGAAAAGGCTTCGTGGTCAAAGGTTCCAGTCCGGTGAAGAAGCAGTCGACGCTTTCAAGTCAGCCATTTTGAACACCCCCACTTTAGAGTGGAATAGATGTTATAATAACTGGTTTGAGCGAATGGAAAAGTGTATCAAGCTACGTGGTGAATACTTTGAAAAACAAAAAAAAGTTCTATTAGGTTCTAGTTGTTTTTTTCTTCAAACGAAAAAACTTAATAGGCAAGCTACGTAATATGCATACGAGTATATATAATATGTATTGTACGTTACTCGTTTAGCATATGAACGCATCAAACAAACAAGGAGTAGGTACTTCTCCATTATTTATAGCCCAACATTCAAACTCCCGTATCTCAAACAAACCAAAGTTTAGTCCAACCGACCCTCAAAGGTAAGCAGTTGTATAATCAACTCTAAATGGCCCAAACTTGTGGGTTGTTGGGCCATTCCGGCCTAAACAGGATATAATTGGTTTAAACTAGTATTTTCCATTACAATTCCCACCACAGCTGATGGTATCTTAGATGTTAATTAAGTAACAATCTTTAGATTTTCGTTACGATAAATCAGTATCATATATACTGGAAGACGCAGGAAGGCCTCCCACTAGATGAACCTACAAAATCGAGGGAGTCGCGGGCATCCAGTGGATGCAGATGGCAAGATGTCGTTCAGTGTGGAGATCAAAGGGGGAGGCCTATGTTCAGCAGTGGACTTCATCTGGCTGATGGTGATACGATAACAACAACGCGCCCACGCGGCGGGCTGTGGCGCTACTCAACGCATTTGCGCGTGAATTCCAGCATGTTGAAATTTTTTGTGACAATGTTAATATAATTTCCTCATATTTAGTAAGTATTTAGTAAGTATTTATTAAGTAAGTAGAATACGTATTATTTTGTTATTTAAATAGTTTGCGCTTTGGTTTAACTGTAAGCATTCTGTTGATGAATAAAAAAAAAAAAAAAAAACAGCAAACGCCCTTGGACTAGGAGAGACGATATTCTTAAGACAACTGTCTTACGTAGTGGAGGGCATAGAAATAGGCTTCCGTGTGTGTGAATTTTTGACCGCTAGCCCGATATCCATACTTTAAAATATCTTTGCCTGCCATGATCAAATCAAATCTTTTTACTGTGCAATACAAGAAATATGTAGGGCTGGTGAGGCTGCCAATTCAGCAGAGTAGCACAAGCGACGCAAATATGCTAACCTTAGCAGTGGTTACATATTTGAGGCGTTTGGGGTCGAGACATTGGGCCCTTGGGGCCACGGGAGCTCACCTCATTTTCAAAAATCTTTCAGAGCACCAGGTAAATGCGATGCGTGACCAAAATGCTGGTGTGTTTCTGGCTCAACGCATAAGCATTGTCATTCAGCGTGGTAATGCCGCCAGCATGCTGGGTACGCTGTCAACTGGTAGTGGGCATGAGCATTTGGATTGTCTTTAGACCTTAACGAGCTTATCGAAGCTTATCGAGAAGCTTATCGAGAATTTACAAAGATAGCTTTAAAGGTTTTATGTTATTAGATAACTTAGTGTTGTCACAATGTTGTTTTTTTAATATGTAAATTTGCTACACTATCGCATTAGGTTATAACCTGTAATGATAGTTCTAAGTTGGAAATAAAATAAATAAAATAAAAAATAAAATATTTTTACAGTTATTTATTGAATTTATTATTATTATCTTTCCATCCAACGTGCGTATAATTTTTCACTTTATCTTAATTGTTTATGGCAACCACGGCCCCCTTTTTATCGCAATTCCTAAGGCTTTGGACCTCAATTTATGATCACTTCAGAAGTTTCTCTATTATCGACTTATCTGCCGCCGTTATTCATAAAGAACGGTTATTGGGACACCCGAGGTCCATGAGATGGCCACAGCTCCTTATCAGCAAGAACTTGGGCTAGGGCCGTTGAGTAGAATATTTACAGAGAAAGAACTTCATTATAGGCATGTGTCCTCATCACCAGCCAGAAGATGTCCACTGCTGAACATAAGCCTCCCCCTTTAACCTCCACACTGATCGACAGCCTACCATCTGCACACACTGGATGCCCATGATTCTCACAATGCTGTCGGTCCAATGTTGAGAAAGTTCTTTCGAGCACAGTGGGCAGTAAAGACAGTGGGATCTATGGCTTCTTCAATTGTATAAAACCGCCTTTGGAATGCAAGTAACCAGGAGTTTTATCGACTCACACTGTGGGTCTAAATTTGGTTAAACGCTGTTTAAAACTATTCGCTGTTGTTCGCTATAGTTACATGATTATTACCGGGATATTTACCGTGATAATAAGATTGTGGGTGAAGTTTGCGATGTTCAACTTGCCAGTGCGTGGAACCCAGTATTAGGTTGCCGTAAAAATAAAAATACGTGTTCAAAATACCATACGCAGTGATACAGTGATTATAACTCTACTCAATTTTGTAGTTCCCTTCAAAAAATTATACATAGAACACACAAGCGTAGAAAATTATAGTCAAAAAATTATAGTTACATATATAAACATAGCTGCGTACAATTTACATCGAAACAAAACAATTTTACCAAAACCAACCTTATATTTATACTTTTACAGCTCAGT